>CM066031.1:1599053633-1600457138 GCA_033557465.1 Ichthyophis bannanicus
GAAAGAAAAGGTCGAATGGCATGGATTTGACATAGGTAAATAAAAGAACTATGGATAAGTGAGGAGATGTGCTGATGAAAGGTGAGAGAGGAATCCAACGTGACCCCAAGGTACCGAAGAGTTGTTACGAGAGGTATGGGGGTAGCCGACAGTGTGGGGGATAATGAGGGACAAGGGGCACTGAAGGTAAACCAGAGGGCTGCAGATCTGGCTGGGTTAATATGTAGGAAATTGCTATTTAATCAAGAGGAAACACGAGAGAGGCAGGCATCAAGTGGGGCGAGGTCAAGAGAGAGGGAACTGGTGCGGTACAAAAGGAGGATGTCATCGGCATAGTAGTACCCAGAGCCCCCGGATTGCTGAATGATGACGGCAAGAAAGATGTTAAAGAGAAGAGGAGTCAATACTGAACCCTGGGGAACACCGCAAGGAAGGGGGGTTACAGGGGAGGTAGTGGAGCCAGATTGGACAGAAAAGGTGCAAGAAGTGAGAAAAGAACAAAACCACTAGTGGATCGTGAAAATGGGTGAGGAGTGTAGAGTGATCAACCAAGCTGAAGGCAGAGGATAGATCCAAAGATACAGTGAGGGAGAGGTTACCTCATTCATGTGATTAATGGAGTTTGTTCAGGAATGAAAGGAGGATTGTTTCAGTACTATGACGAGTTCTAAATCCGGGTGAAGGGCAAGGGTGGTGTCGAGGTGGGGTGAGAGTTGTGAGAATGCTAGTTTTTCCAGGATTTTAGAAAGGAAGGGGAGATTAGAGACTGGCCATCAGTGAATCAGAGTAGTGGGGTCAAGAAATGGTTTCTTCAAGATGAGTCAGATGAGTGCATGTTTCCAAGCAGTGGGAAAAAGACCCGAGGAGAAACTTGAATTGATTATGTGCAGAATGTATGGCAGCAATGTAAGAGAGGGTTCCAGGAGCCAAGAGGAGGGAATAGGATCAAGTGGGAATAGGATCAAGTGGGCATACACTTGCTGCATGTTGTATGCCAAAATTAACATGCAGTGCAAAGCCTATGTGATAAATGCAGGGGGAGTGCCCAAGATCTAGCCCATATTTACCGCACAGGTCTACTTACTTGCCTTTGTAGGTAATGAGGTTACACCCACGCTATCTGCTGAGAAATGTAAAACAGTCCCAGAATAAAATTAATTATGGATGTGGAAAGCAGCGGCTGTGCACTCTGGCATCATAATCCCCTGAACCCCAGCACAGACCCTTCTGACCAATCAGAACTCCTACTCCCACTACAGCACAGCAGACCCCTCTTTCCATTCAGAACCTCTCTGAGACAGGACCCTCTGCAACAACCTCTCCTTGGGATAGTCAACCCATGACAATCCCCCTCCCAAAAGGAAGACCCCCATCCAAACCCCTTTCCCAGCAGAAGGTCCCTAGCCAAACCATACCTCCCCCAGCCAAACAGAAGACATCCGAGCAAGGAAGACTCCACAGACCCCCCCACCTATCCAACCCATCCTCAGAACCTATCCAAAAAGTCCCTCATGTTCAGTGGGGCTAGGTCACTGGAGTGGTATCCTTCTGCTCCTGACCTGGAGCCACTGTGCTTCAAAATTGTGGATATCACACCTAGCAGTAGTCTCAATCACAGTATTACCACTAGAGTTAGAAGCTGCGATTTTAAAGCTTGGCAATTCCTTCCCCAGCCTTACTAGACATCAGGGATTGCCCTGGGTAAGTCTGAGGGGGTGGGTCAGTTGGGAGTATGGATGAGGGAAGGCTCTTCTTGTTCCAGTACCTTTTGATTGGCTAGGGGGCTCTGGTTCTGGGGGAGGTTTATGTGAGAAAGGGATATGTTGGGGGGCTTCCTTCTGGCAGGGGTACTGTCATGCAGGAAGTATCCCAGTGGGATGCTGTAGCAGAGGGAACTGTCCCAGAGGAGTTCTGAACAGGCAGGGGTCTGTTCTGTGGCAGGAGTGAGGTCTATATTAAGGAGAGTGGGGGTCAAGTTTCCCCCACTGCCTCCATTTCTTTCCTTTTGTGGGGTCTGGCAACATTTTTGTGGGGTCTGGCAACATTCTACTGGACTGCTGGGCGCATGGATGCATAAGAACATAAGAACATAAGATATGCCATTCTGGGTCAGACCAAGGTCCATCAAGCCCAGTATCCTGTTTCCAACAGTGGCCTATCTAGGTCATAAGTACCTAGCAATTTCCCCAAAAGACACAGGTTCCACAATGGTTGTATTGGGTCAAGCAGTGATATCCCGGGTCCCTTTTAATAATGGTTTATGGGTCTTTCCTCCAGGAGCTTGTCCAAACCTTTTTTAAACCCAGCTACACTAACAGCTTTTACTATATCCTCTGGTAACAAATTCCAGAGTTTGATTATTTGTAGCCTCTCTTCATAGGAGTAGCCTTCCATCCCCTTTACCATTTTGGTGGCTCTTCTCTGTACCTTTTCTAATAACCCTATATACTTTTTAAGATACGGCGACCAGAATTGCACACAATATTCAAGGTATGGTCGTACCATGGAACGACACAGAGGCATTATAATATCCTTTGTTTTATTTTCTATTCCTTTCCTTATGATGCCTAGCATTCTATTTGCTTTCTTGGCCGCCGCTGCACACTGGGCGGAGGGTTTTAACATGTTATCCACAATAACTCCTAAATCTTTTTCCTAGGTGGTGGTTCCCAATGTGGAACCTTGCATTGTGTAACCATAGTCTGGGTTGTTCTTTCCTAGGTACATAACTTTGCACTTGTCCACATTAAATTTCATCTGCCATTTGGATGCCCAGTCTTCCAATTTATCCAGATCCTCCTGCAGTTTTCCACAATCCTCTTGGGTTTTAAGAACTTTAAACAATTTTGTGTCGTCTGCAAATTTGATAACCTCACTAGTTATTCCCTTTTCCAGGTCATTTGGAAAGCAGTGTGCATAAATGCCCGTAGCATGGGAAATAAGATCCCTGATGTTGAAGCTTTGGTGGGAGTGGCTGACTTGGATTTAGTGGCAGTTACAGAAACATGGTTCACAGAAAACCATGACTGGGATGTAACTATACCTGGCTATACTTTATTCAGAAAGGACAGGGTAGGAAGAAGGGGAGGAGGAGTGGCACTATATGTAAAAACTACTACTAAAGCTTTGGAATTACATAACTTAAAAGGGAGAGAGGAGGCATTGTGGGTTAAACTAGAAAGAGGGAAAGAGAAATCTATTTGCATTGGTGTGATATACAGACCTCCCTCACAAGAGGAAGAGGTGGACAGAGAGTTAATTGAAGACATACGTAGCATTGCTAGGAAAGGGGAAATGCTACTGATAGGAGATTTCAATATGCCAGATGTTGATTGGCACATTCCTGCTGCAGTATCATCTAGAAGTAAGGAGATCCTGGATTCTCTACAGGGAGAACTATTCAGGCAATTGGTAACAGACCCCACACATGAAGGGACCATACTGGACTTGGTGCTTACCAATGGTGAAAGTGTTTCTGATGTTGTAGTGGAAGATCATTTTGCATCCAGTGATCACCAGATGGTGTGGTTCAGTATTAGGACTTCGGCTGTTAGAATCC
Organism: Ichthyophis bannanicus; assembly: GCA_033557465.1. Lineage (NCBI taxonomy): Eukaryota > Metazoa > Chordata > Amphibia > Gymnophiona > Ichthyophiidae > Ichthyophis > Ichthyophis bannanicus. The sequence goes on from CM066031.1 coordinate 1,599,057,193, forward strand.
ATTCCAAGGTGAGGATCTTAGACTTTAGGAAGACTAACTTTGCGAAGATGGGCCAATACCTCAGGGAGTCGTTAGTGGGATGGGAACAGCTGGGGGATGTAGAAAAACAGTGGGCAAAACTGAAAGGGGATATTTTAAGGGCAACCAACCTTTTTGTTAAAATGGTAAATAACGGCAAAAGGAAAAGGAGACCGCTATGGTTTTCTAAGGAAGTAGCTGAAAAAGTGAATAAAAAGAGGGAGGCCTTCATGAAATACAAGAGATCACAGAGAGAGGAAGACAGGCATCTGTATTTGGAAAAACTTAGAGAAGCTGGTAAAGTAGTCAAGAAGGCAAAGATTCAAAAGGAGGAGGAAATAGCCAATGCAATAAAATGGGGGGATAAGACATTTTTCAGATATATTAGTGAGAAGAGGAAGGGCAAGAGTTGTATTGTCAGACTCAAGGGTGCAGGGGGGGAATATGTAGAAGCTGATAAGGATAAAGCGGAATTGCTTAACAAATATTTTTGTTCTGTGTTCACAGATGAAGAACCAGGAGCAGGACCTCAGAAAACACCCACAAATAGGAACAGAAGCGAGGGACATCTTGAACAATTTTCAGAAGACTGTGTTCGTGAGAAACTAGCTAAACTTAAAGTAGACAAAGCGATGGGACCAGATGGGATACACCCTAGAATACTGAGGGAACTTGGGGACGTTCTAGCAACTCCACTGACTGACCTTTTCAATGCCTCGTTGGAGTCGGGAGTGGTGCCAAAGGACTGGAGAGAGGCTCATGTGGTGCCTTTACACAAAAGCGGAAGTAAGGATGTGGTTTAAAACTACAGGCCGGTTAGTTTAACTTCGGTGGTGAGTAAATTATTGGAAACGCTGCTGAAAGAGAAAATAGTGAGGTTTCTGGAGTCCAACGGATTACAGGATCCGAGGCAGCATGGATTTACCAGAGGCAGGTCTTGTCAGACAAATCTGATTGATTTCTTTGACTGGGTGACCAGGGAGTTGGACCGAGGGAGAGCTCTAGATGTGGTGTATTTAGATTTCAGTAAAGCTTTTGACACTGTTCCTCACAGGTGACTTATTAAGAAACTGAGCACCCCAGGAATGGACCCTAAAGTTACTGCTTGGGTTAGAAATTGGTTGGGTGGGAGGCAACAAAGAGTACAAGTAAATGGAGCTCACTCTGAGGAGAAGGATGTTACCAGTGGTGTGCCCCAGGGATCTGTCCTTGGTCCCATTCTTTTTAACATCTTTGTTAGTGATATAGCGGAAGGGCTGTCGGGTAAGGTTTGCCTCTTTGCAGATGATACCAAAATCTGCAATAGAGTAGACACCCAGGAAGGTGTAGATAACATGAGGAGGGATCTAGCTAAGCTTGAAGAATGGTCTAAAATTTGGCAGCTGGGATTTAATGTTAAAAAATGTAAGGCCATGCATTTGGGCTGCAGCAATCCAAGGGAGCAATACAGTATAGGTGGTGAAGTACTTTTGTCCACTAAAGAAGAGCGGGACCTAGGCGTGGTAGTGTCTGATGATCTTAAAGTAGCTAAACAGGTAGAAAATGTGACGGCAAAAGCTAGAAGGATGCTTGGGTGCATAAGGAGAGGAATGGCTAGCAGAAAAAAGGAGGTGATAATGCCTCTGTATAAGTCATTGGTGCGACCTCATTTGGAGTATAGTGTGCAATTCTGGAGACCGCACCTTCAAAAGGCTGTGAACAGGATGGAGTTGGTGCAGAGCGTGACTACTAAAATGATTAGTGGGCTTCATTATAAAGCATATGAGGACAGACTTAAGGATCTTAATATGTACACCTTATAGGAAAGGCGAGATAGAGGTGATATGATTGAGATGTTTAAATACCTCCATGGCATAAATGTTCAGGGAGAGAGCCCCTTTCAATTGAGAGCAAGTTCTGCTACGAGGGGACATGGGATGAGGGTTAAGGGAGATAGATTCAGGAGTGATATGCGGAAATATTTCTTTACGGAAAGAGCAGTGGATCCGTGGAATAGTCTCCCAGTGGAGGTGGTAGAGATGAGGACAGTAACCAAATTCAAAAAAACATGGGACCAACACAGAGGATCTCTAAAGGTAAAAAGTGGACTGTTGTAGTTGTTGATATGGAAGGACAGACTAGATAGGCCATGTGGTCTTTTTCTGTCATCATGTTTCTATGTTTCTATGTTTCATTTATGAATATGTCAAAAAGTAGCGGCTCCAGTACAGATCCCTGGGATACTCCACTATTCACCTTTTTCCATTGGGAAAATGTAGCCCTACCCTCTGCTTTCTATCTTTTAACCAGTTCCCGATCCACAATAGTGCACTGCCTCCTATCCCATGACTTTTTAGTTTTGCCAAAAGTTTCTGATGAGGACCTTTGTCAAAGGCTTTCTGAAAGTCCAGATACACTATATCAACCGATTCACCTTTGTCTACCTGTTTATTCACACCTTCAAAAAAACATCAGATTAGTAAAACACGATCTTCCTTGTCTAAAACCATGTTGGCTGTCTCCCATTAGGCCATGACTATCTACATGCTGTGTAATTTTGTTATTTATGATGGTTTCTACCATTTTCCCCGGTACTGATGTCAGGCTCACCGGTCTGTAGTTTGCCGGATCACCCCTGGAACCCTTTTTAAAAATTGGTGTTACATTGGCGATCCTCCAATCTTCAGGTATTACAGATGATTTTAATGAAAGTTCACAGATTACTAATAGCAGGTCTGAAATCTCATATTTCAGTTCTTTCAACACTCTTGGATGTATACCATCCGGTCCAGGTGATTTGCTACTATTCAGTTTATCAAACAGTTGTAATACATCTTCCTGGTGTAGCGATATTTCTCTCAATTCCTCTGCAGTATCACCTTTAAATACCACTTCAGTCTTGGTTAACATCCCTACATCTTCCTCAGTAAAGACCGAAGCAAAGAATTTATTCAGTCTCTCTGCTATAGCCTTGTCTCCTCTTACTGCCCCTTTTACCCCTCTATCATCTAATGGTCCAATTGACTCTCTCACAGGCCTTTTGCTATGAATGTACTTGAAAACGTCTTTACTTCATTTTATTTATTTATTTATTTATTTAACATTTCTTATATACCGCGCTATTAAGATCAGTGCGGTGTACATTGAACAAAATATACAACAATGTATGCAAGTAACATTGAGTTTACATAGAACATGGGAATATATAACATGGATTAACAGGTAAAACTATGTACAGTCAACATCATATATATATATGTTTTTACTAAATAAATAAATATGTTTTTGTGTTTTTCATGTTTTTGCTTCTGTAGCAAGTTTCTTCTCAAATTCTCGCTTTGCTTGCCTTATCAATGCTTTGCATTTAACTTGCAAGTGCTTGTGCTGTTTCCAGTTTTCGTTGTTTGGCTCTTTTTTCCATTTCCTGAAAGATGCTTTTTTGGCAGCAACAGCCTCTCTGATCTCACCTTTAAACCATTCTGGCAGTTTTTTTGACTTTCTTCCACTTTTCTTAATGCATGGAATACAGCTGGTCTGGGCTTCCAGGATAGTATTTTTAAACAACACCCAAGCTTGATGTAAGTCTTTAACCTTTGCAACTGCTCCTTTTAGTTTCTTCTTAACTATATTCCTCATTTTATCATAGTCTCCCTTTAGTACTGTGGATTTCTTTACTATCCCTCCTCCACTAATTAAATCAAACATGATCATGCTATTATCACTATTGCCAAGTGGTCCCAACACCTTTATTTCTTGCACCAGATCTGGTGTTCCACTAAGGACTAGGTCCAGTATGGCTTCCCCTCTGGTCGGTTCCAGAACCATCTGCTCCAAGAAGCAGTCATTTATTTCATCTAGAAACATTATCTCCCCAGCATGTCCTGCCATGACACTGATGCAATCGATACCGGGGTAATTGAAATCACCCATTATTATTACTGTGCTGTGACTTTTGTTAGCTTCCTTGATTTCTTTGAGCATTTCATCATTCATTTGTTCATTCTGGCCAGGTGGTCGATAGTATACCCTCATTGTCATCACCTTCCCCTTCATACATGGAATTTCAATCCATAGAGATTCTACAGCAACTTTTGTTTCCTGCAAAACTTTAATCCTTTCTGACTCAATGCCCTCTCTAACATAGAGCGCAACCCTTCTACTAATTTGATCAGTTCTATCATTACGATATAGGGGTATGTTTACTAAAGGGCGCTATTTGCGCTGCTGTCACGTTATCGGGTGATAAGGTACCTTGGCGAAAGGCAAAGAAAGGCTCTCAGAGGGTGGAGGAAGGCTCCCCAGGGCGGAGAGAGAGGGACAATGGGTGGAGAGTGGGAGGGGAGAGGCTCCCTGCACACTAACGCTGTGGAATCTGGGGCTGAAAACTAACGCCAGTGAAACCCTGGTTTCTTTTCCCTTTAAATATGGCTTCTTTTCCCTTTAAATCTGCTCTAATGCCAGTGAAACCCTGGCGTTAGAGCAGATTTAAAGGGAAAAGAAACCATTTCCATCAGCAATGTACAGCAAAACCAGGGACACCTACAAAAAAGTGATAAGTGTGATACATGTGCACGGAACAAAAGGGCAAATAAACATTGAAAATGACCAGAAGAAAATGTAAAAAAACATAACCAAGCTGGCCAATAGTGATATTAATGGTAAACATCAAAATACACTACCAAACAATCTCCAAAATAAAGATATTAATTTTGGAAGGGTCTATGCTCTGTCCCCATACAAGGTGAATGATCACACAGTGCAATAGCACTGATCAGGGTTTTCCCTTTCCATTGGAAAGGTTTCCTATGGCGTGCACATGTTCTGCAATAGCAGGGCAGGAATGTCGGAATGGGCAACTGGACAGATGCTGGAAAAGGGGACACAGAGGGCTGCAGGCGGCACATACTGTGGTGCTGCTGGGCCACAGTGTGGACTAGGGTGATGCCTAGGTGGCCCATAGGAAGGCGGAAACAGTAGAGCAGCCAGACAGCAAATGATGAGGCCCAACATGGGCACGAGTGTGTTTCCCAAAGTGTCACAGGGGATAGTACCCAGCAGGTACCCCCAAGGGCACAGAACATTGGCAGGCAGTACTGGGGGAATGCGTGGACAGCTATGCAGGCACCCCTACCCCACAACCCGCACCATAGGCAGCCACCTACCCACACACTGGATGGCCTGAGACTGTGCACCACCAGCAGAAGGGCATGTCAGCATGGTGGCAGAGGGGTACTGGTTGTGGAGGGGGCAGTGGCAGCTGCCCAGAGCAGACCATGACCTAGCCCTGTGTAGGTGGGTGCCATGCACTGCAACAGACAGGCCCTGTCTAACGAACAGTCATGGTATCCCCAAGAAATGCACTGTCTCTGTGGCAACAGTGTGGTGCAGTACACACAGCCAGTATGTTCAGGAGCAGAAAGTCACAGGTTCATGTCCCAGCTGTGGTTCCTGCCAACCCAGTCCCCACATTTTACCCACTACTAAAACATGGTAATACAGACAGAATCTTTATTGCAGACAACATAAACATGACCAAAATGCCGACATTTTACACTACAGAGCACAGACACCATAAACATGTGCATTACCTAGAGCAGAGTCTCCCAAATGCAGTCCTGGAGGGCTAAACACCATTCAGGTTCCATGCTGCCTCTAATAAATATGGCTGTACTGCATGTTTATGCGCCGCCCCCATGGTATGCAGATGTATCTCATGCATATTCATTAGGAACAGCATGAAAACCTGAACAGTGTTTGGCCCACGAGGACTGGAGTTGGGCACCTCTGCCCTAGAGCAGCGGCCAACAGGGGCAGACACACCCGCACCCACAGGCTCCATTATCCAAAGCCTCCTGGAGAGGCAGGATGTTGGGCCCTGCGTGCATCTCCCAATACTTGCACTTGCATACCTTAGCAATGCCACCCTAAACCTGGGAATACGGTACACATCTATCAAAAGTTTGCTTTGATTACTGGCAGATAGCAATTCGTAAGTTAAGCACAATGTGCTGATTGAGCTGTATCATAGCAACCTTTCTGATGTCTGTGGAGTTTGCTTCAGGTCTGGTGTCTGACAGTGGTTACCATCCTGGGGAGTGACCCCAACAGTATTGCGTACCATAGCCATTCCTGCACTGTGCCCAGGACTGGTGCGGTGGCCAGGGCTGCCAAACACCTCTATAGCTGCACAATGCTGGCATAGGTGTGGGGAGTGTGTGTCTGTCTATCCAGTGTGTGGTGGCTGCTAACAACTTCCTCAGCCCACGCTGCTAGCACTGTTGCCAGTATTGGCCTGCCAATGTGCATAATGAGGAGCAAGGTACTGTGGGTATAGCCTGGACAGGGTGGCCTGGTCTGGATGCATCTGCACAGGGCATAGGGCAATGTCTCAGACATTTTAGTGCCCGCCCACAACCTGCACGGACAGGGTGGCCACAGCATGTCCTGCTGGGAGGTCACTCTCACCCTGACTGAGCAGTGACCATGGCATGGCTAGGTTCCCCCATAGTGCCATATTGTATTTTGCTCAAGTGGTGTATATGGGTTTTTTCTTTTTGGGGCCTAATCATTGATTTATCTGCTTGGTGGGTGTGCTCACATTTTCTCCAGAACCATGCACTATGGACTAGCTTGCAGACTGTCTGCAGTTAGTATGTGTATGGCTGGAGCACTGTGCAGTGGCTGGAGAATGTCAGATAGTGGTGGGGGGCAGCTGAGCATTTCCAGGCCTTCTGTCAGCTGTTGCTTTATGGATGTATACAGATCTCCATTGACTGCCCTGTAGGGTGTCTGTTCCCCACCAGGACTGGGGTTTATGGTCCCCTCTACTGCCACCATTGTAAGGATGTGGGATGTGGATCTGTTGGTGGGAGATCCTGTCCCCCACAGGGCAGGTTGGGTGGTACTACATAATCCGCCTATAGATCCAAACACCACTCCATCATTTAAATTATGTGACCATGGCACCCAGACAGGATATGCACTATTCTGGGTGCATCATAGTTCACAAGGGCTAGACATGACTGGGAAGTACAGATGGACACAGGTGTATCCTAGGTGTATCTGCAAGGACTATCTATCACACACTGGCACTGATGGTGACCTACAGCATAGCCAGCTCAGCTAAACCAGGTGCTGTGGACATGGTGCTGGATACCCCACCTCACCCTCAGGGTGAGCACAGTACCCACACAATGTGATGGTCTGTAGCTACTCTGTGCCAGTAACACACGGTCAGTTCCCCCTACCAGGCTGAGGTGCTGTTGGGGTGCATACCCCATCTTGTGATCATCTGTAGACTGCTGATCTGCATGTGCAGTGCATCATGGGTATGGGTGGGTTAACCCTATCCTGGTAACCACAGCAGACAGTTTGTGTGGTGACCTGCAGTCCCTCTGTAGCCTGCTATGGGTGTATTAATAGCCCACTGGTTACTTCACCTCCTGTGGAGTCAGAGGTCATGGGCTTGATCCCACAGTGGGGATATTTGATAGGGCTGTCCAAGGCATTGTCTATTTTTAATGTAAAGTAGTGTTGCCAGCAAAAACACCCTCACAGTGCTGTAACCTTAAGGCGCCCCATAAAGCATCTTATAAGGCGCCCCATAACACACCTTATAAGGCGCCCCATAAAGCGCCTTATACGGTGCCCTATAAAGCGCCTTATATGGCGCCCTATAGGGGACATTATAGGGTGCCTTGGCGGACAGTGCACTGTATAATGTGCCCTCTGGAGTGCCTTATAGGGCGTCTTATGCGGCACCTTAGGTTACGGAACTGTGAAGGTGTGTTTTCTGGCAGCACTAATTAAAATAAAACTAACATACCTCACAAAGCACTGTTTAGAGGTAAAGGGCAATGCCTCAGCTAGCCTTATTCATTAGGTACACTGGGGGATCAAACCTATGACCCCTGTACCATCAGTCAGTGTATTAACCATTGTGCTACACCTCTGCTGCTCTGCTTGCATGTCAGCGCACCTACTTAAGATTAATGTGCATTAACACGCATAGCTCAATCTTTTGCCCTATAATGTGCACAGCGCTCGTTATCGCCCGGTTTGCTACGTTTAGACCGGAACACCCACTCCTTTTATGGCATCCCTCACATTATCGCCGGGCGCACGTTAGCACCCTTTAGTAAACATACCCCATAGTTTGTATCCAGGTATCACAGTGTCCCACTGGTTATCCTCCTTCCACCATGTCTCTGAGATTGCAATCATATCTAACATCTCATTTAGTGCTATATAGTCTAACTCTCCCATCTTATTGTTTAGACTTCTAGTATTTGCATACAAGCATTTTAGAGACTGTATTTTATTAATATTAATCTGGCTATTGGTAGGCATGGGTTATTTGGAATCTTTACACTCTGTCTGCACCATACTCAAGGGCATTTGGGCTACTTTACTCTTTTTTGGAACCTCACTGCTTTTGGTAGTATCCTTCAAGGATACCTTCTTCCGAACCATGCACTCTTGGGCGACTGCTGGCTTTCCCCTATTTTCTAGTTTAAAAGCTTCTCTATCACCTTTTTAAAGATTAATGCCAGCAGTCTGGTTCCATCCTGGTTAAGGTGAAGCCCATCCCTTCGGAAGAGCCCCTCCTTTCCCCAGAATGTTCCCCAGTTCCTAACAAATCCCAAACCATCATCCTTGCACCATCATCTCATCCACACATTGAGACTCCGGAGTTCTGCCTGCCTTTTGGGTCCTGCACGTGGAACGGGAAGCATTTCAGAGAACTCTACCCTGGAAGTTCTGGATTTCAACTTCCTACCTAAAAGCTTAAATTTAGCCTCCAGAACCTCCCTACCACATTTTCCTATGTCATTGGTACCAACATATACCAAGACAGCAGACTCCTCCCCAGCACTATCTAAGATCTTATCTAGGCGGTGTGTGAGGTCCGCTACCTTCACACCAGACAGGCATGTTACCAGGCGATCCTCATGTCCACCAGCCACCCAGCTATCTATGATTGAATCACCAACTATAACAACTGTCCTAACCTTTCCCTCATGGACACATGGCCCTGGAGAAACATCCCCAGTGTGAGAGGGTTTTACATCGCCTGGAGGACAGTTCCTAGTTATAGGATCATGTCCTGCCACACCAGGGTGATGCTCTCCTGTCATGTGACCTCTCTCCTCCATGGCAACAGGGATGCTGCCAGACTGGAGGTGGGACTTCAGAACTATATCCCTGTAGGTCTCGTCCATGTACTTCTCTGTCTTTCTTATGTCTTCCAGGTCTGCTACTCTAGCCTCTAGAGAACAGACTTGTTCCCTGAGAGCAAAGAGCTCCTTGCACTTAGTGCATACGTAAGACTTCTCACCAACTGGCAGAAAATCATACATGTGACACTGAATGCAAAAGACTGGAAAGCCCCCATCTCGCTGCTGGACCGTTGTCTGCATCTTAGTTTAAAGCTTGTGTTTAGGTCTTTAAATTCTGTACTTACTAAGGGTTGGTGTAGATGCTTATACTAATAAAACTGTATCTAATACCTCTAATATGCCTTGTTCACCTGAAGCTTTTTTTTCTCTTAATTAATCTCAGGTCCTCAATGCATGACTGATTTGGATAAAGAGCTGCACCTGAGAGCAGCCCCTTTCCTCTAAGACGTGTAAGTACCTATAAAGCTACAATTACCCCAGGGGCGGGTGGGAGTTGGGGAGGGAGGGAAATAAGACCTATTAAAAGATGTCTGTTACAAGGTACCCTGTCCTGTGCCCTCAGCAGTAGGGGAGTGGGTTAGTCCCTCAGGTAGGCAAGAGCAGGAAAAAAAAGTTTAAAACGCAACAGGTTCTGGGGACAGAGCAGGGAGAGATATTTAATTTAAAGTAACAGTTAACCTGGCTACCACACAAAGGCCAATTAGTTGAGAGAGGCAGGGTAAGTTATACAGCTGAGAAAGCTGAAGTACAAAACTAAAGGGAACAGGGAGGTGAAGTAGCACACCAATAAAGACAACAAATAAATAAATAAATAGATGCATATGTGGGAGGAGGAGACAGGAAGAAGGGCTACACAATACCTCAGCAGGGGGGGAGGGGGGTAGTCCCATAGGTAGGCTAGAGCAGGAAAAAAAGTTTAAAACGCAGCACGTTCTTGGGACAGAGCAGGGAGAGATATTTAATTTAAAGTAACAGTTAACCTGGCTACCACACAAAGACCAGTTAGTTGAGAGAGGCAGGGTAAGTTATACAGCTGAGAAAGCTGAAGTGCAAAACTAAAGGGAACAGGGAGGTGAAGTAGCACACCAATAAAGACAACAAATAAATAAATAGACAGCTAGAACGCACAGCAAAGTCGTCACAGGAGTTAAATATCCACCTCTCTAGCAGAGCACTGTGAGGGCACTGCTCTTCCCAGAGCAGAGAGAGGCAAACAGACCAGACTATGCACACGTGGGAGGAGGAGACAGGAAGAAGGGCTACACAATACCTTAGCAGGCTGGCTACCTATAGCCTCAAGGGTAAAATATAAAGTCATCATAACAGTTTTCAAAATATTGCAAGACCTGTCAGCCAATAGTCTCAAATCATTAATAAATAGAGCCCAAGAATCCAGAGTATGAAGATCCTGAAACCAAAACCTATTCATGATCCCGGCACTCAGAACGAAATGCAACCAACAGACATGCAAGAGGGCTTTTACCTTCTTTGCCCCCTCGATTGGAATTCACTGTCTGAACCTCTGCGATCTGCTGAAACATTTCAAGATTTTAGAAAAATACTTAAAATATACTTATTTACTGAGCACTATGGATATGACACCAATGACTAAACATAAAAATGCACCCTGCTAGCATAGAGGCAAATACCAGGTAGACCCTCTTCCAATGCTAACCCATTCCAGACATCTGACCCTACCATACCCTTATAAGCTTTGTAACTACTTAGTTCTTTGTACTTTGAACTCAACTAAGTTCACCTTGTTGTTCTATACACAGAGTTCACTTTACTGTTACACCTGCTATATTCCAAGTTGATTGTACCTAAACAGTTCATTGTAATCCAGACTTGTTGTTCCATGTAAAATGCTTTGACTACCCTAGAAAAGTGGTATATAAAAAATGTTAAATAAAATAAATAAATAAATCACTAGTGAGTTCACAGCAAAGGTGCTCCTCCCATGAACCTTTGTGAGCCTTCACCTCAACCTATGCTATGCAGGTACAGTGGGATTTTTAGCACAGATGCATTTTTAGTTCACCCGTTAAAGTTTAGCATGGTGTGTGCTGAATCTCATACTGCCTGGTAGTAGAGTTTAGTAAATATGACTGAAGGTAATTGATGGCAGATAAAGAATAGCATGGTTTATCTAGTCTGCCTATTATAAATTGTACCTGCTGCTCCATGCAAGTTGTCCTCCTCCATGCCTTTGTTTAGGGTTGTATCTGTCACTCCTGATGAAAAGCAGCACAAAATGTCAATTGTGGTTAGCGTTTCAAAAATGCAGTAACAAAAATTAAAAATTGAAAAATGATAATAAAACCTACTAAAATACGGATATAAACAAAAAGATTGATGAAACTAGTTTTCGCAAAGAAAACCATAAACTGGCTTCCAAATTTTCTTTATGGTATGTAAACCGTCCTTACAGTTTCTCATGCTCAGTTTGCATTTATGTGTGCTAAACACCAGATTCCACCAATAGGATATTACAATTAACAAATTATGTTTCCAATTGTTCAGTGAAAATTTCAGTGCAGGACCAGTAATAAATGCAATAACCTTTGCGAGGATACCAGAATAATCTACTGAAGCACTTAAGAACTGTCTGGAGACAGCACAATCTATTTCGATTATTGCCAACATTCTCATACATACCCTTTTCCATTACTCTTTTATAATAGGGCAGGCAAATGACATATGGATAAGAGTTCCTACCTCCCTAGTATGAACCAATCAATTTCTACTCTCCTGTGTTTTAATTTTTGCCAACTTAACTGGGATTCATATTGCTTTATAGGCTATGAAAAAGAGTGACTGAGGGAAGCACTCATTGCTCAGTCCCAATAGAACCTCCATGATTTATCTTGCAATTGGTATCCTGTATCAGCCTTTCATACTTTCCTGAGACCTCTAATCTCTCTTTGAGTTCCAACATGTTTTCAAGCTGTCAGATTGATTGACTAGTCTATCTGACTGAATATTAGTTGCTTTAATACAATGTTTTAGCTACATCCGTTGGAATATCTGAGGGCAGAGAGGTTGAAGCGTTTTGCAAATCTACAAAGTACTGAAGTATTGAAACAATACAGATGAGAGCTGCTAGAGATTATATGACTTATCCATTCTGCCATTCCATACAAGCTCCCCATTTCTACAAACCTTTCCTTTCCCTTAGAAATCCTCTGTACTTGTCCAACGATTTCTTGAAGTTAGATACTGGCCTAGTTTCCTTCACTTCCACTGGGAGATTGTTCCTGCATCCTGTATCTTTCCATCAAGAAATATTCCCAAACATTGCTCTTGAATATACCCTGTTTCACCTTCATTCTATGACTCCTTCATTCCAAAGCTTTCTTTCAATTGAAAGTGTTATGTCTCCTGTGCATTTACACCTTGGAGGTATTTAACTGAATGTAAGAACGTAAGACTGAGTCAGCTGAGATCCACTGAACCCAGCATCTTTCTTTGGCAGGAGCCTGTCCGGGTCACAAATACTTGACCGATCCTAAAAAGTAGATCTATTTCTTAAAGCTCATTCCTAGAGATGAGCAGTAGCTATCCCAGTCTACCTAGCTAATTATTTTTATTGCCTTTCCCTCATTTGAACACCCTATCTTTGACCAAATCCACCTGCAATAGATTCCACAATTTAAGCATGCACTGCATGAAAAAAGCTTTCTAATTTTGTTTTTCAAAATATTGGCATTACTTTGTGTTGTTTGAAAGATCAAACAACATTTTTTAACCATGCCACCCACTCATGTTTATATAAACCTCTACCATATCATCTGTCAGCTGAGGAGTCCTAACCCCGTGTAGTCTTTCTTCATAATGGAAGTATTCCATCCCTTTAAGCATTTCTGTCACCCTTCTCTGATCCTCATCTAGTTTAATTATATCATTTCTGAGATTGGGAGACCAGAAATGCGCACAGTACTCAAGATGCAGTTGCACCAGGATCCTTTACAGAGGCATAATGATATTCTCAGCTTGGTTTCCTTCCCTTTTTGAACAACCCCTAATATTCTATTTTTTTTTTAGCAGCCACAGCACACTGGGCTGAACATTTCAACATTCTGTCTACAATGATTCCAAGATCATTTTTTGGGTAGTGACTCCAAATTCTGAACCTAGCGGTTTGCACCTGTTGGAATTAATTTTCCCTGTGGGGTCTATTCTGTCCCGCGAATAGCAGGGATGGACTATTCACCCCACTGCTGGCCCCATCAAAAGCCTCCCCATACAAACAAGGCGTTTGTACAGGAAGGCTTAGATGGGGGCGGGAGGGGGCATTCCGGAGGCAGAGCAAGCGCAGGGCATGGGCGGTCTGTGACCCCGGATATACTGGGCCGATTTTGAGGTCGACCCTGTATGTCCGGGGTCAGAAAAATGGACGGGGGACTTATTTCACCTCGGAGGTGAAATAAGTCCCCCTGGACGTTGGGGGATGGCAGGCTCAAGCAGCGGCAGAAAGGTGAAGGGGCTCAGAGGATTCCCCGCAGTCCAACTCTGGCCATGGAAGGCTAGATCAGGGGTCAGGCTGCTGGGAATGAAGACTGTGGTCAGTGGCCAGGGATCACAGCTCCTGAATGCAGCCACAGTGCCATGGCACCACTGCTCCATTCAGGAGCTCATTGAGGTAGCCGGGCAGGTGGCTGTGCATGCAGGCCCATTGGAATCATGTCCCGGACTGAACGTACACCAAAAAAGCACACTAACCTTTGATCTCGCCCACCATGACCCCCCCCCAACTCAAACCTGTACTAACCTGATCATGTCCAAAGTCTGTCCCATGTCCAAAGTCTATCCTATGTTGAAATCATCAATGTCGCCTCCCCGGTGATGGCTCCGCCCTTATACTTAAATCCCCCCCCCCCTTTTTATGTAACGCCACTTTGACCCGGTGAAAAGCGGGATATAAATACAGCTAAATAAATAAACAGGCCCTAGACCTGATTTTGATCCCATGGGGAACATCTAGCCCCAGCGGGATCAGAATTGGGTCTACTTCTGGGCGTCCTGATTCCAATCGGATGCACAGGGACTAGGACACACACATTAGAATGTGCCTTCACGTGTATAACTTTGCCTTTGTTCGCATTAACTTTTAGCTGTTATTTAAATGTCCAGTCTCCTAATCTCAAGATCTTTCTGCAACCATTGCAATCTTTTATCATTGCAAACCCTCCACCCAGTGTGCAGCGGTGGCCAATAAAGCAAATAGAATGCTAGGAATCATAAGGAATGGAGAATAAAACAAAGGGCATTATAATGCCTCTGTATCGATACATGTTGCGACCACACCTTGAATATTGTGTGCAATTCTGGTCACTGTATCTTAAAAAGGATATAGCAGAATTAGAAAAGGTACAAAGAAGAGCCACCAAAATGGTAAAGGGGATGGAAGGATACCCCTATAAGGAAAGGCTAAAAAGGTTAGGGCACGTCAACCTGGAAAAGAGACGGCTGAGGGGAGATATGATAGAGGTCTATAAATTAATGAATGGAGTGGAATGGGTAAATGTGGAATGGGTAGATTGATTGTGTACACCATAAAAATATAGAAAGACTAGGGGACATGCAATGAAGCTACAGGGTAACCTATTTAAGACTAATAAGAGAAAATATTTTTTAACTCAACATGTAATCAAACTCTGGAATTTGTTACCGGAGGACGTAGTAAAAGCTATTACTGTAGCTGGGTTTAAAAAAAGGTTTGGATAAGTTCCTGGAGGAAAGGTCCATAGACCATTATTAAAGGGGACCCAGGAAATCCACTACTTGCCCCAGTACAAGCATTTTGGAACCTGTGTGTCTTTTGGGGAAACTGCTAGGTACTTGTGACCTAGATAGGCCACTGATGGGCCTCGATCTGACCCAATATGGCATATCTTATGTTCTTATTTTAATTACATTGAACAATTTACATCACTCATCACACTTATCTCCAGAAAATGTATGACTATGTTAAATATGTAGAAAGACCATGGTTTTTCCATTACCACTTTGACCATTACCACTATCCCACAAGAGTTTCAAATGTATTTTTGCATGGCATATTATGAAGTTTACCTGGCAAATACTAAGCACCGGTTATATATACCGTAGGTAAAGTGGATGCTCTCCGAAGGCTGAGAATGGATTAGATGAGTTCTTGAAATTCTTTCAGGGTTTTTTTTTATTATTATTGTCATGCATATGGGTATTCCAGATTGAAGTGCTACTGCCAAGATGCTACAAGTGTGGTAAAAAGCAATTTTCTATACTTGTGACAGAAGCTTCTTTCTTCAGCAACCATAGTAAAATGTAAACTAGTTTGAATCAGTTGAAGTCAAAGCTGTCACTTTTTAGATGGGGATCTGAGTCAAGCTAATCTTGATCTTAGCCAGCTAAGTTAGAATTGCATCTGTCATGGTTGATGGGTAAGAGAGATCTGAGTATAAATTCCTTCTCAGTGCAAAAATTCACTCATAAGGAATTTTGCTGAATTAAGTGCAATTGCAATAAAATACTACATTGATTTTAACTCTGTGGCGTTACCTCTTCTTTAGTTAAGCACATCTTTATTTATATGCTATAAACAAACTTTCACTACAAGAGGCCCATTGGTAAAAACAGCTAAATTATTTTTATAGGTAAGTAAACAATACCTTTATATCTGGTTCTAAATCTGACACAGAAAGCTAGGCAATAACTCAGTTTATGTCATGAATGCCCTGTGCAGTTAAAAGACGTTTTCAAAACACTATAAATCAACTTTTTGATGTCTTGATAAGGCAAGAAAAACCTTGATAGTTTCAAGACTTTAGAGATGTCTAATGATTTTTTTTTACTTTTTTAATTGCTGTAAAAATTGTATGGGGGATGGAAAATGAATGGGGATGGAGCAAACAGGCATAAATTGAACCCGTGTTGACAGCTTGGACGGGGCCTTGACAGTGAGCACTGCTGGATTTTGGGGCTGTTTATGGCACATTAAAGTTGCAAGTGGGAGGGTTAGGAGAATGGATGGGGGGGGGGGGGGGGGAATAACCGGGCAGGCACGGCAGCCTAGTAGTATGGGTGCACCCACCGCCACCTCCATAAGTAGTGATGAGTGGACTACGCTCCATGGCAGGGCCACATACACTACAATAACTGCCAGGAGTATGCTTTCCATGTTCCCAGCAGTTACAATTGTGGTGTTTCCTTAACGCACCATGAGTTTCCATATTATGGATGCATTGGGTGCAACACCACAGCCCCATTTAGTAAAAGGGCACCTTAGATTTATATAGTGAGGTTACTCTCTTTAAATTTTGAAGAAAACATGCTTAAGCAAGTTTTGCTTAGCAGGATCTTCTTTTGTAGTTCAAGACCTGAGTACTAGATTGACCTATGTTAAGAACATAAGAACATAAGATATGCCATACTGGGTCAGACCAAGGTCCATCAAGCCCACTATCCTGTTTCCAACAGTAGCCAACCTAGCAGTTACCCCAAAAGACACAGGTTCCACAATGCTTGTATTGGGTCAAGCATTGATATCCTGGGTCCCTTTCTAATAATGGTTTATGGACCTTTCCTCTAGGAACTTGTCCAAACCTATTTTAAACCCAGCTACACCAACAGCCTTTACTACATCCTCCGGTAACAAATTCCAGAGTTTGATTACACGTTGAGTGAAAAAATATTTTCTTTTATTAGTCTTAAATAGTTTACCCTGTAGATTCATTGCATGTCCCCTAGTCTTTCTATATTCTGATAACGTAAACAATTGATCTACGTTTTTGCATTAGAGATATCCTGCCAACCTGACTGGTTTGTGGCCCTGCAGGTCTGGATCTGGAGACCCCTGCCTTACACCTCTGTCATTTAAGATTGTGAGTGGACAAGGTGCAGATGTCCAAGACATCATAAAGGTTAGATAGAATTTGTCACAGTCCTCCTCACTTCTCACCACCACCAAAAAATTGTGGTGGTGAGAATCGAGGAGGAATGTGACACATTCTATATACCCTTTTGATGTCTAGGACATCTGTACCTTGCCCACTCACGATCTTAAATGACAGAGGTGTAAGGCAGGGGTCTCCAAATCCAGCCCTGGAGGGCCACAAACCAGTCAGGTTGGCAGGATATCTCTAATGCATATATATCTCATGCATGTTCATTAGGGATATCCCGAAAACCTGACTGGTCTGTGGCCCTCCAGGACCGGAGGTGCCCACCCCTGGTCTATACAGTGGGTGCTGGCTGCAAGCCCCTTCCACAGCCCACACTGCCAGCACTGTTGCCAGTATTGGCCTGCTAATGTGCATAATGAGTAGCACGGGACCATGGGTATATCTCAGACAGGGTGGGCTGACCAGGATGCAGCTGCACAGGGCATAGGGCACTGGCAGGGACATGGTAGTGCCCGGCCACCACCTACACAGACATGGGGACCTCTGTATGTGCTGCTGGGGGATCACTCTCACCCTGAGTGTGCAGTGATGGCAGCATGGCTAGGCACACCCATAGTGCTGTATTGTGTTTCTCTCATGTGATATATATGGGTTTCCTGTTGGGGCCTTTTCACTGACTTATCTGCTTGTGTGTGCATGCATTTCCATCAGGACCAATCAGCAGACTGAGCACAGATGGTATGTGTCTTGATGGAGTGCCTTGCAGGGTGCAGTGGCTGATGGCTTGCTGCAGGAGAATATCAGATAGTGGTGGGGGTAAATCTATGAATATCCAGGCCTAATGTCTGTCTGATAGTGTGTTTATGGATGTGTGTGGAGCTGCCTGCGGGTGGGGTGGGGGGCTGTCTGCTTCCCCAGCAGGATTGGGGGTTGATTGTTGACTCTGCTGCCATGGGGGGGGGGGGTGTGTGTGTGTGTTCCACTGGCTGTGGCAGACAGTGATCTCCAAGATGTTTATGCAGCACCTACCTATTTCACAGGTTATTGCTGCTTTGGAGCTCTGGCATGGCCGCATTCAGCCATGCGAGGTGTTGTGCACCTGGTCCTGGGCGCATCATCACACACTCAGGGTGGGCATAGTAACCGCACAATGTGATGGTGTTTAGCTACTCTTTGCCATTTGTCCACCCACTCAGGACACCCTACCAGGCCGAGGTGCTGTGTGGGTGCAAAAGGACACCTCCCCCTACCAGGCCGGGTAGCTTTAGGGGTGCAGTTCCCATCTTGTGTGCATCTGTGGACAGCTGATTTGCATGTGCAGTGCATCATGGGTATGGGTGGCCTAACTCTATCCTGTTTACACCAGCAGACTGTCTGTGATGTGACGTGCAGGCTTTCTGCAGCCAGGCAGGAGCTTGCTTACAGTTATAGAGGTGTAGCCCAATGGTTATGCCACTGCCTGTGCAGCCAGAGGTCATGGGTTCATACTCACAGTGGGGTTCTGTGATAGAGTTTTTCAAAGCATTTTTTACATTTACTGTACATATGTTGATGCCTGCAATAACACCCTCAGTGTACTGTACCCATAAGGTGCCTCTGAGGGTGCTTTATTGGGCGCCCTATAGGGCACTTTATGGTTGGCATCCATATAGGGTGCACTATACATTATCCTGTGTCGCAACATACATGCTGCCCTATAGGGGACATTCTAGGGTGCCTTGGCGGACGGTGCACTGTAACATGTGCCTTATGGTCCGCCTTATGTTAACATGCTGTGAGAGTGCGTTTGCTAGTAGTTATCACAAAATAGAATTAAAAAGCCTCCTAAAGCACTCCACAACATAAAATATACTGCCTCAGCTAGCCTTTTTCAATGGGCATTGTGAGGGATTGAACCCCTGGTCCCTGCACCATTGGTCAGTGTCTTAACCATTGTGCTGTGACTGTGTTCCTTTGCTTTAGCATCAGCGCGCCACCTTGTGGCCATCAGCACGCCGCATCCTGCTGCCCACAATTAACAGTGCGCCGCATCCTGCTGCCCACAATGAACAGTGCGCCGCCTTATGCCGCCCCAAAATGAACAGTGCGCCGCTTTATGCCACCCCACAATGAACAGTGCGCCGCCTTATGCCACCCCACAATGAACAGTGCGCCGCCTTATGCCGCCACAAAATGAACAGTGCGCCGCCTTATGCTGCACCAAAATTATTTTGCCTCCTGACACACATTTCCACATTCAAGGTGGTGCCTCAGCCAGCCGTTTTGGGCTGCACACACTGGGGGATTGAACCCGTTGCCCCTGCAAAATTGGTTATTGTCTTCACCGTTGTGCTACGGCTCTGTTCCTATATGTGCCCAGCTGCGCCCCACTTAGCTTTCCCACGTGCTAATGTGGGCCCCGCACATTAACGCGACGCGCACACATATAGTCTTTTTTTTTCCTTTTTTGGCCTGAACCGCCCACTCCTTATATGGCACAGGCACACTACCGAGGCCCCGCACGTTAGGAATGTTTAGTAAACATGCCCCTAAATTTAATCTGCCATTTTGATGCCCAGTCTTCCAATTTATTAAGATCCTCTTTCAATTTTTCACAATCTTCTTGGGTTTTAACAACTTTAAATAGTTTTGTGTCATCTGCAAATATGATAACCTCACTCGTTATTCCCTTTTCCAGGTCATTTATGAATATGTCAAAAATCAGCGGACCCAGCACAGATCCCTGGGATACACCACTATTCACCTTTCTCCATTGGGAAAATTGGCCATTTATCCCTACCCTCTGCTTTCTATCTTTTAACCATTTCCTGATCCACAATAGTACACTGCCTCCTATCCCATGACTCTTTAGTTTTGCCAAACGTCTCTCATGAGGGACGTTGTCAAAGGCTTTCTGAAAGTCCAAATACACTATATCAACAGACTCACCTTTGTCTACCTAATAATAATGGGTGATTTCAATTACCCCGGTATCAACTGGGTCAGTGTCATGGGACGTTCGCCATCCTCCAATCCTCAGGTATTACAGATGATTTTAATGATAGTTCACAGTTTACTAATAGCAGGTCTGCTATCTCATATTTCAATTCTTTCAACACCCTTGGATGTATATCATCCAGCCCAGGTGATTTTCTCCTCTTCAGTTTATCTAATAGTTGTAATACATCTTCCCGATGTATCGATATTTCCTTCAATTCTTCCACACCTTTAAATACCACTTCAGTCATGGGTAACATCCCTACATCTTCCTCAGTAAAGACCGAAGCAAAGAATTCATTCAGTCTCTCCGCTATCGCCTTGTCGCCTCTTAGTGCCTCTTTAACCCCTCTATCATCTAATGGACCAACTGACTCTCTCACAGGTTTTTTGCTACGAATGTACTTGAAAAAATCTTTATTCCCCTTTTTTGCTTCTGCAGCAAGCTTCTTCTCAAAGTCTCCCTTTGCCTGCCTTATCAATGCCTTGCATTTAACTTGCCAGTGCTTGTGCTGTTGCCAGGTTTCGTCATTTGGCTCTTTTTTCCATTTCCTGAAAGATGCTTTTTTGGCAACAACAGCCTCTTTGACCTCACCTTTAAACCATGCTGGCAGTTTTTTTGGACTTCATTCCACTTTTCTTAAAGTGTGGAATACAGCTGGTCTGGGCTTCCCAGATAGTATTTTTCAACAACACCCAAGCTTGATGTAAGTTAACCTTTGCAACTGCTCCTTTTAGTTTTTTCTTAACTATTTTCCTCATTTTATCATAGTCTTCCTTTAGAAAGTTAAAAGGTAGTACTGTGAATTTACTTACTATTCCTCCTCTACTAATTAAATCAAATGCGATCATGCTATGATCACTATTGCCAAGTGGCCCCAACACCGTTATCTCTTGCACCAGATCTGGTGATCCATTAAGGACTAGGTCCAATATGGCTTCCCCTCTGGTCGGTTCATGAACCAGCTGCTCCAAGAAGCAGTCATTTATTTCATCTAGGAACTTTATCTCCCTAGCATGTCCTGCCATGACACTGACCCAGTCGATACTGGGGTAATTGATATCACCCATTATTATTACTGTGTTGTAACTTTTGTTAGCTTACTTGATTTCTTTGAGCATTTCATTATCCATTTGTTCATTCTGGCCAGGTGGTCAATAGTACACCCCCACTGCCATCGCCTTCCCCTTTTTAAATGGAATTTTAATCCATAGAGATTCTACAGCAAATTTTGTTTCCTGCAAAACTGTAATCCTTTCTGACTCAAAGCCCAGCTCTATCATTACGATATAGTTTGTACCCAGGTATCACAGTGTCTCATTGGTTGTCCTCCTTCCACCATGTCTCTGAGATTCCAATCATATCTAACCTCTCATTTAGTACTATATATTCTAACACTCCCATCTTATTTTTTAGACTTCTAGCATTTGCATACAAGCATTTTAGAGACTGTATTGTATTCATATTAATTTGGCTATTGGTAGGCATGGGCAATATGTGATCTTTAAGCTCTTTAAACTCTGTCTGCTCCATACGCGAGGGCATTTGGGCTACTTTACTCTTTTTTGGAACCTCTCTGCTTTTGGTAGTATCCTTCAAGGATACATTCTTCTGAACCATGCACCTTTACCATTTGTGACAGGATCTGCATAAATCGTGATGTCTATATATCAACAATGGCACATATGACATTGATTTGAATACTTAATAAATATCTCTCAACACAGAAAAACAAAACAGAGCAAAATGATGGCAAAGACCATATTACTTATCCAATCTGCCGATCCATAAAAACTACCAAGATCTATAATCCTATATTTCCTTTAGTGCTCCTCTGTGTTGCTCCATGCTTTCTTGAATTCAGATACAGTCCTCTTCTCTACCACCTCTATGGAAGTCTATTCTACACATCTACCATTCTTTCCATGAAGAAATATTTCCTCAAATTACTCCTCAGTCAATCCCCTTTCACCTTCATCCTATGCCCCCTCATTCCTAAGCTTTCTTTCAATTGAATAAGGTTCCATTCCTGTGCATTTATGCCATGGAGCTACAGTATTTAAACATCTCAAACCCAATATTTAGCTGGAGTAACTAGCGTGATTATAGGGGCTAGCTGTTGCCACTGAATGCTAAACCCGGGTATTCAATGCTGTGGCCATATACGGCCATCAGCATTGAATACAATATCTTGGTCATCCAGCAAAGCAAGAAGCTAACCGAACAGCAGTGAGTTATCCACTGAGGGATAACTGAGCAGTGGCTGAATATTGGCGTAAACAAATTATCCCTACATACTGTCTATGGAATCCCCTAGAATGCCCCGATGCTAACTACCTATCATCAAGGTGCCGAGTAGTGGCACCCATAGATATTCACTGGCAATAAGTATGTTAGTGTTGCTGAATATCTTGCTTAGTGGCATTTGCAAGGTTTGCAGGTCTGCAAACCATGTAAATGCCTTTGAATATTGGGCCCCTCTGTCTTATCTCACCTTTCCTGCCTTTTTTCCAAAGTATATATTTTGAGATCTTTAACTTTGTTGCAATATGCTTTATGACAAAGACTGTGGAGTATTTTAGTAGCCTCCCTGTGCGCTGACTCCATCCTATTTTGATTTTTTTGAATGTATCACTAACAAAAATGTTAAAAAGAATCGAACAAAGGAACAATCTCTGTGGTACATCACTGGTAGCCTCCTTATCCTCCATTTTACCAGTGCCCTTTGCTGCCTCCCACTCAACCAGTATCTAACCCATTTTGTCACTTTAGAGTCCATCCCTTAGGTGCTAAATATATTTATAAGTATCCTGTGCAGAACTGTGTCAAAGGTTTTGCTGAGATCTAAGTATACCACATCTAGCACTCTCCCTCAGTCCAACTCTCTGGCCACCCAATCAAAGAAATTAATCAGATTTGTCTGACAAAACCTGCCTCATATCCTGCAATACTTTGGATTCCAGAAACCTCATTATCCTCTGCTTAGCAACATTTCCACTTATTTACTTCTTAGTTCCACTTTTGTATAGAGGGACCACATGCACCCTTCTCCAGTTCTCTGTAAAGTTCAGACTGCAGAGCTGCTAGAACTTCCCATAGTTCCTTCAAAACTCTTGGATGTATCCCATTTGCCGCCCTATTGCAGTGTCTACTTTTAGTTTAACTAGTTGCTCATGAATATGGTCTTCTGAAATTCATTCAATATCTACTTCACTTCTGTTCAAATTTGTATGTGTATTACGGAGGTCCCACTCCCTGCCTTTCATCTGTGAACACAGAATAGAAATATTTATTAAGCAATGCTACTTTATCTTCCTCAGTTTCTACATATTCCTCTCTTCACCCTTGAGTCTGGCAATACCACTTTTGCATTTCCTCCTGTCACTAACATCTAAAAAAATGTCTTGCCTTACCATTTTACTGTATTGGCTGTTTTTTCTTCCATTTCTATTTTTGCTTTCCTGACTACTTTACTGACTTCTCTTAGTATTTCCAAATGTGTAGCTTGTCTTCCTCATTCCTCATTATGAAATCCATCATCTTTTTGCTTACCCTTTTAGTTATGTAATTCTTTTGAGAACCATAGTAGCTTCTTTTTACTTTCACATTTATTTACATTTCTTTGTTGCCATTAAAATATCCCCTTTCAGTTTTGCCCATTACTTTCCTACATTCCCCAGCTGTTCCAATCTAGTTCACAACTCTGTGAGGCATTCCACCATCTTGAAAAAGTTAGTATAACTAAAGTTAAAGACCCTCACTTGTGATTGAATCATCTCTGCCCTTGTTCTAACACTGATCTACACCATTCAGTGATCACTGAATGCCAGATGATCACTCACTTTAACATCAGGAATACTCTCCCCATTTGTAAGTATCAGATCCAGAATGGTTCCCTCCTGCATGGGTTCCGTTACCGGTTGCTGGAATCAGGGCCATACCTAGGCCTGCGTGAGCGGTGTAGCAGCAAAGGGCGCAAAAAAATAGGAGCACATTTAGGGTTGCGAACTGATCTGTTTTCTGCCAACATCTAGCCTCCGCTCGCTCCCCCCTGTGCTGCCTGCCCCTGCCCCTGCGTAGCTGCTGCTTTTCCTGTTCCCTTAGTGGCGGTGGTGGCAGCAGACCTCCAACTTAAGAAAAAAAAACTAACACGTCTTTCTGACTCCACACTTGCATGGCTGGTTTGGTCCCTCCCTCCTTTAATGCAAACATTCCTCATAGGAGTTGCAAAGACCCTTGTTTTTGTTTATTTAACAGTTTTTTATACCATTTTATCATTTCAGTCAAAGCGGTTTACATTGTGACTTAAACTTGGTAATGTATATTAAACAGGGACATTGATAACTTGCATTTTTTTGAGGCAATGGAGAGTTAAGTGACTTGCCCAAGGCCACAAGGCGTGCTAGTGAGAACAGAAGCCAGTGCTCTAACCATTAGGCTGCTCCTTCATGTTATAGGAAGGAGAGATCAGACCAGCTATGCAAGCGTGGAGTCGGAAAGACCCACATTTCTTTTTAAACTTGGAAGTATGCTGCCACCACTGCAGGCAGCATGGGGGGGTGGGGGGAAGCCGGCTGGACATGAGGAGGTGTGGTAAGATGGGGGAGATGTTGGCTTGGGGGGATAGGGGCAGAAGGGCTATGCTGGGCATGGGGGGATAGGGGCAAATGACAAAAGTCTGATGTCATTGGGGGAGCACTAGGTTTGCACATGCACATGGTGCAGTTATGGCTTGGTATGGCTCTGGCTGAAATAGTTTTCCCTGTAGAGATTCCAGGATCTCCTTCTAGATGACACTGCAGCAGGGATGCTCCAATAAATATCCAGCATACTGAAATCACTTATCAGTAGTACATCTACTTTCATAGAAATACTAGAATGTCTTCAATGAAATTTCTATCTACTTCTTTTGCCTATGAAGGAGGTCTGTGTACACAAGGGAGAGGAATAGTGGAGAACATGAGACATATTCTGCTTTATAGGACACAATTCCCTTATTTGAAGAACAGTATATTGGATGCATTGACACAATGTGATTTGTATGCAAAACACTGGAAGAAGTGAGTTACTTAGGAAGATGGTCAAGCAGAATCTATGGCTATTTAAAGCACATATATTAATATCTTATTTTGCTTTAATGATACACATGATCGTATGCGCGTGTCAATTGATATATGCAGAATAGATGAAACATTCTCTTAAATTTAGGGGTCTGTTTACTAAACGGGGCACTTGTGCGGTGCGCACATGAGCGCCCTAAAATGATGCATTTAAGTGCTCTTAAGCACCCCGTACGCGTGCGCGGCACATTAACGGGTCCCGCACGCGTGCGCCGAAAACGCGCACGTTTGCGGGGCGCTCATGTGCGATAGAGGCGTGGAAAGGCGAAATGAGGGCGGAGGAAGACCCCCGAGGGGCGGAGAGATGGGGTCAATGGGTGGAATGTGGGAGGGGAGAGACTCCCCGCACAGGAGCGTGCCCGAATTTACAAGGAAAAAATACCGCCAGTGAAACACCCGCATTAGAGGTGATTTAAAGGGAAGAGAAACCATTTCCGTCAGCAATGTACAGCAAAATCGTGGAAAACCAAAAAACGTGAGCAGTGTGAAACATGTGCACAGAACAAACTCGCTAATTTAACATGAAAATAACCACAACCAAGTATGCGAAAATCTTAATTCTGCTGGGCAACACTGCTATTAATGGGCAACAATAATAAACACTCCCAGGAAAGCTCCAAAGAATTGAAATGAATATTGGAAGGGTCTATGGTCCGTGGACTCATTCAAAAGCACTGCAATGTAATGGAACTGTCCTGGGAGTGCATATCAGGTTTTCCAGTGATATCACTGATGCACTGTTTGGTTTATTTCTGTGACTGCACCTATTTGGAGGGCATATTTGTGTGTGTTCTGCACCTCTGTCCCCATACAAAGAAAACATGCCCACAGTAAACCTATGCAGAGCAGGGTGTCAGGCTCGTGCGGCCAGGTTTCCTATCTCCAGATACTGCACTGTCTCTGTGGGCACAGTGTGGTGCAGCGGACACAGCCAGTGACTGTATGACGAGAGGTTCACAGGTTCAAATCACAGCTGTGGTTCCTGGCAACCCAGTACCCATATTTTTAACCACCACTAAACAGTGAAAGTTCACACACTGCTTTACTGCAGAGAACATAAGCATGGTCTCAACACCTACATTTTACCCCACACCGCACACAAACCAGAGCAATGGCCATTATGTACAGGCGAGTCCCTCAAATTCCGTCCTGGAGTGCCACAACGCAATCAGGTTATATGGGTTTGCCAGATAAGGACTGCAAGCCACAGCAGACAGTGCCGTAGGCGTGTGTAGCCTGGCACCGTACACAACAACAGACAGGCACTGTCAGATGTAAAGTCATGGACTTCCCTGGGAATGCAGAATATATGTTTAGAAACAGTGGTGCAGTGTACACAGACAGTGTGTGCAACAACAGAAGGTCACAGGTTCAAATCCTGTCTGTGGCTCCTTGCAACTAGTCCACATAAGTGTACCCTTAAAAAACCAGGCATTAAAGACTGATAATTTTCTGTTGAGAACCCAAGATATTTTGGCATATGTTTATGTTATCTTCAACAGTACCCACCACATAAACATGTGCATCACCTACAGCAGAGTCAAACAAAAGCAGTCCTGGAGTGTCCCACATCATTAAAGGTTAATGCAGACTCCAATATAAGGCCATGTGAGCATGTTGACGGCAGGGGAACTGGTGACACCTGTCCACATCACACCATGGCCTATCTGTTTTTAGGTGGGTGCTGTGTAGTGCAACAGACAGGGTTAGTCTGACAAACAGACATGGATTTACCTGGAAATGCACTGTCTCTGTGTCAAGAAGGTGGTGCAAAGCACACAGGCACTGCCTGCAGGAGGTGAAAGTCACAAGTTCAAATCACATGTGTCAGGTCTGCCGAACCAATCCCCGCAATTGTCACATCCCCTAATTTTTCTCAAAAAACAAACCACCTGTAGTGGGAAAAGTGCAAACAGGGACAGTACATGTATATTGTCTCTCAAGGTGGACATATAAGAGAGAAATGTGCATCACATAGATCAGATTTCCTCAAATGCAGTCCTGGAGGGCCACAATTTATTCACATGTTATGATGTCGTAAATAAAGATGTCTCTGTTCATCTGCATGTGCCGGTCCATGGTATGCAGATATATCTCATGCATATTTCTGAGGCACATTTGTGAAAATGTAGCAGTGTCTGTTACAACAGGACTGGAGTTGGGGACCTCTGCCAGAGATTACCGATCAATAGGAGGCGAAATGACCAGACACACAGGCTTCAGGACCCAAAGCCTATTGGACAGTCATGATAGTGTGCGTTGCGTCCATCTCATAAAACTAGTATGTGCACACTGTAGCACTGTCACCATAAACCTTGAAATACACCACACATATAGCAACATGTTGATCTGATCAGTGGCAGATATCAATGTCTACGTTCATCACAATATGGTTATTGAGTGGTATCACACCAAAATGTCTGATGTTTGTGGAGTGTGTCTCAGGTCTGTTGTTTGACGATGTTCCCCACCATGGGGTGTGACAGTAGCACTATTTCATAGCCTAGCCATGCATGCACTGTGTCCACGACTGCTGATTTGGCATAGACTGGAAAAACTATCTATAGTAGCACAGTGATGGCATAGCTGTGGGATTGTGTGGCTGTACATCCAGTGTGTGATGTATGCAATACCTTACTCAGCGCACAATGTTTGTACTGTGTGCAATGTTAGCTTGCCATTGTGCATAATGAGGTGCTATGTATTGTGGTTAGACCCCCGACAGGCTGGTCTCGGCAGGATGCATGAGGACAGAACGTAGGGCAATGTAAGTGAAATTGCAGTGTGTGGTCATCAGTAGCATGGACAAGGTAGCCCAAGCATGTCCTCCTGGAAGGACACTCTCACCCTGACTGAGTAGTTACCATAGCATGGCTAGGTCAGCTGTAGTGGCAACAACATCTTTTGCAAGTGATATCTATGGGTTGCCTTTTGGAGCCCAATCATGAACGTAACTGCTTGGTGAGTGTGCAGACGTCCCAGTTTGGGTTGCACACATTGTCACCAGTAGAATGCAGTATGGATTAGCTATCAGACTGCTTGCACCTAGTATGTGTAAGGGTGCTACACTTTGAAGGGTGTAGCAGCTGCAGCTTATCTGTGTTTGCTGCTGGACAATGTCAGATAGTGGTGGTGGGCTGCTGAGCATGTCCAGGCATGCCATCTGTCTGCTGTCACCTTATTGATGTTCACATAAATGCATGCACCATGCTGTATGTTGTATTTTCCCCTACTGGACAGAGGTTATCACTTCCCACCAGCAGCACCATTGCAGTGATGAGTTTGATTGTTACGTTTGGGTGTTGTCACATAATCCGTCTGTCTAACACACTTCTCCCCCTCTCCCTCACATAACTAATGTGGCGGTGGTAATGGCCACCACACAGGATATGACTGATGTGGTTGCAGCAAATTGCTTAAGGGGCTAAACATCACAGGGAAATAACAGATGCCCATAAGTGTATGTGCATGTGCATCTACAAGTGCTACTCATCAAACACTGTGACTGATGTGGACTCACACCATAGGCTATCTTAGCTGAGCCAGGTGCTGTGGTCATGGTTCTGGGTTTCCCCTCTCACATTCAGGGTGAGCACAGGAGCCGCACAATGTGATGTCCAAGACTAACTCTGTGTCATTAACCTACACGCTCATTAATCATGTTCATACGTAGGTGATTCTGTGGCTGCATAAACCATATTGCTTATATTTGTAGACTGCTTATTTACATGGGCAGTGCATCATGGGTATGTGTGTTTGAAGTCTATCTTGGTAAAGAAAGCAAACAGGTCATGTGTTGGCCCATACTCAAACTGTAGCCAGCCAGGGGTGTGTTAGCAGCTATGGCAGTGGTTCTGAAGCAGTCCTCCGTGAAAGTCTAGCCATGACGTGTGTTTATGTTAGTACAAATGAAGATGCATGAGATATATATGCATTACAGATGTCTTGCCAAACGGAGTGGTGTGTGGCCCTCCAGGGCTGCCCATCAACAACCCTGCCAAACATCTCTGTCATCTACGTTTGTAAGTGGGCAAGGTGCTGATGTGCAAGACATCAAAAAGTTCACATAAACTGTGTAACATGCTTCTCTGCCTCTCACCACCACCAACATCTTATTGATTAGACAACTGCATGGTGGTCATGAGAATTGACAAAGTATGTCACAGTGTGTATATATGCTTTTCATGTCTGTGACATCTGCACTTTGTACACTCACACACCTAAATGACAGAGGTGTAAGACAGGGGTCTAAAAATAACGACCTGTAGGGCCACAAATCTGTGAGGTTGCCAGGGTAGCTCTGATGCCTATAGATCTCATACATATTAATTAGGGCTATACTGATCAGCAGACTGGCCTAGGGGTTCAAGGAGGAGTGTCTCTCATACACAGAGCTGTGGAGATTTCGCCCCCTGTGACGTCACAACGTGTAGAGACATAAGTAATGCCTCTGATTCTACAGTGGGCTAATCTAATATGGCTCTCTGAGGCCTCTTCCCTTTGTAATGTCATTTTGTGGTGCCACCAACAACACCCTCAATGCTGTAGCATGAAGCTTCCCCAAAAGTTCCCTATAAGGTTCGTTGATTTGAACATTAGAAGGTGCTGTTGTGGACACTGCACCTCATATTGTCCTTTCTGGAGTGACTCATAGGGTACCTGATGTGCCACACTAGGTTATTGCATTGTCACAGTGTGTTTGTTCA
Source organism: Ichthyophis bannanicus (assembly GCA_033557465.1). Classification (NCBI taxonomy): domain Eukaryota; kingdom Metazoa; phylum Chordata; class Amphibia; order Gymnophiona; family Ichthyophiidae; genus Ichthyophis; species Ichthyophis bannanicus. The sequence continues at coordinate 1,599,087,058 of CM066031.1, forward strand.
AAAAACAAATCCAAAGAACAAAGGCCACACAAACCACTGTTGATAGTAGATAGTAATGTGCCAGCAAGTCATATAGATTAGGCTGACGGTGTGAAGGAAAACACGACGTCTGTAACATAGGTAGGTATGACAGTGAATGTGGTGCACACCCCAGCCACTCAGTCTGTATGTCAGCACATCCACCTCACATCTACATCCATGTCCATCGCATGCCAATCTCAATAAGCCCAATATGTGTGCTATGCAACCTAATGTGGATGTAGCATGTGCAGATGCAACCCCCCCCCCCCCATGCCATCACAAACATAATTTATGGGCTGACATTGAGATGGAGTAGTGAACATCATCTATTGCGACACATATCCCCCATATCACCAGGGTGCCTGATAGGCCAATTTGATGGTCTCTCAAAACACCATGTTGAAGTAGCAGTTGTAGTGGCAGTCAGTGCAATGTTAAAGGCGCAGTACATCACATCAAACATATGCCTAAGAACCAGTGTGGAAGTGATGATAAGTTCAAGTCCCAAATGTGTCAACACCATAAGGTCATGAAATATTTATGTTTTTTAAATAAGACACACACAGCACTGTATATTTCAGTTGTGGTGCGCATGTGCGCAACTCGTTCCGCAAAACAATGTGTGGGGCGCAGTTGAACGTCATATGTTTAAAAATTGCGCCAGTTGCGGGACGCTGTGGCACAACAAATCTATAAAAAAGGCATCAGATGCGGAGCGCAATGAGACGTGTTACGTTGCCAAAGTGCGCCATTTTCGGGGCGCAGTTGGATGTCATACGTCGCTAAACTGCGGCATTTGCGGGGCGCAGTTGCATGTAAAACATTGGAAATGTGTGCCATTTGCGGGGCGCATGCGCGTCAATGACGCTGCGTGCAATCAGGTGATAATATCTCAAAATGGCGACCAGAAGCAGAAAGCCTGCATTCACTCCTCGTGAGCTCCGCATCCTGTCTCGCCTGATTGCCACAAGGCAGGATAAGCTCTTCCCCGGGCAAAACAGGTACAGGGACAGCAGAAAGGTCCGCAGGGCCTGGGAACGGCTACAAAGACGATTTAATAGAGAAGCTGAATTCCCAAGGGAGGTAAGTGGATGGAGACAGGTCATTAGAAATAGACATGTATATCTAGAGCCTGTGTGCATTGCAGATCTTCATGCTGTTGGGGTCAGGTATTGTGTGTCAGTTATGTGCTGCAGCTGAACATACATCCCATATTGTCTTTGTATAAGATGTGACAGGTGTGACCTTTACCCAGGTGGTGATGGATATGGTCACACAGGTCATGATGCTAGCCCTATTACCTGGCAGTTGCTGCTGTGCACGTGCCAACACATACTGTAATAAAGCAAACCCATAGATCAGCTTAAGTAGATCCAAATCACATCATATGAATATGGTGAAATGTGTAGCTGCAGCAAATAACCTTTCCATCCACAGAAAGGGTATGTGAAGCAAAGCATTAATGGTATGTCAATCACCCAGGTGATCTGGTTGTTTTTGCCAATGTTGTTCAATATGCCCCCCTATCCCCAGCGGTCCTGAGAGCTCATCACAGTGGGCTATCAGTCACCCTGGAGATACGGTTGTGTGTGCTCAAGCAATGTAATATATACACCCTATCACCAGGGGACTAGAGAGGCCATCACACCGGCTCATCTGTCATCATGGTGATAATGGTCTGTGTGCTGTCACAGTACAAAACAGTATCCCTATCCCCAGGGGTGCTGTAAGACCATCACAGTGGCCATCCATGTTTCCTGGAGATATGTTTTTGTGTGCTGAAACAGTTCATTACATCTTCCCTATTTCCAGGAGTCCTGAAAGGCCATCCCAGTGGCCTTTCATGTATCCTGGAGATATGGTTGTTTGTGCTGAACTAGTTCAAAACATCTTCCCTAATTCCAGGAGTCCTGAAAGGCCATCCCAGTGGCCTTTCATGTATCCTGGAGATATGGTTGTTTGTGCTGAACTAGTTCAAAACATCTTCCCTAATTCCAGGAGTCCTGAAAGGCCATCACAGTGGCCTTTCATGTATCCTGGAGATATGTTTTTGTGTGCTGAAACAGTTCATTACATCTTCCCTATTTCCAGGAGTCCTGAAAGGCCATCCCAGTGGCCTTTCATGTATCCTGGAGATATGGTTGTTTGTGCTGAACTAGTTCAAAACATCTTCCCTATTTCCAGGAGTCCTGAAAGGCCATCCCAGTGGCCTTTCATGTATCCTGGAGATATGGTTGTTTGTGCTGAACTAGTTCAAAACATCTTCCCTAATTCCAGGAGTCCTGAAAGGCCATCCCAGTGGCCTTTCATGTATCCTGGAGATATGGTTGTTTGTGCTGAACTAGTTCATTACATCTTCCCTATTTCCAGGAGTCCTGAAAGGCCATCCCAGTGGCCTTTCATGTATCCTGGAGATATGGTTGTTTGTGCTGAACTAGTTCAAAACATCTTCCCTAATTCCAGGAGTCCTGAAAGGCCATCCCAGTGGCCTTTCATGTATCCTGGAGATATGGTTGTTTGTGCTGAACTAGTTCAAAACATCTTCCCTAATTCCAGGAGTCCTGAAAGGCCATCACAGTGGCCTTTCATGTATCCTGGAGATATGTTTTTGTGTGCTGAAACAGTTCATTACATCTTCCCTATTTCCAGGAGTCCTGAAAGGCCATCCCAGTGGCCTTTCATGTATCCTGGAGATATGGTTGTTTGTGCTGAACTAGTTCAAAACATCTTCCCTAATTCCAGGAGTCCTGAAAGGCCATCCCAGTGGCCTTTCATGTATCCTGGAGATATGGTTGTTTGTGCTGAACTAGTTCAAAACATCTTCCCTATTTCCAGGAGTCCTGAAAGGCCATCCCAGTGGCCTTTCATGTATCCTGGAGATATGGTTGTTTGTGCTGAACTAGTTCAAAACATCTTCCCTAATTCCAGGAGTCCTGAAAGGCCATCACAGTGGCCTTTCATGTATCCTGGAGATATGTTTTTGTGTGCTGAAACAGTTCATTACATCTTCCCTATTTCCAGGAGTCCTGAAAGGCCATCCCAGTGCCCTTTCACCCATCCTGGAGATATGGTTCTGTGTGCATAAAGAGTGTAATAGATGCTCCCTTTCCCCAGGTGTTAAGTGAGGCCACCACACTCGGCTATCACGCACCCTGGTGATATGGTCGTGTGTGAATAAAGAGTTTAATAGATCATCCATTTCACCAGGAGTGAAGTGAGGCCACAACACTCGGCTATCACGCACCCTGGTGATATGGTCGTGTGTGAATAAAGAGTTTAATAGATCATCCATTTCCCCAGGAGTTAAGTGAGGCCACCACACTCGGCTATCACGCACCCTGGTGATATGGTCGTGTGTGAATAAAGAGTTTAATAGATCATCCATTTCCCCAGGTGTTAAGTGAGGCCACCACACTCGGCTATCACGCACCCTGGTGATATGGTCGTGTGTGAATAAAGAGTTTAATAGATCATCCATTTCCCCAGGAGTTAAGTGAGGCCACCACACTCGGCTATCACGCACCCTGGTGATATGGTCGTGTGTGAATAAAGAGTTCAATAGATCATCCATTTCCCCAGGAGTTAAGTGAGGCCATCACAGTGGTCTATCACGCACCCTGGTGATATGGTTGTGTGTGCCTAACCAGTTCAATACATTCTCCCTATCTCCAGGAGTCCCATGACCTGTGTAAGGTCCCTTGTCTATTATCCCACTGCAATGGGGTATGCAGCTGATGATGTGTGGCACAACACGCAACCGCCATGGGGCCGTAGGCCACATTGAATAGGTGGGTATGGCAGTCACATGTTGTGTTAGTTTATGACAGGTAAGTTGCACCTCTCACATAGTCAGTGAGGTCACTATCTCATCACACATGTCTGTGATCTATCACGATGAAAAGCTATGTGCACATGTTGATGTGTGTATAGGTACAACATCTCCATGACCTAGCCAAAGATATTCCCAAAGGCTGTAACAGAGCCATATTCTCCTCACGTTATGCATAGTTAGGTTACCCATCCTCACACCTCCTACAAATCCATTACCTTGGAGCAGGTGAACAGAACTGATGTTGTAGGAAAGCTACAGTCACCTCTTGTGGTTGGACACCACAGACACAAGCAGCCACATGAGTACAGGTGGCAATTGCGTAGTGTGTTGGTATGTTGTCTGTCCATGGTTTTTCAAAATACACCTGCTGTCATCATACAGGTCTTAGGTCATAGTGACATTTCTAAAAGATATAGGCCAGACTGGGTCAGTACTACGTCTGTCACGCACAGTCTTCTTTCCAAAAACAGTGTTATAAGTAGTCCCTACACAGCTTGCACGTACCCCATGTGAAACATTGTTATCCTGGGACGTGCATAAACCCAAATGTCATGGGAGTGGGCCCTGGCAAGGTGAATATGGACACCCATACAATGTTCCTTGTAGGGACATATCAGTGACGTTTGGTAGAATATGATGTTGCCATTGGGACTGTTGTCCAGGACATGTGTAGGTGACTTCACAACAAATGGCTTGCAAGACCAAAACAGGGTTACCGGGGTTAGCAAGTACACCATCATTGTCATTCTCAATGTGGCATGGTCATGCAACGTCATGCAAGGGGGCCCCAGGGTATTGTCTTGATGCGTTTAGGCTGGCAGTCACACTGCAGATAGGTGTCACTGCAAACATGTCCACATATGCAACTATGTATGCAGGTCTCAATGGGAACACAAAATGGCACAGCACCAGCAGGATGTTCTCCATACATGTGGGTGTCATTAGTACCGACAGAGCGTGTATGCAAACAGTCTACAATGTTGTATAGGAAAGGTATTGTAATCAACCCACAGCACCTGTGTATGGTTAGGTTTCCTTTCCAAAACAACTTGGCCCACATAATGGCTTCCCACAGATTAAGTCGGTCATTGTACCTGGCCTTGCTTAAATGAGTGTATGGTACGGATCCCCCTGTGCCACTGTCATTTTGTTTCTCTGCAGTCCTGCAAATATCCTAGATATGAAATATTCCCCAAGGTACATTGCACCAACACAATGAAACGTCTTTCGGAAATTAAAACACACCTTGTAAGACCACCCCCGGTGTCAGATTGGTTTCTGATGGCACATCAACCATGGGGAAGGCCCCCTTGCTTCCAGAACATATTTGTTGCATGTGCAGGTATTGTCTCTGTCACTGACAACCATTGTGGCTCTCGACATAGGTGATGGCTATCACAAATATGTTGAAATGTATGGGCAGGGGGATATCAGCCAAGAGTGGCATGCAGGACACATGAGCCAACCTGAGTAACCTCTGCCCCACCAACGTGGCCTAGCACAAAGACGTGTTACAAGGCCATACTCTTTCACCCGTGCATCTCATGTAACCTAAACCAAATGGTTATGGCTCACAAAGGAAAATACCCATCATGAGAGGTGTACTGTCAATGGCATTGCTATTGAGGTGGACGTTCGAAACATAGAAGGCCAGTGTGAGTGGCAAGACCCCAAAACCACTATGGAACCCCATGATTTAAGACATGCCTCATCCTGTTGCATTAAACCTGCTCCATGCTGTGGCCACCTGGCGTGGGCCACTACTCATACACAGACATCATCAGTGTTGTTTGAACAGAGGACTGTGGCCATTGATCACAATGTGCCTTGTGACCATGTGGCAGGCACAAGCTACATTGAAACACAGATCATCCAAACTGCAACACCGGTTGCTGTAACAATTGCATGACTGTCAATGACAAATGCAACATGTGTTTAACAAACATCCCTCACCCCCTTGGGTTCTGTCGCATTCTGCAACTGCTCCAATGTATACCTTCTGCCGCTCCTGGTGTGCTAAACATACACATGAAGAGATTCAAATTTTGGACAGCTAGTAGCATCACACAAGCACCATGGCATGGCTCCAGAGACTGACATATGTGACGATGAGCAACATTAGTGAATAGGCTCAGTTGGTAATGGTGTTGTCCACATGTGATAAAACATTCCTTGTGCCCATGAAGATCCCCTGTGACAGGTGGTGAACTATGCTATACATGAAACACACATAAGTGGAGCTGAAGTGTCGAGACCCAGGACACACTGTTGTATGTTTATGCTGCCCACCCACCAGACGTATGTGCTCACTCATGCTCCCACCCATATTTTCTCACACACACAGGTCGAGGATCTGAGAAAGAAAGGGAGGGAGCTACGCCTGCACCATGGCGCATACCTGCAGCGCATGAGGAATGCTGAATCATCACATGGTGATGGTGTGTATTGATGACGTGGCTGCCCACCATCAGAGGTCACAGTAGCCCATCAGTGTGCATGGTACCTGCATGGGTACATGTGATGTGTCACACACATCTACGTGTGCTGATGACTGTCATCTTCCACAGATGGTGATGACAGTGATGAAGACCCCCGTACCTCTGCCTATGCCCTCCGAAGGCCCACCTCCCGCGCTGCCGTGGAGGTGGTAGTCCTGGACACCAGTGGGGAGGAGGCAGAGGGTCCTGAGGAAGACACAGCGGAGGGGGTCATGGAGGATGCTGGGATGGAAGGTGTGGGTGCCAGGGTCACAAGGGGGGGTGAGGGCGCAGGTGATGTGGGTGGGGGGGAGGTGGTGGGGGGTGTTGGGGAGGAGTCAGGGGGGGAAGAGTGGCTGCAGGGTGCCTGGAAGAGTGACATAGAGGACAGTGCAGCACAGGGCACTGTTGGCTCCCGCCATCAAGGGCAGGTGGCTCCAACATCCAGGGCCCCACACACAGTGCATGCAGATGCCACCACACAAACACCAGGAACAATGTGTGTGTGTGGTGGCAGATGTGTTGTACATCTGTGTGAGGCTCTGGATGCACTGGAGCAGCGGGTGCACCGGTTGGTGCACCTGCAGGAATGGATGGCGGGAGCCATGGAGAGGGTGGTTGCTGACATTGAGCATCTGCCATGTCGGCAGCCACCCCCTGAAGGGCGTCACAGGCATCATTGATGGTGCCTGTGACGTCCACACATGTGCCCTGTGCTGCCCTGTCCGCCATCACGGGGAAGGCTGAGGGAGGGTGGGGTCATGTGGGGGTTCGGGGTTAGTGTGTGGGAGTGTGTTTATTGCGGGTGTGTATGTGCGGGGTGGGGAGGGTTTGTTTTTGGTGGGTGGGTGATGGCATTTTCCCCCTACCCTAAATATGTATATAGTTTTATTTTTGTTTGTACATATTAAAGTATTTGTTCAGAACCCTGTAATGGTCACGTGTCTCACGTAGCATATGACTATAGATGCCAGCATGTCATATGTGTGCAGCCACATACATTCCTGACGGGTAAACATGCGTGTGATACCTCAATTGGCACCACATGCAGTGTGTCGGGAAAATCATGTGTGTAGGTGTGTGATAGCAGGGTGCTGCATTACATGTTACAATGTAGTGGCTGCCCCACAGACGTACTTGCCACAGGGATGTATATACATGACCCACATGTTCTCACATATATGAGCCGGCAAAATATGCGGCACACAAATGTCTGCCTCTGTAACATGCATCCCTATGGTGGGTTGGGGTGCATGTGACCACTAATATAGGTGAGGGTACGGGTCACACATATGCCACCAATGTGTCGTGTATGACGGGTTCCAGACGGTGATGTTTATGGAACGCAAACAGGCCATTTATAACACAGTACCCCTGTGTCCACATCAAGGGTGGTGAACCGTGGTTCTGTAGAGCCGCAGGGCAGTCAGGTGTTGGAAATATTCCTAATGAGTGTGGCAGAGATATATATGAATTGGAGATATCCTGTCAGCGTGACTGATTTTTCGGCCCTCCGGGGCTCGCTTCTGAGAGACCTGGATTACACCTCTGCCATTTTGGAATGTGAGTGGGCAAGGCGCAGATGTCCCCGACATCAAACATGTTACCTAGAGTGTGTCATATTCCTCCTCACCTCTCACCACCAACAACATATTGCCATTGCCACCACCCTTTACTGCTGGTGAGAAACAAGGAGCAATGTTAAGCATTCCAAATAACCATCCGATGTCTGTGACATCTGCACCTAGCCCAAAATAAATCGTACATGACAGAGGTGTAAGGCAGCGCTCTCAAAATCCAGTCTTGGAGGGCCACAAACCAGTAAGGTGGTCATGATAATTGTAATGCTGATATATATCGCCAGCATATACATTAGGGATATGCTCAGAACCTGACTGGTCTGCGGCTCCACAGTATCACGGTTCCACACCCATGTTCTACATGGATGTCTGTGCACACTGTGCCGCTGCAGCTCAGAGGCTGTGGTGACACATTGTGCTAGTGAAACATTACATATGTGTGGATCATGGAAATAGTATATGTGTGTGGCAAAGTAGCTTATGCAGTGGACATGGTTGCAGATCCTATGGTCCTCCCACCCCCCTCTCAGAGATACACATGGGACCAAATGGACACTCTTTGGAAAGAAACAGTGTATCTATTTTTGGACAGCTGTTTATTATCACAGCTATTCTCTCATATAAAACTATTGTTACAAACATGTGTGTAATACATTTCAAAGATACCCCCAAGCCAATTACATAACACAAACACAACACATACTAATCACATATGTCTTCTTTCACATATAACCCAAACCAAGCCGCAATAACAGAAAAAACTATGTACATAGTTGCTAAAAATGAACAGTGCAACAAAGAGAAACCTTTGGTTTCTTGCTGTACATTTCTATATTATCATAGGTTACTGACGGCGTGGTCGGCCACGCCTGCCACGTCGGGCCCCTCTCCCTGGCAAGGCTATATCCTCCTCCGGATACATTGGTGGTGCAGGTGCAGCTCGGATCAGAACATCACGTATGCCCTCAAGGGCCTCACACATGCGAGTTAGTGGCATGGCTACGACCCCCTCATGTAATGTCTGGAGCTCAGCACAAACATCCCTGGTGTTCTGCTCACCAGCACAGCGAATCCGCTCCAGAGCACGTCGATTGGCTGTGAATGGGACACAGGGTGGTCAATGAAATACCTCTCCACTAAAACACCTTCATAAAGCAACATGTCATACACATCCCACACTAATGCTAATGTGATAGTGTTGAGTCATATGGGAACATGGTTAGGGGTATAACACATATATCTCACTGTACTACAACTAATAGAAACACAGAGAACACTATACAGGAAGAAGATGTGGGAGGCCAACACAACAGTCATAAAATAGCTTCTGCATACACACCCACATACTACTGACATGGCAACAGAATTGGGCAAGGACAGTCATCTCATATCCATTATTTAGGTCAGGTGCAGCATGCAGCAGCCATAAACACCTCAGATGGCCAGAAGCATTGTTGAACCGAGGAGTGTTTGGAAATGTCTGCACAGGTACAGCCACCTTCAGACACATATTCTTAATATGTACAGGTAATGGGTGATGTGTTATGAACTCAGTGGTATGGAATGACAGCACAGGAATGTCACACCTTACCTGCACATGTGCACTGCTGGCGCGTGTGTGTGACACGTGAGAGTTTCATGTGCACCTTGTGTACCACTTATGAGGGCTTGGGGATCAGATCTGGTAAACTTTGGAAAAGATCTGTAGGGTTCAGCCAGAGCAAGGGAAGCAACATAGGAGGCCATCAGTGGTGGGCAACAACCAGGAAAATAGTGACGGGGTATGTTGAGGGAAGCACATCTGCTGGTACTGACTGGTGATGGACAGTGATAGCCTGAGTTGGCGGGTTATATGTCTGATTTCAATATCCATCAGGGGTTTGAATGGGGGGTTGTGTATTGTATAGGAAACACACATAGGTAGTTTGCTCAGCTATGTGCTTACGTGTGTCAATCCAATACAGGTCCAACCACACCTTTGATCACGTGTGCATTTGCACTGGTCATGCTCTTCCAGGGGTTTGCACGTAAGTAACATTGCGGATTTCAGCACCCGTCTGAAAAGGATTTGTGAATCTGGCTAATGCCGTTGCTGCACCAGCAAGGACAGAATGGAGTGTTGTCTAGGTCGCCCCTGTTTGCCTATAATGTGTGCAAGTATTTTATCATCTGTAAAGGGATAGTGTCTACGTTCTGCTGGTGTTTAGGCCACATGTGCTTTTGGTAACTGTGGTCTTGGCTTCTTTGGACACAGGGGTGTGATGGCTAGCGTGTCAGTAGGCACACTGCCTTAAGGGAGACACAATGCAGACAATGTTCCCTGTCCATGATGTGTGGCTCTGCAGAGGGGACCAGCAGGCAGGGGGATTTTGTTCCTCCCACCCCCCTCAGACACTCCTTTCTGCTACAGCTACAACAACATCACAATACAGCAGTGGATTTGTTCAACACATCACATAGACAATGGTGGGGTTCTGGTCATGACGTTAAGTGCGTAGGGCTGTGGGTTTTTTTGGGTTAGGACAGTATATGTGTTTTTAGTGAGTGTGTAGGGGGTAAGGGGGCATTTGTGGGGGGCGGACACCTTCAACCGACAATAGCTGATTGACAACAGTTATGAGGTGTGGGATGACGGGTCATGTATGGGTCCAGGGTTTTGCAATATGTGGCATAGAGATGCACATGAGCTGTTGGGGCATGTTATGACAGGAACTGTGTGTTATGTGTTTATGGGATTTGCTAGTCTCCATGAGATGTTTGTACTGGATGTAGCCTCATGGGATGCCATATTTTTGTGTCAGACTGTGTGACGGCAAATCAGGTTTGGCCTGACCTAATGATTGTTTTATGACATGACAATGTATGGTCTGATGGGTTACATTGTCAGTATAAGGGCTGGATGTGGGGATGTACACATTATCCGTATGTGCTGGTCCTTGGAATTGCCTGGTGCAAGGACTAAACTGATTTGTATGCTTGGTGGTGTACAACATGTACGTGAGCTGATGTTGGGGAATGACTAGAATGTGATGGTGCTGACAGACGTTAATCCCGTGAAGCATTTACGTGTTTTGTGGGAGTGGGTGATACCTTATGAACATAGCTGCTTATGTGAGTGTAGTTGAGGATAGACATTGGCATGCTGAAAACGTCATTGATAGTGTGGGATGTCAGAGACCTACTACAAGGACAAAATGGTTATGTTAAAGCAAATGTGACAATGTAGAGTGGATAAAACAGTACAATAGAGCTTTCTGAACACATAAACATCAGACTATGGTGAGTGAGCAGAACTCTTGAACAGGCATTGTGAACGTGGATGCAGCAATTAGGACATGGAAAACAGTCATAACAACTAGACAACATATGTTTTCCGCTTTCTCATTTGACATAGCATATGGATCCTTACAGGCTGAGCTTCAGTATGTTTATTTTTTACCTTGCTGTAAGGGATAATATATGTATCACTGTACTGATTGGTCAGATATTTCTATCTACCCACTGGCCAGTGTACTAATATTAGAACCTATACAGTGTTGTGTCAAATTCCCTAGTTGCCTTTTGTGGCTCCAATAACACTTTTCTACTAGGTTATGTTTTTCTTTGGTTGTTTGCTCTATGATGATGTATCTGGTTATTTTGTAAAGGAGATGAGGTCTTCAGTTTATGTTACTTCTCATTGGCCTTGACAATTGCTATCATCCACCAGTATGTTATGTGAGGTCTTTGTGTAATGCTCTAATGTTTGCATTCGGAAAGGAGGGGTAGGGTGATGTGCCAATTCTGGTAATGTTGTGTGGATACGTGGTGTATGATATGGTCTCAACATGGCAAGCTTTTGTTGTAGTTAGTCATATGTGTTTAGGTTTTGTTTGCAGCACAGTAATTGTTCACGGTTTTAGTCCTTCTTTAACCATTTGTTGAGAAATAGACATGCTTCATACTCATTACTGTATGGTTGCATACAACACATATTGCAGGTATGACACTTATGATACTGGGGACCATCACACGGTATGGGGACATAGGCCCACAATTTAACTGGGACACACATGCTCACAGCCTATGCAATCTGTTGATGGATTGTTGGCCTTACAGTAAGGGGACATGGTGTTTTCCTTTTCTGTCTGGATTACAGTCTATGTTATGTCTTTATGTACAGGGGAAATTGAGGAATGTTCTCTCCAAACAAGCCAACAGGTTCATTCTGTACGTTTGAGACCCCTCTGTAGATCCTTATCTATGGTTGACCTGACATATTTTCACACCTCTCTCCATATGCTATGTAATTTGACACCTGCAGATGCAGACTGTGGGGAATGAAGTCTTTGTGCTGTTACATCACAGAGGAGGGTTTGCATTGCTTTATATATGGTATTTTTGCTTCTTTAACTATCATTTAGTTGTCATCCTGTGGTTTACCAGACATCTGGGTGTCTGCAATGAGGTAGACTGTTGCAAGGGCAAGTGTTGATCTTTCTCATGACAACAACATGGTGGCCCTTATACAACATTCCTCTTAGGCCTGCATCTGTGGGTGTCAACTGACCTTCGGTGATTCTGTTTTGCGACATAATAACACCATATATTATACCCCACACCGTTCTTTCAAGAAACAATATCCCAACAACATGAGCCATACATGTGATATATGTGGTGGTTATGTTGCAACATTCACCACACAAACACCAACTAGTGACTATTGGTGTTTATTTTGAAATTATGACTGTCGTTTGTCACCCACCTTCAGCATCGCGACGTGCAGATGCGCCATGGGACCTTAACTCCGCCATCATCATCTGAGGGTCAGGGCTCTCGGTGTATACTTGCGGCCTGGGTCCTTGGATGTTCTCCCTTGATGCTGCCCCTAGTGGTGATATACTGGGTACAGGTGGCTCTATGGGCTCATCAACAGCACTTGTGCTGCCCCCTGAGACAGCAGGTTCATCCTCCAACACACTCATTGGCACTGTGATGTCAAAGTCACCCTCTTCCTCCACCTCCTCCTCCTCCTCTTCCTCTCCCATTTTACTGTAGTCACCTGCATATTGAACAATAACAAAGAAAACACATATGTTTCAACATAATCATATCTATATATGTGTGGCACAGACACCACAGAGATGATGGGGTGAGTATGTGCGTGTGTTCTGCATACCCGACCCATGACACCCTCCCATACATGTTTGTCGACGTCATTCAGCTGTTTCTGGGGCACATGTGTGTCGTGTGGCCATGCACATGTTGCATTTTTTCCATGTGTATTTTTTGAGTGCCATGCCACATGTGTCCCCCATCACATCCCTTCCCCTATCTGTGCAACATATGTCCACACATGTGTGAGAATACAACACCCTTACACTTGTTTTGACCATACATTGCCTGTTTATGTTTAATTATGCATAGGAAATATTGTCTCTAGACATACTATATGCTCATTGTTGGATATGTTTGGCTGTGACCCATTGTGCCGTGGATCCCAAGTAGCCAGCACCTGTGGGCCACTGAGAAGCACATGTAGCACTGTGCAAATAGTATGTCACACACACGTTACCTGATTAGTGTGCCACAAAATCATATGGTGCTTTGCAATCACAGATGTGCAGGTTAGATAGGAATTGTTGTGTGTAGTTTTGGAAACAGATGGGGAGGTTGCTGTTTTCGAGGGACACATATGTAATGTTGTGACAGGACATGGCAACAACACAGTTTGTGCATGGCCATAACACACACATGTGACACCACTTTTTAAACATGGTGTGGATTGGGTCACAGGTATGGGAGTGTCTGTGCAGCTGAATGATGTGTACTGAAGGGACATTGTGAACATGACTTTATACCTGGCAATTACTATACATACCTGCGTCAGGATGTGCCGTGTCAAGGGCCTCCGGCAGTCCACGGAGATAGATGTGGCCCAAACGTGTTGCCAGCTCTTGTTCCAATGGTGTGAGTGATGGGATAAAAGGGCCCCCACCACCTGTGCCAAGCGCATGTTGTCTTTCAGCCACCATGTGCTGGCGCACCCCTCTTTTTATATCAGAGTACCTCTTTTTGAGGCTTTCAACATCCCTTGTGGGGCCCCCTGCCTCTGACATTGCAGCACGCACCTCCTCCCATACTGCCATTCGGGTGGCCACTGTTGTGCGACTGCTGAGCCTGCCAAATAAGAGGTCATAGTTTTCAATTACATGCGAGAGTAGGATATAGTTCTCTCTATCACTGAAGCGTAAAGCTCTTTTTCGCTGTGGACCAGGCACAGGTACCCTTTTTCTCTTCCCAGTTTGGACATATTGTGCAGGCTGTGGCCCAAAAGATGGTCCTGCATGTCCCTCCCTAGGATGTGCAGTCTGTAGCGTCGGTGTATCACCCACCACAGGTTGGCCCACATCCTCCACACCCTCACCCTCACCCTCACCGTCTCTCTCCCTCTCTCTCTCCATCTCTGTATGTTTTAAATGCTCCTTTCAACACAACAGCACTCACTTAAACAAAACAAAACAAAACACAGCATGCAATACAGACTTACAAAATGTTACAGTACAGGACACAGTAAAGGACACAATAACAAAGGGAACATAAAAATTATATTAGCACAAAGTGAGGAATCTACTCTGCTCCTAACTATCTTTCTCTGCCTCTCTCCGCTGCCGTACTCCCTGGACTGACTCTCTCCCTCCTTCCTCTGGACTACTCCCACCACAGCCTCTCTACCTATAGTTTTTGTTATCCCTCACTGTGCTTCTTTCCTGTGCAGTAGTCCCACCACTGTCTCTGTTTCAGACTTTATCTATGACACCCTCTCTCTCTAACTGTAACTCCTTTATCAACCCTCAACATAATGCACGTGTGCAGGCCTATTTATAGTGTATTGCCACGTGTCTTTCATTGCACATGCGCAATTGGGCAGGCGTGACGCTCGTGCGTTGGGCGCGTGCTCGCCAATGCATGGGTGGCCGTACGCGGACAAACGCACATGCGCCCTGAGACACTGTACTGCGCATGTGTCGCAGTACGCATGCGCACTACAACGACTACCGCATGGGTGTCTGTGTTTTGTGCGCATGTTCACGCCGGCACACATACGTGTGGCCATGCGCTGACCGACGCCCATGCGTAGAGTGGCGCACGCGCGCCACCAACGGGCATCGCATGCGATCAACTGCGCATGCGCATTGTGCGCAAACCACACACCCCATAATACCATATATTACCATCACAACATTACCCACGTTGAGGGTTGTAGACGAAGAGCAGGAGGAGTGTGGTTGGTGTGGAGAAGAACGAAAGTCTAAGCAGTTGTACTAGAGGATTGTATTGGTGTTTGTATTGCTTATTATATTGTGTTGTGTGTGTATTGTCAGGTGTTGTTTTTACTTTTGGATACTGTATAGTGTGGTTTGTGTGTTTGTTAGAGTTTGTGTGGTTGTTAGAGTGTGTTTCGGTAGTGGGACGGGAGGAGTTTATGGCAGCAATTTATGCTTATGCATGTGTCCTGAGTGGTGGGCAGATGCTGCGGTTGCCGGACAGGGGAGATGGTGTCCACGGGGCTGAAGCACAGGGCATGGGTGTAGTCCTGCAGCAACTCAGACCTGCAGCTGTGGAGGTGGTCCAGCCATGTGCTGTGCGTTCACGGCACACAAGGCGTGCCGAGGTGCAGGCTCGGCAGCCACGCCTCTACAGGCCCAGGGCACAGCTCCAGGGCATGCGTGAGGACCAGGTCATCTCCCTGTACCGACTGAGCACAAGGGCTATTAGGGAGCTTTATGAGGATTTAAGACCTGACCTCGAGCCCCTGACTGATCGGTCCCATGCAATACCAGGTTTAGTCAAGCTCCTTGCTGCTTTACATTTTTTTGCCTCTGGCTGTTTCCAGTCATCTGTGGCTGCAGTGGGTGGCATGAGCCGCCCATCCTTCTCACGATGTCTCCACCAAGTACTGCGTGCCATGGTCAGCCGGGTGGGGAATTACATAGCCATTCCCCACACTAGGCAACAATGGGGGACCCTGAACCAGGCCTTTGAGACATTAGCAGGGATACCACACGTGATGGGAGCTATTGATTGCACACATGTTGCCCTGGTCCCGCCTAGAGACAGGGAGGTGGCGTTTCGCAACCGCAAACACTACCATTCCCTGAATGTTCAGGTTGTATGTGATGCTAATCTGCATATTCTGAATGTGGTCCCTAGGTTTCCAGGGTCCACCCATGACTCCTATATCCTGCATCACTCGGCAATCTTCACATAATTTGAAGGCGGACGTTATGGGGACTGTATTTTGCTGGGTGAGTATGTCAGGTGTCGTAATGTATGTATGTCTTTGTAACTTTCTTTATGTCTACTCACATATCTCGCAAACTCATTTAAACCCATAAACTTAGATCAACATATGAGCAATGTTAGTTTGGGGACTGTTGTATGTTTAGATTATTACAGGGGTATAGACGTACACATACAGCAGCTACAAACAAACATAGACCATCAGACTCCTAGCATTATATGATCCTGACATTCACATGGTGTGCAGGTGACAACACCCCTGTGCATGTGGCTAGGCTGTTGCACAATCCCTCATAGTGTGTGGTAATATCAACTGCACACATTCTGAAGGGGGGGGGGGTTGGCCCTCAAATGCACGTATCATGATGGGTCATTGCCAAATAATGCTTGTATGTCATTTAACCTTGAGATAATTGCTCATCCATACAAGTAACCCTTCTCATGTGTGTGTTGGGTTCACACACTCACTCTGGACTGTTGTTGCTACCCAGGAGCCAGTATATAATATGAGGGGGTGTTTGGGAATATCTGATGTATGCTTTTGCCCTTTCCAGCTAGCAGCACTCGTGTGGATATGTATGGTCACGCATTTGGCCTATGTCACAGCAGGGGTGTAACGAAGTATAGTTGGTGCAGTACCTTGGCCTACTGTAGATGATCATGATTTAGCCACATATTGGCCAGTGATCCTCATGTAGTTTAACATATTGGAAAGGGGATGCCTAAAGCTGTGGGCTAAGTGTGTGCATACAGAGTTGTATTGTTTTCAGCTACACATGACGGTAATGTACCGATGTGTATCTCTATGAGGTTAAGACATGAGTAGTACAGTGTGCAGGTTTGCAGACCCCGCCTTCAGTGGGATGTTCCCAGGATAGACACAGTGCACAGGATTGGTATTTAAACAATTTCTGTTTAGCAATATACAGCATAAGGAGACAGAGTATGAAATCTAGATATGTTGCCCGTACAGGACAGGATGCATCTAGGTGATATGGTTCACATTATTACCAGCCTCCATGGCATACATGTTCTGTTTTTTTCCCACCCTCTCATGGCAGCATATTTTACCTAGGTTACTGTTCAGACATACAATATGAACATGTGACAAGTGAATCGTTACTATAGTCTCTCATTGGCAGTGGTGCCAATGTGGACAGTAAATGCATTACAATACCCATGTCGCGCACACACACACACAATATGTTACAGTATAGATGGAACTGTTGGGGTATTTCCCATGAGTGTACTTACTTTCTAGGCTATGTGTTCCTTTTCTAACAGCATATGTTTTTTTTGAAAGCTCATTAATTGTTCAGTTATATGTTGATGTCAGAATTTGTTTTGTGTAGGGTTACTACATCTTAACATATGTCAGTTATGTTGAATATTGACACGCACATTTTTTTTTATTTCCAAGGTGATGCAGGATATGGGTGTCGCCCCTGGCTGCTGACCCCTGTACGTCAGCCACAGACACGTGCAGAGCAGAGGTACAATGAGGCCCATGCCTCCAGCCGCTTAGTCATCGAGCGTACCTTTGGCATGTTGAAAAGTCGCTTCAGGTGTCTGGATAGGTCAGGCGGGGCCTTACAATATAAGCCAAGGACTGTTGCAGAGATAATCATAGCCTGTTGCATCCTGCACAACATTGCTCTCAGGCACAATATCCCTGCAGAGATTAATGAGGATCTGGAGCAAGATCCAATGTGCCCCCCTGTACGTGCCAGTGGTGACACACAGGATGGCACAGCAGTCAGACGGAGGTTGATTGGAGAGATCTTCTCATGTGCGTATTACCTACCCACACGGCTTTTTAATCCTATGTGTGTTATGCTTACAGCAGTTACAGTTTATGTCAGGATATAATTTGTATGCGACACCACATTAGTATTTAGTGATAATTCACAACTCACATATAGGCATGTGTGTGGCACAAACAATGTGGCCAGTATACAACAGCATTTGGTGCCAGATGATGTGGGTGGTTGCTCATACGACTGTGTGTGATTTTTAAGGTTAAATTTACAGTTAGTGGCTGCCTGTGTTAGCACCTGTTTTTGTTGAGCACAAATGATGTTTTGTGATGATATGGGTGGAGAACAGTGTTAGCCATGTGGTGAGATGTTCACAGTGTGAGACCAGTCCATGTTTGGGGACATTAGTCCAGTGGGTTGAATTTATATGTTTCACCTTTGGGGTGTACATTTGGTTCTTAAACTCCTGTCAGCTGGCTATGTGTTGCTTTGTTATTATGGCCGTATCAGGACATACATATCACAGGACAGATGCTTAGTAGTAGTTTCTGCGGATATTAGGGAATCTATGTGAAGGGTGTTAATGTCACCCTACAGTGTGTCGGAATGTATACTGCACCAGAAAGCCATGACATGGACATGTTATAGGATGGGGATCTGAGCATTGTCCAGCCAGAGAGGTAGTATTGCCACATTTACATGTAGGCGAATTGACCTTAAGTACAGTGCTACATATGTACACAGATACAGAGGATAACCTACCCCATATCAGCAAGGGGTGCGTTACAGTGGGCAGGATGAGCACAGAATGTGTTGGTGGCTTATGGTTGTGCAGAATTCTCAGGGAGTACATGGCATATCTTGCTGATAAATTCTCAACATATGCCATCATGCCTCAGCTACAGGCTGGGTATGTGAGTAGTGTAGGATAGTACAGTCCACATTACATAGATTGCATAGATAGTCGGACAGGGAAGGGGAGGATTATGTTGGCAAGGAAAACCAGACATATGTGAGAGTTGTTTCTCTGAGGTACACATATAGGCTATCCATGCGTTGACATTCTCAATGACACACAGTGTGATGGCATGCAGCCATCATGGTTTGCGTAAAAACATACATGGCATTGGTGTTTTAATGACATGACGCACACATTGACAGCTATCTGTGGAGATCATCAGCAAATAGCTGTCACTATGATTCAAGGTATGACATCTACACACCAGGATATGTATTTGGTCCCTGCATACATGAGACACTCGTGCATATTCCATATGTGTTTCCAGAATTGTAAGCGACTTAGCATTCAACATTGACACACCCCTACACAAAGATAGGGGGCATTGTTGCCAATATAGTGGATCTGTGTGACTCGTCTGTACTTTGTGATGAGGTGCAAACATGGTGGTTGCTGACATGTCTGTTGATCTTTCTGTACAACAACACAGAGGTACGATGGGGACAAGATTGATTATGGACACCTGAAGATAGCCTCATACAACTCTGTGCTGCCTCTCACATGTGAGAGATCTATACATTGTGATAGGGAGCAGTCAGACATTAGGTGATGGTGTGGGGTATGAGAGTTGTGGACAGGAAGGTGCAGTGTGTGATACTCTTGTAGAACATGACATATGTTTGTTACTGTTGTGTTTCCCAATGCACAGGACATAGTTTATTCAGATGCTGTTGATGTGTTGGATTGGCATGTGACTGAACATCACCCAATATGCTTTGCGTTGGGGTAGGTGGATGTACAGCGAGATTGTGTGTGCCTGGGGTCATGTGGAAAACATATCTTCATTGCTCCATCATATTGGGCAGATGTTGTGTTGTTTCGTTTTTCACTTCAAGCTCCATCAACCATCCCTTGCTGTTGTCACACATATCCCCATGTGTTTGTGTTCAGCATGTCCTGTGCCACACTCTATATGTGACAGGTACAGCAGATCTGCATGTGTGTGTATTTAAAGTTTGTATTTGGTTTGCCTGCACTTGCTCCCTACCCCAACAATGTACCATAAGCCAACAACAGGGTATTATTGCCGGTTCACGGGGCCTTTATATGTCTAAAGGTCCACTTGGACACATACAGGCCATGTGTTGCAGCTGGAATGCAGAAATTTGCATACTTTGTGTGTGGGTGATTACAGGTTGCCTGTGTGATGAGACACTCTTCAGGCATAGTACATTATCATGTACTGTGAGGGGACTGTGCACCTGGGGGGCAGTTGTGACTGTGGTATGTCTTCCGTAGTGCTGTTTACCTTATGAGTATTATCAACATGTGTTGTGTGGTGTGAGACAAAATGTGTCTTGTGTTCTGAGTCACCACTGATGTTCACCCTTATTTATTTTCAGATATGACCATAATGTGGACATGCATCAGCAGTGGCTTGACCTTTTGTTTGTACACGGACTGCTGAGATTCTCTCCCTTCACTGTCACCTCTTATTGCTGTGTAGTGGTTCATGGGATTGCTGACATACACCTGATGCACACACAAGGTAAGTTGCACATTTGTTAATTGCAGATTTGTATCTATGTTTACCTGTTGATGATTCATAATTGTCTTATATGCATGTAATGTTTCCTCTATGTGCACATAAACAGATGCATGTCGTGTGTAGCTGTGACACACCTGTGTGACACAAGCATGGACATGACCATACCCATGTTTTACCCGTGTGTGTGTTTAGGATTAATGATGTCATCACCAATGTTTTGTTGAGTAATGTTATCATGTACTGTGTGGTTTAACATACCTTTCTTGTGCATTTGCAAAGGTGTAACGGTGTGCATTGTGTGGTGTTTTTCAAAGGTGGCTAACAAGAACATACGTATCCTCTCATGACACAGGGCTGAGTACATACCGGACACGTCTATTACAGTGCATCTGGTGTCACCATCACCCACCTTTTGGAGAAACAACACCATAGACATTTTACACCAGAAAGTGGCCCATTGGATGTTTTACCTCTGCGAGTGAGACATATGACTGCGATGGACAGTATTACTATTAACCTACTTAATTCTCCATTACAGAGGTGTTCTATGCACTGTTTGTGTGATGGTTCTGCAGGGAGTCCTGCTCATTGTTGAGAACACACATGAACTTTCAAAGAAAGTGGAATGTTGACATGTCACGCTTGACTATTCCTAGCCATATTTGGTGGAACACTATTAACCTCACCTGTTGGATTGCACATAGTATTGTTACTTTTGGCAGTGTTCCCCCCGTGTGCAGCAGCAGCAAATGACATGGACAGTGCAGCTGATCCATTCGAACACAGTTTTAGTATTGTTATGTTTTGGCCCTGGGTGTGACATGCCACCCAGGATACACTCATCTTTTTCTTCCTAATCAAGCATACACCCATGTTTGTGCCATACGGCCAACGATGGAGCACTCCTATTGTCTATGTCCACCTGCTTTCCACATGCACATGCTACAAGTGTTACCTCAACAATGATTTTGGACACACGACGACCATCTTAAATTAATGTGGTCAATGTGACAAGGGTGTTTACGTGCATGTGTGGCATCACTGTATCATGTTGCACTGTGGATGGTGCTTTTGCATATGACGGACTATGTTTGTGAGACAAAACATGTGGACCTCAGACTTCTTTGTGGCTCTGTGTAAGATGTTTGGCCCTCATTTCCTTGTTCAGATGCTGCTTATTGTGTTTGTTGGATGTGCAGACGTGACAGTCTGCATGTATGTCAACACCTTGCATTTCCCATGTGCACAGTCCAGGCTATGCCCTGTGGTAGGGACACTCACATTGCGACATGATGTTTGCAGTGTGGCAATGTGGGTCACCGTTGCACTTCGTCAATTGTGCATTCCATGTATTATGTTATATGTGGCCAAACACTGTCTACTCTGAAAAGGTTGCAGGGCCACCTCCTTCATGGTGGTATATGTATAGGTATGGGAAGGTAGTTTAGTTTGTATTTTGTTTGTGTTCATGTGCCTGTCCTACCTGTTAGCATATACTCATTGTGATTTTGAGGAGAGTTTGTGTCTACATTGTTGCAGCTTTGATTCCTAGCTCAGACATTATGTGAGACCTCACACATTACTTTCCCAGCGTGATTTTCACAATAAAACATTTTCTCAACATAGGCTTGTTTGGTTTGGTTGTCTCCTGTGTTGCAAGATGGATATGGTTTGAGGGACACATGATGTGTGTTGTGTCCTCAATATGCAGCGCCAACTCTCTACATGCACTCATATGTGCATTACACCTTTGCAGCATGCAGAATCAGGTAGGGGCTGGGGGTCTGCTGCCCAGTGCATTGTATGCAGTGGATGCACATTATATCTCCTGCTCTTCATTTGTGGTGAATGAATTAACTTTTCTGTGTGAGTTAGATTTATGCCCTATTAGAGGGGTTTCAATATTCCATCAGAGATGCACTCACCTTCATATTATGATGGCACTGACTACACTATTTGTGATGTGTAAACCAAATAAAGATATTTATTCCACAAACATGTGGCTCTTTTGGTGATTGAGCAGGGTGATACAAAGGCACACATTGCATTGCCTGTTTATCAGTCCTGCGTCTTTGTGACCCAGAGACTGCATTGTTTTTTTTGTCAATATCATTGGATGAGGATTAACTGGTCTTTGTTCCACGGTAATGAGGGGTTACATGACTTGACCTAGGCCACATGGGGTGCTAGTGGGAATTGATCAGTGTTTGCTTGGGTCCAAGGCCATTTTGTTACCAGTAGGTTAGTCCTTCTCTCTTTGATCACATTGACACTTGTCTGGGGCCATTTGCCACACATGTACATGTGCCACCTGTGCTCGCATCCTTGTACAGTGACAGCTGTGTATCTGGCAGACACATGTAACCTCACTGGGTATTAAAGGTTGCCATACAGTGTGCTTAGTATGCTTGGCTCAGTGTGCTCAGTGTGTTACTGTGTACTCAGTGTACTGTTTCTGGGAGTGGCTACAGTCATGTGTTTATACTCTGTAGTTTTTTGTTTTGATTAGCACATGTGCTATATCCTTTGTTTTCTAATCTGCTAACTGTACCATGAGGTAACAGCAGGTTCCTCACCTCTACAAACACCCTTCTCTCTCCTCACTGTACGTCAAGGTGCATCCTGTGTGCTGCTTAGCCATCACATATTCTTTTTTTTCAGAGGTGTCCCACTTTAGGGTGTTTACATGGCAACACAGCAGGGGGTTTTGGTTTTCTGTGATTCAGGTGTTGTGTGTTACACCTGATTACATGTGGAACTTTCTCGTGTCTTGATCCAAATTATTAACATGATCCACATACCGTCCTCTGTTGCCCTTGTGGTATATTTTTCCCCTCTTTTGCATGCTGTATCCACTGCAGAACATTTCATTGTGTGTGCACATGTGCACCACATCACAAATACAGACTGCAATTGTATGAGTAATTAGCAGATCTGCATGTGCATTTCCTCATGCTTACTTTTTGGTGTTTGCTTGTCCTGACAGTCAGCAGGCGGTTTGTTTAATGGACTGCACTCTTTCTTTCTGCAGTCTTTGCTAAGGAGCTCACATTGTTGGTGTGGCATGCCGGTTTAGCCATTGTGATTTGTGGTAGTGGTCATTAGTGTGCTTCCTCTGTGGTGTCTTATATTTGTATGCTTTTCCATAAAAGGTGTTTAACATTTGTTTGAGAGTCATATATGTGCTGATGTGTGCTGTGAGCATATTGTACCCTCAACTGAGTTGTTACCCATCCTTCCATACAATGTTCTGTAATGGCAACTGTGTGCCATCCTACCCTGATGTGCATGCTGATAACCCACATCCTGGCCTCCTACACATTCCAGCATTGCAGCTGTCCCTGATTGCCTCTCCTGTGTGTGCTCTGCATAGCACTTTTACTCCACAGTCATCCTGATATGTCACCTATTCTGCCATTTGAGCCTCCTCTGCTGGCCACATCTTACCATCCTCTTTCACACACAGTCATTATAGCACGGTACATTAACATCACTCTGTGCATGACTGTAGTTAGCCAGAATATGTTTGTCCATTTTAATGGGTGCCACATGGGATGGGGATGATTTCTGCAGTACAGCAACTGATCTTCATCCCTCTTTTAATTTTGTATTGTTTTTGTGTTTTAGCTCTGTGCAGTGCTTGTGTTACGTGTGGGTTTGCCACATACCTCCTTTGCCATTCAAACTGAGGGATGTTAGTGCTAGTGGGTAACGTTTCTGAGTTCATCTCTACATCCTTGGGGCATCTTTTGCCATGCCTTTGATTGACACAGCTTATGGGTTACGTACAATAGTGTCTTGGGAGTTGACAGCCTTTCCACATGGCCTTTGTGGAGAATGAGGTTTTCATTTCCTAGCAACGTGTGTTTATATTGTGCCTTCTGAAACACCATAAAAGGTGCATTAATATCTGGCACAAGGGGGTAGTTCTTTTGAGACAGCATCACAGATTGCTGTACAGTTGCACACAGACAGTTGACATACCTCTGCCAACCTTATTCACTGGAACATTCAAACCATGAACACCCCTCCATCATTCACTATCTCCACAAGTTGTCAGCATTCACAACAGAGGAGTATATTGGCTTCTTCCCCAGAGCTTGAGTTTAATGGAGCTGTAGTACTCCAACGGGAATAGGGCAGTTTACAAGATAAGATACACTCTAATCCCCTGTTGATATCAGTCGACAGGGACTGTGTGCAGTCGCTCCTTGCTACATCAAGAATGGCTGACCCAGTTCTGCCATACCTGATTTAGCTGGGTGAGGCTACAGACAGGCCCTGCAACTGATTACCATATCAGAATAACTCTGATCCCCTGTTGATATCAGTCGCCTGCCCCTGTCTGCAGCCCCTCCCTGCCAAATCAGGTATGGCAGACCTTGGTCAACACACCGACTTACAATTCCCATACGTTACAATGCACACTGCTGCCATCTGGGACAGTGCTCTCACCTTACCCTGCCTCATATAGCACACTTGGCTACACTTTCACCAACATTGTAGGGTGCCATGGCGGACATTGCATTTTCACATGTGCCCTCTGCATTAACCTATGGGCGACGTTCTGTTACACTGCTTTGAGAGTGTATTTGCTATCAGTTATGATTCTACAAATATACAATAAGGTACTCCTAAAACAATATTACCCCTAACAGCTACTGCCTCAGCCAGCTATCTTCATTTTGCACTTTTGGGTATTGAACCCCTGATCCCTGCAGCATTGGTTGGTGTGGTAACCATTGTGCTGCAGCTTTGCTCTCTGATTTGCACATCAGCACGTCGCTTATGCCTTTCAGTATTAACATGACTCAAAACAGTAGCGCAACGCTCTCTGCCCAGCATACCACCGCCTTATGCCACCCATTATTTATCAGCCTCCTAAAATTACACAGCAAACAGCAGTCTGCATTGGTCACTGTGGGGCTTGAACCCCTGATCCCTGCAGCATTGGTGGGAGCTATAACCATTGTGCTGTGGCTCTGCTCTTCTAATTTAACATCCATGCGCCACTTATGCAAGCCAGTATTACCTTGCGTCACAAACAATTGCGTGCCGCGTTATGATGTCCATTATTTCTATGCCTCCTAAAATAAACATACCTCAGGCAGCTGTCTACATTGTGCACTGTGGGGGATCGGACCCTGATCCCTGCACCATTGGTAAGTGCCTTAACCATTGTGCTGTGGCTCTGTGTTTCTGTTTGCACATCAGCGCCCCACTTATACCTTCCATTATGCGATTGCCGCCGTAACCGGCGCACCGCCTTATGCCGCCCAGTAGTAATATGCCGCCAGATAACATCAGCGCGACGCTTTATGCCGCCCAGTATTCAAATGTCGCATAAAAACATCAGCGCGCCTCCTTATCCCGTCCAGTATTGATGTGAGCCAAAAAAAACCTCAGCGGGCTGCTTTATTTGGCCCAGTATTCCTCTGCCTCATAAACTAACACCTCAGCAAGCCATTGAGCATTGTGGGGTTTCGAACCCCTGCTCCCTGCACCATTGGTCAGTGCTTCAACCATTGTGCTGTGGCTCTGTCCTTCTGTTTGATCAGCGCGACACATATGCCTCCCGTTCGGCTCTCATTTGCGGTAAGGTGCGGAGCGCACACGGGCGCCGCGCACCTTAGCGCATCTGTCAATCACGGCTTTTCTTCTTCAGGATGGAACGCCCACTCCTTATACGGCACACTCACTCTACCGCGGCCCGCACTTTACCGGCCTGTTAGTAAACATGCCCCTAAGTATGTTTGCCTCTCACTCTTTTTTTTTGCCTCCAGGGCAAGAAGTTTTTAGCTGCAGGTAAAAATACCCACCTACTGAAGCCATGGGGAGATTTTTCATGCAAATGATCAGATTGCTTTATTCTTCAGTTAACTGGCTAGATCGCTTTGGAAATTGTTCTCATAATGTGATATTATGTTATTGTGTTTGCAAAAGGTTACTGCAAAATGCCACAGAACTATTTTCCTCACTTTTGGCAGTGAAGGAGTTAACCATAATTTCATCAAGCACATGAAAAATTCTGTGCTAGTGATGCATGTGATGATGTCACAAGCGCAGCTGCTGATTGTGTTGCTCATGAAGGGCAAGTTGTGTCTGGTGTCCAGGGAGATTCAGGTGATATTTATATCAATGAGAAGCAGATGTTGTGGCAGCTGATAAGCATGAAATAAATAATACCAGGAGTCAGTTCAAAGATCCAAGCCAATTTATTGTGCACAAGGTCCAGACTGTCAAGCTTCAAAAAGGACTGAGCAATGGTGAACAGGAACAACTTCCTTATATACAAGTTTCACAGTTTGATACAGGCAGACTTTCTATTGGTCCCAATGCCCCCTGCATCTATCCAATCGGGGACCCTCACTGGGCCTAACACCCTGTTCCCCCTTCTCAGGCTATTCTAACAAAGGCTCAGTTTCTAGACATAAATACATTCCCAGCAATGTCCAAGTTACAGTACCTGTTCTCTGTACATACAGAGCAGCTCTGTCTGCTCTGTATAAGTTACTGTTGTATGTAAACCGCACTGATACTAAATAGCGCGGTATAGAAGAGACATTAAATAATAATAATTCCTACTACAAGGTCATTGCTAGGCTCAGAGAATGTGAGAATGCAAAACACTAGAACATATCTATCATCAGCATAAAAGAAGTGAATAAAGTGTGGTAGGCGAAAGCCTATGATCCATGGTGTCTGAAAGGAGCAGACAGGCCTAACCAGCTTGACCTGTAAATGAAGCCTGTGGAGAGGCCCATAGGAATTGCACATCCCCCAATATGCTGCTATTGTACAAATGAAGCTTAGCAAAGCATAATCAGCTTAGCTGCGCAGAATTGAAACTCAGAAAATATAGAAAAATAAGTTTAAATACCACTGATAAGAAAGTACAGCTGCAAAGAATTTAATTAAAACTGCTGACAGAAAGGTTACAGTGCCCTGCTTCCCCACATGTGCTAACTAGTTAAATGGCCTTGGAGGAGAAAAGTAACGAAGTTGGTGAACTGACCATTGTAATTGGGACTAGAAGGGGGTGAGCAGGTGCTAAGCCCAGTCAAAGGACATAATTGGATAACCTTATCAATACCAGGACCAATAGAAGGGGTACGGGAGGTTACCAGGACCAATGAAATGTTTTCCTATATCCAATACAGCAAGAGTTTGCTTAAACGAACCTCATGTGTGTGTGATTTCACACACTGCTTTGATACTATATTGATTGACAATATTTAGAGCCAACTAAAGTTGATAAGTTGGTTGACACACGGCGGACATTTTTGAGGATCTTCAATCAACACTCAGCGCCCGTTGAATTGCTTCATTAGCAAATGGGACGAAGAAGAGGACGTCGAGGTCAAGATTTTCAAGTTGAGGATTCAGAAGAACTCCAATTAACATGCATCTTTGCTTTTACCTTGCCCTGGTTGCCTGCCTAGGAGGCTTTGAACTGACTCATGCCTTGCCTCCATGCACTGCTTGTATTACTTCCACTCGGACTGGAACGAAAGTAACTCAGACTTTGCTTTATCATTCTTACTATACCTGCACTGGTAAAGTGACTCGGTGTATTTATAACACCACTGAACTGAATGTTTGTACCAAAGGTAAATCTAAAGTATGCTTTAATCCGCATCAGAACCCATCCTATTACACCTTGGAGATACGATGGAATGATGCAGATGGACCTTTGCTTAATGCCACACCTCCTCTCAAGGATCCCACAGAGGATGCCTTTTTGTATTTCGATGCTGGTGATGCCATAAATAGAGATAGTCGCTCTAAATGTGGTAATTGGGAAAAAAACCTATTCACACAATGATAAATATATGTGTCCAGAAGGCTGATTACTTTTGCCCAAAGTGGACCTGTGTTTTTTACGCCACTTGGAAAACAGGTATGATAGAAAATACCAGAGACAATCGAATGGCTTCCTTAACCAAGCCATATGTTAAAGATATAGCCAAATGTAAAAAAGGTACCTGTAATCCATTAGAACTTCTTATAGTGAATCCCAGTGCATGGAAACAAGGATATAAATTTGGCCTACGAATTGCAGGTTCTGGATCAGATCCAGGAACCATAGTGTATATAAGATTAAATACTCAAGCCCATAGATCATCCAGGTACCATATCCATAATACTTTCTATGAAACCATGCATGTGAATAAGTTTGATATTCCCCATCCCTCCCAGAATTTATTCTTAGAATTAGCTGGAGCAGTAGTATCCAGTCTCCATATCTCAGACTGTTACTTTTGTGGTGGGACACAAATGGGTGACCAGTGGCCATGGGAAGCCCAAGAGTTGAATTATTCCATGACTTACAACCATACTGAATTACATAAGACTACCAGCGAATGGGTATTAGCACACCCAATAGTTGGACGTCTCTGTTATGCCAGAACAGGACCTCAATTCAATCAGGAAATCAGGTACCAGTGTGATACAATGTATAGAATTAAGAATGTACATAGTTTCCCCCAGTTACTTCCAAGTTGATTCTCCCTGTTTATTGTAAATACAACTCAAAGTTCCTTGTGTTGTATAGTTGATGTTAAATGTAAACCGCTCTGATCTAAAATAGAGCGGTATAGAAGAACTGTTAAATAAATAAATAAAATAAATAAATCTACCAGTGGGACAGCTGGTCTGTCTCAGCCAAAGGTTTTATAATGACACCACGAAAAAGACAACTTGGTGGTCAGGAGCCAAAGAACCTGAACCCCCTAATCCATTAGCAAAATTCCCTGAGCTTGCTGATTTATGGAATAATCTTGCCAAACCTCATGCCTGGCAAGCCCCACCTGGCCTATATTGGATCTGTGGAACCCGAGCATATGCCAGACTCCCTATACACTGGGGAGGGGCGTGCGTCTTAGGGACCATCAGACCTTCTTTCTTTCTCTTACCCACAGAACATGGAGAACAATTAGGATACCCAGTGTACACTACTCACCGAGACAAAAGAGCACTAAGACAAAAGAGAGCACCCTTACAGATAGGCAAGTGGGAGAAGTGAAAGGGTGATGATTGGCCACCAGAAAGAATCATTGATTACTATGCGCCTGCCACTTGGAATGATGATGGTATGTGGGGCTATCAAACCCCCGTATATATGATTAACCGTATTATTCGTTTACAAGCAGTAGTTGAATTAATAACTAATGAGACTAGCCAAGCACTCACACTTTTAGCCAGACAGAGCACACAGATGCGCACTGCCATATATCAGAATCGCTTAGCATTAGACTATCTATTAGCAGCTGAAGGAGGAGTATGCGGAAAATTGAATTTAACCAATTGTTGTTTGAAGATCGATGATAAAGGTCAAGTAGTTGAAGAAATTGCTGAAAATATGCGAAAACAAGCTTATGTGCCAGTACAGACTTGGCATGGATTGCATTTTCCTAACTGGTTCGCCTCTATATTCTCGTGGCTAGGAGGACTTAAAACTTTCCTGATACTAGTACTAATAATAGTTGCTGTATTTTTGCTATTACCATGTATAATTCCCTGTTGTATGCGTTCTATCAACACTGTTATTGAGAATACAGTTGAGCGGAAGACCGCAACTAAAATCATGGCCTTATGGCATCCTAGTCCTCCTGCATATAGTCGGGATCCTCCGACCATGGTATGATCCAATTGAATGATTTAACTCTCACACCTAATTAAGTAATAGGGTGAGATTAATCAAAGGGGGAATGTGGTAGGCGAAGGCCTATGATCCATGGTGTCTGAAAGGAGCAGACAGGCCTAACCAGCTTGACCTGTAAATGAAGCCTGTGGAGAGGCCCATAGGAATTGCACATCCCCCAATATGCTGCTATTGTACAAATGAAGCTTAGCAAAGCATAATCAGCTTAGCTGCGCAGAATTGAAACTCAGAAAATATAGAAAAATAAGTTTAAATACCACTGATAAGAAAGTACAGCTGCAAAGAATTTAATTAAAACTGCTGACAGAAAGGTTACAGTGCCCTGCTTCCCCACATGTGCTAACTAGTTAAATGGCCTTGGAGGAGAAAAGTAACGAAGTTGGTGAACTGACCATTGTAATTGGGACTAGAAGGGGGGTGAGCAGGTGCTAAGCCCAGTCAAAGGACATAATTGGATAACCTTATCAATACCGGGTAGGGTTGCCAACTGGCTCCAGATGCGCCCGACAGACTTGATCCAGTCCTGGGTTTACCCCATTGCATGCAGTGACTTGTAGTTTTCCATTTCTTATGGAGTGCAATGGAGAAATTAGAACTACATATCCCTGCATGCAATGGGGTAAACCCAGGACTGGATTGACCCTGTCGGGCGCATCTGGAGCCAGTTGGCAACCCTAATACCGGGACCAATAGAAGGGGTACGGGAGGTTACCGGTAGGGTTGCCAACTGGCCGGTTTTCAGCCGGCCTGGCCGGTTTTTCCACGGCCAGGCCGGCTGCCGGCGCAGAGGCAAAACCGGCCCTTTAAAAGCCGGTTTTTTTGCTCTGGCCGCAAGTTCGGGAGCGGCCAGAGCAAAAAAACCGGCTTTTCTCCGCTTCAGAGGGAGCCGGGGAAGCCCGCGCGAGGCCCCGGCTCCCTCTGAACAGCCACCAGCGTGAAGAGCCTTTACCTTCACGCTGGCGGCTGTTCCTGTGAAGCCGCGAATGCTGGGAAAGGTTAAAGGTTGCCCTGCATTGGCTGTGATGGGGGGGACCTGGACTGGAAAAGGGCTAAGGGGGGGGGACTTGGACTGGATAAGGGCTAAGGGGGGGGGACCTGGACTGGAAAAGGGCTAAGGGGGGGGGGACTTGGACTGGAAAAGGGCTAAGGGGGGGACTTGGACTGGAAAAGGGCTAAGGGGGGGGGGGACTTGGACTGGAAAAGGGCTAAGGGGGGGACTTGGACTGGAAAAGGGCTAAGGGGGGGGACTTGGACTGGAAATAGGCTGTGATGGGGGGGGGACCTGGACTGTAAAAGGGTTATGGGGGGGGACATTTATTTATTTATTTATTTAACAAACATTTATATCCCGCATCTTCCAGAGTTCAGTTGCGGTTTACAATAAAACAAAATCCACAAAGCAAGAGCTTTGTTTTACATCGAACATTATGTAACAGTATACAATAAATTGGTTAACAGCATAGGCTAATACATAACAGCATGAAACTTGCTTTTAAACTATGTACAATAAACTATATACAGATAAACTATATACAGATACAAGTAGTAGTAGTGGTACATGGACTGGAAATGGGTTGTGATGGGGGTGGAGGGGACCTGGACCAGAAAAGGGCTATGGGGGGGGGGGGGAACTTGGACTGGAAATAGGCTGTGATGGGGGGGGGGACCTGGACTGTAAAAGGGTTATGGGGGGGGACATTTATTTATTTATTTATTTAACAATCATTTATATCCCGCATCTTCCAGAAGTTCAGGTGCGGTTTACAATTGAACAACAGTCAACAAAGCAGTGCTTGTTTTACATGGAACAATATTTGGCAGAAAACAATGTAATGGTTAAATACGTAACCGAACAGTGTAATGGTTAAATACATAATAGAACAGTGTAATGGTTAAATACATAACAGAACAAGAACAATGTTAAGAACTATGTACAAATACATGTTTATAAACTCGTTGGATTTAGATCATGGATATTTACAAGTGGGTGTAATATCTGTTAAGTTATGAGGTTAGCTTTACTCAGTAGGGTGTATTTTAGCCTTTTTCTGGGATGATCGATGGATTATCTATTTTGTTGTAGTGCATGGCAAAGAGATATGTTTTTAGTTTTTTGCGGAATTCTATAATTTCAGTTGTAGATCTTAGGTCCTCCGGGATGGAGTTCCAAATAAGGGGAGCCGCATGTGAGAAGGCTCTGTTATTAGTTAGTTTGCTTGCTTTTATAAAATCATTAGGGGTCCTTAATTTATTTGAGTGTCCTTTTCTGTGAGTGGCTTTTTGAGATTCCTTGCTTATAAGTTTGCTTAATGGGATTGGAGCCATGCCATTAAGAGCTTTAAATGTGGTTATTGTGGTCTTATATATTATCCTGCTTTGTATTGGCAGCCAGTGCAGGGTTTCTAATATTGGAGTAATATGCTGGAGTGAGTGTGCTTTCATTACGATTCTAGCTGCTGCGTTCTGTGCTAGTTGTATTCTTTTGATGTTTTGTTTCGTTATACCTAAAAGAATTAGGTTGGAAAAATCAAAGTGCGGGGTTATGGTTGCCTGTATTATATTAATGAAATCTTG
Source organism: Ichthyophis bannanicus (assembly GCA_033557465.1). Classification (NCBI taxonomy): domain Eukaryota; kingdom Metazoa; phylum Chordata; class Amphibia; order Gymnophiona; family Ichthyophiidae; genus Ichthyophis; species Ichthyophis bannanicus. The sequence goes on from CM066031.1 coordinate 1,599,119,753, forward strand.
AAAGTGAACTAAAGGGCGTAGTTGCTTTAGTATTTTGAGTTTGAAGTAGATTTTCTTTATAGTGTTTCTAATGTGGGTGTTCATCGTAAGGTGTGTGTCTAATATTACTCCTAGATATCTTATTTCATTTTTTATTGTGATGTTATGGTTTTGTATTGTTATATGGGTTGGAGGGACGTATGACTGGTTTTTCGTTACAGTTAATACTTCTGTTTTTGAATGGTTTATGTGGAGGTTTTTCGCTTTGAGCCAGGATGTGATTTCGTTAAGGCAATCTGTTAAGAGTTTTATCGGTACATCAGGGATAGTGAATGGAATGTATAACATGATATCATCTGCGTATAGATGATAGAGTACACCGAATTTTTTGAAAATGTCACAAATTGGTTTTATATATATATTAAATAGGAGGGCTGATAGTGCCGAGCCTTGTGGGAGACCAATTTCTTGTTTGTATGTGGTAGATGTTTGATTGTCTATTCTTACATTTTGCGTTCTATTATGTAAATATGAGGTGAACCATTTGTGTACCGTGGCATTTATACCTATTTGTTTTAGGTTATTAAGCATTATAGTGTGATGTACACTATCGAATGCTGCTGATATGTCAATAAATAGAAGTATGAAAGCTTTTTTGTGATTATCAATCCCTTTAAGGAGTGTATCGATTAAGACTGTTAATAGTGATTCTACTCCATGCTGAGGTCTAAAACCATATTGGTGTTCATCAAGTGGGTAGGAAGAGTCTAGGTATTCCTGTGTCTGGACTGGAAATGGGTTGTGATGGGGGTGGAGGGGACCTGGACTGGAAATGGGCTATGGTGGAGGAAGGGGGATCTTGGACTGGAAATAGGCTGTGATTAGGGGGGCTAGGACTGCAAATGGGCTGTGATGGTGCGGGGGGACTCGGACTGCAAATGGGCTGTGATGGTGCGGGGGGACTCGGACTGCAAATGGGCTGTGATGGTGGGGGGGGGCCTAGGACTGGAAATAGGCTGTGATGGGGGACTTGGACTGGAAATGGGCTGTGATTGGGGGGGGGGAGCTAGGACTGGAAATTTCCTGTGATGTGAGGGCTAGCACTGGAAATGGGCTGATGAAGAGCTGGAATAGGACTGGAAATGGGCTGATGTGGGGCATGGGAGAATGGGACTAGAAGGGAGTGGATGCTGGGTGGGCCTAGAACTATAAGGGAATTGATTTGGGGGGAGGACTAGAATGGATGGGGAATGAGAATGGAGAGGGGAAAAAATATTTTGTGTGGAAGAAAAGTCTATGATGGGCCGGTATTGGGAGAGTAAGAGGGGCTTGAGAATGGAAGTGTGAAATTTAAACGGATGATAAAGGAATAAGGAAAGAATTGGGGGAAAGAGCAAAAGGGAAACAATCAGTATGTTAAAGCAGAAATAGAGAGAGAATGGAAAACATCTAAAAGAGAAGAAAGGACAAATGGATAGCTCGCAGAAGACACGAAGAAACCAGAAGAAAGTGACTGGAGCAATTGCAACTGAAAAATAAAACGCCCAAACAGAAGGTAGAAAAATACTTTTTATTTTGAATTTATTAACTGGAATATGTCTGGTCTGGGAAGTGTGTATTGCTAACATCTTTGCGTTTTTGTTTAGTGCAAGAGGAAATTACTTTATAGTTTTATTTCTCCAGTGTTGTACATTTCATGTTTGGATTTTGGGGTTCCCAGTTTAATTATTATCTGACCAAGGAAGTTAGCCTACACGTATCCTCGGTAATTTTTGTGGGTGGGGCTGGGGGCGGGGCAGGGGTGGGACTAGGGGCGGAGAATGGGTGGAGCATGGCAAGCCACAGGTGTCGGGTTTTTCTCGGTGAAAAAGTTGGCAACCCTAGTTACCGGGACCAATGAAATGTTTTCCTATATCTAGAATGGAGAAGAAGTCTATAAAAGTTGTTGTTTTGCTAGAAACCATTGCTCAGCCATTTTGAATTTGATTCTGCTTGAGACTTGTGCACAAATAAATGATTTGGACCTTCTGAACAGACTCCTGGTATTATTGGTTTGTCTGCGCTCTGCTGCTACAAAAGGATTAACACAAACTTATCAAAAGCAGTTTAGAGCAGTTTAAGGCAGTTCCTCAGACCTTCACTGACTTTGATCTTTCTCAGCACTACTACTTCTAAGTGGGGGTGGGGACTCAGGCCTAGCTTGCAGGCCTCTCATACATGTGCAGGCTATTATATAGGCCATAGCCCACCACAATGTGAGAATGAATATGCTTAGATATTCAGAGAGCACTGGCAAGAAGATACATTGGTTCCTGGGACAAAGAGGCAGAATTGAAGTGAAAACTTTCAGAGGTAGGCATCCAAAATCTAAAATATTTTAGGGTCTATTTACTGAAGTGTGGTGGTTGATAGTATATCACACAGGTGGTTTTCTGTTCTTTAGAGAAAACTCTGATGTCTGTTATTGTCCACTTTCCTGCTTTCTTCTACCCAATGTAATCCATGAAAGAGAAATAAAAGAGTCCAAGGGTGCAAGAAAGCAGGAAGGTGATACTGACAGATGGTGCATTTTCTACTAAATGATAGATGGTCATCTGTGTGAATTAGTTAAGGGGGAGGGGGAGGGGGAAGAATTGAGGCCTCCATCCTGGGGCACAAGTAGCTTTCACTTGCTTCAGGAAAGGTAAATGCACACAGCATGACCAGAGCGGCCTCATCAGTCGAATGGAGGAAAGGTGGAGGTAGTGTCATCAACCACATACTGTATACTCCATAACAAGAGGAGAGAGTGCTTGCTAGGGTCTTGGGGGGGGGGGGGGAGAAGGAGGTGAGAAGGAAGCTGCTTTCTGGCAAAGGAAGGGAGGAGAGGCTTGCTGAGGTCTTAAGTAGAAGTGGCTTGAGAGGGGGCTTGTTAGAGTCTGAAGGCAGAGAAGCCCCTTCCACCACTGCTCGTCAATTTCATCAGTCTCAGGAGATTTTTCCCTCCCCACTTTACCTGATTCATCCTGCAGTTTCCTAGGGTCAGCCTTTGTGTGAGGTAGTGACGATGCTCTGTTACACTGAGGAGTATCTTGAGAAGGAGTGAAATAACATGTAACCATTCTGGATGACAGTTACTATCAAGTGGAATCCGCGCCCACTTTCAGGGATCACACCTCCTCTCCATCTCCTACGACTCTCATTTCCTGCTGTGGATTTTCTGTGGGGGGAAAAATTTACTTTTGGGCTTTGGTGCTAGAATATGTACTGAAAAGAAGATCTTGAATGAGGATAAAAGAGATGCACAAGGTGGTGTAGTCTTAGAAACAGACAATTTCACAAACAGAGGTTTAAGCAATAAGATCTGTGTTTGTGATCCCTTGAAAAGTATATCAGTCCCTGAGACCAGTATCCCTTCCAGGTTCTTAGGGTTTCCTTAGTATCTGTGAATAGGTCCATTTTTGATTCCCTGGTGAATTCCCTTCTCATACCTTCAATCCAATGCTTGCTCTATCAGACTCTCCACTTCTTCCTCCTCTTTATTTCGGCATCTGGATGATACCTTCTCCAACTTCTCCTTCACTGAAACTGCTTCAAGTTATCTCCTCCTTTCTCTTCAGTAGCACCTACTCAATCAAATATCCCTCCTCACTTGTCTACTTTTCATAAAAAGAATCAATTAGTGGTTCACATTAACAAGTGAGAAGTGCTAACTTTATCAATAGATTAATTGTAGTCTTTTGCTTGCCATTAACAAAGTAACATAAAATATACCAAAAATCTTTAAGTGACTTTAAATTGAATTTAAAGGGAGGAGTGGCCTAGTGGTTAGGGCAATTTACCTCAGGCAAGAAGGTCAGCGGTTCAAATCCCACTAGAGGACAGCAACCTTAGGCCAGAAGGACTGGGGTTTCTAGTCCCACAGGTACTCCTTGTGATCTTGGGCAAGCCACTTAACCCTCCATTGCCCATGTTGCCTGTAAGTATTAGTGTATATGTCTCATATCCTCTTGTGTTAAATGTATTCCCCAATTGTGTTGTGACCACTTTGATTGAAGGATAAGGTGGTATACAAAACTGTCTAAATAAATAAACAACCCTTAAACAACCTCATATAACTAACATTAAGATGCAGACAGCAGTCCATCAGCAAAATGGTGACTATTTAATCTTTTGCATCAAGTGTGATATATACAGTATGATCATCAACAAGTTAGTAAAAGTTATATGCGTGTACCCAGTGCAACGAGCTCCTGGTTCTCAGAGACAAGTCTGATCTCTGGAAGCTAGAGTGTCAGACATCAGGTACTGAGCAGATATATATAGAGGAGACCTTCAGGGGCTTATTAGAATGGTTCCAATCTGGCAGTCCCTGTGCTACGTTGGAGACGCAAGGGCACCTGGAAGAAGAACATCATCTTGGTGTGGCAGGAAGTGATCCTGTAGCTATGCCTTTCAGGTGATATAGGGGGTCATTTTAAAATCTTAGTCATGATTTAGACATCTGAAGACTTACACGTGGATATCCTAATCACAAAGATGTCCCTGGAGCCATTTTACAAATGGCTTTTAAAGACATCTCCAGTGTGGGGATGTCTAAATGATCAGGGGGCATGGCAGAGGTGTGTCAGGTGAGCTGCAATGAACTTGATTTCAGAAATGTTGGGGATGTCTGCGACCCCCATCGATTGTTTAGAGCTGCTCCAGGCATGAATAGGCATCAGGAAAGTGCTTGTTTTGACTTTAAAGCATCCGGAGGGTGTAAAGAGGAAGGAGAGTCTTGGGGATTTTGGTGGATTAAGGCTGCTGTGTTGTATCCCAAAGATATAAGATTGACCTTGCACTGCTCCAAACAGACTGAGACACGTGGTCAGTAAGGAAATGAGATATTTATTTTGCCCAATCAGTTACAATCTTAGCCAAATGGCAAAAAGCAGCATTCTTTTCTTAGGAATACAGTTTGCCAGAGTCAGAGAGGCCAGGAAACAAAGAAGTTATGTTTGTCTCCTCCCCCCTCTCCAAATAATAATAAATGCAGTTCTTATATACAGAGCGTCAGGTGCACCTACTGTTGCCGTATTGCTGGGCAGACTGGATGGACCATGCTGGTCTTTATCTGCCGTCATTTACTATGTTACTATGTTATATACATTATTTCAGCCTGTCACCTAGTTGCAGTTGGGACCTTTTACTGTGACATGTTCCTATTGATAATTTAGCTGTTTCCTGTGCAAGCAGTTTACAGACTTCCAGACTTCCACAAATTATAGCAGCTATGTTATCAGTTCTCTTCCAGCTTGTCTCTAACCCCTCTCTCCCCCCCCCCCCCCTCGTAGTCTGTGGTGGGCATACTTTCTGTTTCTGCATGCCCCATAGCTGACCCACTGCTACGAGCTGCTCTGAAGAGTTTGTGCTCTGTCTCAGCGATGCATATCTGTGCAGGCCTTTACTCTTATATGGGCTTGACTTCCGCTACAGGACTGCTTGGGGTCACTCTGTTAGTAGAACAGGCTACAAGGACTGCTTTGGGACATGGTATGAAGTGGTCTTCAAGCCGTTTTATTCCAACAAGAGTTAGGTGACTAACCTAAGATCACAACAAGCAGCACTGAGATTTGAACCCTGGCCACATCTCACTATTCTAACCATTAACCTATTAGAGGCCTCTGTTCTGAAATACTATTCTGTGGATGTCTATGTAGAAGTCCCCATAGACATCCAAATCGGGCATGTCCACATTTGTGAAATCATGACTGAACTTGGAAGTGCCTGCTTTTTTTCAGATATTCTAGCTTGGACGTCCCAGATTGCAATTGGATGTCCTTCATAAAATGTGCTTTATAGTATTATCTTGTACTGAGGATATGTCTCCAGGAGTGTGTGCTCAGGATGAAAGGATTAGGACTGCTATTGTAGTTGGTGATTTTGTCATAAGTAATGTAGATAGCTGAGTGGCATAAGGATCATTAGTTTACATGCCAGCCTGCTGTAAAGGTAGTGGACCTCACAGACTGCCTAGATAGTATGGAGGCACTTTCTGGTTCCCACATGTCTGACTGCATTGGCCATGCAAAAATCAGATATGTGGGACATGGACATGATTCTGCCTCCGTGGGACTCAGACATACCCACGACGGCAGAATCGGGGACTTGGACAAGATTGGCGTATGGGGGACTTGGACAAGATTGGCATATGGGGAGCTGCCCATCCCGATATCAGAACACCATGGCTGGGGCATGGGAGCTGTGGCGTTCTGGTGCCATGGCAACAAGCTGTCTGTCTGATGGCTCAGAATGCCATGGCTCATGTCCGCCCCTGCAGACCACAATCCAGCCAGCACTGGAAGCCCCATGGCCTAGATTGTGGCTGCAGGGCACAGCATGGCCAGACACCGGTGTTGTGGGGGAGTGTGGCACACATTGTGGGGGACACCCAGGACTTATTCCACCTTCAGGGTGGAATAAGCTGGGCATGCAGCTGTGTGCCAGTGGACATACAGGGCCCTGACCTGAATAGGCCCTATACATCCAGGCACTTTGCCACTTCCTCGCTCCACCTCCGTTCTGCCCCTTCCCACCCCCATCCAGTGCTCCCTGCACAAATGCTATGTACATGTGGGGAGCGCTGGGACCAGAATCGCGTTTTGGGGCTGAGCAGTTGGACGTCTACCCCGGATGTCAAACCCCGCTATTCAGGTTACAGAATGCTGGCCATACTGTTTAAAAATAGAACAAATCAATGGCACAAAGCTGAAAATGTACAAAACATAAGAAATGCCATAAAAAATGCTATACTGGGTCAGACAAGGTCCATCAAGTCCAGTATCCTGTTTCCAACTGTGGCCAATCCAAGTCACAAGTACCTGACAGGTTACCAAAAAGGTACAAAGTTACATAATGTTTGTCCTGGGGTAAGCAGTGGATTGCCTGGGTCCTCTTTAATAATGGTTTATGGACCTTTCCTCCAGGAACTTGTCCAAATCTGTTATTTTTTTTTTATTTATGCACTTTCCAAAATATAAACAAGAATCCTTGACCAGAAAAGGGCATGAGTTGAGAAATAATATTATACACCATAAGAATACAAAAGTATAAGAAACAATCTAATCAAACCAGCCCACAACCCTCAATAAATGGAGACAAGAGGGGTCATAAATCATATCTTTTAGAAACAACACAGGAAAAGGACAGAACTAAGGGGTTACACAAACTAATGTCACTTTACCCTACTTCAGCGGTAGGATTCCCAGCTGGAGGACACAAAGTGAGTATAGACTGACCAACCTGAAGCCTGGAGGAAATAAATGAGGTCCACTGGGAAGGTTAAAAAAAAGGTAACTAACGCCTGCTAATTTTACCAGGCACTTACATGGAAAATGCAAAAAGAAAAGCCCCCCTTCCCCCAGTTGAACCACTCCAGATTTAAGTAACAAAAATTCTCACCTCTATTTCTGGGTGACCCTCGAGACATCAGGAAAAATCCTAATCTGAGAGTCCATAAACACTTTATTGGGAGTATGAAAAAATAACTTCAATAACCAGTCCCTGTCAGCCTCTAATGGCAGAGTGATGAACAAAGTAGCAGTCATCTTAGAATCAGAGGTAAACTTCTCCAAATATGCTGAAGTCAAGGATAACACAGGACATGGCTAAGGACCGCTTGGAGTTATTCACGGCCCTAGTCCTGGCCTTAGTAGTAAAAACATATACATATATGATGTTGACTGTACATAGTTTTCCCTGTTAATCCATGTTATATATTCCCATGTTCTATGTAAACTCAATGTTACTTGCATACATTGTTGTATATTTTGTTCAATGTACACCGCACTGATCTTAATAGCGCGGTATATAAGAAATGTTAAATAAAATAAATAAATAAATAAATAAATAGGTAGATAGAAAGTCTTAGGAATTGAAGGTAGGGATTCAGTCAAAACCTTCTGCACAGAAGTCAAAATTTTTTTAAACAGGTCTAAGGCCGAAATAGACAGAACTTTAGGAAAATTAAGCACTCTCAGGTAACGACTTCTAGCAGCATTTTCCAAAATTTCCGGCTTCCTATAAGTGACCTCAGAATCCTTTACAAAAGCTAGGGCAGTCTCCTGAACTTGATCTAAGCAGCCTTCAATTGAGGCCACCTTAGATTTCACAGTAACTTGAAAAGTTTCTTGATGCACCAATATTTGCCCAAAAAGAGACAACTGCTGCGAAATAGTCTGAACTGTGTTGAAATAGATGATTCCATAGAAAAGAAAACCTCCCAAAGCTGTTCCATGGTAAACACCTCCTGTCTCACCAACCTGATACTGAAGACTCTCGCCGGAACTTGCCCAAGTTCAGATGCCATCAAGTCTGGAGGCAATGAAGAAGGTACATCAGGCTTCTGGGGTAGTCCACTCTCACTCTCCCCAGCTTCCGACATCCCAGAGTATTCCACTGCTGAACCCTGACCCTGGTTACCAGTTCCAGGAATGGGCTGCTGCACACCAAGCACAGGTTCAGAGACCATGGCTCCTCATGGGCTCACCTCCAGGCTCTCCAGCAAAACTGACACAGCAGGTTGCTCTGGGGGTATGCAACTCTCCAGAGACATCCAGCACAACAGCACTGAGAAGTCCTTCTTCCACCCCTTCCATGCCCAGCAGGCCAGCCAAAAATACACTCCCCCTCTGCATGGGCCTCACAAACACCTCCATGGGCCCACACTCTCCAACTGCAAAGCCGATGGGGCCATCCCTATCTCCATCAAAATCTTTGCCTTCCGCTTATGTCCGGAAAGTGGCATAGGTAAGCCAAGGAAAGCACCACAAAAGCTGAAGATAGAAACCCCGCAGAGAGCTGTTGACATGCATCCATCTCATGGTGCCATCTTGCCTCTTGTTTCCTGTCCAAATCTGTTTTAAATCCACCTACATTAACAGCTTTTACTACATACTCCGGTAACGAATTTCAGAGTTTGATAAAACACTATTACAGGAGTAAAAGACCTGAAAGATTAATGCCAGAAGCAGTCAAGAAGGCAAAACATGGGTCTTCATCACATTTGATAATCATAGTATAAGTGTAGCTATACAAGATGGTGGATGCCCCTTTCAATGGATTGAATATCATCAGGATAAGTCAAAATGGGCCTTTTGTATTTTCATGCACATTAATTCTGAATATGACAACATCAGTAGAATACAAACATAGAAAAATGATGACAGAAAAAGACCACATGGCCTATCTAGTCTGTCCTTCCATGTGGTACATGAATGGAGATTGACATTTATACTGAGATCAGAGTTTCAATTCTCACTTTGAAACTGTTGGAATCTTTTTTTTTGTTTGTTTTAATTCAGTTACTATTATAGGAGGTTTTTCTGACCTATGATAGAGAAAATTAGCCCTAATAGGATATACAAGTAAATTTAAGGGCAATAATCTCTGAGGTATGTTCCTCCTATAATAGGGATTTTTACGTGTGTGGCAAACTTCATTTTAAGTTTATGATCATTTTATTTTGTTTGTTTGGATCCACTTTCAATTTTGAAAAAGACCCTTTTAATTCTAGGGTCTTTTGTCTTTTTTTTGCCTCACCATTCAACTGTACTAGCACTTGTTTGGTCTTCTGTTGACCTTTTCTTTTCTTTTTTTAATTGAGAAGTTTTACATTACATTCGTAAACCTTCAGAAAAGCAAAAGTGCTGCTTACACATAAGAACAGAAATAAACAGGAAACTCTAGCAGAGAATTGCACTAGTCCCCATCAAGCAAGAGCACCTAATTGGATCAAAGCAACTCAAATTATTCATTTGAACCCTTATATGTTCTCATATGCAAAAAAAGACAATAAATTAACTCCACTATTCTATCGCATTTACCCAGAAAACTTTCCAGTTATGAAACAACCACAAAAAAATCTATTTCCAGCATGAATCACAATATATTTACATATAAATTTTAAATAAAATGTAACTCCAATAGCCAAAACTTTAAATTTTAATTGCAAAAAATGCCCTCCTACTAAGTTGAATAGCCTTAGCTACATCAGGCAAAACGCTTCATTAATGCATATTTTTGAATTTATATAGTAGCATTTAGCTCACGTCTTTCCAATAGTAGTTGAAAGCAAGTTATATTCAGGTACAGTAGGTATTTCCCTGTCTCCAGAGAGCTTACCATCTAAATTTGTTCCAGAGTAGAGGGTTAAATGACTTACTTGAAGCCACAAGCAGCACCAAAGGGATTTCAGCCCTGGTCTTTCTGGTCCTTGGCTATTCTCTAATCACTAGGCTGGATCTTGGGCTGAGATGGAGAAAGTCTGGAAGCTGGACTTTGTCTTTCATAACAGAAAGTGTTATTTCTTGTCTGTGCCTCTGGTGTATGATATGCACATAAGCGTTCTATGGGGTATGTTTACTAAAGGGCGGTAACGTAGCAGCGGCTACTTTAACGCACAGTAACGTTACCAGATGTAATGTTAATGCGCGTTAACGTTACCAGATGCAACGTTAACGCACGGTAACGTCTCCGGCCGCAGTAACTCCCTCAGAGGGTGGAGAAAGGGCGGAGAGAACATAAGAACATAAGATATGCCATAGTGGGTCAGACCAAGGTCCATCAAGCCCAGCATCCTGTCTCCAACAGTGGCCAACCTAGGTCAAATGCACCCAGCACTTTCCCCAAAGGACACAGGTTCCACAATGCTTGTACTGGGTCAAGCACTGACATCCTGGGTCCCTTCTTAATAATGGTTTATGGACCTTTCTTCCAGGAACTTGTCCAAACCTTTTTTAAACCAAGCTACACTAAAAGCCTTTACTACATCCTCCGGTAACAAATTCCAGAGTTTGATTACACGTTGAGTGAAAAAATATTTTCTTTTATTAGTCTTAAATAGTTTACCCTGTAACTTCATTGCATATCCCCCCAGTCTTTCTATATTCTGATAACATAAACAATCGATCTACGTTTACCCGTTCCACTCCGCTCATTAATTTATAGACTTCTATCATATCTCCCCTCAGCCGTCTCTTTTCCAGGTTAAAGAGCCCTAACCTTTTTAGCCTTTCTTCATAGGAGTATCCTTCCATCCCCTTTACCATTTTGGTGGCTCTTCTCTGAACCTTTTCTAATAACGCTATATCCTTTTTAAGATACGGTGACGAGAATTGCACACAATATTCAAGGTGCGGTCTCACCATGGAATGATATAGAGGCATTATAATATCCTTTGTTTTATTTTCCATTCCTTTCCTTATCAAACCTAGCATTCTATTTGCTCTCTAGGCCGCCGCTGCACACTGGGCCGAGGGTTTTAACATGTTATCCACAATGACGCCTAAATCTTTTTCCTGGGTGGTGGTTCCTAATGTGGAACCTTGCATCGTGTAACCATAGTTTGGGTTGTTCTTCCCTAGGTGCATAACTTTGCACTTGTCCACATTAAATTTCATCTGCCATTTTGATGCCCAGTCTTCCAAATAATCAAGATCCTCTTGCAATTTTCCACAATCCTCTTGGATTTAAACAACTTTAAATAGTTTTGTGTCATCTGCAAATTTGATAACCTCACTCGTTATTCCACTTTCCAGTTCATTTATGAATATGTCAAAAAGCAGCGGACAGAGCACAGATCCCTGGGGTACACCACTATTCACCTTTCTCCATTGGGAAAATTGGCCATTTAGCAATACCCTCTGCTTTCTATCTTTTAACCAGTTCCTGATCCACAATAGTACACTACCTCCTATCCCATGACTCTTTAGTTTTGTCAAAAGTCTCTGATGAGGGACCTTGTCAAAGGCTTTCTGAAAGTCCAGATACACTATATCAACTGACTCACCTTCGTCCACCTGTTTATTCACTCCTTCAAAAAAACATAACAGATTAGTAAGACAAGATCTTCCTTGTCTAAAGCCATGTTGGCTGTCTCCCATTAGGCCATGACTATCAACATGCTGAGTAATTTTATTCTTTATGATGGTTTCTACCATTTTTCCCAGTACTGACGTCAGGCTCACCGATCTGTAGTTTCCCGGATCACCCCTGAAACCCTTTTTAAAAATTGGCGTTACATTGGCGATCCCCCAATCTTCAGGTATTACAGATGATTTTAATGAAAATTCACAGATTACTAATAGCAGGTCTGCAATCTCATATTTCAGTTCTTTCAACACCCTTGGATGTATACCATCCGGCCTATGTGATTTGCTACTCTTCAGTTTATCTAATAGTTGTAATACATCTTCCCGATGTATCGATATTTCCTTCAATTCTTCCACACCTTTAAATACCACTTCAGTCATGGGTAACATCCCTACATCTTCCTCAGTAAAGACCGAAGCAAAGAATTCATTCAGTCTCTCCGCTATCACCTTGTCGCCTCTTAGTGCCCCTTTAACCCCTCTATCATCTAATGGACCAACTGACTCTCTCACAGGTTTTTTGCTACGAATGTACTTGAAAAAGTCTTTATTTCGTGTATTTGCTTCCGCAGCAAGCTTCTTCTCAAATTCTCCCTTTGCCTGCATTATCAATGCCTTGCATTTGACTTGCCAGTGCTTGTGCTGTTTCCAGGTTTCGTCGTTTGGCTCTTTTTTCCATTTCCTGAAAGATGCTTTTCTGGCAACAACAGCCTCTCTGACCTCACCTTTAAACCATGCTGGCAGTTTTTTGGACTTCCTTCCACTTTTCTTAAAGCGTGGAATACAGCTGGTCTGGGCTTCCAAGATAGTATTTTTCAACAACACCCAAGCTTGATGTAAGTCTTTAACCTTTGCAACTGCACCTTTTAGTTTTTTCTTAACTATTTTCCTCATTTTATCATAGTTTCCCTTTCGAAAGTTAAAAGGTAGTACTGTGGATTTCCTTACTATCCCTCCTCCACTAATTAAATCAAATGTGATCATGCTATGATCACTATTGTCAAGTGGACCCAACACCCTTATCTCTTGTAGCACATCTGGTGTTCCACTAGGACTACGTCTAATACGGCTCCCACTCTGGTCGGTTCATGAACCAGCTGCTCCAAGAAGCAGTCATTTATTTCATGTAGGAACTTTATCTCCCTAGCATGTCCTGCCTTGACACCGACCCAGTCGATACCGGGGTAATTGAAATCACCCATTATTATTACTGCGCTGTAACTTTTGATAGCTTCCTTGATTTCTTTGAGCATTTCATCATTCATTTGTTCATTCTGTCCAGGCGGTCAATAGTATACCCCCACTGCCATCACCTTCCCCTTTTTACATGGAATTTCAATCCATAGAGATTCTACAGCAAATTTTGTTTCCTGCAAAATTTTAATCCTTTCTGACTCAATGCCCTCTCTAACATAGAACGCAACCCCTCCACCAATTTGATCAGCTCTATCATTACGATATAGTTTGTACCCAGGTATCACAGTGTCCCACTGGTTGTCCTCCTTCCACCATGTCTCTGATATTCCAATCATATTTAACCTCTTATTTAGTGCTATATATTCAACTCTCCCATCTTATTGTTTAGACTTCTAGCATTTGCATACAAGCATTTTAGAGACTGTATTTTATTCATATTAATTTGGCTGTTGGTAGACATGGGTGATTTAGGATCTTTAAGCTCTGTCTGCTCCAATGGGATCAATGGGGTCAATGGGAGGGAAGTGGGTGGGGAGAGGTTCCTGCTACACTAACGCAGGGACATGAAAGTCTGAACATTACCGCAAGTGAAAACCTGTCGGTAGATGCACATTTGCAGGAGAGAGAAAACATTTCAGTGTCAGCAATGTACAGCACAGGCAGGGAGCCCAAGAAAAGTGATAGTAGTGCTCCATTTGCAGCAACAGCATAATGCCCAAGTACTGTATGAAAGGCCACCAGGGCCGGCCCGTCCATTGAGCAAGAATGTTGTTTGCACAGGGCCCCGCGTTTCAGGGGGCCCTGCGCAAACAATATTCTGCCCATCAGCCCAGAGAAACTTTAAAAGAAAAAACAAACTTGCTGCTGCTGCTGCCGCTGCCACCGCCGCCATGGCATCAGCAGAATCAAGTGTCTCCCATGGGGCCCCCGCCCGCCCAACAGAGTCTTCCCTCCTGCCCGGCAGAGCCCTCCCTCGATTACTCTCCTTGGCCCGGCTTTTAGAGCTGGGGCTGATGGGAACAGGCATTTCCTGTTTCCTATCCGCCCTGGCTGGCTTAACAGAACCACGAGAGGGAAACCCTCCCTTCGCAGCTCTGAAAGCCGCGCCGAGGAGAGTGATCAAGGGAGGGCTCTGCAGGACAGGCGGGGGGGGGGGGGCCCGCGGGAGACACTTTATTTTGCCGCTGCCACAGCGGCAGCGGCAGCAAGTTTGTTTTTATTTTAAAGTTTCCCTGGGCTGATGGGGGGGAGGGGACTGGAAATGGGCTGATGGGGGTTAGGACTGGTAATGGGCTATGGGGGGTCTAGGACTGGAAATGGGATGATGGGGGGTTAGGACTGGTAATGGGCTATGGGGGGGCTAGGACTGGAAATGGGCTGATGGGGGTTAGGACTGGTAATGGGCTATGGGGAGGCTAAGACTGGAAATGGGTTGATGGGGGGTTAGGACTGGAGGTGGGCTGATGGGGGGTTAGGACTGGTAATCGGCTATGGGGGTGCTAGGACTGTTAATGGGCTGAGTGGAAGGGGGACTTGAACCGCAAATAGCTGATGGGGATGGGGATGGGGGCTTGGAATGGAAATGTGCTGAGTGGAAGGGGGCTTGAACTGCCAATAGCTGATGGGGAGGGGGGCTTGTAATGGAAATGGGCTGTGAGGGGAGGGAGCTAGGACTAGAAATGGGCTGAGTGTGGTGCAGGGAGCTAGGACAGGAAATGGGTTGATGGAGGTGTTAGGATAGGACTGGAAATGGGCTGTTGGGGGGTGCTGAGATTGGAAATGGGCTGTGGTGGGTCTTGGAATGAAATAGACTCATGGAGGGGCTAGAACTGGAAGTAGGATCATGGGGGGCTTGGATTGGAAATGGGCTGAATGGAGGGGAGCTAGGATTTGACATGGGCTGATGGTGGGGCTACGAAAGGACTAGAAATCAGCTGATGGGGGCTGGGACTGGAAATGAGCTGATGGAGGGACTCGGATAGGACTAGATATGGATGGGGGAGCTAGGACTGGAAATGGGCTGATGGTGGGGCTAGGATAGGACTGGAAATGGGCTGATGGGGGACTAGGACTGCAAATGGGCTGATGCGGGGGCTAGAAGGGAGCAAATGCTGGGTGGGGCTGGAACTAGAAGGGAGCTGATGTTGGGGGAGGATTAGAATGGGATGGGACTGGGAGAGGGAAATGGAGAGGGAAAAAATATTTTGTGTGGGAGGGAAGAAAAATCTTCAATTGGCCAGGTATTGGGAGAGTAAGTGGGGATTGAGGATGGAGGGGTAAAATTTGAGTGGATGAAATAGGAATGAGGAAAGTGCAAAAGGAGAAAGATTAGTATGTTAAAGCAGATGTAGAGAGAGAATGGAAAAAAAGTAGAAGAGAGAAGAAAGGACAAATGGACAGCAGATGATGGAGAGTTAGCAGAAGACACGAAGAAACCAGAAGAAAGTGGCTGGAGCAATTGCAACTGAAAAAAAATACACAAAAGGTAGAAAAATATCTCTTTATTTTGAATTTATTAACTGAAATATGTCAGCTCTGGGAAATGTGAATCATTAACATCTGCGCTTTATTTAGTACAAGAGGAAATTAATTTATAGTTTTATTTCTACAGTGGTGTTGTACATTCCAAGTTTGACTTTTGGGGTTCCCAGTTTAATTATTGCCTTCCTGTTTTTAAATTGTGATTCCTTCTTTGGTGATGGTCTATGTTCTGCATGTGTAACTGAGCTGAGGTATTCTGTTTATGTAATTCCTATTTGACATTGCCAGTTGTGCTCTTTCCCCAGTAGGTCATGTATTGTTATTCTCTGAAATGTATTGGTTTAATATTTGCAGTGTTGCCTTTTGATAGGTAGGGTATGGTGCTTTGTGAGGCCTGGTAGTGCTTTTATGATACGGTGGGTTTGCTATTGGTTCTAAATGGGCAGTTTTTGTAGTAGTTCCTAATGTGCCTGGCGGTTGGCACTGGATTATAGTAATGTAGAAATCTTTTAGTCTTTCTTTATCCATACACTCATTAAGAGGCATGTTTACTAATAGTTAATGTATGGTAACATTGTGCAAACATTTATGCAAATGAGGCCCCTTATGCAAATGAGGCCCCACACCGAGTTTCCGCACATGGCCCCGCACCCCCCTTGGGCCGCCCCTAAGGCCACTATGGTGATGGTGCAAATGGGGCACAGGGGGCTGCAGGCGGGACATGCAGTGGTGGCAACTGGGGCACAGGGCGGAAAAGGCTGTCACCCAGGTGGCACATAGGAACACAGAAACCAGAAATCAGCATGACAGTGTCTGAGCAAGGCCAATATGCCCAGTATGCTGTGTACTACAGTGTCCCATCCAGGGGACACGTACACAGCAGGTACCCTAAACATCACACAGGAACCACAATGCCCTAATGGGTCAAGCAGTGCACATCTGGGGACCACTCTAACAAGGGTCTATGGACCTTCTCCAGGATAAGTCCTAAACTGTCTGTAAACCCAGCAAAATGAACACCCAATAGCACAGCTCCTAGTAAGGCAGTACAAGGTGTGACCACACATTGGGTGAAATATGTAAAGACCTAGTAGTCCATAATGGAGACACCAGACCCGCATTGCATGCCCCAGCCTGACCACAGTCTGCCGGCAGAACACAATCAATCAACCAGGTCCACCCTAGCCAATTGTTGCCAGATCACACACCGCACACCCCACAGCCATCTCACCCCCATGTTGACATGACAGAACAGTGGCAGGTGGTGATGTGTGGGATGTGTGGATGTCCATGTATGCCACCGCACCCCAGACCCTGAACCTAGGCACCCACCTACCTGTACAGTGGATGGCCTGGGACTGCACACAACCAGCACCGATAGTATATGGGCACGTCAGCATGGCAGGGGAGGTGCCTGCAGCAGACCAAGGTCATGACCTGCCCCAGTGTGCCGTGTGCAGTGCAAGAAACAAGGTCTGTCTAAGAAAGAGCAAATGTAGTCCCAGGGTCTACACTGCCTTTGTGGTGCAGTACACATAGCCAATGTGTTCTGAAGCAGAGGGTCAGAGGTTCACATCCCAACTGTGGATCTTGCAATGCATGTCCCTACATTTTACCCACATTGCAGATACAACATCAACATGTGCAATCCCAAAAACATCAACCAACAGGAGTACAAACATCCACACACACAGGCCCCACTAACCAAAACGCCATGGAGAGTCTGGCTGTTTGCACCGGCTCGGAGCAGCAGTTATCAGCAGAGCCCACAGCTAGCTCTTGCATCCCTTAGCAATGCCTGCACTGTGATTGGGACCAGTGTGGCTGTCAGGTTTGACAACCACCCCTATCTTTGCACAATGCCGCAATAGGCGTGGGAGAGTACATGTGCATCCATTGTGGTGTGGCGTCCTACTCTGCACTGGGCCCACAAAACATACACTGTTGCCAGCGCCAGCCTGCAAATCTGTATACTGAGGAGCAAGGTATTGTGGGTATGGCCCAGAGAGGGTGGACCAGGCAGGATGCGACTGCAGTGGTGGTAGGGCAATGGCTGGGAGACTGTAGTGCCCAACCACCACCTGCATGGACAAGGTGGCCACAGCACGTCTTGCTGTTAGGACACTCTCACAGTGACCGAACAGTGACCATGGCATGGCTATGTTCCCATATAGTGCTACATAGTATTTGTCTCAGGTGATATATGTGTGCCCTGTTTTCTGGAGGGCCAATCACTGGGGCACCTGCCGGTGTCTGTGCTGTACAATCCAGATCTGAGTGTGCATAGTTCCTCTGTTAACATGCCATATAGACTGGCTAGCGGACTGTCTACAGTTAGTTCGTGCATGGCTGGAACACCTGGCGGGGTGCAGGTGGTACAGTCTGACTGTGCCTGCTGCCGGTGAATGTCAGACCATGGTTGGAGGCTGCGGAGGCTTCTAGTACTACTGTTGGTCTGCCCGTGGCCTAGCAACCAGTCAAGATCTGGTCTGACCCCCTGATGACATCCACAACCTCAGGCACCTTAGGTCTAAGGTACCCCAAGGACCGTAAGATGCATCAGGTTGACAGGCATTAGCTGGAAGGCAGAAGAACAGTTGTAAACCTGAAACTGGAGAGAGCACAGAGGAAGGACAATAGACAGGTAGTAAGGTGCCTTATCCTGTCTACTGTAGTGTGCGCAGTACTATGGCGCTATGCGCGTTGCAGTGCCGTAGACGTGCAGCGTTCACAATAACTTATGTGAAGTTTGTTTGGGACGTGCGTTGTTACGCGCCATAACCTGCCCACATAATCTAAGGCGCCTAAACGTATCTCATAAGGCACGTAAGAACATCTGTAACGTCATGCACATTATTGTGCACGCTGCGCATCAGCGGCTCTGCAACGCGCGTTGTGGCATATGGGCATATGTGTGTTCTCTGCAATGCGCGTATGACACAACACGCGTACGCTGCAATACTGCGTCATAATATAGCAGACATGATGGCCACTTGGTGGAACATAATTGCATTGTGCTTGTTGTGTTTGTTTGGGATAGTGGTTGCAGATTTGCATGGAGCCAACATAGGTTGTGGGTTTGATTCCCACAAGTTCCTTTTCCTTTCTTTTCTTTTGTTCTGCTCACCTTACCATACAATGGCAGCAGCTTCGTCACTTCTCCATACGCCCTTCCCTCTATTTACTGTGCACTACAGTGTGCCCTCCATGCAGCCTATCCATCACAGATTAGCTGTTACATATGGTCCCTTTCTTTGGGCTTTCTGGGAGGGCAGTTGGCTCAGTGGTTTGGTGTTGGTGTTGGTGAGCTGTGTTTGGACTCTTCAGTGTTGTTGTTGTTGTTGTTAAGTGCCGTCGAGTCGGAGTCAACTCATGGCGACCCTCTGGATAGCTATCCTAAATTGTGTTTGGTCTTCAGTCAGGCGGCTCATTGTTGACAGACGGGTGCCCGTAGCTGCTGTTATTGTATCGATCCATCTCATTGCTGGCCTTCCTCTTTTGCGTTGACCTTCTATCTTGCCAAGCATGATGTCTTTCTCTAATGATCTCTCTCTTCGCATGATGTGTCCAAAGTATGAAAGTCGAAGTCTTGTCA
Source organism: Ichthyophis bannanicus (assembly GCA_033557465.1). NCBI lineage: Eukaryota > Metazoa > Chordata > Amphibia > Gymnophiona > Ichthyophiidae > Ichthyophis > Ichthyophis bannanicus. The sequence goes on from CM066031.1 coordinate 1,599,138,896, forward strand.
TCTGAGCTTCTAAAGAAAGCTTAGGTTTGATCTCCTCTAGTACCGACTGGTTTGTTCTTCGGGCAGTCCATGGTATACACAGTATTCGCCGCCAGCACCATAATTCAAAGGCATCAATTTTCTTCCTGTCTGTCTTTTTCACTGTCCAGCTTTCACATCCATATGATGTTATTCAAAATACCATGGCTTGAACAAGTCGAATCTTTGTATGGAGAGAGACATCTCTGCTCTTGAGAATCTTATCTAGGTCTTTCATAGCCATTCTGCCAAGAGCAATGTGTCGTTTGATTTCTTGACTGCTTGTTGCTTCTTTATTGATAGTTGATACAAATAGGTTAAAGTTGTTCACAATTTCAATTTCTTCTCCTTCAACGATGAACCTGCTGATTATGCCAGTTGTCATGATCTTTGTCTTCTTTACATTAAGGTGCAAGCCCATTTTGAGACTATGTTCTTTGATTGTGAGAAGCAAATGTTTCAGATCATCTTCACTTTCAGCCAGTAATGTAGCATCATCAGCATAGCGAAGGTTGTTGATGAGTCTTCCACCAATCTTCACACCTCTGTTGTCTTCATACAATCCTGCTTCTCTGATGATTTGTTCTGCATATAAATTAAACAGGTAGGGGGAAAGTATGCAGCCTTGTCTTACACCTTTGCTTATTTTAAACCATTCTGTTTCTCCTTGTTCCGTTCGAACTGTTGCTTCTTGATCAATGTACAAATTGCGCAAGAGAACGATTAAGTGTTCTGGTATACCCATGCTTCTTAATGTGGCCCAGAGTTTCTCATGGTTTACACAGTAAAAAGCCTTGCTATAGTCAATAAAGCACAAATAGATATCCTTTTGGTATTCTTTAGTCTTTTCAAGGATCCATCTCACATCCGCAATGATGTCTCTCGTTCCTCGCCCTTTCCTGAACCCTGCTTGCACTTCAGGTAGTTCTTGTTCCAGGTATGGTTGTAGTCTCTTTTGAATAATCTTCAGTAGAATCTTGCTGGCATGTGGGATCAGAGCGATTGTTCGATAATTTCCACAGTCAGTTGGATCACCTTTCTTTAGTATTGGTATAAACACAGATCTTTTCCAGTCAGTTGGCCATGATGTTGTCTTCCATATTTCTTGGCAGATCCTTGTAAGTATGGTAACAGCTGCATCAGATTGCTGCAATACTTCTATAGGAATGCCATCAATGCCTGGTGCTTTGTTCTTTGATAAGGCTTTCAATGCTGCTTCAACTTCTTCTTTCATCACCAATGGTTCCCGATCATAAGGTACAGGTTGAAACAGCTGTTGGTCCACTTGATCTTTATCATATAAAAACTCTGTATATTCCTTCCACCTTTTCTTGATCTTCTCAGCATCATTCAACATAGAACCTTGAGCATCTTGTAACATTCCAATTCAAGGCTGGAACTTTTTCTTTAACTCTCGTAGCTTTAGGAAAGCCGATCTTGTTCTTCCTCTAATAATTTCTGCTTCTATTTCCTTGCATGCGTCGTTGTAGTACTTTTCCTTGTCCTGTCTTGCTGCACGTTAGAAATCTCTGTTGAGTTCTGTGATTGTCTTTCTTTCTCCTCTGGCTTTAGCTTCCCTGCGTTTCTGGGCAATTTTCAGAGTTTCTTCCATCATCCATTTTGGCCGTTTTTGCTTTTTCACCTTTTGTAGAGACTTGTCGCTTTCTTCCAGCACAAACTTCTTGATGTCATTCCATAACTCTTCCGGAGCTCTGTCATTTGTATCTAAAGCAGCAAATCGATTTTGCAGGCAGTCTTTAAATTCCAGTGGTTTATTCTCAAGGTCATATTTTGCTGCATTCATGAGTGGTTTGCTCTTTTTCAACTTTAGCTTGAGTTTGCATACTAGTAGTTGATGATCTGTACCACAGTCAGCTCCAGGTTTTGTCTTGGTTGATGTTATAGAGCTTTTCCATCGTTGACTTCCACAGATGTAGTCAATTTGATTTTTATACAATCCATTGGGTGAAGTCCATGTGTACAGTCGCCGCTTGTGTTGCTGGAAGAAGGTGTTTGAGATGAATAGATCATTGGTCTTGCAGAATTCTATCAGTCTTCAGCTTCATTTCTGTTGCCAAGTCCATATTTTCCAACTACTTTGCCTTCTTCTTTGTTGCCAACCTTTGCATTCCAGTCACCCATGACTATCAGGATATCCTGTTTGCATGTTCTGTCAATTTCAGCTTGTACTTGTTCATAGAACTCTTCAATTTCATTCTCTTCTGCAGCTGTTGTTGGGGCATACACTTGAATTATAGTTGTGTTGATAGGCAATCCTCGTAGACGAATAGAGATTAAGCGTTCGCTGACTGCATTGTATTTCATTACAGTTCTTGCAAGTTTCTTCTTTATTATAAATGCAACACCATTTCTTCTTTGTCTTTCATTTCCAGCATAGTAGACCATGTGATCATCTGATGCATGCAAAGTGCCCGATGCCAGTCCATTTCAGTTCGCTGACACCCAACAGATCAAGTTGTACACGTTCCATTTCATTCTTGACCACCTCCAACTTCCCTTGGTTCATGCTTCGTACGTTCCATGTTCCAATGTGTAAGACATCTTTACAGCTTCTGACTCTCATTTCATGTGCAGCTACATCAGCAGTCAGACTTCCCGAGGGCTTTGATCCAACCACATCATAAATGCTGGCTTTACTCTGAAAAGTCTTCAGCTCTTCCCCAGTATCTAGTTGAGTGCTTTCCGACCTGGGGATCTCATCTTCCAGCACCATAGCACAATTTGTTTTGTTGTAACTATCCATTAGGTTTTCATGGCAAGATACAGAAGTAGATTGCCGGGCCTTTCTTCCGCGCAGTTTAAGTTTGGTGTTGTTGCCGTTGTCACAAAAATGTGATCCTCCGCCGTCAACACTATCCCATTCTGCTGCTGCCCAGATGGGTGGTTTGTCTTGGTCTGGCACCTCAGCTGAGACCTGTCCATCTTGGGAGACCCTGCCAGTAGTTAAACTACCGATAGTTTAGCTCTCAGCATCACTGATGCATGCAAGCCCTCACAGCACGACAAGCTGCAAACCAGGTGAGAGTTTACCAGTTCAGTGTACCAGTTCAATTCTCACATACTCCTTTTTGGATCACTTCCCCATATTGCCCTTGTACACACACCATCCACATGGCTGGCCCTTCAGACGGCCCCTGATGCCCTTTCAGTTTAATATGTTTACTCTTCTGCGTGCTGTTTTCACTGCACACCATTTCATGGTGTGTGTGCATGTATTTCTATGTGGCTCACATCCCACAGATTGCGATATCAGCTGCTTGTTGTCTATGGCCTTACACCTACGGCTCCGTTTCTTATGTGGCACCATGTCTGCACATCCCTCAGAGTGTCTTCTACGGTCTGTGCGCCTTTGATTGCAACTCCTTTGGACATGCTGCTGCTTCCCGTCAACTGTGACGTTAACGCACGGTAATCCAGGGCACCCTGTACCGCATGTCACATCGCCAGTGTGCCCTGTATCACACATTACCAGTCCAGGCTTGCATTAACGCCGCACTGCCCACTTCTTTATATGGGCATCCGTAATATTAGCATGGCACTTATCGACGGTAACATTACCGCGCTTTAGTAAACATACCCCTATGTGTGGTTGTCAGATTAAGATCCTGGCACTATTCTTTTCTTCTGTACCACTCTGCCCCCTTCAACAGTTTGAGGAGGGTGAATATGTCAGAGGTTGCCTACTGAGTGAATAGTCTTCTTATAGTCCGGCTCTAAACCCTACGCACTACATTTTCCACAAGAATACTTCGACGTTGACCAGTCAAGGAAACTCACAAAAGGAAACCTGCCTAGCAAAATACACACTATTACAAAGAGACCAATCTATTAGTGACACCTATCAAGCATGCTGAGGAAACACAAGAAACTGAAACACCTACAAGATTAACAACAACTAGAAGTGTGAACAACCAAAAAATACTAATTTTAAACAAACTTCAGTTTTTGGGCATTTTTCATATTTGTTTACTTAGTTGTTTTTAGTGTGTGCATTGAATGCACACTAGCACTTTTTAAAGAGTGCAAATCAATTCTATGTGTGTTAATTTGTAGGTATATTTGCATACGAGCAATTTGGATGCATTTTCCATTTTTAAGTGGCAAACAAAGCAAATGCGCACTCACAAATCTATGCCCCTGACAAGCCTCCAGATCTGATCATGCTATTCCTTATTCTTACATGACACAGGACAAAGATGTTTGCACTGGTTCTTCACTTTTCCTTGCAGTTTAGGTATGTTGTGTACAATATCTTGAGAAATAATTGGAAATATTCCAACTGTATGTCATCATAATATTTTAATAATGTGTTAAAAGGTATACAAAAAAAGATGTCTGTGCAACCTAGATGTAGAAATTTCTGTGAAAATCAAAATATGACCTGGATTAATGGCACCCTTCACTAATATTTGGTTACACAACACTTAGGGGTATGTTTACTAAAAACCGCTAATTTGCGCGGCGCAAAATAGCGCACTAAAAGCGGTACATAAGAGCGCTTAAACGCCCCGCAATCGTGCGTGTCACCCCCGCACAGGTGCGTGGCACAATAACGGGCCCCGCACAAGTACGGGCCCGCAAATGTCCGATAGAGGTGTGGAACGGCTAACGGAGGGCGGAGGAAGGCTCCGGAGGGGCGGAGGGACAGGGTCAATGGGTGGAGAGTGGGAGGGGAGAGGCTCCCCGCACAGTATTGGGTCCGAATTTGCATGTAAAAATAGCGCGAGTGAAACACTCGCGGTAGAGAGCATTTAAAGGGAAGAGAAACCATTTCCGTCAGCAATGTACAGGAAAACCAGGGAAACCCGCAAAACGTGAGCAGTGTGATACATGTGCACAGCACAAAAGTGCAAATAAAAATAGAAAATGACCACAACAAAAATATTAAAAATAGTAAGTCAGCTGGGGAACAGTTATAGTGATGGGCAAATATAGAAAACACACCCAGCAAAGCTCCAGAAAAAAGAAATGAATTTTGGAAGGGTCTACGGAGCGGAGCTTTCCTGGGAGTGTTTGCTATGGTTGCCCATTAAGATCACTGTTGCCCAGCGTGGTGATATTTTGTCCCCCATTTCGCGTGGTCATTTCCGGGGTTTATGTGCACGTTTGTCACCAGACAGGGTGCATATGCCCACAGTAAAAATGCGTAGAGCAGGGTTTGTGACTCCATCCTGCCAGGCTTACTACCTCCAGGGGCTGCACTGTCTCTGTGGCCATAGTGTGGAGCGGCGGACAGAGTCAGTAACTCTAGGGTCAGAGGTTCAAAGCCCAACTGGGGCACTTGCCAGCCCAGTCCCCATATTTTACCCACCACTAAACACAGATAGCGCAGACACCCCTGTATTGCAGGGGACATAAGCATGGTGAAAACACCCATATTTTACCCAACAATGCACACACACCACAACAATGGGCATTACCCACAGCCACGTACCCCAAATGCAGTCCCGTACTGCCACATTCCAATCAGGTCACCTGCTTTTTAGGAGATAAGCTCATGCCAGCATGTTGGCAGACGAGTACATGTGGTGCAGGGGGCAGTGGCTGCTAGCCACAGAAGACAGAGGCCTAGCCATGTGCAGGCTGCCACCGTCCACTGCAACAGACTGCAAGACAGGCCCTGCCGGATCCACAGTCATGGACATTCCAGGGAATCCACCCAATCTGTGGCTACACGGTGGTGCAGTGCACACAGACATTGCATGCAAGAGCAGAAGGTCACAGGTTCAAAGCCCAGCTGGGGCAACTGCCAATCTTGCCCACATATTTTTCCCACAACTAAACAGTGATAGTAAGGGCACACCTTTCGTGGCGAGGACATATGCAATGGTAAGACGTCTATCTTTTACCCCACTGAGCACAGACACCATGAACAGGGGCAGTACCCAGAGCAGAATCACCCAAATGCAGTCCTGGTGGGGCACACACCAGTCAGGTTCCATGATGCCACTCATACAAATGCCTGTGCTGTATATCTATGCACCACACCCATGGTATGTAGATGTAGCTCATGCATATTCATGAGGGACAGCAGGAAAACCCGAACAGTGTGATGCAAACCTGGACTGGAGTTGGGAATCTGTGCTGTAAAGCAGCAGCCATCAAGGGCAGACACACCCACACCCACAGGCCCCATTGGCCAATGTCTCCTGGAGAGGCAGAACATTGGACCCTGCATGCATCTCCCAAAACTAGCACTTGCATAACTTACCAATGTCACCCTACACCTGAGGTATACGGTACACAGCTCTGAGACGTTTGCTAGGAGCACAGGAAGATAGATATCCATACGTTACGCACATACTGCTAGTTGACCCCATCCGAACAATCTGTTAGGTGTTTGCGGTGCGTGCTCCAGGCCTGGCCTCTGACGGTGTTTACCACCCTGGGGATTGACCCCCAGCTGTACTGTGTACCATATCCATGCCTTGCCGTGCTCAGGACCGGTTTGGTGGGCAAGGCTAATTACCTCCTCAATAGTAGCACCATGATGGCATAGGTGTGGAAGTGTGTGTCTGTCTATACAGTGGGTGTTGGCTGCAAGCCCCTTCCACAGCCCACACTGCCAGCACTGTTGCTAGTATTGGCCTGCCAATGTGCATAATGAGGTGCAAGGTACCATGGGTATAGCCAGGACAGGGTGGCCGGGCCAGGATGCATCTGCACCGGGCATAGGGCACTGGCTGGGACATTGTAGTGTCCGGCCACCACCTACACAGACAGGGTGGCCAAAGCATGTCCTTCTGGGACATCACGCTCACCCTGACTGTGCAGTGACCACAGCATGGCTAGGCACCCCCATAGTGCTATATAGTATTTTGCTAATGTGGTAGATATGGGTTTCTATTTGGGGCCCAGTCACTGATTTATCTGCTTGCTGTGTATGCTGACAGCCCAGTTCTGGGTGCATGCATCTCTATTGGGAACATGCACTATGGACTAACCAGCAGACTGCTTGTAGCTGGTATGTGTCTTGCTGGATTGGCTTGCAGGGTGCAGTGGCTGTTGGCTTGCTGCAGGGGAATATCTGGTGGTGGGGTGCAGCTTACCATATCCTGGTCTTATGTTTGTCTGCTATTGTGTTATGGCTGTGTATGGAGCTGCCCTGTGGGGTGTGTGTTCCTCAGCAGGACTGGGGTTGATGTCTACTGCCACCTTTGCAGGGAGGTAGAGTGTGGATCTTTTGATGGGGGACCATGTTTGCCTGGGGGGAAGGGGGGGTGTGCGCCCAATGGTGGCTGTGCCTGACAGGGATATCCATGGTGTTTGTACAGAAACTAGCTATACTTACACATCAACACTGCTTTGGAACTCCCGCTTGGCCTCCATCAGCTGTGGAAGGTGTTGTGGATCTGGTCATGGGCGCCTCATTGCACACTCAGGGTGAGCACAGTACCCGGACGATGTAACGGTGTGTAGCTACTCTGTGCCAGTAAAACACCCGGTCAGTGCCCCCTACCAGGCCGAGGTGCTGTGTGGGTGCACCCGGTCACTTCCCCCAACAGGGCCGAGGTGCTGTGGGGCTGCATTCCCCATCTTGTGTCCATCTGTGGACAGCTAATTTGCATGTGCAGTGCATCATGGGTACGGGTGGCCTAACCCTATCCTGTTTACACCGGCAGACTGTCTGTGAGGTGACGTGCAGGCTATCTGCAGCCAGCCAGGGGCTTGCTTATAGCTGTAGTCCAATGGTTATGTCGCTGCCTGTACAGCCAGAGGTCATGGGTTCAAACCCACAGTGGGGTTCTGTGATAGGGGTGTCCACAGCATCTTTTTACTTTACTGTACATATGTTGCTGCCAGCAATAACACCCTCAGCGTACTGTACCCATAAGGTGCCTCTGAGGGTGCTTTATGAGGCGCCCTATAGGGCATTTTATGGTTGCCATCCATATAGGGTGCACTATACATTATCCTGTGTCGCAACATACATGCTGCCCTATAGGGGACATTCTAGGGTGCCTTGGCGGACGGTGCACTGTAACATGTGCCTTATGGGCCGCCTTATGTTAACATGCTGTGAGAGTGCGTTTGCTAGTAGTTATCACAAAATAAAATTAAAAGGCCTCCTACAGCACTCCACAACATAAAACATACTGCCTCAGCTAGCCTTTTTCACTGGGCATTGTGAGGGATTGAACCCCTGGTCCCTGCACCATTGGTCAGTGTCTCAACCATTGTGCTGTGGCTGTGTTCCTGTGCTCTAGCATCAGCGCGCCGCCTTGTGCCCATCAGTGCGCTGTCTTGTGCCGCCCAAATAGAACAGTGCGCCGTCTTGTGCTGCCCAAAAAGAACAGTGCGCCGCCTTATGCCGCCCAGAAAGAACAGTGCGCCGCCTTATGCCGCCCAAAATGTACAGTGCACAACCTTCTGCTGCCCAATATTTCTGTGCCTCCTAAGATAGTGCCTCAGCCAGCTGTCTCCATTGGGCACTGCAGGGGATTGAACCCCTGATCCCTGTATCAGTGGTCGGCGTCTTAACCATTGTGCTGTGGCTCTGCTCTTCTGCTTCCACATCATCGCGCTGCTTATGGCTCCCGCGCAGCTTTCCCACACGCTAAGGTGCGGGGCTCACATGGGAGCCGCGCACCTTGGCGCATATGTAAATCACGGGTTTTTCTTTTTCGGCCCAGAACGTCCACTCCTTATATGGCACAGGCACACTACCGCGGCCCCGCACGTTAGGAATGTTTAGTAAACATACCCCTTAGCAATGATGACAGCTGCCAGACATTTCTTTTAGCCATCTATACAGTGCATTGTAAAAGTATTCATCCCCTCTATGTTTGTCCTGTTTTGTTGCATTACAACCTGGAATTAAAATGGAGTTTTGGGGTTTAGCACCATATGATATACCCAACATGCCTAAGACTTTGAAGGTGCAAAATATCCTTTATTGTGACACAAACAATAATTAAGACAAAAAAACCCTAAAAGCAGGAGCATGCATATGTATTCACCCCCCAAAGTCAATACGTTGTAGAGCCACCTTTTGCTGCAATTACAGCTGCAAGTCTCTTGGGGTATGTCTCTATTAGCTTAGCACATCTAGCACCTGGGATTTTCACCCATTCCTTAAGACAAAACTACTACAGCTCCTTCAAGTTAGATGGGTTGCGTTGATGTACAGCAATCTTCAAGTAATGCCAAATATTCTCATTTGGATTGATGTTTGGGCTTTGACTAGGCCATTCCAAGACATTTAAATGTTTCTCTTTAGAGCAGTTTAGCAGTATGTTTAGGGTCATTGTCCTGCTGGAAGGTGAATCTTCACCCCAGTCTCAAACATCTGGCAGACTGAAACAGGTTTTTCTCAAGAATTGCCCCATATTTAGTGCCATCCATCATTCCTTCAATCCTGATCAGTTTTCCTGTCCCTGCCGATGAAAAACATCCCCACAGCATGATGCTGCCACCACCATGTTTCACTGTGGGAATGGTGTTCTCGGGGTAATGGGAAGTGTTGGGTTTGCACCACACATGGCATTTCTCATGATGGCCAAAAAGTTCAATTTTCGTCTCATCTGACCAAAACAATTTCTTCCATGAGTTTGGGGGGTCCACCACATGCTGTTGTGCAACTCCAAATGTGTTTTCTTGTTTCTTTCTTTAAGCAATGGCTTTTTTCTGGCCACTCTTCCATAATGCCCTATGCTGTGGAGTATATCGCTTAAATAGTCCTATGGACAGATACTCCCATCTCCCCTGTGGATCTTTGCAGCTCCTTCAGTGATATCCTTGGTGTCTTTATAGCATCTCTGATTAATACCCTCCTTGCCCGGTCTGTGTTTTGGTGGGCGGCCTTCTCTTGTCAGATTTGTAGTGGTGCCATATTCTTTCTATTTTGTTATAATGGATTTAATGGTGCTCCGTGGGATATTCAGAATTTGGGATATTTTTTATAACACAACCCTGATCTATACTTCTCCACAACTTTGGCTCTGACCTGTTTGGAGTGCTCCTTGATCTTCATGTTGCTTGCTTATTGGTGTTGCAGAGTCAGTGGCCTTTAGAACAGATATATTTATAAAGGCATCATGTGACAGATCATGTGACACTGATTGCACACAGGTGGACCCTAATCAACTAATTATGAAACTTCTGAGGTTAATTGGTTGGAACATAACTTATTTAGGATTTTCATAGCAAAAGTGATGAATACATATGCAATCACAACTTTTCAGTTTTTACTTGTTTTTTATATATACAAGGTATTTTATAGTCATTTCACTTCACCAATTTGGACTATATTGTTAGGTCCATTACCTAACATCCAAATGTACATAGTTACCCTGTTAACCCTGTATATAAGTCCCTGTTTATTGTAAGTCCAGTGTAGGCCTGCCTGCACTGCACAAATCTGCTACCTGTTTACTGCACTGATTTTTAAAGAGCGCGATATAGTTTCTTCGCCTATAAATGTATCACTGGTCTGCATTGCCAAAGAGCTGAAGTTTTGTTTCATCTGTCCACAGAACATTTTCCCAGAAGGATTGTGGTATCTCAAGGTGGGTTTGGGCAAAGATCAGGCATGCCTTTTTATGTCTATTTGAGCAGAGGGGTCCTCCTTGGCCTTTGCCCATGAAGGCCTTCTTTGTTTAGTGTACAGCATATAGCACAGGTTGAAACCACCACTCGAGACTGCTCCAGGTCAGCTTCAAGATCTTTGGATGTTGGATGTGGTTTTTTTCCAACCATTTGCACAACCTTTAAAGATTTCTTGGATTAATTTTTCTTTTTCTACCACATCCTGGGAGGTTCTTGACAGTTCCATGAGCAGAAAACCTCTTAATAACATTTTATTTATTTATTTATTTATTTGCATATCTTTTATATACCGCCAATTCCCAAGATCAGTGGCGGTTTACATCTAAACAACATTGAATTACATGGAACAAAAGTAGTGATATATAAACAGGTACATTGAACTGTAATCAAACACTGCAGATTGTAGACACAGAAATCCCAAGGTCTTTGGAGATAGCCTCGTACCCCTTTGAAGTTTGATGTTTGGTGATAATGGCTTTTCTGACGGTCTCAGGCAGCTCTCTTGTCTTCACCATTGTGAAAATGGAACAGGGAATGAATGTGGCCATTTTAAACATTAGAGCCATCATTCATTGGTTGATTCAAGTCATGTGAGTACTGACAATTGATCACAGGAGTGTCTAATTTTACTGCATTAGGAATAAGATTCTTCTGTTCAAACTGATTTAAATTGTTTATAAGGGTGCCAATAATCATGTCCTAAGGATTCACTACCATACCAATGTGACTCAAAGGGCTAAGTGGGAAAGACCTAGCCCATAGAAATCCAACAATCAAAAGGCCTAATTCCAATATCAGGTTCCCACCTCAAAAACGAAAATGTTCTTTTTGTCGGACAAGTGTCTGTATGAGGACTTAACCCCTATCTCAGACTGCGTCCATTTTAATCATAGTTTTTGCAGTAAAAATGCCCCACTACTCACATTTCATCAGAAACAAGAAGAAAACAAGCACTTATCTTTTGGCTTGACAAATCTTTAAGCAGAATGACCTTCATAATTCATAGAAAAAGAAAACGGGGTTTTCCACAACACAGCACTCCGTTTCGGGTCTATAACAACTTCAAAGACCCTGCACCAAGCAAACATCCCCATTACTCTCAAGAAAGAAGATCATATATAAATGAACACCCTAAATGGAACCTGCTTTTAAACAAGCTGGCATCTAACTTCAACCTGCCAAATTAATTACTGCATGAACTAATTGGAAGGCGAAAGCAACAATGCAGATACCTAACCACTCAACTCCATTCACAAAGGACTGTGCCAGTCAAGTTCTAAGTTTAAGCCAGATGTAGAAACAGAGTTCAAAGTGAAAATCCATCTCTGTTCTTGCAATTGAAGGAGCTCTTCACGGTCACCACCTCTAATAGATGGATGGATCCAATCCAATACTCGCCACTTAAATTGGGGAAAAAGAATGTCCCAACTGTACATTGTGATGGACCATAGGAGCAATAATCATGTCCTGGCAATGTCCCAACTTTTATGCTGTTTCCTTTTTTAATTGGTCTTGATTTATTTAATTATTTTATGTGTCAAATATGTGTATATTTATAGTTCAAAGCCATTTCACTGGCCACTTTTTTTAGGAGACATTGGACATTAAGGGCTTGAACTGCAAGGGTGACAATAATGTTTATTTTATACATCTTTTTATACATCTTTTCTATACTGCCACTTCCAGTTGACCACAACTGTAGTTTATCATCAAAATACATGGTTGAAATATTAAGAAATCACTTCAGATATCTGGATTGCCTTGGTGTTGTATTATAGTAAGCTCCTCAGAAGCAACTATCATTGTGATTGCCTGTTGTATGCTTTAGAATCCTGCTGTTAGATACAGCTTTCCAGCTGGCATTAATCTGGATCTATAGGAGAATTCTCCATGCCCCCTGCTAGACATAGAGGCCTATCCCATAAAGAATGTCCAGTCCCTGAATGGCCAGTCAGGTTCGGGGCATACAGCGGTAGACCCAATCCTAATCCCGCGGGGGCTAGAGGTGCTTGTGGGGTCAGAATCGGGTCTACCGGCCTAGACATGCAGGTCTGGCCCGGATTCTGACTGGCCGCATGCCCAGCCACAACCCAACTAGCTCAGTCAGGCTCCTGAATGGAGCCTCTGAGCCATGGCATCTCATCACCATGGCACCGCGGCTCCATTCAGGAACTGTGAATGCTGGCTGCCGCTGAAATCTTCCTTTCCCTGCAGCCAGACACTCGATCCGGCTTTCCATAGCCAGGGGCTGGCTGTGGGGAACTTTCTGCACCCCTACCTTACCTGTCTCTGCTGGCCATCGCTGAAACACCACGTCCAGGGGGACTTATTCCACCTCTGAGGTGGAATAAATCACTTGTCTAAACGGCATACCCCGGACGTACAGGGCCAACCTCAGAATCAGCCCTGTATGTCCGGGGTGCAGACCCGCCCACACCCCACCCTCACTCTGCCTTCCGCCCGCCCCCTCCCGCTCCCGTGTAAGGCTCCCTGTATAACTCCACTGGTCATATGGGAAGCCTTTGTGTGGGAATGGCAGGGGGACGAATGGAAGGGATGTACATCCAGGCAGGGCATACATCCCCGCTATTCGTGGCTCAGAATGACCTCCATAGAAAAAATATAGTGGGTAGGATCCATGTCAGAAGACAAATAATTATGTGGCAACTGTTGAAAATAGCGCAGAATATATAGACACAAACCATTCAATATTCAAAAGAGACTTTTTCTATCATCCAAAGCCACTTACAATAACTAATTCATCTGATGGGAAGGAAAACGGTTGACACTGGAAGTATGATTTGTTTGATTTTGGATGTGTGAATGGGGATGCCCTAAAGTGTGAATGGGTGTTTTGTAAAACCTGAGGATGTTGAGGTATTATTGCACAATTTGAATTTTATACTGTTTGTGAGTAATGTTTTCCAGCTGTGGGCTTCATAGTCAACATTTTGCTGATTGTATTTTGCTGCACTTTTCTATGTTGCCATGGGAGTACTGCAATTGGGATCTGCAAAGTGAATCCTCTTTAGCTATGGATGACAAGTTCGTGTTATTTTGGTGAAATCAGCACTATGAAGGCATGATCAGGTAGTGTCTGGACACTGAGACCACAGTGTTGGTTGGGTTTGGATGAGTGCATTGGGAAGTGATGTACAGTAGTGGGTTTTGAGCTAGTATTGCAGCACGTATGGCAACTGGAAAGAAAGCACAGCTGAAGGTGTGAAGTTTGGCCTGGTTTGTTATGTTTGACATTTAAAAGGGTGTGACTGAATGGTGTCTGACACTGTGTTTGTGGTATTGGTTATTATGGGATTAATGGAGGTGTTAATGGGTTTTGAAAGGTGTTTAAATGACTGCTGTTCAAAGATGTTTGGTTGCTGTGTAGTTATAATTCAATGAGCTTTGTGATAAGGAGAGCTGTGTGGATTGAATAGAATGGGAGAAAAGTGAGGAATACACCTTTAAAAGCAGAGGTAAACAAGGTTCCCATAGAAACCACAAGCTACCGGAGCATGCAGTAGCTAGAGCTAAGCCCTGCCCTAGCAGTGACATAAGAGCTAGTTTGAGCCCTAACGAATCTCACATGTGCAGCAAGGAGGGTGTGGCTGGAGAGAAGCACCATTTTAAAGCTGCTTCAGAGTTTTGTAGAGGGGAGCCCAGTAGAGACACAGATACAGTCTCTGAGCTTACCAGAGACGTGGTGGAGAGAGAAGGAGAAGTGGAGACTGCTGATTCTTATTCTCAGAGAGCACTGGAACCAAAGCTGAACTTGTGCCAAAGCACCCCAGAGAGAAGAAACTGGAAAGGTTTGACTCCAGGTGGGGAAACAGCTCTGAGAGCAAGGGAAGCAATATACGTTGGGAAGGTATGTTTGCTTCAGTTCTTAGCAGAGGATGTGCTGAGGACGTTGTCAGGGAGCTGAGGTTAAGCGCTGAACAAAGTGCTGGCAGAAACGCAGTGAAAGCAGCTCCAAGCAGAAGTAAAAAGGGTTCAAGTAAGTCCAATGAGACAGCACTAGAGGCTGTGGAAAAGCTGTTGCAAGATGGAAAGGCTCATTCCCTAAGTAATGTGGGTGCTGACCAGAAAGAACAGTTTTTAGGAAAACTTCAGGAGCTTCTGCACAATATTAAGTTTAAACCCTGTAATAAAGGCTCCCAAGAAGACAACCCAATTGAACCTTGTGAAGCCATGCAAGTAGATGTTTATGAGACACCTCTTAATAATGACGTAATTGAAATGGATTGCTCTTTTTGTAAAACAAACAGCTTGAACATGTGCTAGGCTCATGCTGTGAGAAGAAGTTTACTTAGCCTGTGGGTTAAGTTGAAAGGGAAAGAACTGTTGCTGAAAACTTTAAGTTTACCTGATGTAATAACCAGCCGTAGCTGTGAAGGGAATTTATCTAGGAGGAGCCTGAGAACAGCTGCTGTGTAAAGAATACTTCTGAGTTTGATGTTTCAGCCTAATTTGTTCCTGATATCCTTTACTTTGGAGAAAGAATCCTTGTCTTGTGTTGCGTTATGAATTTGATGCGAGGGGGAAACCCAGAATAAATATCTTTGTTTGCCTTGAACACCCCGTGTGGTCAAACTACTTTGTCTGAAGAGTGATAGAAACTACAAGTCCCAGCATCCATTGCTGGAAACCAAGTCTTGAGACATTACTTAAAGACAAATAAGGCAGCCCTTTTGCCTACCAGCCCTTGACCTAGGCAGAGGGTCACGACAGAGTGGCGTAGTTGTTGCGGATCCTGCGCAAGCCGCATGCGCAAGGATTTAAAACCAGGAGCAGCGCTGAGGTCAAGTCTACAGGAAAGAACTCTGCTCTGAATTGCATCAGGACGGAGACGGAGTGTCTGAAGTCTGCAGAGACCAGCAATTATACAAGGCCTGAAGCTCCATCGGTACCAGGTAATTCGTATCTAACAGGGGTTAGTTAAGGATACCTGTACTGTGGGGTATTGATGTAGCCGGTGACAAAGGGGGAATACTGCCTTCTGTACTCTGGTACCGCACTTGGGTGGTCGTGTTGTCTGTTTTGTCGTTTCAGAAACAGAATGACCATGGAAGCCAAGGAGGTCCTTATCTGGATGGCCTCCCAGTTTGAGCGACAGAGGGAGCTTGCAATAGAAGCCCAAGAGCGAGCGGCAGCCAGAATGGAGGCTCAACAAAAACCGCTGATCAAGTTGATGGAGGCGTGGATACAAGGCATGAAGAAGGAGCTGGAGCCTGTTCCTCCTATACCAGGTTCAGCAGGACTGGGTCAAGCCAGTACTTTGTGACCATGGTCCAAAGAGACATTGAGCTTTGGTCAGTTGACTGACAAGGACAATGTGGACGATTTCTTAGAAACATTTGAGCGTGTGGCACACATAGTTAAATGGCCTAAAGACCAATGAGTGGTCCATTTAGCGATGGCATTAGCCGCTTACCAGACCGTGCCACCGGCTTTTGCCAATGACTATGATGAGGTCAAACGAGCTATCAAGGATAGGTTAGGTCTAACACCCTCGGTGTACCACCGTTTATTAAGAAACGCCAAATTAAGACCCGGTGAAACACCCAGAGCTTTATACCACCGTCTGAAAAGTCTGGTCAATAAATGGTTAGAACCAGAAGGAAAGACGCTGGAAACAGTGCTAGATAACATCATATTAGAACAATTCATGGCTGCTGTTCCAGTGAATATACGCACCTTCCTGATATTGCAAGGTTGCCGAAGCACCCAGGAAGCTACCGTGCTCACTGAGCAATTCCTTAAGGCGGAGGTAACCGCACAAGAGAAGGGCAGTGCTTCTACGAAGGCGACATATGCTTTATCAGAAAGGGAAGAGAAGCCTAGGAATACTGTTGACAATATATGTTTGCCTATATGTAGGAAGAAAGATGTGAGAAGAACATGTTTCAAGTGCGGAAGTCATAGTCACTTACAACGTGAGTGCAAGGTGAAAACAGCACTAATAACAAGTGACCCAGGTCAGATCAGAGAAGATTTTCTCTTAGTAGTGATGGTGCAAGGAGTGAGGGCAAATGCTTTACTAGATTCTGGATCAGACCAGAGTATGGTATCCAAAAGGCCCAAAGCAAAGCAATACCCCGTTCACCCAATGGCACAGTGAAGATCAGATGTGTACATGGGGCAGCTTCCTCGTACCCTGTCTACCGAGTCCTAATACGAGGATTAGGAGTAGAAAAAGAGATTCCGGTAGCCGTAGTACCCCGATTGCCCCAAGAATTAGTATTAGGAAGAGACTGGCCTCAGTTCCAGAAAGGTATCCAACAGGGTCTACAGAGGAGGGAAGGGATGGTAGCCACGAGCACCCCACCCGGAACCCTAGACCGGAACGCAACTAAGCCGACGGCAGTTCCTAGTCCATTATTTGGGAGGCGGCAAAAGTCACCCCGACAGTTGCCCAAGGAAGAAACGACCAAGAAGCACATGTTTGTACTAAGGTTCTGTAAAATGAGTCCAGAGGCTCGCGCCCCAAAAAGAGCCTCACCGCAAGCGGCCGGGTTTGATTTGTATAGCGCTGAGGATGTGATCGTCCCTAAACATGGGAAAGCCTTAGTGAGTACCGCCCTTCAGATGGAAGTACCAATGGGATGCTACGGACGCGTCGCACCCAATTCCGGGTTAGCAGTAAAACACTTTATCGATGTAGGAGCCGGCATCATAGACCCTGATTATAGAGGTGAGGTCAAGATACTGGTTTTTAATTTCGGGTCCGAAGACTTCAAAATAAGTGTGGGCGACCGCATAGCCCAACTTATTTGCAAAAGAATCGGGTTTCCTCCACTCAAGGAAGTACCCATGGTTTCCAACACGACTCGAGGAACACAGGGATTTGGTTCCACGGAGTATGCCGACCTCCAAGGGTTGGCAGCGACGGTGGAGGAGAAGGCAGAAGACGACTTGGGACCCCAATTGAGTGACTGTAAAAAGAGCCCAGAGCCGAGGATGGGGGCAGGCCTATCGTGGACACAGAAGCGAGAGTTGGGACAGCTTATAGAGAGTTTCTCGGATGTCCTGACACCCATACCCGGGAAAACCCAGCTTGTCACACACGAAATCATAACACCCCCAGGAGAAGTAGTGAGGCAACGCCCATACCGACTGCCGGAGGCCAGGAGGCAAGAAGTAATAAATCAAGTGAGAGAGATGCTCGATTTGGGAATAATCGAGGAATGGAAGAGCCTGTGGAACAGTCCGATTGTATTGGTTCCCAAACCAGATGGAACGCTACGATTCTGTATTGATTTCAGGAGGGTCAATGCCATCTCAAAATTTGATGCATATCCCATGCCTCGTATAGAGGAGTTGCTCGACCAACTGGGGCAAGCCAAGTATCTCACAAAACTCGACATGACCAAGGGCTACTGGCAGATACCTCTGACCAGGGAATCTCGCCCAAAAACAGCCTTTAGTATGCCAGTAGGCCTATTTCAATTTAAACGAATGCCCTTCGGCCTACATGGAGCGGCTGCTACGTGTCAAAGACTTGTCGACTTGGTACTCCGACCCCATCAGGAGTACGCGATAGCGTATATTGATGATGTTATCATTCACAGTACTCGCTGGGACCAACATCTATCAAGGTTAGAAGCAGCGTTACAGGCCATGAGGGATGCCGGCCTAACCCTAAATCCGGAAAAATGCATGTTCGCCAGTCAAGAGGTGAAATACCTGGGCCATTTAGTTGGACACGGCACTGTAAAACCTTTGCTGGACAAGGTCGAAAGTGTGAAGGCTTTTCCCTGGCCCGCCAACAAGAAACAACTACGTAGTTTCCTAGGCTTGGTGGGATACTATCGGCAATTTCTTTCACATTTTGCGGAGAAGAGTGCCCCTTTGTCGGACATGCTAAAGAAGAATCAGCCCAACCAGCTGAGGTGGATCCCAGAGGCAATCATGGCTTTTGAGCACTTAAAGGATGGACTTTGCGAGGCCCCGGTGTTGCGAGGGGCTGAGTTCGGTCTACCGTTCATTCTACAGACGGATGCCTCCGAGACTGGATTGGGAGCAGTATTATCTCAGAAGTATGAGGGTATAGAACATCCGGTACTCTTTCTTAGTCGGAAGCTATCCCCAGCTGAAAAAAACTACTCCACTATAGAGAGAGAATGCCTGGCAATAAAGTGGGCCGTGGAGTCTTTGAAATTTTATCTTGCAGGCAGGAAGTTTCTTCTGATGACAGACCATGCACCACTGAAATAGCTTGGCCAGATGAAGGACCATAACGCTAGACTAACGTGTTGGTACATGGCGCTACAAGCGTTTGACTTCTGCATAGAGCACAGAGCTGGCAAGTTGCATCAAAACGCCGATGCATTATCTAGAATTACGTGCTGTGAAGATGATATCTACCCAGCCCGTAATATCTTAAGGGGGGGAATGTGTGATAAGGAGAGCTGTGTGGATCAAATGGAATGGGAGAAAAGTGAGGAATACACCTTTAAAAGCAGAGGTAAACAAGGTTCCCATAGAAACCACAAGCTACCGGAGCATGCAGTAGCTAGAAATAAGCCCTGCCCTAGCAGTGACGTAAGAGCTAGTTTGAGCCCTAACGAATCTCACATGTGCAGCAAGGAGGGTGTGGCTGGAGAGAAGCACCATTTTAAAGCTGCTTCAGAGTTTTGTAGAGGGGAGCCCGGTAGAGACACAGATACAGTCTCTGTGCTTACCAGAGATGTAGTGGAGAGAGAATAAGTGGAGACTGCTGATTCTTATTCTCAGAGAGCACTGGAACCAAAGCTGAAGCTTGTGCCAAAGCACCCCAGAGAGGAGAAACTGGAAAGGTTTGACTCCAGGTGGGGAAACAGCTCTGATAGCAAGGGAGCAATATACATTGGGAAGGTACGTTTGCTTCAGTTCCTAGCAGAGGCTGTGCTGAGGACGTTGTCAGGGAGCTGAAGTTAAGCGCTGAACAAAGTGCTGGCAGAAACGCAGTGAAAGCAGCTTCAAGCAGAAGTAAAAAGGGTTCAAGTAAGTCCAATGAGACAGCACTAGAGGCTGTGGAAAAGCTGTTGCAAGACGGAAAGGCTCATTCCCTAAGTAATGTGGGTGCTGACCAGAAAGAACAGTTTTTAGGAAAACTTCAGGAGCTTCTGCACAATATTAAGTTTAAACCCTGTAATAAAGGCTCCCAAGAAGACAACCCAATTGAACCTTGTGAAGCTATGCAAGTAGATGTTTATGAGGCACCTCTTAATAATGACGTAATTGAAATGGATTGCTCTTTTTGTAAAACAAACAGCTTGAACATGTGCTAGGCTCATGCTGTGAGAAGAAGTTTACTTAGCCTGTGGCTTAAGTTGAAAGGGAAAGAACTGTTGCTGAAAACTTTAAGTTTACCTGATGTAATAACCAGCCGTAGCTGTGAAGGGCATTTATCTAGGAGGAGCCTAACAGCTGCTATGTAAAGAATACTTCTGAGTTTGATGTTTCAGCCTAATTTGTTCCTGATATCCTTTACTTTGGAGAAAGAATCCTTGTCTTGTGTTGCGTTATGAATTTGATGCGAGGGGGAAACCCAGAATAAATATCTTTGTTTGCCTTGATCACCCCGTGTGGTCAAACTACTTTGTCTGAAGAATGATAGAAACTACAAGTCTCAGCATCCATTGCTGGAAACCTAGGGGTATGTATACTAAAGTTTCTTAACGTGCGCGGCACGCATGAGCACGCACTAAAGTACCTTAGCGCGCGCTAATGATGCTTTATGGGGCAAAAATGCGCTTTAGTGCGCGCTCATACGCGCAGCGGCGCACACGAGCGCTGAAGGTGGGGAAAGGCTCCCGGAGGGCGGAGGAAGGCTCCCCAGGGGCGGAGAGAAGGGGTCAATGGGTGGAGAGTGGGAGGGGAGAGGGTCCCCGCACACTAGCGAGGTGAAATTCGAGGCCAAAAATAACGTGAGTGAAAACCTCGCGTTAGAGCCGATTTAAAGGGAAGAGAAACCATTTCTGTCAGCAATGTACAGGAAAACCAGGGAAAGCTACAAAAAAATGATAAGTGTGATACATGTGCACAGAACAAAAGTACAAATAAACATTGAAAAGGACCCCAACAAAATAAAAAAAAATTATAATCCAGCTGGGCAATAGTGATAGTAATGGGAAACATCAAAAAACACTCCCAAGAAAGTCCCAAAAAATAAATATGAATTTTGGAAGGGTCTACGCTCCGTCCCCATACAAGTTGAATGATCCCACAGTGAAATAGCACTGATCAGGGTTTCCCTCTCCATTGGATAGGTTACCTATGGCATGCACATGTTCCACAACCGCAGGGCAGACATGTCAGAATGGGCAACTGGACAGATGCTGGGAAAGGGGATACAGAGGGCTGCAGGCGGCACATGCTGTGGTGCAGCTGGGGCACAGTGCGGACTAGGCAGATGCCTTGGTGGCAATTAGGAATGCTGAAACTGAACAGCAGCCAGACAGCAACTGATGAGGGCCCAACATGGGCACGAGAGCGTTTATCACAGTGTCACAGGGGATAGTACCCAGCAGGTACCCCCAAGGGCACAGAATATTGGCAGGCGCTGTTGGGGGGAAGCGTGGACGCCTAAGCAGGCACCCCTACCCCAGAACATGCACCATAGGCAGCCGCCTACCTGCACACTGGATGGCTTGTGACTGCACACCACCAGCACCACAAGCAGAAGGGTATGTCAGCATGGTGGCAAAGGGTACTGGTGGTGGAGGGGGGCAGTGGCAGCTGCCCAGAGCCGACCATGGCCTAGCCCTGTGTAGGTGGGTGCCATGCACTGCAACAGACAGGCTCTGTCTGACAAACAACCATGGTATCTCCAGGGACTGCACAGTCTCTGTGAGCACAGTGTGGTGCGGTGAACACAGCCAGTGTGTTCAGGAGCAGAAGGTCACAAGTTCAAGTCCCAGCTGGGGCTACTGCCAATCCAGTCCCCATATTTTACCCGCTACTAAACCGTGATAGTAAGGACAAACCTTTATTGCAGAGAACATATGCATGGTTCAAACGCCTATATTTTACCCCACCGAGCACAGACACCAGAAACATGCGCATTACCTAGAGCAGAGTCCCCCAAATGCAGTCCTGGAGGGCCACAAATCATTCAGGTTTTATGCTGTCTCCAATAGAAGGCCATGTCCGCATGGTGGTGGAGGGGTACTGGTGGTGGAGGGGGCAGTGGCAGCTGCCCAGAGCAGACCATGGCCTAGCCCTGTGTAGGTGGGTGCCATGCACTGCAACAGACAGGCCCTGCCGGACAAACAGTCATGGTATCACCAGGGAATGCACTGTCTCTGTGGCAACATGGTGGTGCAGTGCACACAACCAGTATGTTTAGAGACAGAAGGTCACAGGTTCAAGTCCCAGCTATGGTGCCTGCCAACCCAGTTCCCATATTTTACCCACAACTGACAATTGCTACTACAGACAGAACGTTTATTGCAGATGACGTAAACATGCCCAAAACACCTACATTTTACCCTACAGAGCAAAGACACCATAAACAGGCGCATTACCTAGAGCAGAGTCTCCCAAATGCAGTCCTGGAGGGCCAAACACCATTCAGGTTCCATGCTGCCTCTAATAAAGATGCCTGTGCTGCATATCTATGCACCACCCCCATGGTATGCAGATGTATCTCATGCATATTCATGAGGGACAGCATGAAAACCCGAACAGTGTTTGGCACACCAGGACTGGAGTTGGGAACCTCTGCCGTAAAGCAGCAGCCAACAGGGGCAGACACACCCACACCCACAGGCTCCATTAGCCAATGCCTCCTGGAGAGGCAGGACATTGGGCCCTGCGTGTATCTCCCAATACTAGCACTTGCATACCTTAGCAATGCCACCCTACACCTGGGAATACGGTACACAGCTATCAAACGTTTGCTATGATTACTGGCAGATATCAATTCCTACGTTAAGCACAGTTTGCTGATTGAGCTCCATCATAGCAACCTTTCTGATGTCTGTGGAGTGTGCTGTAGGTCTGGTCTCTGACAGTGTTTACCACCCTGGGGAGTGACCCCCAACAGTATTGCGTACCATATCCATGCCTGCACTGTGCCCAGGACTGGTGTGGTGGCCAGGGCTGCTAAACTCCTCTATAGTAGCACAATGCTGGCATAGGTGTGGGAGTGTGTGTCTGTCTATCCAGTGTGTGATGGCTGCAAACATCCTCCACAGCCCACACTGCCAGCACTGTTGCCAGTATTGGCCTGCCAATGTGCATAATGAGGAGCAAGGTACCATGGGTATAGCCCGGACAGGGTGGCCTGGCCAGGATGCATCTGCACAGGGCATAGGGTACTGGCTGGGACATTGTAGTGCCCGGCCACCACCTGCACAGACAGGGTGGCCACAGCATGTCCTGCTGGGAGATCACTCTCACCCTGACTGTGCAGTGACCACAGCATGGCTAGGCACCCCCATAGTGCTATGTAGTATTTCTCTCATGTGATATTTATGGGTTTCTTTTTGGGGCCCAGTCACTGACTTATATGCTTGTTGTGTATGCTGACATCCCAGTTCTGGGTGCACGCATTTCCACCAGGAACATGCACTATGGACTAGTTAGCAGACTGTCTGCAGCTGGTATGTGTCTTGATGGAGCGCCTTGCAGGGTGCAGCGGCTGAAGGCTTGCTGCAGGAGAATATCAGATAGTGGTGGGGTGCAGCTTAGCATATCCAGGCCTAATGTCTGTCTGCTATTGCGTTATGGATGTGTACAGATCTGCATTGACTGCCCTGTAGGGTGTCTGTTCCCCAGCAGGACTGGGGTTGATGGTCCCCTCTACTGCCACCATTGCAGGGAGGTAGAATGTGGATCTGTTGGTGGGAGACCCTGTTTACCACCCTCAGCCCTGGAGGAGAAGGGTGGTGGTAGTACATAATCCTCCTAGGGGTCCATAGGGGCTACACCTGACTGAGACATACAGATATATCCAAGGTGTGTCTGCAGAAACTATCTATCTCACACATTGGACCTGCAGCATAGCCTATCTCTGTTGTGGACCTGGTGCTGGGCGCCCAACCTCACCCTCAGGGTGAGTGCAGTACCTGCACAATGTGACAGTGTGTAGCTACTCTGTGCCAGTACCACACATGGTCAGTTCCCCCTACCAGGCCGAGGTGCTGTGGGGGGTGCATACCCCATTATGTGATCATCTGTAGACTGTTGATTTGCATGTGCAGTGCATCATGGGTATGGGTGGGTTAACCCTATCCCGGTGACCACAGCAGACTGTTTATGTGGTGACTTGCAGTCCTTCTGCAGCCAGCCAGGGGCTTGCTAGCAGCTGTAGCCCACTGGTTACTTCACTGCCAGTGGAGCCAGAAGTCATGCATTCAAACCCACAGTGGGGTTATTTGATAGGGCTGTCCAAAGCATTATCTATTTTTAATGTACATTAGTGCTGCCAGCAAAAACAACCTCAGCGTACTGTACCCATAAGGTACCTCAGAGGGCGCTTTATAGGGCGCCCTATAGGGCACCTTATGGTTACCGTCCATATAAGGTGCACTATACAGTATCCTATGGAGCGAGTGATAGGGTGCCCCATAGGGGACATTATAGGGTGCCGTGGCGGATAGTGCACTTTATAATGTGCCCTATGGAGTGCCTTATAGGGTGCCTTATGCGGCACCTTAGGTTACGGCACATGAGGGTGTGTTTGATGGCAGCAATTAATAAAATACAAATAAAGTGCCGCAGGAAACAATACATACATGTCAAAGCTGATGCCTCAGCCAGCCTTACATATTAGGCACACTGGGGATCAAACTCATGACCCCTGTATCATCAGTCAGTGCCTTAACCATTGTGCTACACTGCTGTTTCTTCTTGCATGTCAGCGCACCTACTTCAGATTTCCATGCGTTTACAAGCACAGTGCTGCCATCAGAAACAGTGCTATGACCTTGCTATGCCTCATAGGGCACCCTATATGGCGCCCTATAGGCCACCCTATAAGCAACATTGTAGGGTACAGTGGCGGACAGTGCACTTTAAAATGTGCCCTCTGGGGTGCCTTATGCAGCACCTTATGTTACAGTGCTTTGAGAGAGTGCATTTGCTAGCAGCAGTAATTAAAATAAAATTAAAAAGCCTCATAATGCAATATTACACATAAATGGTAGCGCCTCAGCCAGCCTTATTCATTGGGCACAGTGGGCGATTGAACCCATGACCCCTGCACCATCTGTCAGTGTCTTCACCATTGTACTGCAGCCCTGTTCTTCTGTTTGCAGATCAGCGCGCCTGCTTATGCTTTCCGCGCGCATTACTCATGTGCTAATGTGCGCAGCGCACAAGAGCGCACACGCTAATCCCGTTTTGCTATTTTTGACCAGACCGCCCACTCCTTATATGGCATCCTGCAGACTACCGCGGCGCGCACGTTAAGAGGGTTTAGTAAACATACCCCCAAGTCTTGAGACATTACTTAAAGACAAATAAGGCAGCCCTTTTGCCTACCAGCCCTTGGCCTAGGCAGGGGGTCACGACAGCATGCACGGCATTTTTTGTATAGGCTGGAAACCAGATTACTTTGATTTGTATGAAGATGCTGTTTGGTTAGAGTGAGTGTTTTAGTTAATGTCTTAGGGGCATGTTTACTAAAGTCCGCAAATCTGCGCGCCGCAAAATAGCGCACGGCAACGTGGCATTTAAACGCGCAGAAACGCGTTTAAACGCCCCGCACACGTGCGTGTCACCCCCGCACAGGTACGCGGCACACTAACGGGCCCCGTACAAGTGCGGGCCCGCAAATGTCCGATAGAGGCGTGGAACGGCTAAAAGAGGGCGGAGGAAGGCTCCGGAGGGGCGGAGGGATGGGGTCAATGGGTGGAGAGTGGGAGGGGAGAGGCTCCCCGCACAGTATCGGGCCCGAATTTCCATGTAAAAATTAGCGCGAGTGAAACCCTCGCGGTAGAGGGCATTTAAAGGGAAGAGAAACCATTTCCGTCAGCAATGTACAGGAACACCGGGGAAACCTAAAACACGTGAGCAGTGTGATATATGTGCACAGAACAAATAGTGATGGGCAAATATACAAAACACACCCAGCAAAGCTCCAGAAAAAAGAGATGAATATTGGAAGGGTCTACGGAGCGGAGACTCTTCCGAAAAACATTTCCGTTTTTGGAGCTTTCCTCGGAGTGTTTGCTATGGTTGCCCATTAATACCACTGTCGCCCAGCGTGGTGATATTTTCTCCCCCATTTTCCCGTGGTCATTTCTGGTGTTTATGTGCACGTTTGTCACCAGACAGGGTGCATATGCCCACAGTAAAAATGAGTAGAGCAGGGTTTGTGACTCCATCCTGCCAGGCTTACTGCCTCCAGGGGCTGCACTGTCTCTGTGGCCAAAGTGTGGTACAGCAGACAGAGTCATTACCTCTAGGACCAGAGGGCAGAGGTTCAAAACCCAGCTGGGGCACCTGCCAGCCCAGTCCCTATGTTTTACCCACCACTAAATAAAGATAGCGCAGACACCCCTGTAGTGCAGGGAACATAAGCATGGGGAAAACACCCATATTTTACCCAACACCGCACACACACCACAACAATGGGCATTACCTACAGCCAAGTCCCCCAAATGCAGACCCGTACTGCCACATTGCAATCAGGTCAACTGCTTTTTCTGAGAGAAGTTCATGCCAGCATGTTGGCGGACAAGTACATGTGGTGCAGGGGGCAGTAGCTGCTAACCACAGAAGACAGAGGCCTAGCCATGTGCAGGCTGGCACAGTCCACTGCAACAGACAGGCCCTGCCGGATCCACAGTCATGGACAGTCCAGGGAATCCAACCAATCTGTGGCTACACAGTGGTGCAGTGCACACAGACAGTGCATGCAAGAACAGAAGGTCACAGGTTCAAAGCCCAGCTGGGGCTACCACCAATCCTGTCCACATATTTTTCCCACAACTAAACAGTGATAGTAAGGACACACCTTTCATGGCGGGGACATATGCAATGGTAAGACATCTATCTTTTACCCCACTGAGCACAGACACCATGAACAGGGGCAGTACCTAGAGCAGAATCACCCAAATGCAGTCCTGGTGGGCCACACACCAGTCAGGTTCCATGCTGACACTCATACAAATGCCTGTGCTGTATATCTATGCACCACCCCCATGGCATGTAGATGTAGTCCATGCATATTCATGAGGGATAGCAGGAAAACCCGAACAGTGTGATGCAAACCTGGACTGGAGTTGGGAAACTGTGCCGTAAAGCAGCAGCCATCAAGGGCAGACACACCCACACCCACAGGCCCCATTGGCCAATGTCTCCTGGAACGGCAGAACATTGGACCGTGCATGCAGCACCCAAAACGAGCACTTGCATAACTTACCAATGTCACCCTACACCTGAGGTATACGGTACACAGCTCTGAGATGTTTGCTAGGAGCACAGGCAGGCAGATATCCATACGTTACGTACATACTGCTAGTTGACCCCATCCAAACAATCTGTTAGGTGTTTGCGGGGCATGCTCCAGGCCTGGCCTCTGACGGTGCTTACCACCCTGGGGAGTGACCACCAGCTGTAATGCGTACCATATCCATGCCTTGCCGTGCTCAGGACCGGTTTGGTGGGCAAGGCTACTTACCCCCTCAATCGTAGCACCATGATGGCAGAGGTGTGGAAGTGTGTGTCTGTCTATACAGTGGGTGTTGGCTGCAAGCCCCTTCAACAGCCCACACTGCCAGCACTGTTGCCAGTATTGGCCAGACAATGTGCATAATGAGGTGCAAGGTACCATGGGTATAGCCAGGGCAGGGTGGCGTGGCCAGGATGCATCTGCACTGGGCATAGGGCCCTGGCAGGGACATTGGCTGGGATATTGTAGTGTCCGGCCACCACCTACACAGACAGGGTGGCCAAAGCATGTCCTTCTGGGGGATCATGCTCACCCTGACTGTGCAGTGACCACAGCATGGCTAGGCCCCCCCCATAGTGCTGTATAGTAGTTCTCTCATGTGATAGATATGGGTTTCTCTTTGGGGCCCAGTCACTGATCTATCTGCTTGCTGTGTATGCAGACAACCCAATTCTGGGTGCATGCATCTCCATTGGGAACATGCACTATGGACTAACCAGCAGACTGTTTGTAGCTGGTAAATGTCTTGCTATAATGGCTTGCAGGGTGCAGTGGCTGTTGGCTTGCTGCAGGGGAATATCTGGTGGTGGAGTGCAGCTTACCATACCCTGGGCTTATGTCTGTCTGCTATTGTGTTATGGCTGTGTATGGAGCTGCCTGCCTGGAGGGGGGGGTGGTGTTCCTCAGCAGGACTGGGGTTGATGTTGCCCTCTACTGCCACCTTTGCAGGGAGGTAGAGTGTGGATCCCTTGATGGGGACCATTTTTGCCACTGGGGGGAGTGCCTGATAGCGGCAGACAGGGATATCCATGGTGTTTGTGCAGAAACTAGCTATCTTACACATTAACACTGCTTTGGAACGCCCGCTTGGCCTCCATCAGCCATGGCAGGTGTTGTTGACCTGGTCCTGGCCACCTCATTGCACACTCAGGGTGAGCACAGTACCCGAACGATGTAACGGTGTGTGGCTACTCTGTGCCAGTAAAACACCCGGTCAGTGCCCCCTACTAGGCCAAGGTGCTGTGTGGGTGCACCCGGTCACTTCCCCCAACAAGGCCGAGGTGCTGTGGGGGTGCATTCCCCATCTTGTGTCCATCTGCGGACAGCTAATTTGCATGTGCAGTGCATCATGGGTACGGGTGGCCTAACTCTATCCTGTTGACACCAGCAGACTGTCTGTGAGGTGACGTGTAGGCTATCTGCAGCCAGCCAGGGGCCTGCTTACAGCTATGGAGCTGTAGCGCAATGGTTACATCACTGCCTGTGCAGCCAGAGGTCATGGGTTCAAACCCACAGTGGGGCCCTTTGGTAGGGCTGTCCACAGCTTTATTTTTATTTACTGTACATATGTCTATGCCGGCAAGACCACCCTCAGCTTACTATACCCGTTAGGTGCCTCTGAGGGTGCTTCATAGGGCGCCCTGTAGGCCACCTTATGGTTGCCATCCCTATAGGGTGCACTATACATTATCCTGTGTCGCAACATACATGCTGCCCTATAGGGGACATTCAAGGGTGCCTTGGCGAACAGTGCACTGTAACATGTGCCTTATGGGCCGCCGTATGTTAACATGCTGGGAGAGTGCGTTTGCTAGTAGTGATAACAAAATAAAATTATACAGCCTCCTACAACATAATACATACTGCCTCAGCAAGCATTTTTCACAGGGCATTGTGAGGAGTTGAACCCCTGATCCCTGCACCATTGGTCAGTGTTTTAACCATTGTGCTGTGGCTCTGTTCCTGTGCTTATGCATCAGCGCGCCGCCTTGTGCCTATCAGCGCGCCGCCTTCTGCCGCCCAAGGGGACCAGTGCGCCGCCTTCTGCTGCCCAAACATAACTGTGCGCCGCCTTATGCCGCCCAAAAAGCACTGTGCGCCGCCTTATGCGCCCAAAAATAACTGTGCACCGCCTTATGCCGTTCCAAATTAATTTGCCTCTTAAAACAATTTTAATCATTACAGTTACTGCCTCAGCTGACCTTTGTCGTTGCACACACTGGGGGATTGAACCCATGGCCCCTGCACCATTGGTCAGTGTTTTCACCGTTGTACCACGGCTCTGTTGTTTTGTATATTCAGCAGCGCGCCACTTTGCCTTTCCACGCGCTAATGTCGACCCCCGCACATTAGCGCGACGCGCACACGTCCGGTTGCTTACTACCGTTTTTTTTCTATTTTCTGCCTGAACCGCCCACTCCTTATATGGCACAGGCACACTAGCGCGGCCCCGCACGTTAGGAATGTTTAGTAAACATGCCCCTTAGTGATATTGTTATGAGATAGGTGTGGATTGAATGATTTTTAGATGTGTGCAATCATGGAGAGATCTTGTATTGTCTTATTTAAGCGTTTGACTGGAGTTTATCCCATGGTGTGTGCTTTTTTAGACTTTGGTGTGAAAGAGAATGAATGCTGGATTTATTTTGGTGTG
Source organism: Ichthyophis bannanicus (assembly GCA_033557465.1). Taxonomy (NCBI): domain Eukaryota; kingdom Metazoa; phylum Chordata; class Amphibia; order Gymnophiona; family Ichthyophiidae; genus Ichthyophis; species Ichthyophis bannanicus. The sequence continues at coordinate 1,599,168,523 of CM066031.1, forward strand.
AAAGGGAATGACTGCTGGATTTATTTAGTATATTTTGATAATGATAGTACGTGGTAGATTTAATTAGAGAGGAAGATTCATTGCTAAGATTTTGAGTTCACATAAGGGTGTGATGGGCTGTATTGGGGTGCAGTGCTTTGGTGTTGGTTATGGTAGTCTTGAAGAACTACCAAGAGGGCTACTACTGCCGGGAAGAAATCTGCACTTGTAAGTATCTAACTCCTGAGAAATTCTCTAAATCTTGGGGCAAATGGAATTCTTTAGGCTAAAACTCATAAAATCTGTGTATTTTAAAATTCTGTGTTTTATTAATTCTGTTAGGTCATAGTACTACAAGCCAGTTAGGGTATATCCTAACAGAGAGAGTAGAATAGGGTAAATATTATTTGAATACGAGTATTGAGAGAAATTGTTTTTCAGAGACCTTTGACAAAGAGGTCTTCTAGTTAGGAGGCAAGCAAACTCTAAAATTGTTTTAATTTGGTGTTAAAGCCAAGTGACAAATCAAAGGGTCAATTTGAAAAGCTCCCTCTATCAAACAAAGGGCAGTGTGAATCACCCAGGAAATTAAGAGATTGCCTTGGAAGCACAGATATAAATAGGTCATCTATCCCACCCATCTCAGCTCCCACACCACGTCAGGCATAATCCTTGATTTATAGCCACCTAAACTACTTAAGGGAAAGGGGGTAATTTTACTCGCTTTCAGGTTTAGCTGATTATCTTCATCAACAGATTATTAGGCTTTAGGAATAGATAAATTAAGTCCTTGCAGTTCACCTTGAAGTGAACACTAAAAGTCCTTTATGCTTATTAGGTATAATTGTATTGGTTCAAGTATCCCTATTCCCCTAGCAATCTTGCATAACTTAACAAATTTAAATAGCTAAAAGATATCGGTAAATATAAGATCCATACAGCAGTCCAGCAGTGAAATGGGCGCTATCTAGTCTTCTGCACTGAGTGTTACATGTATGATTTTCTCCCAGTTGGTAAGAGGTCATATGTGCGCACTAGGTACAAAGAGTTCTTTGCTCTTAGGGAATGAGTCCAATCTCTGGATGCTAGAGTAGCAGACTTGGAGCAGCTGAAGAGGTATATAGATGAGATCTAGAGGGATGTGGTAGAGAAGTCCCACCTCCAGTCTGGTAGCCTTTCTACTGCCATGGAGGAGAGAGGTTATGTGGAAGCAAAGCATCAGTTTGGTGTGGCAGAAAGCGATCCTATAGCTACGACCTGTCCTCCAAGTGATGCAGTACCCTCCCACACTGAGGACATTTCTCCAGGGCCATATATGCCCATAAGGGAAGGGTTTGGATGGCCATTATGGTTGGTGATTCAATCATTAGGCATGCAGACAGCTGGGTGGCTGGTGGATGTGAGGACTGCCTGGTAACATGCCTGCTGGTGTGAAGGTAGCGAACCTCATAGGCCATGTAGATAAGCCTAGTGTCTTAATACATGTTGGTACCAATGACATAGGAAGTGTGGGAGGGAGAATCTGGAGGCCAAATTTAAACTTTTAGGTAGGACGTTGAAATCCAGAACTTACAGGCTAGCAGTCACCAAAATGCTTCCCATTCCATGCACAGGACCCAAGAGGCAGGCAGAGCTCCAAACTTTCAATGCATTGATAAGATGATGATACAAGGAAGAGAGTTTTGGATTTGTTAGTAACTGGAAAACATTCTGTGGAAAAGGGGGCTTTTCTGAAAGGGCAGGCTCCACCTTAACCAGGGTAGAACCAGGCTGCTGGCATTAACCTTTAAAAAGGAGATAAAGCAGTTTTTAAACTAGAAAATAGGGAAAAGCTGACAGTTGCCCAAGAGTTTAAGGTTTGGAATAATATATCTTTGAAGGATACTAGCAAAACATGGAAGTGAGGGCATCCCGATAGAGAGGTTCCAGTAAAGGTAAAAGTAACCCAAGGGTCTTTAAGTAAAAACCACACTGAGCTGAAACAGTCCAAATTATCCCTGTCATCCGATAGCCAGACTGTTAATATGAACAAAAAACACACTTTGAAATGTCTGTTTGCAAATTCTAGAAGTGTAAAAAATAAGATGGGCAAGTTAGAATACGATAGATAGTGTATAGTATATAGTACTGAATCAAAGGTTAGATAAAACTGGCATCTCAGAGACCTGGTAGAAGGAGGATAATCAACGGGACACTGTGATAGCAGGCTACAAACTATATCGCAATGATAGGGTAGATCACATAGGTGGATTGGTGGTGCTATATGTTAAAGAGGGCATTGAGTCAAACAGGATAAAGGCTTTACAGGAAATAAAATACATTGTAGAATCTTTACGGATAGAAATTCCATGTAAAAAGGGGAAGGGAATGGCAGTGGGAGTGTACTACTGCCCGCCTGGCCAGAATAAACTGACACATGATGAAATGAAAAAAGAAATTAGGGAAGCTTGCAAAGTTTACAACACAATAATAATGGGAGATTTCAATTACTCCAGCATTGACTGGGTCAATGTCAATTAAAAAAATGACTGCTTTTTGGAGTAGCTGGTTCAAAAACTGACTCAAGAAGCTATTTTAGATCTAGTTCTTAATGGAACCCAGGATCTAGTGCAAGAGATAATGGTGTTGGGGTTGCTTGGCAATAGCGATCATAACATGATCATATTTGATTTAATAAATGGCAGGAGGATAAGAAAATCCACTGCACTAGCATTTACATTTCAAAAAGGAGACCATGTTAAAATGAGGAAAATGGTTAAAAAAAAACCTCAATCAATAACACAATGCAATTGTCAAATTCAAACCAAATAACAATCATACATAAACAATAAAAAATAAATAAAAGGAGCAACTGCAAAGGTTAAGAATCTACATTACGCCTGGGCACTATTTAAATATATTATCTTCGAAACCCAAACCAGAAAGGTGGAAGGAAGGCCAAATGACAGCCAGTGTGGCTTAAAGGTGAGGTCAAAGAGCTAGTAGAAAATCCTTCAGAAAATGAAAAAAAGAGCCAAATGATGAAAACAGGAAACAACATACTGACAAGTTAAATACAAGGCATTGATAAGTCAGGCAAAGAGAGAATTTGAAAAGAATCTTTCTGTGGAAGCAAAAGTGCATAATATAAACTTTTTCAAGTACATTGGTAGCAAAAAAACAGTGAGAGAGGTCAGTTGGACCACTGGATGACAGAGGGGTAAAAGGGGCATTAAGAGAGGACAAGGCCATAGCGGAGAGACTTAATGAATTCTTTGCTTCAGTTTACTGAAAAAGATGTAGGGAACTTACTCATACCAGAAATGATATTTAAAGTTGATGTATCATAGGAATTGAAACAAATCTCGATAAATAGGGAAGATGTATTACAGTTATTTGATAAAAGCAAATCAACTAGATTGGATGTATACATCCAAGGGTGCTGAAAGAACTGAAATATGAGATTGCAGACCTACTTTTAGTAAACTTTGAACTATCCTTAAAATCATCTGTAGTACCGGAGGATTGGGGAGTGGCCAATGTAACACCAATTTTTAAAAACTGTTCCAGTGGTGATCCAGGAAACTACAGACCAGCAAGCTTGACCATTCTAAAGGGGAGAGTTGTTTGAAGAGAGACTGTGTGCTTTTGCTGCTTTGTCATCTCTAGCAATTGCACTCCTGTGGAGACCAGCTGTAAGATTGCTCCTCCCCCACTGTGATCAGCCTCGGAGGTAAAAGCTCAGCTCTCCTGCAGTGTTTTTGGAGAGTTGTTTGGAGAGAGATTGTGTGTACTTGCTGCTTTGTCATATCTAAAACCAAAAAGATCCTGGAAACAGTCCCATTAAATATTTTCCATTTTTTTTGTTGGATCACATCAAAGGGGAGGAAAGGTTATAACTTTAACCCCCAATAGATGGAATCCCTTTTATTCAAACAAGTTCCTCGTTGTAGTGAAAAACTAAATAGTATGACGTATCTTAAATCAATTGAACAACATCACTTATCTCATGTTGTAATATGGCACAGTCCAATACAGCACTCCAGTACAGCACAACGTATATGTTTGGGGGTAACAAAACCCCTGTATCAAGTGCTCCCGTGCGGCGTTGTCAGCAGACGTCCTTCCTCAAACAGCTTTGCCTCCACACCAACGGTTAAACCGTAAAATAGGACCAAGAACTTTGTGATAGGCCAATAGAGAATGTCATTCATCGAGGACACCAATCATTCACTGGGGATGACCAATCAGCAAGATTCCCCCGATGATTGGACCAGAACACTTCAATCAAAAGAGTAAAAAAGGGGGTCCCTTGTCCAATTGGAATCTGCCTAATACAAACTAGACCACTCAATCTCTCGATTTAAACCAGCGGGTTGTACAGTTGGAACCCGTATCCGGCAACAGGTAGTTTCAGCACCCATAGTTGAGCATTACATGGAATATGGGCATCAATTTTGTGATCTCAAGTGGTCTGTCATTGATCACGTCCCGGAGGATCCTAGGGGGGGGGGGGTGATTGGACAGGCCGGTTGCAATGGCGGGAACAAAGGTGGATCCATGAATTACATACTGTACAACCCGCTGGTTTAAATCAAGAGATTGAATGGTCTAGTTTGTATTAGGCAAGTTCCAATTGGACAAGGGACCCCCTTTTTTTCTATGGGGTATTTCCTTGACTATTGGTAGTTCCTTGGTGTATGACATGAGTGTTTTAATGGGTTTGATTGGATTTACTCTTTTGATTGAAGTGTCTGGTCCAATCATCGGGGCAATCTTGCTGATTGGTCATCCCCAGTGAATGATTGGTGTCCTCGATGAATGACATTCTCTATTGGCCTATCACGAAGTTCTTGTTCCTATTTTACAGTTTAACTGTTGGTGTGGAGGCAAAGCTGTTTGAGGAAGGACGCCTGCTGACAACGCCGCACGGGAGCACTTGATACGGGGGTTTTGTTACCCCGAAACATATACGTTGTGCTGTACTGGAGTGCTGTATTGGAATGTGCCATATTACAACATGAGATAAGTGATGTTGTTCAATTGATTTAAGATACGTCATACTATTTAGTTTTTCACTACAACGAGGAACTTGTTTGAATAAAAGGGATTCCATCTATTGGGGGTTAAAGTTATAACCTTTCCTCCCCTTTGATGTGATCCGACAAAAAAATGGAAAATATTTAATGGGACTGTTTCCAGGGTCTTTTTGGTTTTGGTATTTCGATTGACTCTGTGTTGAGATTTTTTTTGTATGCTTTGTCATATCTAGCAATTGCATTCCTGCGGAGACCAGCTGTAAGATTGCTCCTCCCCCCTGTTATCAGCATTGGAGGTAAAAGCTCAGCTCTCCTATAATGTGTTTGAAGAGAGACTGTGTGCTCCTGCTGCTTTGCCATCTCTAGCAATTGCACCTCTGCGGAGACCAGCTGTAAGATTGCTCCTCCCTCCAGTGATCAACCTCAGAGGTAAAAGCTCAGCTCTCTTGCAGTCTATTTGAAGAGTTGTTTGGAGAGAGACTGTGTGCTTTTGCTGCTTTACCATCTTTAGCAATTGCATCCCTGTGAAGACTAGCTGCAAGATTGCTCCTCTACCCCTGTGATCAGTCTCGGACATCAAAACTCAGTTTTCCCATGGGGCATGGCCAAGGGCATGTGACTGCAGGCACATGACTGAAGAGGTGTGACCAAAGAGGCATGTTCTGCCCCTTTGGAGCCCCTTCGGAGCACGAAGGAGCACCATAAGAAGCTCTGAATTGTTATGGGTAAGCAGACGGTGAAGAACAAAGCACCGGGAGGTGCTGGAGGATCAGTCCCGGTCAAGAGGCCTGTTGCGTGGCCGCCTTCTACAACCATGAGTAATACTTTGGATATGAAAACTTCTTTGAGTTTCAGTTGCTCTTCTCCTCCACCCCAGCCTTCTTCTATGATAGGTTTGTCTACTCTGAATGCTAGTAGCGGTTCTCAGAAGGCCACTCCTTCTCTACTTGCAAGGGAGCACACTCCATGATCCCCCGCCCTCTCAGGTCCCCCAGCTGGTGTTTGGTACCCCAAGGCAGTTTCTCTTGCGACACCACCTTCAAGTTTGGTTGAGTCGTTGGGCCCCTCCACTGAGGTTTCCTTGAGGAATGTTTGGGGGAAGCTGTCAAGAGTGGAATCAATACTGACTGGGACTATGGGTCAACTGTGCAAGTTTCCCGAGGAGTCTGTGGACAAATTTAAACAGCAGGACTCTTTAATTTCTTCTTTAGAGTCTCGTGTAATGAAACTTGAGGGCTCTCAGCCCTCATTGCAGTCTCTAGGGGTGTAGTATTTAAGGTTAGTTTGGTTATCCATACTCTTGACTCTTGTCCTGTTTTTGACTGGGGTAGTTTTAGGTATTAATACATTTGTTATCATCTGCTTCTGCCACATAATGGGGGTTATTTTTCTGCTTATTTTCCTAATTTCTAATGGAAAAGGGAAAGCTGCAGTGGCAGAGAGTCCATTCCGGACTAGGAGCCACAAGACCCAGGGGGTCCAGCAGCAGATCAGCTCAAGGGAGAACTGCAACAGTTGTTCCGGAGTGGGCAGAAGTCAAAACCACCCGGAGGAAAGCTTGGAGGAGGCGAAGCCAAGGCTACGGCTTCAGTGATTGGACAGAACTACCAAACCTCTCCTTTCACAAGCAGCCACCAGTCCAGAGCTTGGGGCTGGTGGGCAAAGGGAAAGGGAGGGGAGTAAGGAGACAATTATTAAGGATAAATACATAATCTATAAAATTTTACTTGCGTCATTATGTATAAGGATATAGTTGGTTGTTTGAACTGCCTTATCTCTTATCTTGTATTGCTATTCATGTTACCTGCTTGAATCACATATCATATTACGGGTTGTAATACTGCATTATTTTATCACACTACTTGATGTATATATTTTATAAATAAATTGTAAATACTATTTAAGCCAGCCTTGTTCACAGCAGTGGTTTTTGGAGAGGTTTCCTGGGGTGAAAAGAGAGAATTCCTACCCGCTAACCCCTTTCTTCCCCAGGTGGAGGCACCAGGCGCCAAACTGGACTGGACTAATAAAGCCTGCCCTCTAGGGGACTTCAACCAGGCCAGTCCCGGACCCAGAAGCGCATGCAAGGGGGCGCTACAGTTGTCAAAACACAAGAGGATTGTGAAAAATTGCAAGAGGATCTTGAAAAATTGGGAGACTGGACATCCAATGGCAGAAGAAATTTAATGTGGACACAAGTGCAAAGTTATGTATTTAGGGAAGAACAACCCAAACAACAGTTACACGATGCAAGGTTCCACATTAGGAATCACCACTCAGGAAAAGGATCTGGGCGTCATCGTGGATAATATGTTGAAACCCTCTGCCCAGTGTGCAGCCGCGGCCGAGAAAGCAAGTAGAATGCTAGGAATCATAAGGCAAGCAATAGATGCAGCATTTGACTAAACACTTTCAGCGGCAGAGTACACATTTGAAAAGCTTGACTTCATTTTCAGGGGACTGTCCCTTTCTAAAATAATTTTATGGGGAAGAATTTAACTATGGGAGTTTATACATGGGGTGGCAATACTATTTATATATAAGCACAGATGGTCATAAAAGCATGGAAGGCTTTCTTATGACCTGTGATGCTGGAGAACTGTGCGGTATAAGATTGGCCGGCATCACTCACTGAGATCTTTTTCCTTCCCATCTGATGAATTATTTATTGTAAATGGTTTTGGAAGATAGTAGGAGTCTCTTTTGAATATTAGAAAAAAAATTAATAGCGCATTATTTCAGCTGTGCCAATTTACTTGATATTTTATTGTTACCCCACTAATAAGGAAAGACGTCTCACAAGAGTCTTATCACAGGAACTTTTAATTGTACAGAATTTGGCTGCTCTCAGATGGTCTCCCTTGCAGTGCCTTTTAGGCATCTTCGTCTCTGTGAAGCAGGCAGCTTATAATGAATGTGCTATTGCCTGCTGGGTGCCTCATGTATGCATTGTAAAAGGGTGGTATTTGCAAAAGGGTAAGCTTAGCATAACTGATTCTTGCTACTTTCCCTCCCCACAAAACCCCCTGCAATAACCCCTTGTAGCTCCCTTTCTCTTTAGCTTTCAACCAGATAGGAGCATCTGCCGAGGATAGAGCAATTTTGGGAGTAGCAGCATCTTTGACAGCGCCACTTGCCCGGAAAATGAGAGCAATAGCTCCCGCCATCGAGCAGATAAGCTCCTAAGCTTTTCTCTCTTTTCCACAATATTGGCAGTATTAAACTTCTTGGGATCAGCACTCAAATGGATGCCTAAGCATTTCATAGTATCACCTGCCCACGCTAATGGGAAATCGACCATCCTCCTGCACTTGCAGCTACAGAATACTGGCATAGTTTCAGATTTGCTCCAAATTACCCAAAGTCCTGAGAGAGAACCAAACTGAGTAATCACCCGCATGACTTTGTAAATATTCTTACTCACCTTGTCTATAAATAGCAGCATGTTTGCGAAGAGGTTGTTCCTTATTGTCCCTCCAGTCCAGTCCCAAACCTCTGGGTAGTCAACTCCTTCCAGCAGCTTGGAGACGAGTTCATCACATTCTTTAGAATGGTAGTAGCAGTAATATCCTTGGCTCCTCCCATAAGCTCCCAGTACACTCAGTCTCCAAGCAGCTGGAGGTTGTGTGAGTCCAGGTTGAGGACTCACTGAAGTAACAAATAAGGAATATTTTGGTGATTTTATTTTTAATTTTAATTTCAAAGCAGTTTTCATTTAGTTTCTTTGGCTTACATCTGTTGATTTTGATAAAGTTTAAAAAAAAAAAGAGAAGAGGAAGTGAGCTGGGCAGCACTTTTGTCGAAGGTGCTTCTTTTAGCTGTATTTATACTTACTTCTGATAAGTGGAGCTTTGCTTTAGTGTTTTGGCGGTTCCCGATCTCATCAGCAGGAGAGGAGCCATCATCGTTTTTTTTCAGCACAGACGCTGCCACGCCGAAGCTGTTTGCCGGCTGAGCACAGGAGCTTGCAAATTAAGCTTCAATTTAAACGTCTGGTTTCTTTTCAGCGATCGGAGGTAGGTTTCTTTGATTTCTTTGATTTCTTTTTGCATCATTTTTATTTTATCGTGCTGAAATCCCTCCTGTAATTTTGACGCGGTTTTCAGATCTTTAAAGGCCCGTTTAAGCAGACCGTTGGGATTTGTTTTTTCCAGCATTCTTTCTTTACATATGTCTTAGGGCTTCATTTTTGTAAGCCATGTTGAGGTCTGAGGCTCATTTTTATTATAGTTTTAACTGTTAAATTATTTATTTTTTTATTTTGTCTGTTAATTAATTAATTAATTAATTAACTTATTTATTTATTCTGTATACCTGAGGCATTGTCTTAAGATTTTATTCAATGCCTGCTCGTCCGCGGTGTTTGCTTTGTGGTACCAGGAGGAGACACTTGTCAGAAGCAGGAGTGTGTCACTCCTGTACTGCAGCTGCCTCTGATATGGAGCAATCCCTTCAGGAGAAAGCCAAGGAACCTCTTCTTTCAACTTCTCAGGTCCCGTTGGGTTCTGCGGAGCCTCTGCTTCCCTCTGAAATTCCTTTTACTTCCGGTGAATCCGGTTCTACAGTGGCTGAGCGGCTGAGCCTTTCCCATCCATCAATCTGGGAAACATGGTTTTGGGAGGTGTTTCACCGGAATTTCTGCGTCTTTTACACCAGGCTTTTTGTTTAGGTCAGCAAGGGGGCAGTACAAGTTCCGCTGCTACTTCTATCATGGTAGTCTCCTCTGGCTTTCAAAAGGAAAAGCTTCCGGGTCCACCACTCTCTAAGAAGACCAGATTGGATGAGGATCATCCAATTTATTCTGATGATGACATGAAATATGAACCAGATATAGAAAACGAGGAGCTGGAGGAAGGTGAAATATTAGAACCTGAGGACTGTTCACGTGTTGTGCGAGTTTTTCGGTGAGAGGAGTTGCCTGCTTTAATTGCAGAATTTCTACAAGCCCTGAATTTACCAGCTAGTTCTATGGTGGAGGACGCTTTAGAGGATCCTCTTATCCAAGCAGTGCGGAATTCCCAAGCAGTCTTTCCTGTTCACCGTGTGGTGAAGCAGATGATACAGGATGAGCGGGATTTGCCGGAGGCTGGTCTGAGAAGGGCTAGGGCGTTCTCTCATCTTTACCCTCTTTCAGATCAGGAGCAAGAAATGTTTTGTTCTCCTTGCGTGGATGCAGCTGTTTCAGCTGTTACAAAGAAGACTACCATTCCTGTAGAGGGCAGTGCTGCCCTAAAGGATACTCAAGACAGACAGTTGGATATGCTCTTGAAACAAGCATTTGATGTTAGTGCCTTGTCATTGCAAACTTCTATTTGTGGGGCCTGGGTTGCAAGAGCCTGCCTTCGTTGGTCCCAAAGGCTTCAGCAGCCAGAGGGAGTGTCTATGGAACATATGGCTGATGGTGGTAGATTGGAATCTGGAGCAGCTTATCTGGCAGATGTTCATTATGATCTCATTTTCAGTTTGGCGCGCTGTATGGCTTCAGTGGTGGCTGCTAGGCACTATTTATGGCCGCGGAATTGGGCAGCATATTCTTCGTCTAAGTCCCGGCTTAGTAAACTTCCTTTTAAGGGGACCTTCTTTTCAGGGAAGACTTGGATAAATTAGTTAAAGAACTGGGTGAGTCCAAAGGAGGACATCTTCCTGAAGATAAATCTAAGCAGGTGCGTACCCCGATACCGTCTCGTGGCCAGGTGCGGGATTTTCATTGATTTCGTACCTTTCATCAGTTGGGGTTTCAGAGGGGAAGATTTTCTTCTCAAGGTCAGCCTTTCAGTGGTTTCAGGGGTACAGGTAGAGGTTTCTCTGCTTCCTCGGCTTCTGGATTTAAAATGACACAATGAAGTGCGGATGGTCCAGGCGGAGGTGAAGCCTGTGGGAGATCGTCTACGGGATTTTTACTCTGCTTGGACCTGAATAACATCCGAGCAATGGGTTCTGGAAATTTTTTGCGAGGGTTATTCTCTTGAGTTCGCAAAAACAATAACCAATTTTTTTATCCGGTCTCCCTGTGCAGCGTCGGACAAGATTCTGGCGGTAAAGGACACTCTAACAAGGCTTCTACAGTTACGAGCAGTAATTCCGGTACCCAGAGACCAATACGGCTGCAGTTGGTACTCAATTTATTTTGTAGTGCCCAAAAAAGACGGTTCTTGGTATCCGATTTTGGACCTCAAGGGAGTAAACCGTTGTCTGCGGGTACCACATTTTCACATGAAAACTTTGCGGTCCATAATTACTGCGGTTCTTAACGTCCCTAGATCTCACAGAAGCGTATTTGCATATCCCTATCAGGCCCGTTCATCAGCAATTTCTGCAGTTTGTGGTTCCAATGGGGCATTTTCCGTTTCAAACATTGCCGTTCAGTTTGGCCACGGCGCCCAGGACTTTTACCAAAGTTATGGTAGTAGTGGCTGCGGCACTGAGAAAGGAAGGGGTGTTGGTTCACCCTTATCTGGACGACTGGCTCATCAGAGCAAAATCCAGACAAGAAAGTGTTTGAGTCACTGCTCAAGTAGTTCAATTTCTAGAAAGTCTTGGGTGGATAGTCAATCAAACCAAGAGTCAATTGCTTCCATCCCAGAATTTGGAGTACCTAGGAATCCGTTTCGATACACAATTAGGGACAGTGTTTCTGCCAGACCGTCGAATATGCAGTTTACAAAATTTGGTTCAGTCGTTTTTAAAGATCAAGTCTCCCACTGCATGGAGGTACCTTCCGTTATTAGGCACAATGGCAGCAACACTGGAAGTGGTACCGTGGGCGAGAGCTCACATGCGCCCTTTACAGAGTGCACTTCTTCGACGATGGTCACATCAGACAGGTTCTCTAACCCAGAGGCTCCCGTGTCCATGGTAGATAAAGACAGCTCTTTATTGGTGGCTCCAATGAAAGAATCTAACTGCGGGCATGCCTCTCGAACAGCCTGTTTGGATTCCAGTCTTAACTGATGCCAGTCTGTCGGGCTGGGGAGCGCACTGCAAGGGGCTCTATGTTCGAGGGACTTGGAGCAGGCAGGAGTCCAGTTGGTCGATCAACATATTGGAGTTGAAAGCAGTGTTCTTGGTGCTCAAAGCCTTCGAAAAGATTCTCTTCTCTCAGTCGGTCAGTCGGTGAGAGTCTTGTCGGACAATGCAACAGCAGTAGCGTATCTTAATCGTCAGGGCAGCACAGGCAGCATATCGCTCGAAGACCTAGCAGAGAAGTTATTTCTCTGGGTAGAACCTCGTCTTCAAGCGTTATTGGCAGCTCACATTGCGGGAATAGACAACGTAGCAGCGGACTATCTCAGTCGAGTTCGCGTAGATCCAGGAGAGTGGGTTCTTCATCCGAAGGTATACTCTCGGATTATCCGCAGATGGGGAGAGCCACTAATGGATCTGATGGCAACCTTCGAGTCTGCAAAGACCAGTCATTTCTAGAGCAGGAGGCGAGAAAGAATGTCGGAGGGCATCGATGCCCTGTTGCAGCACTGGCCGACGGAGGGAATTCTCTACGTGTTCCCACCGTGGGCGTTGATAGGCCATGTAGTTCAGCGGATCGAGGAACATCACAGATATGTTATTCTAATAGCTCTGGATTGGCCAAGAAGTCCTTGGTACATGGACATGATCTGGATTCTAGTAGACTGGCCATGACGTCTACCGCAGCGCAGTGACCTGCGTTTGCAGGGTCCACTATGTATGCCTCAGGTGAGTCGATTCTCGTTTACAGCTTGGCTCTTGAAAGGGCAAGGTTGAGACGGAAAGGTTATTCAGCGCACGTCATTTCAACCATTTTAAATGCTCGGAAGAAATCTATTTTGCTCGCCTACATACGTGTTTGGCGCGTGTTTGAAGTGTGGTGTTTAGGTAAAAAATTGCAGGCTTCTTTATCTACAGTTCCTCGTATCTTAGCCTTTTTACAGGATGACTTTGATAAAGAATTAGCGTCTAGTTCATTACGAGTGTAGCTCACGGCTATTGCTTGTTTTCATGGTAAAGTCAATAAGGAGCCTCTGGGTTTGCATCCATATGTACTGCGTTTTCTTCAGGCAGTAAATCATATGTGTGTGACCACCTCGTCGAGTTTTAATTCCGTCTTGGGATCTCAATTTGGTTCTGTCTTGGGATCTCAATTTGGTTCCCAGGGCATTAACTAAGGAGCCATTCGAGCCTTTATCTCGGGCTCCATTAAAGGATTTAACTTTGAAGACAGTTTTTCTGGTGGCAATTTGTTCTGCATGAAGGATTTCTGAATTGCAAGCTTTGTCTTGCAAAGAGCCTTTTCTTACCTTTTCTCAAGAGAAGGTGGTATTCTACCCTGTTCCTTCTTTTCTCCCTAAAGTGGTTTTGGCATTTCATGTTAATCAGACAGTTTCTTTGCCGGTTTTGGACAGTTGGGCGGGACCTGCATCGGTTGGATGTAAAAAGGGCCCTCAAGTGTTATTTAAAAAATTCAAAAATTTTTCATAAATCCGAGCGTTTGTTTATCCTTTTTGGCAGTCTACGTAAAGACGAAGCGGCAGCTAAAGCCACCATATTCAGGTGGATTCGTGAAGCAATTGCTTCTGCATATATTTTACAGAGGTGTGTAGTTCCTTTAGGGCTTCGAGCGCATTCCACTAGAGCCCAAGGTGCTTCTTGGGCCGAGTATAGTTTGATTCCCCCGGTGGAAATCTGTCGGGCGGATACTTGGTCTTCATTACATACTTTTAGCAGACACTATCACCTGAATATCCAGGCAGCGGGAAACGCCTGTTTTGGTTCTGCAATTTTACATGCCGGATTAGCGGGTCCCTCCCATTAAGTAACTGCTCTGTTACATCCCAGAGGTTCAGGACTGGACTGGAGGGACGATAAGGAAAATGAAATTAGACTTACCTGCTAATTGTTGAGGAACTCCAGTCCAGTCCCGTATCCCACCCAGGATGTTCAGTGATGCTATGGACCTGTCTTTTGATTTTGGTGTTGTTCCGCTCGGTATTGTTTCGCTATATCTTAGTTCATGTTACATGTTGCTTATTTATCAGACAGTTTATATTTTCTCTAATTTATGTTTATCTTATTGTTCCTTTCTGATAAGTTAAAGGAAGTACCTCCTTTAGAAATGGGAATATATATATATATATATATTATCTAGTTAATTGTTTTTTCCTTAGTGGAAATATGTTTACTTATTTGTTGCTCGTCTAAGTTTGCTTTGTCAATAGGTTACTGGGAGCTTATGGGAGGAGCCAAGGATATTACTGCTACTACCATTCTAAAGAATGTGATGAACTCAGTCTCCAAGCTGCTGGAAGGAGTTGACTACCCAGAGATTCGGGACTGGACTGGAATTCCTCAAGGAACAACAATTAGCAGGTAAGTCTAATTTCATTATCTTAAATTCCATAGCCTCCATTGCAGCACCCTCCCATTCTGTGCTGTGATGCACCTTCATTGCAAGCAGTTCTAGTAACAGTGAAAATGGGAGCAGGGATAGAGGGTGCCCTTCTGAAATGGGAAACTACCCAAGACCTCCCCATTCACCGGAACCCGTCCTCAGTCTAGGAAGTTATTTATGCTTTATTTAACAGTTTTTTTATACCGCTTTATAATTTCAGTCAAAGCAGTTTAAGTTACAATGTAAACTTGGTAATATACATTACACAGAGACATTTTTCTGAGGCAATGGAGGGTTAAGTGATTTGCCCATGGCCACAAGGAGTGCTTGTGTGAATTGAACCCTAGTCTATTGATGCCCCAGCCAGTGCTCTAACAATTAGGCTTCTCCTCCACTCCCTAAGTGTCCCCCCTAATCCAAATGCTTCTATCACCCAAAAGAGATATTCCCAGGAGACATTGTCAAAGGCCTTTTCAGCATCCAGGATTGCTATGATGGCATCCCCTTCCTGGCGTCGCCCCTCATTTAACACCATCATTGCCTACAATAGGTTTGCTGAGGCAAACCTGCTTGGAACGAAGCCCACATGGTCCTTATGTGCCAATCTGGCAATCATGGATCTGAGTCTGTGAGCGAGGATGGCTGCTATTAGCTTCACATCTTAGTTTAGCAGCAAACTAGGACTGTAGTACCCCATATGCATGGCATCTTGACCCGGTTTAGGTAAAATAAATATATGAGTGTGATTTTGCTGTCCTCACAGGGTGCCCTCTTTCATGGCTTCCTCGCACATGTCCAGGAAAGGAGACATCATGCTCCCTCCCAAGATTTTATAAAACTCAGATCCTAGGCCATCCAGGCCCAGTGAGTTAGCCAACGTTAGGCTCTGTACTAATGTGAGAACCTCCACCCTGGTAAAAAGTGCATGCAAACGGGCGAGATGCTCTTCCCTCACACTTCTGAAGGCCTTACAGCTTCAGATGAATGTTGCCACTCCATGTCCATATATTGAGATCCTCCCCCAGCTGAGGCAACCACAAGTCCACAAAGAAAGTGCCCTTTTGTGTGGAGTTCTGGGGCTCCTTCCCATACAGTTCCCTATAGTAACTCTCAAACTGCCTCCTGATGTCCTCCTCCTTAACGTGCACCTTATCCTGGGGACTTCTGATTTTAGTTATGGTAAATTTCTTTTGTGGCGGTCTGCTGAAGTTGGCCATGAGCTTCCCATATTTTATTCCCCATCTATGTAACTGATCATTATATACAGTAACTTGATATTGCCCTCCACTCTTCTATTAAGCAGTTTGTTTAGTTTATTCTTTGTATCTGAATATTGAGCTCTGTCTTCCCCACTTCTAGTTTCCAGGAGTCTCTTACGGTGGACCTGGAGTTGTCTAGTCAGAATCAGCCTTGTCCCCATTTCTTGCAGACCCCAGCAGCTTCCCAAGTGATATGTGCATTTACCTTTCCCTCCCCCCACCGCACCGGAGTTTTCCTGCCAGAACCTTTGCCAGGCCCTCTGCAGATGTTTTTGGAAACCCTTATCTTTGCATAGTGTTGGGTTCATCCGCCATTCCATCGTCCCACTTTCCTGCCTACCCTCTTGTACCCTTAATGTAATCGACACAGTCTCTCACAGCCTCCTGCTTACCCAACTTCAAATTAAAGGCATTCAAAGCTCAGCACTAGATTGGTGTCGTTCTTACCTATCAAATTGCCAGCAACAGGTATGCATAGGCACACAAACATCAACTATGATTCAACAAACCCAAGGAGTACCCCAGGGCTCATCTCTATCAGCTCTGCTTTTCAATATATATATGCAGCCATTATGCACTATCATCCAATCCTTTGATATCCATTACCATATCTATGCAGATGATGTGCTACTCTATACCCCATTCTCATTGGATAACCCTAACATCACCAGAATCACAGACTGCTTTAATGCAGTATCTGCCTGGCTGGGAGCCAATAACCTGAAAGTGAATTATAAAAAAACTGAAGTTCTTTTCATTACTAAGGACCCAACATTCATACCACCATCCCACCTACATGTGAAGAATGCAGAACTGAAGTCCAACAATGAAGTTAAATATCTTGCATTACGCTGGATCAAAATCTAAATATGGAATCCCACATAAGAAACATAACAAAAGCTGTCTACCTCAAAATACGATCCCTCTGCCAGCTCCGACCTTTACTAGAACCTACTGATTTCTGAACCGTCTTTCAAGCCCTAGTCACTCCCCTTTTTGACTATGCTAATATCATACTTCATGGCCTACTTGCATATGCACTCCATCCTTTGTAACCCTTCCCTCATAGGCACATGGCCCTGGAGAAACGTTCTCAGTGCGATATGAGAAGAGACTTGAAGACTTAAGTATGTACACTCTGGAGGAGAGGAGGGATAGGGGAGATATGATTCAGACCTTTAAATACTTAAAGAGAAATAATGAACAAACAAACCTCTTCCAAAGACAGGGAAGCTGTAAAACTAGAGGGCATAACATCGGGGCACAACAGGCAGCGGTTAAATGGACTGGACCTGGCAGGTAACTGCCTCTTTCCCCAACACCACGCTGCCGATCGGACATCGGGGGAGGAAGCGGGAGTTGCTCGCCCCTCCCGCTCCCCCCACCAAGGCCCAATCGGGGCGCAACAGGCAGCAATTAAATGACCTGAACCAGCAGGCGTAGCTGCGCCTATGGGCCATGCCAAAGGGCCCTTTGGCGTGACCCATAGGTGGGGCACTGTGGCAGGGCCAGTTTTCTCCCCTTGCAGACGGTATGTAAAGTAACCCATGATGTAATTTATACTGTGTAGTTATGCTATGTATGTACTGTGTATGCACTGTACTGTACTCCCTGTGTTATGTAATCCCATTTGCTACTGCTCTGATGTAATGAAGAGTGGTACATGTTTCCCTCACCTCTGCATAACCTTGTATTGTAATGTGTTGTATTGTAGTGTGTCCGCTTTGACTGAAGGAAAAAGTGGGATACAAAATCTGTTTAAATAAATAAATAAATGAAGCTGCAAGGGGGTAAATTGAAAGGCAATGCCAGGAAATACTTTTTCACTGAAAGGGTGGTGGATGCTTGGAATGCCCTCCAGATGGAAGTGATGGGGGCAAATACAGTGACAGAATTCAAAATGGCATGGGACAGACACAGTGGATCCCCTTACAGCAACAGGATAAAATCAAAATAAACTTAACTATCTAAATTCTCAACAAACAGGGGTGTCCTACACAGAGCGGTGGGTTCAGCCCTAAACAAAGACATGGGGAGGGGTGGCCTACACGGAGCGGCAGGTGCACTTACTCTTGCCATCTTACTGGGCAGACTAGATGGACCATATGTTAGGAAATAATAATGTTTAGTTTAAGTGCATATACAGGAGGCCTGCACAAGGAAAATCAGAATCCTATATATGTGCCCTTTGTACATTCTGGTGTGGATATGGAAAAGGAATGTGCTGTGCTAAGCTAAACTGATTGTTCTACTCAGAGATGACTTGTATTTGCATAGTTACTGATAAGCTATAGTGGGCCTCAGAAGATGGGTGGATGACGTATGAATATGTTTCTGATAATGTATAAAATACGGACAATCCCTCCACCCTTTGGAATAAACTTGCATACTTTTCCTTCTGTGTGGTCTGTGAGTTTTATTCCCCTGGATTCCAGCCAGCCGGAGCAGCACACCGCAGATGAGGGTTCGGGATTTCCCTGGCCTGGAGTAACCAACAAGAAGCGGACCCTTTACACCATACTGGTCTTTATCTGCTGTCATTTACTATGTTACTATCACCTGGAGGACAGGCCCTAACTACAGGATCACTTCTTGTGATACCAGGGTGATGCTCTCCTGTCATGTGACCTCTCTCTTCCATGGCAACAGGGATGCTGCCAGACTGGAGTTGGGACTTCAGTATTACATTCCTGTAGATCTCGTCTATGTACCTCTCTGTCTTCCTTATGTCCTCTAAATCTGCTACTATAGCCTCCCGAGATTGAACTCGTTCCCTGAAAGCAAAGAGCTCCTTGCACCTAGTGCACATGTAAGACCCCTCACTAACTGGGAGAAAATCATACATGTGGCACTCATTGCAAAAGACTGGAAAGTCCCCATCTCACTGCTGGACTGCTATCTGCACCTTAGTTTTAAGGTTGTGTTTAGGTATTTAAGTTGTATACTTACTTAGGTTTTGCTGGGGATACTTATTCTAATAAAACTATACCTAATATGTTTAATTGACATTGTTCACCTCAAGATTAATTAATCTCAGGTCCTTAATGTATGCCTGATGAGGATACACAGCTGCACATGAGAGTGAATATGTGCACCTCCCTACCTATAAGAGTTTTAGGCACCTATAAAACTACGATTATCTCAGGGGTGGGTGGGAGTCAGGAGGGAGGGAGGGAGGGAAAGAAGACTTATTTAAAGTTGGCTGCTACACAGAGCCCTGTCCTCTGCTTCTAAGGTAAAGGCTTACCAATTTCCTGGGTGATTCACACAGTTCTTGGTTTGATAGAAGAGGCCTTTTAAATTGCCCCATTGACCTGTCACTTGCCTTTAACACCTATTTAAGGCAACTTCATAGATCTTTTGCCTCCTAATTGGAAGGGCTCTTTGTAAAGGGTTAAATACCTATTTAAGGCAACTTCATAGATCTTTTGCCTCCTAATTGGAAGGGTTCTTTCCACGGCGTAGACACATTATTACTTGTCCTCCTTTATTCCCTTGTCAAAGGTATGGACAATATCAAACAAGCTTTCATACTGGTATTTATTGACATTTCCGCTGAATTTGACAGTGTAAACCATAACATTCTAATCTCAAGACTTACCCAATTAGGTATAAAAGAAGTAGCTCTCAAATGGTTTAAATCATATATATCTGACCGTTCAAAATTTGTACAAATAGATCAAGATGCCTCTCCTCCATTTCCACATGAACAGGGAATCCCTCAAGGCTCATCACTTTCTGCCCTATTATTTAACCTATACTCGTACCTGCAACCGATATGCACCATCTTTAAAAGACATAATATAAATTACCACATTTATGCGGACGATATTATGTTGTACACCCCGATTAATACAAATGACCCTAACTATGATAACCTTTCAACCTGCCTCGCCGAAGCCAAACTATGGCTTCGCTCAAAGAATATGCACATTAATTTTAAGAAAACTGAAATACTGTTTACTTCAAGAAACCCCAATTTCTCTCCTCCACCAGAAATCAAGCTACATAACGTCTCCCTCCCAGTGAAGCAGGAAATAAAATATTTGGGAGTCACTCTTGATAGAACTCTCAGCTTCACCTCCCACATTAAAAAAATAACCAGAACAATCTTCTACAAGCTTAGAACTATCCAGCAGCTTAGACCACTTATAGAAAGTGACGACTTCCGGACCATTACTCAAATTCTAATAACACCTCACCTTGACTATTGCAATGGTATCCTTAAAGGCATAACAAAGAAAAATCAAAATATACTCCAAATGGCTCAGAATGTTGCCGCAAGAATAATTTCCAGGGCTAAATTATCTGATCACATTTCTCCCATTTTATACTCCTTACATTGGCTTCCCGTTGCTTGCAGGATACATTATAAAATTATACTAACTACATTCAAATTAATTAACAACATCACCCCATCATATCTATCTACCCTTATCCATAGCCCCTCAGATAATAGACTAAGAAGAAGGAGGAATCTCAATACCGTGCAAGTACCAGATACAATAAGAAAGACAAAGCAAATAACAAGCAACAGCGCCTTCTCATACGTAGCACCTACACTATGGAACAACCTCCCTGACCAATTAAGGGAGACAAAAGATCTCCAAACATTTAGAAAGGAACTAAAAACACACTTATTCACCCAACATTACTGCCAATTCTCAGATCTGGCCTCCCACCCCCCATAACTCATTCTATCAATCTACCAAAATACTCACTCACTTAATAACATTATCCAAAGCTGATTGATGTCACAGGTTGTAAATGTCACAGTACTGTAAATAATCAAGATCTTTTATTATAATTTTGTAAATAATTATCTTGTCTAAATAATCAAAGGTTCCTGTTACGAGCTGTATATGATTACTTTTGTTTATACTGTTCTTTGTACGTAGTTGCAATGTTGCATAATGTTCCATGTATTTTTCACCACTGTTCTCTGTAAACCGCCACTGATCTTGGGAAGTGGCGGTATATAAAAGTTTTCAAATGAATAAAAATAAATAAATAAATAAATAAAGGGCACTAAAAGCAAGATTATTTTTCTTTCTATTCAGAGACTATTCTACTTATATGCTAAGCTATATTCTGATTTGATTTAAGTAAAACACCTCTCTAGAAACAAATTTATTTCAAAGTCTATTTACTCTTATTTTATGTTCTATGCTAAGCTCTACTCTGCTTTGACTTAAATACAAAGCTCACCGGTGGCACTAAGACCTGACTGACTCAGCAAAAATTCTGAATTCTAAAATACACAGATTTATCAGCTTTAACCCCAAGAAGTCCCTTTTACCCCAAGATTTAGAGTTTATTCCATAAAATTATAGTCACAAGTGTAGATCTACTTCTGGATGTAGCAGTCCCTTTTGGTAGTCTTTCAAGCTCTATCATTAGGCAGAGTGAGGCCGTCACCTCAGATGGCAAAGTTTTTGGGATGGCAATAAATGCCCCCAAAACAGCCCAGTTGCAGCCACCTCGCTCTGCCTTTGACCTGCTGCCAGCACCACAGCTGCTTCTCCTGGGTCTGTGGCAGCAGCAATGGCATTAATCCCTCCCTCAATGACAAGCAGCAGCTTAAAAAAATTGCAAGCAAAAGTACGGGGTCTTCCTGACTCCAGTGCACTTCTATGGAAATAATGGTCCCACCCCTTTCTGATGCATACGTCAGAGGGGGGCAGCGAAGGGAGCAGCGGTACCAGCAAGAATTTACAACCACACTGGAGCTGTGAAGACCCCATGCTGTTGCTTGCATTTTTTAAGCCACCACTTGTCATCAGGGGGGATTAATACCGCCACCATAGACCCGGGAGAAGCGGTGGCAGTGGCATCCATCCTCCCCTCCTGATGACAGGTGGCAGCTTAAAAAAAAATGCAACCAAAAGCATGAGGTTTTCCCAACTCCAGCGTGCTTGTATGGCTCTAATGGTCCCTCCCCCTTCTGACACATGCTCATGTCAGAGGGGGGCAGTACCGGCAAATATTTACAAGCATGCTGGAGTCAGGAAGACCCTGAACTTTAGCTTGCATTTTTTTCAAGCTGCCACTTATTAAGAGAAGCAGGAACAGCAGTAGTTTGGGGGCAGGATGGGAAGGAGGCCACATTGGGCATGTACTGGCTATGGGGGTGGGGGGTGCGGAGGTGGAGTGTAGATGAACACGGGTGCAGAGGGCGTGGAGGTGGAGGATAGATGGACATGGGAGGGGGCAGATGATGGACATGAAAAGGGGCAGGGGGGCAGATGATAGACACCGAGGGCAGGGGAAATATGCTGGTCATGGGAGGAGAGGGGAGAAAGGGCAGATGATGACCATGGGGGAGATAGAGGGCAAATGCTGACCATGGGTTGAGGGGGGCAGAGGGCAGAAAGTTGCCACAGGAAAGATGAAGAGCAGATGCTGGGCTTGGTGGGGGGACATAGGGGAAAAGGGCAGATACTGGGCAGGATGGGCATAGAGGAGAAAGGGCAGATGCAAGGCATGGGGTAGAGATGGAGAAGAGTAGATGCTGGGCTTGGGGGCATGGAGGGTAGATGTGGGGCATAGAGGGGTGATGAGAAAGGAAAGATGCTAGACATGGGGGCTTGGAGGGCAGATGGTGAGAAAGGGCAGATGCTGGATATGGGGGGGGGAGGAAGAGAGGATAGATGCTGGACATTTGGAGGGGGAGAATGAGAGGAGAGATGCTGTAAACAGGAGGAGGGAGAGAGGAAAGATGATGGACTGGGGGAAGAGAAAGTTGAGAAAGAAATTCTAGAGAAGGAAGAAGGGGAGGAAGAGGTTAAATGCTGGACATGGTGTGTGGGGCCATGCTGGACACAGGAATGGAGAGAACAGGGAATATATTGGACACAGGGCAGGAATAGGGAGGGGAATGGTGGGGTTGGGTGAGAAAAATATGCTGAAGCACTGAATGAAGGGGGAGATAGGGGAGAGATGCTGGACACGGAGGGAGGAAGAGAGAAAGGGAGAGTTAAAGGCTGGGCGGAATAAGAGGCTGGTGAAGGAGAGAACTGTGTTAAGGATTGAAAAATGATAGATGTGGTATTAAGAGGGGATTGAAGAGTGGATGATAAGGAGGAGGAGCAAAATCTGAATTGATAGAGAGACAGAGAAAGAAAGAAATGGAAGAAAGCTGAAATGAAATGATAAATACCAGAGATGTAAGGAAATGAAGATGAGAGGAGAGAAGTGGCAGATGGGCTGGAGACGGAGACCGTAAAAAGTAAGTTAAGAGAAGACAGAGGAAAGCAGATGCTAGAGTCTGAGATCAACATGATTACAGAATAAAATGGCCATTTTCAAAGGTAGAAAATTTCATTTTATTTTAAATTTAGTGATTGGAATATGTCAGTTTTTGGAGTTTACATGTTCTGTCTTTACATTTTGCACATTACAGGGGCATGTGCATCTCTTTCTATTTCCTTGATGTTGTACTGCATACAGTGGTGTAGCCAAGGTTGAGTCTTGGTGGGCCATGTCCCTCTATTCTGGCATCAGGCCCACCCAATCAGCGGCCCAAAGACAGTCAAATGAGAGGATAACTGGAAGTAGTGTCAACATTCGTACTGCTTTGTGCCCATACAGGTTAGTCCCAGGCCCAGGGCTGGCCCCAGAGTAGGTTCAAGGTGTTGGCACCCTAGGCAAGCCTTAATCTCCCCCTAGCTGTCAGAATCTATTGTTTAGTGTTGAATGCCCTGCTCTTTACCACCCCACCCCCCAAAAGCTGTCATCCTAGGTGACCGCCTAGTTTGCCTAATGGATGGGCTGGCCCTTCCTAGGCCCCACCAAGAAAATCAGCCTTAGCTGTACCACTGATGCAGAGTCTGGCTTCTTTGGGTTTCAGTTTAATTTTTGGCTACATATGTCTATTTCTAGTTGTGATAATTTATTCCTTACTTGGCGAGGATCTATCTATCTTCTGAGTTTGTGACCAAACCCAGGTATTCTGGGAGTATTTATGCAGGGCTCGGTAGTAATCTGGCTTATTCAGCTTTCTGAATACCTGTATTGATATATTAGGCCCACTGCAATATTTATAGTGCTGCTGTTTTCTGGATAGGCCCCTGGATAGACCCTCTTGTGTGAGTTTTGAATGTTAATGCTATTATAGTATGGTAGATTTTCTCTGTAGGTCCTAGGTCATTTTTGCAAGGTTTTTGTAGATCCAGTACTTGTAAGGATTTATATTGTTGTTAAGTGAAATGATACCAGAATCAGAAATTATTTTTGGTATGTTGAGTTCTGTGGGAAATGTCCTAGTTCTGCTCTGTACCCATTGTTGGGAGAGGGCTTTGTTTGGATGCAGAATATATGTTCAAAAAGAAAATGAGAGAACCTGAGCACAGTTTAAAATGGCAAAATAAAATTAGTTATTAATAATTTTATTTTGATGTTACAAATTGCACCACGGTTCTTGCTTTTTGATTTTGCTCCTTGGTATGTGATCACCTTGCATCTCCATGTCATTTGCAGAATATTTATTTACATTAAAAATCATGACGATCCAAAGTGTAGTGTCAGGCTTTGATATGTTTTATATTAGATTCCCAGGCTAGATAATTAAACTGCTACAATTTTTGCTGCATATAAACTGTGGCAGGTGCAGGCCTGTGACCCACGGTGTCTGACATAGGCAGGCCAGCATGGCTAGCTTGACCTGTAAATGAGGCCTGTGGAGAGGCATATAGGATTGCACATCCCCCAATATGCTGCTATTGTAAGAAAGAACCCAGTAGAAATATTGAATTAGCTTAGATAAGCAGAATTGCAGAATTAAGAAATGGAAAAATACAGAAAAGATGTGTTTTAAAGTTACTGATAAGAAAAAGTACATTTGCAGAGAAATATTGAGGAGTGCTGACAGATGAGTTACAGAACCTTGCTCTTCTGCACGCACAAATGGTCCCATAGCCTTGAAAGTGTGAAAGTAACAAGTTGATGAACTGACCATTGTAATTGGGACTAGAAGGGGGGCAGGCAGGTGTCATGCCTACAGAAGCCCACAGAAGGAACATAATTGGAGAAACTTATCAGTACCGGGACCAATAGAGGGGCTACGGGAGGTACGGGAGCGTACCGGGACCAATGAAATGTTTTTCTATACCTAGAATGGAACAGAAGTCTATAAAAGTTGTTGTAATGCTTGAAACCTTTGCTCAGCCATTTTGAAATTGCCTTGCTTGAGACTTGTGCACAAATAAATGATTTGGACCTTCTGAACAGACTCCTGGTATCATTGGTTTGTCTGCGCTTTGCTGCTACATATTCCTTGGTGCGTTGGCCGGGAAGTTGTGGAATCAAAGTGTATATAGGGCAATATACCACGACTTTCCGCCTCTATAGGCTTGGTCCTGCCGGGATCGCGCCCTTCCGACGAGGGCCGCTCCCTGGCGCCACCGGTCCCTTGTATCGGAGGGAGCTGGTCGGACCTCGGCGGGTGACGAGCCCGGCTGGAGTCAACGCCTCGAACCCGAGTGAGGGGAGTCCGAGGTCCAACTCATGCGCCTGCTTGGGAAGTTTTGAGGACCGGATCCGGTGAGTATAGTTTTGATTTTGGGTCTAGACAGAAATAGAAAGAACAGTACTGCCATTGAAACTTGGAACTTGGAATTTGTAATCTCGAGATATTGGGAATTGGTAAGAGAGCCTGATCAACTCTCAAGGAAGAGCCGAGTAGCCTGGCATGGGAATTCGCTAGGTGAAACCCTCATCCTTTTTGTAATTGTACTTGGAAAAGACTAGTCAGAACAGATAGAAACGAATGCATTCTGGGATACGTTGCTAGCATGAGTGTGTGAACGAAGTGTGACTGAGAGGTCTGGCAGCACGGACCAAGTGAAAGCTGACCCCTGATTAGCGCATTTCCTGACCGGGCGACCGCGTTCAGGTCGCGAAAAGGGGGAAGCGATTGTCGTCTTGTCTTGTTATTTGTATTCCCTGTATGTTTCCAGGGCCGTGAGGACCCCTTACCCACGGTCCGCCCACCTTTTCCCTTCTGTCTGTTGTTGCGCGCACACATCGAAATGGGAGGGGCGGAGTCTACTAGAAACACTCCATTAGAATGTATGATCGCACATTTTAAAGAGGGATATTCAGGAGATTATGGTATTAAAATGACAGCAGCCCGTTTGCAGATTTTGTGTACTAGGGAGTGGCCCGATCTAGACCCCATCTGGCCCCGAGAGGGAACGTTCACCGTAGAGATTATCCAGTCAATACACCGTAGAGTGCGGGTAGCGCACCCCGATCAGTACCCCTATATAGATTCCTGGTTAAGTATTTGTGAAGATCCGCCCTCCTGGGCGCAGCGCTGTTATGAGGAACAGTGCAGAATAATGTTAGCTAAAACAGATTCTAGACAGAGAAAGGAACAGCCTAGAATGAAAGAGCAGGAAAAGAAAGCCAAGAAGAAACCCATCTTGGCAGATCCCGATTCCCCAGAAGTAGTCCTCAGGCAGCCCCGAACCCCAGGTCCAGTAAGAATAGCCCGGCGGCGTCCTGCCCCAGCACCCCAGAGACCGCCGGAGCCGAGGCGAGACCCAATCCCTGACCTCCCTCCTCCTGGAGAAGAGGAAGAGAGAGAATTAGCGGAGAGAAGAGAGGAGGATGTAAAAAGTGAGCCAGAAGCGGAGCTAGAAGAAGAGGAAAGTGAGGATCCCCCAGAAGAAGAAGAAGAGGAAAGTGTACAAATAATTGAGAAAGCCAGCGCTAGCACTAGCAAGCCAGTGAAAGAAAAACCCAAAGCAAAACCAGTTGAGAAAAAGACAGCAACTCCTGCAAAGACAACGACAATAGCCCTTAGATCCCAGACTCAAATGACGCCGAGGACAGCCAAACTGTTTCCCTTAAGGCAAGTCCCGGGGGTTCCCGTAAAGAATGATAATGATGAAGTGGTAGCGGGACCCCTAACTTATGTGTATATCCCGTTCTCTACAACGGATTTATTAAATTGGAGGTCGCATTATGCCTCCTATACTAGCAAGCCCCAGGAGCTGACAGAATTAGTAACTAGTATTATGGAAACTCACCAGCCCACTTGGCCAGATTGCCGTCAGCTCCTGACCACCCTATTCACTACAGAAGAACGAGCGAGAATTAGAAAAGCAGCTATTGAATGGATGGCAGAAAACCCTGCAGCTCCAGCGCAGGGGCAGAATATAATAGATCGTAGAGAAGCAGCTCAGAGAGAATTCCCAAATGAAGACCCCCAATGGGATCCAAATACAGATGAAGGATCCACCGCCCTAGCCCGGTTTCGCCAAGGCTTTTTACAAGGCCTGCGAAGAGGAGGCCAAAAAGCTATGAACCTTTCCAAAGTAGCAGGAATTATCCAAGGAATAGATGAGAGCCCAGCAGATTATTATGAAAGATTAACTGAAGCTTATAGAATGTATACTCCCTATGATCCCGAGGCACCAGGAAGTTTATGCATGGTGAATTCTGCTTTTGTAAACCAGTCTCAACCAGACATTAGACGTAAATTACAGAAATTAGAAGGGTTTGCGGGCATGAATGCAACACAGTTACTGGAAGTCGCTCATAAAGTGTATGTGAATCGTGATACTGAAAGACAGAGAGAATGTGATAGAAAGATGAAGAAGAAAGCTGATTTTTTGGCTGCGGCCATAGTTGAAAAGAAAAGGGGAGGTGTCCCTAATCGAAGGAGCAGAGGAAGAGGGCGGGGTCAAGGCGGAGGCCGGACCCAGAGACTAGGCGTGAACCAATGCGCCTATTGCAAAGAAGAAGGACATTGGAGAGATACTTGCCCGCAACTCGAAGACGCCCAGCAAGATGACGACAACGATCATCAGTGGCGAGAAGAAAGAAGAGGCCGTCCCCGAGGCCGAGGAGGAGCCAATCGAGAACAATTCCAGAGAGAGAGGGGAGGAGGAGCCATCCAAGCATTGGCCACACAGGCCCATGATGAGGATGACGTGGATTAGGACAGACCGGGCTCCAAGTTTGCTTTAGGTCTCCAGGAGCCTATGGTCGAAATACAAATAGGAGACCAATTTATGAACTTTATGGTTGATACTGGAGCAGAACATTCAGTAATAGACAAAAAGATAGCCCCATTCACCAAGAAAGCAGTCACCATTATAGGAGCAACTGGTGCCAAAGCCACAAAGTCTTTTCTACAAAACCGAATATGCAGTCTAGGAGGACAGCAAGTAACGCATCAATTTCTTTACATGCCCGAATGTCCAGTACCATTACTGGGACGAGACATGCTAGCCAAGCTTCAAGCCCAAATATCTTTCTCTGAGCAAGGAGAAATGCAAATGACAGTGAATTCTCAAGCCAAACCAGCAGGAATAATGCTGCTGACAGTACCCCGAGAAGAAGAGTGGAGATACTACATTGATGATTCGATTCAAGATACCTATTTTGAACAAACTTTAAAGAACATTCATGCACCACTTGAAGTATGGGCAGAAGGCAGTCCCCCAGGCCTAGCCAAACATATAGCTCCAGTGATTGTAACCCTCAAGCCTAGTGCTACACCAGTGCATGTCAAACAGTACCCTCTCCCAAGAGCCGCAATTGAAGGTATTCATCGCCACCTACAGAGATTACTTGAGTATGGCCTACTGAAAGTATGTCAATCCCCATGGAACACCCCACTTTTGCCAGTGAAGAAGCCTGAGACAGATGATTATCGCCCAGTGCAAGATTTGAGAAGAGTAAATGATGCAGTTGAAACTATACACCCAGTTGTACCCAATCCTTACACTTTACTAGGATTGATACCCGCTGAAGCTACCCATTTCACTGTACTGGATTTAAAAGATGCATTCTTTTGCATAAGATTAGCCCCTGTAAGCCAAATATTGTTTGCATTCGAATGGCAGGACCCCATCTCTGGAAGAGGGGGCCAACTTACCTGGACAAGATTACCCCAAGGATTCAAGAATTCACCTACCATCTTTAGTGCTGCACTAAATCAAGATCTTTCAAGCTATCCAGTAGCCCCGGGGAGGAGAGTACTTCTCCAGTACGTGGATGATCTGTTGATAGCTGCCATATCAGAAAAAGAATGTATACGAGCCACCCAAGATCTCTTGCAGTTACTAAATGAAGCTGGATATAAAGTTTCCAGAGCCAAAGCACAACTATGCCAAACAGAAGTGAAATACTTGGGTTTTCGTATTACCCAAGGAAGCAGAAGATTAGGCAGAGAAAGAAAAGAAGCAGTATGTAGAATTCCAACTCCAACAACCAGAAAGCAAGTTAGAGCCTTTCTGGGAGCGGCAGGATATTGCCGAATCTGGATACCCAACTTTGCCCAAATTGCCAAACCACTGTATGAAGCCACAAAAGGAGAAGAGAAGTCACCACTAGAGTGGGGACTTGAGCAGGATACAGCCTTCCAGAAGTTAAAAGAAGAACTGATGTCATCACCAGCACTTGGACTACCAGATGTCCACAAACCTTTCCACTTGTTTGTACATGAAGCACAGGGAAATGCCTTAGGCATGTTGACTCAGAAATTAGGAAATTGGGAACGACCTGTAGCCTACCTATCGAAACAATTGGACCCTGTGGCCAAAGGATGGCCACCCTGCTTGAGAGCAGTTGCAGCTACAGCGCTACTAGTGAGTGAGGCAGACAAACTCACATTAGGACAGAACATACGAGTCACTGTGCCACATGCAGTCCTTGCCCTTATGGAACAGAAAGCAAATTATTGGCTCACCAATTCCCGAATGCTAAAGTACCAGAGCATGTTATGTGAAAACCCACAGATACAACTCGAAGTGAGCCATGCTTTGAATCCAGCCACCTTGATACCCATCAGTGAAGAACTCCCAGAACATGACTGTATCGAAGTCATGGAAACTGTGTTCTCAAGTCGACCTGACCTAACAGATGTGCCCATAGACAATCCTGACCAGATCTATTATGTTGATGGGAGCAGTCTCATCCTTGACGGACGACGCTGTGCCGGATATGCAGTCGTCACTCAACATGAAGTAGTTGAATCATCAGCCCTAGCCTCAGGCACATCAGCCCAGAAAGCCGAATTGATAGCACTCACCAGAGCATTGTTATTAGGAGAAAAACTTGTGCTAAATGTATATACAGATTCCAAATATGCTTTCACTACCTTGCATGCCCATGGAGCTCTCTACAAAGAAAGAGGACTCATCACATCCGGAGGAAAATCAGTCAAATATGGTCCCGAGATATTGATGTTACTTGATGCAGTTTGGGCCCCAACACGTGTAGCTGTCATGCATTGTAGAGGACATCAAGCAGGAAAAGGAGAAGTTGCTCGAGGAAATAGATTCGCAGATGCCTCAGCACGACAAGCAGCTATGACAGGACAGATTGCCCCACAAGCTATGCCAATGCAAGCAGCATTGTTTCCAGTACCCTTGAATCTATGGACCCCACGATATACCACCAAAGAATTGGATTACTATTGTGACAAAGAAGAGGGAGTATTGAAAGATGGATGGATTGAGCTGCCACCAGAAGAAGGCAGTCAACCTCCGGGAAGAATAGTAATTCCTGAACTGTTAGGACCATCCTTTGTCAAAGCTTTTCATGAAGCCACCCACTATGGAAAGAGTGCTATGGAGAAAGCACTCAGACCACATTTCTACATTCCTCTAATGACAACCATATCAGCCTCAGTAGCCCGACAATGTCAAATCTGTGCCAAGAATAATGCCAAGCAAGGCCTTATTACAGCACCCCGAGTTCAGTCAAGAGGTGTGACCCCCATGCACAACCTCCAAGTTGATTTCACCGAAATGCCAAAAGCCAATGGATACCATTATCTACTAGTATTAGTTTGTACTTTCTCTGGGTGGGTAGAAGCATTCCCAACCAGAACTGAGAAAGCCCGAGAAGTTACCAAAGCCTTAATGAGAGAGATTGTCCCCAGATTTGGAATCCCAGCAGTAATAGGGTCAGACAATGGACCCTCATTTGTCTCTCAAGTTACTCAGCAGTTAGCAAAAGCTTTGCAGATACAGTGGAAGCTCCACACTGCATACAGACCCCAGAGTTCAGGGAAAGTTGAGCGAATGAATCGTACATTGAAAGCCCAAATGTCTAAGCTTTGTCAGGAGACACACTTGAAATGGCCCCAAGTGCTCCCCATAGCTTTACTCAGAATACGCTCAGCCCCTGTAAAGTCAACAGGATTTTCCCCTTTTGAAGTTTTGTATGGTAAACCCCCACCAATAGTGCAGGGAGTCAAAGGAAATCTAGCCCAGATTGGTTCAGAAGTAACCAGACAAGAACTCCTAGCTCTTAGTTTTGTTCTGCAGACTCTCCATACGTGGATCCAAGACCAGTTGCCTATCAACTTGACGGAACCCTTGCATCCCTACCAGCCTGGAACTTCGGTGTGGATCAAAGATTGGAAGAAGATACCGTTGGAACCCCATTGGAAGGGACCGTACACCGTCATCCTGTCTACCCCAACTGCAGTAAAGATAGCCGAGATCGACGCCTGGATCCACCACAGCCGAGTCAAGCCCGCCGCCGATCCTGAACCAGAGCGGTGGACAGCAGAGCAGCACCCTGATGTACCCTTGCGAGTTACTCTGAGACGGCAACCAGCAGTATAGACACTTCATCACAAGTGCTTTGCAGTAGCCAAGTCTTTCGAAGAGGATTGCTGTTTTCCATGCAGCAACAGCTTTGTTTCAACGAACCCAATTTGTGTGTGATTTGACACACTACTTTGAGACTACATTGACTAAGCCAGACTTCACAAGCCAACTGAATTGCTAAGTTGGATAATGTGTGCTGGACACCTTGAGGATCTTCAATCAACACTCAGCACCCGTTAAATTGCTTCATTAGCAAACGGGACGAAGAATAATAGACCGTCGTGATCAAGATCAGCAAGCTGAGGATTCAGAAGAACTCCAATCAACATCAACATGTATCTTTGCTTCTGCTTTGCCTTGGTTGCCTTCTTTGGAGGTTTTGAACAGACTTATGCTCTACCTCCATGCACAGCTTGCATTACTTCTACTAGAACTGGACTGAAAGTAACTCAGACTTTGCTTTACCATTCTTACTATACCTGCAAGGGAACAATAACTCGGTGTATCTATAACACCACTGAACTAAATGTTTGCACTCATGGCAAAATCAAAGCATGCTATAATCCGCATCAGAATCCATCCTATTACACGATGGAAATAAGATGGAAGGATGCAGATGGACCTATATTAGCTGCTACACCACCACTTAAGGACATTACTAAACCTGCTGTTTTGAATTTTGATGCATGTAATGCTATTAATAGAGATAGTCAGTCCACCTGTGGTACATGGGAGAAAGCGTATCGAAATGACCATAAGTATATGTGTCCAGAAGGAGCCACGGGATGGAGGAAGTGTACAGGTAAAAAGGAACCAGGGTATAGTACTGCTACAGCGGCAGACTACTATTGCCCGTATTGGGAATGTGTTTTTTATGCTACCTGGAACACTGGTATAACTGATGAGAAAATAGATAAGCGGATGGCTACTCTAACCAAGCCAACCACGAATGATAAATGTCAGAAAGATGCTTGCAACCCCTTACATTTGCGTGTACATAACCCCCATGCATGGAAACAAGGATATAAGTTTGGTTTACGTATTGCAGGAGGAGGAACAGATCCAGGGACCATTGTGTATATTAGATTGAATACTCAAGCCCACAAGTCATCTAAATATCATATTCATAATACCTTTTATGAAGCTATGCATGTAAATAAGTTTGAGATCCCTCACCCTTCACAGAATTTGTTTCTAGAATTAGCCGGAGCAGTAGTATCTAGTCTTAAGATCACAGATTGTTATTTCTGTGGCGGAACCCAAATGGGAGACCAATGGCCCTGGGAAGCCCAAGAATTGAATTATTCCATGATTTACAATCAGACTGAATTACACAAGACAACCAGTGAATGGGTGTTAGCGCACTCAATCGTTGGACGTCTTTGCTATGCCAGAACTGGATCCCAGTTCACTCAAAAGGTAGGACAGCTGGTCTGTCTTAGCCAGAAATACTATAATGCCACGACTAAAAAGACAGCATGGTGGTCAGGAATCAGACATCCTGAACCTCCTAACCCATTAGCCAGATTTCCTGAACTTGCAGGTCTATGGACTAACCTCGCCAAAGTCCAAGCCTGGCAAGCCCCACCTGGCCTATATTGGATCTGTGGAAACCGAGCATATGCGCAACTCCCACCACAATGGGGAGGAGCATGTGTCCTAGGAACCATCAGACCTTCTTTCTTCCTGTTAAACACTGAACATGGAGAACAATTAGGATACCCTGTATATACAACCCACAAACACAAAGGAGCATCTAGACAGAAAAGAGAGGCCTTACAGATAGGCAAGTGGGAGAAATGGCAAGGTGATGATTGGCCACCAGAAAGAATTATTGAGTATTATGGACCTGCCACTTGGAATGATGATGGTATGTATGGTTATCGTACCCCAATTTATATGATCAATCGTATTATTCGCTTACAAGCAGTAGTTGAAATAATAACCAATGAAACTAGTCATGCTCTCACGCTCTTAGCTAGACAAAGTACTCAGATGCGCACTGCCATATACCAGAATCGCTTAGCACTTGATTATTTGCTAGCAGCTGAAGGAGGAGTATGTGGTAAACTGAATTTAACTAATTGCTGTTTGAAAATAGATGATAAAGGTCAAGTAGTTGAAGAAATTGCTAAAGATATGCAAAGACATGCTTATGTGCCAGTACAGACTTGGCACGCCCTGAAATTTCCTAATTGGTTTGCTAACCTTTTCTCTTGGCTGGGAGGATTTAAGACTTTCGTTATCTTAGTACTAATCCTTGTTGCTGTAGTCCTCTGCTTACCATGTTTAATCCCATGTTGTATGCGTTCCCTTCATAGTGCTATTGATAGTACAGTAGAGCGGAAGACCGCAACTAGAATAATGGCTTTATACAAAGTCAGCCCTAGTGGAACCAGTAAGAATCCTTTAATCAGGATGTGAATCTTCTAGAAAGTGATTTAATTCTCACACCTTATTAAGTAATAGGGTGAGATTAATCAAAGGGGGGAATGTGGCAGGTGCAGGCCTGTGACCCACGGTGTCTGACATAGGCAGGCCAGCATGGCTAGCTTGACCTGTAAATGAGGCCTGTGGAG
The DNA here is from genome assembly GCA_033557465.1 of Ichthyophis bannanicus. Classification (NCBI taxonomy): domain Eukaryota; kingdom Metazoa; phylum Chordata; class Amphibia; order Gymnophiona; family Ichthyophiidae; genus Ichthyophis; species Ichthyophis bannanicus. The sequence goes on from CM066031.1 coordinate 1,599,202,297, forward strand.
AGGCATATAGGATTGCACATCCCCCAATATGCTGCTATTGTAAGAAAGAACCCAGTAGAAATATTGAATTAGCTTAGATAAGCAGAATTGCAGAATTAAGAAATGGAAAAATACAGAAAAGATGTGTTTTAAAGTTACTGATAAGAAAAAGTACATTTGCAGAGAAATATTGAGGAGTGCTGACAGATGAGTTACAGAACCTTGCTCTTCTGCACGCACAAATGGTCCCATAGCCTTGAAAGTGTGAAAGTAACAAGTTGATGAACTGACCATTGTAATTGGGACTAGAAGGGGGGCAGGCAGGTGTCATGCCTACAGAAGCCCACAGAAGGAACATAATTGGAGAAACTTATCAGTACCGGGACCAATAGAGGGGCTACGGGAGGTACGGGAGCGTACCGGGACCAATGAAATGTTTTTCTATACCTAGAATGGAACAGAAGTCTATAAAAGTTGTTGTAATGCTTGAAACCTTTGCTCAGCCATTTTGAAATTGCCTTGCTTGAGACTTGTGCACAAATAAATGATTTGGACCTTCTGAACAGACTCCTGGTATCATTGGTTTGTCTGCGCTTTGCTGCTACAAAACATCATTGCAAAGTTGTTGGGGGTTTTTTCAATTCCATAGCCTAGAAACATATTGCTTTCTTTATTCTTCTGGCAACCACCTAATTGGTGTCCTGAGTGAGGGGACCCTCTGTTCCCTGACTAGAGCTTTGAGAAGGCCTCCATTGCCTCAGGTGCACTTAGATTGTGAGCCCTTCAGGGACAAGGGAATAAAAAGTACCTGTTAGTATACATGTAAACCACACTGATTCTAAAGAGCATGGTATAAATAAACATGTGCTTAATTTGCACTGGAAAATGTATGTATCACTAATAGCAAATACATGGAAGCACATAGGGCCCAAGATTCAGTAGCAGTGCAAGTCATTGCTGCTGAATATTAAACTCAGATATTCAATGCCAGGGCCACATCTGGCCAGCAGCATTGATTCTCTGGGCCAGACAGATAGCAGTAAAGCTAACTAGGCAGCAACAATGTTCTACCACTGCCTGGTTAGCTTCAGCACTGAAATTTAGGCCAGCTTTTAAGGTGTCTAACTTTTGCTGCAGAGGATTAATGTGGTTAACAAACCTAAATATTCGCAGGTGCCGCCACTGAATGTACCGATGCGTTCCGGAGGCAGAAGCTGGATATCGCTGCTGCCCGTTTATTCCCAGGTGTCGGCTCTGCTCTGACCCCGGAACGCATCGGTGCATTCAGTGGCGGCACCTGCGAATATTTAGGTTTGTTAACCACATTAATGGCTTTGAATATCGAGCCCATCATTTTCTCGTGGTATCTTTCAAACAGAAGTATATGTGTACTTTCGCTTTGAAAAATCTAGTAAAGTTCACACAGATGAAAACATGTATGTACTTTTTACCCTTGCATACAGTCATAAAATTAACCATCTTAGAGGGTAATTTTATAACGAGTGATCTAGGCCAGTGGTTCTCAACTCAGTCCTCTGGGACCCTCAGGCCAGTCAGGTTTTCAGGATATCCACAATGAATACGCATGAGATAGAGCTGCATACAATGGAAGCAGTGCATGCAGATTTTTCTCATTTTATATTCATTGTGGATATCCTGAAAATCTGACTGGCCTGGGGCGTCGCAGAGGACTGGGTTAAGAACCATTGATCTAGACTATGAAAACACATGTAGTGCACCTACACTATCAATGCAGCATATCCACCTATCTGACTTGCTCAAATTGCCCCCCTGAAAGCTTTTGCCCCTGCACGTGTAAGTTTATGTGGATACACATGCATTTTATAACATATGGATGCCTACCATAACTCCATCCCAGCTCTGCTCCCACAAAGGTATGGGTTATGCTTCAGCAGTGAACGCTATTATTTGTGTGCATACTGTGATTAGGGCAATTTTATTTTTATTTTATTTGTTTTTCTGTTTTTCTATACCGCTTTATCTGGGGAATCAGTGGTTTACATATAACAAAACATCTAAATGTGTAACATAGAACAATGAGCAGAGAAAACAGAGTATATTATGCTGAGTAAAGATAACTGTAAGCACCTACTCATATTTCTGCACATTAAATGCTGTCTGTCTTAGGTGCACAAAAAGGCTTGTAAAATAACCCCTTAGTGATCTACAGCTATTTACCATGCTAAAATGGTTTAGCATGCACAATTAAGCATTCTAGGCTTTAATGAATTGACTACTTAATGTGAGTCAGTAAAGGAAACTTAACGTTCCATTCACACTCAGTTCAGGTATTGCGGTAATCTATGATAGATCCCAAGTGTTCAGATGCATAATGGAGAAATGGAACATTTGTTCAACAATGTTTTCATGCACCTTACAGACAGTTTTGCACTTGTTTTTTTGTAAAAGAAGGAATTTGTAAAATAGGTGATAGAGAATCCTAGCAGGCAAGCAGCATGACTGGTGAAGATTATACGAGTCATGCAATACATGGATGGCACAGAGAAGTCCACACATGTCCCATTTTAAAATCAAGCTTCAATGCAAAGTTTTAACCTATAAAATTTACATATTTGTTTACACTTTTTTTGCCCTGCAAAAGATATTTCTAAGCGCAACCTGCATAAGAGCAATAATACCGATTAACAATCTGGATGAGCAAGCTGCTGTGTATGGACCTCTGCAGCTATGGGCACTCAGCATGGTCTCATGCCTAATAATGTCCCGGGGCATTTGGGTGTGTCTTGTTACTGGGTAGCTTGTTCTGTGTTATTAGTTATACATATAAAGGCACATTGTAGATAGGCTGTTTAGGTGCCCCTTGGGAGGTACAAGTTGAAACGTCCAAAATTCCGTAGGAGGGGCAGTAGAAGTGGACACGTGTAAATATATTCTAAAATCAATGTGCCCTCACCCCAGAAGATAAACATCTTAAAAGACAGGAGGTGCTTTCAGGTGAAGCTCATTACCCAAATCAGTCATACACTAAGGACCTGAGATTAATTAAGCTTCAGGTGAACAAGGTATATTAAACGTATTACGTACAGTTTTATTGGTATAAATACCCATAGCAACACCTAGTAAGTGAGAACTTAAAGATCTAGACACAAACTTAAAACTAAGATGCAGACAGCAGTCCAGCAGCGGGATGGGGGCTTTCCAGTCTTTTGCATTGAGTGTCACATGTATGATTTTCTCCCAGTTGGTGAGAGGTCTTACGTGTGCACTAGGTGCAAGGAGCTCTTTTCTCTCAGGGAACAAGTCCGTTCTCTAGAGGCTAAAGTAGCAGACTTGGAAAACATAAGACAGACAGAGAGGTACATAGACGAGACCTACAGGGATATAGTCCTGAAGTCCCACCTCCAGTCTGGCAGCACCCCTGTTGCCATGGAGGAGAGAGGTCATGTGACAGGACAGCATCACCCTGGTGTGGCAGGAAGTGATCCTGTAACTAGGACCTGTCCTCCAGGTGATGTAAAACCCTCTCGCACTGAGGAAGTTTCTCCAGGGCCATGTGCCCATGAGGGAAGGGTTAGGACAGCCGTTATAGTTGGTGATTCAATCATTAGGCATGTAGATAGCTGGGTGGCTGGTGGACGTGAGGATCACCTGGTAACATGCCTGCCTGGTGCGAAGGTAGCGGACCTCACGCGCCACCTAGATAGTGCTGGGGAGGAGTCTGCTGTCTTGGTACATGTCGGTACCAATGACATAGGAAAATGTGGTAGGGAGGTTCTGGAGGCAAAATTTAGGCTTTTAGGTAGGAAGTTGAAATCCAGAACTTCCAGGGTAGCATTCTCCGAAATGCTTCCTGTTCCACGCGCAGGACCCAAAAGGCAGGCAGAGCTCCGGAGTCTCAATGCGTGGATGAGACAATGGTGCAGAGATGAGGGTTTTGGATTTGTTAGGAACTGGGGAACATTCTGGGGAAAGGAGGGGCTCTTCCGAAGGGATGGGCTTCACCTTAACCGGGATGGAACCAGGCTGCTGGCATTAACCTTTAAAAAGGAGATAGAGCAGCTTTTAAACTAGATATTAGGGGAAAGCCGACAGTCGCCCAAGAGCGGATGGTTCGGAAGAATGTATCCTTAAAGGATACTACCAAAAGCAGAGAGGTTCCACAAAAGAGTAAAGTAGCCCAAATGCGCTCAAGTATGGAGCAGACAGAGCTTAAAGATCCCAATTTACCCATGTCTAACAATAGCCAAATTAACATGAATAAAATACATTCTCTAAAATGCTTGTATGCAAATGCTAGAAGTCTAAAGAATAAGATGGGAGAGTTAGAATATATAGCACTAAATGAAAGGTTAGATATGATTGGAATATCAGAGACATGGTGGAAGGAGGACAACCAGTGGGATAATGTGATACCTGCGTACAAACTATATCGTAATGATAGAGCTGATCAAATTGGTGGAGGGGTTGCGCTCTATGTTAGAGAGGGCATTGACTCAGAAAGGATTAAAGTTTTGAAGGAAACAAAATCTGCTGTAGAATCTATATGGATTGAAATTCCATATAAAAGGGGGAAGGCGATGGCAGTGGGGGTGTACTATCGAGCACCTGGCCAGAATGACCAAATGGATGATGAAATGCTCAAAGAAATCAAGGAAGCTAACAAACGCTACAGCGCAGTAATAATAATGGGTGATTTCAATTACCCCGGTATCGACTGGGTCAGTGTCACGTCAGGACATGCTAAGGAGATAAAGTTCCTAGATGAAATAAATGACTGCTTCTTGGAGCAGCTGGTTCATGAACCGACCAGAGGGGAAGCCATATTAGACCTAGTCCTTAGTGGAACACCAGATCTAGTGCAAGAGATAAGGGTGTTGGGGCCACTTGGCAATAGTGATCATAACATGATCGCCTTTGATTTAATTAATGGAGGAGGGATAGTAAGGAAATCCACAGTACTACCTTTTAACTTTCGAAAGGGAGACTATGATAAAATGAGGAAAACAGTTAAGAAAAAACTAAAAGGAGCAGTTGCGAAGGTTAAAGACGTACATCAAGCTTGGGTGATGTTGAAAAATACTATCTTGGAAGCCCAGACCAGCTGTATTCCACTCTTTAAGAAAAGTGGAAGGAAGTCCAAAAAACTGCCAGCATGGTTTAAAGGTGAGGTCAGAGAGGCTGTTGTTGCCAAAAAAGCATCTTTCAAGAAATGGAAAAAAGAGCCAAACGACGAAACCTGGAAACAGCACAAGCACTGGCAAGTCAAATGCAAGGCATTGATAAAACAGGCAAAGAGAGAATTTGAGAAGAAGCTTGCTGCGGAAGCAAAAACGTGAAATAAAGACCTTTTCAAGTACATTCGTAGCAAAAAACCTGTGAGAGAGTCAGTTGGTCCATTAGATGATAAAGGGGTTAAAGGAGCACTAAGAGGCGACAAGGCGATAGCGGAGAGACTGAATGAATTCTTTGCTTCGGTCTTTACTGAGGAAGATGTAGGGATGTTACCCATGACTGAAGTGGTATTTAAAGGTGCGGAAGAATTGAAGGAAATATCGATATATCGGGAAGATGTCTTACAACTATTAGATAAACTGAAGAGTAGCAAATCACCTGGGCCAGATGGTATACATCCAAGGGTGTTGAAAGAACTGAAATATGAGATTGCAGAACTGCTATCAGTAATCTGTGAACTATCATTAAAATCATCTCTAATACCTGAAGATTGGAGGATCGCCAATGTAACACCAATTTTTATAAAGGGTTCCAGGGGTGATCCGAGAAACTACAGACCGGTGCGCCTAACATCAGTACCGGGAAAAATGGTAGAAACCATCATAAAGAATAAAATTCCTCAGCATGTAGATAGTCACAACCTAATGGGAGACAGCCAACATGGCTTTAGACAAGGAAGATCTTGTCTTACTAATCTGTTATGTTTTTTGAAGGAGTGAATAAACAGGTGGACAAAGGTGAGTCGGTTGATATTGTGTATCTGGACTTTCAGAAAGCCTTTGACAAGGTCCCTCATCAGAGACTTTTGGCAAAACTAAAGAGTCATGGGATAGGAGGCAGTGCACTATTGTGGATCAGGAACTGGTTAAAAGATAGAAAGCAGAGGGTAGGGCTAAATGGCCAATTTTTCCAATGGAGAAAGGTGAATACTGGTGTACCCCAGGGATCTGTGCTGGGTCTGCTGCTTTTTGACATATTCATAAATGACCTGGAAAGTGGAATAACGAGTGAGGTTATCAAATTTGCAGATGACACAAAACTATTGAAAGTTGTTGAAACCCAAGAGGATTGTGAAAAATTGCAAGAGGATCTTGATAAATTGGAAGACTGGGCATCAAAATGGCAGATGAAATTTAATGTGGACAAGTGCAAGGTTATGCACCTAGGGAAGAACAACCCAAACTATGGTTACACGATGTGAGGTTCCACATTAGGAACCACCACCCAGGAAAAAGATTTAGGCGTCATTGTGGATACCATGTTAAAACCCTCGGCCCAGTGTGCAGCGGCGGCCAAGAGAGCAAATAGAATGCTAGGTATGATAAGGAAAGGAATGGAAAATAAAACAAAAGATATTATAATGGAGTGGAGGAGTGGCCTAGTGGTTGGGGCAAGGTACTTTGGGCCAGAAGGTTGGGGGTTCAAATCCCACTAGAGGACAGCAACCTTGGGCCGGAAGGACTGGGGTTTCTAGTCCCACAGGTGCTCCTTGTGGTCTTGGGCAAGCCACTTAACCCTCCATTGCCCATGTTCCCTGTAAAATAGTTATCTCCAAGTTATAATGCCCTGTTCAATGTAATTTCAGTTTGTTCAATGTAAACTGCACTGATGCAGAATAGCGCAGTATATAAGAGAATGTAAATAAATAAATAAATATCAATGCTTGACCCAGTACAAGCATTGTGGAATTTGTGTCTCTTGGGGAAACTGCTAGGTACATATGACCTAGATTGGCCACTGTTGGAAACAGAATACTGGGCTTGATGGACCTTGGTCTGACCCAGTATGGCATATCTTATGTTCTTATGTTCATCTCCATCAAATCCCTAGAAAATGGAGCCTTGCAGTGTAAAGGTCTGGAAACATGCAGGGAGACTGGCAATTTCAGAAATGTGCACATGCGAAATATAGATGTGGCAGAATCCAGCAACATAGATGTGTCAGCGCCAGTATTTTGGAACCCGTATGTGCAGACGTCATCACATGCACATGCAGGCCAGCCATTTTACATACAGAGATACGCAGCGACTTGGTAGTACATGAAGAATCCTCCATATTTACCTGCTATCCGTTTTGGAGAAGGAGAAAAGTATTGGGGATAGAGAATATTTTCCTATCATTTGTTATGTTGAGAGCAGGCTAAAATGAGCATTTTTGCAATGCCTATTCATGCTGTGGGGCAGGTCTAAATGTGCAGCTCCATTGTGAAATCAGGGATGCATTTGGATCTTTTTTGGACCACCCTGGACATGCCATTGCTCCCTCCCCTCCCCCCCCCCATGTGACTTGAACGTGATCGGGGGTAGAATCGTGCAAATTTGGGCATTTCTGAAAGGGCTTTTGGGACATGGATCTGATTTGCATATGTAAAAGCAAGAGGAAAACAGACATAATCAAGTCCCACAATATATAAAGATATATAGACCCCCCGGTACTTTCCAACCACCCATCAATTCACCATATCCTCCTTTTCTCCAGTGAAAGCCTCCTCAAACAGCCACCCAGTTTATTTTAGCATTTACATTATCCGGCAACCAATTCCATAAATCCGGTGGAAAACCTCAGAAGTACCCATGCTGTGTAGCATTCAGCCATAACTGTGGAAAATAGGGATCTTCAACAGACCTTTCTGGATAAGTGCAAAACCCTGCCCATCAAACAAGGTTAACATGAGTTCACCAGATACAATGGTTGACCATCACCAAACACCGAATGACCAAATGTAGAACCTTAACTGTGACTTTCTGAATTATTGGCAGTCAAAGCAACTCCTTTATAAGAGGCACCACATGGCCTTGTTTGCGCTGTATTCAGCACCCACTGAAGTCTCTTCAACTGGTACCCTTATAAGACCTGATGCACAGTATTGCAATAATCTATACCACAAGGTTCCCCCTCTTTCCTCTATATTTTTTAATATCTATCTCCAATCTTTAGGAAAAGTAGTATGGAAGTATGGTGTTATGATTTACATCTATGCAGATGACATACCATTGATAGCTCCTTTCAAAGAAGATAGGACACAGACCTTACAGGTTTAAATGAGATCAACTTATAGCTAGATTATGGATGGGTATTGAATGTAACTAAGATGTTTGTTTAGTAAGAGAGGACCTGATAAGGATATGTTAAGTATATTGAAAAAAGAAGAAAAACAGGGGGAGGAAGGAACCACCACAACAGTCCAATGGAATTCACAAAACAGCGGAGTGAAGCATGGTCACACCAACAGTTATTGCAATTATGTAATTTTACTAAAACCATATAATTCAAGAGACCCAATTTAAGGTCTTTGAATGAATGAGTGTGTTCAGTACAGTGTGAATGTATCCTTGAAGGATACTACCAAAAGCAGAGAGGCTCCAAAAAAGAGTAAAGTAGCCCAAATGCCCTCAAGTATGGAGCAGACAGAGCTTAAAGATCCCAAATTACCCATGTCTACCAATAGCCAAATTAATATGAATAAAATACAGTCTCTAAAATGCTTGTATGCAAATGCTAGAAGTCTAAAAAATAAGATGGGAGAGTTAGAATATATAGCACTAAATGAGAGGTTAGATATGATTGGAATATCAGAGACATGGTGGAAGGAGGACAACCAGTGGGACACTGTGATACCTGGGTACAAACTATATCATAATGATAGAGCTGATCAAATTCGTGGAGGGGTTGCGCTCTATGTTAGAGAGGGCATTGAGTCAGAGAGGATTAAAGTTTTGCAGGAAACAAAATTTGCTGTAGTATCTCTATGGTTTGAAATTCCATGTAAAAAGGGGAAGGCGATGGCAGTGGGGGTGTACTATCGACCGCCTGGCCAGAATGAACAAATGGATGATGAAATGCTCAAAGAAATCAAGGAAGCTAACAAACGTTACAGCACAGGAATAATAATGGGTGATTTCAATTACCCCGGTATCGACTGGGTCAGTGTCACAACAGGACATGCTAGGGAGATAAAGTTCCTAGATGAAATAAATGACTGCTTCTTGGAGCAGCTGGTTCATGAACCAACCAGAGGGGAAGCCATATTAGACCTAGTCCTTAGTGGAACACCAGATCTAGTGCAAGAGATAAGGGTGTTGGGGCCACTTGGCAATAGTGATCATAGCATGATCGCATTTGATTTAATTAATGGAGGAGAGATAGTAAGGAAATCCACAGTACTACCTTTTAACTTTCGAAAGAGAGACTGTGATAAAATGAGGAAAATAGTTAAGAAAAAACTAAAAGGAGTAGTTGCAAAGGTTAAAGACTTACATCAAGCTTGGATATTGTTGAAAAATATTATCTTGGTAGCCCAAACCAGCTGTATTCCACGCTTTAAGAAAAGTGGAAGGAAGTCCAAAGAAATGCCAGCATGGTTTAAAGGTGAGGTCAGAGAGGCTGTTGTTGCCAAAAAAGCATCTTTCAGGAAATGGAAAAAAGAGCAAACGATGAAACCTGGAAACAGCACAGGCACGGGCAAGTCAAATGCAAGGCATTGATAAGGCAGGCAAAGGGGGAATTTGAGAAGAAGCCGACTGCGGAAGCAAAAACGCAAAATAAGGACTTTTTCAAGTACATTCATAGCAAAAAACCTCTGAGAGAGTCAGTTGGTCCATTAGATGATTGAGGGGTTCAAGGGGCACTAAGAGGCGAGAAGGCGATAGCGGAGAGACTGAATGAATTCTTTGCTTCGGTCTTTACTGAGGAAGATGTAGGGAGATTACACATGACTGAAGTGGTATTTAAAGGTGCAGAAGAATTGAAGGAAATATCGATACATCGGGAAGATGTATCGATATTTATACATCATGAAGATGTATCGATAAACTGAAGAGTAGCAGATCACCTGGGCCGGATGGTATACATCCAAGGGTGTTGAAAGAACTGAATTATGAGATTGCAGACGTGCTATTAGTAATCTGTGAATTTTCATTAAAATCATCTGTAATACCTGAAGATTGGAGGATCGCCAATGTAACGCCAATTTTTAAAAAGGGTTCCAGGGGTGATCCGGGAAACTAAAGACTGGTGAGCCTGACGTCAGTACTGCGAAAAATGGTAGAAACCATCATAAAGAACAAAATTACTCAGCATGTAGATAGTCATGGCCTAATGGGAGACAGTCAACATGGCTTTAGACAAGGAAGATCTTGTCTTACTAATCTGTTATGTTTTTATGAAGGTGTGAATAAACAGGTGGACAAAGGTGAGTCGGTTGATATAGTGTATCTGGACTTTCAGAAAGCCTTTGACAAAGTCCCTCATCAGAGACTTTTGGCAAAACTAAAGAGTCATGGGATAGGAGGTAGTGTACTACTGTGGATCAGGAACTGGTTAAAAGATAAAGAAGCAGAGGGTAGGGCTAAATGGCCAATTTTCCCAATGGAGAAAGGTGAATAGTGGTGTACCCCAGGGATCTGTGCTGGGTCTGCTGCTTTTTGACATATTCATAAATGACCTAGAAAGGGGAATAACGAGTGAGGTTATCAAATTTGCAGATGACACAAAACTATTTAAAGTTGTTAAAACCCAAGAGGATTGTGGAAAATTGCAAGAGGATCTTGATAAATTGGAAGACTGGGCATCAAAATGGCAGATGAAATTTAATGTGGACAAGTGCAAAGTTATGCACCTAGGGAAGAACAATCCAAACTATGGTTACACGATGCAAGGTTCCACATTAGCAACCACCACCCAAGAAAAAGATTTAGGCATCATTGTGGATAACATGTTAAAACCCTCGGCCCACTGTGCAGCGGCGGCCAAGAGAGCTAATAGAATGCTAGGTATCATAAGGAAAGGAATGGAAAATAAAACAAAAGATATTATAATGCCTCTGTATCATTCCATGGTGCGACCGCACCTTGAATTTTGTGAGTTCTTCAACCTGGAAAAGAGACAACTGAGGGGTGATATGATAGAGATCTATAAATTAATGAATGGAGTGCAATGGGTAAACGTAGATCGATTGTTTACGTCATCAGAATATAGAAAGACTAGGAGACATGCAATGAAGCTTTTTGGGACTAATAAGAGAAAATATTTTTTCACTCAACATGTAATCAAACTCTTGAATTTGTTACCGGAGGATGTAGTAAAAGCTGTTTGTTTAGCTGGGTTTAAAAAAGGTTTGGACAAGTTCCTGTAGGAAAGGTCCATAAGCCATTATTAAAAGGGACCCGGGATATCACTGCTTGACCCAATACAAGCATTGTGGAACCTGTGTCTTTTGGGGAAACTGCTAGGTACTTATGACCTAGATTGGCCACTGTTGGAAACAGGATACTGGGCTTGATGGACCTTGGTCTGACTCAGTATGGCATATCTTATGTTCTTCAGTTCTCTTGGATCAACGGGTCACTCAGAGTTTAATTCATTCCCCCTATCTGTTCAATATTTTCATAGTCCCTGTATGTTGGGCCATGCATGCTGCAGGCATGTTATTTTACATCTATGCAGATGATGTGCAAGCCTTGATCCCCCTCCCCAGAGGTGAGGGCAGCTTGGGCACAGTGGTGCAAGATCAGCTGCCCTTGTTGTTGGGATAGCTGACTAGCATCGGGGCGTGTGGGGGACTTAGTTGGGGATATTCGACGACACTACCCATTTAAGTGCCGTTGAAGATCCGGTTAGCAGGCATTTATACAGTAAACTGACTGTTAACCATGTAAATGCCTTTTGAATATTGGGCCCAATGTGTCTAAGACAGAATTGTTACTTTATACAGAAGGGAAGGTGGACAGGGTGAGTGCTCGGCAGGACACAGACGTTATAGGGACTATGTGATCTGAGTGACAGATCCTGGGAGTGATGTTGGATTCCCAACTGTGTATGATAGGGCATATTTCCTATGTAGTCAGGAACTTGTTTTTGCTGTTGCGATGGATTCATCAATTATGACCTTACGTATTGGAGGGTTGTTTGAGAAGTTACTTAGGCATTGCCACAGTTGGACAATTGCAAAACTCTGTTTTTGGGCCTCTCTCAGGAAGATGTGATGCATATTTAACTGATGCAGAATACTTCTGCGAAGTTGATAAAAGCACTCTTGAAGTACGGCCATTTGACCCTACTTTGATTGTGCTGCATTAGTTACTGGTTGAATTCCAGATACAGTAGAATATAAAGTACTATTGTGGACCTTCAAGATCTTACACAATGTGGCTCCTCTAGATTAGTCCCATATATTCCAAATCATTCCTTGTGCTTGCAGGTGGAGAGACTCCTTGTGGTACCCTTGCACAAGGTTTTGAGACATGTGATGCATCATAATAGGTCCTTTCGGTACAAGCACCAACCTTGTGAAATACTCTCACCAGGGAATTATGTGTTCAGGATGATCTCAAGGACTTCATAAGGCATTGAAAACATTGCTATTTTGGAAGGCCTTTGGGGAGGAGGCTCGGGGGATGATGTCTGATTGTGGATGTTATTTACAAGGTGGGAGTATTGTTGGGGTTAGTATCTCATGCTTGGGAGTCGAGGGTTGGGGTGGTATTGGAGTGGACTGGTTTGGGGCAAGTTAATAAATGAGTTTGTTATTGTTTATTGTATTTTATTAGTTTTGTCCACTGCACTGGGCGGTAACCAATGGTGTGGCTAATAAATGCTACTAAATAAGTGCATAGGAATTGGAACAGGGTGGGTCACAAAGGCCCTGGCCCCAGTAAAGGTTTGTCTGCCAGGTGCCAGCAAACTGCAGAGGCCATGATCCTCCTATTCTGCCCATGGGGATCCCATCTCCCATGGGCAGAAGAGAAGAGAGCAGATGTGATCATAGCAAAGACTCCTGTTGCGGCCTCCATGCAGGTTGTCTGATCATGGGGATTCGACCTCCCATGGACGGAAGAGAAGGGAATGTCCACGATCACGCAAAGACTCTTGTCTGCCTGCAAGAGATTAGGACAGAGAGAAGGCATCTTTGCCATGATCCTCCTTCTCTTCTGCCAGCAAGAAATCAGATCCCCATGGACAGAACAGGAAGGGAAGGCCACGGGGGCTAGAGGTGGAGTTTGGACTCCCAATCATATGGTCGTTCCATTGCTCCTGAATGTGTCAAGGGTTGTGTGTTGTATGTTTTCATCCTTTTGTTAATAGGAAGGATCTTTTGACAATTAGTAATGTTTTATTTATTTATTTTAAAGTTTTTATATACCATCTTTGTGACATAACTCACATTCAAAACAGTTTAAATATCAAATAAAACAATAAAAGTTTGAGACATGAAAGATTAAGATGATTAAGAAACAGATCATAATAGAGAAGTTATCAAAAAAGCAGCTGCTTACATACACTCAATCCAACAATATAGTCAAGCAAACATTTATCCTTCTACAAGCAAATTTATTCTTCCACAGAAAAAAAAATATTCTCCAACAGGAAACAATAAGGTTTTTTACCCCCTTTCTAAAACTCAGTAAATTGGTTTCCTCTCTTAAATTAGTTGGTAAGGCATTGTGAGGTATTGTGATGCTCAGGACCAATCACACTAAAGGCCTTAGATCTCCTATTGCTTTACAGATAAATGTCATACCAGAGATTTCCAGAAAAATTACCCTGAGAGAAGCATAGTTGTCTTTTTGGAATATATCCCTGTAGTCTATGTTTTACATACAGTACATAGGTTTTCTATTATTTATATCCTTAAATATTAACACTCATCGTTTAAAACTACACCTTTCCCTTAAAGGAAGCTGGTGCAATTTTCTTAACATCCCTAAAGACTGATGTTCCATGACCTACGGGATTTGGACATCCTCAATCATTGGCAATTTACTTAACAAAGGAGTTCACAAAACAGCAGAGTGAAGCACTGCCACACCAACAGTTATTGCACTCATGTAATTTTATTAAAACCGTATAGTTCATGAGACCCAATTTAAGGTCTTTGAATGAATGGGTGTGCGCAATCCAGTGTTTTACAAGTGGTGTTGATACTATCTTTTGTTTTATATTACTGATATGTGCCTGTACATGTATTTGGAATGTGGAACCTTGCATCGTCTAACCATAGTTTGGGTTTTTGTTTCCTAGGTGCATAACTTTGCACTTGTTCATGTTAAATTTCATCTGACATTTGGATGCCCAGTCTTCCAATTTATCAAGATCCTCTTGCAATTTTCCACAATCCTCTTGGGTTTTATCAACTTTAAATAGTTTTGTGTCATCTGCAAATTTGATAACATCACTCGTTATTCTCATTTCCAGGTCATTTATGAATATGTTATAAAGCAGCGGACCCAGCACAGATCCCTGGGGTACTCCACTATTCACCTTTCTCCATTGGGAAAATTGCCATTTAGCCCTACTCTCTGCTTTCTATCTTTTAACCAGTTCCTGATCCACAATAGTACACTGCCTCCTATCCCATAACTCTTTAGTTTTGCCAAACGTCTCTGATGAGGGATCTTGTCAAAGGCTTTCTGAAAGTCCAGATACACTATATCAACCAACTCTCCTTTGTCCACCTGTTTATTCACACCTTAAAAAAATACATAACAGATTAGTAAGACAAGATCTTCCTTGTTTAAAGCCATGTTGGCTGCCTCCCATTAAGCCATGACTATCTACAAGTTCAGTAATTTTGTTCACCAACACCTCCTCCCCTACTTGGACTGCTTGTGACCGAGAACTTAAGGTATAAACCATGCCAAAACTCTCCCCTCACCCCTAATCATGACAGTCAAACAGCAGGCCATGCCGGATGGTATCAAATGCTGTTGAGATATCGAATAATAATAAAATGGCATTCTGACCTCTATCATGTGTCTTAGGTTCTACCTGCATCACTTCTAAGTTCAGTTTCACCATCAACATTCAACCTCATCTACTACACCATGCCACAGGGCTGACCCAACCACTAGATGGTCGCTTAGGGCGCAAGCTTCTGAGGAGCATCAAAGAAGAGCTGAAGTCAAAGCAAAACAATGGGTCCTAACAGCCCTACATACTCAGACTCATTAATGCTTATTTTGACCCAAGGAAGAATAGACAGTTTGTAAATTGCCTATTTATTCTTGTAAGTGGCTTTTGGAAATGTCCCTCATCATGTATATATTTTCAAAACAAAGTTTAGCATTTGAAAGTATGATGTCCAAATATACATATTGTTGGGATTTTCTGAGAGGGATGGTGTTGCTGATTATGACTGAGTTTATTATCAAAATCTTGGAGGGGGGAAGGGGGCCAGGGGTCTAAAAGCTAATTATGAGTGGGCATAAGTCTGAAGGTTTGACTAGGACATCTAATAACCTTGCACCAGCCCTGCATGCCATCTCACTCTTATTAGGATTTAGCCTTAATCTACTACTGCTCAAACATATAGCTAACTCCTGCAAATCTTTGCTCAATAAAGCAACAACCTGTTGCTGATCCTGGTTTTGCTCAAACAGTACGAGAGTTACATCCTTAGCATGCAGGTGATATACTATCCCTCGCCAAGGGTGCCATGTAAATATTGAATAAGAGTGGTGATAGCATAGATCTATGGGGAATACACCAATTCAAAGATATTGGACTTGCATGCTGATCCTTCCATAATGCTACCTGAGTATATGTTTCCAAAAAGGAATGTACCCAATGCAGCACCTCTCACACACCCCCAAAGTTTCTAATCTCTACATTAAATCGGACCGCTGTCTATGATACTGTGCCTCATGGGAAGTTGACTCAAACAATCAATTTGCTGATCTACATAATGTATCTCTGGGTCCAACACTGCCGTTTGTGTGTTATAATAGGAATGATTGATGTTTAAGTTTATGCAATTTCTTGATATACCACTCAGGCTGAAGGGCATCAGTGCAATTTACAATCACTACAAGCAAATCCTGGATACATTCCCTTGTCCCCAAAAGGCTCACAATCTTGGTGTACCTGAAGCAATGGAGAGTTAAGTGACTTGCCTATAGGACTAGAAACCCCACTCCCTCCAGCCTGAGATTGCTCTCCCCAGGTGGGAATTGAATCCCCAGCCCTCTGGCCTGAGGTACCTTGTCCTAACCACTAGGTCGCTCCTCCTCTGCAAAACAAGTTGCTCCTCTACAAAATCCTTTAATCGACAAAACACAGTGGGACCAATTCAGTTATAGACGTCCTGTCCCTGTACAGCCGATCAAAATCGGGGTGTGCAGCGATATCACCCGATTCTGATCCCGCGGGGGCTAGACATACCCGCAGGACAAGAATTGGATCTACCAGCCTGGTTGTGCAGGCCGAGCCATGATTCTGATTGGCAACATGTCCGGCACCTTCCTGGCTAATTCAGCCAGGCTCCTGAATGGAGCCGCAGTGCCATGGCATCCCATCGCCATGGCACCGCAGCTCCATTCAGGAGCCACTATCACTAGCCACCACCAAGAAGATTGCTTCCCCGCAGCCTGACCACTGATCTGACCTTCCGTGGTCAGGATTGGAATACAGGGAACCCCCTGCACCCCTCACCTGTCTCCACCGGCCTCCACTGTCCACCCACGTCCAGGGGGACTTATTCTACCTCCGAGGTGGAATAAGTCCCCTTTCTGTGTGACCCCAGACATACAGGGCCAACCTCAGAATTGGCCCTGTACATCCAGAGGCACAGCCCTGACTGCCGCCCACCCTTGCTCCTCCCCTGGCCCACCCCTCCCGCCCATGAACAGAGCTCCCTGCACAAGTGGCCTGTATGTGGAGGGAGCTCTGTTGCCGCCAGAGGGCTCCAGCTATTTAGCAGGTCTGGACATTCAGGCACGCTAAATGGAGACCAGAATGACCCCCAGTATTTTCAATTACCTTACTAAGAAATGGAAGTAAAGACAGGATGAAGCTTCTGCATAATATACAAATCCTTGCCATCACCCTTGATAAGAGGCCATACAATAGCTTTTTTCAAACTGTGAGTCAAGGTACCTGATTCCAAAGAACCATTTACAGTGGCAACCAACCATTTTTTTCTCTAAATCTAAATGCCTTGCCTGCTAATCAACCCTTGAACCCCCCCTTCCCAAAGGAGTTTAGGAAAAGAAAGGATTTTTAGTGAAACACCCCAGCATTTTGAGAAGGCAAGGATAAGGTGGTTATTCAGCTGTCAGCTGGAAAAATTTCCAACAAGAGAGGGCAGAAGTTAAAAACTCCAGCAGTATGATGTAATCCATCTGTAGGTAACCAGGTAATGACTGTACGCATGACTAGAGAGAACTGCAGGACGTAGGGGCATGCAGATTTGTTAGTTTTCACGGATAGATAGAAATCACACACCACTGTTATTTGCAAATACAAATGATAATCCAATTCTAAAGATGAGAGGTATAGATTGAAATGTGTACTGAGGATCATGAGAGCATTACAGAACTGTGTTCACTGGAGAGGCAGATTCTCTCACCCTGACTTATATGGCAAGGGGAGAACCCTGTCTAACTGACCTGGACCTGAATTAAGTTTCTGTTTAGTAATAGTAGTAGTAGTAGTAGGGAGGGAGGGAGGGAGGGAAGGAAGGAAGGGGGGGGGTGTTTGTACCCCTCTTTAGCCTCTAATTGGATTCTTGTCCTATGACCGAGAGGAGGAGAGAATTCCCCAAGCTGGGGAAGTTAAACTGCAACCCAATGTCCCAGAGAATCAAAATCAAAGAGGGCTTGAGTCTATAAGAGCTAGAGTCACTGAGTATGCATATAGCAGGGATACAATCTCTAGTGATGGAAACCCCTCCTAAAGAAGGAAGGGCCTGCTGTACTTTCATTTTCTGACGAGTGATGACCCCTTCAAGTGGAAGAAGGCACAGCAGCAGAGATGGTGAGCAAAGCAGTGACCTCTTCAGGTAGAAGGAAGCCTTGTGGAGAGATGGCGAGTGCAGCAGGGCAGATGGAGGCATGGCACTGGATGGAGACAGTGTGTGCAGCAATGACCTCCAGAAAGAAGGTGCTTCAGTGGTGGAGATGGTAAGTATAGCAGCGATCCCTCCACGTGGGAGGGGGCCCGCAGCAGACATGCCTGGCCAGGCACAATAGATCCTCTCAGGACTTACAGCAGCCGCCATCCAGTGGCATTCCAGCGCATGGGTAAGACTTGCGGGAAGAAAGGGGGGGAGGATATCTGGCACTAGAACATAGGAGAGAAAAAAGGACTGGCCTAGCTAGCTGGTGGTACCATATGGGGCTTAGTATCCCGTATTTATCTGCATGTTTATCTGGTACGGTGTAGGTGCATATAAACAAATTTTTTGCTGTTCATTGAAGGGTTATAACATAGTAACATAGTAAGTGACGGCAGATAAAGACCAGCTTAGTCCATCTAGTCTTCCCAGCAAGATGGCAAGAGTAGGTGCACCTGTCGCTCTGTGCAGGCCACCCCTCCCCATGTCTTTGTTTAGGGGTGAACCCACCACTCCATGTAGGACACCCCTATTTGTTGAGACGTTAGATGGTTCAGAAGTTAGATGGTACCGTTTATTTTGTTTTTATCCTGCTGCTGTAAAGGGATCCACTGTGTTTGTCCCATGCTGTTTTGAATTCTGTCACCGTGTTTGCCCCCACCACTTCCATCGGGAGGGCATTCCAAGCATCTACCACCCTTTCAGTGAAAAAATATTTCCTGACATTGCCTTTCAATTTACCACCTTGCAGCTTCATGTTATGCCCTCTAGTTTTACAGCTTCCCCGTCTTTGGAAGAGGTTTGTTTGTTCATCATTTCTCTTTAAGTATTTAAAGGTCTGAATCATATCTCCCCTGTCCCTCCTCTCCTCCAAAGTGTACATATTTAGGAATTCAAGTCTCTTCAAATCATTTTGGTTGCCTTTCTCTGAACAGTTTCCAGTCTTTTTACATCTTTTGCAAGATATGGTCTCCAAAACTGAACACAATATTCCAAGTGAGGCCTCACCAGTGACTTGTACAATGGCATAAGTACCTCTTCCTTTCTGCTGGTAATCCCTCTTTGTATGCAGCCCAACATCCTCCTGGCTTTTGCCACCGCCTTGTCACACTGTTTTGCCACCTTGAGATCATCAGAGATAATCACACCAAGGTCTTTCTCCTGAACCGTGCATACCAACCTCTCACCCCCTATCGTGTACTTTTCCCTTGGATTTCTGCTACCCAAGTGCATGACACTGCACTTTTTCGCATTAAATCGTAGTTGCCAAGCATTAGACCAGTCTTCCAGCTTTTATAGATCTTTCCTCTTGTTAACCACTCCCTCGAGGGAGTCCACTCTGTTGCAAATTTTATGCTTCAGGGAGATTACTACCTGAATTGTTTAAGCGCACTGCTGATACTGCATATAAACTTACAGTTGCAAAGGCTAATAAACCTTGTAAATATTGCCAGCCAGCCTTCTTCACAGTCATATTTTTGAGGGAATTTTGGCAGTGATTCCAGTTACACATTAATCCCTGTAAATGCAAAGTGATGCACATGTATTTTTCATCGGCCTGCTTAGTATAAGGTACTACATTTCTTTGGCCGATGGCAGCTCTCCAAGCACAGCAGGAACATGTTATGACTCTATTTTGGTAGATTTTAGATTTTTATCTTCTTGATGAGTTCATGTTGTTGTGATCTTAAAGAATGTCTAATGGTGAATACTTCAATGAAACTAAAGACAAGGCTAAACATTTAGTCAGTCACAAACTTAAAAGGCAGCGTAGTTCATGATTAATATTGGCTGAAACGTGATCTTTATTTCATGCCAAATTAAGTTAAGATGAGTATGGGAGATTTTTCCATCTAACACTCTTGTAAATGTTTATTGTTTAATCTAAAGCCCTTTCTAATTCTCAAACACATATGCAACTATAAAACAAAACACTTAAAAAGTGAATGAACTGAAATACATTAACATCTGTGATAATTATTTGAAAATCTAATTATTCTTATTTCTTATATGCACAAACAGATGTAATTCTTGAAGGCTCTACATCTTGACAAAGGGTTTTAACAAATGTCCACTGCTGCAAAAAAAAAAAAAAAGAGGACATTGGTCTGATAATTTTAGAACAGACTGGATCTGGAAATGTTGATATATAGAGAAAATCAGGAATATGTGCCAGCTCTGTGGATGTGGTGGGTATTAGAGCACCTTCAATATTAAGTTAACTCCTTTACTGTGTCCAGGGAGGAGTAATTTACATTATATTTAGTACCCCTGTTCATTTTGAAAAGTTGGTTCATATGCTGCCAGTCTGGGTTTGAGTTACCAGACCTCTCGTCACCTTGTTTTGTGAACAAATGGAAGAACACCAGCAGTCCTGTTTACCTCATCCCTACAGGAATAATAGAATACATTATGTGGCGCTCTACCACCCCTCTGCCATTATCTTCCATGATCCCTAACTGCTGATGCCCTGGAGGTGAAAAAGTCAGTTGAGCCATGGTCCTGGTCAGGGCCAATTCTACCAGTAGGCAGATTAGGCTTCTGCCTAGAGTGACATAATTCATGGGGTGGCAGTACAGAAGGACTGCAGCACTTGATGGCCACTGTCAATGTGGCAGCAAGCCTTTGAACACCCATATGCTCGTCTACTGTGTCCTGCCTCCTCTGGCAGGAAATTTGCATTGAAGGGGGCAGGTTGCAGCAGGCCTAGAGCGTCTGTGGGTGCTGAAAGGCCCACCATCACTCTGATGCAATCTCAGGCTCCAGTAGATGATGGGGGTAGAGTGGCAGCAGTAGTAGCAAGAGGAAAGGTAAAGTTAATGGAAGGTACTGACGTGACAACATGCGTTTCGAAAGAGCATGTCCAAGGAGAAAGAGTAGGGTTCTACTTGGACATGCTCCTTGGGGTGACATTTGGCCTTTTATTCTTTTTAGTTTGCTGTTCTTAGTTTTATCTTTTCTTTGTTTCATTTCTACCAATGGATAGATCCATGCCTAAATACTCCAGTCCAGTTTGTTATGGATGTTGGCAGTCATTTCTATCCCACCTAGTACCACTCTGGAATCAAAGATGTCCAATACTTTGTGAATCAGATCAGGATCCTGGACCTAACCTATCATTTCACTTTCCTTTAGCTCAGTGGAAAACTGGTCTTTCATACCCTAGATCCATTCAGAAGAAATTTTCTTCCATCTATGATTTAATTGAAGATAATAATCTCGTGATACTCTGCTTTACTGAGATGTAGCTTAGTTGAAGCAATTTAGGGGGAGGATCAAGATAGTGGCAGGACTTCATACAAAATTGTGAACTCCAAGGTGCTTTCTGTTTCCCCCACAGTGCTTGAACTTAAAAGTATGGATAAGCACAACGGAAAGACCAGGACTTACCTTGCAGTCTGAGTCCACTGGAGCCAGTGGTCAGCAAACACTCAATGTCTTTGTCATCTGCAGCTGAGAATACAAATCTGGAGCATGTGACACTCACCAATGGAGGGCCTGTCACGAATGAGGAACTTGATTCAGCCCAGAGCAGAAAGAGATCCTCCCAGAGACCCAGAAGTGGGCCTGTGTCTAGAGAGTCAGTAGTCTCCTGTAGGCAGGGAGTACTCCAAGTGCAATGTCTGATGCAGGAGCTCTGCTGGAGAATTCAGGTCCCAGAGTCCGATTGGCACTAGGTCAGTGCTGGGTGAGCCTATGTGTGGCAAATTATTTAAGATGTCATCGTCTTTTTTGAACCCTAAAACCAGCAGCACCAATTTGGAGAGGGTTGCAAATGGATTAAAAGTGGTTGAATCATCTATGCAGGAGGAGGTCAAAGTGGTCACGAGGATGGAAGAGTCCCTGACAAGGGATCATGTAATAGTGAACACTAATTTACTTCAGGTCCAATGTAATATCCAGTCAGAAACTTTAGGGCAGCATGGAGGAAAAATAGCTGTTCTAGAACAAGAGGTGGCAGATATAGAAGTTTATCAGAATCAGAATCATTGATTGAATTTATGATTGTTGAACCTCCCTAAGTCTCCATTAATTACAATGATGGACATGGTTAAAAAGTATTTTTTGGAAGTACTTCAGGTACTGCAGAAAGCTTTACTGTTCTTGTTGTGAGCCTACAATGTTGATTCTAGAAAAGGTGAGAGTGAAGGCCTATAGAAAGGAAAAATATCAACAGTTAGTTTGGATTTGACTCAGTGTTTAGAAAATTTGCAACCAGTGATATCTGCCCAAGCTACCTAAATAGTAACCTTCACCCTTCAGCTGGATAAAAATGGATTTTTAGACTGTCGGAGGCATATTCAAAGCATTTTAGCTACTGAATATTGCCACAGACATTGTAAAAAAAAGAGCTTAGCTACCATTGGGGTGGCCTGTGGGCAAATCGGGGGTGTTGCTGGTTGCTAACTAGTCAGCCAGATCTAGTGAACATAAGATAAGAACATATAAGAACATAAGATATGCCATACTGGGTCAGACCAAGGTCCATCAAGCCCAGTATTCTGTTTCCAACAGTGGCCAATCTAGGTCATACGTACCTAGCAGTTTCCCCAAGGGACACAGGTTCCACAATGCTTGTATTGGTTCAAGCATTGATATCCTGGGTCCCTTCTTAATAATGGTTTATGGACCTTTCCTCCAGGAACTTGTCCAAACCTTTTTTAAACCCAGCTACACTAACAGCCTTTACTACATCCTCCGGTAACAAATTCCAGAGTTTGATTACACGTTGAGTGAAAAAATATTTTCTTTTATTAGTCTTAAATAGTTTACCCTGTAGCTTCATTGCATGTCCCCTAATCTTTCTATATTCTGATAAGGTAAACAATCGATCTACGTTTACCCGTTCCACTCCGTTCATTAATTTATAGACTTCTATCATATCTCCCCTCAGCCGTCTCTTTTCCAGGTTAAAGAGCCCCAACCTTTTTAGCCTTTCTTCATAGGAGTAGCCTTCCATCCCCTTTACCATTTTGGTGGCTCTTCTCTGAACCTTTTCTAAAATCGCTATATCCTTTTTAAGATACGGCGACCAGAATTGCACACAATATTCAAGGTGCGGTCTCACCATGGAACGATATAGAGGCATTATAATATCTTTTGTTTTATTTTAAATTCCTTTCCTTATCATACCTAGCATTCTATTTGCTCTCTTGGCCGCCGCTGCACACTGGGCCGAGGGTTTTAACATGGTATCCACAAGGACGCCTAAATCTTTTTCCTGGGTGGTGGTTCCTAATGTGGAACCTTGCATCGTGTAACCATAGTTTGGGTTGTTCTTCCCTAGGTGCATAACCTTGCACTTCTCCACATTAAATTTCATCTGCCATTTTGATGCCCAGTCTTCCAATTTATCAAGATCCTCTTGCAATTTTCCACAATCCTCCTGGGTTTTAACAACTTTAAATAGTTTTGTGTCATCAGCAAATTTGATAACCTCACTCGTTATTCCACTTTCCAGGTCATTTATGAATAT
The DNA here is from genome assembly GCA_033557465.1 of Ichthyophis bannanicus. Classification (NCBI taxonomy): domain Eukaryota; kingdom Metazoa; phylum Chordata; class Amphibia; order Gymnophiona; family Ichthyophiidae; genus Ichthyophis; species Ichthyophis bannanicus. The sequence goes on from CM066031.1 coordinate 1,599,225,795, forward strand.
GTCAAAAAGCAGCGGACCCAGCACAGATCCCTGGGGTACACCACTATTCACCTTTATCCATTGGGAAAATTGGCCATTTAGCCCTACCCTCTGCTTTCTATCTTTTAACCAGTTCCTGATCCACAGTAGTACACTGCCTCCTATCCCATGACTCTTTAGTTTTGCCAAAAGTCTCTCATGAGGGACCTTGTCAAAGGCTTTCTGAAAGTCCAGATACACAATATCAACCGACTCACCTTTGTCCACCTGTTTATTCACTCCTTCAAAAAAACATAACAGATTAGTAAGACAAGATCTTCCTTGTCTAAAGCCATGTTGGCTGTCTCCCATTAGGTCATGACTATCTACATGCTGAGTAATTTTATTCTTTATAATGGTTTCTACCATTTTTCCCGGTACTGATGTCAGGCTCACCGGTCTGTAGTTTCCCGGATCACCCCTCGAACCCTTTTTAAAAATTGGTGTTACATTGGCGATCCTCCAATCTTCAGGTATTAGAGATGATTTTAATGATAGTTCACAGATTACTGATAGCAGGTCTGCAATCTCAAATTTCAGTTCTTTCAACACCCTTGGATGTATACCATCCGGCCCAGGTGATTTGCTACTCTTCAGTTTATCTAATAGTTGTAAGACATCTTCCCGATGTATCGATATTTCCTTCAATTCTTCCACACCTTTAAATACCACTTCAGTCGTGGGTAACATCCCTACATCTTCCTCAGTAAAGACCGAAGCAAAGAATTCATTCAGTCTCTCCGCTATCGCCTTGTCGCCTCTTAGTGCTCCTTTAACCCCTTTATCATCTAATGGACCAACTGACTCTCTCACGGGTTTTTTGCTACGAATGTACTTGAAAAGGTCTTTATTTCGCGTTTTTGCTTCTGCAGCAAGCTTCTTCTCAAATTCTCTCTTTGCCTGCCTTATCAATGCCTTGCATTTGACTTGCCAGTGCTTGTGCTGTTTCCAGGTTTCATCATTTGGCTCTTTTTTCCATTTCTTGAAAGATGATTTTTTGGCAACAACAGCCTCTCTGACCTCACCTTTAAACCATGCTGGCAGTTTTTTGGACTTCCTTCCACTTTTCTTAAAGCGTGGAATACAGCTGGTCTGGGCTTCCAAGATAGTATTTTTCAACAACACCCAAGCTTGATGTACGTCTTTAACCTTTGCAACTGCTCCTTTTAGTTTTTTCTTAACTGTTTTCCTCATTTTATCATAGTCTCCCTTTCGAAAGTTAAAGGGTAGTACTGTGGATTTCCTTACTATCCCTCCTCCACTAATTAAATCAAAGGCGATCATGCTATGATCACTATTGCCAAGTGGCCCCAACACCCTTATCTCTTGCACTACATCTGGTGTTCCACTAAGGACTAGGTCTAATATTGCTTCCCCTCTGGTCGGTTCATGAACCAGCTGCTCCAAGAAGCAGTCATTTATTTCATCTAGGAACTTTATCTCCCTAGCATGTCCTGTTGTGACACTGACCCAGTCGATGCCGGGGTAATTGAAATCACCCATTATTATTACTGCACTGTAACTTTTGTTAGCTTCCTTGATTTCTTTGAGCATTTCATCATCCATTTGTTCACTCTGGCCAGGCGGACGATAGTACACCCCCACTGCCATCGCCTTTCCCTTTTTACATGGAATTTCAATCCATAGAGATTCTACAGCAAATTTTGTTTCTTGCAAATCTTTAATCCTTTCTGACTCAATGCCCTCTCTAACATAGAGTGCAACCCCTCCACCAATTTGATCAGCTCTATCATTTCGATATAGTTTGTACCCAGGTATCACAGTGTCCCACTGGTTGTCCTCCTTCCACCATGTCTCTGATATTCCAATCATATCTAACCTCTCGTTTAGTGCTATATATTCTAACTCTCCCATCTTGTTTTGTAGACTTCTAGCATTTGCATACAAGCATTTTAGAGACTGTATTTTATTCATATTAATTTGGCTATTGGTAGACATGGGTAATTTGGGATCTTTAAGTTCTGTCTGCTTATTCTGAGGGCATTTGGGCTACTTTACTCTTTTTTGGAACCTCTCTGCTTTTTGTAGTATCCTTCAAGGATACATTCTTCCGAACCATGCGCTCTTGGGCGACTGTCGGCTTTCCCCTATTATCTAGTTTAAAAGCTGCTCTATCTCCTTTTTAAAGGTTAATGCCAGCAGCCTGGTTCCATCCCGGTTAAGGTGAAGCCCATCCCTTCGGAAGAGCCCCTCCTTTCCCCAGAATGTTCCCCAGTTCCTAACAAATCCGAACCCCTCATCTCTGCACCATTGTCTCATCCACGCATTGAGACTCCGGAGCTCTGCCTGCCTTTTGGGTCCTGCGCGTGGAACGGGAAGCATTTCGGAGAACGCTACCCTGGAAGTTCTGGATTTCAACTTCCTACCTAAAAGCCTAAATTTAGCTTCCAGAACCTCCCTACCACATTTTCCTATGTCATTGGTACCAAGGATATGAGGCACCCTAGGCAAGCCCTCAGTCCTGCTGCCTTCCCTGATTCTGCCCACGCAGGAAGGGAGGCCATGGTAAACAGCTATTCAAAGCTGAAGCAGATGCTGTAGAGAATTGGATTTTAATAAACATGTGGAGGCCAATTCTGGTTGAGGCACATCTGGGCCATCCGGACGTCCAGAATCTGGATGACCAAGATATGCACCCGATTCAGCTCCCACGGGAGCTAGACGGCCTTGTGGGAGCAGAATCGGGGTATAAGGCCTGGACATTCTGGACATTCCCTGATACCAGCCTGCCAGATATCCAGATATCTCCCCAGCTAGCCCAGTCAGGTTCCTGCATGGAACTGTGGGCCATGGCATCCCATTGCCATGGCACTGCGGCTCCATACAGGAGCCCCGATTGGCTGTAGTTTTTAAAATTGTCATCTTCCCCACTGTCCGACCCCTGATAGGCCTTTCTGAATCTGGGATCGGGCTGCAGGGGGGCCCCTGCCCATCTCACCTCTTTGGGGGAGTCCTGCAGGCTCATCCACCAGCGACCAGGGGGACTTACTCCACCTCCGATGTGGAATAAGTCCCCCGTCCAAATCCCCATGCCGAACGTACAGGGCCATCATTGGAATAGGCCCTGTATGTCCAGAGAAGGGATCATACCTCTAGCCCACCCTCGCTCTTCCTCTGGCCCGTCCCCTCCCGCCCCTGTACTGAGTTCCCTGCACATCTCGGCTGTACATGCGGGGAACTCAGGATAGGGAACTGGCTCCTGCTGTTTAGCGGGGATGTATGTCCGGTTTGGATGTACATCCCTGCTAAACGGGACTCAGAATAAGCCCTATAGTTTATTGAACTTGATATATCACTTTTCAAAACAATCAAGGTGGAGTTTTTTCTTAATTTGTGTGTATTTTACCATTGATTGTAAATGATAAAATACACACAAATTAAGAAAAAAACTCCATAAGTGATAGGGAAGAGGAACGAGAGCAAAAATGAAGAAAGCACAACTTATCTTCATGAGCCCTGCCTGCCAAAGGCTTGCTCAAAAAGAAGGGCCTTTAACTGACCTTTAAAGTTTATATAGCTGAACTCAAGACAGAAAAAGTGATAGTGAGGGGATGATGAAAAAGAAGACTGAATTCCTAGTACTTCATAGTTTGCTTTGGAAGGAGGAGGGATATAAAACCTATTGCTATGCAGTGAATGTAAACAACATGGCGGAGCATAGAGGATAGTAAGGGAAGATAAGTAAACCAGAGCTTTGTTTTATAAGGACTTGTGAACCAGGATGAAAATTTTGTGACATACTCAATAAAAAACTGGGATCAGCAAAGGTGTAATACGGTTGAATTTTTTTGCATGGACCAATACCCGTAAGGCCGTGTTTTGGACAGTCTGTAATCTTTTCAATTGATAAATGGGGATGTCAGCATATATCACATTGCAATAATCCAGATGAGCTGCAACTGTACTAATAATGAGTAATGTTTGTGCTGTGGAGTCCAAAAAAGGAGGGAATGCCTTGGAACCGCCGAAGCGCAGTAAGGAGAATTTAACAACATAACTGATCTGAGAGGGAAAGGAAAGTTCTGAATCTATGTGAACACTCAGGTATTTAAATGAAGAATAAAATGTTATAGGAAGATTGTTCACAATGGAGGCGATGGTAGGGGAGGCTCTGCTACCTGTAATTCAGGTTGCAGTGGTCTTCCTAGGGTTTAACGGAAGGGCGCTAGAGTGTAACCAGGATGAGACTTGAGTAAGACAAGAATTTATCTGTGTTAAATCTGTGTCAAGAGAATCAGTATATGAGATCAGGAGAATATCATTGACATATATGTTAAAAGATATGCCATTTGAATGGATGAGAGACGCTAGTGTACTAAGGAATACATTAAACATAAAGGGGAGAGGCTGAACCTTGAGACCCTCAGAAGGCAACAACCTGAGACAGAAACCTGGAAAGAAAGGAAGTAAGCCACGATAGCATTTTCTAGCGAATTCCAATGCCGTGAAGGAGAATATTATGATCAACTAGATCAAATGCAGCAGTAAGATCTAATGAGACAGTTAAAACTATTTGACCTGCTAGTCAAGTGTACTACAAACTTCACTCAGCAGGGAATCAATAATAGTCTTAGTGCTGTGGTGTGTCCGGAATCCAGATTGCTGAGGATGCAAGGCGAGATTGTGTTCCATGTGTTCTATAAGCTGTGAAAGGATTACATGTTCCTTAAGTTTAGGTAGGAATGGCAAGTTGGATATAGGATAGTAGTTGGCTGGATCGGATGGGTCTAATTTTGGTCCTTTTAGAATAGGATGTACCAAGGCGCTCCTCTAAGTTTGGGGAATTTGGCCTACCTGAAGACTGTTGCTGATAATGGAATGAGCAACAGGAAGTAGTCCTAATGAGCGTTCTGTAAGCCATGATGACTGTATGTGGTCCAAGGGGCAAAAGGTCTTTTTTGTTGAAGAGACCAGTTTACTCAAAGAGAGCTTATTTATTTATTTAAGTGGTCTTGGTATACTGTTTTTCTACCAGTCACAATGGTGCACAATTTATGAACAGAATAGTGAGATGTACTTGAACATCTTGGGGATCATGGGAGGGGTAGCTTTGGGGAGTCACGGGATCAGACTTAGCAGTGGTACGTATGTGAGTAGGTGTGCTGTGAGGGGTAGGTATGTGGGGGTACAAGGGGTAGCTTCTTGGTGGATCAGCATGTGCCATAGTGTTCTTGGAAGAGATGAATCTTTAAGTGTTTACAGAAGACTTTTCTCTCCTGGATATTTCTTAAGGTGGGTGGCAGTGTGTTCCATAGAATGGGGGTGTAGAGAGGGAAGGACCTCTGGCAGGCATATTGGGTGTTATTGCCGATTTGCATTGGCAGGCTGAGCAGGTTACATTTGATCTGCCTGCAGGGCCTGTTGGAGCTGGGGGTGTTGATTGACCTTTGGGGGTGTTCGGCAGTGAGGCCATCCCGAGCTTTATGGATGATGGTGAGAGCCTTGAATTTGATCCTGGAGGTGATGGGTAGCCAGTGGAGGGATCAGGATGGGTGTGATGTGGGAGTGTCTAGGTGCTCAGCAGATTGTTCATGCTGCAGTGTTCTGAGCGAGCTGTAGTAGATGGATGGGGCGTTTGGGTAACCCATAGTATATGGAATTGCAATAATCAAGCAGGAGGTGATTGTGGCCTGGCAGACTGTGCGAAAGTCCTCAGAGGAGAGGAGGGTCAGGCATAGGTTGTTTAGCATTCTGAGCTTGAAATAAACTCCCTTCATAGTATTTTGGATGTGGGCTTAAAAGTCTAAGCATTGGTCTAAGGTGACTCTGAGATATTTGAGCTGGCTTTTGACTTTGAGGTCTGTGTCTCCAAGCTTGATGGATGTTGGAAGCGTGAACTCGGGGTCCCTGGAAACGTGTAGAATCTCTGTCTTGCTGAGGTTGATTGCCAGGCTGCAATGCTTGAGCCACAACCATTTCCTCAAAGCATGCTGAGAGCTTGGAGTAGTCTAGGGCAGCTGTGGAGAATGGTACGTATACCTTTATGTCACTGATGTAAATTAGATACCTGACATTGTGCTTCTGGATGCTTGTGCAGAGGGGGCAGACGTAAATGTTGAACCGCAGTGACAATATTGTGAATCCCTGGGGCACTCCTTGTGGCAGGGTATAGGGGGAGGATGAGATTTGTCCTATTCTGACCTGTTGGCTGCATTGTGAGAGGTACAAGTGGAACCACTGGGGTGGCTTACCCTGCACTCCAATCTTGCGGAGCTGGTTCAGCAGTGTTTGGTGAGAAACTGTATTGAACGCAGAGGTGATGTCCAGGAAAAGCAGTATGAAGCCTCTTGATTTGTTTGTTTTCTGTTCCTTCGATGAGGGTTGATAGTAGGGAAGTCAGCAGGGATTCTGCGCTGTGGTGTGGGCAGAAACCAGGCTGGTGTTGGTCCAGAAGTGTATGCTGGTCAATGTGTTCCTGGAGCTGGATTTGGACTGTTTTTTCTAGGACTTTTGCTAGGAATGGTACACTGGCAGTGGGTCAGTATGAGGTGGGTGATCCGGGGTCTAGGTTGGCTAATTTAGAAGGGGGAAGATGGAGGCCTCTTTGAGTGATGGGGGAAGGTAGGCATGGGAAAGGGATTTGTGCACTATGGTCGATATAAGTGGTAGGAAGTGGTTCTTTGTGGTCTTTATCCATGCCACTGGGTCTAGCAGGGAGGTCGTATTGATGCATGAGATGATATTGTTGACTTCTTCTAGTGGTAAGTTCATGAAGGTGATCCAAGTTTGGGAGTTATCTGTTGCTTCACTTATGGGGGGTATGACAAGTGCAGGGGGGTTGGTGGACCCATGTTTAGTCTGGAGAATAGAAATGTGCCCTTTGCCTCATAGAACGTCAGTGGAGGCAATCTCTGGGCTTGATGAGCACTTTGAAAAGCGTGTTGTGGTAGAACTCCTTCTTGGCTCCAAGTGTGTTGTCTCAGTAGGCCTTGAGTTTATATACAATGTTCAGTTTAGGGTCTCTTGATTTCCTCCACTGACGATCTATGCGGCAAAGGGCCTGTTTCTGTTTTTTTAACTTGGTGGGGTACCATGGTACCTGTCAGAGTTTCTTGGTGGAGCTGGGACGTAAAGGTGTAGAGGCCATGCAACCACCACATGATTGCATGCCATGTGATGGTTGCTGCTTTGAGGTTAGCTTTGGTCTTAGGTTTGAGTTCCTTCAGGGTTGGTAAGATATTTTGCAGGAAAGTCTGTTCATTGAAGGCTACAAAATGTCTAGCTTTGGGGATGGCATCTCGGGATGCATATTTGATGCGTTGCTGGGGCAAAGTGACCGTGATGAGATTGTGGTCTGACCAGGGAATGATTGGGGGAGTGTACCCAGGCGTAGTCAGGAAGAGGTTGGGGATGAAGACTAGGTCTAGGGTTCCTTCTTTGCTGTGAGTAGGGGTATTGAAGACTTGCATGGCCTGAAGAAAAGTGGTGCTTTGGTTGCTTGAGGTGGATGGCAGGTTCAGGTCTCTGAGGAGAATGAGGTGTTTCTGGTGGGAGGTGTGAGAGCAGATGGTGTTGAGGAGGGTGTCAAGCTCCTCAGCTTTGTTGAGTGGTGTCATGTACACCAGACAGATGGTGATGTGTTCATTTGAAATTGTGAGGATGTCCATAGCTGGTGTAGAGGTGATGCTGATGTTCTCAAATTTGAGCGCTTTGCTTGAGAGGATGCAGATGCCTCCTCCTATAGTGTTGCTGCGTGGGCAGTTGTAGATGGTGTGAATGTCAGTACGGAGCTGATTGAGCAGAATGTTGTCGCTGTCGGAAAACCATGTTTCGGTGATGCACATGAGATCTAGCTTGCTGTTTGTGATCAGGTCCTGAAGAATCTGTATTTTGTTGCGAGCAGAGCATGCATTCACCAGGGTGTGTTTGATATGGTGGTTGGTACAAGTGGGTGGAGGGGTGGGTGCTCCTATTGTGACAGGGAGTAAGTGTCTGGGTCTTCTGTGATGGAAGATGCTGTTCTCGAGCCATGGTCTCATCAGCCTAGGTATGGGTGTGAGGATGATGGGTATAGTGCAAGAGTGGCCTACTGTGGTGGCATTAATTTCTATTGCCAGAAGAGAGAGGATTATGAGCAGGAGTGTGCAGAGTGTCCTCATTTTGGTGTTCCACATTGTGCAGTCCTTTCTTTTGGGTGGTGTGGGTCATTGAGCATTGTTTTCTCAAGGTCTTCGCCAAGAGTTCTGTAATAAGGGCAAATTCAAACCAAGTGTGCATCAACCCTGGAGAAGAATAATCAGGAGAATCAGGAAGTGTAAAGGAGGAGATGGGGGGAAAACTCAGCCGAATGACTGAGATTTTGTTAGTATAATAAAGCATTAAGACTCTGGGAGTGGGAGACCTGTGACAAAGTATTCAAGGAAGAGAGTTGGGAGGCAATAGCAAAAATGTTCTTAGTTTCAGAATACATTTTCATTAAATTATTTCTGAGCCCATATAAACCCTTTTCAGAAATGCAAAGTAGCGTGGAAAAGCTGCTAAAAGGGAGGATAGTGAGGTTTCTGGAGTCCAATGGATTGCAGGATCTGAGGCAGCATGGGCTTATCAGAGGCAATTCTTGTCAGACAAATCAGAATGATTGACTGGGTAACCAGGGAGTTAGACCGAGAGAGAGCCTTAGATTTGGTGCACTTAGATTTCATTAAAGCCTTTGACACCATTCCGCACAGGCGACTTATAAATAGAGCACACTAGGGATGGCCCGTAAAATGACTGACTGGCTTAGAAATTGGTTGAGTGGGAGGCAGCAAAGGGTACAGGTAAATGGAACTCACTCTGAGGAGAAGGAGGTTACCTGTAGTGTGCCGCAGGGATCTGTCCTTGGTCCAATTCTTTTTTAACATCTTCGTTAGTGATATTACAGAAGGGCTGTTGAGTAAGGTTTGCCTCTTTGCAGATGATACCAAAATCTGCAATAGAGTAAACACCCAGGAAGGAGTTGGTAACATGAGGAGGGATCTAGCTAAGCTTGAAGAATGGTTGACAATTTGACAGCTGAAATTTAATGCTAAAAAATGCAGGGTCATGCATTTGGGTTGCAAAAATCCAAGGGTGTGGTACAATGTAGGGGGTGAAGTACTTTTGTCCATAAAAGAAGAACAGGATCTGGGTGTGATTGTTTCTGATGATCTTAAGGTGGCTAGACAGGTAGAAAAGGCGACTGCAAAAGGCAGAAGGATGCTTGGGTGCATAGGGAGAGGAATGGCCAGCAGAAAAAAGGAGGTGATAGTGCCTCTGTATAAGTCTCTGGTGCGATCTTATTTGGAGTATTGTGTGCAATTCTGGAGACCATACTTTCAAAAGGACATAAATAGGATGGAGTCAGTGCAGAGAGTGGCTATTAAAATAGTTAGTGGTCTTCGTTATAAAACATATGAGGATAGACTTAAAGATGTATACGTTAGAGGAAAGGCAGGATGGAGGAGATATGTTAGAGAGATTTAAATATTTCAGTAGCATAAATGCACAAGAGGAGAGCCTCTTTCAATTAAAAGTGAGCTCTGCTATGAGGGGACATAGGATAAGGGTGAAATGGGATAGATTCAGGAGTAATATGCAGAAATATTTCTTTATGGAAAGAGTGGTAGATGCATGGAATAGTCTTCCAGTGGAGGTAGCAGAAACGAGGACAATATCTGAATTCAATAAAGCATGTGATAAACACAGAAGATCTCTAAAGGAAAATAGGGGACTATGGTATTTGATATTTGATAAAGCATATGAGGACAGACTTAAGGATCTTAATATGTACACCTTAGAGGAAAGGCGGGATAGAGGTGATATGATTGAGATGTTTAAATACCTCCGTGGCATAAATGTTCAGGGAGAGATCCTCTTTCAATTGAAAGCAAGTTCTGCTACGAGGGGACATGGGATGAGGGTGAAGGGAGATAGATTCAGGAGTGATATGCGGAAATATTTCTTTACAGAAAGAGTAGTGGATCCATGGAATAGTCTCCCAGTGGAGGTGGTAGAGATGAGGATAGTAACTGAATTCAAAAAAGCATGGGACCAACACAGAGGATCTCTAAAAGTAAAAAGTGGACTGTTGTAGTTGTTGTTATGGAAGGACAGACTAGATAGGCCATGCGGTCTTTTTCTGTCATGTTTCTATGTTTCTATGGAAGGGCAGACTAGATAGGCCATGTGGTCTTTTTCTTTCATCATGTTTCTATGACATTGGTCTCCTATACAAAAATAGTATGTAAGGATATTGGTTGTCATTGTACATCTCAGCAGTAGTGGGAGAGATAGGTGGTAGATTGGGGCCCCAGAGACCCTTGATGTCATAGGGTAGGGTGATCAGGGTTGCTCAAGCCACCTCTGTATCTTTGCTTTCAGGTGGAGAGGTGGGAATGGCGCTCTGTGTTTTCTTATCTTCCTGCAAGATTAGCTCAGACAAGCTCGTTATGCTCCCCAGCCAGCAGTTGGAGGCAGATCAGAGAAACTTTCAGTGATGCCATCACTTGTATATATAGTATGCTGGTTCAACACTGACAGAAGCCAGTACTTTCTGCCTCCAGTAGATGTCAAGATGTGTGGACTGGTGCAGCAGTGCAGATAGACTTGTCTTCCCTGGCTCTGATCATGGTTGTTCGCCTGCAAGTTTGAGATCTTGGCCCATTGTTTGCTTGGGGCTTGGATACATGCGTTGGGGTTCATTTTAGAAGCTCTATTGGTGATTTCCATGTCTGAAAATGGCTTTTCAGATGGGTCAGTCACAAAAACATACCAAGAGCTATTTTAGAAAGCTCTGAATTTACACGTCTGCTGTGATCACATCTATGCCGCATAGGGTGGCCCTGAAAAGACACATGTGTATGCCCAATTTTAGAAATGGTCTGCACATCTCCGCCCGCTTTTAGTGACTTCCAAATCTATACCTGCTAAAGAGCACAAATAGGCATTAGAAAAGTGTTCATTCGGGCACCCAAACACTTGTAGGGAGGAGAGAAGAAGGCACTCTCATATCTTCAACCCATTTTTGTACTGGAAAAAAAACCATGTAGTAAAATGAAGACACTAGTTTTGTAGCTGCCAAACAGTGGCACATCTACACTTACAAAATCAATGGCAGGAAGTGTGAGTCTTCCACATAGACATGCCCGTTCTGAAATGCCATCTGAATATGTCTATATAGCCGTGAGTGCCACTGTCCATTATAGCTATTGATATGCATGACTTCAGCATTTTCATGGTCATACAGATGTCCCAGATATCACTTACACAACCTTTCTAAAATGTGTTTTTTCTCCTTGAGCCAACAGTTGCCTTCTGTCCATCACTGTTATCCATGGGTTTCAGCACTGGTGGGCTGGAGAGCGGAAGGAGGACTACACAGGCCCCCGAGGGACACCTTTGTGAAATCTCCTTGTAGCTCCATAACAGAGATTGATGATCAAGGAAATTCTTCATCACTTCCTGCAGTTGCAGGCTATCATGCCTATGTCCTCTGCAGAACAAGGTCAGGAGTGCTATTCCATTTGCTTTGTTGTGCACAAAAAAGGTGGATCCTTCAAGCCCACTCTGGACAGAAGGTGGTCAATGCCAAGAAAGCCCCACTTCCACATGGAGACCCTAAGGTTGGTTATTGCATTGGTCTAGCAAGGGGAAGTTTTGACCTTCTTTTACCTTTCTGAAGCATACCACCATATTCCACTTCAGAAGCAACATCAGTGGTTTCTCTGCTTCTGCATCCTGGGCCACCATTTTCATTTTCATACCCTGCCTTTCGGTCTGGCCATAGTACCTCACACCTCAAAGATCATGAGGGTACTGGCAACCATCCTGCGCAAACAAGGATTCTGGGTTCACCCAAATGTGGATGATTGGCTGATTCAGTCCAACTCCATGGAGATGTCCTGGGTGGATATGACCCAGATAATATGGTGGTTGGAGAAGCTGGAATGAGTGATTCACTATCCCTAGTTCCCTCCCAGATCTTGGAGTATCAGGTTATCAACTTCAAGACTTTCTTGGGCAGGGTGTTTCTCACTCCAGAAAGGTTGGACAAGCTGAAGCTGCAGCTCAACGTTTTTTGCACCAGGCAGTTCCCAGGGGCCTGGGATAACCTGCAACTCCTGGAGTCAATGGCATCGACCCTGGAATGGGTATCCTGGGCTAGGTCACAAATGCACCCCTGCAGGAACATCTTCTGAATCAATGATCTCCCTACTCCCAGTTGTTCGAACATCGCCTACCTCTTTCCTGGAAAATCAAGGGAGAAATGGACTGGTGGACAGGATACCTCTGGAGGTGCCAGACTGGATACCTACACAGAGCGGTGGATATACCCCTACACAAAGACAGAGGGAGGGGTGATCTGCATGAAGCGGCAGGTGCACCTACTCTTGCCACCTTGCTGGGCAGACTAGATGGACCATGATGGTCTTTATTTGCCATCATATACTGACTATGTTATGTTACCATGGATGTCATCCTGCTGGGCTGGAGGGGGATGCATTTTCTGGATCAGTTTGTTCAAGGGCATTGGTCTCCTCAGGAAGCCTCCTGGTCAATCAAGAGACTATAGGCTATGGTGATCCACCTGGCTCTGGAGAGATTTTGGTCATTCTGGCAGCCAAATAATTCAAAGTGTTCTTGGACAATGCCTCGGCAGTGGAGTACGTCAACAAGCAAGGTGGCACTCACAGCACTGTGGTGGACACAGACGTGTTGTTGGGCAGAGATTCATCTGGTGGCTTTGTTAGCAGCCCACATAGCGGGCATCAAAAACATGCAGGCTGATTTTTTTGAATTGGAACACCATGGATCCCAGCATGTGGGAGCAAAGTCCTCACGTGTTTGTCCTCATTGTGCAGAGGTGGGATCTGCCAGTGTTTTATCCAATGGCCACCCAGGGGAATACCAAAACGGAAAACGTTTTCAGCCCCAAGAAGGATCCATGGGCAGTGGGCTTGGATGTCCTTATTCAGGAGTGGCCTCAGAAAGGGCTTCTAAATGTCTTTACCCTGTGGCATTTGTGAGCTGACTTCTGTGCAGAATTCATCTCACCTGGGCTTGGTCATTCTAGTGGAACCAAACTGGCTGTACAAGCTATACTATGTACATATTTTGAGTCGACTGATGGGGCCCCCTCTATTTTTACCTCAGGAGAGAAAACTTCAGTGACTGGGCCTCCTAGTCTTGGAGGATCCTGTTCACTTCTTGCTTACAGACTGGCCCTTAAGAGGTGTAAGGTCTAATACTCTGAAACAGTAGTCAGCACCCTTCTTAAGATCTGGAGGGTCTCTATATCTTTTGCCTATGAGGGTCTGGAGGGTCTTTGAGAGGTGGTGTTCATCTTGGACCTTGAATTCCAGGAAGGAGAACATAGTCACCTTCTTGTAGTCCAAGTTGAATCAGGGTTTAGCTCTGAACTCTCTCAAGGTTCAGGTGGCAGCCTTGAGTGCTACTGGAAGCATGTTAAGGGAGTGTTCTTAGTGGTGTACCCTGATATGTCCCACTTCCTTAAGGGGGTGAAGCAAATCAGTCCACCCTGTGTCCGAAGGAGTCTTTATCTGGTATTGAAGGAGCTGAAAGGTCCCCTCTTTGATCCTCTTTGGATGGCCTCTTTAGGCAGTATTCCTGGTGGCTGTTGCGTTTGTCAGGCAGGTGTCAAGAGCTACAAGCCTTATCTTGTAGGGAGCATTTTCTGGTCATTTGATAAAGTCTGTCTTTCTGAGGACAGTACCATCCTTTCTCCCGAAGGGGCTGTCTTCCTCTCATCTCAACCAGACTGTGATCCTGCCCTTCTTCTCCTTCTTAGGGAAGACTTTCAGACAGACCCCTTGCTGCATCTTTTGGACCATTTTTTGTCCTATTCAGTAGTTTCAAGGAAAGGACAGGGGGCAGCAAAGTCCTCGATTGTCTGCTGGATTAAGGAAGCTATTAGCTTTGTCTACAGCATCTTCTGTATACAGTAGGAAATGCATGCCAGAATGAGTCCGAGCTCACTTCATTAGGGCATAAATCCCCCTCCTGAGTGAAAACCCACCCTGGTGTCTCCAGATTACATCTGTAAGGTGGCTACCTGCTTATCTCTTATCACCTTTGTAAAACACAATAAGTGGCATGTGGGAGCAATAACATAATGGTGCCTTTGGCAGAGAGTTCTGTCTGGAGCATCATCTTCCTCCCACCTTGACTCCTGACTGCCTGGGTACATCCCACTCTCCTGGACTGATCTAGCAGGATGATAAGGAAGGAGAAATTTCCATATCTGCTAATTTCCTTTCCTTGAATTTTGCAAGGCAAAGACCTGGCCTGGAAGACTACTCATACAGGTATTTTCAGTATCAATACCTGATGCAGAATCAAGTATGGTAAGAGAGACAAAGGTTTGCACAAAGATATTGTTGATGAATACTTTTTCAGATTTTTTTGCAAGTTTTCAGTCTTGCTTTCTGCTTCGGAAGTGTCTTACTGACTTCTCTCTGTGCTGCACCAGCATATATACAAATGGTGACATCATTGAATGTTGTTCTAGTCTGCCTCCATTTGCTGGCTGAGGAGCACAACCTACTCATGTAGTCTAGCAGGATTCAAGGAAAGGAAATTTACAGGTATGGACAACTTCTCCATCTTTGTTTGTGGGACTGGGGGGGGGGGGTGGAATCAAGGACATTCTTAGAAATAATAGTGGAGAAGGTCAGAGAAAATCCATCAGGCTCATATTACTAGCAACAACATCCCAATGGAATTATCTGCTGTAAAAACTAAAATCTTTATGCCCTTTGGCATTAAATATGCAGATAATGCCCTTTATGCCATTTGGCATTAACTGTGCAGATAATGCCTGCATTAAAGTCAGCCATTAAAGTATACTGAGGGTGAATTTAATGCTGTACCAGTTTCCAGTTTCTTTTTGGCTGTGTTTTGTGCTGCATGCAGTAGATGTACTAAGTCAAAAACTCCAATGAATATCCAGACTGCTGGGGTTGAAATTAAAGATTTATCTAGTAATTTATCAAGCCCATATGAATACATTATTTAAAAAATGAAGCAATTAATATGACCTAAAATTATATAATATCTTCATTCAATATATGGTCCACTTTATTTCTACCTCCAGTATCCCAACTTGTCCAAAAATTACCAACCATAATTAAACAATTCAATAAAGATGCTTTCAAAATTCAATGAAACTCACCTGGAAAGTTCATCATTAAATATTTTCATGCCCAAGAGCAGTAAATTTCCCAATTTCAGTGAAACCTATCTGAAACAGTCATCATTAATATTTATACTCCCAACAGCAGTAAAATCCCTGACAAAACACTGCTTTTTGAATCCAAGATTCTGTTTCAAGGGCCCTCAGTTTGGTCATTCTAAACTCTCTTACAATAAGAACATAAGAAATGCCTTAGTGGGTCAGACCTAGGTCCATCAAACCCAGTATCCTGTTTCCAGTAGTGGCCAATCTAGGCCATAAGTACCTGGCAGGTTCCCAAAAAGGCACAATGTTCTTCATATGTCCTCTGGAGACACCAAATATCACCATATCCTAAATTCTGAACATCTACAAATCAAATTCCGTCCTACAGTACATGATTAAATGTCATATGACTGAGATTTAAAATAGTAACCACGATGTGGCTTAAATAAAAGCTGTGAATGTGGAATATAACACTGAGGAAAAATTGGTCCTATAGTTTTTAAATAATATATTCATATGGATTTGATAACTTACTAGCATACAATATGATAGCTATCTGCTATTACTGTGAGACATAGGGTTTTTTTTTTCTGATGATGGTGCAACCCCACCTATTTTTATTGTGCTTCTTTCCTGATTTTTTAATTCTACCTTCCTATTTTACTACTACTGCTAAGCCTTTATATAGTGCTGCAAAGTGGACACAGCACTGTACAGATACACAAAATAGACATTCCATAAGACCATAAGAAATGCCATACTTACTGGATCAGACCAAGGTCCATCAAGCCCAATATCCTGTTTCCAACAGTGGCCAATTCAGGTCACAAGTACCTGGCAGGTTCCCAAAAATGTACATAGGTTCCACAATGCTTGCCTGGGATAAGTAGTGGATTTCCCAGGTCCTCTTTAATAATGGTTTACGGACCTTTTCTCCAGGAACTTGTCAAAATCTTTTTTAAACTCAGCTACACTAACAGCTTTTACTACATCCTCTGATAACAAATTCCAGAGTTTGATTATGCATTGAGTGAAAAAATATTTTCTCTTAGTAGTCAAATGGGTTACATTGTAGCTTCTTTGCATGTCCCCTAGTCTTTCTACTTTTTGATAGGGTAAACAACTGATCTACTCTATTCAGTAATTTATAGACCGTTATCATATCTCCACTCTTCCATTCCTTTTCCAAGTTGAAGAGTCCTAACCTTTTAAGCCTGTCCTCAGAGGAGTATCCTTTCATCCCCTTTACCATTTTGGTGGCTCTTCTCTGTACCTTTTCTAATTCTGCTATATCCTTTTAAAGATATGGTGACCAGAACTGCACACAATATTTAAGGTGGGGTCGCACTATGAAACGATACAGAGGCATTTATAATATGCTTAGTTTTATTCTCCATTCCTTTCCTTATGATACCTAGCATTCTATTTGCTTTCTTGGCCACCACTGCACACTGGACGCAGGGTTTCAACATATTATCCATGATTACCTCTAAATCCTTTTCCTGGGTGGTAGTTCATAATGTGGAACCTTGCATCATGTAACCATAGTTTGGTATGTTCTTTCCTAGGTGCATAACTTTGTCCACATTAAATTTCATCTGCCATTTGGACATCCAGTCTTCTATTTTATCAAGGTCCTTTTTCAATTTTTCACAATTCTCTTGCATTTTAACAACTTTGAATAATTTTCTGTCATCTGCAAATGTAATCACCTCCCTTGTTATTGCCATTTCAAGGTCATTTATGAATATGTTAAAAAGTAGTGGGCCCCAGCACAGGTTCCTGGGGTACTTCACTGTTCTCCTTTCTTCACTGAGAAAATTGGCCATTTAGCCTTACTCTCTGCTTTCTATCGTTTAACCAGTTCCTGATCCACAATAGTACACTGCCTCCTATTCCATGACTTTTTAATTTTGCCAAGTCTCTGATGAGGGACCTTGTCAAAGACTTTCTGAAAATTCAAATACACTATATCAACTGGCTCACCTTTATCTACCTGTTTATTCACACCTTCCAAGAAATATAACAGATTAGTAAAACAAGAATTTCCTTGGCTAAATCCATGTTGAGAACTCAGGGACCATCGCGTCAACAATGACCATTGGAGTGGCCACATGTGAGCACATGCCCACAGGACCATCTCTATTGTCACTGCCATCAGTCCAAGGAGCTGAAGATAATCCCATACTCTGGGGGCCTGCTGTGCACAGAGCTGCACTAGGAAATTCAACAGTCTTTTGACTTTGTCCTCTGGCAGGAAAACCCTGCCCACTTGAGTGTCAAAATGTGCTCCCAGAAACTCCATGTACTGGGAAAGGATAATATGGCTCTCTTCCTGATTGATCACCCAGCCAAGGCTTTCTAAGGACACTACTTGGGACTTTACCCAAGACGCTTCGGACAGAGAATGGGCCTGGATGAGCCAGTCATCCAGATAGGGATGGACACAGATCCCTTGGTGCCACAGCACTGCAGCCGCCACTACCATCATGACTTTGGAGAACATTCTTGGAGCAGTGGAGATCCCAAAAGGAAGTGTGGCGAACTGACAGTGAGAGCCAAGCACGGAAAACCGCAGATACCTCTGCTGATCTGCCCAGATCAAGATAAGAAAATATGCCTTGGCCACATCCAGAGAAGCAAGAATTCTCCTTGGCAAACTGCATGAATCACGGAGCACAAGGTTTCCATCCGAAAGTACAGGACTTGTAAGTGCTTGTTGACCCCTTTGAGGTTCAGGATGGCCAGAAGGAACCATCCTTCTTTGACACCACAAAGTAGATGGAGTATCTGCCCTTGCACCACTGCCTTTGGTTGAAGCAACTTGTCCAAGGTATGGCAAGCTGTGAAGACGTAGAAAGTGTATTCAGGAAAGGCCCGCATACATCCTGAATGTTTCCTATAGATGCCTACATTATACCAATGGCAACATGGAATAAGGCCAGCACTTTGAAAAGTTTATGCTCTGATCTTCAAACATGTCCCATACAGATGATTGGCTATGACATGTCTGTACTGAACTGGTGTGTCTGCTGTCTGGGAGGTCAAAAGATGCAATTGTAAAGAATAGAATTCACAGGTGAGGGATGTTTGTAAGGTTAGGGAACAATAAAAAATACCGCTACAGAAATATAAAGCACTGCAATAGTCTTTATTCTGGCTATGCTGACATTTGCTGTTTGTGCTAAAGGGGCTATTCTAGGCTTCCCAAAAAATTCCAGTGTTCGGAAAGATGGGAATGTTGATGTAAGGATAGTATGGGGCAGATATGTGTTTGGCTAGGAAATGAAGATCAGATGTGGTGTCCTGAGCCGCCATGCCACTATGTCTTCACAGCAGTTGTTTATAGGTACAGGGCATGGTTTTGCCAGAGGTATGTTATCTGTGACTGCAAGTGAGAGAGAGTGTGTGTGTGTGTGTGTGTGTGTGTGTGTGGTTTGAGTATTGCATGGGAGGATCTGGTGTGCTTATCCGCAAATCTAAGGGAACATGAATGTCTGACCAGTACCTGGACCGTAGGGATGACCACAGCATCACCAGGTGCCAGCATGATCAAGCAGAAGAAATCTGAACAGGTTCTCTATAGCGAAATGTTAAAACATATCCCTATCACTAATAAGGGACCCTCAGAATGAGAGCATTCAACAGTGCAAACAGCACTATGACATGCCCAGAAGCACCATCATTGGTCTCTAAAAAATGCACGTTTGTAGCGTACGATGATGGTGCCTTTCGATATGTATTAGTGCTGTTTGCACTGTTGAATGCTCCCATTCTGAGAGACCCTTATTAGTGACAGGATATGTTTTGACATTTTGCTATGGAGAACCTTTTCTACTTTTGTCTGGTCCATACTTAGTATTGTACAGACTGTTTCAGAGATGACCAATGCAAGCATAACTAAGGATGTCTTCTACTGCCATGTATGATGTGATGCAAGGTATGTCATAACAAACATGTCACTTTCTACCTGCTTTTATACTATCTTAGAGTGCACAGAGATTACTTTGCAGTGTTCTGGGCATGCACAGACTGGGAGATATAGGGGTATGTTTACTAAACTGCGGTAATGTCACTCGCATTAGGTTCCGCGGTAAAGGTACAGATGCCCATATAAAGGCATGGGTGGTGCATCGTTACAGCAAGCCGTATCAGCTAACGCATGTTACAAGGCGCCTTTGACTAACACGCATTACAAGGCACCTTACAAGGCGCCTTGTAAGGTGCCCTGTAAGGTGCCTTATAAGGTGCCTCATAAGGCGCTTTGTAAGGTGCCCTATACCAGGGGTGGGCAAGTCCGGTCCTGGAGAGCCGCAGACCAGTCAGGTTTTCATGATGTCCCTAATGAATATTCATGGACCTATTTCCATACAATGGAAGGCAGTGGATGCAAATAGATCTCATGAATATTCATTAGGGACATCATGAAAACCTGACTGGTCTGCGGCTCTTCAGGACCGGACTTGTCCACCCCTGCCCTATACAATAGGGCTCCTTAGGCTAAGTGCCGTATTAGGCACCCCTTGACAAGGCACCTTAGAAGGCACCCTGGGTTATGGAACCATAGGTTAAGGTGGCCTAACAAGGTTATGGTGCCCTAGGTTAGTGTGGCCTAAGGGCTGCAAGGTGCTTCAGGCTGACATGCATGACCTGTGAGGAACAGAGACAGATGTAGCCCTAACACTAGATAGAGCACTCAGGAAAGGCAATGAACAGGTGAGTGAAGGAGGGAACACTGGGAGCCGCTGGACCTGCCATATCTGTGGGCATCCCATGTGGCTGCCAGTACTGATGACAAGCATAGCGGGGGCAACTGTACCATAGCACAGGGTGTTGGCAATGTAAAGTACTAGAAAGACAGTTGGTGGCAGACGTTGGGAATACGTGTCCCCCAGTGGAGGCGGAGGTGGCAGGATAGTTACAATGATGGGTGGACAGAGAAGTGGTGGTGCCATGCAGATCAGGCACAGGCGAGGCAAGCACGTTGAGGCACAATGCAGGAAAGGGTACCAGTGCAGGACATGGGGTGGCAGCCTGCACAGGCAGACAGGACTCTACACAGCTGACAGACGCAGATAGACGGACCGAGGGAATGTTGGCAATTGTGGCGAGGGTATTATGGGCTGGCAGCACAAATCTGCCTGTTACAGGCATGCACACTATTTGAGTAGGACAGGCATGAGAGGAGGGAACAATGAGGAATTGAACCCATGAACACGGCCAAGAATGGCATTGTATTAACCAGTAGGCTATACCTCTGTGGTGTATGTCACAGCAATGGCTGGGTACAAAAGGACTGCAGGTCACGCACAAACTGTCTGCTCTGAGTGCCAGGATAGGGTAACCCCACCAGTACCCATGATGCAATGCACATGCTGAATAGCAGTCTACAGCTGATCAGCAAATGGGGTCTGCACCTCTCCGGTACCTCAGCTTGGAAAGATGAACTGACAGTGTATGATACAGGCACAGAGTAGCTACAGACCATGCCATTGTGCAGGTTCTGTGTTCTCCCTGAGGGATAGGATGGGTGCCCAGCACTAGGTCCACAGTACATGTGGTGCTAGAGATAGGCCCTGCTGTACATCCCCATCACTACCATTGTGTGAAAGGTGTTTCTTGCAGTGCAGCTGAAGGTAATTTGGTGTCTGAATTTATCCTGCAGTCACATGCCAGCCTTCTGGGACCAGACACTACCCAGATTAGTGTGTACCCTGTGTTAGGGTCTGGCTGACATGGGCACCTGTTATCAATGCAGAGGGGTTTCCAGACTTGCATGAGGTTTGTGTACCAGTGCCTTTATAGGTCAAAGTGGTATACACTACATACCCCAAAGGGCTCACATCACCCTTTTTGTAGGTAAGGGACAGGTGCTCCAGCCCCTATGAAGCAACCTTCATCCTGCTGGTATAAGACAGCCCTCCAGGATTGGTGGGCCAGAGCCTTACCTGTGGCTGGGGCAGTGGCAGACCAGCAGCAATGATGGGGTTAGCTCTGGAAAACCCCAACTGCCTCACACCACTGTCTGCAGGTCACCAGCAGACAGCACCTTATAGGTGTTCCAACCATGCACAGTCTAACTGCAGACAGTCCAATAGCCAGCCCATAGTGCATGCTCAGCAAAGAACTATGTGCACCAAGCAGGCAGTGATTGGAGGCCCAGCACTGGGAACACAAAAGTATCACTGGAGGCAGATAGTGTAGAGCACTATGTGGGAACCTAGACATGCCATGGTCACTGCTCGGTCAGAGTGAGTGCCCTCCCAGCATGCCATGCTGTGGCCACCCTGTCCATACAGGCGGTGGTCGGGCACTACAGTGTCCCAGCCATTGCCCCACACGTTGTGAAGATGCATCCTGGCCAACCCGCCCTGTCCGGGCCATACCCGGGCCATGCCCGGACAGGGCTGACTTGGATTTAGTGGCAGTTACAGAAACATGGTTCACAGAAAACCATGATTGGGATGTAACTAAACCTGGCTATACTTTATTTGGAAAGGACAGGGTAGGAAGTAGGGGAGGAGAAGTGGCACTATATGTAAAAACTACTATTAAAGCTTTGGAATTACAGAGCTTAAAAGGGAGAGGGGAGGCATTGTGGGTTAAACTAAAAAGAGGGAAAGAGAAATCTATTTACATTGGTGTGATATACAGACCTCCCTCACAAGAGGAAGAGGTGGACAGAGAGTTAATTGAAGACATGCGCAGCATTGCTAGGAAAGGCGAAGTGCTACTTATAGGAGATTTCAATATGCCAGATGTTGATTGGCACATTCCTGCTGCAGTATCATCTAGAAGTAAGGAGATCCTGGATTCTCTACAGGGAGAACTATTCAGGCAATTGGTAACAGACCCCACACGTGAAAGGGCCATACTGGACTTGGTGCTTACCAATGGTGAAAGTGTTTCTGATGTTGTAGTGGGAGATCATTTTGCATCCAGTGATCACCAGATGGTGTGGTTCAGTATTAGGACTAGGGCTGTTAGAATCCATTCAAAGGCGAGGATCTTAGACTTTAGGAAGACTAACTTTGCGAAGATGGGCCAATACCTCAGGGAGTCATTAGTTGGATGGGAACAGCTGAGGGATGTAGAAAAACAGTGGGAAAAACTGAAAGAGGATATTTTAAGGGAAACCAACCTTTTTGTTAAAATGGTAAATAAAGGTAAAAGGAAAAGGAGACCGCTATGGTTTTCAAAAGAAGTAGCTGAAAAAGTGAAGAAAAAGAGAGAGGCCTTCATGAAATACAAGAGATCACAGAGAGAGGAAGACAGGCATCTGTATTTGGAAAAACTTAGAGAAGCTAGCAAAGTAGTCAAGAAGGCAAAGATTCAAAAGGAGGAGGAAATAGCCAATGCAATAAAATGGGGGATAAGACATTTTTCAGATATATTAGTGAGAAGAGGAAGGGCAAGAGTGGTATTGTCAGACTCAAGGGTGCAGGGGAGGAATATGTAGAAGCTGATAAGGATAAAGCAGAATTGCTTAACAAATATTTTTGTTCTGTGTTCACAGATGAAGTACCAGGAGCAGGACCTCAGAAAACACCCACAAATAGGAACAGAAGCAAAGGACATCTTGAACAATTTTCAAAAGACTGTGTTCGTGAGAAACTATCTCAACTTAAAGTAGACAAAGCGATGGGACCGGATGGGATACACCCGAGAATACTGAGGGAACTTGGGGACGTTCTAGCAGCTCCACTGACTGACCTTTTCAATGCCTCGTTGGAGTCGGGAGTGGTGCCAAAGGACTGGAGAGAGACTCATGTGGTGCCTTTACACAAAAGCGGAAGTAAGGATGTGGTTGAAAACTACAGGCCGGTTAGTTTAACTTCGGTGGTGAGTAAATTATTGGAAACGCTGCTGAAAGAGAAAATAGTGAGGTTTCTGGAGTCCAGCGGATTACAGGATCCGAGGCAGCATGGATTCACCAGAGGCAGGTCTTGTCCAATGTTCCCTCTAATTTTCTGTAGGCTGTGTGCGCATAAAATATCAGTTGTGTGCAGCTTTTGAAGGAAGGTTAAATTTTTGTGCGCCACGTAATGACACTCGGAGTTATATACTTTAAAATTTGACTACACATCAGAATACAGTATGTACACCACACTGATTTTAATCAAATGAAATGAAAATAGACGATTACTATATGAAGCGGGAAATTTCTAGTAATTACAATCATAACTTTTAAATTTTAAGACGTCTGTGTTGTTTTCTATCAGAATCAGAGCCGTAATTTTTGTGCGCTCTGTTGTAAAGTATGTGCGCTCGCTCGGCGAGGTGTGTGCGCGCGCACATGCGCACAGCTTAGAGGGAACAGTGGTCTTGTCAGACAAATCTGATCGATTTCTTTGACTGGGTGACCAGGGAGTTGGACCGAGGGAGAGCCCTAGATGTGGTGTATTTAGATTTCAGTAAAGCCTTTGACACTGTTCTTCACAGGCGACTTATAAACAAACTGAGCACCCTAGGGATGGACTCTAAAGTTACTGCTTGGGTTAGAAATTGGTTGGGTGGGAGGCGACAAAGAGTACAAGTAAATGGAGCTCACTCTGAGGAGAAGGATGTTATCAGTGGTGTGCCCCAGGGATATGTCCTTGGTCCGATTCTTTTTAACATCTTTGTTAGTGATATAGCAGAAGGGCTTTCAGGTAAGGTTTGCCTCTTTGCGGATGATACCAAAATCTGCAATAGAGTAGACACCCAGGAAGGGGTAGATAACATGAGTAGGGATCTAGCTAAGCTTGAAGAATGGTCTAGAGTTTGGCAGCTGGGATTTAATGTTAAAAAATGTAAGGTCATGCATTTGGGCTGCAGCAATCCAAGGGAGCAATATAGAATAGGGGGTGAAGTACTTTTGTCCACTAAAGAAGAGCGTGACCTAGGCGTGGTTGTATCTGATGATCTTAAAGTAGCTAAACAGGTAGAAAAGGCGACGGCAAAAGCTAGAAGGATGCTTGGGTGCATACGGAGAGGAATGGCTAGCAGAAAAAAGGAGGTGATAATGCCTCTGTATAAGTCTTTGGTGCGACCTCATTTGGAGTATAGTGTGCAATTCTGGAGACCACACCTTCAAAAGGATGTGAACAGGATGGAGTCGGTGTAGAGGGTGGCTACTAAAATGATTAGTGGTCTTCATTATAAAGCATATGAGGACAGACTGAAGGATCTTAATAGGTACACCTTAGAGGAAAGGCGGGATAGGGGTGATATGATTGAGATGTTTAAATACCTCCGTGGCATAAAGGTTCAGGGAGAGAGCCTCTTTCAATTGAAAGCAAGTTCTGCTACGAGGGGACATGGGATGAGGGTGAAGGGAGATAGATTCAGGAGTGATATGCGGAAATATTTCTTTACGGAAAGAGTAGTGCATCCGTGGAATAGTCTCCCAGTGGAGGTGGTAGAGATGAGGACAGTAACTGAATTCAAAAAAGCATGGGACAAACACAGAGGATCTCTAAAGGTAAAAAGGGGACTGTTGTAGTTGTTATGGAAGGACAGACTAGATAGGCCATGTGGTCTTTTTCTGTCGTCATATTTCTGTTTCTATGTTTCTATACCCACAACACCTTGCTCCTCATTATGCACATATTCAGGCTAACGCTGGTAACAGTGGGACATTGTGGGCCCAGTGAGGTGTGGGCAGCCACAAAACAATGGATAGACATACACACACTCACTCCTATTGCAGCATTGTGCAAAGATAGGGGTGGTTGACAACCCTGCCCGCCACACTGGTCCTGATCACAGTGCCGACACTGCTAAACTGTGCAGGAGGTAGTAGTAGTGCTCTGGTGATAACTGCAGCTCAATGCTGGGGCCAACAGCCTGACTCTCCATGTATCTTTGGGTTGTGGAGCCTGTGTGAGTGGGTGTTTGTACCTCTGTTCGCCGCTGCCTTGGGCTTTGCACATGTTGCTGTTGTATCTGCATGGTAGGGTAAAACATAGGGACATGCTCTGAAGAAACCACAGCTGGGGCTTGAACCTGTGACCCTATGCTTCTGGACACACTGGCTGGGTGTACTGCACCACACTGTTGCCACAGAGGCATGGTGGTCCCTGGGGCTACCTGTACTTTTCCTCAGCCAGACCTTTTATGTTGCACTGCACACCACGTATTGGTATAGGGCATGGCCTAGGTCCACTGCACGCAGGTGCCACTGCCCCCACCATCACGGGCATACACCCCCCCTGCCATGCTGACATGACCATATGCTGTGGGTGCTGGTAGTGCGCAGTCCCAGGCCATCCACTGTGTGGGTAGGTGGTCACCTAGGGAGCGGGGTTTGGGGCATGCGGCATACATGAGCATCCTCACATCCCCCTCATCACTGCCTACCAATAGTATGGCCCTTCCGCTTGGGGGAGGATTGGCTGGGGGGATGTCAGGTCAGTGCTCTGGCAACTGTTAGCTCGGGTGGACCAGGTAGATGTAGGTGGATTGTGTTTGGCCTTTGTCAGCTGCTGTCATGCTGATTTCTGGTTTCTATGTTCCTATATGCCACCTAGGCACCTGCCTAGTCCACCCTGTGCCTCAGATGCCCCCGCTACAAGTCCCGCCTGCAGCCCCCTATGCCCCACTTGCACCATCGCCATAGTGGCCTTTCATAATTGGGCACTATGCTGTTGTTGGAAATGGAGCACTACTATCACGGTTCTTGGGCTCCCTGTCTATGCTGTACATTGCTGACACTTAAATAGTTTCTCTCTCCTGCAAATGTGCATCTAACGGCAGATTTTCATTCGCGGTAGGATTCAGCCCTTCAGTTCAGCATGTTAGTGTGCAGGAAGCCTCTCCCCACCCACTCTCCATCCATTGACCCCTTCCCCTTGCCCTCTCTCCACCCTCTGCCGTGTTTACCGCGGCCAGGAACATTAATGATCGTTAGGTAATGTTAACGCGCGTTAATGTTACATACCGCATGTTAACATTACCTAATAATCGTTAACATTACCTGACGCGCGGTCTGTAACATTACCGCAGTTTAGTAAACATGCCCCATAGTCTAGTTTGCTTCAACATTTATGTATCATCGGTATTCATGTGTAGTTTGTATCAGCACAACACTGACAGTGAGAGGAGTAGCTTAGGAGATGCACGTTTTACAGGGGGGCGTGGCCATTCGTGGATATATAGCAGAGATGGGCAGGATTGAACACATCCATCTTTTCAGAATATGATGAGTGCTGTAACATACAAAACCATTTGCTGCGTATAGCTGTGTCTCATACTCCATAATGCTTTGTTTGTGCCATGCCAAAAACATCTATGTCCCCGATTCCGAAACCATGGGTGCGTCTATCCCCACGGTTGTGGAATCATGTTTAAATCAGGCCTGTTTTCGATTAGAATGCGCCCGTAGGCCGGACGTGCATGTTCTGGAATTGGGCTCTATGTGAATGTGATCGAGACATTCTAAAATATCGTTCAGCAATTAGAGGTGGGAAGGCAAGGTTTTCTACATTTATTTTATTCTCTGAATTGATATTGCATGGATGTTATGTGTGTTTTTTTTTTTTATTTCTCACTTTGTCACATTACAAGAAATGCGAGTTATCAAGTCAATATACAGTATGAAATGAAATGAATTGAAATGACATATGCACCTCGGTTTATCAGTGTTCTTGCAAGTAAAATGCAGTTTTGTATTTATTTAAGACAACAAATATCTTTTTGCTGATTGTTTTTCTAAGACTGAAATTTTGATGAATCCTATGATTGATAAGGAGTTCCTGAGGGCAGAAAAATCTGTTTTAAGCTTTTGGGGAAGCATTAGTCTTCAAACTTAGGATGGATCCAGTGATCCTGATATGAATTGTTAATTGCTGTCAGAAATTATATAGCATCTCAGAATGGATTTTTATTCTCTGAGGACAGTAAGTTGTCTGAGACCCTGAAATAGTGTATAATCTCTGTGATTAGTAAGGTGTCTGAGACCCTGAGATGAATTCATAATTTTCAAGGTTAGCAAGATTTGCATGAAAAAAGTCATAACTTTCAGTTTAGGAATTTTAAAAATTCACAAAAGATTAAAGGAAGACCTGAAAGCCTACATGTATATTGCATAAAACTATGGGGCATGTTTACTAAACTCCGAAATTGTGCGGGTCCCCGTTAGTGTGCGTGTGCCATATAAGGAGTGGGCGGTTCAGGCAGAAAATAGCAAAAAAACAGGAGTAAGCGACCGGACCTGTGCGCGTCGCGCTAATGTGCGGGGGTCGACATTAGCGCGTGGGAAGGCAAAGTGGCGCGCTGCTGGGTATACAAAACAACAGAGCCGTAGTACAACGGTGAAGACACTGACCAATGGTGCAGGGGCCATCGGTTCAATCCCCCATTGTGCACAACGAAAAAGGCCAGCTGAGGCAGCAACTGTAATGGGTAAAAGTGGTTTAGGAGGCAAATTAATTTTGAACGGCATAAGGCGGCGCACAGTTCTTTTTGGGCGGCATAAGCGGCGCACTGTACATTTTGGGCGGCATAAGGCGGCGCACAGTTCTTTTTGGGCGGCATAAGGCGGCGCACTGGTCCTCTTGGGCGGCAGAAGGCGGCGCGCTGATGGGCACAAGGTGGCGCGCTGATGCACAAGCACAAGAACAGAGCCACAGCACAATGGTTAAAACACTGACCAATGGTGCAGGGATCAGGGGTTCAATCTCTCACAATGCCCAGTGAACAAGGCTGGCTGAGGCAGTATGTATTATGGTGAGAAGTGCTGTAGGAGGCTTTTTAATTTTATTTTGCTATCACTACTAGCAAACGCACTCACACAGCGTGTACACATACAGTGGCCCATAAGGCACATGTCACAGTGCACTGTCCGCCAAGACACCCTAGAATGTCCCCTATAGGGCACCATATATGTTGTGACACAGGATAATGTACATTGCACCTTATATGGATGGCAACCATAAGGTGGCCTATAGGGCGCCCTATAAAGCACCCTCAGAGGCACCTAATGGGTATAATAAGCTGAGGGTGGTTTTGCCGGCATAGACATATGTACAGTAAATAAAAATAAAGCTGTGGACAGTCCTATCAAAGAACCCCACTGTGGGTTTGAACCCATGACCTCTGGCTGCACAGGTAGTGACATAACCATTGGGCTACAGCTCTATAGCTATCAGCAAGCCCCTGGCTGGCTGCAGAGAGCCGGCATATCACCTCACAGACAGTCTGCTGTTGTAAACAGGATAGGGTTAGGCCACCCACACCCATGATGCACTGCACATGCAAATCAGCTGTCCACAGATGCACACAAGATGGGGAATGCACCCCCACAGCTCTCGGCCTGGTAGGGGGATGTGGCCGTGTGCACCCACACAGCATCTCGGCCTGGTAGGGTGTACTGAGCGGGTGTTGTACTGACTGGCACATAGTAGCTACACACCGTCACACTGTGCGGGTACTGCGCTCACCCTGAGGGTGCGATGAGGCACCCAGGACCCGGTCCACAACACCCTCCATGGCCAAATAAGGCCATGCCAGAGCTCCAATGCACTGTTATTCTGTGAGAGAGGTTGTTTCTGCAGAAACACCTTGAATATCTCTGTCTGTCTGAGTCAGGGGAACCCCTCATGGCCACCTAGGTGGGCTATGTACCACCATTCCCCCTCCCCCTCGTGGAATAACATTGGCTCCCATCAACAGATCAACATGCTACCTCCCTGCAATGGTGGCAGTAGTGTGGACCATCAACCCAAGTCCTGCTGTGGAACAGACACCCTACAGGGCAGTCAAAGCAGCTCTTTACACATCCATAACACAATGTCTGACAGACATTAGGCCTGGATATGCTAAGTTGCACCCCACCACTATCTGCTATTCTCCTGCAGCAAGCCATCAGCCACGGCACAGCACTCCATCAGGACACAGACCAGCTGGAAACAGTCTGCTAGTTAGTCCTGGTGGCAATGCACACCAGCAGATAAGTCAGTGTCTGGGCCCCAAACAGAAACCCATATATATATCACATGAGAGAAATACTATATAGCACTATGGGGGTGCCTAGCCATGCTGTCATCACTACACAGTCAGGGTGGAGTGAAACCCCAGAGGCACATACAGAGGTCACCCTGTCTGTGTAGGTGGTGGCCGGCCACTACAATGTCCCAGCCAGTGCCCTATGTCCTGTGCAGATGCATCCTGGCCAGCCCACCCTGTCTGAGCTATACCCATGGTACCTTGCTGCTCATTATGCACATTGGCAGGCCAATACTGGCAATAGTGCTGGCAGTGTGGGCTGTGGAAGGTGTTTGCAGCCAACATGCACTGTATAGACAGACACACACTCCCACACGTATGCTAGCATTGTGCTACTATAGAGGAGTTTAGCAGCATTGCCCACCACACCAGTCCTGGGCACAGTACAGGCAGGGATGTGGTATGTAATATTGTTGGGAGACACTCCCCAGGGTGGTTAACACTGTCAGAGACCAGACCTGAAGCACCCACAGCAGACAGCAGAAAGATTGTTATGATGGAGCTCAAAGAGCAGAATGTGCATAACGTAGGTATATCTATCTGCCAGTACTCATAGCACACGTTTGAGAGCTGTGTACCATTTACCCAGGTGTAGGGTGACATTGCTGAGGTATGCAGGTGCTAGTATTGGGAGGTGCACGCAGGGCCCAATGTCCTGCCTCTCCAGGAGGCATTGGCCAATGGGGCCTGTGGGTGTGGGTGTGGGTGTGTCTGCCCCTGTTGGCTGCTGCTTTACGGCAGAGGTTCACAAATCCAGTCCAGGTGTGCCACACACTGTTAGGGTTTTCCTGCTGTCCCTCATGGATATGCATGAGCTACATCTACATGCCATGGGGGTGGTGCATAGATATACAGCACAGGCATTTGTATGAGTGGCAGCATGGAACCTGAATGGTGTGTGTTCCTACAGGACTGCATCTGTGAGACTCTGCTCTAGGTAATGCCCCTGGTCATGGTGTCTGTGCTCCGTGGGGTAAAAGGAAGGCATATGACCCCAGCAATAAAGGATTGTCCTTACTATTACAGTTTAGTTGTGGGAAAAATATGTGGACATGATTGGCAGGGCTTTGAACTTGTGACCTTCTGTTCTTGCACACACTGTCTGTGTGCACTGCACCACTGTGTTGCCACACATGTGCTGGATTCCCTGGGAGGTCCATGACTGTACATCTGACAGGGCCTATCTGTTGCAGTGGACGGTGCCAGCCTGCACATGGCTAGGCCACTGTCTTCTGTGGCTAGCAGCCACTGCTCCCTCCACCACATGTACCCTTCCGCCAACATGCTGGCATGGCCTTATCTTGGAAAAGCATATGACCTGATTGACATGTGGCACTCCAGGACTGCATTTGGGGGACTTGGCCGTCGGTAATGCCCATTGTTATGGTGTGTGTGCGGTGTTGGGTACAAAATGGGTGTGTGAACCATGCTTATGTGCTCTCCAATAAAGGGGTGTCTTTACTATCTCTGTTTAGTGGTGGGTAAAATATGGGGACTGGGTTGGCAGGAGCCCCAGCTGGGATTTGAACCTGTATCCCTCTGGTCCTAGGGGGGTACTGGCTTTGTCTGCTGTACCACACTGTGGCCACAGAGACAGTTCTGTCCCTGGGGATGGAAAACCTGGCCGGCGGAATCCTAAACCCTGCTCTGCACATTTGTACTGTGGGCTCATTCACCTTGTCTGGGGGCAAACGTGCAAATACACCCCGCAAATGACCGTGAAAAGAGGGGGAAAAATATAACCAAGCTGGGCAACAGTGGTATTAATGGGCGACCATAGAAAACACTCCCAGCACAGCTCCCAAAAAGGAAATGATTTTTGGAAGGGTCTCCGCTCCGTAGACCCTTTCAGAAATCATTTCTTTTTTTGGGGGCTTTCCTGTGAGTGTTTTTTATTGTTGCCCATTAATATCACTGTTGCCCAGCTGGGTTATAAGTTTTTAGAATTTTGTTGTGGTCTTTTTCAATTTATATTTGCTATTTTGTTCTGTGCACATGTATCACACTGCTCACGTTTTGCAGGTTTCCCCAGTTTTGCTGTACATTGCTGATGGAAATGGTTTCTCTTCCCTTTAAATGCCCTCTACCACGAGTGTTTCACTCGCGGTAGTTTTTACATGGAAATTCGGCCCCGATAATGTGCGAGGAGCCTCTCCCCTCCCCTTCCCCGCCCATTAACCCCATCTCTCCGCCCCTCAGGAGCCTTCCTCCGCCCTCCGTTAGCCTTTCCACGCCTCTATCGGACATTTGCGGGCCCGTACTTGTGCGGGCCCCGTTAGTGTGCCACGCACCTGTGCGGTGGTGACACGCACGTGTGCGGGGCGCTTGAGAGCACTTAAGTACTGCTTTTAGTGCGCTATTGTGCGGATGCGCAAATGTGCGGTTTTTAGTAAACATGCCCCTATGTGTCATGCGTCTCTATGCCTACTTTGATGTGCGACAACCCGAGCAATTTTAGAAGAGCCCACTTGAGTGTATAAAATGCTGTTCAACATGCGCAAGTCCTTCCAAGAGAGCAAGTTTCACACTGCTCGTGTTGCTGCAAAGTCTGGGGCTACTTTTCTTTACCACTTTTCAAAATGGAAGTACACTTTGACACATGCCTAAGGAAAAAGTGTCTATGGACACTGTTACTTTATCTGTGGGCACGTTTTCCAACAATAACAATCCACCATACCCAAGCTTAGCCTCTTCCCTGGGAATGCCTCTGTTGAATGTGAGTAAAAGGTTCCACAATATGCATACTTTTAGCCACATACGGAGTGGGCAATTATGAAATAACATTTGAACCCACCTAAATGGCTTCTTACTTGTAAGTAAATTGCTTTGAAAATTCCTATTCTCATCTCCTAAAAAGGCAGCATAAATATAATTCTTGGAGTATAATAGATAGAGCAACCAAAATACAAATATAGCAATTTATATATAAAGAAACTTTTTTGTATCATGATTTTTTTCACCAAAAAATACACTTTGAAGTAAAACATATATTGGGGGTATGTTTATTAAACTGCGCTAAAGTCAACGGCGATAAGGGGCAACGTTAAGGTGCCTGAAGCCATATAAGGCAGTGGGCGGGTAGGGGGCGTGCCAGTGTTAGGGTGCCTTCGGCCATTTAACGTGAACTAACAGGACCAAGTGCAGTAAGGTGATAAGACGTCCTAAGGAGAGACAAGATGCCCTAACAAGGCATCCTGATAAGGCGCCCTAAGGAGAGATAAGGTGCCCTAACAAGGCGTCCTAAGGAGAAACAAGGTGCCCTAAAAGGCATCCTAAAGAGAGATAAGGCATTCTATGGAGAGACAAGGGGGCTTTTTACTAAGCAGCGGTAGTGGCTTCTGACTGATATTGGAGCTGCGGCCCCATTGAATTCAATGGGGCCGCGGCTCCGATATTAGTTGGAAGCTGCTACCGCTGCTTAATAAACAAGCCCCAAGGTGCCCTAAAAGACGTCCTAAGGCGAGATAAGGCATCCTAAGGAGATATAAGGTACCCTAGCAAGGCATCCTAAGAAGAGATAAGGCGTCCTAAGGAGGAAAGCATGCATCTTAAGGCACAAAAACGTCTGTAACCCAAATGCTGGATAGAGCACCAAGGAATGTCAATGAAAAGGTGATGGAAGGAAGGACAGGTGGGAGTTGATGGACCTGCCATATCAGTAAAGCGGATGAGCATGTGGGAGGGAGGCAGCTGTACCGATGCACAGGGTGGTGCCAATGTAAAGTGCTGCAATATCAGGGTGAGGCATAGGATGGGGAAGACCTGTCCCCCAGTGGAGGCAGAAGCAGCAGGATGTTTGCAGCAACAGGGGACAGAGTAGGAGGGGTGACGTGCTGATCAGGCACAGGAAAGGCGAGTGCAAAGCGCTGAAATGCAGAAAAGAGTACTAGTGTACGTCATGGAGTAGTAGCCTGCATAAGAAGACATGACTGTACACAGCCGACAGGCAGATAGATGGGCCGAAGGACAGATGGTGGCTGAGGAGAGGGTGTTATGGGCTGGCAGCACTGATGTGCAAAGCCCTAACTGTTATAGGCATGAAAATGATCTGAGTAGCACAAAAGCAAAAAGGACAGGTAGGAGTCAAACCCCTGTCTCCTGCTTATGGAAACATTGCACTAATCAGTAGGCTACATCTCCATGCCTAGCTATGTACCGATGGTTGGTTACAAAGAGACTGCAGATCACTGCCTAAAAACATCTGCTGGGTGTGCCAGCATAGGTTAGGCCCCACCAGTACCCATGATGCAGTGTACATGCCGAACAGCCGTCTACAGCTGATCCCCAAATGGAGAATGCACACATCCATCACCTCAGCTCAGTAAGATGCACTGACAGTGTGTGATACAAGCAAAGAGCAGCTACAAAACGTGCTACTGAGCAGTTTCTGTGGTCACCCTGAGGGCGAGGAGAGGCTTGGAAAATATGACATGGGTCAGCAGTTGGTTTGGTGATCAGACCCCCAGGACAGAAAGTGCACCCACATCACTAGAGCTAGACTCCATATAGCACTATGTGGATATATGGGCTGTGCCATGGTCACTGCTTGCCATCTCAGCATAACATGCTATGGCCACCTTGTTCATGCACATGGCAGTCAGGCACTATGACATTCCAGCCATTGCCTACCCCCGATGCAGACACATCCTAGCCAAATCACCCTGTTTCAGGCCATACTCATAATACTTTGCTTCTCATCATGCACATTTGCAGGCTAGCACTGAAACAGTTTAGGCACTGCGAGGCTCAATGAGGTGTGGAAAGCCACAAAACAATGGATAGACATACACACACACACACATACACTCATATTGATCACTGTGCAAAAATGGGAATGGTTGGCATTCCTGCCTGCCACTCTGGTCCCAATCTCAGCTCAGGAATTGTTAAGATGTGCTCATTGTGCAGGAGCTAGTAGTGTGCTCTGATGTTAAGAGCCACTCAGTGTGCCAATGCTGTCAGCCTGACTTTCCATCCAGCTAAGGATAGTGGAGTCTGTGTGTGTGGGTGTTTGTATCCTTGTTAGATGATTCATTGGGGGTTGCACATGTTGGTGTTGTACATGCACTATGGGATAAAATTTAGCCACAAGGACATGCACTGCCTGATCCACAGCCAGGACCCAAACCTGTGACCCTCTACTCATATACACACACCAACTGTGTGTAGCACAACACAGTGCTGCCACTTGATTACAGCAGTCCCTGGGAATGACATGCTTCCCATCAGACACTGGATCAGTGCATGGCTTTGGTCTGCTGTAGGCAAGTGCCTCTGCCCCTTCCGTCAACACCCCCCCACACCATGTTGACATGCCCATGTGCTGTCAGTGTTGGTGGTGTGCAGTCTCAGGTCAGCCAACATGCAGTTTGGCGGATGCCTAGGGCCAGGCCCGTACCTAGCCCTGTGCGAGCGGTGCGGCCACACAGGGTGCAAAGGCTTAAGAGGCGCATTTTAGCTGTCTTCCGTTGCCTGCCGTTGCCACTTTTTCATCACTCAGCGGCAGCAGGCAATGACAGGATAGCTAAAATGTGCCCCCTTAAGCCTTCTCGTTGGCATGCTAAGCAGGGAGGGATAGATCTTAGCATGCCGGCAACTTGCACATCAGGCGCACCTCTTCTCTCCCGCCACAGGGGGGGGGGGCACGTGCCCAATGGGCAAGTCGCACAGGGTGCGATCTTCCCTCAGTATGGCCCTGCCTAGGGCACAGGGTCCGGAGGGGGGGGGGGCAGAGGCATACATGGATGACCACACATCTCCCCCACAACCATCTGCCTCTTCAGGGACCCATCAACGCCTACCAATGTTATGTCTCTTCAACCTGGGGAAGAGACGGCTGAGGGGTGTTATGTTAGAGGTCTATAAAATATTGCCTGGAGTGGATTGGGTAAACATAGATTGATTGTTTATGCCTTCGAAATATCATAGGATTAGGGTACATGCAATGCGGCTACAATGTAAGCCATTGAGGACTACTGGGAGTGAAAGGTTTCTCAGTCAGCACATATTCAAATTCTGAAATTCATTTCCAGAGGATGTTGTAAAGGCTGTTAGTGTAGCTGGGTTTCAGGAATGTTTGGACAGGTTCCTGGAGAGTGGTCCATAAACTATTACTAATGAGGGGCCCAGAATATCCCCTGCTTGCCCAATATACTCACTGTGGATCCTGTGTGTCTTTTGGGGAAACTGCTACATACTTGTGATATGGATTGGCCACTGTTGGAGACAGGATATTGGGCATGATGGACCTTGGTCTGACACAGTCTGGCATATTTTTGTCCTATGTTCCTATGTGCCACCTAAGCAACTGCCTGGTCTGCCCTGTGCACCAGCGGCCTCCACTGCGTGACCCACGTGACCCTCCTTTGCCGCATTTGCACCATCGACCTAATGCACTTTCATACTTGGGCACTATGCTGTTGCTGCTAATGGAGCACTACTATCACTCTCTTAGGTTCCCCTGTCTGTGCATCACACTGCAGACGTTTAAATAGGCTTTCTCTCCTCAAAATACACCCTTTCCACGAGGTTTTGATATGTGTTAGTGTTCTTGCCGTTAAGATGCTGTCGTTAAGGGAGCAAGCCTGGTTCCTGCCCATTGACTCCCACTCTCCGCCTACTCTCCGCCCACAGGGCGTTTTACAATGCTGGTACCATTAGCACGCGCTATTAGCATGCACTACTGGCACACTTGCTCCTTTGGCGTGGTTTAGTAAACATACCCCTTGATGTTAAAGCATCTAATATCTTTCTCAAAAGCTATGAAGAAGTGATTATTGCAATGGGAAATTAAGGGGCATATTTATTAAAGGTTAACGCGCATTAAGCGCTGCCACTGCCCATTCATTTCTATGGGCCATTGCAGCACTCGTGTGTTAACGTTACTTAATGCGTGTTAATCCTTTAGTGAACATGCCCCAAATGTTTTATTACATACATTAGCAAAAAAGCTTTTAAAATCAAATACTTCTTAAATTATAAATTGGGGGAGAGCTTGGGAAAAGGTGAATAGTTGCTCCAGAGAGAGAAGGTAGTTCTTGAGAGAAGAAACATTCTTGAAGCCTGTGTAAAGACCATTGGAAGTCAACCTATTCTCTTACGGCTTGGGGTTTAAGCTGGAGATTGATAAGTTCTTATAAGAAATGAAGGTACAAACGTCTTCACCAACAGTGTTATCTTTTTGCTTTGCCTTTCCACCCTTTGTCCATTCTTCTTTTATCTTTTCTTCTCCACTTTTTCATCTCTCCAGATTTGCTTCCATCGTTCTCCCTCCTCTACTTCTTCTCTCTTCTTTTTCATCTCTACCTTTCTTCACATATCCTCCCCTTGCTCCTTCTGTACTCCCTGAAAAGCTGTTGTTAAATATTTCCTCCTCTCCTTGTCC
This sequence comes from Ichthyophis bannanicus, assembly GCA_033557465.1. Taxonomy (NCBI): domain Eukaryota; kingdom Metazoa; phylum Chordata; class Amphibia; order Gymnophiona; family Ichthyophiidae; genus Ichthyophis; species Ichthyophis bannanicus. The sequence goes on from CM066031.1 coordinate 1,599,262,361, forward strand.
CCTTTCCTCTGCCCTCTCAGGAACTCTCTCCTCCTTTCTCCTCTCCTAGGAACTAGTGTTGTATACGTTAAGGTCATCAGAACAGGTAATATGAAGCTGCCAGGGGAAAAAGATTTTCTTGCTATGAGGTTTGTCTTTATATTTGCTCTGTGATAACATCAGATCCACATCTTCATCATCAAGTAGGCGGATCATGTCTCCTTCAGCATCCCGGTAATTAAGGATTAAATCTTCCTCTTGAAATTCGTTTCTGAGGGGGGAAGGAATACAAATGTTTCTGAATGTTGCAAATATAAAATACTGCCTAGAAAACGTCATCCTTCTACACTCCAATCTAGACATAGCACCTCCCCCAAATTCTCTCCTGGAAACAACAGATTCTCTTCTCAACCTTTGCCCTATGTATTAAATCATTATAAGGCAATGTTTAGATAGTACATGGGTAATGGAACTGAGAAGCTGAGGTCAGGATGTGCTCCTTTTTAGTGATATTTAAAAAAAGGCTCTGCTAAACATGGAGCCTTTTCTAAAACACATATAAAGACAGGTAGGACTGCACGGTATTTGCTGAAACATAGTGCCAGAGAAGTCATTTTACAAATCTACACATGGGAAAAATCAACGGAGGCAACTTGGCAACTTACACACTTAAGGCTGTCACTTTCACATGTAAGTTGGTATTATATAAGTTGCAGATGCAAGTTGGTATTTTGCAAATCTATACAAATAAAGGTTGCCAATTAACTATTTTTAATTCAATTCAGTTTGGAGGAGGAAATAAAAGAGGTTTAAGAAGGATAACCCCTTTAATCCCTCTTGTAAAGGGGCTGATTGAAATGAGCACTTTTTAAAAACATGTATGCCCCAGGGAGCAGATGTAAATCCTGATGTGGACTATTTTGATTGTACACATGTATTCTCTGTATGAAACACAGAATATACATGTAGATATTTGACCCTCCCAGGCCACACCCTAACTATGCCCCTGGCATGACCCCTTGGAATTATATATATCCATGTGTAAATTTAGCCCTTTCTAAATCATTATTTGCATGTGGATGTCATTTCCATGTGTAAATACCGGGTCTACATATAAGAATTTCAAATAAGGCTTCTTAAGTAACTCCCTCTTTGCCTACATACATCCTAGTGGATAGCACAGCAGGAAGGAGAACTAGGGAACTCAGGCTTCAAATCCTGCTTTTGCTACTGATACTCTTTCTGACCTTGGGCAAGTCACTTCATTTCAGGTTGGAGTCGGTGCAGAGGGTGGCTACTAAAATGATCAGCGTCTTTGTTATATACCATATGGAGACAGACTTAAAGATCTTAATATGTATGCGTTAGAGGAAAGGTGGGGTAGAGGAGATATAACAGAGTCGTTTAAATACCTCCGTGGCATAAATGCACAAGAGGAGAGCCTCTTTCAATTGAAAGCAAGCTCTGCAACGTGGTGGTATAGGATGAGGGTGAAAGGGGATAGACTCAGGGGTAATATGCAGAAATATTTCTTTATGGAGAGTGGTAGATGCATGGAATAGTATCCCCGTGGAGGTAGTAGAGACGAGGACAGAATGGGGGTCATTCTGCCCTGCGAATAGCGGGGATGAACGTCCAATTTTGACCTTCAATCCCTGCTATTCGCAGGAACCGCATGCTGGTGATAGAGCTCCCCTGCATGTACAGCAGTTTTGTGCAGGGAGCTCTGGACGGGGGCAGGAGGGGGAGGGTCTGAGGAGGAGCATGGTTGGGGAACACAACCCGGGCATACAGGGCCAATTCAGGTCACGGCCCTATACATCCGGGAAGGCTAGGATAGACATGGGACTTAAGTCCTGCGGGTCGAGGTGATTGGGGCACGCAGGACACGGTAAGCGGCAGAGGGGCTGTAGTAGAGGCCCTGCTGCCCAATTCTGGTCCTGGCAGCCCCCGCCGAGGGCAGGGCAGTGGGTAAAGGAGAGCGGGTTGTTGTTGGGCCTGGCAACACTCCTGCATGGCATCCCAGTGCCATGGAGATAGGATACCATGGCAGCAGGGCTCCAGCAGGAGCATGGGGAGGGCTAGCCGGGCAGGTAGCGGGACATCCCATGCATCTGAATTGGGGCCCATCCGGCTTGTCCAAGTGCCCTGATTCTGCAATCATGGGAACGATTTTGGATGTCTGGACATGCCCTGATCAGAATTGGCCTCCACCTGAATTCAAGAAAGCAAGGGACAAACAAACACCCCTTTTATGTAAGTGATGGTTGCCACATATTTTGCTTGATGTGGTTCCTTTTTTATAACACCTTTGCTTTTTAGTCTTTTCTACTTGGCTGTTCTTCAACATTTTTAGAAGGCTTTACTTCTGTTGATGACATCTATCTAATATTTACTCTGCAGGTGACTTGCAGTCAGGAAAGAAAGGAATCTGAAGAACAATGGTAAATAAATCATTTTATGCTGAATAAATCAATAAATTGATTTATAATTTATGGTGAATAAATTGCGCTTCAGATTTGTTTTTTCCTGGTTGCGACTCATCTGCACAGTAAATATTAGACAGAAGTCTTCTAAAAATGCTTGTGTTATCTTTTGGGAGTGAGAGGAAAACTATAATGGTTTCTCAATGAATACTTGTTTTTACCTACAATAGGGAGGAAGAAGAGAGCAGATGTTTGCCAGGTGGGGAATTTGGGAAAGGATGGTCATAAGACAGGGCTCGACCAATCCTAAATTTGCATCTGGTACCTGGGATTTACTTCCTCCCCCCCCTAAAAAGTCCCCATCACAGAACAAGAATCCTTCTATCTGCCCGAGGGAGATCGATCCCCATGGGCAGAAGAGAAGGGGATGACTGCGATCGCAGCCCTGATGCAAGCTGTCTGCCTGTGGGGATCCGATTTCCTATGGGCAGACAGACAGCTTGCATCAGCCCAGCGATCACAGCCATCCCCTTCTCTTATGCCTGTGGGGATCCGATCTGCCACAGGCAGGCGGCTTGCATCGGGGCCACGATGGCAGCTATCCCTTTCTGTCCATGGGAGATCAGATCCCTATGGGCAGAACAGGTGGGGAAGGCCAGGATCTTGGCCTGGAAGGCAGAATTAGAGAGCTGATGGGGCAGCAGTTTTAAAAAAAAAAACGGTTAGTTGGAGGGGGAGGGGGGAATAAAACTGCAAAAATTTAAAGGGCCAGTAACAAACCAAAAAAACAAAGGAAAGAGGATGGGGAAATGTAGGGTAGGAGATGAGAGTGCTAGTGGGGAGACAGAAGGGGAGAGAGTTTGGAAGGGGAACAGAGTGGGGAGGGTTGAAGGGAGGAAGGAAGGGTGCAAGGAGTTGGATGTTAAAGGAATGAAATCATGAGGACAAAACACACACACATACACCCCACAGCTAGGGCCGGCCAAAGGGTTTCTGCCACCCTAGGCAGAAGCCCCAGTCATACTGCCCCCCCCCCCTGTACTGAGCCGTACTAGCACCAATTCTAGTGGCAGGATGGTGGGGGGGGCGCAGCTCGGCTCAGCAGCAGGCCATGTTCTCCAGCACACATGGCCTGCCACCCACAGAGATCTGCCGCCTTAGGAGGCCACCTAATCTACCTAGTGGACGGCCCTGTCCTGCCCACACCACACACACAGGCACCCAACCTCTATAGGACAGACATGCATCCCAGCTCCATACTATGTACATACACATATATAGGTGCCTTACCTCCGCACTGCACCACACACACACACATTCACATTCACACACAGATACGGGCACCCCACCTCTGCACATCACACACATAGGCTTCCCAGTTCTGCAGCACATACACACACACATGCACTGCAACCCTGCACCCCATCCTCACAAAGGCACCCACTGCCACATACCACACATACCACCGCTGCATCACCCACCCTCATAGACACATGCTATCTGAAGCTATAACTATTGTTATCTAAAAATGATGTGCAGTGTAGGAACTCTGGCGCTGGTTTCATGAGACTTGGAACATGCAACTAGCGCAAGAGACAACTGGGGGTGGGGGTGGGGGTGCATGAGGAGATCATAAGCACTGGCTCCCAAGAATTTGACCTGGCTCCTAAATCTGCACAAAATTTGTCAATTCCTGTCATAAGACATGTGTTTGAATAAAGGGGACACATGGCCAACATCACCTTTTCAAAACATCTCAAGTTTGGGGAGGGGCAGAAAGGTGGGATAGAGCCTGTGGAAAATACCAATGCCAAAATAATCACATAATTGCTTCAGAGATGGAATACATACTGTATTACAGCATTAACTGGGTATTCTAAAAACTACACAGATCAGTCATTTTCTTGTTAGATATCTAATTTTCAGCCTGAGAAGTTTTAGAAAGCGGTAATAGAAGCTTGTTCCTTTAACTAGCTGTAGAATAAGACTAGGGGACATGTTTACTAAAATGGTTGTAACCTTTGTAGAACCTCTTTTTTTTGCTCAAATAAATAAATTGATTTTGTTTGCTGATCACATTAAACCTTAGACTATCACAGTCTGTTCATACACTACTAAATAGTTACTGCTCAGTATTTATTTTAATTCCAGCTATGCGTTTGTCACTTCACTGCAGTTTTCTTACAACATTCAATTTGAAGGAGAAACACTAGTATATGAAAAGAGTTGACAAAGAAGTTTTGGAAAAAAGGGGAGTGGAGGATAACCACTATTAAGAGTAATGAGGGAGGGGGCATCTATGTATAGATTACAGGGGGATGCCACAAACCCTAGCGCCGGCTCTGGGGGCTGGGTGCACATACCCCCCAAAATTAGCATGGGCCTTTCTGCTAATTTGGCAGCACAATCACCTGCTAACAGTGTGAACCTTAGTAAACATGCCCCTTAGTGTGTGTGTGTGTGTGTGACCTTTAGCAAATCACTAATATTACTAAGCCTAACTTCTTTACTTCCTTTCCGATACTTACTCCATTTATCATCTGCAATCGTTCTTGTGCTCTCTCTCTTCTTCAAAACTCAAGCTTGAAGCCCACCTTCATTAATCATGGTGCAACCTTGATTCACAGAAAAATGTTTCAAATGTCCCTGACCAAGGGGCAAGGATCATATGCTACAGTTTTAGGATCTCTGACATTTGTAAGACCGCAATTCCAGTACCTCATCAGTTCCAGCAACTCTTTGAATGATGGCTTGCAGTTGACATCCTCTTCTATGGAGATATCCCTGAAGTAGGAACAGAAGCCATTTCATTACTAATATCAACATAGTTTTAATTTAAGCAGTTTCTCTTCAAATTCCCACTATCCTTTTCTTTGCAAATATGCAGTAACTGTGACTCCAACAGCTGGAGGTTCCTTGGAATATCTGCATCAATGACAAACCCTGAATGCTGTTTGAGAGCACTGTTCTTGAAGAGATTATCGCACAGAATCTGAGATATCTGTCTTTCCTCTATATTCCTGCTGTCACAAATAATGTAAGGTTCTGGACCTATTGCATTACCTTATCTCACAGATGTCAACACCATGGCAGTAGCTACGTAGCCAGCTGACTGGGGCTTCTTCTTGGGGTAAATCTTTAATAATCTTAACAAAGGATTCTGGGAAGATTCCAGTGACTTCATTGAGAGTACCCTAGAAATATCAATACAGAAATGCAAAATAAATGCAAAACAAATTCAGATAAGGTTTTGCCCAGGATACAATCTGGAAAGTTCTTTGAGAAGTGTGTTAATACAATCCAGAATGTGGTGGAATAGGAGTTGAAAGCCAGGAGTGGCTCAAAGTGTCATTGTCAACTTAACTCTATGCCCATGATTTAGCCCAGGCCTGATTTTAGCCCAGGCATTTGCCAATGATTTTAGCCCAGGCATGATTTTAGCCCAGGCATTTTGCTATGATTTTAGCCCAGGCATATTTTTCCATCTCTCAACCTAGTGAATTTGCAAGATAACAAGAACCAGACTACTGTGGGATTGGAGTTAATTAACACAGATGATATCATGGCAAAAGGAAAACAGATCACAACCTAATTATTTTTTTAAAACTAGCATGCCAAATGGATTCTGTTTATTCTGTCCTCAGAGGTGATGGATTGTAAGCTGTCTGATTTATTTCTGTCTTTGGTAATATATCTATTCATCTTTCCTTTTCTGCAATTCACATTCAGTCCACCATTCAAATGTGATTGTTTTCTCCTTGTAACTATTGTCATGTATTCTTGTCTCTTCTTCATAATATATTTGTCATTTGTCCCTTAAATTCTCAGCTGTCTTTACTACTCCCATCCCTTCTCCGATGGTCTGCCCAAATGGCACAAATGTCCCTTCTTGACATCAAGGCTAAAAAGGCACATCTACGGAGGCAAACCCGGGGGGGGGGGGCACTGGTTATTTGGGAGGAGATGACACTGTAGGGGTAGCCAGGACAGTACCAACCTAGAAATGTGCCCTGTGCAACTCGTAAACCTGGAGCCCCCTCAACACCCATCTATGTACAGAAAATTGCTCTGGTTGGGCTTCTTGGAAGATTGGTGGTGACATTGGTGCCCCTTCCATACTTGCGCCCTATGCGGCCACACTGCTCGCACAGCCCTCGGATGGCCCTGGAGGCAGCTGTCTTTCTGAGCACGATGTGTAAGGCGTGCACAGCTAAAAATATGTTGGATTCATATTCATTTAAAACACATTTTTCCTTATTTTCATGCTTTTTTTTGGTGTTCATTTCATGTATTCGTTTTCTAGGTGTGCACTGTAAGCACTCAAGAACCTTTTCAGGCATGCAGATGATTGTACACATGTTAATTTATAGGTTGATGCATGTTCAAGTGATTAATTCATACTTTAAATTTTTAGGTACCCAAATAAACTGCATACATGCTCACTAAAGCACACCCTTAATGACATGTGTAAACCTTTGGCTCTGGCCCTGAAGATGTTAGTTTTAATACATTTGCACAGAAGTCGGTTGGGAAGACATTTGTGTACATTGCAACCTTCAGTTCAAATGTTTTTATATATGTAAATTTGTAAAGATCTGGATTTTCTTTTTATAATGACATGGAGTTAGGCTGCAAACACTATTAGAGGGACTCTAAACCTTAATATAATATTTTACAAAAGTTGTAAACAGAAGTAATATTGGTACCACAAACAGGACCTGGACCTTAAAAGATCTTAACATGTTTTCTTTTTTTTCTAAGATACTATGACTTCTGTCTATTAGCCTCTGAATCCTTTATTGGCCAAACCTGTAATGTTACTACTGACTGCAGAAGCCCTTTCACCCATTTTATGCCTATGGACAAACATTTTCAGCAGTAGCTATGGCCCAGATCAATAAGCTCTAACACTGAAAAGAGCTCAGGTCCCCATGTATCTATCTGTATAACGGTATCATCCTATAGATAGCAGGACTGTCACAATACCTGACTTCTACTTTATTATCCCCCACTGTGGTCTGATAACCCAGTTCATTGTAAACATGACTCTGGTATGTTCCCAGCTGAGTCACGGTGAGCATTAAGAATGTGATAGAGATAGGAAGTGTCTTCACACCCTTCTGATGATCTGATGAGATTACTGAATGGTCTCCCTTTCTCTGTTTTGCTCTCAGGAGATGTAAACAGAACTAATATTGGTACCACAAACAGGACCTGAACCTCAGGAGATGTTTGGCAATTTCTGTGGTATTTATTTGGGGGTTTTCTTTTGTTTTATTTCCTTATCTCCTAAGTTCAGTACTACACTGAAAAGAGGCCCATGGTTGTTACGCTGCCACTGTAGAACACCAGTTTTAGCATGAACTCACAAAAATATTTAAGGGGAACATCAAAAAGCCTCAGACATGAGGGAACAAAATTTAAAGCCTGATGCTGTTAGGGAAAGCGACATACAACTCTGGACGCTCACACTAAGCATTCTACTAAGCCTTTTGACAAATAATTATAAGGGCACAGGAAAAACACCTGGAAATGCTGGCATGTACTGTGGGAAATTCTAGTTTAGAAAGAAACAGGTTTAAAAACAGAGCATCACTCGAGGTTCTGCACATGCAAATTCCTTGCCTGCAGGTTAAAGTGATGATGTTGCAACCTAGGAATCCAAGTGCCAGATTTTACAAAAGTGAAAATCCAAGGAGAGCCAATTAAGGAGCTGATCTTCAAAAGTCTAGTTTCTGTTTCCTTTGAGGTTCTTTTAACATAGACAGGTAAGCACAATTGTCCCCTCAATCACTCCACCCAAATGATGCTGTGAAGCTTGCAAATGCCTGCAAAGTAGCTCCTTGCTTTGCACCAGGAATAAATGCCACCGTCTAGATTTTTTGAAGTATACGTGTAACGCCCTTGCAAAATCAGAAATGCATGCGTGCTTTTCAAGCCCTGATAAATTATATTCCACACTTCAAAAAAAGATCTAAAGGGCAAATGAAGGACAGCATGGTTTAATTGTGAGGGGGAAGAAGCAATAAAAGTCAAAAAGGCATCTTCCAGAAAATAGAAAACAGACCCCAATGAGGCAAACAGTGATGAGCATTAACACTGGCAAGTCAGATATTAAAAAGTAATAAGGCAGGCCAACTGACACTTTCAAGTCAATGCAGAAAGTTGGTGGTGAAGTTGCCTATCAATTTTTTATGTCTATTTGCAGTGCACCAAATAGTGCATGACTTTAGCGCCGGCAGCAGAAAGGAGCTCACATGCAAATCTATACGTTAAACTATGCGCAAATAGCAGCATTAAAATGGGACAGCAAGCTAAACACATGCGCACAGAAGTCAGCGCTGGTTTGGCACACTCTCCTAGAGAAACTGGGCCACTATCTGGCTAATTTGCATATGAACCCCAACAGTATTTTAATGGCATTGGGGGTTTTCTCTGATGATCTGATGATCCAGGCATTGGGCAAAGCCCCCAATGCCATCAAAATACTGTCAGTAAGCAAATCCATGGTGGCCCAGTGGCCCCAGTCCCCCAACCCACCCAAGTGAAAATAATCCCTGGTGACTCAATGGCCCCGATCCCTACACCAGTCCAACCAAAAATAACCCTGTTGGTCCAGTGGCCCCAAACCCTCACCCACCCAACCAAAAATAATCCCTGGTGGCCCAGCATCTCCGAACCTCCCACTCACCCAACAAAAAAAAATCCCTGGTGCAGGGGCAGCTCAAGGAAATCTGCTGCCTGAAGTGAGGGATGGTGCCCTCCTCACCTGGAGTGGGGGAGGGGAGGCTTTCTCCAAACTTCTAACTCCAAAAAAACCGATTAGATAATGTGGAGGAAATGCAAGGTGTTTGCACACCAAAGAACCAAAAGAAAGAGCGAGAATCACAGCACAGTTTATAACACCAAATTATAACTCATTTTTATTTTGTTGTTATAAACTGCATTATTCTTGCTTCTTCTTTTTGAACATATATTTTGCATTCACAGAACCTCATCAACCATGGGTGTGGAGCAGAACTAGGACATTTACCCACAGAACTCGATATCTAAAAAACAAAAAAACTGATTCTGATCATCTCACTAACAATAACAAACATTCTCCAGTACCAGGCATATTGTGAGCTAATACAAAACCCTACAACAAAGTCACTGAGGATCTGTAGAGCAAACCTACCATATTATACCATATCATATCAGCACCAATTTCCAAAACTCACGTAAGGAGGCCATCCAAAAAGAAGCATTACTGTAAATACTATATTGGGCCCTCGAACATCCAACACCTATTTGAAAAGCTGAAAAAATCGAATTACTACAGTCCAGTATAGATCTTTATGTATAAACTCCATGTTAACAGAACACCTGGGTTCAGTCACACACAGAACACAGACCCTCACCAAGTACAGAATAAGTGACTATAACCTAAAAATAAACATATGTATATAAAAATTAAATTGCAACCCCAAGAAGTCAGATTCTGTATATGATGCAAAACCAGAGAAATAGAAAGAGATGAATTTCCCTGTAATTTATAAAATATAAAGATAGCACCAAGTCTGATCATTAAAGTGAAAATAGAATTTTCTTCTACCTTTGTTGTCTATTTCCTGCTGGTCCGAATCTGAGGTTTCTGCTTTCCTCCACCTCCCAGTGCCCCACCCCCCTTTCTATTTCCCCCAGGGGCGGCATGAAGGTGATGCAGAGCCATGTGTGGAGATTTATTGTGGCATAATTTGCATAAATTTAGTATAATTTTATTTTAAAATGTATATGCCACCCATCTAAAATCCTAGGTGACTTCCAAACATACATATGCAATTTAGAAAAATAGAAGTTACAATAAAACAAACATAATAATAAACATTAAATTGTGTTAATGAAAAGCCACTTACACAGCCCCCCCCCCAATCAAGCCATTATAAGTATCTTCACATCAAATTTATTTTGCTATGACCAGATTATTGATGAGGAGGGAAGATATAAAATGCAAGAAACTAATTCTGGTAGCCATGAATTCAAAGATTGGATTGGATTGTGCTGAATAAGTTAAATTACTACAGTACAGATCCCTACGTACAAACACTATGGGTATGTTTACTAAACCGCGCAATTGTGCAGGGCGCACTTGAGCGTGCGCTAAGATACCTTAGCGCACGCTAATAGTGCGTTTTTAGTGCCCCGCACACGTGCGCGCCGCCCACACAAGAGCGTGGCGCGCTGATGTGCGATAGAGGCGTGGAAAGGCATTCCGAGGGCGGAGGAAGGCTCCCGAGGGGCGGGGGGACGGGGTCAATGGGTGGAGAGTGGGAGGGGAGAGGCTCCCCGCACAGGAGCGGGGCTGAATTTCGGTCAAAAACATACTGCGAGTGAAAACCTCGCGTTAGAGCCGATTTAAAGGGAAGAGAAACCATTTCCGTCAGCAATGTACAGCAAAACCGGGGAAACCTAAAAAACGTGAGCAGTGTGATACATGTCCACAGAACAAAATTGCAAATAAAACATGAAAATGACCACAACAAAAATGTAGAAAATTAAAATTCAGCTGGGCAACAGTGATAGCAATGGGCAACAATAAAAACACTCCCAGGAAAGCTCCAAAAAAAGAAATGATTTTTGGAAGGGTCTACGCTCCGTAGACTCTTTCAAAAATCATTTCATTTTTTTGGAGCTTTCCTGGGAGTGTTTTTTATTGTTGCCCATTGCTATCACTGTTGCCCAGCTTGTTTTTGGTTTTTTTCCCATTTTTGAGGTCATTTTTGAGGTTTATTTGCACTTTTGTCCCCATACAAGGTAAATGAGCCCACAGTAAAATTGTGCAGAGCAGGGTTTCTGACTCGTCCGGCCAGGTTTCCTATCTCCAGAGACTGCACTGTCTGTGTGGTGCAGCAGACACAGCCAGTGTCTGTAAAACCAGAGGGTCACAGATTCAAATCCCATCTGGGGCTCCTGCCAACCCAATCCCCATAGTTTTACCCACCACTAAACAGTGATAGTAAAGACACTCCTTTATTGCAGAGAACATAAGCATGGTTCAAACACCGATATTTTACCCTACACCGCACACAAACCATAACAATGGGCATTACCTACAGCCGAGTCCCCCAAATTCAGTCCTGGAGTGCCACAACTCAATCAGGTCATATGCCTTTTCCCAGATTATGACATGTCTGCATGTTGGCGGAAGGGTACAGGTGGTGGAGGGGGCAGTGGCTGCAAGCCACAGCAGACAGTGGCCTAGGCCTGTGCAGGCTGGCACCGTCCACTGCAACAGACAGGCTCTGTTGGATGTACAGTCATGGACTCCCCAGGGAATACAGCATATCTGTGGCAACACGGTGGTGCAGTGCACACAGACAGTGTGTGCAAGAACAAAAGGTCACAGGTTCAAAGGCTAGCTGGGGCTACTGCCAATCCTGTCCACATATTTTACCCACAACTAAACCATGATAGTAAGGACAAACTTTTATTGCTGAGAACATACGCATGGTTAATACGCCTATATTTTACCACACCAAGCACAGAGACCATAAACAGGCGCATTACCTAGAGCAGAGTCTCCCAAATGCAGTCCTGGAGGGCCCCACACCATTCAGGTTCCATGCTGCCTCTAATAAAGATGCCTGTGCTGCATATCTATGCACCACCCCCATGGTATGCAGATGTAGCTCATGCATATTTATGAGGGACAGCATGAAAACCCGAACAGTGTTTGGAACACCAGGACTGGAGTTGGGAAACTCTGCCGTAAAGCAGCAGCCAACAGGGGCAGACACACCCACACACACACCCACAGGCCCCATTGGCCAATGCCTCCTGTATCTCCCAATACTAGCAGTTGCATACCTTAGCAATGCCACCCTACACCTGGGTATATGGTACACAGCTATCAAACGTTTCCTATGCTAACTGGCAGATATCAATTCCTACGTTAAGCACATTCTGCTCATTGAGCTCCACCATAACAATCATTCTGATGTCTGCGGTGTGTGCTGCAGGTCTGGTCTCTGATAGTGTTTACCACCCTGGGGAGTGACCCCCAACAGTACTGGGTACCATATCCATGCCTGTACTGTGCCCAGGACTGGTGTGGTGGGTATGGCTGCTGAACACCTCTATAGTAGCACAATGCTGGCATAGGTGTGGGGGTGGCTGGCTGTCTATAAAGTGTGTGGTGGCTGCAAACACCTTCCACAGCCCACACTGCCAGCAATGTTGCCAGTTTTGGGCTGCCAATGTGCATAATGAGGAGCAAGGTACCATGGGTATAGGCCGGACAGGGTGGTCTGGCCAGGGTGCATCTGCACAGGGCATAGGGCACTGACTGGGACATGTTAGTGCCCGGCCACCACCTACACAGACAGGGTGACCTCAGTATGTCCTGCTGAGAGATCACTCTCACCCTGACTGTGCAGTGACCACAGCATGGCTAGGCACTCCCATAGTGCTATATAGTATTTCTCTCATGTGATAGATATGGGTTTCCTTTTGGGGCCCAGTTACTGATTTATCTGCTTGCTGTGTATGCATCTCCACTGGGCACATGCACTATGGACTAACTAGCAGACTATTTGCAGCTGGCATGTGTCTTGATGGAGTGGCTTGCAGTGACTGATGGCTTGCAGCAGGAGAATATCAGATAGTGGTGGGGTACAGCTTACCATATCTAGGCCTAATGTCTGTCTGCTATTGTGTTATGGCTGTGAATAGAGCTGCATTGACTGTTCTGTGGGGTGTCTGTTCCTCAGCAGGATTGGGGTTGATGTTCCCCTCTACTGCCACCTTTGCAGGGAGGTAGAATGTGGATCTCTTGATGGGAGACCCTGTTTGCTGCCCTGGGGGAGGTGCTGCATGGTCCATGGGGGGCTACACTTGACTGAAACAGACAGAGATATCCAAGGTGTTTGTGCAGAAACTACCTATCTCACACATTAACACTGCTTTGGACCACCACCATGGCCTTTTTCTGCCATGGACGGTGCTGTGGACCTGGTGCTGGGCGCCTCACTGCACCCTTAGGGTGAGCACAGTACCCGCACAATGTGACGGTGTGTAGCTACTCTGTGCCAGTAAAACACACGGTCAGTACCCCCTACCAGGCCGAGGTGCTGTAGGGGTGCACATGGTCACTTCCCCCTACCAGGCCGAGGTGCTGTGGGGGTGCATTGCCCATCTTGTGTTTATGTGTGGACAGCTGATTTGCATGTGCAGTGCATTGTGGGTATGGGTGGGCTAACCCTATCCTGGTGACCACAGCAGACTGTCTGTGTGGTGACATGCAGGCTCTCTGCAGCCAGCCAGGGGTTTGCTAGCAGCTATAGAGCTGTAGCCCAGTAGTTACTTCACTGCCTGTGAAGCCAGAGGTCATGGGTTCAAGCCCACAGTGGGGTTATTTGACAGGGTTGTCCAACACATTATCTTTTTTTAATGTACATATTTTGATGCCAGCAAAAACACCCTCAGCGTACTGTACCCATAAGGTGCCTCTGAGGGTGCTTTATAGGGCGCCCTATAGGGCACCTTATGGTTCCCGTCCATATAAGGTGCACTATACATTATCCTGTGACGCAACTTATAGGGTGCCCTATAGGGGACATTTTAGGGTGCTGTGGCGGACAGTGCACTTTATAATGTGCCCTATGGAGTGCCTTATAGGGTGCCTTATACGGCACCTTCACTTACGGCACGTGAGGGCGTGTTTGCTGGCAGCAGTTAATAAAATAGAAATAAAGTGCTGCAGGAAAAAATATGTACATTGCAAAGCTGATGCCACAGCCAGCCTTACGTATTAGGCACCCTGGGGAGCAAACTCATGACCCCTGTATCAGCAGTCAGTGCCTTAACCATTGTGCTCCACTGCTGCTCCTTCTTGCCTGTCAGCGCACCTACTTATGCTTTTCATTCCTTAAACTGCACAGTGCTGCCATCAAAAACAGTACTCTGACCTTGCGGTACCTCATACGGCACCCTCTAAAGTGCCCTATAAGCAACATTCTAGGGTGCCTTGGCGGACAGTGCACTTTAAAATGTGCCTTATAGGGCGCCTTATGTTAACATGCTTTGAGAGTGCGTTTGCTAGTAGTGATAATTAAAATAAACATAAAATGACTCCAAAAGCAATCTTCCCCATAATAGGTAATGCCTCAGCCAGCCTTGTTCATTGGGTACTGTGGGGGATTGAACCCCTGATCCTTGCACCATTGGTCAGTGTCTTACCCATTGTGCTGTGGTTCTGTTCCTGTGCTTGCACATTAGAGTGCCGCCTTATGCCGCCCAGTATTAAAATGCCTCCAAAAACATTAGTGCTCCGCCTTATGCCGCCCAGTATTAAAATGCCTCAGCCAGCTGTCATCATTGAGCACTGTGGGGGATTGAACCCCTGATCCCTGTACCATTGGTCAGTGCCTTAACCATTGTGCTGTGGCTCAGCTCTTCTGTGTGCACATCAGCGCGCTGCTGTATGCCGCCCAGTATTAAAATTCCTCCAAAAACATTAGCGCGCCACCTTATGCCCATCAGTGCGCCGCCTTATGCCACCCAGTATTAAAATGCCTCAGCCAGCTGTCTGCATTGAGCACTGTGGGGGATTGAACCCCTGATCCCTGCACCCTTGGTCAGTGCCTTAACCATTGTGCTGTGGCTTGGCTCTTCTTTTTGCACATCAGCGCGCCACTTATGCCTCCCGCGCAGCTATCTCATGCACTAATGTGCGGGGCACACATGGGCGCTGCGTACCTTAGCGCATATGCAAATTCCGGATTTTCTTTTTTAGCACGAAACGCCCACTCCTTATATGGCATCCGCACACTACCGCGGCCCGCACATTAGCGGGGTTTTAGTAAACATACCCCTATGAGGCCAATTCCGAACGGGGCCCATCCAAACATCCAAAATCTGGACAGGCCAGATTTGCACCTGATTCTGAACTCGCGAGAGCTATATGTTCCCGGAGGATCAGAATTGGATGCCGTGGCTTGGATGGACAGGATGTGCCCCGATTCTGGCCTGCTGCATGTCCGGCCTGTTCCACGTCCAAACCCCTCAAGGATCCCGCATGGAGCCTCGGTGCCATGGCATCCCGTCATCATAGCACCGGGACACCATGTAGGAGGCCCGCTAACCTGCACATCTGTAGTTGTGCATTTCCCCCCGGATCTGTAGTTGTGCATTTCCCCCTGGATGGACCAGTCAAGGCCAGGATTGGGAAGCGGGGAACCTCCTGGCTTGGCTCACCTTGGTGAGGGTGTCCACCTGCGCTGCTCACCGACCTTGGGATGACTTATTCCACCTCTGAGGTGGATTAAGTTCCCCATGCAGCTCTTCCTCCCAGATGTACAGGGCCATGATCGGAATTGGCTCTGTACATCTGGGGTCAGGGTTCCGCCTCCACCCCGCCTATGCTCATCCCTGTTGCCGCGCCCTCACGCCCCCATCAAGAGCTCCCTGCACATCTTCTTTGTATATGTAGGGAGCTTTGGGCAGGGAATTGGACATAGGTGTTTAGCAGGGATGTATGTCCAAACTGGGCATACATCCCCGCTAAATGCTGCTCAGAATGACTCCCAATGTTAATAGACTGTTTGCTTTGCTTGTCTTGTTTGTTAACTGCTTGCCTTATTTTGCCAATTGTTACTGCTCTCCAACCTGTACCCACTCTCATCCTCTGCAGCTTACTGTGCAGTCTCTCAGCTCCCTGGACTCCGTAACCGGCGGAGAACGCTGAAAATCTAATCCAATCCCCTGCAGCTTACTGTGCAGTCTCTCAGCTCCCTGGACTCCGTAACCGGCGGAGAACGCTGAAAATCTAATCCAATCCCCTGCAGGGGACGACAGCCCTTCACTTGCTTATATTTTGCACTCTGGCGGCGCTCAGCACTGTTTGCTTTGCTTGTCTTGTTTGTTAACTGCTTGCCTTATTTTGCCAATTGTTACTGCTCTCCAACCTGTACCCCCTCTCATCCCCTGCAGCTTACTGTGCAGTCTCTCAGCTCCCTGGACTCCGTAACCAGTGGAGAATGCTGAAAATCTAATCCAATCCCCTGCAGGTGATGTCAGCCCTTCACTTGCTTATATTTTGCACTCTGGCGGTGCTCGTCGCCGCAGCGGCGTGCGGTGTGGGCACACGCCTAAGAAGCGCACACAAGGAGCACGATGTGCTTCTTGTGCGCGCTCCTTGGGGCGCCGACGAAGGCAGCCTTTTCCGCTTTCCGAATATATACTTATATCTTCTTCAGAAGGTAGGATACCAGGACTCCGCTCAAACTACAATAGTTTTGAAATGTTCCTCATTCTCAGGTATTTACTTTTCTTCGTTATTTCTTGGTTGCTCCTCATGGCTGCCATTCCGGTGGTCTGGGGCCGCCGGCCCCTTAAGCCCTTCTCTAACTCTTACCAGCAGTCTGTGCTCTCTTCCATTGGTCGCCACCTTCCTCTCTCTGAATTACCTCCAAATGTATCTACATCTCTGCGCTTAGGACTACTCAACTGCTGGTCTCTTCGGACCAAGACTACGCTAATTTATGACCTAATTTAACGAGAATCTCTTGACGCCTTGTTCCTGGTGGAGACATGGCTCAAGGATGGAGAGGATCCCCTTCTAACACGCTGTCTCCCGCCAAACTATGAAGCTATTTCAGTCCCGCATGTTGCATGAACTGGTGGTGGAGTTGCATTTATACATCGCTCCACAGTCCCTTTCTCTCAAATTTCTTCTTCTTCCTTACACTATCTGGAAGCCCTCCTCCTCCAGCTATCTTTTCAACCGGCTCTTCAATTTTTGCTGGTCTACTCCCCACCATCAGTTTCTCCCTCTCTCTGTGATACTCTCCTTGCCTCTGTTTCAGACTTGATTCTTCAATTCACGCAGCTACTTGTACTTGGCGATTTTAATGTACATTTTGATCTCCCTGTTTCAGCTAAGGATACAGTATTCATTAGACTTCTTCAAGACCTTTCTTTGTGTCAGCATGTGAATCTCCCCACCCACATTGCTGGTCACACTTTAGACCTGATTATCTCCCCGCCAAATTTTCCTAATCAGCTCTCGTTACCTATTCCTACGTTTGTTCCCTGGTCTGATCACTCCTACCTTATTTTACCCTCTGTTCCATATCTCCCCCTCTAGTCTCTTCCTCACTCTCTGCCTGTCCGTCTCGTCATATCAATTCTGCAACCTTTCAGAAGTTTCTTGCGGCTTATCACCCTCCTTCCTCTGACTTCTTGTCTCTTTCACCCTCCTCCCAAGTTACGTTCTGGAATACAGAATTGTCCCATATATTAGATCAGGTCGCTCCTTGGCGCACCAATTACAACGATCTGAACATCTTTGGAGGAAATCCCCCTCTCCTACCACTTATCAGAACTTTAAGTCTTGTCATGCACAATACCATGCTAACATTCATATTGCTAAACAGTCCTTCTACTCAGATTCAATTGTTTCGGCCCCAAACAGATCTCGCCATCTTTTTACCACCCTCAATACTCTCTCTCGTTTACAGTCACGTTCCACCTGTAATTCTTCTATTTCTACATCAACTCCCAGTCCCACCAGATTGGCTTTTTTTCCCTCCAAAGTCCAAGATCTACACCTGTCACTCCCTTCCCATCCCCAGGCTTTATCTTCACCTCCTCCTATTTCACCCCCATCCTCCCCTTCGCTCTCACATTTCTGGTCCAGCTTCCATACTATTACCTCTCCAGAACTTATCAAACTTCTATCTACTTCTCACAAAACCACCAGCTCATTAGATCCCATACCATCCAGTTGGTTTTCCAACCCCTCTCCCGAGCTACTTCATCCGCTTCTCACCATCATCAATTCCAGTCTTTCTTCAGGATCATTTCCCCGTCCATGGAAGCATGCTGTGGTTCGTCCCCTGCTTAAAAACTCCTCCTTGGATCCATCAGTGTTAGCAAACCACCGGCCTGTCTCTAATCTTTCCTACGCTTCTAAGCTTTTGGAAAAAAATGTTTTCGCCCAGCTCTCACATCACTTGGACTCCACGCACTTCCTGCACCCCCGGCAATCTGGTTTTCGGCCCAGCCACAGCTTCGAAACCAATATCATGGCTGTTATGAATGAAATCCACTCTTCTCACCATCGTGGTGACATCACGGTGGCGGTTTCTTTAGATCTTTCAGCTGCCTTTGACTTAGTAGATCATTCTCTTCTTCTTTCTAGGTTGTGGAATGCGGGCCTTCGAGGGACTGTTTATCACTGGTTCCATTCCTTTCTGCACTCCAGGTCATTCACAGTCACTTCCGCTTCTGCTATTACTGATAACTTCCCCCTCACCTGTGGTGTCCCTCAGGGTTCAATACTGGCTCCTCTCTTATTTAATTTATTTCTGACCCCTTTAGCTTTATTAATTCAGCAATCAGGTGTTTCAGACTATTATTACGCAGACGACATCTTCCTTCTGTACCATACATCCTCTTCTCACCCTGATATCACTCCTCTCAATAATTGCTTATCTCTGGTTTCTTCTTGGCTTTCTATGAACTGTCTCGTTCTGAATATTTCCAAAACCGCATCTATTTGGTTTCCTCACAGTTCCACCATTCCGTCACTCGTCCCCTCTTTTTCGGGCACCCCGATTTCTTTATCTTTATTTATCTTTATTTAGGAACTTAATATACCGCTCAATGCAATAGCGTCTGAGCGGTTCACTATTTGCATAAAAAGCTGCTTAGAAAAAGAAAGGAACGCCAAATATGTTATAGAACAGGCAGGAGAGGATGTGAGAACAAGAGAAAGAAACAGGAGACAATCAGATAGAGGGGGATTACCGAGGGAGTGGGGAGAGACGGGAGGGGGGTGGGGGAAGATCAAAGGCTGAGCAGAAAAGGTGAGTCTTCAAGAGGGCTTTAAAGGTTTTGAAGGAGGGTTCCAGGCGGAGGTCCGGGGGGAGTGAATTCCAAAGACGGGGACCGAGGAAGTGGAAGGAAGTGGAGCGTGTGGATTCGAGGTGGGCTTGAGAGGGGGAAGGCAGGATCAGGCGATTTGCATGGATTGAGCGGAGGGAGCGGTGGGGAGTGTGAAGGTGGATCAAATCGACGAGGTAGAGGGGGGTGCTGGAATAAATAGATTTGTGGATGAACGTGAGAAACTTAAATTGTACATGAAATGGGATCGGAAGCCAATGTAGACATATGAGAAGGGGGGTAATGTGGTCAAAACGGGAGGAACAGGTAAGGATACGGGCTGTGGTGTGGTGTACTCTCTGTAGGCGTTGCAGTTGGGATTGGGGAAGTCCAGCCAGGGAAACATTACAATAGTCGAGGCGGGTGACAACGAGAGAAAAGAGAAGGGTGGTCATAGATGAGAAAGAGAGAAAGGGACAGACAGAACGAAGCTGTCTTAGGGTGGAGAAACAACGTTGGACGACAGAGGAGATGTGAGCTTTGAAAGACAGGGATGAATCAAGGATCACACCGAGGTAATGCAAGGATGTTACGAGGGGAATAGGGGAAGAAGAAAGCATGGGGATGAGAGGGGGGGCAGGACTACCGGCGGTGAACCAAATGGCTGAGGTCTTAGAAAGGTTGATGTGCAGGAAATTGGAGGAAAGCCAGGAAGCCACGGAAGAAAGACAGTTGTTGAAAGGAGCAATGTCAGGGGAAGCTGAGTCGGTGTGGTAGAGAAGAAAGATATTATCAGCATAGTAGTGGGCAGATATACCGTGTTGCTGCACCAAGAGAGTGAGAGGAGCGAGAAAGATATTGAACAGGAGGGGTGCGAGGACAGACCCTTGGGGACACCACACAGGAGGGGAGTGGAAGGAGACGACAAAGGGCCTGAGGTAACCGAGAAGGAACGGCCCGAAAGGAAAGACCGAAACCAAAGGAGCACAGTGCCAGCGAGGCCGGCATCATGTAAACGTGAAAGAAGAGTGCAGTGGTCAACGAGATCGAATGCAGCAGAAAGATCAAGAGAAACGGAGAGGGTGAAAAGTCCGCAGTTGTGGGCAGTGTGTAGTTTAGTCTCCAAGCTTCATTATCTGGGTATCTTTCTCGATAGCAACCTTTCCTTTCGTGACCATATTTCCCAAGTTTCTCGGCGCTCCTTCTATTGCCTTAGACAGATTCGTGACATTAGACCATTTCTTTCTCCTCAGGCTCTCTCCACCCTTCTTTCTTTAGTTATCACACAGTTGGATTTCTGTAATTTGGTTTATGCTGGTATTCCCCAATCTCAACGTCATCGGTTACAACTCCTACAGAACACCGCAGTTCGGATGATCCTACATGCTTCCCCTCATGATCATATTACTCCTCTCCTTCAGCACTTTCATTGGTTACCAGTAAATTTTCGGTTTCAGTTCAAAATTCTTACTCTCGTACATAGGGCCGTTTATCTTCACACTCCTCAGTACTTATCTGATTTGCTAACTTTTCACACACCTACCCGCAGCCTACGATCAGTTCATATCAATCGCTTACACCTTCCCTCCCCTTCCCAGGCTAATCTTCACTCAACACGACGATCGGCATTCTTTTACCTTGGTTCGGCCCTCTGGAACTCCCTCCCCACTGACCTCCGACTAGAACAGTCCCCTGTTAAGTTCCATTCTCTTCTCAAGACACATCTCTTCTCCTCTGCCTTTAACCTTCCCCCGTGACCCCTGTTTTACTATTTTTTTTTGTATTGTCTACAGTCTGTCCTTTTCTTCCTGTCCTTTTCTTTTTTTCCTCTCTTTTTTTAAAATTATTGTCACTTTCTTTTTCCTTTCTTAATTTATATATTTTAAATTTTTTTATTGTAAACCGCCCCGATGTAATGGGGGGGCGGTATATCAAGTGATTTTAAACAATAAACAATAAACAACAGAACACCTGGCCTCTATCACACACTCAGAACACAGATCCTCACCAAGTACAGAATAAGCAATCACAAACTAAAGTAAAAATAAAAATATGTAGATGCAACATGCAAGCTAAAACCCCAAGAAGATAGACTCCACAAGAGGAGCAACACCAGAGAAATAAGAGATACAGTTCCCCATACTGTGTAAAATATAAATATTGTGCAAAATTCAATCACTAAATTGAAAATAAATTATTTTTTCTACCTTTGTTGTCTAATTATTTTATTCTATGATCATGCTGGTCCTGATCGGAGGCTTCTGCTGTCTACTGTCTTCTCTTAGCTCTCTTTCTATGGTCTCTAGCCCATCTGCCATTTCTTATTTTATTTTATTTATTTATTTATTTAAAGTCTCTTTTATACCGCGCTATTGACATCAGCGCGGTTTACAGTGAACATTAATCTACACATCTCAGATTGCTGATTTGTGTTTACAAAAAAACAGGTATCATAACTTGGGTATACATTAAAACAATTTTAACAGGGAAAAACATGATAAATATTCTTGTCTCTACTTTTGTTTTATTCACTTCCTTCCATCTTGGATATTGATTCTTTTCCTTTCAGCTTCTTCCATTTATTTCACTCTCTCTCTCTGTACACCCAGATTTCACACACTTCTTACTATTCAGTTCTCAATCTCCCTCATTTTTACGCCATCTACCTACTGTTTTTCAAACTTCACCCCAGTCCTTCATCTCAGCTCTTCTTCCCGCTTTTGCTCAATCTCTCTTCCTCTTCATGTCTAATATCTTTCACCACTCATCCAGTGTCTCTCTCTCTCTCTCTCTCTGGCTCTCTTTTTCCCTCCATCCAGTACCTCCGGTCTTGTTTTCCTTCCATATCTGCCCCCTCCCCTCTAATCCCCCTGCAACCAGCATCTATCCCATCTGCATACTATATCATCCACTCCCTATTATTCCCATGTCCAACATTTCTCCATCTCTTTCTCAATCCATTTACCCCATGTCCATCTTCTCCTATCTCTCTCCCTATTACCCCCATGCCTTGCATTTTCTTCTCCCCTTAAAACCCCGTGTCCAGCATCTCCCCTCTGCCCCCCCCCCCCCAAGTCCAGCATTTTCCCATAGTCTTCCTATAACTCCCTGGCCAACATCACCACTCCATGCTTCTCCCTAAGTCCCTTTCCATGTCCAGTATCGCTATCTCCCTAGCCCCCCACCTCAATCTTATCCCCGCTTCCTCCCTATTCCCCCCACTCTGCATCCAGCATCTCTATTCTGACTCCCTGTGCCTATCCACATCCAACTCCCAATGCCTCCCCCCCCCATGTCCACCCCTTGTATGTACAGGGGCAGAGCCTGCCCATGGAGCAGTACAGCAGTATCAGTAGCACGTCCCACGGGCAATGGCAGTGCAAGCAGTGATCCCAGTCCAGAGAGGCAGGGCACAATTGGCCTTGCACAGCCCCTGCCTGCAGGACATGCTGCTCCCTCATGCAAGCTCTGCTTCTCTGGGCCACAATTACTGACTCCTACACCCTTTTGCCTGCGGGAGCAGCATGTCCTGTGGGCAGGGGCTGTGAAAGCCGTGACTGCAGCCCAGAGAAACAGAGCCTGTCTGCAGGAGCAGACAT
Source organism: Ichthyophis bannanicus (assembly GCA_033557465.1). Classification (NCBI taxonomy): domain Eukaryota; kingdom Metazoa; phylum Chordata; class Amphibia; order Gymnophiona; family Ichthyophiidae; genus Ichthyophis; species Ichthyophis bannanicus. Next base: position 1,599,285,228 of record CM066031.1, read on the forward strand.
CAGGAGGGCGCCATTGCTGGCCACCCACCTTCACTCATGCAGAGAGCCAGCGGCCTGGTAGAGAGCCTGCCCATGGGACACAAGACTGTGGGTAGCGATTGTGGCCTTTCATAGTCTTCTGCCTGCGAGTGGGCAGGCTCCCCACTGTATCGATGCTGCTCTGCTCTGAACAGGGAGTGGGGGCCGGTGGCTAGTGACGGAACCCTCCTGATGTCTGGGTCCCCCTGCCATGCTTACCCAGCTTACCGGATAGTGCCGACACTGGTCCAGCATGCCTTCAGCATGCTTTCCCACCCACCGTTGTCCATCATTTGTCTTCCTGCTTCCCCCCCCTTATTGTCCAGCATTTGTCCTCTTGCCCCCTCCTGTTTTCCAGCATTCATCCTTCTGTCCCTCCCTCCTGTTATCCAGAATTGTCCGCCTGCCCCCCCTATGTCCACCATTGGTCCTCCTGTCCATCCCCCCATTGTCCAGGATTTGCCCTCTTGTCCCTCCGCCCTGTTTAGCATTTATCCTCCTGTCCCCCCCTTTGTTGAGCATTTGCCATCCTGTCCCTCCCCCCATTGTCCAGCCTTTATCCTCCTGTGTTCCCTTTGTCGAGCATTTGCCCTCCTGTCCCTCCCCTCCATTGTCCAGCCTTCTCCTCCTGCCCCCTTTGTCCAGCATTTGCTCTCTGTCCCTTCCCCCCCTTTGTCTAGCATTTTCCCTCCTGTCCCTCACCACCATTGTCCAGCATTTATCCTCCTGCCCCCCTCCTTTGTTTAGCATTTGCCTTCCTGTCTCGCCCCCCCCCCCAATGTCTAGCATCTATCCCCCCCCCCTTTATCCAGCATTTTCCCTCCTATCCCTCCTTGGCTAGCATTTTCCCTCCTGTCCCTCCCTCCTGTTATCCAGTATTTATCCTCCTATCTGCCCTTTTGTCTAGCATTTCTTTCCTGTCTCTTCCCAACCCATTGTCTAGCATCTATCCTCTTGCCCTTTATACCACTTTATCATTTTAGTCAAAGCGGTTTACATTATAACTTAAACTTGGTAATGTACATTAAACAGGGACATTGATAACTTGGATTCTTCTGAGGCAATGGAGGGTTAAGTGACTTGCCCAAGGCCACAAGGAGTGCTAGTAAATCCTTGCTGGTTCCGCCCTTCTCTGATGCGAAAAACATCATCAGAGGGAACGGGACTCCTCAAGGTCTTACAAACATGACAGAGTCACAAGAGTCTGCTCTTTTGCTTTCCAGTTATTTTTTTTTCAAAGTTGATAGCTTGTTGCACATATAAGCAGCACTAGGCTATCAATTTTGAAAAAAAAAAGGAAAACAAAAGCGCCGGCTCTTGCGACTCCGGCATGCTTGTAAGATCCTGATGTGTTCCACCCCTTCTAATGATGCTTTTCGCATCAAAGGGGGCGGAACCAGCAGAGACTTACCAAAGTGCAGGAGTCTTCAAAAAATTGTGTGCTATTTCTTTTTCTGCCGCCGCTGTCTCAATATCCTCAGATCTGGAGCTGGAGCAGCGATGGCGGGGGTGATGGTGTTTGATTCTGCTGCTGCCGACCGGGAGAAGTGAAGGCATCAGCAACAGCTGTTCTATTTTATTTATTTATTTATTTATTTCTAACTTTAGAAGTCAGAATGAGGCAGCAGCCACTTGATTGTTTTTGGGGCATTTTTTGCCGCCTGAAGCAGCCGCCTCACTCTGCTTCATTATAGAACCGCCCCTGCCCTGCTGGCCCTGCAACCCCAAACCCCCCACCAGCCCAACCAAAAATAACCATGGTGACCCAACAGCCCCAACCCCCCCCCCCCCCGTATGTTTGCAAATGAGCTAGAGCACTGTCCATGCGTCCTGCACCGCCATCTTGAAAAATGGTGGCACCTGCCCCTGTGAATGGTTATGGTTATGGCTCAGGCATTTGATATACTGCACTTTACTTACGCATCAGAGCAGTTTACACATATATACTAACAGGTACTTTTTATTCCCTTGTTCCCAAAGGGCTCACAATCTAAGTGTACCTGAGGCAATGGAGGGTTAAGTGGCTTGCCCAAGGCCACAAGGAGCAGCCATGGGACTAGAGACCTCAGTCCCTCTGGCCTGAGGTTACTTGTCCCCATGCAGGAATTGAACCCCTGGCCCTCTGGCCTGAGGTAACCTGTCCCAATCACTGAGCCACTCCTCCCTCAGGGTCAGACTACTATATAAGCCATTTTTTATCTTATATGGCAGTCTGATCTCGCCCGGTGCATCCTAGGATGCACCGCATGGAGCCAGGCACCGACATTTTTCAAGATAGCATCGCAAGAGCAGAAGCACATGGACAGCGCCCCCGCTTGTTTGTAAAAGTACCATGAAGGAAGTGGGGGGTTCGGGGCTGCTGGGCCATCAGGATTATTTTTGGTTAAGTGGATGGGGGGTTCAGGGCTGCTGAGCCACCAGGATTATTTTTGGTTGGGGAGGTCAGGGCCACTGGGCAACCAGGGATTTGCTTTCGTCAGGGGCACCGGCCCTCCTGACAGTATTTTGATGGCATCAGGGACTTTCCCTGATGCCTGGATCATCTTTGACATTTCTCCTCAGATAATCCAGGTATCGGGGAAAGCACCTGATGCCATCAAAATGCTGTTGGGGGGCATGGGCTAGATGTTTAAACTAGCCCACAACAGGTGTAGAGATATTGGCACTAAGGCTGGTTGCAAAATCCTCTCTGCATTTCTTTGCATCAGGTGCAGGCAATATTAGCATACCATTTTATTATGTGCAGCTCATTTGCCTATAATTTAAATAAATTTAAATACTTAGCGTTAATTGTAAGCTAGTTTTTCCTTTGATATTTATGCGCGTCTTCGTCTCTTTTCTGCATTTGGTGGTGGCAGTAATTGTGCTTAGAAGTGGCGTTATCCGTGCTTAAGGCCATGCTAGTTTTCTGCATTGGCCTGTTTTAAAAGCAGTTTGCTGTAGAGGCAAAAAATAAAAGTAAACACTTTTCAAGTACATTTAAAACTAAAAGCCTATGAAGGCGCTGGTGAGACTGCTGGATGACCACAGGGGGAGATGGGGCGGGGGAGGGGGGAAGGAGTACTCAAGAAAGATAAGGGGACAGCAGAAAAACTAAATGATTTCTTTGCCTCGGTCTTTACTGATGTTGGGGGCTAAACCCACTTCAAAAGCATTCTTTGATGATGATTATTCAGAGCAACTAAAGCACATCACTATTACTCTAGAAGACATAATAGATGAAACAGACAAACTTAAAAACAACAAATTACCAGAGCAGATGATTTTCACCCCAAAGTCCTAAAAAGGGCTGTCGCAACCATTAGGCAAAGTAGGCGGTTGCCTAGGGAAAGCAGCCTCTTTGGGGGAGCAGCAAGGAGCAGGGCATTCTAAGCTAAACAGATTCTGAGAGCTCGGGGGAGGGGGTAGGCATAAGGCTTAAGATCTGCCTAGGTGCCAACAACTTGTACCAACTCTGGGGCCAGCCCTGGTCCTGAAAGAGATCAAACATGAATTTGTTAATCTGTTATTAGTTGTTCATAATCTGGGAAACTATAGACTAGTGAACCTGACATTAGTGCTAGGAAAAATGATTGAAGCTATGCTTAAAAGCAGGACCGTACCGAGCCCTGTGCGAGTGGTGCGGCCGCACAGAGCGCAAAGACTTAAGGGGCGCATTTCGGCTGTCTGCCGTTGCCTGCCACCGCCACTTTAGCGGAGTCAGGCAGTGGCAGAGAGTCAAAATGTGCCCCTTAAGTCTTCTCGCTGGCACACTAAGCAGGTCTGGTCTCAGGGTCCAGACCTGTTTAGTGTGCCGGCGAGTTGCACATCGGGTGCGCGCCTCTTCTCTCCCGGCCCCATAAAGTGGCTAGATGGAGGTGTGGGAGAGGGGGCGTGCGCCCGATGTGCAACTCGCACAGGGCGCTTTTCACCGTCGGTACGGCCCTGCTTAAAAGTAAAAAAACTGTCCATAAAGATAGATATAATTTAACAGGAATGAGTCATCATGGGTTCAGCAAAGACAAGTCTTGCCAATTTATTACAGTTTTGTGAAAGTCTAAACAAGTGGATAATGGTAAACTGTTTGATATGCCGTATTTAGATTTTCATAAGGCATTTGCTAAAATCCCTCATGTGAGACTCCTTAGGAAATTAGAGTCATGCAATAAGTGGTCATACCCTTTTGTGGATTGCAAACTGGATTAAAGGCAGGAAACAAAGTAAGACTAAATGGTCAGTTATCTACATTGATAAGGGTTACCAGTGGATTGCTCCACAGGTCTGTACTGGGACTGTTCAGCATATTTATAAATGATCTAGAGATAAGAGTGATGAGTGAGGTGATCAAATTTAAAGATGACACAAAATTTTTTTAAAGTTCTTAAAATAGCTGAGGATTGTTAGGATTTATAGAAGGATCATGTGGGACTAGGAGAACGGGCATCTAAATGGCAGGTGGAATTTAATGTGGACAAATACAGTGATGCACAAAGAGAAAAATGATCCCAACTGCAGGTACAAAATGCTGGGTTCTAAATTAGTGTCACCACCCAAAAGGAAAGGTTTTGGAGTCATTGTGGATAACTGAGTGCTGTGACTGATAAAAATGCAAATAGAATGCTAGGGATTATTTGAAAAAAAAAAAAGCAGAACATAAGTGAGAATATCGTTATGATTCTGTATTGGTCCCCGATGCGACTGCATCGTGAGTACTGTGTGCAGTTCTGGTCATCCCATCTCAAAAAGGATATAGCACAACTAGAAAGGTTCAGAGAAGGGCAACAAAAATGACAAAAGGATAGAATGCCTCTGTTATAAATACTTATCGGTAGTCTTGCGGTACTACTGCTAAGAGTCAAGCTGCCAAATAAGAGCATGCACACCTTATTCAGCAGATTTACCCCTAGCAGTAAAACATGAAACTACCACTAAGGGTTAATGGCACCATTTTGATGCTGGCAGACTACCAGCAGGAGAGACTAGGGATCATTCCTGCACCCCTGACCTCCCCCTCGCATGGTACCAGGGATAGCCCTAGTAGGTCCCAAGGGGCTTGGTGTATAGAAAGTCTATTTCAGGGTTGGAGATCTTTTTTTGGGGGGGGGGTCAGATTCAGTGTGGGGGGCTTTGATCGGCAGGCACATTCTGTCATTAAGAATACCATGGTTTTTATCAATGATATCATGCACAATATTTGGTAGCAGTATGTCTAATGTATGGCAATTTGGAGACCTCTTAACATTTTAGAAGTTGGATCCTGATGCAAAACCAAAATAAGAGTTGGCTGGTTCAAAATGTACTACTCCATTGATACTCTGGAGGAATTTTATACAGCAAACACTGGAGCTGGGACTCTATGCTCTTACAGACTACAGATAAGTGATTGCATTTTTAATGAAGGGTGCACTCAAATTTTTGTGTGTTAATAAATTTTGATAATTCTTAAAAAAGAGTAGAATAGACTATTTGTGTCTTAAGGTATTGTCCTCTCAACAATAGTTCCAACAAAAAGAGATTTGTTTGTTCTTCAAGGGCCTGATTAGGGTATTGGTTATTATTAATTGATTGTGACACCTTTATAATATACAGGGTTTGCTTTTTGTCACTTATATGCAGATGACACTCAATTCATGATCCCTTTGGGGGAAGAGACAAGAAGTGCTCCAACCCAGACTTCTTCAACTTTTAGACGTAGCCTTCAGCATGGCTTTGCGTTTCTATGAGTATAATGTTCCCATCTGTGTTAGGAAATTCTTTCATTCAAAGCTGGGAATGCTGTGAGAAAAGTTTGCTAAAGGTTAAAAAAGTCCAAGTAGGAGCAAGTTTAGAATGAAAAAATTTCCAGATGCATATGGGAGACATGCTGAAGATTATGTCTAAAAGAAGTCTAGTAGGAGCAAATTTAGAATTGAAGAATTCCCTGATGCAGATTAGATTATTATACTCATCGAAGCGTAGAGGCATGTCATTACTATGCTTAAAAATTTGAAGAAGACTATGTTGGGAGCATCACAACATTCAGGGTTGGCCCAAAGGTTTCGCCAATGCCACCCCTTCTTCGATGATGCTGCCACTGCTCTCCTCCCCTCGATGATGATGCCCCCCACCCCAGCATCCATTGTCTCACCTGAGGAAGGTGGTACCATGACTCTTTCTCCATTCTTCAAAGTTGTTGCAGGCTTTCTGCTGCTGCTTCAGCAGGCTTTGATGCACATATGCGTGTGCATACACTCATGGCCTGCTACACCCTTCCCCTCTGACCAAAAGTTTCATCGGAAGAGGCAGGAGTGGCAGACTGTGACTGCACATTCATGCTTCAAAGCCTGCCATAGTGCTACCACTTTGAAGAAGGGGGTCACGATGCCACCCACAGGAGTCTGCCACCCTAGGCTGGATTTAAAAAAGGTTTGGACAAGTTCCTGGAGGAAAGGTCCATAAACCACTATTAAAGAGGACCCAGGAAATCCACTGCTTGCCCTGGAATGAGCATTGAGGAACCTGTGTCTTTTGGGGAAACTGCTAGGCACTTGTGACCTTGATTGGCAACTGTTGGAAATAGGATACTGGGCTTGATGGACCTTGGTCTGACCCAGTATAGCATTTGTTATGTTCTTATGTGTGCCTTGCTGGTGACAGGTATAGGCGTGATTAGACATGAGTTCATGAGGGCATTGCCCCTTTTCTATTGCACAGTGTCCCAAAGAACAGCACTCTGATTACTGCTCCAGCCTCTCCTCTCAGTGCCAGCATGTAGTGAACAGGAGGGGAGGGGGAGCCTGAAGCAGATAGAGCAAGGAAGAGTGGCTTTGCTCCATAGTGGAGTGGAGGAGTAGCAAGTGGTTACAGCAGCAGCTGGGAGACCAAGGTTCATAATCCCACTGGCACTCCTTGTGGCCTTGAGCAAGTCACTTAATCCTCCATTGCCTCAGGTACAATCTTAGATTGTGAACTCTCTGGGGACAAGGAAATACCTTCTGGGCCTGATTGTAACTTGCCTTGAACTATCTATTTAGCTCATGCCTTTCAAGGCATGAGCTAAACAATAAATAAATACATGCCAGGAGTGGCCTAGTGGTTGGGGCAAGGTAAGGAGTGGAGAAGTGGCCTAGTGGTTGGGGCAAGTTACCTCAGGGCAAGGTACCTCAGGCCCACTAGAGGACAGCAACCTTGGGCCGGAAGGACTGGGGTTTCTAGTCCCACAGGTGCTCCTTGTGGTCTTGGGTAAGCCACTTAACCCTCCATTGCCCATGTTCCCTGTAAAATAGTTATCTCCAAGTTATAATGCCCTGTTCAATGTAATTTCAGTTTGTTCAATGTGAACCACCTTGATATCATGAAAAGTGGTATATAAGAAATGTTAAATAAATAGTTTGCCCCTTTCATTATTGATGAAGTTGAGGGGTGTGACTTGAGCAGATTCTGCATAGCAAAGGAAACTCTGCTCTATCCTCATTCTTTTCTGTCATTGAGGTATTTTATTTTCAGTTGAATGATGAGAATACATCATCCAGTGATCTAATAGCTGTTCAGCTGCTAGAGTAAACTGGAGGTTCTAGAACACAGCTAAAATTTGATTTGAACATATCTCCTACATAGAATTTACAAATTGGGAATAGTTGGATTCTGTTGGCTGAGGACATTGTTCTGGTGCATAATTAATTCCCTTGCATGCAGGACATATCAGAATGTGCTTTTATATGTAGTCTGAGGGTAGCTTATTACAATATTCTATGGAGACAGTGCACTGGACTTTGCTATCCCCCCATCAGGGACAGCCCTATAATGAGGCAAAGTGATGTGGCCGCCTGAGGTGGCAAAGTTTTGGGGGAGGCAAAAAATGCCCCAAAACAGTCAAGTACCTGTCGCTTCACTCTGTCTTCAAGGTAAAAAAAATAAATCTAGCGGACCAGCTGCTGCCCTCTCTGTTTCTCCCAGGTCAGCAGTGGCACAATCGACACCCCCCTCCCGGCCGCTGCCCAGGTCCGAGGTTACTGGAGCAGTGGTGGCGAACTATAAACTTTGAAAAAAAAACCATAAAAACACAGGGTTTTCAAGCTTCAAAGTCCTTGCTAGTTCCGCCCCTCTGATCCGAAAAGCATCATTAGAGGGGGCAGGACCCATTGGAGCTTTAGAAGCATGCTGGAGTCGCAAGAGCCCACAATTTTACTTTAAGATTTTTTTTTTAAATTAATAGGTCACTACAGCAGCAGCAAGCTAACAATTTTGAAAAAAAAACCCCAGAAAGTAAAATCGCGGGCTCTTGTGACTAGAGCTGGCCCGTCCACTAGGTGAGCTAGGCGGCCGGCCCGGGTGGGCAGTGGCATTGGCACACATAGGCAGCGGCAGTGCCACACATGGGCTGCCATGCTGCCCCCCCCCCCTCCCAGCTGTCACTGATTCTTTGGGAAGGAAGGCTAGCAGTGGCAGTATTTCCAAAAGTGGTGGAAAAAAGCTGCTGCTTTTGGAAATGCTGCCTCTGCCCACCTCCCCTTACTGAGACAGAATCGGCATCAGCTGCAGAGGGGGGGGGGGGAGCAGAAGCAGTGGGGGGAGGTGGCAGCGGGGATGGGCAGCAAGAAACCTTTGGGCCAGCCCTGCTTGTGATTCTGGCATACTTCTAAGGCTCTGATGGTCCTGCCCCCTCTGATGCTTCTTTTCACATCAGAGAGGGGCGGAACCAGCAAGGACTTAGAAGTGGCGGGGTCATGAAAACCCCACGCTTTTCCTGTCCTGATGTCAATACTCAAAGGTGGATGGCAGATGCTGGACAATGGGGAGGGGGGGGCAGGAGGACAAATGCTGGGCAACGGAGGGAGGGGCAGAAGAGCAAATACTAGATAATGGGGGAGAGGGACAAGAGGACAAATGCAGAAAAATGGGGGGAGGGGCAAGGACAAATGCTGGAAAGGGGGGGGCAGGAAGACAAATGCTGGAATATAGGGGGAAGGACAGGAGGACAACTGCTGGACAAAGGGGGCAGCAGTTGTCCTCCTGCCCTCCCCCCCAAAGGGGGCAGGAGGACAAATGCTGGAGAACAGGGGGAAGGGCAGGAGGACAAATGCTGGACAAAGGGGGCAGGAGGACAAATGCTGGACAACAGGGGGGAGGGACAGGAGGACAAATGCTGGACAATGGGTGGGCAGGAGGATACATGCTGAACAAAGGAAAGAGGGGCAGAAGGACAAATGCTGGACAACAGGGGCGGGGGGGGGGGGACATGAAGACAAATGCTGGAACAGTGTCGGCACTACTCGGTAAGCTTGGTTAAGCATGGCAGGGGGACCCGGGCATCAGGAGGGTTCCATCACTAGCCACCTGTGCCCCACTCTCCATTCAGGATGGCCTGCAGAGCACAGTCTGCCCAGTGGATAACCTGCCCGCAGGACATGCTGCTCCAATGGGCAGAAGACTGTGAGAGGCCACAATCGCTACTCACAGTCTTATGTCCCTTGGGCAGGCTCTCCACTAGGCTGCCGGTGCTCCACAGGTCATCCTGAATGGGGAGTGGCAGTGGGTGGCCAGCGACTGTGCCCTCCTGATGTCTGCTCCTGTGGACAGGCTCTGTTTCTCTGGGATGCAGTCATGGCTTGCACAGCCCCTGCCCACAGGACATGCTGCTTCCTCAGGTAGGAGGGTGTGAGAGGCAGTGCTCATGGCTCAGAGAAGCCGCGCCTGCCCATGGGAGCAGCATGTCCTGCGGGCAGGGGCTGTGCAAGACCAACTCTGCCCTGCCTCTCTGGGCTGGGATTATGGCTTGCACAGCTCCTGTCTGTGGGGCATGTTGCTCTGTGGGCAGGCTCTTCCCCTTGTACATAAAAGGGGTGGACATGAGGGGGGCATTGAAGGGGGGAGTGAACATGAGGGGGCATTTGGAGGTGGATATGGATTGGCACAGGTAGTCAGAAGGAAGATGCTGGGTGAAAGAGGGAAATAGGGAGGCAGTGGGGATAAGATGGAGGTGGGGGGCTAGGGAGATAGAGATACACAGTATAGGGAACTGCATCTCTTATTTCTCTGGTGTTGCTCCTCATGTGGAATCTGGCTATCTTGCTGCATGTTGGAAATCTCTGTTGAGTTCTGTGATTGTCTTTCTTTCTCCTCTGGCTTTAGCTTCTCTGCTTTTCTGGGCAATTTTCAGAGATTCTTCCGTCATCCATTTTGGCCATTTTTGCTTTTTCACCTTTTGTAGAGACTTCTCACTTTCTTCCAACACAACCTTCTTGATGTCATTCCATAACTCTTCTGGAGCTCTGTCATTTATATCTAAAGCAGCAAATCAATTTTGCAGGCAGTCTTTAAATTCCAGTGGTATATTCTCAAGGTCATATTTTGCTGCATTCATGAGTGGTTTGCTCTTTTTCAACTTTAGCTTGAGTTTGCATACCAGTAGTTGATGATCTGCACCACAGTCAGCTGCAGGTTTTGTCTTTGTTGATGTTACAGAGCTTTTCCATCGTTGACTTCCACAGATGTAGTCAATTTGATTTTTATACAATCCATTGAGTGAAGTCCATGAGTACAGTCGCCGCTTGTGTTGCTGGAAGAAGGTGTTTGAGATGAATAGATCGTTGGTCTTGCAGAATTCTATCAGTCTTTCTCCAGCTTCATTTCTGTTGCTAAGTCCATATTTTCCAACTACTTTGCCTTCTTCTTTGTTGCCAAAGTTTGCGTTCCAGTTGCCCATGACTATCAGGATATCCTGTTTGCATGTTCTGTCAATTTCAGCTTGTACTGTTCATAGAACTCTTCAATTTCATTCTCTTCTGCAGCTGTTGTTGGGGCATATACTTGAATTATAGTTGTGTTGATAGGCATTCCTTGCAGGCGAATAGAGATTAAGCGTTTGCTGACTGCATTGTATTTCATTACAGTTCTTGCAAGTTTCTTCTTTATTATAAATGCAACACCATTTCTTCTTTGTCTTTCATTTCTAGCATAGTAGACCATGTGATCATCTGATGCAAAGTGCCCGATGCCAGTCCATTTCAGTTCGTTGACACCCAATAGATCAAGTTGTACACGTTCCATTTCATTCTTGACCACCTCCAACTTCCCTTGGTTCATGCTTCATACGTTCCATGTTCCAATGTGTAAGACATCTTTACAGCTTCTGACTCTCATTTCATGCACAACTACATCAGCAGTCAGACGTCCCGAGGGCTTTGCTCCAACCACATCATAAATGCTGGCTTTACTCTGAAAAGTCTTCAGCTCTTCCCCAGTAGCTAGTTGAGCACCTTCCGACCTGGGGGTCTCATCTTCCAGCACTATAGCACAATTTGTTTTGTTGTAACTATCCATTGGGTTTTCATGGCAATCTACAGAAGTAGATTGCCGGGCCACTATAGCACAATTTGTTTTGTTATAACTATCCATTGGGATTTCATGGCAATCTACAGAAGTAGATTGCCGGGCCTTTCCTCTGCGCAATTTAAGTTTGGTGTTGTTGCCGTTGTCGCAGAAATGTGATCCTCCGCCGTCAACACTATCCCATTCTGCTGCTGCCCAGATGGGTGGTTTGTCTTGGTCTGGCACCTCAGCTGAGACCTGTCCATCTTGGGAGACCCTGCCAGTAGTTAAACTACCGATAGTTTAGCTCTCAGCATTAGTGATGCACACAAGCCCTCACAGAACGACAAGCTGCAAACCAAGTGAGGAGAACTGAATGAACTCAAAAAGCATGCCAAAAAATAAAAAGGGCAGAGAACCACTGTTATTGTCCTGGGAACACCTATGTCTATGATGCATAAAAGTAGGCACTACTGGGTCAATAATCAAACACCATGGTCAGCATTTGTTTTTAAATGACGGCTGCAGCATAAAAATTAATTGAATAGGTATTCAGCGCCACTATCTGGATAGTGAGCAGTGCTGAATATACGTGGATAGCCATGACAGCTGCTGTTAGTGATATATGTCATTTTTGCTGTCCTAAATTAAACTGCTTAGCGATACGCCTGCTGAATATTAGTAGAATTACGTGAAATGTGCACACTTGACCCTCACTCTGCTTGTCACTATCCATACACTACCAGGGTGGTCTGTAAGAATTTTCAGCAGTGCTATCCATATAGTGCCACTGGAAATTCACAGATAGGGAACCTATCCATAAAGCAGTGGCCGGTCCAAGTCAGTTAGCAAAAAAAGGCAAGCACGTCCAAGTTCAGGAGCAATTTTACAGACATGGATGTGCCTGATATGGACGTCTGCAGGGATGTCTACATAGATGCCCCGGGAATAATAGCCAAGACTGCGGATGTCTCAGAGACTTTCAGCAGTGGTCCAAACACGAAATAAGTTTCCCAATTACCCAAAAAATATCACTGCAATTGTGGAGAGTACTGAGGATGGTGGAGTGCCATTTTCTCTACACTCTCTGGATGTTTCACGACCCAAACAAGCACTTTCCTGATACTTATTTGTGCTTGGAGCCGGTCTAAACCTGGATGAGGTCGCAGACATCTACAACATTTCTGAAGTTGAGAAGGGACATCTAAGTCCATCGCACCACGCCAGACACACCTCCACCACACCCCTGCCTACTTGAAAGTCCTAATGCCGGGAACATCTTTAGACATCATTTGTGAAATGGCTCCAGGGACATCTTAGTGATTTGGAAGTCTACGTCCCTGTTTTCGGACGTCTAAATCTTAACTAAGGTTTCTAAAATGACCACAATATTGTCTGAATTTTTCATTTAAGATCCTTCTCCCTGCCACAGAAAGATGTAGTCCATTGGTACAGTATAGCCTCTTGTTGTTCCATCTATTATAAACATATTACCCCAGCCATATCTATGTATCTAAAACCTTCTTATTTATTCTAGGTTTGGAGTCACGTATTAAAGCTACTTGTGTGATGTAGCTTCTCTTCTCCCTTACAAAGGACTTCTGAGAATGCTATAATGATGACAATAGGCTTAAGTCTCTCCCAAAATTTTCTCTTTGCATTGCAAAGGATTGTTTCTACCCTGATCCTTTGTTCCCAGATGGCTAACATCAGTTTTAAAATCCTTACTTTCCTCTCTGTCTTCACTAACAATTTGGTTTATATTCCTGCTGGCTGATGATCCTTGGAGACATTTGACTACCCTTGAACTGTGTTCCCAAATTAATGTGTCTAAAGATGGAGTCTCCAAGAAATAACAGTTTTCTGTTGTTCCTGAGAATGCATACATTGGTATTTCCCTTCTTGTCTAAGGCCGCTTCAGTTTCCATTATTTAGTATTTAGCTCTCACTTCTCCAGGAAAATATCAAGGTGAGTTACATTCAGATACAGAATGTATTTCCCTGTCCCCAAAGGGCTCGCAACCAAAGTTTTTGCCTGAGGCAATGGAGGGTTAAGTTGCTTGTCAGTAGGATTTGAACTCTGGTCTTTTGGGCTCTAGACTGCTGCCCTAACCATTAGGTTACTCCTCCACCGAACAGTCTCATTTACCAGGGCTGAGGAGTTATTTTGCAAGGGTATCTCTTGCTGGAGTGGATGTCTTTATAGTGCCAGAGACCTGCCAGAATCCACTGTAATCCATTTATTCCTAGGTTGTCTGGCTCTTTGTGGGAGTGGCAGTTGATTGTTTTCAACAAGTGACTAGGTGAGGACTGGGTGGGTTAGGGGCACAACATGGGCATTGACAGTGTGTCACGATTAAAGCAGGCATTTTGGGCATGTGCTAACCATGACCTGTTACCATTAGTATGGATGCACTTAATGCCACCTCAATGGGTGATGATAAATGCACCCGCATGCAGGTTAGCTTGGTGTTGTATGATAACATCATACTATCAGCAGGCAGACAGATGCACATGCCTCCAAATATTAACTCGGGGCTCTGTGCTAATTTGGTGGCACAATCGTGTGCTACTGGCATGCATTTTAGTAAACCTATTCCACATGTCTTAGGAAAACCATACAGGAAAATCCAGACCTGGGGTGGGTGGGTGAAGGATAGACAGGGAGGCATTTAAGTACCCCAGGTTTCTAGACCTTGTATGAACAGTTGAGTGCCAGAAAATGAAACCGATTTGTGCCTGTTCTTACTGCAATCACTTGCTGTGTGTATTAACCACTCTCCTTAGGGAGAGGCTTGCTTGAAATTGAACAAAGAAAACTTTATTTCAAGCTTGTCCACTATAAAGCATAACACCCTGAAAATTTAAAAGCCACTTTTACTTCATTTCCAAGCAGGACAAGGATCCTGCCAATTTAAAGGCAAATTCTCCCTTTAGTTCTAAGCAGGTAAATATCAAGGATTCAATGCCCCAGGCCTGTGGACCTTGTCTAAACTGAGGACAATTTCAAATCTCTATAGCTACCCAGAAACACAAAATCAAATTTAAATTTATATATTTACAGCCTGCCTAGACTTGAAAGTTCTAAGCAAGTTACAATAAGAGATCTATTATGCCATTTAGAATTAAGATCAGTAAAATTACAAACTCTAAATCAATTAAAATAAACTATCAAATACATCTTATCTGAAATACTATTCATTCAATATTCTTTTTTAAATTGCTTTATAGAGTAGGAGTAAAGCCCATTGTAAAGGGGGTTGCAATAATCCAGTCTTGACAAGAGAGATAACAAGAAACTGAAGCTGAGAGAAAACAAGAGCAGAGTGAGCACCGTATACATAGCATCAGAAAAGAAAGAATTCTGCACAACAGAGGAATTCTGATCCTTAAAATTAAGCGATGGATTAAGGGTAACACCTAAGGTTTTCAGTGTCTCGTGAAAAGGAAGGGACAAGAAAGAAAGTATGAGAAGCGAAGGGAGATGCCGCAAACCAAGGGAGGTAAAACAGATAGCCTCAGATTTGGAGACATTCAAGAAAAGATGGTGTTCATAGAGTCAATTGTTAACAGTGTCAAGACAGAGTTGAAGAGGGGAGTAGTTGTGTTCGGGAGAGTCAGCAGCGAACAAGATTTGAATGTTCTGTATGTAAAGGTTAGGACTACAGCCAAGGGACTGGATTAAGAGTAGGAAAGGGGCAAGGAAAACATTGCCCACCCACTCTCCGCCTATAACCCACCTTGTCTGCACTTCATCATGCATTAGGCGGTCAGCGTGAGATTCCTCATCATGATGACTGCTTTTAGCATGCGATAATCATTCGTGTAGGCTGTTAGCATATGCTAAAATGGATGTTAACAGTTACCTCACTTTAATAAACATACCTCTAAATCAAATTTAGCATGCACTAAAAATTCAGCATTAAAACGAATGTGCGAAACTGAAAAAACACCCCCAAATCAGGAAATGTTTGTGAAAAAAAGAAAACTAACCAAATTTTTCTTGCCTGTGCATATTCCTCCAAAAGGGCCACCAAAGGGCAGGGAGTAAATGCTTCTTCTTTCTAGCACTAGTAGTTTTGCCTTTTCTCATTGCCTATTGGCTAACAGTGTGTGTTGCCTAAACAACAGGTCGCAGGAGCAGGTTGGAGCAACAGCATGGAGACAAGCACTTCATGGCTGCTTCCAGCCTCCCTTAGGCTATAGAACTTCTATCCACTGAAAAAATATTCTTCTGACACATCATTAATACCTTTGAGGTACGTAAATGTAGCTTTCATATCTCCCTTGTCTCTCATCTCTTCTAGGGTATATATATGTAGGGATCAATATTCAAATCCGCATATCTGGATAAAAGATACTGATCTTGATAAGTGGTGGTATCTGGGGATATCTGCCAATTTTCAGTGGCGGTATTCAAATAGTTCCGCTGAAAATCTTCCTGTCCGCCATCAGCACTGATTATCTGTTCTTTTTAACCTGGAGCACTGGGACGGAGTCATTATTGTTCTCCAGTCACCATATGGGTCACTAATGCCTAGGTCCAGATGGAGCCAATGTGAGTCTCACCTCTAACCAGTTCTTATTGATTCTGCTCAGCAGGTAGATGAGACTTCCTTTACTGAAGTTCATTTCCAGTGTGCTGTTCCCAGTGAAGTCAAAGAGTGCCTGAAAAAAAAATTATCAAATGAATATTTATAATATTAACTCTGTTATGCAATCATAAGTCATTGTGTCTGGAAAAGAATAGCAACCCTGCATAATAAAATCCCAGTGAATGAAAATTAGCATTTTAACAAATATATTTGTATAAGCTATTACAAAACAAATCATTTTCCATCATACTAATAACTGTAATGTGCAATAATTATATCATAATAAAAATAATTAGATGATATCCTGAGGCACTAGTTATGCAAATTGTATCTCTTATTTGTAGACCACAGTCTACATTTATTTATAATCCAGAAAACATTACCCAGGCTGAATATTACAGTTTAAACACCCCGAGAAAGTACAATCCGTATATTTCACTCTTCTAAACACAAAACAGTCAAAGACATTCTAGAAAACAATATATTGAGTTTTTATTTAGGTAATCTTACAACTCTTTCCATAGATACACAAGGTTCTTGAACTTGTCTTAGGGTAACAAGGATGTTCATTACATCCCTTCCTTGTTGAAGTCCTAGTTACTTACACTATTCTAACTCCCCCTCCTCTAGCAAAATTCTCTTTTTCCTTCAGGCTTCACAGAATTGCTGTTCAATGCAGGTTAATGTGGGGGATTTCAATGGGCTAATTTCATTTACCCTTTGGCTTCCATTTATCAATTCTTGTCTTGTTCACTGTTAACTGTTCATGTCCGGGTAGACCATCCTATAGACTCCTACTGTCTTTACAAAATCCTTGGAACCCAAAACTATTGTCTTCATCACACACTAGAATTGGCAAATAACCATCTTCTGTGACATGCTTAGGGAAAAAGCTGAGTGGATGAAGCCTCTGTGGGTAAGTGAATATTATATTACTGGCAAAGGTGGTGACTTAAGAGTATATTTACTAGACTGGGCTAATGGTTAAACCAGGCTATCAGATAGCCCATGTTAACCATTAGCATGGGGGTATGTTTACTAAATGGTGGTAGCGGCTTCCATTGATCAATGGGGTCACGGCTCCGATATCGCACGGAAGCCGCTACCGCCATTTAGCAAATATACCTCATGGTTTAGTAAATATACCTCTTAAAACTTGGAATAGAGGAGAGATTGTGGATTTATTTGGAAAAGCCTGCATTTCATTTAATTAAAAAAGCAAAAATAGTTCTCAGCTTTCTTTAGAGATTTAAAACTAATTTCTGCTAGATTTGCGGAGACTCTAAGAAGGCAAATAACACCTTGCTTTAGAGGTTTAAACTGTTTCTGTTAGAATTAGGTAGGCTCTAAGCAGGCAAATAGAAGCTGCCTTTAGAGGTTTATATCAGTTTCTGCTAGATTTAGGTAGGTCCTTATAACTATAAAAGAAGACACAGAGGTTGACATTCAAAGCGAGTCATGCAAATTATCAGCATAACTCCTTATCTTATATGGATAAAATCCGGTCATTTAACTGGATTTGGGGATAAAGGAAGCCAAGAGGGTAATGTTATAACCCTTTCACATGCAGAAAACCCTGATTTACATGCAGAAAAGCCTCTTTTGAAATTAGGTCACACATAAAAGTCTGTGTAGTGCAACTAGGCATGTGTTTGTACACTAGGCATCCTCAGGGAAAGAGCGTGGAATGCACACTCTGTCTCTAATAAACTTGCTTTTACTCATGATCTCTTTATCTCTAATGCTCTATATCTTCTTGCTCTAACTGAGACCTGGCTACTCCCAGATGATACCGCATCTACTGCTGCTCTCTGTCATGGGGGCTATCAGTTCTCCCACATGCCTCGTCCCGCTGGCCGTGGTGGTGGTGTTGGGCTTCTACTTTCTCCCTCTTGCCAATTCCAACCCCTCCTCCTGCCTCAGTCTCACTCCTTTCTCTCTTTTGAAGGCCACTCCATCCGCCTCTTCACTCCACTTCCTCTCCGGGTAGCTGTTATTTATCGACCTCCTGACAAGTCTTCTTCTACCTTTCTCACTGACTTCGACTTCTTTCAGGACTCCTCCTCCCCCACTCTTATTATTGGGTATTTTAACATTCATGTTGATAACCCCTCTGATCCTCATGCTTTAAAGCTCCTCTCCCTTACCGCCTCGTTTGACCTCCAACTTTGTTCCACTACCCCCACTCACCAGCATGGCCACTGCCTGGATCTGATATTATTCTCTAGCTGCTTACCCTCGAACTTCTGTAACTCAGTTCTTCCCTTATCTGACCATCACCTTTTAAGCTTTAATCTTCATCATCTGCTGCCTCAGCCTTATCCTGTCTCCTCCAACCTATTTAGAAACCTTCATGCTATTGATCCCTTGGCTCTCTCTTTCGCCATTTCTTCACCTCTTTCTTCCACTTTGTCATCTAAATCCGTTGACGAGGCAGTAACCTCCTATAAAGCTGCACTCTCCTCGGCTCTGGAAGCTCTCGCTCCACCCATCCCACGTCCTGTGAGACGTTCTGCACCCCAGCCCTGGCTTTCATCCACTACCCGCTATCTACATTCCTGTGCCCGTTCTGCTGAGTGTGCTTGGCTCAAATCCCGCTCTCGTGCTGACCTCCTTATTTATTTATTTATTTAACACTTCTTTTATACCGCGCTATTACAATCAGTGCGGTGTACATTGAACAAGAACATACTACAATGCATACAAGTAACATTGAGTTTTACATTGAACAGGGAACTTCAACAATAGGACAACCGGGGGAACTATGTACAGATTAACTTAATGGTATATACAGTAATATAAAACTCGTTTGGATGTTGCAAATTCATGCTTCAAATTCATGCTTCAAATTCACTTCAAATTCATGCTTTTCTCTTTCCAGTCAGCCATAGCTCTTGCCAAACAAGACTACTATGTCCATCTGACTAACTCTCTTGCCTCTGATCCTTGCCGTCTCTTTACTACTCTCAGCTCTCTCCTCAAGGTGCCTCCACTTCTTATCCCTCCCTCCCTTTCGGCCCAAACCCTGGCTGACTATTTCCATGACAAAATCCACAAGATCACCCTCCAATTCCCCACAAAGCCATCTAGTTCCCCTCCTCCCCCTCTCCACTCCCAACTCTCCCCCTCCTACCCTTGCTACCCTCTCTTCCTTTCCTGTGATCTATGAAGAGGAAACTACACACCTTCTTTCCTCCTCCAAACTCACCACCTGCTCCTCTGATCCTATCCCCACCCGTCTCCTAAGCCCCATCTCCTCCACCATTGTCCCCTTCATCTCTCATATTCTCAACCTATCACTCTCCACTGCAACAGTCCCTGCAGACTTCAAGCATGCTGTGGTCACACCTCTCCTCAAGAAACCCTCACTTGATCCCACCTGTCCTTCCAAGGAGGGAGGAGTAGCCTAGTGGTTGGGGCAATGTACTTCAGGCCAGAAGGTCGGGGGTTCAAATCCTACTAGAGGACAGCAACCTTGGGCCGGAAGGACTGGGGTTTCTAGTCCCACAGATGCTCCTTGTGGTCTTGGGCAAGCCACTTAACCCTCCATAGCCCATGTTCCCTGTAAGTATTACTGTATGTGTCTCATATCCCCATGTGTTAAATGTATCCCCCAATTGTGTTGTGACCGCTTTGATTGAAGGATAAGGCGGTATACAAAACTGTCTAAATAAATTATTGACCCATCTCTCTCCTTCCCTTCATTTCCAAACTACTTGAACATGCGGTTCACCATCGCTGCCTCAACTTCCTCTCCTCTCATGCCCTCCTGGATCCCTTACAGTCTGGCTTTCGTCCCTTACACTCTACTGAAACAGCTCTTGTCAAAGTCTCCAGTGACTTGTTCCTGGCAAAATCCAAGGGCCTGTATTCTGTCCTCATCCTTCTTGACCTCTCTGCTGCTTTTGACACTGTTGACCACAACCTTCTCTTCGACACCCTGTCCTCGCCTGGTTTCAAGGGCTCTATACTATCCTGGTTCTCCTCATATCTCTCCCATTGCTCTTTCAGTGTGTGTTCTGGTGGCTCCTCCTCCTCTGCTACCCTGCTCACAGTTGGTGTACCCCAAGGATCTGTCTTGGGTCCGCTCCTTTTCTCTCTCTATACCCAGTCCCTTGGTACGCTCATCTCTTCCCATGGCTTTCAATACCATCTGTATGCTTATGACTCCAAGATCTACCTCTCTACGCCTGAACTCTCTCTGGCAATGCAGTCCCGGATCTCTGCCTGCCTTTCTGACATTGCTGCCTGGATGTCTCACCGCTGCTTGAAATTGAACATGGCCAAGACTGAACTTCTTATCTTTCCCCCTAGAGGACAGCAACCTTGGGCCAGAAGGACTGGGGTTTCTAGTCCCACAGGTGCTCCTTGTGGTCTTGGGCAAGCCACTTAACCCTCCATAGCCCATGTTCCCTGTAAAATAGTTATCTCCAAGTTATAATGCCCTGTTCAATGTAATTTCAGTTTGTTCAATGTAAACCGCACTGATGCAGAATAGTGCGGTATATAAGAGAATGTAATAATAATAATAATAAATAAAACCTCCCCTCCTCTGCCTCCTTTCTCAGTCTCCATGGATAATTCTGTACTCCTTCCTGTTTCCTTGGCCCGCAATCTGGGGGGTTGTCTTTGACGCCTCTCTCTCTTTCTCCACACACATCCATCTCATAGCTAAGACCTGCTGTTTCTTTCTCTATAACATTAGCAAACTCCGCCCCTTCCTTTCTGAACACATTACTAAAATTCTTACCCACTCCTTAATCACCTCCCGTCTTGACTACTGTAACCTACTCCTTGCTGGTCTCTCTTTGAATCATCTCTCTCCCCTTCAATCTGTTCAATACTCTGCTGCGCGGCTAATCTTCCGCCATCCTCGTCATGCCCATATCACTCCTCTCCTCAAGTCACTTCATTGGCTCCTCATCCGTTTCCACATCCAATTCAAACTTCTCCTGCTGACCTATAAATGCATTCACTCTGCTGCTCCTTTCATCTCTTACCTCTCCTTATAACCCCTCTCGGGAACTCCGCTCTTCTAGCAAACTGCTTCTATCTATGCCCTTCTCTCCTACTGCTAACTCCAGACTTTGCTCCTTTCACCTTGCTGCACCTTACGCCTGGAACAAACTACCTGTGTCTGTATGC
This sequence comes from Ichthyophis bannanicus, assembly GCA_033557465.1. Classification (NCBI taxonomy): domain Eukaryota; kingdom Metazoa; phylum Chordata; class Amphibia; order Gymnophiona; family Ichthyophiidae; genus Ichthyophis; species Ichthyophis bannanicus. The sequence continues at coordinate 1,599,306,254 of CM066031.1, forward strand.
CAGTCACCTTCTCTGACCCTCTTTAAATCCAGTTTGAAAGCTCACCTCTTCACTGCTGCTTTTGGATCTTGACTCACCTGATCTCCTTCTCTCTTCCTGTTTTACCCCTGCCTACACCTTCTGTGTTTTGTGTTTTGTCTTGACTAGATTGTAAGCTCTGATGAACAGGGATTGTCTCTTATATGTCTGTGCAGCGCTGCGTACGACTGGTAGCACTATGCTGAGTAGTAGTAGTAGTAGTAATTTAAGGTGGAGCTTGAGCAAAGTCATGATTTACACACATATTTTACTTATTTAGTAGTATTTAACTCACATCTTTCCAGTAACAGTTGAAGCTGAGCTACATTCAGGTATGTAGGTATTTTCCTGTCCCCAGAGGACTTACAATCTAACAGGCCGATGCAGAAAGACCAACATGCTCTTTGCGCGAAGATATCGCAGCTTACAACACAAATTCTGACACGCCAAATGCAGAAAAGAGATTGAAGCAACGGTAAACAGCAAAAGAAAAGTAAGTGCCCACAGTAACGCCAGGTGTATTCAAATTATAGGCAAATGAGCTGCACATATTAAAATCTCAATCAAAAAGAGCCCCAGATTAGTGATAAATAAGTATCGTATCCACAAAAATCACCAAAAGTGCCCCCTAAAAAACAATTCAGAAAACTTTTTTTGTCGGATGCCACTGAAAAAGGCACACACTTTAAACTGTGCCCTCAATTAGGTTGTATCCCTTTTAATCAATTTAAAGTAGAACTTAGTGCTACTTAATTTAGTCAGGAGTAACAATTCCTTAAAAGATTCGCTCTATCTTCAGAGAGCTGACATCAAAATACCAGATTCAAGCAGAATTCTTGTGACTTGAATCAATCGTCTAATTGCGGATCTTCACAGTATCACGCATACTATGAACAAGTTTTGCTCCCCCACGATTACCCCACAAGTTCTTGTGTGATTTGATCATGTTAGTCCTTACGCGGAATTATTTTCTGTCCCAAGGATCTTTTTACCAGCAAATATTTGGTATTGCGATGGGGGCGTCAGTGGCGCCATCAATTGCAACCTTATACATGGCAGATTTCGAGGAAAAACATCTCTATGAATCCAGTTATTTTCAACACGTTCCGTTTGGAAGCGGTTTTTGGATGATGTGTTTTTTCTATGGACAGGCACACTTGCGGACTTACAAGACTTTTTAGTCTGGCTAAATAGCATCAAGCCTAATATAACCTTTACAGCACATATAGCAGACAGATGTATTGATTTTTTGGATGTTACAATAATTAAAGAAGAGGATCATTTCCAGACCTCTTTGTATCGTAAACGAGTGCAGCATAACAGCCTGCTAAAATTTCAAAGTTTTCATCCAGGTCCGTTAAAGAGGGGGCTCCCCTTCAGGCAATTTTTAAGACTACGGCGCATTTGCTCATCCGTAGTGGATTTTAAACGTCAAGCAGCAGAATTGAGCGGTCGACTCCTTCATAGGGGTTACCCGCCTAAAATCATAAAGTTAGCATACTGTTATGCTTTACATGTGCATAGGGAATGGTTATTGGGTGATCAAAGTATGGATAGATCAGATACAACATTACCACAATCCTTTGTTGGTATTTTACCATACATGACGTCAAGTACTGCTGTAGTGAATATTCTGAAAAAGCATTGGCCTATTTTGGCCTTACATTCTTGCTTTCAAAAAACCATCATGGTGGCGTTTACTCGAGGAGCTAATCTGGGAGACATAGTGGCCCGATCCACGCTTACAGTAGACAGATCTCCTGTTCCACTCTTACAACATAACGGCCATACTACTTGTGGATGTTGTGTATATTGTGCTTCTTCAGTGACAGGCTGTATATGGATACATCCTTTGACTGGTCAATTTATTAAGCACCGGTAGGAAACGGATTGTACTTCCTCATACGTGGTATATGTTATATACTGCCCGTGTCCTCTTGTGTATGTGGGCAGGACAACACGTATGATTAAGACTTGGTTGGTAGAACATGCATTGCGTCTTCGACGGAAAGATGAATCAGCCCCGATAGTAGAGCACTGTGTAACACACAACCATGATTTTCAGGATCTTCGTTGGTCAATTATTGATTATATTCCCCCTGATCCCAGGGGAGGGGATCGGACTGCTAAACTCCAACACTGTGAACAAAGTTGGATATATCGTTTGGATACAGTGTTTCCTATGGGTCTCAACAAGGAAGTTGAATGGTCCAGTATTATATGACGTCATCCAAGAGACGGAGGGATTCCCTTGATTGAGTGGGATGCCCCTATGGTTCTCATTGGCTGACATTTTGATAGAAAGCTGAAAGCAGCCAAGGTTGAAGATCCTCGATGCGGCCAGTAGAGTAAAAACCTTTTTCTGGGGACGAGATGCATGTCTGAAGGGCTCTGCAGAAAAAAGGAGACTGAGTAAGATGGCGCCTTTGGGCAGGAAGGGGACCACGCATGCATGGTGGCATTCCCAAAGGCTTTCTTTGAAAGCTGGGGAAATGCTCCATGCGAGCTCCGTCTTTGCCGACATCACCTATATGTGAGGACTGACTTCCTGCTTGTTCCTGGAGAACATATATTCCCTTGATTTGTTGTTTATGTCATGCAGACATATGCTATGCCTATGTGTTGGGGATTGTTAATAATAAAAAAGATTTCAATAAAAACATATTAAAGAAGAGTGGGGTCAAACTATAGTCCTGACGCAAGCCACATAACTATGGGCAAGAGTCTGACCTATCATCCTCCCAAAAAGCTCTGTCCTTGAACTTCTACCTCAGTGATCCAATTCAAGGACAAAATATGGTCTACTACATCAACAGGATAAAATAAAAATAAACATAACTATCTTTTATATCTGAACAAATAGGGGTGATCTACACGAAGTGGTGGGTACACCCTGAAACAAAGGCATGGGGAGGGGTGACCTGCATGAAGCAGCAGGTGCACCTACTATTGCCGCCTTGCTAGGCAGACTAGATGGACCATATTGGTCTTTATCTGCCGTCATATACTATGTTACTAAGTTATTAAATGCTGCAGAAAGAGCCAAAAGGAAAATATCAATGCATCTCTACAACCATCTGCTGCCATCAACATTCCACTCAGTAATGACAACACAACTGTTTTGGTACCATGACATGAGAGAATACAGACTGTCCACAAAAAAGTCCCGAACAGTTGTGTAAACATAGGGTCAGTATTCAGAGTGATTAACACGATTAGTACACCTGCTAACTCAGTTAATCGCGGTGACCGGGATATTCCGTGAAACTAATGCAATTAGTGCTGCTGAATATCCTCAGGTGCTGTCGCTAAATGCCCCAATACTAGCTGGCTGGCATCGCCACATTTGGGGAGCAAAGTGGGGGCAGCACCCTGCGATAACCGGGCAGTGGCAATATTCAGTTGCTGCCCAGTTTTCCCTAAGCGGTGACCACCTTAAAAGCTGGCCTGACTTTCATCGTAGAAGCTAACTGGGCAGTGTGAATATCGCTGCTGTACGGCCGACACAGATATTTAATGATGGTGGCCAGATATGGCCCCAGCATTGAATATCCGGGTTTAAGGCTCAGTGGTGATAGCTAGCCTTCGCTGCTGAATATCCCCCCACAGAAGGAAGAGGAGAGAGACACGCACACTGCTGAAGATAGAGCTGAACGAGAGGGGCGTGGCAAATGCTGAACGCAAGCAAGTGAAGGCAGCCAGAGTCCACAGAAGATGCCCTGGTGAAAACTCAAGCAAGGTAAAAACGGAGGACTGAAATACCAACTAGAGAGGAATAGGGAGAAGGAAAGGAAAAAAACACACCAAAATGTGCAGTCAGATAGAGCTAGTCAGGAAACAGAGGCAGTAAAGTGGTGAGAAGGAAGCCACAGCACTACAAATGGCAGGGCACACACTGACAAAACAGAAAGATAGACAAAACAATAAATAAGCAATATGCTAGATACTGAACAGGCAGAGGAAAATACCTGAACAGAGCATACAAAGTTAGCTGAAGCGTGCAATGAGGGTGTTCACAGAACCAGGAACCCACCAGCAAATTACCCATTTAAAAGAAAGCATACGTGTAGATGGATCACTCTCATAGACTTTCTCTAGATGATCTTTTTTCTCCACATAATAGCTCACATCTTCAATCCCCTCCCTTACTCCAACTCCCCTTTGTCCATTCCCTCACTCTCGCCCCCTACCCCTTCTACTCCCATCTCTCACTTTCACCCCTATGTGCTGTTTGATCTTCCTCATTCTCACCCCCATATCCCTTTTTTATCCCATCTCTCATCTTCCTCATCAATTCATCTCATCCCCTTACTCTCAAACACAGTCCTCTCCTTCACTTTAGACAACTCACAATCCCTCTGGTTCCCTCACTTACTCAGCCCCATGGAGATGGAATGACATTCCTATAAGCAAAGGCGAAAGGGGTTAGGGCTCTTTAACCTGAAGAAGAGACAGATGAGGGAGATAGGATAGAGGTCTATAAAATCCTGAGTAGAGTGGAAGAGGTAAATGCAAATCAATTGTTTACTCTCTCAAAATGTAATAAGATTAGGTGACACACTATGAAGTCACTTAAAACAAACAGGAGAAAAAGAGTAGTTACTCACCTGTAACAGGTGTTCTCCAGGAGCAGCAGGAATCAGTCCTCACATATGGGTGTCATCGGCGCCGATGAAGCCCCAGCGGAGCATTTCCCCAGCTTTCTATGAAAGTCTTTGGGAATGCAGGCACGCATGCGCGGTTCCCTTCCCGCCTAAAGGTGCCATCTTACCTCAGTCAAATGACATAGCTAAGAACAGCACACAAAAATGAAAAATAAACTATGTACAGCTGCAACTCCAAGGGGAGGAGGGAGGGTTGTGAGGACTGATTCCTGCTGCTCCTGGAGAACACCTGGTACAGGTGAGTAACTACTCTTTCTCCAGGACCAAGCAGGAAGTCAGTCCTCACATATGGGTGACTCCCCAGCTCTGGGCTACCGAGGAACCCAGGCTGAACAAGAGAACTCCCTCTAGTCTCAGCAGCAAAGAAAGGCTTTTCAAGGACACAACCTCCACCGGTAGCCCAACAGAGGGCAGGAGGACAGGAGTTGCCTAAACCTCAAAGAGATTCTGGAGTACTGCTTGGCCAAAAGCACTGTCCCTACGGGACTCCCTCTCCAGGCAGTAATGGGCCGCAAAAGTCTGGCTTGAAGACCAAGTTGCAGCCCTGCAGATGTCTACCAAGGGCACAGAGCGGAGTTGAGCCACTGAGGAAGCCATTGCCCTGACTCGGTGGGCCGTAACCCGACCCTGCAAAGGAAGGTCAGCCGCCTTATAAGCCCAGGTGATACAGTCAGCTACCCAGATGGACAAGGTACGCTTGGACACAGGCAACCCCAACTTATTGGGGTCAAAGGAGACGAAGAGCTGGGTAGCCCTTCTATGCCCCTGCGTACGGTCAAGGTAGAAGGATAAGGCCCTCCTACAGTCCAGGGTATGCAGGATAGCTTCAGCCTGGCTTGCATGAGATCTAGGGAAGAATGTTGGAAGAACCACCTCCTGGTTGAGGTGGAAAGAGGAGACAACCTTAGGGAGGAACTTTGGATGAGTCCTAAGGACTACCCTGTTCCTATAAATCCTGGAGTAAGGCCTATCACAGACCAGGGCTTGAAGCTCACTTACTCGCCTAGCCGAGGTAAGGGCTATCAGGAAGAGTGTCTTCCAGGAGAGGAAGCGTAGTGGACAAGTAGGCATCGGCTCAAAAGGTGGGCGAGTCAGTTGCTGCAAGACCACATTCAGCTCCCACTCAGGGGCAGGAGGACAGATAGGAGGCTTGAGCAAAAGCAAGCCCCTAAGAAAGCGAGACACCAAGGGGTGACCAGACAGAGAATGTCCCTCCACCAGAGAGTGGTGAGCTGCTAGAGCTGAGAGGTGGACCTGAACAGAATTGGATTTAAGACCTTGATTTGACAAGTGCAGTAAGTACTGAAGGACTACTGGCACAGTACAGGAGAAAGGATCTTCTGTACGTAGCTGACACCACACAGAAAACCTCTTCCATTTGAGAGCAAAGGTTTTCCTAGTGGACTGTTTCCTAGAGGCTAGGACAATCTCCTCAACCTCCTGAGGCAGGCCCCAGGGAGCCAAGACTACCCTTGCAGCCTCCAGGCCATCAAATTGAGAGCTTTGAGATTGGGGTGCAGAAGGGAACCCTGCTCCTGTGAGAGAAGGTCGGGTTGCAACCCCAGAGGTAGTGGAGGATTCGCCAGTTGAAGCAGAAGAGGAAACCAAGGCTGTCTCGGCCACCTGGGAGCCACCAGCAGGACCGAGGCCTTGTCCTGCAGACTCTTGAAGAGAGTTCGGGTCACCAAGGGCGTGGGAGGAAATGCATAGAGGAGGCCCTGAGATCAGGATATCAGAAAAGCATCCGCTGCTATCCGCAGAGGATGCGGTTGCCGGGAGCAGAACTTTGGCAGTTGCTTGTTGGTTGGGCTGGCAAAGAGATCTATCAAAGGGAGACCCCTTTCAGGAAGATCTTCTGAACTACTGAAGGATGCAGCTGCCACTCGTGGGGCTGCAGTATTCTGCTTAATCTGTCTGCCAGGTAGTTGTCCTGGCCTGAAAGGTACACAGCCTTGAGGAGCATGTTGTGCTTGAGGGCAAAAGAACAAAGGTCCTGAGCCTCCCGACAAAGGATCCTGGACCCAGTTCCGCCCTGTTTGTTCACATAAAACATGGCAACTTGGTTGTCTGTCTGAATCAGGACAGACTGGTGAGCCAGGATAGGAGTGAAAGCTTTGAGTGCTAATCGAATAGCTCTGAGTTCGAGGAGATTGATCTGCTGTGCAGCTTCCCAGGGAGACCAGAGGCCCTGGGTGCACTTGCCCAGACAATGAGCTCCCCAGCCTTGCAGGGAGGCATCTGTTGTCAGCACTACTGTATACCCTGGAATCTGAAAAGGCACCCCTTTCAGTAGATTGGGTGGGTGCAGCCACCAGTTGAGGGAGTGCAGAAATGGTCTGGACACCCTTATCCTGTCTCTGAGGCTGCCTGTGGCCTGTGACCACTGAGCCCGAAGGCACCACTGTGCAGGCCTCATATGGAGCCTGGCATTGGGGGTCACATGTACTGTCGAAGTCATGTGGCCTAGAAGCCTCAGGCAGAGTCTGGCGGAGACCATGGACCTGCTGAGAAACTGATGTGCCAAGGCCATTAACCTTTGGGCCCTGTCTGCTGGCAAGAAAGCCTTTGCCAGCAGAGAGTCCAGTCTTGCTCCTATGAACTCTAAGGGGTATGTCTACTAAACCTCGCACAATTGCGCACTGCACAATAGCGCACGGCAATGATGCACTTAAGTGCTCTTAAGTGCCCCGCACAATTGCGCATCACACTAACGGGCCACCGCACAATAGCGCGCTGCACTAACGGGCCCCGCACAAGTACGGGGCCCGCAAATATCCGATAGAGGCGTGGAAAGGCATTCTGAGGGCGGAGGAAAGCTCCCGAGGGGCGGAGAGACGGGGTTAATGTGCGGGGAAGGGGAGGGGAGAGGCTCCCCGCACATTATCGGGGCCGAATTTACAAGTTAAAAATAGCGCGAGTGAAACACTCGCGGTAGAGGGCATTTAAAGGGAAGAGAAACCATTTACGTCAGCAATGTACAGCAAAACCGGGGAAACCTACAAAACGTGAGCAGTGTGATACATGTTGTGATAAGGAAGCTAATCATAGCTCAGGAAGGAGCTATAAAAAAGGTGAAGTGACTCTGAACAAGCAACCTGTCAGTTCTGGTAGAAATAAGAAAACAGAATTTTCCCATAAAAGACTACCAGTCCCAGAATGCACCAGGTTTCCAACAGCCATTAGAGGAGCTGAAGTGGGGAAACGTGTGTTCAATCAGGAGGGCTATGAGGTAATCCCTAAGCACTCATCTCAAAGGGCAGGGCCTGATTCAGCACAGCTGCGCTGTGTTAGGGAGGAGCACTCATCTAAGCAGAATAAAGGTAGAGTTTATTCTACAGAGAATCAGCTTGAGCTTGATCCTCATCATCTTCATGATCAGCTTGGATATCCTCAGTTTCATCTGGAGGATCATCAGAAGCAGAAGCCAAACCGGACGGACAGAGAGGGCAAGAAACCCTTTGGAAGAAAGAAGAGAAAAGCCTTTGGGAGGTCTACAGGAGTTCATAGCAGTACGTATACTGGAAGGCATTCCAAGGGCCAGCATACACCATTGGACTGGGGAAAGCCAGAGGAATGGTGCTGCAGAGCTAGGAATCTCCAGACGGTACCTCTGAGGGAGACGGCTGCACGTGGAAGGGACCCTAAGACCCGTGCCAGAAGGTATGTGAAGAGAGATCCAGTATCCAGGGATCTGGATTGGAAGGCTGGACATAAGAACTGGACTACATACTGGCCAGGCTATATAGAGAGGAACTCTAACAGCAATGGAAGCTCAGGTATGAACACTGATCTATGCCCTAGCTATAACCTTGAAAGACAGCAGGGAAACAAGTATTCTCCTGAAAGTGCTCCATTGGGAGATTCATCTGTGCCAATCCATGATATTGAACCCATGCTTGTTGAAGAAGGGGGAGTGATTGCAGATGAAGAATGTGTTTACATGGACTGCTCTCTGTCTAAACTCCTTTGGTGATTTTCTGTTATAAAATACAACAACCATCACAAAGAAATACAAACTTGTTCTTTAATCTACTCAGAAAGCTCCTGAGTAGGATTTCTAGCCACGCAGTAGAAAGCAAGCCAGCTAAGGGGTTTCAGCTGGGTAACTGCTAGCAATTGAGCCTTACCTAATTGCTTGTGAGCTCTGAGGGAATAACTTCTAAATCTATGTGGGAAGATATAAGAAGTTAACCTGAAAAGAACAGTTTTTCTCTTCTTTGTGGATTTTTGTTTGTTGTTTGATACACTGCTAAGAAAATATTAGCTAAAGCCTACAGAAAAGACCAGTTTGTTACCATCCAGGTCTTTATTCTTTTGCTTTAATTGCCTAATAAGTTCAAATGTTGTTTTCCTGATTTTGTTTTTCCAAGTTTAACACTGAAAGCAAGTAACCTGATTTATGTGCTACCAAGCATATCTGTGTTGGGAGAAATAACCCCATAAATAAATATCTTATTGGCTTTACCCTAAAGCACAACTAATTATTGTGAGCAGCTGTGTCTGGTGTGAATGGACTGTATTGACCACAATCCCTTGCAAATCATATTGACATATGCACTTGCCAAGACTGTGAACATTCTCACCCAGGCAGCCGTCTGACAAATGGCGTAGTTTTTCGGATTGCTTTTGCACGAAGGGATTGACTTGCTAAGGATTACAACTAAAGTTCAAGTTTAAAGCTGGAAAAAAAGATTTTCCCTCAACTGCACTTTGGAGGAGAAGTGGATGTTCCAGGTAGCTGTCCCAGGAGGAAAAGACCCTGTGCAGAGCTGGATTCATCACTGGCATAAGGTAACAAGTACCTGGGCATGTCTAGTGGTGGATGGGAGTAAGGCACAGGGGTAATTGGAAAAAAAAAGTGTAGAAAAAAACACCTGTTTGGAAGGTGGTGCAGTTTGTTTGTTTTTTCTTTGTTTCTTGCAGGGATCAAGATGGATCCAAAGGAACTACCTCAGTGGATGGCAGCCCAGTTTAGCAGGCAACAGGAGCTAGCACAGCAGGCTCAGGATGCTGCTATGAAAGCCTTAATGGACCAGCAGAGGCCAGTGCTTGATCTGGTGCAAGCCCTAGTTCAACTGCAGAACCAAAGTGGACCAGATGCAAGACCAGCAGTAAATACTGGTACACCACATGTGGACAGTGTGGGACTCAATCAGGGAATTGGGGCATTTAGTTTTGGGAAGCTAACTCCAGATGATAATGTTGATGATTTTCTTGAGTCTTTTGAAAGAGTGGCACAAGCTTTAGCATGGCCAGAGACCCAGTGGGCAGTAAGGCTGGCAGCCTCATTAACTGGAGAGGCGCTTGCAGCTTATAGAGCAATGCCAGCAGCCCAGGCTTTGAATTATAAGGATGTAAAGGCTGCTATTAGAGATCGCCTAGGGTTGTCTATTTCAGAGTATAGGCGAATGTTTAGAGCTACTACATTGAGAGTGGGTGAGACACCCAGGGCTCTGAGTCAGAGAATCAGAGGATAAAATGGTTGGAGCCTGAGCAAAAGACTGTAGAGATGTTATTAGACATTATGATGCTTGAACAATTTATGTCTGCGGTGCCTAAAGATTTGCACACTTTCCTTATACAGCAAAATTGCCAAAATCTTGGAGAGGCAACCATGCTAGCAGAGAGATTCTTGGAAGCCACGCAGGCTTGCCATAGAATGGGTGGCCCTCTGAAGATTGGTGCTGAGGCAAGATGTGCTGTATCAGAAAAGAAAATAATTAAAAATGTTTCTGAAAATGAATGTACTGTATCAAACCAGATGACACAGTGGAGTAGAAAGAAATGTTTCAAATGTGGAAAATGGGGACATTTAGAAAAGGGATGCCAGACACACACTAGCTTAATGGGTGTGGATTTAAAACAGCCCAAAGAAGGATTTCTTTTGATGGTTGATGTGCAAGGAATTACCACAAATGCTTTGTTAGACTCTGGGGCAGACCAGAGTATGATGTCAAAAAGGCTTTGGAAGAGGATAGAGGCCCAAGAAGGATTTGTGCCTAGAACCCCTGAAAGCCAAGTTCACATCAGATGCATTCATGGTGCTGCAACATCATATCCCACCTATAGGCTAAAGGTTAAGTGCTTGGGGAAACAAGAGGAAGTCCTGTTAGCAGTGGTGCCTAGGCTACCCTTTGATTTGGTTCTAGGAAAAGACTGGCCAAGATTTAAGCAGGGTCTAGTGGAAGGGCTAGGAAAGAAGGAGGGAGAAGGAATAATGGAAATAGCTCCCGGACCTTTCTTTGGAAGTCCTCAGTCCCTAGCTAAAAAGATGGTTAAGCTTCCAGAAGGCCAAACTATAGATAATAAGAGGGGCCTTGTATCCACCCGCTCGCAGGCTAAGGTAGAGAGCCAGCAAAAGGAGGAGGGGGAGCAGGCAGAGTTATTAGGAGACTTACCCTCTCATGATGATTTAATAACTCCATCATCTGGTAAAGTAAGAAAGTTGAAAGCACAAAAGCGGCGTGAGAGACTTTATGATATGCCCTCTGGAGTGCCTTCTGCGGCACCGTATGTTACGGCACTGTGAGGGGGGGGGTGTTTTCTGGCAGCACTAATTAAAATAGAAATAAAATGCCTCCTACAGCATTCTTACCCTTAAAAGGTACTGCCTCAGCCTACTTTCTTCATTGGGCACAGTGGGGGATTGAACCCATGGCCCCTGCACCAGCCGTCAGTGTTTTAACCATTGTACTATGGCTCTGTTCCTTTGTGTGTGCACATCAGGGCGCTGCTTAGCCTTCCCACGTACTATTGTGCACGGCGACAGTGCTTTGGAGGTACATCTGCTAGCACCAGTACGTAAAATAAAAATAAAATGCCTCAGAATGCATTCTTGCCCATAAAAGGTACTGCTTCAGCCAGCCTTCTTCATTGCGCACAGTGGGGGATTGAACTCATTGCCCCTGCACCAGCAGTCAGTGTTTTAACCATTGTATTATGGCTCTGTTCCTTTGTGTGTGCACATCAGGGCGCCACTTAGCCTTCCCACGCACTATTGTGCACGGCGCACAATAGCGCGCCGCGCACATGTGCGATCGCTTACTCCCGTTTTTTTATTTTTTCTGCCTGAACCGCCCACTCCTTATATGGCACAGGCAAACTACCGCGGCCCCGCACAATTTCGGAGTTTAGTAAACATACCCCTAAGTTCTGGGAGGGGAGCAAAGTGGACTTTGCGAAGTTTATGACAAACCCCAGGCTTTGTAGAAGAGCAATAGTCCTGAGGGTGGCTTGATTGGCCTCTTGGCACGTCTGACCCCTGATGAGCCAGTCGTATAGATAGGGGAAGACAAAGATTCCCTGATTTCTCAGGTAGGCCGCCACCACTGTTCCCTCTAAGCTGTGCGCGTGTGCGCGCGCACACACCTCACCGAGCGAGCGCACATACTTTACAACAGAGCGCACAAAAATTACGGCTGTGATTCTGATAGAAAACAACACAGGCGTCTTAAAATTTAAAAGTTATGATTGTAATTACTAGAAATTTCCCGCTTTATTTAGTAATCATCTATTTTCATTTAATTTGATTAAAATCAATGTGGTGTACATACTGTATTCTGACATGTAGTCAAATTTTAAAGTATATAACACTGAGTGTCGTTATGTGGCGCACAAAAATTTAACCTTCCTTCAAAAGCTGCACACAGCTGATATTTTATGCGCACACAGCCTACAGAAAATTAGAGGGAACATTGGCCGCCACCACTGCTAGGCACTTTGTAAAGACTCTGGGGGCAGAGGTGAGGCCAAAAGGCAGCACTCTGTACTGATAATGGTTTCCTCCCACAATGAACCTGGGGTACTTTCTGTGGTCTAGATGAATGAGGATGTGAGTGTACGCATCCTTTAGATCTAAGGAGCATAGCCAATCTCCCTGCTAGAGGTAGGGCAGAAGAGTCCCAAGAGTAAGCATCTTGAACTTCTCCTTCACTAGGAACTTGTTGAGGTTCCTGAGGTCCAGAATGGGTCAAATGCCACCGGTTCTCTTGGGCACCAGGAAATACCTGGAGTAGAAACCATGACCTTGTAAGTGGGAGGCACAGGCTCCACCGCCCTGTCCACCAACAGACCATGAAGCTCTTGTAGAAGGAGGTCTGTGTGCAGGGGAGGCCTTGGAGGTTCCCCTGGAAAATATGGTGGAGGCAGTTGGTGAAAATGGAGGTCATAGCCCTTGTGGACTATCTCCAGCACCCAACTGTCCCTGGAGACAAGGGGCCACTGGTGGGCAAAGAGGGCGAGGCAACCTCCTGTGCAGGGTTGGGAGAGCAGTGGAGGAGAGGCTACGCTCAAGGAGTCAAAAACCCCCACCCTGCTGAGTGGTAGCAGGGGCCTGCGGCTTGGGGGTCCTCTGCCTATGGGCCCATTACCCTGGCCCTTGGCTTGCTGACCCTGGGGGGCAGGTTGGGCAGCCTGATATTGCGGGTACTGTTTGTAGGCAGTGCCCTTCCTCGGGTAAAAGGGCTTTTTACCCGAGCCCTTCTTTTTATGAGAAGGGGCAGAGGTCTTCCTCGACAGCCTTGTCCGTGTGAGGTGCTCAGTTTTGAGCTGAGCGGCCTTCTCGGTCATGGGCTTGCCAAAAAGGTTTTCACCTCGTCAAGGGACATCGACCAACTTGTCCTGAACCCATGGCTTGAGGTCCGATGACTGAAGCCATGCCTGGCATCGAGCCGCGATGCCGGCTGCCGCAACTCGGGCCGAAGCCTCGAAGCCATTGTAGGCGACGCGGGACATGAACTTCGAGCAGTCCCGAATCCCTGAGGACAAGGACTTAAATCTCTGCAAGGGTTTCCCGGAGAGACCAGCAGAGAACCCGGCCAATTCCTTGGCCAGATCCCGCAAGTACATGCCCATGTACAGCTGGTAGGACTGAACACGGCAAGCAAGCATCGAGCCCTGGAAGCACTTTCTACCGACGCCATCGAGGTTCCGGGTCTCCCTGCCAGGGGGCACCGCAGAGTGCCTCTTCTGGCTCTTCAGACGATGCATGGCCGATTCCACAACCATACAATGGTGTCGTAGCTGTGCCCTTTGAAAGCCAGGGCTCTTCCGGAGTCAATAGATCGAATCGACTCGCTTGCTGAGAACCGGTGCCGAGGCCGGTGCCTCCCACATATGGAAGAGGAGCCGTTCCAGCATCGGAGGAACTGGAACAGTAAAGGCCTCCTTAGGAGGAGAGTTATACTGTAGGGCCTCGAACTCTTCAGCTCGAGGCTTCTCCTAAGGGGTCCGCCGGGATAGCCAAGGCAGCGGCCATATCCCGGACGAACTCCGAGAACCGAGTATCCTCCGGGGGGGACCTACTCCGGGGCTCAGACTGCGGTGAGTCCGAAGGGATGCACCGAGTCTTGAAGGTATCAGGAGACTCCTCGTCCTCCGTCTCCCAAGCTGACTCATCCGAGGAGGAGTCAGGGTCCGACCCCGCAGGGCCCTGGAGCACCTGCCCCGACGCCGGAGGCACCGGCGTCGACGCCCTCGGTCCCGAACGGGAGGTTGAGGGAGACTGCGACCGAGGTCAACTCTGAGCCACGATGGACTCGAGTATCGGTTCTGTCTCCGGGGTCGACTTCGAAGTCGATGTCCTGGTGGTCGGGGCAGATGCGCCAGACAGGCTGGCCATCAGCGCCCGCTGCTGCTCCATGAAGGCAGACAATCTGCTCTCCAAGGCTGTCATCCTGAGACTCAGCTCGGGAGACGCAGCCGCCACGACTCGGGCCCCGGCGGTGCCGGGCCTGACGTTGGCTCCCTGGGAGGAGAGTCCTCGAGGACTACGGGGCTTACGTGTCCAGCAGACTCCGGCTCCACGCGAGGAACTTTTGCAGGCTTCTCGAGTTCCACGCGCCCGGGGCGATGGTCGGGGGTCTTAGACCTGGCCCTCGAGGAGCCAGGGACCTCCTCCTCCGACGCCCTCGCGAGCCGCTTCTTCCTCTTGCGATCCCGGTCGGGGGACCCCCTGTCCAAGGAGCTTCGACGGCGCTCGGGATCGGAATCCCAAGATGTCGAGGCCTCAGATGAGGTCCGGGCCCGGCCGGAGGCTGAGTCCGAGAAAAGCCTTTCTTTTTGTTGCTGGCAACTTCGGAGTGCCTTGGAAGACATCTTTCCACATGGCCCGCACGACTTAGGGTCGTGGTCGGGGCCGAGGCACCGAAGGCAGCAGTTGTGTGTGTCAGTGAGAGACATTAGTTTCTTACACCGATCACACTTTTTAAAACCGCTGGAAGCCATCGGGGAAAAAAGAGACCCCGCGAGGTCAAAGGACCGGCCTTCCAGGGAAAAATGGAAAAAAGGGCGCGAACGCCAGCCACGAAGGGCAAAAACCGAAAAAGAAGAATCGGGCTCGATACCGGTGTACCGAACCCGTCGGGAGGGGAACTGGCATTGAACCGGGAGATAAAATAGCGAAAATCGCCGAAAAAAATCTAATTTTAACCGGAAAAACAGGACACACGTCCGGTGGGCTTCACGGAAAAAAAGAGACTGAGGTAAGATGGCACCTTTAGGCGGGAAGGGAACCGCGCATGCGTGCCTGCATTCCCAAAGGCTTTCATAGAAAGCTGGGGAAATGCTCCGCTGGGGCTTCATCGGCGCCGATGACACCCATATGTGAGGACTGACTTCCTGCTTGGTCCTGGAGAATATTTGTTCACTCAATGCATAGTTAAGCTCTAGAATTCACTGCCAGGAGATATGGTAAAAGCAGTTAGCATAACTGGGTTTAAAAAAGGTTTGAACAAGTTCTTGGAGGAAAAGTCCATAAACTGTTATTAAGGTAGACCTAAGGAAAGCCAGTGTTTATCTCTGAGGATAAGTAGCATGGGATCTTGCTACTTTTTGGGATTCCACGAGGCAGTGGTGAACTGGATTGGCCATTGCTGAAAACAGAATACTAGGCTTGATAGACTTGTGGTCTGATGTATTATAGATATTTTTATGTTCTTTTTCTCTCTTCTGATCCTCCCACACTAACCCCTTCTCTCTTACTCCCCCCACTCCCATAGTGATCCAAGCTTCTTCAAAAGCACAACAGCTGTGCCGTGTTTTGGACACCATTCAGAGTGAGGGGAGACCATGAGGAGAGGCCCATGCTGGCAAGACAGCCTGGGTCTATGTGATAATTAATGGCTATTTCTTTTCTTACAAGAAAAGGGCAAATGAAACAGAATAAGAAAAATGAAATGAAAAGTTTGCCTTGCACGTCCTTGGTGTTAATGTTAATGAAGCTATTGATATGCACCAGAGATGTACAAGAATAAGCAGAGATTAGTGGTAAATGAAATTTACTCTGAACAGATACATATTAACATAGACAGTGAAGTGCACATATAAAAATATGTATGTTGATGCAAACACTATCATGAAGCCCTGCCTATACATCTAAAATTCACAAACTATTCATACTTCACACAACAGTACCTATTTCTCAGGACTTTCCAGAGTTAGCTCACTTGTAATGAATAACAACCTTAACCCATAGTATACTGATTCATTATTACCAATATAATGATGCTGCAAATCAAAAAATAAGCATGTTGTCTCTTATTCAGAAGTGCAATGGATGAAATAACTGTTCCACTATAATATTCTCTGTTTGACACTTTGCTCTCCCATTATACATTATGGGCCCGATATCTTTCGATGGTGGCTAGCCCTTCTAAAACAGTTAGCCATCACGGCTGAATTCTAGACCCAGATATTCAATGCTGGATTCATATCTAGCTACTGGCATTGAATATTCGAGTCGGCCAGAGAGCAGGGAAGCTAACCAGGCAGTGGTGATATTCACCGTTGCCTGGTTAGCTTGTGGTGAAAGTTCGGCCAGCTTTTAAGATGCCTAACTTTCACCGCTGAGGAATAACCGAAAAGCAGTTGAATATCATTGCTGCCCAGTTATCCCTGGGTGCCGTCTCCAATCTGCCATGGAACACCCCGATGCTCGCTGGCAAGGTTTAGGGCACCTACCAGTGGAACCTGCAGGTATTCAGGGGCATTAATTGCATTAGTATCGCTCATTATCCCCGTCACTGTGATTAACACAGTTAGCAGGTCTTCTAACTACGTTAAGCATGTTAAATATCAGATCCTATGTCTTCATTTTGTTTTCTGACAGAGAACCAATACAATCTTGTAATAAGTCAGGATTCTTCAATTGTTTGGTCTTACTATTCACAATGACATTCATACTTGTTGGAGAGAATAATCTGAAATTTGCTTTCATATTTCTTTCAAGTTGCTAGAAGCATTTGAATTTTCTATGCTGTGACTTTGGTTACATCCTTATGAACTAGCATGTTGTTTCCTTCCCAGAGGGCCTCTATCTTGATTTTTTTTCTGGATTTTCAAGGCCAGATAATATTTATTTATACACTGCCCAAGTACTAGTGCATTCAAGCACTGTATATATATCCCTTGTCCTCAAAGGATTCACAATCTTTCTTGTACCTGAGGCAATAGAGGGTTAAGTGGCTTGCTCAAGGCCACAAGAGCACCTGTGGGACTAGAAACCTCAGTCCTTCCAGGCCAAGG
Organism: Ichthyophis bannanicus; assembly: GCA_033557465.1. Lineage (NCBI taxonomy): Eukaryota > Metazoa > Chordata > Amphibia > Gymnophiona > Ichthyophiidae > Ichthyophis > Ichthyophis bannanicus. The sequence goes on from CM066031.1 coordinate 1,599,323,458, forward strand.
TTGCTGTCCTCCAGCCTGAGGTAACTTGCCCCAACCACTAGGCCACTCCTCCCTCTTAAGACAAAAAGAAATTAAGATTGTTCTAGGGTATGTTTTGGAGTTGATATGGGAAGGCACTTTATGCATTTTTTGAATCACAAAATCATTTATAAATTGAACTTCTAGTAACTCTGGCAGAAATGTCTCCATGGATTTCAATGGGTCATATCCTTTCATTGCCTCTGAAATCCCCAAATTTCATAAATTGGTTCCTGACTCTCGCTATTTGCATTATCAATTTCTGTTCCGCAATGATTTTGACTTTGTCCTGTGGCAGTGTCACAACATCTTCCAAGTCCTTTTCTCTATTTCCTCAACTTTGTTTTTAAATAAGGAGAGCTATGCTGTGAGGGAAGTCACCTCCATTTTAATTTCTTTAGCATGATTCTCTGTAATTAATACTGTTAGGGATCACATTTCCCTTGTGATCTTGGTAAGAGAGGTTTCAGCTGCAGTTTCCTTTCAAGTAGCCATTTTCTCTGGTAATTGAGTCCGTTGTTTTGAACTTTTGACCATGTGACATCAAGAAAGCCACTTCTGTTTTCCTTGATTTGTCATTAGCCATGCTAGAGAATTGCCATACTGGGTCAGACCAAAGGTTCTTCAAGCCCAGTATCCTGTTTCCAACAGCTGCCGATCCTGACAGGATCTAAAAAAATAGCCATATCGTATGCTACTATCCCCAGGAATGAGCAGTGGCTTTTTCCAGATCTATCTTAATAACAGTTTATGAACTTTTCCTCAGGAATTTGTCCAAATCTTTTCTAAACTCAGCTATGCTAAGTGCTTTTACCATGCCCTCTAAAGCTTAATTACGCATTGAGAGAAAAAAATGTTTTCTCCTAATTGTTTTAAATGTACTAATTTGTAACTTCATGATGTGTCGCTCTAGTCTACTCTAGAAGAGTAAATAATGGATTCGTGTTTATCCATTCTACTCCACTATATATAGATCTTGATCATATCTCCCCTCAGCTTTCTCATCTCCAAGCTGAAGGCCCCTAACCTCTTTAGCCTTTCCTCATAGGGGAGTCATTACATCCCCATTAGCATTTTGGTCACCATTCTCTGTACCATTTCTAATTCCGTTATATCTGTTTGGAGATGCAGCAACCAGAATTGCACAGAATACGCAAGGTGTGGGCGCATCACAGAGGAATACAGAGGCAAAATGATATTCTATGTCCCTTTCCTAATAATGCCCAACATTTTGTTTGTTTGTTTTTTCACTACTGCCACACACTGGGCAAAAGATTACAATGTATTATTCACAATAATGCTTAGATCCATTTCCTGAATAGTGATTCCTAATGTGGAACGTAGCATCATGTAACTATAATTCTATCTTGAAAGCTTAGGCCAGATGTATTCCACATGTGTAAGGAAGTCATTTGGATCATGGGTTAAGAGAGGCAGTCAAGGAGGACAAGGCCATAGTGGAAAGATTAATGAATTCTTTGCTTCAGTCTTTGTTGAGGAAGGTGTAAGGGAACTACCCATGCCAGAAATAATAATATTACATGGTGGTGATTTGGAGGAACTGATTAAACCTCAGAGAACCAGGAAGATATAATAGGCCAAATCAATAAACTAAATAGTGTCACAAGGTAAACCCAGGGGACCCAGAGGAAATGGAGATTAGTGGAGAAAATCAGGCAGAACCTGATGAGGTAAACAAAAACATGTCAAATAGTTGCTATGAGCAACCACAGCACACGTGGAAAAAGGGTAAAAAGACACACCCAGCCAGCATGAGAATGGAGGTTGATTTACCTGATAGGGATCAGCTGAGAAGGGGTGGAACCCGGGGACAGATACATAAGGCACACTCACAAGCAGTGAGGGAGAGTGAGCACGGACAGAGGTGGAAGCAACAACCTCAGTCGTGGGAACAGAGGGAAAGAGAAAGAAACACTATAAGCCAATCTCATCTCCAGGACCAAAGTTGGTGGAAGGAAGGAAATGAGAGAGAGTGTCAGCAACCTATAACAGAGGACAGCTTGAATGAGTCTCAGGACTATGTGAGTACGTGTGGAGATCAGCTGTTGAACACAGAGTGTGTGTGTGAAAGCCAGAAGAGAAGAGGGAGGAATCCTGTTGCAGGAAGCAAGGCATTCAAAGTGGAACAGGACTGTTTTACACCCGAATGGGCTAAGTCCAGAATTAATAGAAGAAGCCAGCCTAGAGCAGAGATAAAGGGAAAAGGAAACAACTTCTTTCCTTGTACGGGCAGTTACAAGAGAAAGGAAGGTCTCTTACCTTATAATTCTGCTAGCAACTTTAAATGCTCAGACTTCTCTCGAGTGCCGTTGTCAGCACTGGAAACTCCCACAGCTGTATCAGAGGAATTAGCCTTTAACCCATTCAAGGCAGGACACAAGCTGTTTGATTCTAATATCATTGTTTATGGGCAGTTACCTCATAGCTTTACACAGGAGGAGTGCTCTTACAAGCCATTATCCAGAGTATACGGTAATACCCAGCAGTGTTTTAGCCTAAAGCCAGGAAGCAGTCACGTAGCTGACGTGATTAACCAGAGTGAGCTCGGCAGAACAGCTGCTACAGAAAACGTAGGTACAAATGGTTATCCTTTAATGCCACATGATATTTCTAATGTACCAGATAACACTGAACCCATGGAATGCTCGTTAGTGACAACTGAAGAGGAAGAGTTTTCACTGAGATAAGAAAATACATGTACAAGGAAGGTTTAAACAGCAACACAGTAACTGGCAGAAGTTGCTTGGTTTAAAGTGAATCCTGATTGATTTATATCAGCAAAAGAAAAGGATTAAGTGCTCATGAAGAGAACTGTTTTTCTTTTGTTAAAAAGTTAAAGCTGAGGAAAGCACTTTTTGTTCAATGTTTGCTTCTGTTATTTGCCAGAGTGGCTTTTGATTATTTTGTTCTTCAAGAAAAAGAATACCTCATTGGACGGGGAATAAAGCCCTTGATTTAAAGTGTGAACTGTGTGTTTGAGTGATTACAAGAAGACGGTACAACTACCACCCACAGAGGGCCAGGCAGGGCTATCTATAGCATATAGAAAGCCAAGAAAAGGTATTAAGCCATAATACCAGTCTCCACCGGAGGGGCCCGATGAGGGTGTGACATAAAAATGGCGTAGGAGTGAGGATATTTTTTTTTGGGGAGGCAAAATATTTTTGGAACAGAAGAAACAAAAAGACATTGCCCAAAGGAAAGGAGAATATTGGCATCACAAGACAAGTGCAGTGGAATATTCGCTGGCAGGTCGGCCAGAGGACTGGAAAAGACCCTTTTCTCACATGCTTGAGTCTGCCAGGAGACTAAGGTAATAGTAGCCTGTGTAGACTGGGATAGGATATCCTGTGAGGAAAGAGGGGGCGCTCTAGTTTAGAGTAAAGTCCTGTATAAAAGATACCGCACTTGGTGGGCCTTTCTCTTTTCTTTTTCTTACAGGAACAGCGTCTGGAGAAGATGGAACCACAGGACGTGATGTCGTGGATAGCTGAACAGTGGGACAAGCAAGCCCGAATGGTGCAGCATTTACAGGAGCAATACATAGCTTCTGCGAGGGAGCAGCAAAGGCCGCTATTAGAAGCTGTGGACGCTCTGCTGAAAAAAACTGGTGAAGAAGTAGCACGTACTACATCAATACCGCAAGTAGAGATGAACACTAACTTTGCTTTGTCTTTGGGACAGTTAAAACCGGAGGACAATCCGGATGATTTTATAGAAGCTTTTGAGAGGATTGCTAGTAATCTTCAATGGCCATCTGAGCAATGGGCAATGCGGTTTGCAATGACCCTAAGCGGTGAAGCTTTGTCTGCATTTAAAGCTATGCCGGCCAGCCTGGCTAATAATTATGTAGAAATTAAAAAGGCTGTAAAAGACAGACTAGGCCTTTCACCTAGGCATTATAGGCGATTGTTTAGAGAGGCACACATGCATATAACTGAAACCCCGAAAGCATTGTATCAAAGGCTTAGGAATCTTGCCTATAAATGGTTAGATCCAGAGGGAAAACCAGTAGAATCAATTCTAGACGAAATTATTCTAGAACAGTTCTTGTTGGCAGTAACCCCAGAGATGAAAACGTTTCTTACGTTACAGAATTGCTCCAATATGGAGGAAGCAACTAGGATGGCTGAGGTATTCAGGGAAGCTAAGAGAACTGATACATCCAGGGGAAACCTTTTAAAAGTAGCAGGTATGGATGAGTCAGATGAATGGAAGAGGTATGAAAGAATTAAGGCACCTAGTGGTAATATGGCCAAAGAGGTTTCCTCCACAAACATTAAGAAATGTTACAAATGTGGAAAACCTGGACACATTCGAGGAGAATGTAAGGTTAAGACGGCCCTTGTAATAGAAAAGGAGGAACCAATACCTGAGGGATTTGTTCAAATGGTTCGGGTGGAGGGAGTACTGGTCTTAGCTCTACTTGATTCAGGGGCGGATCAAAGTATGATCTCGCAAGATTTTTGGGGTATCATAGAGAAGCATCGGTCATTCCCCTCGAATCAAGTAGAGGGTCAAGTGCGCATACGATGCGTTCATGGAGAAGCGTCCCACTATCCATTGTATGAGGTAGGCATACAGGGTTTAGGGGCCATCCACCAAATGCTGATAGCAGTGGTACCCAACTTACCATATGCGGTTGTCCTTGGGCGGGACTGGCTTCCCTTCTGCCGAGAAATGGAGAAGGATTTACAAGAAATATTGGTCCCTGCAGCCACACCATGTCCCTCAGCAGCTAAGGAAGTACAGGCAGAAGCTATAATAGCTAGTATTCCCAGCCCACTTTTTGGAAAACCACTAAAAAGGGAGTCACAGGCCCGGGAATCGCCTACGCCAGTAAAGCCAAAGTTTACTCTACAATTTTGTAAAATTACTGAACATGCTAAGGGCCCAAAGAGAGCATCCGCAGTAGCTGCGGGATACGATCTCTTTAGTGCAGAGAACGCGGTAGTGGTTAAAGGTGGGAAGGCATTAATAGACACTGGCATTCAGGTTAAAGTGCCGGAAGGGTGTTACGGCCGCATAGCTCCGAGATCGGGTCTAGCGGTACGGTACTCGATAGATGTGGGTGCGGGAGTTATTGACCCGGATTATCGAGGCCCGGTAAAGGTCCTACTATTTAATTTTGGGGACAAAGATTTCAAAATACATACAGGTGATCGAGTGGCACAGCTAATTTGTGAGCGCGTAGGGTTCCCAATTGTTGAGGAAGTACCCTCCTTATCATCCACAGAAAGAGGGAAGAATGGATTTGGCTCCACGGGGATGCGGGAGGTAAAGAACTTAACGGCCTTAGGGGAGGAAAGGCTGGAAGAAGATTTAGGACCCCAAATAGCGGATTGGGCTAAAAGACCCTCTCCTAAGATGGGCACGGACTTAACCCCTCAACAACAACAGGAGTTAATGCGGTTACTAGTAAAATTCTCTGACGTATTAACTACCCTACCCGGAGAAACACATCTTGTAGCCCACGAAATCATCACGACTCCTGGACGGGTTATAAGACAACGACCATATAGAATGGCCGAGTCTAGAACCCAAGAAGTAATTGCCCAAGTAAAGGAAATGCTCGCTACAGGCATAATAGAGGAGTCCAGGAGCCCATGGTCCAGTCCGATAGTACTGGTACCCAAACCCAATGGAACTTTAAGGTTCTGTATAGACTTCTGACAGCTCAATGACATCTCGCAGTTTGATGCGTATCCCATGCCCCGGATAGACGACCTACTAGATCGTTTGGGGCAGGCGAAATACTTAACCACATTAGACATGAGTAAAGGGTACTGGCAAATCCCATTGACCAGGGATTCGAAACCCAAAACGGCATTTTCTACACCTATTGGACTGTACCAATTTCGGCGAATGCCGTTTGGGTTACATGGAGCCACGGCCACGTGCCAACGGCTGGTAGACCAGGTTCTACGTCCACACCATGAATACGCTCTTGCGTACATGGACGACGTAGTAATCTATAGCACAACATGGCCACAACACCTTACTAGGGTTGAGGCGGTTCTCAGAGCTTTCAGAAGGGCAGGCCTCACACTTAATCCGGACAAATGTATGTTCGCCACAGAGGAGGCTAAATATCTAGGCCACATGATCGGACGAGGCGTGGTAAAGCCATTGGCCAGTAAAATAAAAAGCGTGCAGGAATTCCCTAGGCCCAGTACCAAAAAACAAGTGAGGAGTTTCCTAGGATTATTAGGTTATTATCGCCGCTTCATACCTCACTTTGCGGAAGAAAGCCTTCTCTTTACAGAGATGTTAAAGAAAAATGCGCCAAATAAGGTTAGGTGGACTCCCGAGGCAGAGATAGCATTTAGGACCCTTAAAGAGAAATTGTGTAACGCCCCGATCTTACGAGGCATTGATTTTAACCTGCCCTTTATACTACAAACTGACGCGTCAGACACGGGGTTAGGGGCGGTGATGTCCCAGATATTCGAGGGCAGCGAGCATCCTGTGGCCTATCTCAGTAGGAAGCTCTCTCCCGCGGAAAGGAACTATGCTACAATAGAGAGAGAATGCCTGGCTATTAAGTGGGCTATTGAAGCTTTTCGTTTTTATCTCACTGGGAGGCAATTCATATTAATAACTGATCATGCCCCATTAAAATGGCTACATCAGATGAAAAATAACAATGCCAGACTAACCCGGTGGCATTTGGCTCTGCAGGCTTTTCATTTCAAGGTTCAACATCGAGCGGGAAAACTGCATGGTAACGCGGACGCGCTCTCACGAATTACATGCTGTCCACCTGAAATGGCGGCAGCAAGTAATGTTTTAAGGGGGGGAATGTGTCACAAGGTAAACCCAGGGGACCCAGAGGAAATGGAGATTAGTGGAGAAAATCAGGCAGAACCTGATGAGGTAAACAAAAACATGTCAAATAGTTGCTATGAGCAACCACAGCACACGTGGAAAAAGGGTAAAAAGACACACCCAGCCAGCATGAGAATGGAGGTTGATTTACCTGATAGGGATCAGCTGAGAAGGGGTGGAACCCGGGGACAGATACATAAGGCACACTCACAAGCAGTGAGGGAGAGTGAGCACGGACAGAGGTGGAAGCAACAACCTCAGTCGTGGGAACAGAGGGAAAGAGAAAGAAACACTATAAGCCAATCTCATCTCCAGGACCAAAGTTGGTGGAAGGAAGGAAATGAGAGAGAGTGTCAGCAACCTATAACAGAGGACAGCTTGAATGAGTCTCAGGACTATGTGAGTACGTGTGGAGATCAGCTGTTGAACACAGAGTGTGTGTGTGAAAGCCAGAAGAGAAGAGGGAGGAATCCTGTTGCAGGAAGCAAGGCATTCAAAGTGGAACAGGACTGTTTTACACCCAAATGGGCTAAGTCCAGAATTAATAGAAGAAGCCAGCCTAGAGCAGAGATAAAGGGAAAAGGAAACAACTTCTTTCCTTGTACGGGCAGTTACAAGAGAAAGGAAGGTCTCTTACCTTATAATTCTGCTAGCAACTTTAAATGCTCAGACTTCTCTCGAGTGCCGTTGTCAGCACTGGAAACTCCCACAGCTGTATCAGAGGAATTAGCCTTTAACCCATTCAAGGCAGGACACAAGCTGTTTGATTCTAATACCAGTGTTTATGGGCAGTTACCTCATAGCTTTACACAGGAGGAGTGCTCTTACAAGCCATTATCCAGAGTATACGATAATACCCAGCAGTGTTTTAGCCTAAAGCCAGGAAGCAGTCACGTAGCTGACGTGATTAACCAGAGTGAGCTCGGCAGAACAGCTGCTACAGAAAACGTAGGTACAAATGGTTATCCTTTAATGCCACATGATATTTCTAATGTACCAGATAACACTGAACCCATGGAATGCTCGTTAGTGACAACTGAAGAGGAAGAGTTTTCACTGAGATAAGAAAATACATGTACAAGGAAGGTTTAAACAGCAACACAGTAACTGGCAGAAGTTGCTTGGTTTAAAGTGAATCCTGATTGATTTATATCAGCAAAAGAAAAGGATTAAGTGCTCATGAAGAGAACTGTTTTTCTTTTGTTAAAAAGTTAAAGCTGAGGAAAGCACTTTTTGTTCAATGTTTGCTTCTGTTATTTGCCAGAGTGGCTTTTGATTATTTTGTTCTTCAAGAAAAAGAATACCTCATTGGACGGGGAATAAAGCCCTTGATTTAAAGTGTGAACTGTGTGTTTGAGTGATTACAAGAAGACGGTACAACTACCACCCACAGAGGGCCAGGCAGGGCTATCTAGCATATAGAAAGCCAAGAAAAGGTATTAAGCCATAATACCAGTCTCCACCGGAGGGGCCCGATGAGGGTGTGACAATAGCTGCAAATTCCCTGGACCCAGAATGTTGAAAGAACTCAAAAATAAAATTGCAGATATAGTATTAGTAATCTGTGACTTTTCATTGAATTTTTGAACAGTGTTCATGCCTGATACAAGCTTTTAACCTTTACAGCTGCTCCTTTAGGGTTTTTGACTGAAGACTTGAAAGACTGGTAAGGGGGACTGTTGCTTCTGGAGGGAGATCTGCAACTGTGAGTATTTAATTCTGGTAATTTTCTAAAAGGAATTCTTTGTATGAAAGTTAATTAATCTGTGATCCACTATTTTTGTTAAATCAGTCAGGGCCTAGTAGCAGCAGTTTAAGTTTACATTTAAAACACAGAGGAGAACTCTCTGGTTACATTTCATACCCAGCAGAGAGCTTGTACTTTAAATTTAATAGTCACTCAGGGCCTAGTAACAGCAAAGTACTTTTAGTTTAAATTTAAAACACAGAAGAGAGCTTTCTGGTTACATTTGGAACCCAGCAGAGAGCTTGTAGTTTACATTTAATAGTCACTCAGGGCCTAGCATCAGCAAAGTTCTTTTAGCTTAAATTTACAACACAGAAAAGAGCTTTCTGGTTAAATTTAGAACCCAGCAGAGAGCTTGTACTTTAAATTTCATAAGAAGTTAGAGCCTAGCAGCAGCTAAGAGCTATAATTTAAATCAAATCAGAATATAGCTTACCTCAGCAGCACAAGACAGGGTACTGTGTAGCAGCCCTCTTTTAATAAGTGTTAAATCCCACCCACCCCTGGGATAATCGTAGCTTTATAGGTACTTACATATCTTAAAAGACAGGAAGTGCTCTCAGGTGAAGCTCATTACCCAAATCAGTCATACACTAAGGACCTGAGATTAGTTAAGCTTCAGGTGAACAAGGTATATTACACGTATTAGGTTCAGTTTTATTAGTATAAATATCCATAGCAACCCTTAGTAAGTAAAGAACTTAGATCTAAACACAAACTTAAAACTAAGATGCAGACAGCAGTCCAGCAGCGGGATGGGGGCTTTCCAGTCTTTTGCATTGAGTGTCACATGTATGATTTTCTCCCAGTTGGTGAGAGGTCTTACGTGTGCACTAGCTGCAAGGAGCTCTTTGCTCTCAGGGAACGAGTCCGTTCTCTAGAGGCTAAAGTAGCAGACTTGGAAAGCATAAGACAGACAGAGAGGTACATAGACGAGACCTACAGGGATATAGTCCTGAAGTCCCACCTCCAGTCTGGCAGCATCCCTGTTGCCATGGAGGAGAGAGGTCACGTGACAGGAGAGCATCACCCTGGTGTGGCAGGAAGTGATCCTGTAACTAGGACCTGTCCTCCAGGTGATGTAAAACCCTCTCGCACCGAGGAAGTTTCTCCAGGGCCATGTGCCCATGAGGGAAGGGTTAGGACAGCCGTTATAGTTGGTGATTCGATCATTAGGCATGTAGATAGCTGGGTGGCTGGTGGACGTGAGGATCGCCTGGTAACATGCCTGCCTGGTGCGAAGGTAGCGGACCTCACGCGCCACCTAGATAAGGTCTTAGATAGTGCTGGGGAGGAGTCTGCTGGCTTGGTACATGTTGGTACCAATGACATAGGAAAATGTGGTAGGGAGGTTCTGGAGGCTAAATTTAGGCTTTTAGGTAGGAAGTTGAAATCCAGAACTTCCAGGGTAGCATTCTCCGAAATGCTTCCTGTTCCACGCGCAGGACCCAAAAGGCAGACAGAGCTACGGAGTCTCAATGCGTGGATGAGACAATGGTGCAGAGATGAGGGGTTTGGATTTGTTAGGAACTGGGGAACATTCTGGGGAAAGGAGGGGTTCTTCCGAAGGGATGGGCTTCACCTTAACCGGGATGGAACCAGGCTGCTGGCATTAACCTTTAAAAAGGAGATAGAGCAGCTTTTAAACTAGATATTAGGGGAAAGCCGACAGTCGCCCAAGAGCGGATGGTTCGGAAGAATGTATCTTTGAAGGATACTACCAAAAGCAGAGAGGTTCCACAAAAGAGTAAAGTAGCCCAAATGCCCTCAAGTATGGAGCAGACAGAGTTTAAAGATCCCAAATTACTCATGTCTAACACACAAATTAATATGGATAAAATACATTCTCTAAAATGCTTGTATGCAAATGCTAGAAGTCTAAAAAATAAGATGGGAGAGTTAGAATATATAGCACTAAATGAAAGGTTAGATATGATTGGAATATCAGAGACATGGTGGAAGGACGACAACCAGTGGGACACTGTGATACCTGGGTACAAACTATATCGTAATGATAGAGCTGATCAAATTGGTGGAGGGGTTGCTCTCTATGTTAGAGAGGGCATTGAGTCAGAAAGGATTAAAGTTTTGCAGGAAACAAAATCTGCTGTAGAATCTATATGGATTGAAATTCCATGTAAAAGGGGGAAGGCAATGGCAGTGGGGGTGTACTATCGAGCGCCTGGCCAGAATGACCAAATGGATGATGAAATGCTCAAAGAAATCAAGGAAGCTAACAAAAGTTACAGCGCAGTAATAATAATGGGTGATTTCAACTACCCCGGTATCGACTGGGTCAGTGTCACGTCAGGACATGCTAGGGAGATAAAGTTCCTAGATGAAATAAATGACTGCTTCTTGGAGCAGCTGGTTCATGAACCGACCAGAGGGGAAGCCATATTAGACTTAATCCTTAGTGGAACACCAGATCTAGTGCAAGAGATAAGGTTGTTGGGGCCACTTGGCAATAGTGATCATAGCATGATCGCCTTTGATTTAATTAGTGGAGGAGGGATAGTAAGGAAATCCACAGTACTACCTTTTAACTTTCGAAAGGGAGACTATGATAAAATGAGGAAAACAGTCAAGAAAAAACTAAAAGGAGCAGTTGCAAAGGTTAAAGACGTACATCAGGCTTGGCTGTTGTTGAAAAATACTATCTTGGAAGCCCAGACCAGCTGTATTCCACGCTTTAAGAAAAGTGGATAGAAGTCCAAAAAACTGCCAGCATGGTTTAAAGTTGAGGTCAGAGAGGCTGTTGTTGCCAAAAAAGCATCTTTCAGGAAATGGAAAAAAGAGCCAAATGACGAAACCTGGAAACAGCACAAGCACTGGCAAGTCAAATGCAAGGCTTTGATAAGGCAGGCAAAGGGAGAATTTGAGAAGAAGCTTGCTGCGGAAGCAAAAACGCGAAGTAAAGACCTTTTCAAGTACATTCGTAGCAAAAACCTGTGAGAGAGTCAGTTGGTCTTTTAGATGATAAAGGGGTTAATGGTGCACTATGAGGCGTCTAGGCGATAGCGGAGAGACTGAACGAATTCTTTGCTTAGGTCTTTACTGTGGAAGGTGTAGGGATGTTTACCCATGACTGAAGTGGTATTTAAAGGTGCAGAAGAATTGAAGGAAATATCGATACATCGAGAAGATGTATTACAACTATTAGATAAGCTGAAGAGTAGCAAATCACCTGGGCCGGATGGTATACATCCAAGGGTATTGAAAGAACTGAAATATGAGATTGCAGACCTGCTATTAGTAATCTGTGAACTATCATTAAAATCATCTCTAATACCTGAAGATTGGAGGATCGCCAATGTAACACCAATTTTTAAAAAGGGTTCCAGGGGTGATCCGGAAAACTACAGACCGGTGAGCCTGACGTCAATACCGGGAAAAATGATAGAAACCATCATAAAGAATAAAATTACTCAGCATGTAGATAGTCATGAACTAATGAGAGACAGCCAACATGGCTTTAGACAAGGAAGATCTTGTCTTACTAATCTGTTATGTTTTTTTGAAGGAGTGAATAATCAGGTGGACAAAGGTGAGTCGGTTGATATTGTGTATCTGGACTTTCAGAAAGCCTTTGACAAGGTCCCTCATGAGAGACTTTTGGCAAAACTAAAGAGTCATGGGATAGGTGGCAGTGTACTATTGTGGATCAGGAACTGGTTAAAAGATAGAAAGCAGAGGGTAGGGCTAAATGGCCAATTTTCCCAATGGAGAAAGGTGAATAGTGGTGTATCCCAGGGATCTGTGCTGGGTCCGCTGCTTTTTGACATATTCATAAATGACCTGGAAAGTGGAATAACGAGTGAGGTTATCAAATTTGCAGATGACACAAAACTATTTAAAGTTGTTAAAACCCAAGAGGATTGTGGAAAATTGCAAGAGGATCTTGATAAATTGGAAGACTGGGCATCAAAATGGCAGATGAAATTTAATGTGGACAAGTGCAAGGTTATGCACCTAGGGAAGAACAACCCAAACTATGGTTACACGATGCAAGGTTCCACATTAGGAACCACCACCCAGGAAAAAGATTTAGGCGTCATTGTGGATACCGTGTTAAAACCCTCGGCCCAGTGTGCAGCGGCGGCCAAGAGAGCAAATAGAATGCTAGGTATGATAAGGAAAGGAATGGAAAATAAAACAAAGGATATTATAATGCCTCTATATCGTTCCATGGTGAGACCGCACCTTGAATATTGTGTGCAATTCTGGTCGCCGTATCTTAAAAAGGATATAGGGTTATTAGAAAAGGTTCAGAGAAGAGCCACCAAAATGGTAAAGGGGATGGAAGGATACTCCTATGAAGAAAGGCTAAAAAGGTTAGGGCTTTTTAACCTGGAAAAGAGACGGCTGAGGGGAGATATGATAGAAGTCTATAAATTAATGAGCGGAGTGGAACGGGTAAACGTAGATCGATTGTTTACCTTATCAGAATATAGAAAGACTAGGGGACATGCAATGAAGCTACAGGGTAAACTATTTAAGACTAATAAAAGAAAATATTTTTTCACTCAACGTGTAATCAAACTCTGGAATTTGTTACTGGAGGACGTAGTAAAGGCTGTTAGTGTAGCTGGGTTTAAAAAAGGTTTGGACAAGTTCCTGGAGGAAAGGTCCATAAGCCATTATTAAGAAGGGACCCAGGATATCAATGCTTGAACCAATACAAGCATTGTGGAACCTGTGTCCCTTGGGGAAACTGCTAGGTACATATGACCTAGATTGGCCACTGTTGGAAACAGAATACTGGGCTTGATGGACCTTGGTCTGACCCAGTATGGCATATCTTATGTTCTTATGTTCTTATGTTCTTTCTTACTATTTTCCTCATTTTATCATAACCTCCCTTTTGAAAGATAAATGTGAGTGCACTAGATTTTCTTAGTGTCCTCCCTCCAGTTATTAAGTCAAATTTGATCATGTTATGATCAAGATTGCTATGTAGCCTCATTACCATTACCTCTCATACCATATTCTGTGTTCTACTAAGAACTAGGTCTAAAATAGCTGCTCCCTATTGTTGGTTCTTCAGCCAGCTGCTCCCTGAAACAGTCATTTATTTCATCAAACAACTTTACCTCCAATGTCCTGACGTGACATTTATCTAATCAATATTGATGTAATTGAAATCACTCATTAACATTGTGTTGCCAAATTTGTTAGCCTCTCTAATATCTGTTGACATTTCATCATCTGTCTATTCATTCTGGCCAGGAAGAGGGTAGTACATCCCCACCTCTACAGTATTTTCTTTCCCTTCACATACGGAATTTCTGTCCAAAAGATTCCATGATGCTTTTTGTTTCCTGCAGAACTTTTATTCTGTTTGACTCAGTGTTCTTTAACATACACACTCCTCCACCAATCTAATCTACCTTATCCTTGCGATATAATTTGTACCTTGTATCACAGTTTCCTATTGCTTATCCTCCTTCCACCAGATCTCTGAGATGTCTATTTTATCTAGAGTGCTATATATTCTAACGCTCCCATCTTATTTTTAAAGGGGGTCATTTTAGAAGCCCTATTTATGATTTATTTCATAAAGCAACTTTACCTCCAATGTCCTGACAAGACATTTATCTAATCAATATTGGTGTAATTGAAATCACTCATTAATATTGTGTTGCCAAATTTGTTAGCTTCTCTAATTTCTGTTGACATTTCATCAGCTGTCTTTTCATTCTGGCCAGGCAGAGGGTAGTATATCCCCACCTCATGTGAAAATAATCATTTGCGTGTACAAATCACATCTACGCCCCAAGAGTGATTTTAAAATGGGCCCAGTATACATATGTCCACCCCAATCATGTCTAAGATTGATGGAGATGTAATGGAGGCGTGTCCAAGGCAGTCCAAAAAAGATACATGCGCACTCCCAATTTCAGAATGTTTAAACTCACCGGCAGACACATTCATAGTTCGACCTCCCCCCTGGCACAGCCAGGCATTTCAAAACTGCTCATTCCCACCAGCTGTCAGCAGTAGGGATAACAGGAGAATGCCCCCCCCCCCTCCAAAAGATGGATACCAGTAAAGACTGAGGTCTCTGTTTAGTGTCATGCCGCTTTATGGCTCTGTTTCCAAAGTGGCTGGCTCCTACAGGGACGTAACAACATACCACATGTACATTCCAGAAATACAACCGCTGACAAATCTATGCCACTCAGTCCCCCCACATCGATCTTTTATACATGCACATTTCTAAAATTGATTGTCTCTGTCTGTGTCCTGCATGTCCCTGCTTCCTGAGACACTGATGGAGACATTTATGTCTCGGGGCAGGAATAGACAAATATTAGATTGCTGGTACACTTGCCCACCTTTCTCTACTGCCCCTCCTCTGGAATTTCGGATGGTTTGATTTGCATATTCCAGGGGGAAGCTAAATGGCCTTTCTAAAAGATGCCTTCAGACTTCTAGCATTTGTATATAAACCTTTCAAAATATTTTTTTCTGTTTATAGTTATAATCGTCTTAGCAATTGACAGGGATACTTTGCAGTCTTTCCACCTTATCTGTTCTTTACTTAAGGGCACCTGGGCTATCTATGCCTTTATTACACCCTTTCTATGGGGGTGCCCTATCTCTTACTTACCTTTTAGGATAAGCATTTGGAAGAAACAGCAATTTTACTGACAGGGTTTACTGATTTTTGACTACAGTCAAACCTCGGTTTTCGTATGCCCCAGTTTTCGTTAGCTTCGGTTTTCGATGATTTTTTTCATTGCTATGTTGTCTCAGTTCTCGTACGTCCGCTCGGTTTTCGTACAATTTGAAATGGTCCGGTGACATCATCGGGCTCCATGGCGGGGCTGTAGAAGAGCTCCATTACAAAGCCTGCCAAAAGAGGAATTTGTGCTTCCCTAGCAGCGATCGGGCAGCGGAGCAATGAAGGGGCCGCAGAAACCAACGAAGGATTCATAAATTGAAGATTGTGGCAGCGGAGAGGGGAACCGCGTGATAGTGCAGAACCGCGTGATAGTGCAGATGAGAAGGCAACGGAGTGCTGGGGAGAGCGTCGGAGAACAAACGTGCATTACCAGGAGCCACGTAAGAGACCCGGTGGGGAGCGGGACTGCGTAGCAGACAGCCTTGTGAACAGGCAAAGTGAGTCGGGGGACTGCTGCGGCACAGACGTACATGAGCCATCTCGGGGAGTAGCGAGAGCAAGAACGTGGCAGGAAGATCGGAGGGGAAAAAAGGAGCAGTGAAACCCGAGTGGCATCCAGCAGCGAAGGGGAAGAAAGAGAAAGCTCATACCAGGAAGTAGCAGGAAACCACCCTCGGCACAGAATAAGGTACTATAGGTTAAGCAAAAATAATCATTAAAAAAGTAGAAAGAAATATAAAAACATCTCGTACCAGTTAGCCAGCTCAAAGCCCTGTGGGATCCAGCTGAGCCTAAGGCCTTAAAGCAGCCACTACCCAAAGGAATACAACCTAACATACAAAGCAATAAGTCGGTGCTAGTTGTTTTCTGTATGTAAAATATAGTTATTCTCTATAAAATGTATTTTTTGTGAATATTTTTGGGTGTCTGGAACGGATTAATTGGATTTACATTATTTCTTATGGGAAATATTGCTTCAGTTTTCATACGTTTCGGTTTTAGTCAGACTTTTTCGAACGGATTAATCATGAAAACCGAGGTTTGACTGTATTCCACAAAAAGCAGATCTCACCTATGTCCATCTGGGAGCAGGCTCTCTAACAACATGTTCACACTCACCTCCAAACCTGAGATCTCAGCAAACTAAATAAGGGCAACACCACCTCTTGACTCCTGGTGTTATTACAAAGTGATTCCACCCACACAATCTCTTTCTTGACTGTCAGCAACTCATCTGCCAACAAAGCCAGCATGATACCCTGAACACTCAGGTGGTCTGCACCATATTTAAAACAATGGGCTCAAAATCTAATCAAAGAACAAAGACACCCAATTCTTCCCTTCAAAACAAGGCAACTGTGTAGAATAGAGAGGGTGAGAATTCCTGAGTTCAAGTCCAAGTGTGGCAGAGAATACTCACCTCTGCCCGAGGTCTGTCATAGTCAGGAACTTGTGGAGAGGTTTTCTTGCTGCAAGTACAGAGAAAAATTAGTAGAATTTGCAGCTTTCAAGGGGGTAATTCTATAACAGGACATAGAGTTTTAGGTGCCAAATACACACCTAACTGGGGGTTATTTTAATCATTAACGCATATATAAATGATTTCCCTGTTTACTTCCATTTTAATTTTCCTGTTACTTGTAATAGGTCTGTTATATCTGACCAATTGTTGTTTCAATGTAAACCGCACTGATGACAAATAGCGCAGTATATAAGAAAATTAATTAATTAATTAAATAAATAAATAAATAAATAAATAAATATATGTGACCATATTTGCATTAATGACCCATAATAAAATTCTGATCAGAGTAAATGTACTTTGCCTTGGGTTTGCAAGGGGCAGAGTACACGAGCACATGTGTAGATTATGAAATACTATCATTTATGTGCATCCTTAAAAAACATGGGCACAGGCATTTATGCCAGCTCTAGGGCTGGTGTAAATATTCCTGCCTTAAGCTAAGGCACAACTTGTGCCACTTACACAGATACTTTATCAAGGCAAGCAGGTGTCTATTTGTTTTTCTAAAATGGCTTAACTTGGGCACCATAAAATGTGCTTTTTTTTTTGTTTAAAATGTTTTTATTCAATACACACATAATACAAAAATAGAAAATCACAGCCCGACATAACATACACCCCCACACCACTACATCAAGCTGATATACATGTCAAGCTAACAACACCAAACTAGTTCTAAGCCAAAGCCAAACACCCGACAGTAAACACAGCACCCCCCTATGGTATAATCCAAAGTATTGAAAAGTTTTCAATAACCTAAGAATTACCCACTTATCCCATCGCCCACCCGCCCCGCCCCAGGCCCCCTCCTCTCCTACCCTACCCACCGAAACCCAAGGCCAGGAAAGAGACATATGCTCCCAGAGGATTGGCCTAGATCCCTCCCCCCACCCGCCCCATCCATTCCCCCCTCCCCTCCCCTCTCCCCCCACCCTACCCCAACCCCAATACCCGACACAGCCCACCCCAAGTTTCCTCAAAGCGCCTCCCCCGCTTTCTCCTAATAGCTGTCAGCTTTTCCATCAGGGTCATATTCCGGAGTCGTTTCACAAATCCTTCTAATGGTGGCATCTCGCTCTTTTTCCATGCCGCCGCCACTTCGCACCTGGCTGCGCAGAGACATGCCAATACCATCAATCCCCCTTGCCTCCCCCGCCCCTCCCCCCACCAAGATAAGAGAGCAATGTGAGGAGTTATAACCACCACAACCCCCAGATTTACTTGAATCCAATTCTGTACCATCCCCCAGTACCCCTGCACCTTGGGGCACCCCCACCATATATGCCAGAAGGATCCCACCTCCCCACACCCTCTCCAACACAACTGGGAGATCTCTGGGAAAAACCTGTGCAGCTTCTCTGGCGTATAATACCACCGTAGTAGCACTTTATAACTATTTTCACGAATCTGGCTAGCACAAGGCCCCTTCTTTATCAAATCCCATATACATTTCCAATCCTGACAGCTAATAGTGTGGCCTAGGTCTCGCTCCCAGTCAACCATATAGTTAAATTTGCCTTCCTGCTGCTCATGCACCGCTGCATAAAGGGCCGTAATCATACCCTTTGAACCTCCCCTCCCATACCAAATGGCCTCCACTGCCGAAACCTCCCTCACCATCCCCTCCCTACCTACAGTGCGAAGCAAAAATGAGCGAGCCTGAGCATAAGCAAATCTATCCACCACCTCCAACTCATACTCCCTCTTCACCTCCTCAAACCCCCGCAGTTCCCCCTCCTCCAGCAGCTGGAACCCACAGTTGAGGCCCCTCTCCCTCCAAATGTCAAATCGGCCCCCCTCCCAACCCGGTTTAAAAGCCCGCCATCCCCTCCAAGGTGTCATCACTGAAAACCAAGACCCCCTCTTTTTTGCTACGGGTCCCCTAACCACATCCCAGATCTTCGCCACATGCCGCATTGCAGGAGATCCCCCCTCTAGCAGCCCTCTGTCCTTCCCTGGAGCCCATATCCAACCATCCAACCTCCCCCCATGAACCCTATAGCTGTCCAAGCTAACCCATGAAGCTCCATCCTTTCCAGCTCTCCAATCCATAATATGCTTTAACTGCGCTGCCCGATAATAATCTCGAAGATCAGGAACCCCTAGCCCCCCCTCCAATTTACTAGTGCACATAACCCTTCTAGAAATGCGAGGTGGTCTCCTCTTCCAGATATAGCTAAATATACGACTTTGTAACCCACGCAGGGTGCCCTCCAGGATCTCAATCGGCAAGGCATGGAACAAATACAGTAACCGGGGTAAAATATTAATTTTAATGGCTGCTATCCTACCCAACAATGACGTCTCCAATCTCATCCAGCCCTCTAAGTCAGTATAGATGGTCCCCAGCAGTTTTGGATAATTGGCACTATACAGCTCCTCATACCGTCCTGTCAGCTGAACCCCCAAATACCCCAGGGATTTACGTACCCATCTCAAGGGAAAGGCCGACCGCAAGTGCCGCTCAGATTCCTCCCCCAAGTGCACCTTCATCACCTCAGTCTTGTCGATGTTCATTTTAAACCCAGATACAGCCCCAAAACCTTCTACCTCCCTAAGAACTTCCGGCAACGTCTGCAGCGGCTGACCCATATACAAAAGAATATCATCAGCATATAAGGAAATCTTATGGGAAAGCCCCCCCCTCTCCAAACCCACTATCCCCGTATTCCTCTGAATCCGTTCAGCCAGGGGTTCTACCACCAAAGCGAACAAAAGCGGGGACAGGGGGCATCCCTGTCTTGTCCCACGCCCCACTGCAAAGTCGCTCGAATACCGTCCATTCACCTTTACTTGCGCCTGCGGCTCCCGATAGAGGCCCTGAATCCATTTCAGAAAATTCAGCCCACATCCCACCCTTTCTAGCACCGCCATCAAAAACCCCCAATGGACTCTATCGAAGGCTTTTTCTGCGTCAATAGACATCAAAATGAGCTCCTCCCCCCCGTGTCCTGCCTCCCATATCACCCCTATAGCCCGCTTTACATTATCGGCAGCCTGCCTCCCCTTAATAAAACCCGTTTGATCCCCGTGGACCACCTTTGGCATCCATCCCGCCAATCTATCCGCCAACACTTTAGCTAAAATTTTTACATCCACGTTCAACAGAGAGATAGGCTGGTATGATCCACACTTCAGGGGATCCTTTCCCGGCTTCAACAGGACAGTTATCCCCGCCATCAACATATCCCGTGGTAATTCCCCCCCCCTGTTCCAACACCCCATTGAATACTCTCCCTAATAGTCCCCTAATCTCCCCCCAAAAGACCTTATAAAAACAGCCCGGCAGCCCATCTAACCCTGGCGCCTTCCCCCCCGGCAACCCCTTCACCACCCTTCCAATTTCTTCCTCAGTGATAGAAGTCTCCAACTCCGCCCTCGCCTCTTCCAAAAGCCCCTTAAGCGGTATCTCATCTAAATACTCCTGAATGGCCTCCCCTTCCACCCCCTTCTCCCCCGTATAGAGCGCCCCATAAAAATCCCTAAAACAGTCCCTAATCTTCCCCTCATCCCTATAGGTCACCCCATCCTCCCCTCTAATCTGGAAGATCGTGGATGCCCCCACCCGCTGTCTCAGCCACCGTGCTAATAAGCGGCCCGCTTTATCTCCAAATTCATAATGGACCTGTTTCACCTTTTGTAATGCAAAGGCCACTTGTTCCAATTGCAGCGCTTGTAAGTCCGCCCGTACCTGCTCTACTATCTGGAGGTCTCTCATCTCCCCACTCTCCCTATAAATACCTTCCACCACCTGCAGCCGCTTCCGCAACCCCTCTTCTTTTTCCCTCCTCAACTTCTTCCTCCGAGCACCCCACATGATAAACCTGCCCCTGACAACCGCCTTCAACCCTTCCCAAACAACCACGTCTCGCACTTCCCCCGTATCAATTAAAGCTAAATAATCTTTCATCGTGGCCCGTACATCCTCCACCACTTCTCCACACTCCAATAAGCTTTCATTTAATCTCCAAAAGGCCACCCCTCCCCGTGCAGGGCTCCGTATGACCACTTCCACCGCACTATGATTCGTCCACCCCACTGGGACAACCCCCCCACTCTCGACCTCCAACATCCATTGCTTCTCCAAGAGAATCATGTCAATCCTACTCCAACTATGATGGGGCACCGAAAAGAAGGTATACTCCCGCTGGTTAGGATGAAGCAACCTCCACGCATCTACTAAGTGCCATTGCTGCATTAACCCTCTTAAACCCCGTCTATTCCTACTCCCTCCATCCCCCCCTTTCGAGTCTCGATCCACCCACGGATCCAGCACTACATTACAATCCCCCCCCACCAGCAACCGCCCCCCTCCCTCAACTTCCAACAACCGCCCCAAATCTGCCCAAAATGTCCCTTGATTTCCGTTAGGGCCATACACCGAAACCATCACTATATCTATCAAGCCAAACCTCCCCTTTATCCCCACCACCCGCCCCTCCGTATCCTTAAAGGACCCCCCAATTTGAATACCGCACCCTCCCCGTACCAAAATTGCTACCCCCCCTTCTTCACCCCCCCTGCATGGCAAGAGAAGAATTGCTCAGGAAAAAGTCGATTCCTCAATCTCCCCACCTCCCCCCTCCTCAAGTGGGTCTCTTGTACGAGCACCACATCCCAATGATTACGTTGTGCTTCTCGAAATAACAGACTACGCTTAGCTGGAGTATTCAACCCCTTCACATTAACAGTCCCTATCCGCAACATTTCACTTCCGGCCACCCCCCTACTCCCCCATGTGCTGTGCCCTTAACCCCCTCCCCCCTCCCTGCCCCCCCTCTCCCCCCCTCTTCCCCCCCTACTCTCCCTCCTCCCCCTCCTTCCCTCCCCCCGTACCCCCCCGCCCTCCTCCCTCCTCCCTCCACCCCACCACCCTCCGTCCCTTCCGAGTCCATCATGTCCTACCCCTACCATCATCACAACCCCCCACCAGCAATTCAAAAATCAGTGCATACCACACATAATCCCCTCCAATCCACCTGCCCTCCACCACCCCTCATACCCGCACCCACCCCCCTCAAAGCCCTATGAGTCCAGTGTCCACATTACCAGGAGGAAAGGACTCTACCGTCCATATCCCCTCATCGATCCAGCGCATATCCGTGGCAAGCGGGTCTTCAGTCATCTCCATCCGCCGTCACCTTCTCCTGCTCCTGGGCCATCCTTTTCAGGCGCTTCCCCTTCTCTCCCACTCTCTGCCATTGCGATCGCGTACGCTGCTTTCCCGGTACTGCCGCTTGGTGTTCTCATTGCACTAGCCCTTGAGCCTGAGGTAGGTTCGCACATCCCAATTCTTTCAAAACTGCCCAGGCTTCCCCCGGAGTCTTAACTTTCTTAGACACCCCGTTTACGGATAGAAGGAGGCCAAAAGGGAACATCCATCGGTATCGCAGGTTTTCCCCACGTAGATATGCTGTAACCTCTCTCAGACTTCTCCTCCGTTCCAGAGTACCTTTGGATAGGTCATTAAATACTTCGACCTCCTGCCCTTCCCAGGCGATCCAGCCAAACCTCCGTGCCAAGGAGAGTATCTGTTCTTTAACAGGGAATCTGCTTAGGCAAGCAATAATGTCCCTACCCTGTTTCTCTCGCTGGGGGTCAAGGCTTCGGTGTGCTCTCTCCACCCCGACAGCTTCAGCTGGGGCCTCTCCCTCCCTTCCCAGCCGAAGGATATGGCAGCACAAACATTGCACCACAGACTCACAGTCCTTAAACAGCTCAGTTTCTGGCACTCCTCTGATCCGGAAGTTAGTGCGTCTGGCCCGATCCTCAATCTCTTCCAGCTTTTCTTGCATCTCCTCCTGCAATTTTTTAGCTTTGTCTTGTTCAGCCGCCATTTCCCGCATCTCCTCCTCTTGTTGGTCCACGTGCGCCTCGAGGTCTTCCATGCGCTGTCCCATATAGCTCACTTCCTTCTGTATCGCCGCCAGTGCCTCTTTCAAATCTTTCCTTATCTCCTTCATCGCACCTTTCATTTCCACTTTAAACACTGTCAGCCAGGATTTCAGCGGCATCCCCTCCGTCTCGACCTGGTTCTCCTCCACCTCTAGATTCTCCGTCTCGTCCGGCTCTTCGGAGTCCGACGAGGTCTCCTGCTGCTCCCGCCAAGCATAGGCGGATTGGAAGGTCACTAACTTCTTCCGTGCAGCCATCGCAGACTCCTCTGCTCGCTTCCCTTCCACCTTAGAACCGTGGGGGTATCCTAAATTTTGCAAAATTTCGGGGTTTGGACAGGAGCTAGGCACCTAAGCTGCCATCAGCTCCGTGACGTCACCGGAAGTCCAAAATGTGCTTTTTAACTAGGCTCTTCCCCCTTATAACATTAACCTCCAGATGCATAAAATCAGACTGGTATAAATATGAACTTGTGCCTGATTTATTTGTGGGTTTTCCTATAGGCACAGAATGGGTAAACCCTAATGATAAATCAGGCTTTTGTATTTAGCCTACCATTTCTTTTCTATAAGGAAGATTTGGGGGGACAGGGGGGTACAGTACAGTACAGATGATATTCATATGAGAGTCATTTTCTGCCTTTATTAATGAATATGAAGGTATGAACCTAGCCAATGCCTATATTTCCTTTCAGATGAGATTCTTCTGCTTTTATAAAAAAGGTTTTATTCATAGGAAAATAGCATCATGGAGGCATATGGATAAAAGCAATAATAACAACTACTCTCTTTATGAAAAGATTGTAATGTACTGGTTCGGGTGACCATGTAGATTTATGGAATTGGTAAACTAGTCCTGTTGTGTTTCCCACTTTAGTGCATACCAAGTGTTTCTCCATAAGAAAAGTTTGAAACGGGACATGAAAAACAGGGTCAGCTTCAGTGGTCATTGTGATGAGAGATGTCATCCTATCGCTGGAGGACAGGACTAGAACACTTTGTTCTAACACTGGCTCTACCATTGAATTGATGCGTGCTTTCGGGTCTGACTTTACCCAACTGTGCTTAATAATAAAGGGCAGCTCCAGAGTCAACTGGCTGAGCTTTATTGCTGTAGCTGTAAGTGGGATTTGGGGATTGGCTTGGGCGGGAAAGTTCCTTACTTCAGTGCTTAGCAGCATTTGCCCACCCTCCCACCCTATTTTGGGTTGAAAATGGCAGCACGGGTTGGGAGGTTCATTTGGCACAGCTTTGGCTGTGGGTGATGTGTGAGCTTTTGTAAGTCTAGCTTAGGGGGTGGAAGTTGTCGATGAAATTTGTGTCACAGTGCCTGATAGTTGTTTAGCATTACTGCTGGGTGGCTGATGAGCTTTCATTAGCAGCTTGTGGGACCAAATGAGCGGAGCAATTTGGCATGTCTGCAGGTATTTTGCTGGCCAGGGATTGGTTTACAGTTGTAATATTTGGTTGAATTATGTGATCAACAACTAGCCAAGAGCAAGGGGTGGGTAGTTCTGCTCTCCTTTGGGTACTTGCTGAGCATGCTAGTATAAAGTGGATGTTAAGGCTGGCTTGGGCTATTTTGATTTCTCACTGACTTTGTTACAACATTGCCAGACAAAAGAGACCCATATTTGCAGGCTAATAAAGCTGCAGCCCTGATTTTGCCACTGGTAATCTGTTTCTATTATTTTTTGTAAGCTGGAGTGATGAATGCAAACACCTGTGTAAAGCATGAATGTGAAACAGGATTATATAGCAGAACGACAACAAGGGATGACAAGGCATGTGAAATACAATTTCACGGCAATGGGATAAAACAGACATTCCAAATGAAATTTTTGTTTCAGTACTTAAGGGGATAGTTACACTGTTCTCGCTTGGATTTCAGGCTTTGTTCTATCATGGTTTCCTTATCTCTCCCATCGCATGCTTAGTGTAATCCCTGGTGGATCCTCCTCCACTGCTATCCCACTATCAGTTGGTGTACTTCATCTTAGGACCACTTCTCTCTTTGTACTCGTTCCCTTGGTGCCCTGATCTCCTCCCATGGTTTTCGGTACTCTCTTTACACTGATAACTCCCAAATATATTTCTATTCCAGAGCTTTTTTTGAGGAGACACGCGGTGGTACGAAATACCGACATTTCTTTCATTGCCTACTAAAACTGACCCATGGTCCTCATTTATTAATGAAAGAGCCCTACATATGAGTACCGGCACCCTTTTTTCTAGGAAAAATGAACTGTGGTTTTTTTTAAATGTTTTTACTTATGGTATTTTGTGAACCACTTTGAATAGGCTTTCAGGAAGGTGGTATATAAATGTTTTATAAATAAACAAATAATATATACTGTGATGATCAAGCTACCTGATAGGTGAGAGATACCTTTGGAATAGTGCAGGCTCCCTTGCAACCCCGGGGTTAAATAAAGCCCCGGCCTGGCCTCCAGAAGAGGGGCTGTACATTTCCCCATCCCTGCTGGGCAGGAGCCGAGCTAGTCCTCTGATCCACTGCAGGATCCAGAACTGACTCAGTTTCCCTGGCTCACCAGGAACTATACCTTGGAAACAAAGAGAGGCTGGAGGGGGGAGGGGTCGCAAGGTCAGGCCTTAGAAAAGCTCCCAGTGTTTCTAAGGGAAGAGGGCAGAGGACCTGAGGAGGAAGAACCCATGGAAGCTTTGGAATACGAAGAGAACAAGGACCTGGAATCTATGGAGGTACTTTTGGGAAGGCAGTGAGAGCTTTAGCCCTGGGGCAGGTTCAATCAGTTTACAGTGAACCTGGAAGGGGGGGGGGAAGGGAAGGGCTGCTACACCATTGCTTACTGTGTAGCGGAGCAACACTGCTTTGATCTGCAAAAGACTGTGAGTTTAAACCCTGATGGTGGTTTAAAAGGACTACTTTGTAACTTTGTTTTCATTACTCTGTTTTGCTTTGTGAGAGAGAGAGAGAGAGACCACACCTGGCCCTGGGGCTAAGTGAAACCCAAGGTTTTTAGAGGTGTGGGCCAAAGGATTGTTTGCTGGAAATTACTGTGATTCCAAGGGAACCTGCTTTGGTATTTTCCTGCAATATCCGAACCAGACTTCAGCTTTGGAATCCGGGTTGGTGGACCAAGTGCTGCAGTTGTCTCCGGAACCCGTTCCACACCTTCACAGGGAGTTACTAACCTACCTTACTGAGTTACCATGGGTTAGTGACTCCCATGGTACATTAAGCTGTGGTAAATGCAACAACTATTACTATTTATCTTTTCTATAGTGCTACCAAGAATATACGGCACGATAGACAAACACAGAAGAGACAGTTCCTGCTTGACAGAGCTTACAATCTATTCAAGACAGACAAACAGAACAAATAAGGACTAGGGAGTTTCATAATAGGTAAATGATTAGAAACACAAGATGTTAAACAGGAGAATAAGGGAGTTGGGATTCAAAAACAGCCTCAAATAAGTACGCCTTTAGCCTGAATTTGAACAGGGCCAGAGATGGAGCCTGAGGTATCAATTCAGAAAGTCTATTCCAGGCATATGAAGAAGCAAGTGGAGTTAGCAGTGGAATAGAAGGACCCAGAGAAAAGTGTTTTAACTGATGAATGCAGAACCCGAGAAGGGGTGTAGGGAGAGAGAAGAAAGGTAATCAGGAGTTGCAGAATGAATACACTATAAGTCAGTAGGAGAAATTTAAACTGTATGCAGAAATGGACATGGAACAATGTATTGACTTGAGAAGAGGGGTGTTACACAAGTGTAGTGAGACTGGTGGAAGATTAGTCATACGGCTGAGTTTTGAATAGATTAAAGGGGAGAAAGATGGTTCAGAAAGAGACAAATGAGGAGCAGGTTGGAGTAGTCTAAATGGGAGGTGATGAGAGAGTGGATAAATGTTTGGTAGTGTGTTCAGAAAGGAAAGAATGAATTTTGCTGATATTATAGAGAAGGAAACAACAGACTTTTAGCTGTCTGTTGGATATGCACAGGGTAAGAGAGAGAGGAGTTGTAGATGACCCCAAGGATACGAGCTGAGGAGATAGCAAGAATGGCAAAGTTCTCCACAGAAATAGAGAAAAGAGGAATGGTGGAGGTGAGTTTAGGGAGAAAGATTAAAACATAGAAACACGATGGCAGAAAAAGACCATATGGCCTATGTAGTCTGCCCTTGCATATTAACTACAATAGTCCACTTTTTTTCTTTAGCAATCTTCTGTGTTTATCCCATGCTTTCTTGAATTCAGATACTGTCCTCGTCTCTACTAACTCCACCGGGAGACTATTCCACACATCTACCACCCTGTCCATAAAAAAATATTTCCACATATTACTCCTGAGTCTATCTCCTTTCACCCTCTCCTATGTTCCCTTGTAGCAGAGCTTGCTTTCAATCAAAAGAGGCTCTCCCCTTGTGCATTTATGCCACAGACGTATTTTCAAATCCCACTAGAGGACAGCAACCTTGGGCCGGAAGGACTGGGGTTTCTAGTCCCACAGATACTCCTTGTGGTCTTGGGCAAGCCACTTAACCCTCCATTGCCCATGTTCCCTGTAAAATAGTTATCTTCAAGTTATAATGCCCTGTTCAATGTAATTTCAGTTTGTTCAATGTAAACCACCTTGATATCATGAAAGGCGGTATATAAGAAATGTTAAATAAATAAATAAATTTAAACATCTCTATCCTATCTCCTCTATCCTGCCTTTCTCTAACGTATACATATTAAGATCTTTAAGTCTGTTCTCACATGCTTTATAAAGAAGGCAACTGACCATTCTAGTAGCCACCCTCTGCACTGACTCCATCCTGTTTTATATCTTTTTGAAGGTGCGGTCTCCAGAATTGCAAACAATACTCCAAACGAGGTTGCACCAGAGACTTATACAGAGACACTATCACCTTCTTCCTTCTGCTGGCCATTCCTCTCCCTATGCACCCAAGTATCCTTCTGGCTTTTGCTGTTGCCTTTTCTACCTGTTTAGCCACTTTAAGATCATCAGAAACAATCACGCCTAGATCCCGCTATTCTTTTGTGGACAGAAGTACTTAGCCCCTACACTGTACCGCCCCCTTGGATTATTGCAGCCCAAATGCATGACTCTGCAAAATATATGACCCTGTAAAAACTCCATCTTGGCCATTTTAATTTCATATGGCAGTGGGACATCCAAGCAGCAATGTCAGAGAAGCAGGCTGAGATTCAGGCTTGAATTCCTGGAGAAACGTATGCATTTTAGTACAGCTTAATTTACTGTGGGAGTCACTAACCCATGGTAACTCAGTTCAACAGAAAAGTAACTCCCACGGTATATTTTATTTATTTATGAAACATTTATAGACCACCTTCCTGAAAACCCATTCACAAAATACCATAAGTAAAAAGATTTAAAAAAATAAAAACCAAAATATACACTAGAAATGTGTGAAGTGGTTGTACAAATTCAGGATTTAAGGACCCGCTTCGTAAACCTGGATTAAGTAGCATGCTTGCATTATCATTAACACCAAAAATTTCAACATAACACAAAAACATTTTAATGCATTTTCTTACACTTATATTCATGCATACCAACTCATCAGGATTAAAACTGACGATCACAAATTCCATTAAGCACATGATTGCTTTGTAAATACAAACTCTTGTCTGCACCCCACCCCTGTCAACCATAAGGCCTCTCTCGAACAAAGATATCAACCCCCTTCTTGCTCCTCTCCGCAAATGAGTTAACAAAACTTCTCAGTCTTAAACCAGCCTTTAAATGAGTCCCAGTTAGTTTAATTCGAGATTCCCAAAGTCCTAGTATTACTATGCTCTATTATTTTCCAAAAATGTTGAACATTCAGGCTTTTTTTTATTGAATCCCCACCTGCCAACTTTCCAATGTACAATTAAGGCCTTCTTAGGCTTCAACCCCCCTGATGTACATTCAAGACCACCTCTTAGCTACTCAGCTAGTCTTTGAAAATTGACCTTTTAGTGGTTTAAAAATGGCAAATAACATTGAACAGCTCAGAAGTAACTGTCACCTTTGCTTACATTGCTGATTTTGAATTTTGTCATGGCCACAGCATTTCTATGAAAGAATTACAATATCAACACAGAAAATCCTGTTGTAACAGGTCACAAGTCTTTTATGTTTCAGAGGGTTATGAGAAGTCCCCCAATTTCCTTTAAGAAGGATATTCCACGCATAATTTGTATGCAGAAATTTATGCAGTACTGCGATAGCAGAAGAAATATAGTGGCAGCCCAGATATAAAGTCTCAGTGGTAATAACGCCATAACTGACTTCTGATATCTAGGTATTAAACCCCAGCATTTAAGCCAAGCTGGCAGAACTATGTTGGAAAAGAGACCACAAGAATAAAAATCTTACACTCTACGGGTGGGAGGGCGCAGCCGACGCAATGTCTGTGGGACTATGTCTCTGTCGGCGACCGTCTGGTAGAAGAATATTCGGACATCTTCATCCAGCAGCACCCACACAGGCAGACACAGCAGCTTCTAAAGAGAGAGAGGAAGACCTGATAGAATAGATCAGCAATGCCATATTGTGTAATATGGACCACAGTGTGGAGGAGTAGCCTAGTGGTTAGAGCACTGGCTTGGTAACTAAGCAACCAGGGTTCATTTCCCGCTAGCACTCCTTGTGGCCTTGGGCAAGTCACTTAACCCTCCATTGCCTCGGAAGAAAGGCCTGGCAATCTACTTCCGGTGACACTGCCAAGAAAACCCAGGAGCTTCTGAGTCGCCAGGAGTCAGGACTGACTCAAAGGCACACATTGCATACATTGTGCAGTAATAGAGAGGCTATCGCCACTGCAGACTGACTTAGCTGAGAGGCCTTAGTGAGTAGATGGCAAATGGATTTCAGTATAATCACGTGTGATACTCCTTGGCAATGGTCAATATTGCTCTGCATAAGAATGTTGTCACAGCGAACGGTCTAGGGCTTTTGTTTTTTTCTTTTCACCTTTGCACAAAGGGAAAATAATCTCAACTGAGATAAAGTGCTTAGTTCTGAGTTAAGAGTCAGAAAACTATAACAAGACTTTGGAATCATTGTGGACAATAAGTTGAAATGTTTGTCCCAGTGTACTGCAGCTGCCAAAACAGCAAACAGAAAGAAGGATTAGAAAAGGAATTGAGAACAAAACTGAGAATATCATTATGCTTCTGTGCAGGTCTCTGATGTGACTACACCTTGAGGATTATGTGCAGGTCTGGTCGCCCCTTCTCAAAAAGGAATACCACACCTCTCTTATGAAGAAAGGTTAGGGCTCTTCAGCTTGGAGAAAAGACAATGAAGAGGTGATATGAAAGAAATGTATAAATCATGAGTGGAGAGGAAGGTTAAATAGGGAATGGCTGCTTGACCCTTCAAACTTTAAAACAAAAGGGCACTCCATGAAACTAACAACAAGAAGGCCATATACAAATCACAGAACGTATTTTTTCATGCAGAGCATATTAAGCTGTAAAATCTGTCGTCAGAGGACATGGTCAAGGTGGCTAACATAGCGGTGACCCCTCACAAATTTAAGAACATAAGATATGCCATACTGGGTCAGACCAAGGTCCATCAAGCCCAGTATCCTGTTTCCAGCAGTGGCCAATCTAGGTCATACGTACCTAGCAGTTTCCCCAAAAGACACAGGTTCCACAATGCTTGTACTGGGTCAAGCATTCAAATCCTGGGTCCCTTCTTAATAATGGTTTATGGACCTTTCCTCCAGGAACTTGTCCAAACCTTTTTTAAACCCAGCTACACTAACAGCCTTTACTACATCCTCCGGTAACAAATTCCAGAGTTTGATTACACGTTGAGTGAAAAAATATTTTCTTTTATTAGTCATAAGAACATAAGATATGTCATACTGGGTCAAACCGAGGTCCATCAAGCCCAGTATCCTGTTTCCAACAGTGGCCAATCTAGGCCATACGTACCTAGCAGTATCCCCAAAAGACACAGGTTCCACAGTGCTTGTACTGGGTCAAGCATTGATTATCCTGGGTCCCTTTTTAATAATGGTTTATGGACCTTTCCTCCAGGAACTTGTCAAAACTGTTTTTAAACCAAGCTACACTAACAGCTCTTACTACATCCTCCGGTAACAAATTCCAGAGTTTGATTACACGTTGAGTGAAAAAATATTTTCTCTTATTTGTCTTAAATAGTTTACCCTGTAGCTTCATTACATGTCCCCTAGTCTTTCTATATTCTGATAGCGTAAACAATCGATCTACATTTACCCGTTCCACTCCATTCATTAATTTAAAGACCTCTATCATATCTCCCCTCAGCCGTCTCTTTTCCAGGTTGAAGAGCCCTAACCTTTGTAGCCTCTGTTCATAGGAGTAGCCTTCCATCCCCTTTACCATTTTGGTGGCTCTTCTCTGTACTTTTTCTAATAACGCTATATCCTTTTTAAGATACGGTGACCAGAATTGCACACAATATTCAAGGTGCGGTCATACCATGGAACGATACAGAGGAATTATAATATCCTTTGTTTTGTTCTCCATTCCTTTCCTTATGATACCTAGCATTCTATTTGCTCTCTTGGCTGCTGCTGCACACTGGGCCGAGGGTTTTAACATGTTATCCACAATGACTCCTAAATCTTTTTCCTGGGTGGTGGTTCCCAATGTGGAACCTTGCATCGTGTAACCATAGTTTGGGTTGTACTTCCCTAGGCACATAACTTTGCACTTGTCACCATTAAATTTCATCTGCCATTTGGATGCCCAGTCTTCCAATTTATCCAGATCCTCCTGCAGTTTTCCACAGTCCTCTTGGGTTTTAACAACTTTAAACAGTTTTGTATCGTCTGCAAATTTGATAACCTCACTAGTTATTCCCTTTTCTAGGTCATTTATGAATATGTCATAAAGTAGTGGACCCAGTACAGATCCCTGGGTTACTCCATTATTCACCTTTTTCCATTGGGAATATTGGCCATTTACCCCTACCCCCTGCTTTCAATCTTTTAACCAGTTCCCGATCCACTATAGTACACTGCCTCCTATCCCATGACTTTTTAGTTTTGCCAAAAGTCTCTGATGAGGGACCTTGTCAAAGGCTTTCTGAAAGTCCAGATACACTATATCAACTGACTCACCTTTGTCTACCTGTTTATTCACACCTTCAAAAAAACATATCAGATTAGTAAGACAAGATCTTCCTTGTCTAAAGCCATGTTGGCAGTCTCCCATTAGGCCATGACTATCTACATGCTCTGTAATTTTGTACTTTATAATGGTTTCTACCATCTTCCCCGGTACTGACATCAGGCTCACCGGTCTGTAATTTCCCGGGTCACCCCTGGAACCGTTTTTAAAAATTGGCGTTACATTGGCGACCCTCCAGTCTTCAGGTATTACAGATGATTTTAATGAAAATTCACAGATTACCAATAGCAGGTCTGCAATCTCATATTTCAGTTCTTTCAACACTCTTGGATGTATACCATCTGGTCCAGGTAATTTGCTACTCTTCAGTTTATCAAATAGTTGTAATACATCTTCCCGGTGTAGTGATATTTCTCTCAATTCCTCTGCAGTATCACCTTTAAATACCACTTCAGTCTTGGGTAACATCCCTACATCTTCCTCAGTAAAGACTGAAGCAAAGAATTCATTCAGTCTCTCCTCTATAGCCTTGTCTCCTCTTACTGCCCCTTTTACCCCTCTATCACCTAACGGTC
Organism: Ichthyophis bannanicus; assembly: GCA_033557465.1. Classification (NCBI taxonomy): domain Eukaryota; kingdom Metazoa; phylum Chordata; class Amphibia; order Gymnophiona; family Ichthyophiidae; genus Ichthyophis; species Ichthyophis bannanicus. Next base: position 1,599,355,824 of record CM066031.1, read on the forward strand.
CAATTGACTCTCTCACAGGCCTTTTGCTATGAATGTACTTCAAAAAGTCTTTATTTCATGTTTTTGCTTCCGTAGCAAGCTTCTTCTCAAATTCTCCCTTTGCCTGCCTTATCAATGCTTTGCATTTAACTTGCCAGTGCTTGTGCTGTTTCCAGTTTTCGTCATTTGGCTCTTTTTTCCATTTCCTGAAAGATGCTTTTTTGGCAGCAACAGCCTCTCTGACCTCACCTTTAAACCATGCTGGCAGTTTTTTGGACTTTCTTCCACTTTTCTTAATGCGTGGAATACAGCTGGTCTGGGCTTCGAGGATAGTATTTTTAAATAACACCCAAGCTTGCTGTAAGTCTTTAACCTTTGCAACCGCTCCCTTTAGTTTTTTCTTAACTATATTCCTCATTTTATCATAGTCTCCCTTTCAAAAGTTAAAAGGTAGTACTGTGGATTTCTTTACTATCCCTCCTCCACTAATTAAATCAAACATGATCATGCTATGATCGCTATTGCCAAGTGGTCACAACACCCTTATTTCCTGCATCAGATCTGGTGTTCCACTATTTATTTATTTATTTACAGTTTTTATATACCGCGCTCTTTGGTATCAGCGCGGTTTACAGATAACAAATTTTCGCATTAGAACAATCCTTTGCTTACATTATAACAGGGTCAGTAACTTGGAGATAACATGGGAACTATATACAAACTATATACAGAAAGATATATTACCTCTGGAAATTTACAGTTCAAGTTGGGATCATAAATTTGGGTGTGCAGGGAGTCTAGTTCGTGTTCTGTTATGACTATGTTGTTGGAATGTCAGAGGCTGTGTGAGTGATTTGCGAGATGGGGGGAGGAGGTGTAGAGTTAGGGCCTAAAAGGTGATGACAGAATAGGTAGTGTTTAAGGACCTTTCTAAATTGAGAGAGGTCTTTTATTGATCGGATGTGAGGAGGGAGATTGTTCCAGCAAGTTGGAGCGAATAAGGTAAAGGCCCTGTCTCTGGTTGCTTGGTTACATTTAGTGTACTCCTTTGGTACTACAAGGGTATTAGCGGCTGCGGATCTTCTCAGTCTGTTCGTGGGGGTGTTGATAATAAGTGAGGAGAGGGAAGGTGGAGCTATTTGATTAATTGCTTTAAAGGACAGCAGAAGTGCTTTGTAAGTTATCCTGGCTTGTAGGGGTAGCCAGTGAAGCTCTGTAAGTATGGGGGTCATGTGGTCTCTACTGGAGGTACCGCAGAGGATGCGGGCTGCTGAGTTCATCGCCAATTGGAGTGGGTTGAGGGTGCTCTTGGGTAGACCATGCAGGATGACGTTAGCGTAGTCAAAATGTGGTGTTACAAGGGCTTGGAAGATTGTTCGGAAGTCATTAGGGGCAAGTAGAGGTCTTAAGGGTTTAAGCGTTCTTAATTTGTAGTAAATGGATTTGACGGTCTGCTTTATGTGATCTTTGAAGGTCAGTTCTTGATCGATGGTGACTCCCAGGTAGCGAATCGATGATTTACATGGTAGTTCCGCATCTCTCACCTTCAATGTTGTGGGGGGGGAAAATTTCTTATTCCTGGTTACGAATAGGACTTCCGTTTTCTTGAAGTTTATTCACAGGTTCTGGGTTAGGAGCCAGTCTGTAATCGCGTTGAAGCAAGCGATTATTGGGGAGAAGTTAGGGGCATTGATTTTTATTGGAGTGAATATCAGTACGTCATCTGCATAGATCAAGCTGGAGGCGTTAAATGTTTTGATGATTTCACAGATTGGTTGCATATATATGTTAAATAGAAGAGCTGATAATGAGGATCCTTGGGGTACACCCTGTTGTTGCTGGAAAGGATCAGAAGTTGAGGATGCTATCCGCACCTGTTGCCAGCGGTTAGTTAGGTAGGATCTACACCATTCCCAAGCTGATCCCTGGACTCCCTTTTCTTGAAGACGGTGAAGAAGTTGTACATGGTTAACCGAGTCGAAAGCTGCTGAGATGTCGAGGAAGATGAGGATGAACCCATTTTCAATTTTGTCAATCCCTCTTGATAAGGTGTTGATGAGTAATGTGAGAAGGGTCTCTATACCATGGGATTCACGGAATCCGTGTTGGCAGGGATCAAGAGGGGCTGCAATATCTATATGCTGCTGCAATTGGATTTGTACCACCTTCTCAATGATTTTGGCTAGAAGGGGTATACTTGAAATTGGACGATATGAATCAGTTTTCGCTGGGTCGAATTTATTGTTTTTTAGGAGAGGGCGTATTGAAGTTTGCTTGAGAGATGATGGGAATGATCCGGTTGTGAAGGAAAGTTGCATGATAAGGGCAAGTGTGGGGCTCAGTTCAGCACGCATTGTTCTGATCCAGTATGCAGGGCATGGATCGTTTGGGGCTGTGGTAGTATTCAAGGTAGCAATAAGGTCAGTGATGGATTTCGCCGTGGGAGCGACAAAATTTTTTAGAGGCTGAGTAATTGAGGCGGGGTTGGGTATACAACTTGGTGTGGAGTTCGTGTTAATGGTTTTAGATTGAAGGTAGTCGGCAAAAGACTGAGGCTGAATTGAAATTGTTTGGTTGGAGGATGGTGCCTTAGTTAAGGATTTAGCGATGTTAAAGAGGTCTCGTGGTTTGTTTAGTGATCGGAGAAGGGTTTCTGTATGGTGTTCCCTCATCTTTTCAGCTATTTTCTCCCGGTGTTTCTTTAGGGCATTTTCGTAATCCATTTGGTCAATTGGAGAACGTGATCTGCGCCATTTTCTCTCCTGTTTTCTTAGATTCTGGAGGGATAGTCGTAGTTCAGTGGAGAACCATGGTTTTGGGCTTCTACTTTTTAGTGATGTGCTGGATGCTGGTAGTCTACCCGAGGAAGGTAGTTGTGAAGAGGAGTTCAGGGTGGTGTACCAATTGTTGATCAGCTCATCAAGGTCATTGGTTGGTAGACGAAGAGTTGGAAGAGTATGGCTGATGAAGTCGTCCTTGTTGAGCGTTTTGAAACGGGCTGTTGATCCTGATGAGACCATATTTGTTTGTCCTGCTGGGATACTGTTTTGCTGATATGGGACTTGGAAGGATAACAAATCATGATCAGACCATGGGACAGGGGTATGGGATAGGTTAAAGTTGGTGTTCGCTGTAGACTGAGGCGCAAAAATGAGGTCAAGGGTGTTACCCTTGAGGTGTGTAGGGGAGCTAACTAGCTGCGAGTAGTTGAGGTCAGCCATGGCATCAAGGAATGTGGTAGAATGGCTATGGTGAAGTGAGGAGAGGTTAAAGTCACCCATTAACCAGTTGGATTTGTGTGGGCTTTCTGGGTTGCAGGCAAGCTCTATTATACTAGATAAATCTTCTGGTGGTGAGGATGGGGCTCTGTATATGAGATTTAGGATGATATGTTTGTTAGCTATAGAAACTAGGTCCATGTGTGTGGTACTCCTAGAGGAAAGTAGACTAAATTGAAGGTTAGTTCGTGAAAGAATGAGGACTCCACCTCCTCTTCGGTCTGTTCTGTGACATGTGTGTATTGAGTATTCTGGGGGAATGAGTTGGTTTATGACGACATTGTCTGTGTCTGCTAGCCATGATTCTGTGACCAGGAGGATGTCTAGTTTCAGCTTTGTGATGAGATCTGTAATGGCTGGCCACTTTTTATGTACTGAGCGAGCGTTGATGAGTGCGCAGTTTAAGTTAGTATGTGAGGGAATAGGATTGGGTTTGGAACTACTAATAGTGTTAAGGGAGATATATAGTAGATGAGAGTGCCTAATATGGTGTGGATGTGGAGCTGAGTGATGGTAGTAGGAATGATATCTTCTTCCTAGTCCATGCAATATGGGGATCTTGTGTGAGGTGGGAGAGAATGCTGCTGTATTTTGAGTGGTGTTAGTTAACAGATAGAGGCTAACTAAGGACTAGGTCCAGTATGGCTTCCCCTCTGGTTGGTTCATGAACCAGCTGTTCCAAGAAGCAGTCATTTATTTCATCTAGAAACTTTATCTCCCTAGCATGTCCTGCTGTGACACTGACCCAGTCGATACCGGTGTAATTGAAATCACCCATTATTACTACTCTGCTGTGACTTTTGTTAGCTTCCCTGATTTCTTTGAGCATTTCATCATCCATTTGTTCATTCTGGCCAGGCAGTCGATAGTACACCCCCACTGCCATCACCTTCCCCTTCATACATGGAATGTCAATCCATAGAGATTCTACAGCAAATTTTGTTTCCTGCAAAACTTTAATCCTTTCTGACTCAATGCCCTTTCTAACATAGAGCGCAACACCTCCACCAATTTGATCAGTTCTATCATTACGATATAGTTTGTATCCAGGTATCACAGTGTCTTAAATAGTTTACCCTGTAGCTTCATTGCATGTCCCCTAGTCTTTTCTATATTCTGCCCTGGGTTCCAGCATTTTTAACATTGGCCCCGAGTAGTGTCCAAAACAGGTTTTGACATGTTCCCTGAGGAAATGGCCATAAAAATGATTGCCCAGGTAGACATGGGAGAGCTTTCATTTATCCCTTGAAATGAACTATGAGAAATAAATCTACTTTTTGGAATCTGCCAGGTACTTGCAATCCAGATTGGCCACTGTCAGAAACAGGTTGTTGTATTCAATGAACCTGGGTCTTACTCAGCATGGTGCATCTTATGCTATGTTATGTGACTTTCATAAGCGCAGGGCCTGGACATGCAAAGGGGGCTGATGTGGGAGAAAGACAGGCCAGTGGGACCAGCACACTTGAAGCTCTGGTAAGGTAAACTTGAGACTTGAACCACTGTAAAACAGAACAAGGACATGGGCCCCATGTGTTCATAGTTAACAACGCCTCTGGACTTAATGGTCAAGAAATGTTCATTACCCCTAGCAAACCAAGATTTCACTGCAAAAAGGAAAAAAATAAGTACTTTTTTGCCATTAAGATGGTTTATAATAGTACCGACCTTCAGTTTAGATCATTCCAATTTGTTAATGATCCTTCAGAAAAGGTCCTAGGGATTCAGTTGACCTTAAACAACTGTGATATGATAACTGCCAGGAAATGTTCTTATCTATCAGTCTTTGCTACTCTATTAATGGGGAGGCATTACTGAAGCACTACTTAGATTAGTGTGCTTCCAAAACAAGTTAATTCTGATGAATGTAACTTTTTATTCAGCTTCCAAACTATAAGCCTGACTCAAAGAAAGGCTACCACAGTATATTTCCTGCAGAGAAGGAAATACACACTGAAGAAATAACAGGACCGTACCTCATAAATGTAACTAGTAGATGTGTACCTGGTAATGTGGACTAACATAACTGGAGTACATTTTTAAAGATTTAAGGCCAAGTGTACTAAAGATTTCCGCCCTTTCAGGAAAAATGCTTAATACATAGAAGCATTAGCCATCTATTAAACAGGTAACAGCAGAATTCACCCACCTAGTTCTGCTATATGTGGTGACATTATTTGCTTAAATGTATGCACATACATGTGGAGAATGATTTTATAACAGGCCACCTAGTTTTAGTGGGCACGAAGGTGCCTACTTTGGCAGAGTTTTATAAAAACGCAGATAAAGACATAGATCCAGCTGCAAATACAGATCCAGTGAAGTCATGGACATGTTTAAAGCCTGCTCAGGAGCTGGCATAAATGCACATGAATGTGCAGGTAATGACCGCTAAGTATGAATTGTGCAGTCATAATGCCAATTCAGACTTGCTTGCTTCAGTAAATGTTGCAGACATTAGTTTAAGATACAGCCCAAATGTTTTTGTTATTTATTACTTTTGCATGTTTTCTTAAATTTCCATTGATAAAAATTCCAGCTGACTTCACCTCACAAAATACTGCAAATTGTAGCACACCTAATAGTGTCAACTAATTCCGGATCATGTTTTAGCCTGTGTTATATCAATGCTTACAGATAGAATATTTTGTGTCATTCTTGCTGGCAATACAACAGAAGAAGGGTAGGTAAACTGGGCAGTGAGTAAGAACAGACCTACTCATTTGTGCTTTCCAGTCCACACCCCACTACATAAAAATGTATTGCCTCTGACCCACTGAAGCTATAGATTAACATATTTTATAATCAAAATGTATAGTTTGCAACGCTATCCATACTCCACCCAGATGATGCCCCAGCAATGTCTACAATAAACCTATGCGTGCTCATGCCATCACACATACTTTTTACACCTGAAGTAATTTAATAAAAGCATTTTACAAATGTATATTGCCACAAATGCACTTAAATTAATTAATTAAATTACTGATCACCATTATGGTATTAGCAAAATCAAAGTATATAGGAATCTTGGGTTACAAAATTAACTTCTCATTTCTAAATATCTTCAGTCCAGTTCTTTGTAAAGCAGTTCCCCTGCTGTTAATATTCTATGTAAACCACTTTGACTTAATGAGAGAGTGGTATATAAACCTTGATATATAAATAAATAAATTTGTTGCATGAGAGCTTACAAATATGCCTATACCTCTCCACAGATACTTCTTGGAAAATTTGGCTCATGGTGCTTTAAATATAGTTCTGTAGGGTCCTCATCCTGCCATGGAGACAGACCTACAACCAAATCATGCAACCTGAAGCAGAAATAATATATAATGCAATACAGAACAACAATACTGAATCTTTCAACAGAGATTAAAAAGTTCATACCTTCATGTAGACATTGAGGAGAGGAATCCGATTTTCTGCAATCTCCTGCTTATTACCTACAAAAACCTTCCCTGAAAAGAACAAAAGGAAATACAAGTCATTTATATGGAAGTTGGGATCCAGAATAATGGAAGGAGCAATAGGAATAATAGAGGCAAAGCAGTAGTTCCTTGGCTGCTGCAGGGAAGGAACTCACCTGGTAGTGTAGGTAGAAGGCAAATATATGGGTTGTTCTTACTCTCTGGTCCATACCTCTCCTCCAGTTTGGCATTAAGAGCATAGAACTGACTATATCGTCGGTAAATCAGGTATTTCCCACCTCCTTTTGTCTTCACTTCGATCACAAACATCTATGAAAAAGAATGCTGTTTCAGAGCCACCTTGGACATTAAAATTAATAACAGATCTTTCCTACAGGTTACTTCTAAAAGATTTCAGATACTTCTGGGGTGAGAAAAAAGGAAACAGTTGACCAGTCTTCCTTGTACAGCTCGCATTTCTCATCTTCACCCCATCATGCATGAAAAGCTGTACCTTGGTGTAGGGAGTCTCTCAGAGCTAAGGAGAAAGTAGTAGAAGGGCAGAGACTGTCAGCACTAAGAAGACTGTAGAAGAAGCCTCTGTTTTAGGAGCTTGGCATTGCTTGATCAGTGTCTCTTGATGCTGTTTTGGAGGCACACCTAACCAGTCTAGATCTCAGGATATCCGTAATGAGTATGTATTAGGCAGACTGGAATACATTCCAAATCCAACTGGCTAGGTGTGCATCAAAGCACGGGTTGTAAAACACGATGCCAGAGAGATTGTCTCAGACCCTGTTTTCATTAGGAAAAAACAAACTGATATCTGATATGGGTTGCCATATTTCCAGAACTGGGGACCCGAAAGACTGATTAAATAAAGCTTGGTAGCCCATGCTACTCTTTTTTATTTTTATTTTTTTTAACTTGGGATTTATTCTTTACAAACTTAAAGTGATTAATCAGGAAACAATAAAGAAATACCTTCATAATATGTAATACAATAATAGCAAAGAAACAAAAAAAAACCCTGTTTCGTAGCCCCCATTACAAGGAGGAGCTATCCCATACCTACAGCCAAATATTTCTCACATCATTAGGAACTACACCCCAAGAAAAAAGAAAGAAAAAGAAATCCACCTAGATAAAGAAAAATAAGGAGGTGTCAAGACGTCAAACCCTTATTTACCAACAAGGAAATTATCCAGTTGCAAGAGTTCTACCAACACATAACATACCCTTTGATAGGCAATCGGGCACTTGCAAGGAAAACAGATAAAAAAAGGTCCCTCCAGCTGCCAACACCCATAGCTTAAGCTGAAGAAAAAATCTCCTTCGTGCTTTGATAAATCTAGAGGCATTTGGAAAAATTGTAATCTTTTGACCAGAAAACCAATTTTCTTTCTTAGCTTTCAAAGCACATGCTACTCTTACAGCAGGTTACCAAGTGGGTTTTGTTTTCAGTGAATTGGCCCCTTGAAAAACAACGGGGTCAATATTCAATGACAGAAGTGACTATAATAGAAACATAGAAAAATGACGACAGAAAAAGACCAAATGGCTTATCTAGTCTGTCCTTCCATATCAACAACTACAACAGTCCCCCTTTTTCCTTTAGAAATCCTCTGTGTTTGTCCCATGCTTTTTTTAATTCAGATATTGTCCTCATCTCTACCACCTCCACTGGGAGACTATTCCACGGATCCACCACTCTTTTCATAAAGAAATATTTCCTTTTTTTTTAAAAATTTTCTATTTATTGATTTTCACAAAAAATCCAAGCAAAACACACTTGAATGGAAAATAAAGGAAACAGGTTACAAAGGTCAGCGAACATCCAACCCCACATGTAATTAATATAACAGGAAATCAAACAAAACCTGTTCCTTCCACAGCCCACAAAAAGGAGGGAGAATCCAACTAAGAAAAACAATTATTACAAAATAAGTGAGGAAATAACGCTGAAGGGAAACAGTCAGGTACTATCAATTGCAGTGACACCTACACTGTATCAGAGGGACAACGGGCATTAATGAAGGCAAGCAACTGGGAAGGATCATAGAAAACATATGTAGCGGAAGTCATTTTGATAATACATTTTGAAGGAAATTTAAGAAAAAACTGAGCGCCGAACATCAACACAGCGGGACGTAACAGTAAAAAGTCCCGTCTACGTTTCTGGGTCGGTCTTGCAAGGTCTGGAAAGACCCGAACAGTCAGACCCAGAAAAGTAACATCCCTTTTACGAAAAAACATTTTAAGAAACCAATCCCTATCCGAGGGTAGTGCAAAAGTTGCAATTAAAGTAGCAGGAATAATAGTATCCACTAAAGAGGTCTCCAGCAAAGCTGTTACATCTAAAGAATCAGCTACATTTACCCCCGGTATATCCCCACCTCCCTCTATCTTCTTTTTAACAGGGAGATAATACAACTTAACCAAGGGAGGATGTGACTCTACAGGTACCCCCAAAATTTCCAACATATATTTCTTAAGCATTTCCTTTGATCCCATTGAAGGGGCCTTAGGAAACTTAATCTATCCCCTTTCACCCTCATCCCAAGTCCCCTCGTAGCAGAACTTGCTTTCAATTGAAAGAGGCTCTCCTCTTGTGCATTTATGCCACAGAGGTATTTAAACATCTCAATCATATCACCTCTATCCCGCCTTTCCTCTAAGGTGTACATATTAAGATCCTTAAGTCTGAATACATATGCTTTATAATGAAGACCACTAACCATTTTAGTAGCCACCCTCTGTACAGACTCCATCCTGTTTATATCCTTTTCAAGGTGCGGTCTTCAGAATTGCACACAATACTCCAAATGAGGTTGCACCAAAGACTTATGCAGAGGCACTATCACCTCCTTTTTTCTGCTAGCCATTCCTCTTTGCTACTGGAATTTAATTTAATATGTATAGTCAACACTGTTATGTATGTTCAGTGCTGCTAGTTATACTTATATCATCCAGTCACTGTGCTGCTGATATATGTTTACTTTAGAACTGAATGTCGCCATTATCTGTATAATTTCTTAATCTATCTTCATTCTACCCTCCCTCCGCCTCTTATTACACAGATAGTACTGGATTTTCATGTGATTCTATCCATATATGGGCCAAATATCCATATATAATAAAGTTATATGTTCACAGTTCAAAGTATAACGTCATTTAATATCAACCCTAGTGAGGTCACTGCCAATTAACATACACCACAAACTGTAACAACAGGTTTTAGCAAGTCAGCCCCTACGAGTAAGCATAGTAAATGCTGCTGAAACTTTGGAAAAGTCTAAGTTTTGTCTCCAACTCAAATACTGCTTCAGCTCAAATCAGGACTAGAAGGACTGACTAGATTAATATACCTGACCCCTTAGTTGGCAGCTAAAGAACTTCACTGACCCAAACTGGAACCCCACAGCATCATTTAGCCTTCTAGTAGCGGCAGTAAATATGGGGCCCGGTTGAAGATCCGGGCAAAAGTAGGTCAAAAACATTAAGGTCAGTTCACTTAAGCAATTTTGACACAAAGCATCTCCAGCAAAAAGCTTTAATTTCCACAGCCTCTGGAAGGAAAATAACACCACAGGAAAAAAATGTCAAAGTAAGGCTTGTTAAAAAAAAAAGCACCATGGAGCATTTGCTGGTTCTTAAATGTAAGTTAAGAGGCCCATCATGCAGTTCTGCACATTTTTGCTTGCATAATACTTTTGGTGGATTTTTGCCCTTTCAGAGGGTGCAGAAAACTTGAAGGATATACAATACAGTATTTTAAGATTATTTACCCAGATAAAATGTCTTGTCTAGGAATTGCCTTCTTCTGATTAGGCTCCTTTGGTCTTTCATTGTCTGTGTGTACTGTTGCATACTTTTACCTGGACTATTAGGAGACATTCTCAGAGGTGTGTTTAGGCCAGAGAATGAAAATAGCTTACATGCATGACATTATCACGTGTGCACATCTTATGTTGCTCCTTTTAGCTGACCAAAGGTACAAAATACGTGGCTACTCTTAACACAGAGAGTTTACATTAATTTTTAATGAGAAACTACCCATGCCGTTTCACCTTGAAAATTATCATAAAGAAAGCACACTGAAAGTATCCACGCATTCTGCAAACTATGAGGGCTGTTTAGAAATAACTACCCCATAAATGCTTGGAGGAACAGTATCTCTTTTTTTTATTATTATTTTTATTTAAGAGTTTTCTTGAATACAATACAATAGATATAAGAAAATGAACAAGATACATAACATATCAATCCAAAAAGAATCCTTCCCACATAAAAAGACCACACCAAGGGAGAGAGAACCACCCAAAAGAAAACCATAAATATTTAACAGTCCATAGGGATAAGAAATAAGGAGTATAATAACTCCACACTAGGGAGCAAAAACATTTGTCAATTCCTCCAACTATAAACCACCCACCACTTTCCCATCCAACAAAAGATTTTAAGGTATTAACATCAGTATACACATAAGTTTGTCCCCCAAGAGTAACTATACAACGACAGGGAAATTTCAGGAAAAAGGTTGCCCCCAGAGCTACAACCCGCGGTTTCAACAACAAGAACTGCTTTCGTCGAACTTGAGTAAACCTACAGACATCTGGAAAAACCTGGATGGTATGTCCACAAAAGAGAGCATGCCTACACTTAAAGTACGCTCTCAAAACACGCAGTTTGGCAGTTTCAGAAACAAACTTCACTACCAAAGTATTGCGCTTTGAAATAACATCAAGGGAATCCTCCAGGAAAGCCGTTAGGTTCTAATCCACTGAGCAAACCGAAGGGACCGCAGTCCCGACGGCGTGGGGAGTGGAAGAAGAACCAGCAGAAAGGCAATACATATGGACAATTTGTGAATCCCCCTCTAAATGTAACATTTCAGAGAAATATTTCCCCAATAAAATTTCAGGAGATAATAGATACGTAGTGGGGAAATTCAAAAAGCATAAGTTACATGCTCTAGCCTGATTTTCCAATACTTCCAGCCGAAAAGAAACAGTTGAAAACTCTCTCATTAAAGCAACATCAGAATCACGGCAGGATTGGAATTGGGAATCAGAACGAGCAGCAAACTTACTAAAGGAACCCAATTATCGATAAATTGCAATTTGCCAACCACATCTTGGGAAAACTTACAAAGGGAGGATACTGTAGAGGTTAAACGTACATCAATTTTCTGAATTGCAGACCATAAGTCAATAAGAGTCACTTCCCCAATGGGGGAAGCAATAACCCCAGATTCTGAAGCAGCTGGAAAAACAGGGAGCGGAACCGGGGGTACATTCTCAGGGGAAAACTCCAACAAAGTAGAAGAGAGAGCTGGTAGTGGAAGAGGAGGAGGAGACCGAAGAACAGGGCTCAATGAAGCCCCTTCTGGTGAATGATCACCAGGCAGCAGGGAAGTCACATGTTTATCTATGGGGCCCACCACTTTTCCACCTGAAACACCATTCCCAGACTTGGTACCAACCTTAGCCTTCCGTTTGCCCATGGTAGACACAGACTTCTCAATACACACATGAACACCTCATGTGCGCCGAAGGGGTGCTAAAGGGGCGTGTCCTGCCCCTTGAGTCACGCCCCTTAGGTCATGCCACGCAGGCTGCAACACGCGGCCGCGTGTAGCACCTGTGGGCTTTGTAGAGCAGGGAAGGGTCCTCCGGGCCAGGGCATGTCCTTCTCCCGCCTGCACGCTGGTCAAACAAGCCTCCACTAGGTCCTGCTGCACTGAACCACGCCGGTGAAAATCACGCGGCAGCTCCCTCGGACGCGATGCTCTCTCCAATAATTATAATCACTCCTGCACCTGTGGACTTTGTAGAGCAGGGGAGGGTTCTCCGGACCAGGGCACGTCCTTCTCCCGCCTGCATGCTGGTCAAACAAGCCTCCAGGTCCTGCTGCACTGAACTGTGCCGGTGAAAATCACGCGGCAGCTCCCTCAGACGCGATGCTCTCTCCCGGAGGAACAGTATCTTTATTGAATAAGGCCTCTGGGCATAAAACTGGGGCTGTCCAAATACTACAAAATAGCAAGGAATATTTTCCAAGGAATTTGGCAGGATAGCTAAGTAAAGCTGGCCCCAAATTTTCAAAGGAACACTCCATAGGGATTTTCCCTCTGAATATTAACTTGCAGGCCCGTGGGTAGTACACAATACAAAGTACCCACAGATCTGCAGGCTATTTGCACACTTTAAAAATTGCCTCCATATTAACCCTATATCTGGAAGGCAGTCTGAATGCACTAGTTGATAACACTTCTCTGGTATAGCACAGAAATCCAAAATTAAAGAGGCAGGTCACATTCTTACATAATAGTTGGAGAAGCCTTTCTTTTCTTGTGTGTCCGCGATATTGGCTGAAGTTGGCACATCATCAGGCAGCTGTTCAAAATCACTAAAAGCAAAAAACAGAACAATAAAGTGCTATTATCACATCCGTGAAGATGTTTGATGTAGTTAGGTGAGCTCTTCAGGCATACATGCTAATTCTTGCTCTATTGTTAAGTCTCAATAAATTTCATCAAATAAATAGAACTTAAGAACATAATTGGTATCACCTGACAATGGAAAGAGGTAAATCACAACCACAGGACTCACAAAACATTCAGGCCATGCCTATTAACTTGGAGGCCGATTCCAAAAGGTTCACAGCCGGGCCGTCGGTACACCTAAAACTTGAATGGGGCCAAGTTGTACCCAATTCTGCAACAGCAGGAACTATATGTCCCTGTGATTGCAGAATCGGGCATTTAGAAAGCCTGGTGTGCACCCAGTTCCCTGGAAGAGACATCCCGGAGGCTGCCTGTCCCCACTGCACAGTATTCCTGCTGGTATGCTGGTGCAGTGGCGTCCTGTCGCCATAGCACCGGCACGTCCAGCTGGAGTCATGGAATGCCCAGAGTGCGGCCCCAGCACACCACTGTCCAACCTTCAGCAGAGGCCCCCAAGGCCTGGATCGGGCAGCAGGTGCTGTACTGCAGCAGCACGATGGGTTTGCGGGGTCTGCAGCCCTCAATTAGTGCAGAGCCTGGCAATAATCCGGACGTCTTTCTCAGTGCAGGGGTGCATGCAGAGGCCTGCCCTGAATAGCCTCGGTATGTCCCGGCACCTGGCCACTCCCCTGCCCTGCTCCAGCACCGCCCCTTCCTGCCCACGTCCAGTGCTCCCCACACAAACATTGCGTACATGTGGGGAGTACTGGTGGCAGAATCAGGACCTGGATCTGAGCACGGGTTGGACAGAATGCCCCCATACTGTCTTATGGCTAAAACATAGGATAACATAGAAGGTAGATTCTTCCTTTATCCACATATTCATTAGTAACCAGCTAGATGCAGAAATACAAACTCTGTCAGATACATAAAATTCTTTCAGCATAATAATCACACCATAAACCTAAAACCAGAGTTGGCCCAGAGCCCTCAACTGATGCATGGCAATTTTGCTTTATTACTTCTATGCAAGCATTGAATGCAGGAATCCCCTATGGTCCAGTAATTCTGTTTCACTTCACAAAATAAGGAGTTGATACATAGGTAAAGAAAAAATATTAGTATTCTTCTGTTTTTCCCTTGGAAGTTTTCAAAAGTAGGAACATCCTCTGTTAGGTGAAATGGTCCTTTAGGACTGCAAGAATTATTAATAGAATGTAAAGTGTGTGTGTGTGTGTGTCTGTGCATCTGTATCTCTCTCTCTCTCTCTCTCTACACACACACACACACACACACACACACACACTTATGTAGTTGATTAGTTATGCCTGAATGTGATCTATCGTACTGTATGCACTCTGCATCACTCTAACCAGCAGAGGGGCGAAACTGATAAGAGTTTTCTAACAGTGAAAGACAGCTATTTGACTTGTATCTGTAAAACCAATAGATGATTATTGTGGTGCACTTAGAGAAACCACTAGAACCTCTTTCCTCAGCTCCTGCAGCAGCAGTTATGACTCAAAGGAGGAAAAGGTCTAATGAGCTGGTTGAAAGCGCAAGATGATATGTGATCATTTTTATTACCACATTTTTCAGCACTTTGCACTCTGCTGCTAATGATGGCATACATAGGTAATACGGAACTTCTCTGGACTTGACAGCTAAAAGAAAATCTTTGATAGTAAGCCCCTACATTACTGTTTGACCAGCAGTGGCAGTAGCCCTTCTTTCCTCATCATCCCTCCTGTCAAGTCCAGATGCATAGGTTTATGCCTTCTTATCAGCAGATGGAGCCTGAGAACCACTAGTTTGGTGATGTCAACCTCTAAGGTACCATACAGCCATCCTGTCACCAGTAGTATTTCTCAGTCTCCAGCAGATGGAGGTTGTGTGTTCCCAGTGCAGTCTGGCATTGGTCTGATCAAGTTATAACAGTGAGGTAAGGGTTTGCCCAAGAGGACATACAAATAAAGGAAAATCACAATTTAAGGGGGTTCTGGTGATTGGGGGAGTCAAAATGACCCAAGGCTTTTATTGATTGACACATAAAACTCTAAAAAAGCTTCCAAAAGCCCTTTTGTGTAGCAATACCTTTATTAGGCTTATCCTAGGGGTGGTTCTTCCATTAGGCCACCTGAGGCGATCACCTCCGTTGTGTGCAGCACTCTGACACCAGCACTCTGGATCTGTTTTAATTTTAGATTTTGCTGCCTCTGGCCTGCCTCTGCCTTCCCGCCACTTTTTTTTTTTGCTGCAAGCATTCTTGAGGAAAAAAATGTGGCGGGAAGGCAGAGGCAGGCCAGAGGCGGCAAAATCTAAAATAAAAACAGCCAGAGTGCCAGTGGAGGGAGTGGGGACAGGAAGAGGACAAGAAGAGACAAAGGTGAGAGACAGAGGGGGCAAAGGGGGAGACAGGGGACATGCTGGACAAAGGGGGAGATAGGTGGACAAGTCCTGGACAAAGGGGGGAGACAGGGGACAAATACTGGGCAAAGGGGGAGACGGGGAAATTCTGGACAAAGGGTAAGATGGGGACACACTGGACAAAGAGGGAGATAAGGGGGCAAATACTAGACAAAGGGGAGAGATGGGGCAAATGCTGGCCAAAGGGGAGAGACAGGGGGACATACTGAACAGACAGGGGATAAATGCAGGACAAAGGGGAGAGACAGGGGGAAATGCTGGACAAAGGGGAAGATGGGGACATACTGGACAAAGGGGGAGACAAGGGGACAAGTACTAGACATAGGGGAGAGACAAGGAGGGCAAATGCTGGACAAAGGGGAGAGACGGGGGACATAATGGATAGACAGGGGATAAATGCTGGACAAAAGGGAGAGACAGTGTGAGTTAGGATTATAATGAGCTGATGGGGGGGACTAACACTGGTAATGGGGAGATTGGGGGGGGTAGGACTAGTAATGGGTTGATTAGGGAAGGCTAGGACTGGGAATGGACTGATCGAGGTGGGGGCTGGGATTGGTAATGGGCTGATTAGGGGGGCTAGCACTGGTAATGGGCTGAGGGGGGACTAGCACTGGAAATGAGCTGATTAGGGGAGGCTAGGACTGGTAATGGGCTAATGGGGGAGTAGGACTGGTAATGGACTGATGGGAGGCTAGCACTGGAAATAAGTTGATTGGGGGAGCTAGGACTTAAAATGGGCTGATCAGTTGAGGCTAGGATTGGTAATGGGCTTATGGGGGGGTAGGACTGGTAATGGGCTGATTAGGGGAGGCTAGCACTGGTAATGGAGTTGAGGGGGGACTAGCACTGGAAGTGAGCTGATCGGGAGGCTTCGACTGGGAATGGGCTGATGGTGGGGAGGGGAGGATAGAGCTGCTGGCCCTGGAAGAAAACTGGGGGCTAGAGCTACAAATGGGCTGATGCGAGGGGATGGGAGAATGGAACTGGAAGGGAGTGAATGCTGAGAGGGGCTGCCATGGTAATGGAACTAGAAGGGGCTGGACAGTGGGGAAGGAGGGGGACTGGAAGGGAATGGACACCAGTGGCAGTCATGAGAATGCAAGTTGACATTGGAAGGTACTGGGAGGGAGGACTGGAAAGGGGCTGATACTGGGAAGGGTTACTGGGACTGGAAATAGGCTGATGGAAAGAAGTGAAGAAAACAAAAGAAGAGATAAGAAATGGCAGATGGACCATAGACCACAGAAAGAGAGCTAAGAGAAGACACAAAGCAGATGCCTCAGATCGGGACCAGCATGATCAGAGAATAAAATGGTCACACAACAAAGGCAAAAAAAATAATTTCATTTCATTTTAGTGAGTGGACTTTGTGCTAGCATTATATTTTACACAGTATGGGGGAACTGCATCTCTTATTTATCTGATGTTGCACTGCATGCGGAGTTTGGCTTCTTGGGGTTTCAATGTAAATTTTGTCTACATATTTTTATTTTTACTTTATATTGTAAGTCACTTATTCTGTACTTGATGAGGATTTGTGTTCCGAGTGTGTGACTGAGGCCAGGTGTTCTGTTAACATGGAGTTTGTACATAAAGATCTATACTGTGCTGTAGTAATTTCACTTGTTCAGCTTTTCAAATAGGTGTATGGATGTTCCAGGGCCCACTGTAGTATTTACAGTGATGCGTTATTAGGATGGGCTCCTTATGTGAGTTTTGGAAGTTGGTGCTGATATGATATGGTATGATAGGTTTGCTCTATAGATACTCAGTGACTTTGTTGTAGGGTTTTGTATTAGTTCACCATATGCCTGGTACTGGAGAATGTTTGTTGTTGTTGTTGTTAGTGAGATGATCAGAATCCGATTTTTTTTTTTTAAGATATTGAGTTCTGTGGGTGAATGTCTTGGTTCTGCTGTGCACCCACTGTTGAAGGGAGTTCTGTGGATGCAAAATATATGTTGAAAAAGAAAAAGCAAGAACCATAATGCAGTTTATAACAACAAAATAAAAATGAGTTATAATTTAGTTTTATAAACTGTGCTGTGGTTCTCGCTCACTTTTAGTTCCTTGGTGTGCAAACATCTTGCATTTCCTCCATATAATCTATTCAGCTTTTTGGTTTGGTTCAGTCCCTGACTGGAGTTTTGAAAAAGCCTCCCCCCCTCTATGGCAGGGGGTGGGGGCGCCATCTCATCCTTTGCCTCAGGCAGCAGATTGCCTTGAGCCGCCCCTGTGCATATCCTCAAACTGAAGCAAAATATCACATTTGTAAAAAAGCAAAAAGGAAGCTATTGGGTCCTAAATGGTCTTCTCTCATATTCTTGAAACTAAGCAGGTTCCTTCTGTCTCTTTTCTCTTCTGGGGTCTTGAGTTGACTCCCCCTCCGCTTCTTCTCTTCAGGATCCCAGACTGGGTACTCAGCCTCCTTAAGACAGTCCAGTAAAACCCGCCTCACAGAAAAACATTTTTATCATAATCATTGTAGGATTCTTTTCCATATTTTGGTTGATTTTTTTTCAGTTTGTTTCACACATACATGTTTGATAAACATTTTTAGCCCATATTAGAATTTTGATTCATAGGTTAGGGTATATTATATTCATTTAGCATGCTCATTTTCTAGGGTACTTTAATGAACTGAATGTATGATAATGAATACACATCCCTTTATTGAAGTGATTTATGTTCCTTAAACTGCCTGGAATGTTTGTCCGATATATGGTCAATAACTTGAAATAAATAGGTTTTTCAGGGAACTTTTTAAAATTAGTTGGTGATTTGTCTCACACCTTCTCAGCGGCAGCTTAAGGTGAGGTACATTCAGGTACATTAGGTATTTTCCTGACCCTGGATGGTTCACAATCTTTTCTAAGCATTCTGTTTTCTAATATGTGCTAATCAGTTGAAATATCTTAATGTACATTAATGTACGTTCATTTAAGCATGTGGAGAGTAATGTTATAACAAGGCACCAAGGTATAAAGGGCAAGAAAACATCTATTTTCACCCAGTTTTATAAATACAGATAGGCACTTACGTAACTTAAAATACTAGTGTAAATCCAGCATCAGTCGTGGCGATACTGACATAAATGTAGGGCCAGTGCTTCCATTAGGCAAACAAGGTGGTTATCTAGAGTCCCAAAGTTCTGGGGGCAGTAAATGGGCAGTGGCAGGCAGATCAGAGCCTCAACTCTGTGGCCTACAAGGGGAAAGATGCTTAAAAGTGCATCAGTTTCCTCTGCAGGCACAGGGAGCCGAGGACAGCTGCACAAGCAAACAGCCTAGCAATTCATCTTCCCATCCTATGGCTGGTTGAGAAAGGGCACTTAAGAGCACATCAGTTTCCTTTGTCAGTCTTACAGTTCATCTTGCGAGACTGACCCTGTGCAACAGAGGAAATCGATGTGCTCTTCAGTGCCCTTTCTCATGCCAGCCGTGGGGTGGGAGGTTGAACTGCTGGAATTTTCACTTGTACAGCTCCCTGTGCTGCAGAGATAATAGATGATGTGCTCTTAAGCATCTTTCCTCTTGCTGGTCATGGAGCGGGAGGGCTGAATTGCATGTCAGTGTCATCAGTAGGTAAGTGGGAGCAGGGGATAGGGTGGGTTTGCCTAGGGCACTTGATTACCTTGCCTCAGCCCTGAATAAATGTGCACGTATAGATTTTATAATCAGCTTGCATATTCAGTGACTGCTATTGCTCCAAGCAGATCACACCCCGGCAATGCCTATAGTGAAAGTATGTGCATGCATGCTACCCTGCTTACTTTTATGCCATTTTTAGCACAAATGGAAAATAATGTTACATGGATGGCGTGGAAAGTTCTGCGTGAATATTTTCAAAGACCTATGTGATTTGCCACTTATGCATGTGGTTCGCCAGGGCACTGACCTGTAAGCACACATGTAAGTGCTCATCATGCATGTCTTCTGATAGACTGTGCAAGGGGGCAGTGCTTGGGAGGAGCATAGGCATGGCCTCGGCTGACACACGTACCTGCAAGATTTACCTGTTTTACCTATAAAACAGGCCCAAATTGTGTGCATGGAACTGTGCTTTGCTTGCATGGAGAATACCAAATTACCCTCAGAGGAGGAAGGTAATTTTACAAGGAGTACATGAAGATACTTGCCATCAATGCATGTAAATCATGTATTTTCTTTTTTTTTAAATTTAATTTTATTGAAGTTTTAACATTGCACATCCAAGTATTCACATGAATGAAAAGAAAATGGATTATAGAAGCAGAATAAGAAACAAAACAATAATAAGAAATATACATCCATACCAAATTAGTCCACAAGTAAAATAAATACAGGGGGGGTACCAAGAAATACACTAGTAGTGGTAGGACAATAAAGAACCCACCACAAACTATCAAAAAGAAATAGCTAAGCAGGTGGAGACTTACGCGTCAGCTGTATGGGAAGGAACAGCAACCTGAACAGAAATTTCTTCTCTAACACTCAAGAACTCTAAACAGTTGCCTGGGCTCAAAAAAACATATATACTTTATCTTTATAAGAAACACAGCATTTAACAGGAAATTTTAACTGAAAAGTAGCCCCAGTGGCCAAGACCCTAGGCCGAAGGCCAAGGAACTCCCTCCTCCTCATCTGGGAACCTCAAGACAAATCTGGAATCATTCTAACCTGAGATCCCAGGAAAGGCACATTAAAGTTCCTGAAATAAGAGCGGAAAATTAAAGCTTTATCTGACTCCAAAGTCAGGGTAACAAGGAGGGTAGATCTATCTGTGATTACCTCCAAGGAGATTCTAAAAACCCTGTTAGGTCCCTACCCCTTCAAAGAAACAATTCCAGGAACATCACCATGGTCACCGGCCCCCAAGGACAAGTACTGTGCCCGAGTCACTGGTGAAAAATGCTACGAAGGAAATTTCAACAACTCCCCAAAGTATTTCCTCAACATCTTCATTGATGGCAAAATTGGAGATCTAGGAAAGTTCAAAAGTCTGATGTTATTCCAACAAACTTAGTTTTCTAGATATTCACTCTTCCGTGTTATCACAGACTTGTCCTTAATCTGGGCTATGACTAGATCCCGAAGCTTACCCATTTCTTGTTCCAGTGAAAGGATTTTCCCTGCTTGCTGCTCCTGAATACTGGAGATAGTTGAGCAATTATTCTTAATCTCAAATAAATCAGTACTTACGGAATCCACAAGAAAACTTAAAGAAGAGTTCACCATCGCTTTAGCATTCCACAGCGCATAAATAGTAATTACTGTTGGTTTCACCAAACCCTTGACGCCGGAGGCTGGTAACACTCCAGTTTGCACCAATGTTACCTCCATAGCAGACGTTGCCAATTCAGCAGTACCTCTGCACTGTGCCCCGTATTCTGGAGAAGTTGCCCTCACCAGTGGAGTGCCCTCTTTGCTTCCCTTCAACGGCATGCTTGTCGGGGAAGCACAACTCCAACTGGCCACACACTTCTGGGATGCAGTGGAGGGGTGCGCAACTCCGGAGTGAGCAGCACACCCGAAGTACACAGAGCCAATAATTCCTCTGCTGGCCCCGCCGAAGACATCGCTCCAGCACCACAAGAGAAGCTGCAGAAGTCCAAAGTCTTTTACCTGAGAGAGTTCAACAGAGCAGGACCCAAGGGTAGGTTCATCTGCTTTTGTTTTCTGCAACCAATTTCGTCGGTCGCAGATAGAATTCCGGGACTCAAGTTTAGGAACAGAAGCAGCAACCTCCAAATCTCCTTCCTGCCCGTAAATCATGTATTTTCAATGACTTATATGCATCACTAGGGCTTTATCTGCATGTTAGATGGTCGCTATTCAATAAGTATGCGTGTTAAGCTGATAGTGCATACTTTCACTGTGGACATCCAAGTAGACTTGAGTGGAGCAGGCGTGATGTGCACATTTACGTGTGCTTTATAAAATCTGGGTGTACACAAGGTCATTTACACCAGTCATAGGGCTAGTGCAACTGATCAAGCCTAGATTCAATGCACATTTCCCACTACTTACGCCCCTAGTTTATAAAGTAAAGCATACACATGCTTCACTTTATAAAATAGGCAGGATGACACAAGGAAAAACACGTTAACGTAGACGCAACTTAGAAATTTGCCACCTATGTGCTAAAATAACTTTATAAGATTACTCCGTTGAGAACAGCCCCATTGAGAATAACAGGGCTTGCATTATTTGATGTGTGTAAAATTGCATTAACACGCATTAACTGGTTAAGGCAGGTTAGTTAACAGAGCCCTTAGTTTGTAGCTTAGGCAATGGAGGTTTAAGTGATTTGCACGTTGCATTTCTGGCATTTGTATCCAGACAATTCAAAACTTGTTTTTTATTTGTATTCACAACCTGCCTAGCAGTTGATAGAGGTAATTTGGGCAGCTACACATGGCCATCTTGTTGCAATATTTTCAAATGAACACTCCAAAAACCTCAAGGGAGTCACTGCCATGCTCACTAAAGAAAACACCTAATGGGCATTGCTGGCTTGCTTTGGCAGCATCCCATTAACTTTAACAGTTGATTTTGGCAAGGTGCTCCTTGAAGTCTCTATCCTCTCTCATCTGCTTCCTCCTCCCGTCATGTATATAAAGTATGAAGGCAGTAGTAGCTGCAGCCAGCACAGGGCCCTGTGTATCAGTGTGCACTTACAGACCATAGCACTATGCATAGGTTTCTAGTCTAACATGAGGCCCACATGGGAAGAAGAGGCAGGGCCTGTAAACATTCACATGCTGCCACTACTAGATATGGCCATAGCAGAGGTCCAGAGGCAGGGCCGGCACAACCACTAGGCAAACTAGGGGGTCATCTAGGGCAGCAACTTCCAGAGGGCAGCAAAAGCAGGGCATTCAAAGCTAAATAATAGATTTTGACAGCAAGAGGGGGTTTAAAGCTTGACGTTCGCCCAGGGCTCCAAAACTTTGAACCAACTCTAAGGCCGGCCCTGTCCAGAGGGAGGGGGAGCAGCCTCTTTCTGTACCCCATCCACTGATCATGTGACCCCATTTGGGATCCTGACTCACAGTTTGGAAACCGCTGCTTTTTGACATATTCATAAATGACCTAGAAAAGGGAATAACGATTGAGGTTATCAAATTTGCAGATGACACAAAACTATTTAAAGTTGTTAAAACCCAAGAGGATTGTAGAAAATTGCAAGAGGATCTTGATAAATTGGAAAACTGGGCAACAAAATGGCAGATGAAATTTAATGTGGAAAAGTGCAAAGTTATGCACCTAGGAAAGAACAACTGAAACTATGGTTACACGATGCACGATTCCACATTAGGAACCACCACCCAGGAAAAAGATTTAGGCATCATTGTGAACAACATGTTAAAACCCTCCACCCAGTGTGCAGCGGCAGCCAAGAGAGCAAATAGAATGCTAGGTATCATAAGGAAAGGAATGGAAAATAAAATAAAGGATATTATAATGCCTCTATATCGTTCCATGGTGCGACCACACCTTGAATATCGTGTGAAATTCTGGTCACTGTATTTTAAAAAGGATATAGCATTATTAGAAAAGGTTCAGAGAAGAGCCACCAAAATGATAAAGGGGATGAAAGGATACCCTAGCTGGTCTTCCCCAGTCACAACTTCATTGCCTGCAACGCACTCAAAACACCGCCGCCCGCCTTCTTACTCACGCCTCCTGTTTCGACCACATCACCCCTCTTCTTATCCGCTTGCACTGGCTCCCCGTACCCTACTGGATTCAATTCAAGTTTCTCATTTTTGTTCATAGGTCGATCCACACTGGAATCCCCATTTACCTCGCTGATTATTTGGTTCATCTTCACTCCTTTCACCGTCCTCTCCGCTCCTTTCACGTAAATAGCATGTCTCTCCCTTCCCCGTCCCAGGCCCATCTGGAATCCATCCATTCCTCTGACTTCTATTTCCTCGGCCCTCATCTCTGGAACTCGCTCTCCACAGCCCTCCGCCTTGAACCGTCCCTCAAAACCTTCAAGGCCAAACTAAAAACATACCCTTTCTGCTCCGCCTTTGACCCTCCCCCTCCTACCACCCCTCTTCCCCCCCCCCACCGCCGAAGAGCACTTACCAGCCTACACCTCTCACTTGCTCTCTCACCCTTTATCCCCCACTCTATTCTTTACCTCTATTCTTTCCTTTCCTGTCCATTTGAATTGGCGTTCTTTTCTCTTTTCCAGCAGCCTTTGATATGTTTGTAAACCTCTCAGACGCTTTTGTGATGGGCGGTATATTAAGTTCTCAATAAACAATAAACAAGACCCCTATGAAGAAAGGCTAAAAAGGTGTTAGGGCTCTTTAACCTGGAAAAGAGACGGCTGAGGGGAAATATGAATTAATGAATGGAGTGGAACGGGTAAATGTAGATCGATTGTTTACGTTATCAAAATATAGAAAGACTAGGGGACATGCAATGAAGCTACAGGGTAAACTATTTAAGACAAATAAGAAAAAATATTTTTTCACTCAACGTGTAATCAAACTCTGGAATTTGTTACCGGAGGATGTAGTAAGGGCTGTTAGTGTAGCTGGGTTTAAAAAAGGTTTGGACAAGTTCCTGGAGGAAAGGTCCATAAACCATTATTAAGAAGGGACCCAGGATATCACTGCTTGACACAGTACAAGCATTGTGGAACCTGTGTCTTTTGGGGAAACTGCTAGGTACGTATGACCTAGATTGGCCACTGATGGGAACAGGATACTGGGCTTGATGGACCTTGGTCTGACCCAGTATGGCATATCTTATGTTCTTGTATGTTCTTATATTTTAAACTCCATAAACTCCCCCCACAGCCTCCAGATCTATTTCAACTCCTTATCAATGTTAAGCCACACATACTTATAACTGAACTGTTTCCATATTTAAAGCTGTCTCAAGGTGCAGTATCCCACAGTTTAATTTTAACTTGAGGAGAACACTGAAGAGAGAGGAAAGCAAATGCACATTGCTCTGAGCAAAATGCAAAGATATATGAAATGTACATTCCCAAAGTTGAAGCATTCCAATCGATAACAACCTGAAATAAAATTATTTTTTCTACCTTTGTTGTCTGATCCTTTTATTTTCTAAAGTCCTGGTCTCTTTCCATTGCTCCCTGTTTATCTTTTCCTCAGTCTCAGCACCAGGCAGAAACCCCTGCTGCGCTGCTTTCCCCCTCCCCCATCCCGTGCCAAGCTGCGCCCTTTCCATCGCCAGTTCCATCTTGGGAGGGAAATATGGGCAGCAGTAGTATTTTAAAAGCAGCGGCTTTGTGACGTTGCTTAGTTGCCCGCGGCAGGCCATTGCTTCGGGGCACATGGCCAGCTGCTTCTGACACCCCTCTGAGAATAAGTAGCGTCAGAAGGGAATCAGAAGTGGTAGGTCTTGTGTGGTAAAGCACATGGCCTGCTGCAAGCAAGAAAGAGGCGGCGCAACGCCACCCACCTGGGTCAGCCGCCCTAGGCAGCCGTCCAGCTCACCTAGTGGACAGGCCAGCCCTTTTCCAGGGTCTCTCTTCAATTTTCTGTTTCTTCTTCCTCTAATGTTCTTTCCTTCCTACTCATCATTTCTCTGACAACTATCTATCTTTTTGTTAAATGTCTGTTTCATTTCTATAGTCTGCCTCTGCTACTCATAGCTAGAATTTCGCCTCCTTCCCCCATTCTCCCTTCTGGCCTTTGACTTCTTCCATATTCTCCAATTCACCCTCTTTCACCCACTCTTGAGTGCCACATTTCTATTCACTGTACACACCCTCCCTGCAGCTCTCAGCTGCCTTTCATCTTCTCATCAGTCCCAACTCCTCGATCGCTCATCCCACCCCTGTCTTCAGCCAGTGGCGTAAATTATGCCTAAGTAGCTCCTGCAATGCAGGGGTCTCAGATAGGAAAATGATGCACAAATTTTAGCAGTGCCATACCTAGCCCTATGCAAGTGGTGCAGCCACAGAGGGCACAAAAAAATAGGGGCTGACCACTGGCCTCAACTCCCCGCACACTGCCTGCCATTCCCCCTTCTACCTCCTCTGTTTCCACTGTCCACATCCCTTCAAAGTCGTTGACATTCCCTCCCCCACAGCCGCTCCAGACCTTTTTCTATTCCTTCCTGAGCCCTCAGTCCCCACCTTTCATCACCCTTTCACACACCTCACAGCTCATTCAACATACTCCTACCCATACCCCCACCCAGTTGCTTAATCTCTACTCCCCACTGTCCCTCAACCTAATCTCCAAGTCCTCACGTTTCTACTCTACTCAATCAACACCCAAATCTGGAAACATTTTTTAAAATGCATCCCTAACTCTCTGCTCTCAACCCTATACTCCCAGTGTCTGTTATCCTGTCCCCATTACCACTTCCACAGCATCCATCCTAGCTTATGCCTTCCTCCCCTTTCCTACCTAGCTTCCATCCTGCATTTCCTTCTCTGCCACAGGTGCCCCCCTTCATCTAATAACCCTCCCCCTGCATCTACCGCCCTCTAAAATCTAGGATCTGCATCATGGACCGCTCAAAGAAATCAGGACAGCGCTTTAAATGCAGTGCTGTCATCGCTGTAAATGGGAGAAAAAGCGGGAGCCTGCCCGCCTGCCCGCCTGCCCACGGCTCTTCAGTGCCGGTCAGCCAAGGCAGCATGAGCACTTTCACTTTGGTGGGCTAGCAGAGCCTAAGGCTGTTCTCATGAGATCAGCCTCAGGAAATAAGGACCGAGAGGAGCCGCGTCTGCCATGTTCAGAAACTGACTGGCTGGAGAATAAAAAACGGCGGGCGGGCAGGCTCCTTCCACTTATGATCTTGACACAGCGCTGCACACATTTAAAGCCTGTGCTACTGTGATGCCTTCTTCGCATCATTGGACAGTCCGACTCAGACCAGCTTCACCTGCTCTGCGAAGATTTATTTTATTTATTTTATCAGTTTTATATACCACCTTATCCTTCAATCAAAGTGGTTCACAATATAACGTCTCATTTTACATAACAATATGTGGGTAGAGGTGGGGGAAGTTGAGGGTAAGATTATATACAGGTGTACAAACTATTTACAGCTCGCTCTTATATTGTTGTGCGTGTGGTCCATGTGCCTATGGTTATCTAGTAGGCGGTTGTATCTACTGCGTGCAGTGGATTATGTTATATGTCTGAAGTATTCTGTGAATAAGAGAGTCCTGAGTGCCTTGTGGAAGTCCTTGATGTCTTTCATGGCTTTCATTACTTCAAGGAGGGCGTTCCATAAGGTTGGAGCATTGAGTGAATGTGCTCTTCTGGAGGTGGTTTGGTTGGTTCTTTGGTAGCTTGCTGGTGTGGCAAGCATGTTCTCATTATTGTTTTGTCTAGTTCTTGTGCTTGGGTTTCTGATGACTATGGTCTGTAGAGTATCTGCTGAGCAATGGTGAATGACTTTGAATATGTTTAATACTGACTTGAATCTTGCTCGGGCATGAATGGGCAGCCAGTGCAGTTGTTGGAGTATAGGGATAATGTGATCCGTTTTGGCGGTGCCTGTAATGATTCTTGCGGTTGTGTTTTGCACTAGTTGGAGTGGATGGATGGCCTGTTTGGGGACACCTTGGTTCAGTGAGTTTCCGTAATCAAGTAAAGGGCTTGATAATAGCCTGGCACACTGATCGGAAATGATCCTGGCTTAATACTCGTTTAAGTCTCTTAATGAGCTTTAATCTGTGATAGGCTTTAGAAGCAGTTTTGTTGATATGTGCCTGGAGGTTAAGGTTCTTGTCCAGGGTGATACCCAAGTATCTTACTTCGTCCTTCACTTTTATTGTCTTTTGCAGAATATTGATTGATTGTGGTGGGTTGAAAGTATTGTTTCTGGAGATGAAGAGCGCTTCTATTTTGTCTAAGTTAACCTTCAGGTTGTTGTCCAGCCAGGTGTTCATGTCCTCTGTGCATTTGGTTACAGGTGTTAGGTCAGGTGCATGCAAGTCAATTGATGTGTATACCGTGATATCATCTCCTTCCTCCTTCCCCTTTTTGCACCGAGGGCTTCAGCTGGCCACTCACCAGTTAGGACATGCCTGGAAGCTGGAGCGGGGCTCCTGCTCCACTGGGCACTCCGCATGGAACATGCTGGCACATGCTTAAGGCCAGCCCTGCAATTAGTGACACTCATGACTGCTAACATAAAGGCTTTGCACTTAATGCACATTAGAAACACACATTAAGTGCAAAACCTTAGCAGACTTTAGTAAAAAGAGCCCCTAAATTATTTGACCATGTCTATCGATGCAAAAACAGAGTAGAGGGAAGGGAGGAGATCATATTTGTAAACCGCTTCGATATGTTGTTGAGAGGTGGTATATCAAGTTTTAATAAACTATAACTATATTAAAAACAGGAAACACATGATACCTTAGCTTATTGCACCAGAATGGAGATTTTAGGGGAAATCATTTTGTAGTCCTAAAACTACAATTGCAACACAGAGGGAGGAAGACATGGTTGGGAAATCACCTCTTGTTAGCACAGAAACCTGCAACCTTTGGTCAAAATCATAGCAAAAAGACCTTTCTTGTCTCCCCATGGGAGATTGGATCCCCGTGGGCAGAACAGGACCGTCTTTGCCGCAATCGCAGCTGGCAGGCAGGAGCCTGCCGGCGGGGTGGAGCTTAGGGCGTTGCTTGGGCCCCCCCAAAAGAAAAGGTGCTCCGCCGCGCCTGAAATCATGTTTTTCTAGTCAAAAACAAAAAGGAGAACTGGGAATAGGATCAGTAAAAACACAAAACAAAATGAAAATACAGAGAAATGGATATGTGAGATCTAATTCTTGTTCTTCCTAATAGATCTTTCAAAATGCTATTATACAGGACCCGGGCCTAGATTAAATCCCCTGTCAAATGCAGGAAGAGGTTGACATCAGAGACACTTCTCAGCCCAAGAGCCTGCAGACTATAAGGGAGGAGTGGCTCAGTGGTTGTGACAGGTTACCTTAGGCCAGAAGGCCAGTGGTTCAGTTCCTGCATGGGGACAAGCAACTTCAGGCCAGAGGGACTGGGGCCTCTAGTCCCATGGCCACTCCTTGTGGCCTTGGGCAAGCCACTTAACCCTCCATTGCCTCAGGTACACTTAGATTGTGAGCCCTTCAGGGACAAGGGAATAAAAAGTGCCTGTTAGTATACATGTAAACCACACTGATTCTAAAGAGCATGGTATAAAATATAAAATCCTGTTTGCAGCATTCTAAGAATGCACACATACTGGGCTGGCCCAACAACTAGGCAACCATCTAGAGCAGTAGTTCTGGGGGAGCAGCAACTGCAATCAAATCAAAGCAAATGGGTTCTGGCAGCCCCACAGAATCATCAGTGCCTATTTTCAAACACAGGAAGAATGGGCACTATACAAATAATCCATTTACCCTTGTAAGTGGCTTTTTGAAATCTCCCTCATTATGCATATATTTATAAATAAAAGATTAATACTGACAAATATTGAGATAATTACAATTGAGTTTAATAATCAAAATCTTGTAGTGGGGGGGGGGGGGGAGGCTCTAGGAGTATAAAAACTACTTGTGATTGGGCACAAGGCTGGAGTTTCACCTAGGGCAGCCCACATCCTTGCACCAGCCCTGAATGCATAACATGGGGACTGCAAGAAAAACTGAGACAGTAAACGCAGGTAAGGTAAGAACATAAAGAAGAAAATCGGCTATATCCATTTCTCTTCTGCCACCTTGTATTTAGCTGTAGAGAGCGTAGTGGAGCTAGCTGCAAGCAATGTCTCAGCTTGACTTATAAAGACTTCACTCTCTAATCAGAGAGGCCTGAGGAAAAGCATGAAACCCTAGGTGTGGGTTGTGAACTCACCTCTCGTCTCTCAGCTGGCGAGGCAGGGACATCCTCTGCTGTCTCTAGTATCAATATATAACAAAATGTTAGAAGTTGCCCTCTTTCTGGGCTGTTAGAGGGAGGCGTATATGATCATACAGGCCTCACAAAGTAGATCTCTGTAATGCTGCAGCTAGTAGTCTGACCCCAGTTTGAAGAAGATGCAGGGCAAGAGAGAGAAAACAAGAGGGAGGAGTTCTTCCCTAATCACAAGTGACATTGAAACTTTGCCTCAGAAGTGGAAGTCACAAACAACTGAAAGTCAAGCATCTGTTAAAAAAATGAGAACAAAGAATGGAGGTGGGGGAGGGGGGAGGAAAGAAGGAAGTGGGGAAACAGTTCAGACAAAAAGGGGAGTTTGCTAGTGTGGTAGCAATTTGTACAATGTCAGAGACTGCATGCCCTCCCACTCTCTAACCTACACTGACAAGCAGATTGCTATAGCGACTAGGTACAAAGACAGACAGCATATAATCTGTGGAGCATTCCGAGACAGAGAAATGGCAGAAGTGTACCAGCAATCAAAGTCACATTTATTTAACTCGTTAAGTTCTTCTCATCACCAAGTCTCTAAGGATTTCAGAGCACAGTCTGGAGAGTATTCCAGGATTATAAACTTTGTGCTACATATAGTGATCTACTCTCTTATTACCTCTCACTTGGGCTACTATAACCTGCTTCTCACAGGTGTACCGCTTACTGATCTCAAGCCAGTCTGTTCAAAATTCAGATAAACCCCTTCCCTACCCCCAGGACCCTGGCGCAAGGAGATGAAGGCCCTAGACGAACTTCATCCCTTGCACCCCCTCATTTCTGACACTGCCGCCCATCTCCAGAATGCACAGCGGCAGCAATGGCCGCAAACAGTCGCACGGTGCTTTCCTTTGGTGGCGTAAGGCTATTTGTTTTCACACCTTTCAACTCCCGATGCTGACTTCCTTTACAAGCAGGTGCCCCTGGAGAGCCGGCACTCTAAGTGACTGCCTAGTTCGCTGGCCCTGCCTACCCCCACCCCCGATGCAAAAAAATTAAAATAGCAGAGATGCCAAGTGCAAACCAGCCCAAAAAGTGAGATTTACCACCTCAGAGAGTGAGATTTTTTTCAGATGGTACATCCAGGCAATGTTCCCTCTAAGCTGTGCTGGGTCTGCTGGCGGGTGTGTGCGGGGGAGTGTGTGTGTGTTTGCAATGCGATCGACGCTCTGCCCCTCCCCCCACCGGCGGGAGACCCAGCGCAGCTTAGAGGGAACATTGCATCCAGGGTATAAATCTAGAAAGATTTAAATGTACTGTTGCTTTGCAAATGAAAAAAAGCAGTATAAAATTATATCTGCTTTTCTTTGGAGCCCCTGAAAGGATACAGATATAGTACAGACAACATGGCTGAATTCTCTGGGCTAAAAATTGCTCTTCACTGAGTGGCTGAAAGTAGGTGCAATGTTTTCACAGCACCTGCAGTTGTAGGTTGAGGGGAAAAGGATGATGCAGGAGAAGGTAGTACAGGTGAGCTGAGATTTCTTCCTATTGGCTAGGTCACTTGGTTGCATGTTTCTTACGCATGTCTCTCATGAAAGCAGTGACCAGAATCAGTGTACTGGCACTGAAGCTCTAACGCTTGAAAGAAGGGCCTCAATGAGTGTGAGCAGGGCCGGCCTAAGGATTTCTGCCACTCTAGGCAGAAGCCCCAGTCATACCACACCCCCCTCCCCCAAGCCATGCCACCCCTCCCTGTTCACTTCTGTGCTGAGCTGCGCTACCACTGATTCTGGTAGTGGGGTCGAGGGGGTGGGGGACACGGCTCAGCTAGGGTTGCCAACTTTTTCACCGAGAAAAACCCGACACCTGTGGCTCGCCATGCTCCACCCATTCTCCGCCCCTAGTCCCACCCATGCCCCGCCCCCAGCCCCACCCACAAAAATTACCGAGGATACGTGTAGGCTAACTTCCTTGGTCAGATAATAATTAAACTGGGAACCCCAAAATCCAAACATGAAATGTACAACACTGGAGAAATAAAACTATAAAGTAATTTCCTCTTGCACTAAACAAAAACGCAAAGATGTTAGCAATACACACTTCCCAGACCAGACATATTCCAGTTAATAAATTCAAAATAAAAAGTATTTTTCTACCTTCTGTTTGGGCGTTTTATTTTTCAGTTGCAATTGCTCCAGTCACTTTCTTCTGGTTTCTTCGTGTCTTCTGCGAGCTATCCATTTGTCCTTTCTTCTCTTTTAGATGTTTTCCATTCTCTCTCTATTTCTGCTTTAACATACTGATTGTTTCCCTTTTGCTCTTCCCCCAATTCTTTCCTTATTCCTTTATCATCCGTTTAAATTTCACCCTTCCATTCTCAAGCCCCTCTTACTCTCCCAATACCGGCCCATCATAGACTTTTCTTCCACACAAAATATTTTTTCCCCTCTCCATTCTCATTCCCCATCCATTCTAGTCCTCCCCCCAAATCAATTCCCTTATAGTTCTAGGCCCACCCAGCATCCACTCCCTTCTAGTCCCATTCTCCCATGCCCCACATCAGCCCATTTCCAGTCCTATTCCAGCTCTTCATCAGCCCATTTCCAGTGCTAGCCCTCACATCACAGGCCATTTCCAGTCCTAGCTCCCCCCCCCAATCACAGCCCATTTCCAGTCCAAGTCCCCCATCACAGCCTATTTCCAGTCCTAGGCCCCCCCCCCACCATCACAGCCCATTTGCAGTCCGAGTCCCCCCCGCACCATCACAGCCCATTTGCAGTCCGAGTCCCCCCGCACCATCACAGCCCATTTGAAGTCCTAGCCCCCCTAATCACAGCCTATTTCCAGTCCAAGATCCCCCTTCCTCCACCATAGCCCATTTCCAGTCCAGGTCCCCTCCACCCCCATCACAACCCATTTCCAGTCCATGTCCCCCCCCCCCATAACCCTTTTACAGTCCAGCCCCCCCCCCATCACAGCCTATTTCCAGTCCAAGTTTCCCCCCCCCCCCATAGCCCTTTTCTGGTCCAGGTCCCCTCCACCCCAATCACAACCCATTTCCATTACATGTCCCCCCCCTTAACCCTTTTACAGTCCAGGTCCCCCCCCCCCCATCACAGCCTATTTCCAGTCCCAGTCCCCCCCCCTTAGCCCTTTTCCAGTCCAAGTCCCCCCCTTAGCCCTTTTCCAGTCCAAGTCCCCCCCCCTTTAGCCCTTTTTCCAATCCACCCCCTTAGCCCTTTTCCAGTCCAAGTCCCCCCCTTTAGCCCTTTTCCAGTCCAAGTCCCCCCCTTAGCCCTTTTCCCGTCCAAGTCCCCCCCCCCCTTAGCCCTTTTCCAGTCCAGGTCCCCCCCATCACAGTCAATGCAGTCCTTGCCCCCCCCCCCCCGACCAGCATCGCGGCTTTTCTCCGCTTCAGAGGGAGCCGGGGAAGCCCGCGCGAGGCCCCGGCTCCCTCTGTACAGCCACCAGCGTGAAGAGCCTTTTTTCACGCTGGCGGCTGTTCCTGTGAAGCCGCGAATGCTGGGAAAGGTTAAAGGGCAACCTTTAACCTTTCCCAGCATTCGTGGCTTCACAGGAACAGCCGCCAGCGTGAAGGTAAAGGCTCTTCACGCTGGTGGCTGTTCAGAGGGAGCCGGGGCCTCGCGCGGGCTTCCCCGGCTCCCTCTGAAGTGGAGAAAAGCCGGTTTTTTTGCTCTGGCCGCTCCCGATCTTGCGGCCAGAGCAAAGAAACCGGCTTTTAAAGGGCCGGTTTTGCCTCTGCGCCGGCAGCCGGCCTGGCCGTGGAAAAACCGGCCAGGCCGGCTGAAAACCGGCCAGTTGGCAACCCTAGGCTCAGCTCATCAGCAGGCCATGTGCTTCAGCACACATCGCCTGCCACCGCTCCTAGCCACGCCTAGCCAGAATCATCAGCAGCATGGTGTGGCTCAGCATGAGGGAGGTAGGGTGGCGCAACTCAGCATGCAGGGGCAGGCGAGCGGAAGGCCATATGTGCCAAAGCACATGGCCTGCTGCCCACAGAGATCTGCCACCTTAAGTGGCCACCTAGCCCACCTAGTGGACATATAGTAACATAGTAACATAGTAAGTGACGGCAGATAAAGACCAGCATGGTCCATCTAGTCTGCCCAGCAAGATGGCAAGAGTAGGTGCACCTGTCGCTCTGTGCAGGCCACCCCTCCCCATGTTTTTGTTTCTGTTTAGGGGTGAACCCACCACTCCATGTAGGACACCCTTATTTGTTCAGATGCTAGATAGTTCAGAAGTTAGATGGTACTGTTTATTTTGCTTTTATCCTGTTGCTGTAAAGGGATCCACTGTGTTTGTCCCATGCCGTTTTGAATTCCATCACCGTGTTTGCCCTCACCACTTCCATCGGGAGGGCATTCCAAGCATCCACCACCCTTTCAGTGAAGAAATATTTCCTGACATTGCCTTTCAATTTACCACCTTGCAGCTTCATGTTATGCCCTCTAGTTTTACAGCTTCCCCGTCTTTGGAAGAGGTTTGTTTGTTCATCATTTCTCTTTAAGTATTTAAAGGTCTGAATCATATCTCCCCTGTCCCTCCTCTCCTCCAAAGTGTACATATTTAGGTCTTCAAGTCTCTTCTCATAAGGCTTTTGACGCAGGCTCCAAATCATTTTGGTCGCCTTTCTCTGAACAGTTTCCCGTCTTTTTACATCTTTTGCAAGATATGGCCTCCAAAACTGAACACAGTATTCCAAGTGAGGCCTCACCAGTGACTTGTACAGTGGCATAAGTACCTCTTCCTTTCTGCTGGTAATCCCTCTTTGAATGCAGCCCAACATCCTCCTGGCTTTTGCCACCGCCTTGTCGCACTGTTTTGCCACCTTGAGATCATCAGAGATAATCACACCAAGGTCTTTCTCCTGAACCGTGCATACCAACCTCTCACCCCCTATTGTGTACTTTTCCCTTGGATTTCTGCTACCCAAGTGCATGACACTGCACTTTTTCACATTAAATCGTAGTTGCCAAGCATGAGACCAGTCTTCCAGCTTTTGTAGATCTTTCCTCATGTTATCCACTCCCTCTGGGGAGTCCACTCTGTTGCAAATTTTTGTGTCATCTGCAAAAAGACAGACTTTTCCATTCAGTCCTTCAGCAATATCACTCACAAATATATTGAACAGTGCCGGGCCCAGGACCGAACCCTGAGGCACCCCGCTAATCACCTTCCTCTCATCCGAGTGAGCTCCATGTACCATCACCCTCTGTTGTCTGTCAGTCAACCAATTACTAATCCAGTTTACTATCTTGGGACCCATCCCCAAGCTACTGAGTTTATTGACAAGCCTCCTATGAGGAACAGTATCAAAGGCTTTGCTGAAATCCAGATAGATGACATCCATTGCATGCCCCAGATCTAGTTCCTTGGTCACCCAATCAAAGAACTCAATCAGATTTGTTTGGCAAGGAGGGGCGGAGCCAACAGCAAGGAAGATGGCCGCTTAGTTCCTTTCCTCGTCCTACCCGGGGCCTTAATCCTGTCGGTACCCTGGTTATTGAAGCCCCAGCCAACCCTGCAAGGGGGTCTTTGTAGCGGACGAAGTCCAGTGGTAAACCCATGCGCTTGGAATACTCCTCGGGCGCGAACTCCGGAGTTAAGAGACAAAACCGGATCCCCCCTCACCGCAAAAAATGGCGGCTTCTCGGGAAACCCCTCCGTCTATGCAGGAATTACTGGCGGAACTGCGGGCCGTGAGAGACATGGTGGCTGCTAATGGAGAATCGCTGTGCAGCGTACAAGCTGATCTTGGGGAGCTTAAAGAACTAAAGGGGCAGATTGCTGGGCTTGCTGAGAAGCTCTCTGGCCTAGAGGTGAAGGTGGAGGTGCATGAGGAGCGACTACAGGAGGTTGCTGCCAACCGCAAGCGCATTCTGGCCTTGGAGAGGAATTTGGAGGAGCTAAACAATAGAACCCGACGAAATAATGTCCGGATCGTAGGCGTTCCTGAGGGGGCGGAGGGCGCCAATATGAGACTGTTCCTGGAGCAAATGGTTCCCAAAGTGCTCAAGCTCACCTTCAGTCAACCGTTTGAGATCGAGCGGGCCCACCGGATTCCTTCTCATTCTGGCCCCAACGTGAGAGTCCCGCGCCCCATCATCTTCTGTGTGCTGAGGCACACTCAAGCGGCGCAGATTTTGGCGGCGGCAAGGGCTGCAGCTCCGGTGACGCTGGATGGGCAGCAGCTTGGATTTTATCCGGATTTCCATAAAGCTACGGTGGACCGGCGAAAACAGCTGTTGGCGTTCAGGCCGCGGCTCAGACTGCTGCAGGCAAGATACGGCTTGTTGTTTCCTGCGCGCCTCCGGATTACCCTGCATAACCAGACCAGGTCGTTTGAGGATCCGGCAGCACTGCGGGCCTTCATTGAGGAACAGGAGGCCGCGGTTATGAGATGAGATAGCCTGTGGAAGGCGGGACTGTGTGTCTCTTGGCTGGTGTTATATGGAGGGGTGCTGGGGGTACCTGTTGAAAGGGGGGATGGGAGTATGTTTGTGGTGTGTGCTTGTTTTTTAGAGGGTGGTAGGTGAGGAGAGATTGTTTAGTTTAATTGTAAGTATGTTGTGGAGTGTGTGTTATTTAGGTTTCATGGGTAGGGGGTTGGTTGGAAAATTGGATGGCATATTGCCCCGGTAAGCTTGGGTGTATGTAAGGAATTCTGGTGGGTTACTGGGGCCTATGGGAAGGGTTGGGAGTATGTTGTTCAGGGAGGGCGGGGTGGGAGTTGAGGGGCTTCTTTCAGCATTGGCTCACCCAATAAGAGTCCCATGTTGGGTTATGTGGTTGCCTCCTTGTGGGTTCCTGTGGGGTGCATATATACTGGGTATTGTGGATGTAATAAGAAGCTGGAGAATACTTTGTCGTGCTCATTCTGACCTGTGCCCTATTGCAAGCTTTTCTCATGAACCCACTTAAAGTATTAACGCTGAACGTGAAGGGGATTAACAACCCAATTAAACGTAAAAAAATCTTGGTGTATTGTAAGAAGGAAAGGGCAGATGTGGTTCTGCTTCAAGAATCCCATTTGTCCTCAGTGGAGGCTCTCAAATTGGGTTCTGAAGGCTATATGGTGGCTACCCATGCAGCTGCCTGGCAAAAAAAGAATGGGGTTATCACGCTGATTCGGAAGGCGTTGTCCCCGATTATTGTTTCATCCCAGGCGAGCTTGGATGGGAGGTGGGCGTTTGCCTCAGTGCAAGTAGATGGGAGGAAGTTAGCCATTTTTAACATTTATGCCCCTAACACCGATGATGCCGGGTTTTTTCATACACTTGCTGAAGTGGTCCATAGGTACGCTAACGAAGATATAATTTGGGGTGGGGATTTTAATCTCATATTGGATCCATTGATTGACTGCCACCCTTACAGGAGGAGGAGGCCTCAGCGTGCTGCGTCTGTGGTTGCATCGGTTATGGAGTCAGAAGGGTTAGTGGATATATGGAGGTTGCTACATCCCCAGGAAAAGGGATATACATTTTTCTCTCTCCCTCATAAATCGCATTCTCGAATTGATTACCTGCTTCTTTCCAAGTCTTTACTTCCAGTGGTAGTGGCAGCTGATATTAGCCCCATGCATATCTCTGATCATGCTGCGGTTTCGGTGTCTTTAGCGGGGTCGGTGGTGAAAGAGGCAAATCCTCGTTTCTTTTTTGATAGGACACTTCTGGGCGACAGTGCTTTTTGTGCTTATGTAAAGCAGGAAATAGCAGCTTTTTTTGATTTTAATAAAGTGGGCGACACCCCTGTTTGGGCCTGGTGGGGGGGATTTAAGGCAGCTATGAGAGCAAGTATCACCAGTTATTCCATTAAGCTGAAGCGGTCACAGGGAGCGATGTTGGAAGCTTTGGGAGTTCAGATCAAGGCGGGCGAACGGCTGTTGGCGGCGCGGGCCGATCCGTGTGTGTTATTGTGCTTACAAAAATTACGGTTTCAGTATAATCAATTGTTACATGAGGAAGCTGTACGGCTCTTGGGGGGGCAACAGTCGGCCTATTATTTGGGAGGGAATAAAGCTGGAAAACTGCTAGCGAACACGCTTAAGCCTAGGGCTGCGAAAACCAAAATCGCAGCGTTGCAGAATGATAAAAAAGAGACTTTGTTGGGCGATACGGAGATCGCTGCGGAGTTTCGCGCTTTCTACGCCAACCTCTACTCGTCTGGCATTTCATTCAGTGAAGAGGGTTTTCAGGCTTTGTTGGGCGATATTTCCCATCCTTCTCTTTCTCCCTCTCAACTTGTGGAGTTGGATAAGGAGATTCTATGCTCTGAGGTGGTTGATGCTCTTGAGCAGGCGGTAAGGGGCAAAGCGGTAGGTCCTGATGGTATCCCCGCTGAATTTTATCAGACGTTTCGAGGGGAGTTAGCTCCCTATTTATTAGAGTATTTCCAACTCTTAGCGGCTCCTGGGGCGACAGTGGGTTCGTTTAGTGAGGCCAACATTATTGTGTTAGAAAAGCCAGGGAGAGATCCTGTTGCGGTAGGGAATTATCGCCCCATTTCGTTATTAAATGCGGACTATAAGATCTATTCGTCCATCTTAGCCCGTAGGCTAGCTAACGTGATGGCTTCTTTAGTTCACCCCGATCAATGCGGTTTTATGACCGGCCGTTCCACTGCAGATAATGCTCGTCTCCTGTTAAATTTACAAGATGTGGCAGAGGGCTGTGCTCATCCAGTGGTTGGCCTCTCATTGGACGCAGAAAAAGCCTTCGATCGGTTAGAGTGGTCTTTTTTGTTTCGGG
The DNA here is from genome assembly GCA_033557465.1 of Ichthyophis bannanicus. Classification (NCBI taxonomy): domain Eukaryota; kingdom Metazoa; phylum Chordata; class Amphibia; order Gymnophiona; family Ichthyophiidae; genus Ichthyophis; species Ichthyophis bannanicus. The sequence goes on from CM066031.1 coordinate 1,599,393,949, forward strand.
TTCTGAAATGGTTTGGGTTCGGAGGTCACTTTATTAGGATGGTGCAGGTTCTGTACGTTAACCCGTCGGCACGAATTTGGGCCAACCAGGTCTTATCTCAGCCTTTGCAGTTATTTCGGGGCACCAGGCAGGGGTGCCCACTTTCCCCCTTGCTCTTCAACTTGGCGTTGGAGCCTTTGGCGCTGCTGATTCGGCAATCAGAGGAAGTGCGAGGGATTGAAGTGGCAGACTTGCAGTGCAAACTTTCCGCATATGCGGACGATCTTCTGTTATTTGTCATACCGGACTCGGTTGGTCGAGTGCTGGAGCTGATTGATAGTTACTCCCATTTATCGGGGTATAAGATCAATTGGTCTAAGTCGGTGGCGTTTCCCATGAACAAGATGACTGCTCAGCATTTGTTGGAGTCGTATCCGTTCCGATGGATTTCGTCAGGAGTCAAGTATCTCGGGGTTCGGTATTGCCCCAGTATAGAGGAAACTGTGCAGGTCAACTCTAGTCTGTTACGGGAGATGGTGCAGGATTTTACGTTGCGCTGGTCCCCCTTATTTCTTTCCTGGTGGGGACGGTTAGAATCCATAAAGATGGTGCTGGTTCCCAAGGTGAATTATGTATTGCAGATGCTGCCGGTCGTGCTTCCATCCACGATATATAGTTCCATTGAAAGATTATTGCTCAACTTTCTTTGGCGTGGTAAACCCCCCAGAATTGCCACTGCTAAGTTAAAAGCTGCCAAGGAGAGGGGGGGGTTCAGTTTCCTGATTTCAAATTGTATCACTTGGCGTTTCAGCTTAAGCAAGGGGCCCACTGGTTGTCAGGGGATGATAGCGAACTCCCCCCTGTGTGGTTGGAGGTGGAAAAACGGAGGGCGGCTCCGGCCCCCATACGTTTAGTGGCGGGCATGAGGTTCCCTGATTCTTTCCCGGCGGGCAGGGTGATTAAGGCCACTCAGGACGCTTTTCAAGTATTGGCACACGTCCTAGGAGAGGACAATCCTCCGTCGTTATCTATGCCTTTGTGGCATAACCCCCGTTTACGTATTAACAAGAGAGTAATTTCGTGGAGACGTTGGCAGACCCTGGGTATTTGGACAGTTGGGCAGTTAATCTCGGCTCATTCCTGGAAATCTTTTGGTGACTTGCAGCGCGAGTTTAAGCTACCGGGTTGCTGCCAATTTCAATGGATCCAATTGAGGCATTGTCTAGCACGGGCAGGGGTCTCGGTGCAGTCTTTGGTCTCGGAGTGGGGTCTTCAGGGTGCAGTGGATAGCTGTGTCAGCCGGAAGGGAGTAGCATCCAATTTTTACCGGGGGTTGCGGGATCGGGTTCCCTCTAATCTGGTAGGGTTGCAGGCCAAATGGGAAGAGGACTTAGGGGCTGAGATTTCTCCAGCTGCCTGGGATACAATTTGGTCCAAGGTAAACAGGGTCTCCCGGGCGGCAGCGTTGACTCAATCCCTGTTTTTTTTGACCCATAGGGCATGTGTCACACCTGTTCGGCTCACTAAGTGGGACCCGTCAGTGGGGAACAAATGTTGGTCCTGTGGTCAGTCACCAGGGTCGTTGAAACATATGTTTTTTGACTGTCCTCACGTTCAGCATTATTGGGCACAGGTCTGGAGCAAGATCCAATCCATCTTGGAAATGCAGGATAATTTGTCATGGGCGGCAGTGATTCTCCGGTCCCAAGCTGAGTTACTAGGTGTAACCAAGGAGAAGTGTTTTCTGTTTAATTTCTTAATGGCGGTGGCCATAAAAGTGATATTCAATCACTGGAAAGATCTTTCACATCTGGACAGCCAGCTCTGGTGGAATCTTGTATGTGTATTTGCCAAATATGAAAAGATGTACGAGTCTGATGGACCCCAGCGCTCTAAGTGGCAAGCGCGGGCTGGACAAGGGGCGGGTACTCTGTCTTCAGACTCAGCTAAAAGTAAATGGTGGTATCTTGATGCCTATGTTTCCAGGGCTCGGATGTGGTAATTGGGATGAGGGTTTTTATGGAGTGTGATGGGGTTTCTCCTAATATTTTTATTCCTGCTTTTTTGTTATCCTTGTTTGTTTGGGTCGCAGGGATTCACAAGGAGGCGGGGGGGGTGGGGTGGGGGGAGGGAGTGTAGGGTGGGGGGTGTGGAGGGGGGTTGGTAGGGGGTGTGTGACTGGGGTTGAATAATATTGTCCATACTGTTATTCTTGGTGTGTGTTGTTTGATGAAAATCAATAAACAATATTTAAAAAAAAAAAGATTTGTTTGGCAAGACCGTCCTTCGGTAAAACCATGTTGCCTGGGATCTTGCAACCTGTTGGTTTTGAGAAAGTTCACTATTCGCTCTTTCAGGAGCGCCTCCATTACTTTTCCTGCCACCGAGGTAAGGCTCACGGGCCTGTAATTTGACACTTCTTCCCTGTCACCACTTTTGTGTAGAGGTACAACATTAGCCATTCTCCAGTCCTGAGGAACCACTCCTGTTTCCAAGGATCTGTTGAAGATATCCTTTAACGGACCTGCAAGAACCTCTCTGAGCTCTTTCAGTATCCTGGGATGTATCCCATCCGGTCCCATGGCTTTGTCCACTTTCAGTTTAGCAAGTTGTTCTAACACCTCATCTTCTGTGAATGGTGTGGTATCTACTTCAGTCCTATTTTTATATTTGGGAGTCACAGCTGGTCCATCTCCAGGATCTTCTTTAGTAAAAACAGAGCAGAAGTATTTGTTTAGCAATTTCGCTTTTTCAGTGTCACTTTCCACGAGTCCTTTCCCAGCACTTCTGAGTCCTGCAATTCCAACTCTGAGTGTGAGATGAGAAAACCTTCAAATGAGTGTGACACACTCCTAAGGAGTGAGCCCTGGCACCTCTGAAGTAAGTGTGTGTAGAAAATCACCCCTTCCCCTGGTTCTTTCTTACCCCTATCCTGGCTTGTCTTGTATCAACCTCTTAGTTTTTATGTTTTTCTGCATTAATGACTCAAGTGTCATAAATGCATATTTTATTCTACTGGAAAAGATACACAACAGTAGTACAGATTGTCGTGGGACGAGCATCTAGCGGGGTCCCAGTCCAGTCCAGATAATACCTGGCAAGGAGAGAACAATCAAGGAAAGAGAGAGACAAAATTTCCAGGCAGATACCTTTTTATTCACTGTTATAGCAGGGCTAGCTCATAGTAAGTTATCAAGGAGTCCAGCACTCACACAGGATACAAGCTGGGTTTTTATACAGTCTTAAGCATAGCAGTTTGTCACGTGGGTTAGAGCAGAATAGCAATTTGGAAGAATTCTCTGGGCCCCTTGCTTATCTAGGTGGCATATCTGGAATGTACCTAACGGCTAGGATTCCCTGATTGGTCAGTTGAGGGGTGGCTACCTTATCTCTCCCTGCAGTCTAAGGTATTTGTGGCTAACGCCCTACTCCTTTGTGTGTGTGCCTGAGAAGATAACTCTAGCAAAGGCATCTCTCTACCTCCCCCTTCCATTCTTTTGTCAGTTTGGTTGTAAAGGTAGTTTATCTGGTTTTAACCTCTGGGTGTTCTTGTGCTGCTGCTTCTGTCTTTGTTGCCAGATATTTCAGCCAGCAAGCCATTTTCTTCTAGCATGCTATCCCCTTTCCCATCTCATTCCCCCCTTTGATTGCCTTCTTGTCCCAGGAGGCAATCACACCTTTTGTTCCTGCTTCCCTCTGCTCAGGTTCTTCTTGGCCATTGTGTAGGCAGGAGGGTCCTTGAGCCAGAGTGGGGAACATGTCTGATTACGTCTCTGATGCTCGAAGCATACTTGAGACTCAATCAGGGGAATTTCAGAGACAAGGAGATTAGCATTCATTTGTAAATGGAAAGCAAGCTTTGAAAGTCTGCATGGAACCTGGGAGACACTGAATGCAACAACAGACAGAGACTAGGAGAGCAACACCTATGATTGAATAGAAGATAAGTTGTTGTAGCCAACACTAGTTTCCAAATCACTCAGCAATGTTTCCTAAGCCAGTCTTATCCCTAATAATATCTTGGAGGGGTCTCTGTAAATTTTGCATGACATTAATATGATAGGCTCTTCCGATTAGACTGTGCATGCTGCCTTGGGCATCAAGGAGATAATCAAGGGCCCATCGATTCTATAGTGCAAGGTTTCTCTACTGACCCATTTCTTCCTTAACATTTTCAAAAGCACTTGCAGTTTCATTCAGGAAAGTAGATACAATAGAAGCAAGAGTACATATGTCTCTATGATTCATCATAACACCTACACTAAAGAAAACACTGGGTATAATTCCTTTCCCCACTGAGTCTCCATCATACTGGGTCACTATATTATCTAAGGCTTTATTATGGCCTTCTTTAAGAGATGGAGATCTCAGGTTCCTTAACCGTCCCTCAGGGAGTTTAGGGGTGATTTGCACTCCAGGGGCCACAAGGCCAATAAAACAAGTACCTTTTCCTCCCTTTGGAAATACAGAGAAGGCCCTGAATCCACATACCCAGTAAGTTTCTGGAAGAGGTTCCCAGGAAGCTAGTCTACCTCTATAAGTAGAGGGGAAAGGGAGCAAGAGGAAATATTACATAACAACGTAGTTAAATCTGGAGAGGTAAGTAAATGTGAGGTGGAGTCATAAGGACTAAGAGTGTTGGAGGGTCCCAGAGTTGTTAGTACTTTCATATATGATTCTATACAGACAGACACTTCTCCCTAAGTTCTGGCCTTTTCCATCTCTCTGGAAGCAAACAGTCTTGTAGCCTAAATTTGTCAGTGAAATGAAGGTAGAAGAAGTATTAAAAGCTTTGGATAGGGTGAAGCTAGTGATATTATAATCAGCGTAAGCAACCTCTATGCTTATTAAGGGAATACCACTTTGATAGTGTGAAGGAACATGGGAACAAATATAACAAACTTGGCTTTCCTTAAGGCAACATCTTTAAGTAATTTTACAAGTAACTTTTTGTTCCCAATGACTAAAGTGATCAAGGACTTCAGGGTCAGAGGTCGGGGTGGCGACAGTGCTTTGGTGTTTAGGCACCTTGCGGCCTATGTGACCCACCAAGTTCTTGTTCAGCAATGGTTGTTTATCCTTCAGAGCCTGTATCACACTCTTATCACAAACAGAATCAACCTTTATACAAACAGAAGCATTATGAGAAGTAAATCTATGAGTACCTATAAGCTCTGGCTTTGGACATAAAGAAGCAGAAGGCCGGTATTCAACTTTCATCAGATTGGAGGGACAGCCTGAGTAATCTTTATATGTATGACACAGGCCGCGATCCCTTCCCCTAGCCCGGCTCCCCTGTAATGCCATAGAGCCATGGCTTTTCAAGGGCAGGAAGACAATGCAGAAAATATAAGTAAACATCATTCTAAAGGGTTTGTGACTATGGAGGTTACCCATATCCTAACCAACCATATAAGAAATATAGCAATAACTAATAATGCAAACAGCAGAAAGAAAAGTAGATATATACAATATTTCCAGTCCTTAAAGTCCTTCTGTAAAGCACTGGAGTTTCTTCTGGCAAATGTCTCCTTCCAAAAAGATAGCAGGCAGGCATAGAGAGTCACAATATCAGTAAAGATAAGATTATTTCAGTCTCTTGAGCTTTATCTTCAGGCCTTGGTCCGGTATGACCTCCGTGAACCTCTTTTCTCCAGGAGTCTTCTCCTCTCCCTCACCAGCTGCTAGGGCTTTGGCTGCCCCGTCGTTAGCTGCTTCTCGTCCTGGTCCAGGCGCTTGTGGGGGTGGTGCGTGCTTGCAGCATGTGTAGTGAGTCCAGGCTCCTTTACCGACAACTTTAACTGCAGTCGGGGTTCTCAGCAACACTTGGAAGAGCCCTTCACATGGTGACTGTAGTGTTTGTTGGCGATAGGTCTTGATGAGGATCTGAGGCAGCCAGGAAGGTAGCTGTGAGGGTAACCCCTCCCCTCTCAGCCTGAGTTACAGTGAAACAAACCTTAAACACATACCTTTTTGCCCAGATTCCAGCAGACCGGAGCATGCCAGTTTAGACAGGTCATTTAGGCATGCTATATGATAGCCCACAACCCCCCCCCCCCCCCAGGGGCTACTGATTGGTGGAGAGGGGATACCTGAGACAAATGAGAAGCTAGTATGGGTTTGAAAACTTACTGTATATAAGACAGTGTGTGACGCCACTTGGGCTCTCAGATCGTTTTGTTCAGGGTGCCGGCTCTGCCTGAGACTGTGCGCACAATAAACAGCATGTGTTTGCATACCGGTCTGTCTCTGTGTTTTCATCTGAGGGTTGGAGGGACAGACTTCGAATAGATAATAGATCTCCTGCTACAGATCCACTCTCCAGGTTGGAATGAATGTGCAGACACATCTAATGGAATAGGCTGAAACTGTTGTGCATACCTGTGGAGAGAGGACAATTACTGCTGCTGCAAAATATAAGAAGTGAGGTGAGAGTCTTGTAAAACATATGTAGGAAGCTCCGGAGGTTGGGGTCCGCACCCTAGAGGTGGTCTTCCATATAACAACTCGTATGGGGAGACTTTAAGTCTTCCCCCTTGGGGCTGTGCGGATATTAAACAGAGCTAAGGGTAAAGCATCCAGCCAAGTCAGTTTGGTTTCTTTGCAAAGGTTTAACAGTTGTAGTTTTAAGGTCTGATTCATTCTCTCAACTTGTTCTGAACTCTGAGGATGCCAAGGAGTGTGGAGTTTCCAGGTGACACCCAGAAATGCAGAGTTTGAAGCAATGACCCTAGGTGGACCATATCTTGGCACAATTTTGTTTACCAATATTTTTGCAACCTGCTGAGCCTTTTTATTGGTAGTAGGAAATGCTTCAATCCATCCAGTTAACTGATCAACAATAACTAATACATATTTAAACCTTTTGGCAGGATTCAAGTCAGTGAAATCAATTTGCAATCTCTCAAAAGGAATAAAAGCCCATGATTTTGCACCTCCCCCTTGCATTACTTGCTGCACACAGCAAGCAATCCTTAACAATCTGTTTAGCCAGGGAGTAGACTCCAGGGGCAAACCTGAATCTCCCATTTTCATAGCTGACCAATGAGCTCTTTGATGTAACCATCTTAAAAGCTGTATTAACTGAGGAGTGTGGATAGCTACTCTGCCCTCTGGTCAGGGCCGGATTTACCTTGAGTGAGGCCCTACGCCAACAAAAATTGTGGGCCCCCAGCAGGGGTGGCCCAAGGGGGGTGTGGGCCTCATTTGCATAAGGGGCCTCATTTGCATAAATATTTGCATAATGTTACCATATACTAACTTTTAGTAAACGTGCCTCTTAATGAGTGTATGGATAAAGAAAGACTAAAAGATTTCTACATTACTATAATCCAGTGCCAACTGCCAGACACATTAGGAACTACTACAAACACTGCCCATTTAGAACCCATAGCAAACCCGCCGTATCCTAACAGCACTACCAGGACTCACAAAGCACCATACTCTACCAATCAAAAGGCAACACTGCAAATATTAAACCAATACATTTCAGAGAACAACAATACATGACCTACTGGGGAAAGAGAACAAGTGGCAATGTCAAATAGGAATTATATAAACAGAACACCTCAGCTCAGTTACACATGCAGAACATAGATCATCACCAAACAAGTAATCACATTTTAGAAACAGGAAGACAATAATTAAACTGGGAATCCCAAAAGCCAAACTTGGAATGTACAACACTGTAGAAATAAAACTATACATTAATTTGCTCTTGTACTAAACAAAGTGCAGACGTTAATGATGCACATTTACCAGAGCTGACATATTCCAATTAATAAATTCAAAATAAAGAGATATTTTTCTACCTTTTGTGTATTTTTTTCAGCTGCAATTGCTCCAGCCACTTTCTTCTGGTTTCTTCGTGTCTTCTGCTAACTCTCCATCGTCTGCTGTCCATTTGTCCTTTCTTCTTCTCTCTTCTAGTTTTTTTCCATTCTCTCTCTACATCTGCTTTAACATACTAATCTTTCTCCTTTTGCTCTTTCCTCATTCCTATTTCATCCACTCAAATTTTACCCCTCCATCCTCAATCCCCACTTACTCTCCCAATACCCGGCCAATTGTAGATTTTTTATCCCTCCCACACAAAATATTTTTCCCTTCTCCATTTTACTCTTCCAGCCCCATCCCATTCTAATCCTCCCCCAACATCAGCTCCCTTCTAGTTCCAGCCTCACCCAGCATCCATTCCCTTCTAGTCCCTGCATCAGCCCATTTCCAGTCCTAGCCACCCATCAGCCCATTTCCAGTCCTAGCAACCCCCCAACCCAATACCAGTCCTAGCCCCCCATCAACCCACTTACAGTCCTAACCCCCATCACCCCATTTTCAGTTTAAGTCCCCCCTAGAACCCATTACCAGTCCTAACCCCCCATCAGCCCACTTCCAGTCCTAACCCCATCAACCCATTTCCAGTCAGCCCCCCATAGCCCATTGCCAGTCCTACCCCCCCCCCATCAGTCCACAGCCCATTACCAGTCCTAATCCCATCAGCCCATTTCCAGTCCTAGCCCCCCCATAGCCCATTACCAGACAGCCCCCATCAGCCCACAGACCATTACCAGTCTTAACCCCCCCAAAGCCCATTACCAGTTCTAAACCCCCCCAACAGCCCATTACCAGTCCTAACCCCATCAGCCCATTTCCAGTACTAACCCCATCAGCCCATTTCCAGTCCTAGTCCCCCATAGCCCATTACCAGACAGCCCCATCAGCCCACAGCCCATTACCAGTCTTAACCCCCCCAAAAGCCCATTACCAGTTCTAACCCCCCAACAGCCCACAGCCCATTACCTGTCCTAACCTCATCAGCCCACCTCCAGCCTTAATCCCCCAACCCATTTCCATTCCCAGCCCCCCCCAATAGCCCATTACCAGTCCTACCCCCTCCCCCTGCCTCAAGTAACATTTAATTAAAAAAAAAACCTGCTGGCTGCCGCCGCGGGGCCCCCTCTGCTGCCGCGGCAGCATGGACTGACCCGCGGGGGCCCCCTCTGCAAGCTCGATCCCTCCCTCCGTGCCTCCCTCCGTGCAGGCTGTGAGAGGCGCGAAGGGAGACTGTCTCCCTCGCGTCTCTGTTAAGCCCCTGCGGGCTTAACAGAGACGCGAAGGAGACAGTCTGCCTTTGCGCCTCTCACAGCCTGCACGGAGGGAGGCACGGAGGCACAGAGGGAGGGATCGAGCTTGCAGAGGGGCCCCCTGCGGGTCAGTCCATGCTGCCGCGGCAGCAGAGGGGGCCCCGCAGCGGCAGCCAGCAGGTTTTTTTTTTTTTTTTTTTTTTTTAAAAAGCCTAACTTGTTCCATTTTTGTGGGCCCTTTGCAGCTGTGGGCCCTACGCCATGGCGTACATGGAGTATAGGTAAATCCGGCCCTGCCTCTGGTGCAGCCCATGACCCCTCCTGGTGATGATGAGACCCCAGGACGTCCATTGTTCTACTGTCTCAGGGGTAAATTAGTATACAGAGGACCAGGGGACTCGGCAGCACTTGGACAGACAGAGGTTTGCATGTATAATGAGGTAGATTGGGGTAGCAAGGCAGCCTTCTGAGCAGCATACTCAGCCATTCTATTACCTATAGAGATAGGATCAGAGTCTCGGGAGTGACCTTTACAGTGCATGACAGAAATAGCTTCAGGGAGCTGAATAGCTTCTAATAAGGCACTGACTGAGCATTGGCAATTTCGTGACCTTGGGCATGTCTCTTAACCCTCCATTGCCTCAAAAAAATCCAAGTCATCACTGTCCTTGTTTAATGTACATTACCAAGCTTAAGTTTCAATGTAAACTGCTTTGATTGAAATGATAAAGCAGTATATACTGTAAAACCTGTTAAATAAATAATTTTACAGCAACATAAGCAGCTAATTCACAGGCACGTGTGAGAGTCACTAGCTCTGCTGCTTGTGCACTATAATTAGATGGGAGTACGGCAGACTCTAACACAGGATCAGAAGCGTCTGGATCAATGATGGCATAACCTTTTAAAACTCCAAACACAAAAGAAGGTCAAGTCAGGATTTTTCCAAGGGAACATCAGAAAGATCAGAATGGGGTTTCTCATTGAGCTGCACTACCTGGCAGCAATCATGATGAGGTTCCCCGTCATTAGGATTAGGCAACAGAGTAGCTGGGTTTAAAGTGTTAGTTCTGACAAAGGTGAGATTACTAGGAGTCAGAAGCTCGTCTCGTACCTATTTAGTCTAGCATTTGAAAAGTGTTGAGTGTTCGTTTGATTTAGCAGCATGTGGACAGAATGGGGAACTGCCACAGTCAGTGTATCTCCCTGTACAATTTATTTTCTTTTTTCACAATAGCAACAGTGGCAGCTACTGTTCTCAGGCAACTTACAGATCCTTCGGCCACTGGGTCTAACTGGCAGGAAAAGTAAGCTATGGGTCGTTTATGTGGTCCCAACTGTGGACAAGATCAAAGCAATTGCTTGCCTCTTTTGTCCAGTACAATTCATCAAGTTCCTCTTTACGTGTCATGGCAGTGAGAGGTTTAGACAATTCCCCAAACCCTGGGATCCAGGCTCAGCAAAACACTGCTATTCCCAAGAATCCTCTCATCTGTCTTTTAGTATGTGGCTTAGGACAGTATACCCTGAAGTCTGCTTTCAGATCATTTTCTCTGACCTTGTGATAGCACATGGCCCAAATAGTGTACTTCCTTTTGGGCAAACTGAATCTTTTTCGGAGACTTTGTGGCCTTTGTAAGCTAAACTAATTAAAAGGTCTTTAGTATCCCTTCCCTTATGAGGATATTCACGTTTAAAGTGGCCCTTTTGACCACACTGGAAACGGGTACTGATTCCAGGATTATTTGGTCGAGGACCCCTAGGAAATATGTTTTGATTTTGAATAATGACAGCAGCCAATAGCTTAGTCATAGTTTTCTCATTGCAGTTTTCCTTACTGTCTATTGTTAAACACAGAAGTGGCCACAGATAGTATTATATTTAAATTCCTACCATTAAAATCATCTCTTGATGCTAGTCTGTGCCTTATATCAGGAGTGCATTGTCCTTTAAACAAGCCTCGCATTAAAGCGACATGGGCAGCCTCATCAGGGTCTCCTATACCTCTCCAGACCCTTACAGCTTCCTTAAGGTGCTGAAAGAAATCTGAAGGGTGTTCATCTGGTCCGTGCTTCACTTCATGCACTTTCTGCCAATTAACAGTCTTATGGGCAGCCCTACGGAGACCTTCCAAAATGAAGGAAGATCGAGGTGAGGTAATTTCCCTCTGCAATGTCAGGGTCCCAACTGGGATTACAGTCTTAATCATCATCAGCAAGGCGTCTAATACCCTGGGGTCTATCATTATCTCAGTTAATAGTGGTTCAGGCTTCTTTGGCAGCCCTAATAACCTCTGGCCCCTCCCAAGCTTTAAGGAGAGTCTGAAGGAGTACCTGGCAGTCTTTCCAGTCTGCCTCATGCCTAAGGAAAATAATTTCAAAAACTTTAATAACTCCTTCTGGATCATCCCTCCACTGAGGGGTGGTATTTTTCCAGTTAAGGAGGTCTGCAGTGGATAAAGGGACATAGACCTTGCAGTCTGTAACTTGCCCATCAGTCCCCATAGTAGGGACAACTCTCAGGGGCATTAGGGTAGTAATATCTTGGGCATTATTAGAATGTGGCATATCGCGGACACTGGTGGCAATGCTTGCAAATTTACAGATTGGTACAGGGAGATGAGAGCGTGTTCTTTGAGAAATGCTCTCTCCCTCTTCCAGGGAAACTGTTGCCTGCAATGAACTTTCTGCCTGTGTGGGGCTGGGTGAATGATTAACTGACCCCTGGGATACTTCACTTACTGAAGGGGGGACACTAACCACAGGATGGGAAGGTCAATCTCGAGGCTCCAGAACATCAGGTAACATCATGACAGTAGGGTTTAAATTATAAAGCAAGGGGTCAAGAGCACTGTTCCCTCTAAGCTGTGCGCGTGTGCGCGCGCACACACCTCGCCGAGCGAGCGCACATACTTTACAACAGAGAGCACAAAAATTACGGCTCTGATTCTGATAGAAAACAACACAGACGTCTTAAAATGTAAAGGTTATGATTGTAATTACTAGAAATTTCCCGCTTCATTTAGTAATCATCTATTTTCACTTAATTTGATTAAAATCGATGTGGTGTACATACTGTATTCTGACGTGTAGTCAAATTTTAAAGTATATAACTCCAAGTGTCATTATGTGGTGCACAAAAATTTAACCTTCCTTCAAAAGCTGCACACAGCTGATATTTTATGCGCACACAGCCTACAGAAAATTAGAGGGAACATTGGTCAAGAGGATCATCTAAATCCTGATAAGGAGGAAGGGGCCCTTCATCCTTTCTCTTTACTACAGGACAAACACTTTTCTGACAATTTTTCTCAAGACAGAATTTCATAGAATTTTCAAACAAATAATAATAATAATCAAGTTGATGCATCTTTTGGTCCGTTAGAATGCATATAAGATTTGAAAGAACTGGGAAGTCAAAGGACCCGCCCTTTTTAGTTAGGACCGATTTGGACAGATAGGCCATATCTGGCAAACGGTCCCCAGTTCTTAGAATGCATGCTAAAGGTGTTTCGGTCCCGGGACCCTTAAACCTTTAAATTTCCCAATTTTTACTTCCCACCAAGCCTCTAAGGGAGGTGTTTAAACCTAACACCAAACCTGTAAATGAGGGAGGTGACCAATTCCCCACCGGTGATTAATTTTCCCTACCTGGAAACTTGTCAAGTGTCTTGTTCTCTCTTCACCAGTCTATCAATCTTTTCTGGACTTCCCACTTATCACCTTTCTCTCCCTTCAGGATCAGGAAGGTTTTCCCCGGTAACACTGACCTTTAGTGGGTGTGCGCTTAATGTTCCATCGATCCAGAAGGGGGAGAGATTGCCGGTGGCTTAGATGGTCCCAATCTGGGATGCCATTTTGTCATGGGACAAGCATCTAGCGGGGTCCCAGTCCAGTCCAGATAATACCTGGCAAGGAGAGAACAAAACAAGGAAAGAGAGAGACAAAATTTCCAGGCAGATACCTTTTTATTCACTGCTATAGCACGGGCTGGCTCATAGTAAGTTATCAAGGAGTCCAGCACTCACACAGGGTACAAGCTGGGTTTTTATACAGTCTTAGCATAGCCGTTTGTCACGTGGGTTAGAGCAGAATAGCAATTTGGAAGAATTCTCTGGGCTCCTTGCTTATCTAGGTGGCATATCTGGAATGTACCTAACGGCTAGGATTCCCTGATTGGTCAGTTAAGGGGTGGCTACCTTATCTCTCCCTGCAGTCTAAGGTATTTGTGGCTAACGCCCTACTCCTTTGTGTGTGTGCCTGAGAAGATAACTCTAGCAAAGGCATCTCTCTACCTCCCCCTTCCATTCTTTTGTCAGTTTGGTTGTAAAGGTAGTTTATCTGGTTTTAGCCTGTAGGTGTTCTTGTGCTGCTGCTTCTCAGGGCTGGCCCGTCCATTGAGCAAGAATGTTTTTTGCACAGGGCCCCGCGTTTCAGGGGGCCCTGCGCAAAAAACATTCTACATTAGCACAAGTAGGTTAAAAAAAACAAACCGGCTGCCGCTGCCGCCGTGGCAGCGGCAGAATCAAATGTCCCGTCGTGGGGCCCCAGCTGCCCGGCAGAACCTCCCTGCAGCATCAGCTCCCGAGTCCCTCCCAATGTGCGGGCTTTCAGAGGGAAACTCGCGCGGCTCTGAAAGCCCGCACTTTGGGAGGGACTCGGGAGCTGATGCTGCAGGGAGGCTCAGCTGGGCAGGCGGGGCCCCACGGCGGGACATTTGATTCTGCCGCTGCCACGGCGGCAGCGGCAGCAGCAGCCAGTTTGTTTTTTTAAATCTATCAGGGCTGATGGAGGGAGGGGGGTTAGGACTAGTAATGGGCTATGGGGGGTTAGAACTGGTAATGGGCTATGGGGGGGCTAAGACTGGAAGTGGGCTGATGGGAGGTTAGGACTGGTAATGGGCTGATGGGGGGTTAGGATGTAATGGGCTATGGGGAGGCTAAGACTGGAAGTGGGTTGATGGGGAGAAGGGGGTTAGGACTGGTAATGGGCTATGGGGGGGGGTTAGGACTACTAATGGGCTATGGGGGGGGCTAAGACTGGAAGTGGGCTGATGGGAGGTTAGGACTGGTAATGGGCTGATGGGGGGGTTAGGATGTAATGGGTTATGGGGGGGCTAAGACTGGAAATAGGCTGATGGAGGGGGGTTAGGATGTAATGGGCTATGGGGGGCTAAGACTGGAAATGGGCTGATGGGGTGGTAGGACTGGTAATGGGCTATAGGGGGGGCTATGACTGGAAATGTGCTGATGGGTGGTTAGGACTGGTAATGGGCTATGGGGGTGCTAAGACTGGAAATGGGCTGATGGGGGTTAGGACTAGTAATGGGCTATGGAGGGGCTAGGACTGGAAATGGGCTAATGGGGGGCTAGGACTGGAAATGGGCTAATGGGGAGGGGGGTTAGAACTGGAATGGGCTGTGGGGAGGCTAAGACTGAAAATGGGGTGATGGGGGGCTTAGGACTGGAAGTGGGCTGATGGGGGGCTTAGGACCGGTAATGGGCTATGGGGGGCTTAGGACTGGTAATGGGCTGGGGGGGTGGCTAGGACTGGAAATGGGCTGAGTGGAAGGGGGGCTTGAACTGAAAATAGCTGATGGGGATGGGGGCTTGGAATGGAAATGGGCTGTGTGGAAGAAGGGCTTGAACTACAAATAGCTGATGGGGAGGGGGGCTTGGAATGGAAATCGGCTGTAAGGGGAGGGAGGTAGGACAGGAAATGGGCGGAGTGAGGGGGGCTAGGACAGGAAATGGGCTGATGGAGGGCTAGGATAGGACAGGAAATGGGCTGTTGGGGGGGCTTGGATTGAAATGGACTCATGGAGGGGCTAGAACTGGAAGTAGGCTCATGGGGGGCTTGGATTGGAAATGGGCTGAGTGGAGGGGAGCTACAATTTGACATGGGCTGATGGTGGGGCTAGGAAAGGACTAGAAATGGGCTGATGGTGGGGCTAGGATAGGACTAGAAATGGGCTTATGGGGGGCTGGGATTGGAAATGAGCTGAAGGAGGGACTCGGATGGGGGAGCTAGGACTGGAAATGGGATGATGTGGGGACTAGAAGGGAGCGGATGCTGGGTGGGGCTGGAACTAGAAGGGAGCTGATGTTGGGGGAGGATTAGAATGGGATAGAGCTGGGAGAGTGAAATGGAGAGGGAAAAATATTTTGTGTGGGAGGGAAGACAAATCTACAATTGGCCGGATATTGGGAGAGTAAGTGGGGATTGAGGATGGCGGAGTAAAATTTGAGTGGATGAAATAGGAATGAGGAAAGAGCAAAAGGAGAAAGATTAGTATGTTAAAGCAGATGTAGAGAGAGAATGGAAAAAACTAGAAGAGTGAAGAAAGGACAAATAGACAGCAGACGATGGAGAGTTAGCAGAAGACACGAAGAAACCAGAAGAAAGTGGCTGGAGCAATTGCAACCTGAAAAAAATGCACAAAAGGTAGAAAAATATCTCTTTATTGAATTTATTAACTGAAATATGCCAGATCTGGGAAATGTGCATCATTAACGTCTGTGCTTTGTTTAGTACAAGAGGAAATTAATTTATAGTTTTATTTCTACAGTGTTGTTGGGCTTTTGGGGTTCCCAGTTTAATTATTGTCTTCCTGTTTCTACATTGTGATTTCTTGTTTGGTGACGGTCTATGTTCTGCATGTGTAACTGAGCTGAGGTATTCTGTTTATGTAATTCCTATTTGACATTGCCACTTGTTCTCTTTCCCCAGTAGGTCATGTATTGTTATTCTCTGAAATGTATTGGTTTAATATTTGCAGTGTTTCCTTTTGATAGGTAGGGTATGGTGCTTTGTGAGTCCTGGTAGTGCTGTTAGGATATGGCGGGTTTGCTATGGGTTCTAAATGGGCAGTGTTTGTAGTAGTTCCTAATGTGCCTGGCGGTTGGCACTGGATTATAGTAATGTAGAAATCTTTTAGTCTTTCTTTATCCATACACTCATTAAGAGGCATGTTTACTAAAAGTTAGTGTATGGTAACATTATGCAAATGAGGTCCCTTATGCAAATGAGGCCCCACACCGAGTCTCCGCACATGGCCCCACACCCCCCTTGGGCCGCCCCTGCTGCTTCTGTCTTTGTTGCCAAATATTTCAGCCAGCAAGCCATTTTCTTCTAGCATGCTATGCCCTTTCCCATCTCACAGATAAACAATGATTTTTGTACCCTTAAATACCTAATTAGTTGGAAAATAAACATCTAAAGTTACAACTTACTGTATAAGCACCTAGGAATATTACTGTTGTCTGTAGATCAAGTAACTTCTCATACCACTACACTAGATTCTGATCCGCTTCCATATAGCATTCAAACGTCGTATACTTGTGTAAAAGTGTGTTCACTCCATGGCTCCTTGTTACTTCTCCTCTCTATTCTACCCTTACATTCCTATTCCCTAACTTCATCCCTCTGTCCCATTGCTACCTCTTGGCACCACACTTTCACACTGCCTCAAGTGCCTGGAACAGCATTCCTAAAAGCATGTGCCAAACCCACTCTGACCATTTTCAGATTCACCCTGAAAACTCACCTCTTCAAGGCTCCTTCCTGATAGGCAAAAGATTTTGTCAGTCAGGATCCTGATTCAGGAATGCATTTTTCAGCTTATTCATACAGTACCGGGGCTGATATTCTCTACCTACTCACTTTAATTAAAATAAACTGATCGGTGATAATGCACCAACACAAGCTCTTCTTTTAATCCCTATTTAAAAATCCTTAATTTAATCCCCAATGACCTTCATTAAATCTCTCCAGTCATAGCCTTTATTCTCTTACCTGTAATCCCACTATTTGCTTTTACCCTGTGTCTTGTCAGTGAATTCTGACTAGATTATAAGCTCCAAGGAGTAGGGACTTGTCCACCATGTGTCTCTGTACAGTGCTGCACTCATCTGATATGCGCCATAAAAATGGTTGGTGATAAGAATATAAAGCCATTCTGAATTACACTGTATTACCTTCAAAATGCATCATGGACAGTTAAAAGAACAGAATGACCTAAAGTTCCTCATTATCCCAACTTGCCTGTGACTTGTTTCTTCTTCTTTTTAGTTTGCTTTGTGGTTTGGTCTAATGGTAACCCTTCCTAGGAAGAAAAGGTATATATCAACTATGGCCAGACTCCTTTGGAAAAAGGAACCTCCTATAGCATGTACTCTAGCACTTCTTGCCTTCCATGACTTAGTGTGATCCCTGCAAGGGGTTCTATTTAAGTGTCAACACAGCAGCACATGATTTACTAAGCTTCCTTGCTTGGTTTGCAGTTTGTCGAGCTAAACTATTGGTAACTTAACTACTGGCAGGATCTCCCAGGGTGGACAGATCTGTGAAAAGACGGCAACAACACTGGCAATACTTGCATGGAAGAAAGGCCTGGCAGTTTATTTCTGTATCTTGACACAAAAACCCAATAGATGGTCACAACAAAACAAACTGCAAGATAGTGCTGGAAGATGAGACCCCCTCCCCCTCCCCCTCCTCCTCCTCCTCCTCCTCCAACAGAAAGCACTCAATGGGCTACTGGGGAAGAGATAAAGACACTATAGAGCAGTGATGGCTAACCTTTTTGAGCCCGAGTGCCCAAACTGCCGCACAAAACCAAAGAATTTCCTCAAAGTGCCAGCACGTCAATTAAACCTTAACAACAAAATTTTAGTATCTAAAAACTCTTTATAAAGTTGCCTGAACTATGTAACATCATTTGTAAAGGTTGGAATCTTTGTATTGTCAGAGAATCAATTTGATTCACAATCCTTTGGTTTTCATTTCAATTTATTGGCAATTTATAATGTTTTAATGATTTCATTCAATTTAATGAATTTAGGAAGAATTTGATTCAGTTACACAATATATTTTAAATGTATTATTCACATAACATGTCAAATGTATCCTGAGTAAAAAAAAGATAAACTTCTTAAAACTGTTAACTGTGTCAGGACTCGGTGTGTATTCCCAAAGAATCTATACATGAAAAAAATTAATGTGATGTTTGTTGTTGCATGCATGCTGATAACTTGTCAAAGAGATATCTTTCTACCTTTTTGTGCATTTTTTTTTCAGTTGCAATTGCTCCAGCCACTTTCTTCTGGTTTCTTCATGTTTTCTGCTAACTCTCCATCATCTGCTGTCCATTTGTCCTTTCTTCTCTCTTCTAGTTTTTTTTTTTCCATTCTCTCTCTCTACATCCGCTTTAACATACTAATCTTTCTCCTTTTGCTCTTTCCTCATTCCTATTTCATCCACTCAAATTTTACCCCTCCATCCTCAATCCCCACTTACTCTCCCAATACCCGGCCAATTGTAGATTTTTTATCCCTCCCACACAAATATTTTTCCCCTCTCCATTTTACTCTCCCAGCCCCATCCCATTCTAATCCTCCCCCAACATCAGCTCCCTTCTAGTTCCAGCCTCACCCAGCATCCATTCCCTTCTAGTCCCTGCATCAGCCCATTTCCAGTCCTAGCCCCCCATCAGCCCATTTCCAGTCCTAGCAACCCCCCAACCCAATACCAGTCCTAGCCCCCCCCCATCAACCCACTTCCAGTCCTAACCCCATCAACCCATTTCCAGTCAGCCCCCCCATAGCCCACTGCCAGTCCTAACCCCCCCCATCAGCCCACAGCCCATTACCAGTCCTAACCCCATCAGCCCACCTCAAGTCCTAACCCCTCCCTATCAGCCCATTTCCTGTCCTAGCCCCCCCCATAGCCCATTATCAGTCCTAACCCCCCCATAGCCCATTACCAGACAGCCCCATCAGCCAACAGCCCATACCAGTCTTAACCCCCCCATAGCCCATTACCAGTTCTAACCCCCCCAACAGCCCACAGCCCATTACCAGTCCTAACCCCATCAACCCACCTCAAGTCCTAACCCCTCCCCATCAGCCCATTTCCTGTCCTAGCCGCCCCATAGCCCATCAGCACTCCTAACCCCCCCCAGCCCCCCCATAGCCCATCAGCACTCCTAACCCCCCCCAGCCCCCCCATATAGCCCATCAGAACTCCTATCCCCCCCCATAGCCCATCAGCACTCCTAACCCCCCCAGCCCCCCATAGCCCATCAGCACTCCTAACCCCCCCCAGCCCATCAGCAATCCTAACCCCCCCAGCCCCTCAGCAATTCTAACCCCCCCCAGCCCAGCCCAGCCCAGCCGAGGGAATTTTTTTTTTAAAGCTGTCTTCTCCCGCTGCCGGGGCCGCCGCGGCAGAATCGAGTGTGCCGCGGGGCCCCCCTGCCCAGCACAGCCTGCCCTCCCCCTCTATCCGCTCTCTCGTCACAGCTCACAGTGACACGCGCCGGCTTTCAGAGCGCGAAGGGATTAGTTTCCCTTTCGCGGCTCTGTTAAGCCCGCGGGGGCTGATGGGAACTTCCCATCAGCCCCCGCGGGCTTAACAGAGCAGCGAGGGAGAAACTCTTCCCTCGCTCTCTGAAAGCCGGCGCGTGTCACTGTGAGCTGCGACGAGAGAGCGGATAGAGGGGGAGGGCAGGCTGTGCTGGGCAGGGGGGGCCCCGCGGCACACTCGATTCTACCGCGGCGGCCCCGGCAGCGGGAGAAGACAGCTTTTGTTTTTTTTTTTTAATTTTACTTGCGGACCTTCCCGCGTGCCAGCTGCAAGGCCTTCGCGTGCCACAGCTGGCACGCGTGCCATAGGTTCGCCATCGCTGCTATAGAGTAACAGAAGTAATGGATGCTACTCTATTTATTTTTTTACCATACTCTTTAGAATCAGTGTGGTTTACATGTATACTAACAGGTACTTTTTATTCCCTTGTCCCCAAAGGGCTCACAATCTAAGTGTACCTGAGGCAATGAAGGGTTAAGTGGCTTGCCCAAGGCCACAAGGAGTGGCCATGGGACTAGAGACCCCAGTCTCTCTGGCTTGAGGGTTGCTTGTCCCCATGTGGGAATTGAACCCCTGAGGTAACCTATCCCAACCACTGAGCCACTCCTCCCTTTCTATCAATAATTTCACCTGACTGAAGATCGAACACAGATTAGGACAACTATTCAGAGGGTTGCCATGAGTTGACATCACCTTGATGGCACTTCACAACAACACGAGGAACAAACGGAGCAAGAGACATAGGTTGGTAACAGACTGCTTTATTGATGATAGTCCCTACGCGTTTCGGCAAACGCCTTCTTCGGGGGACATACAGCTAACATAAAATGAAGAAGCAATATTAAAACAAAACAATATTAAATGCCATATTTTAATAAATAGTACACATAGTAAAAAATAATAAATGAATAAATAATGAGGTACATTCAGATAACTTTAAAAATAATAAGAATCAGTCTCATCAGAATTAATGCATGTGCAAACTAGGCACATGTCTAGAGCCAAAAGTCATGAAGGGGCCACAGACCTGCCGAGTCCCCCACCTAAGAATTTATTTAATTATTTATTCACATAATTTAATAGACTGCCCTTTGAACAACAAAATGCCCATCAATATAAAGGAAACATGTCGCACATGAGAAAAAGAGGAAGGGTAGACAAGCAAAAGAACGGGGGAGGAGGGAGGTAGGAGAAGACAGTTCAGAAATGACAGAAGTGGGAAACTTGAGGCCAAGGATGGGTTGCCAGCTAGTGTTTTTAATTAAAGGAGACCGGTGGCTTCAGAACTTTTGAAATGGCAATATAAGTTCCAGTAATTCCAAGAGGGCACTGGCTTAGTAACCAAGAGACCGGGGTTCAATTCCCACTAGCAGGCCTTGGGCGGGTTACTTAACTCTTCATTGCCTTGGAAGAAAAGGCCTGACAATCTACTTCTGGAAAACCCAGGAGTTTCTGGATCGCCAGGAGTCAGCATTGACTGAAGGCACACATTGCATTGCAATTCCCAGAGGCTGCATCCCTAGCACTCAAAATACACTATTCCCCTCTATGTGAGTAATTCTACAGGTGGCTTGAACATGTAGCACAGTATTTTATGTTCTCAGGTAGGTGCTTATAAAATTGCTTGTGAGAATAAGTACATGCTCAGAAAACAGCACCTACTTTTATGCGATATTCTTGTGGCATCCCTGGAGGCGGAGCAGAAGCAGCATTTTTACATGTATTTTAGAACATTTTCACATACTGTAAACGGGGGCGCTGGGTGAGAATGTCCACAGTCTTGGCAAAGGCAAATATTAATATGACTTGCAAAGGATTGTGGGAAATGTAGTCCATTCATACCAGAATCAGCCGTTCACAATAAATTAGTTGTGCTTGCACGAGTGTAAAGCCAAGAAAAGATATTTTATTTATGGGGTTATTTCTCCCAACACAGATTTGCTTGGTAGCACAGAAAAGGATACTTGCTTTCAGTATTATACTTAGAAAAACAAAATCAGGAAAAACAACAACTGAACTTCTTAAGCCATTAAATCAAACCATAAAGACCTTGATGGAAACAGAAAGGTCTTTTCTGTAGGATCCTGCTAATATCTTTTTAGCAGTGCTTCAAAAACAAACAAAACCCACAAAGTAATGAAAAACTGTTCTTTTTCAAGGTTAACTTCTGGTATTTTCACACACACCCAGAAGTGTCTCTTCAGAGCTCACAGGCAATTAGACAAGGCTCAATTGCTAACAATAAACCAGCTGTAAACCTCTTGGCTGGTTTACTTTCTAAACGTGGCTCAAATCCTGCTCAACAGCTTTTCTGAGTAGATCAAAGAACAAGTTTATATTTCTTTGTGATGGTTATTGTATTTTGTAATAGTATATTACCACAGAAGTTTAGACAGAGAGCAATCCATGTATTCACACTGCTCATTTACAATATCCCCTTCTTCTTCAACTATCATAGAATCAATATCATGGATTGGCACAGAGGAATTTCTTAATGGAGCATTCTCAGAACAATACTTGTTTCCCTGCTGTCTTCCAAGTGAATAGCTAGGGCATAGATCAGTGTTCATACCTGAGCTTCCATTGCTGTTAGGGTTCCTCTCTAAATATCCTGGCCAGTATGTAGTCCAGTTTTTATGTCCAGCCTTCCAATCAAGATCCCTGGACACTGGGTCTCTCTTCACATACCTTCTTGCACTGGTCTTAGGGCCCCTTCCAAATGCAGCCGTCTCTCTCACAGGTCCCGTCCGGGGATTCCTGGCTCTGCAACCCCACTCCTCTGGTTTCCTCCAGTCCAATGGAGTATGCCTGCCTCTGGAATGCCTCACAGCACACGTACTGCTATGGACTCCTTTAGACCTCCAAGATGCTTCTCTCTTCTTTCTTCCAAAGTGTTTCTTGCTCTCTCTGTCCGTGAGCTCTGGCTTCTGCTGCCTCTGCTCCTGCTGATGATGATCATGAAGATTCTGAAGATCCTGATGATTCTGCTGTGTAGAATAAGCTTTACTTTTAACCTGTTTAGAGGGCTGCTCCACCCTAGCAAAGCGCAGCTGAGCTGAATCAAGCCCTGCCCTTGGAGATGAGTGCTTGGGGATTACCTCATAGCTCTCCTGATTGAACACACGTTTCCCCACTTCAGCTCTTCTAGTGGCTGTTGGAAACCTGGTGCATTCTGGGACAGGTAGTCTTTTATGGAAACATTCTGTTTTATTATTTCTACCAGCAAAGACAGGTTGCTTGTTCAGAGCCAATTCACCTCTATTATAGCTCCTTCCTGAACTATGATAAGCTTCCTTATCACAATACACACCAATTTCTACTGACAAGGACACATACAGAGTTACCCCTGCCTTGGCCAAATACTGGTTGATTGACAACTGTACCCCACACTCACTCTTAACCTGCTGCTGCTGTCCTTTCCAGAACCAGCTTTTATAGTTTCTCGCCAACCACTTCAATAAATGATCTGAGGGATCAGCAGCCTTTGAAAGGGAAAAGAGCATGGGTCACTGCGGGGTCCCTCAGGGCTCAGTATTTACCCCGCTCTTGTTTAATGTTTTTCTTGCCCCGCTTGCCTTGACTGTCCAGCAATTCGGTATTTCCGGTTATTACTATGCTGATGACCTCCTCCTCATGTATCATACTGACTCTGTCGCCCCGTCTCCCCTCAATGCCTGTCTTTCTGCTGTCTCTACCTGGTTGCGCACCAATTTCCTTTGCCTTAACCCATCCAAATCTGTGGCTCTTTGGTTCTCCCTTAATTCCCCTCGCCCTGACCTCTCCCCTCTGCTGTGCTCCACCAATGTACCACTTGTATCCACCCTCCATTATCTCAGCGTCACCTTGGATTCCTCCCTCAGCTTTCACTCTCATATCTTTCGTCTTGTCCAGAGCTCTTTTCTCTCTCTGCATCAGATTCGCGCTGCACGTCCCTTCCTTTCTCAACCTTCTCTTATCACCCTTGTGCTGTCCCTTGTTGTCTCAAAGCTAGATTATTGTAATATCATTTTTGCAGAACTCCCACATTACCAACTTCATCTCCTTCAGCTCATTCACGACACACCTGCCCGTCTTATTACCCATTCCTTCCCATCGGACCATGTCACCCCCTCTTCTTCTGCAGCTCCACTGGCTTCCCATTAAATATCGTTTTGTTCACAAGATCCTCACCACCACTCATCGGGTATTACACACTGGTGTTCCCTGCTACCTTGCTGATCTTATTCACCACCACCCCTCCCCACGACCACTCCGCTCCTCCTGTGGGAATCGGTCTTCCTCCCCTCTCCAGCCCATGCTCGCCTCGAACTCACCCGCCACTCTGCTTGCTTTTTCCTTGCCCCTGCACTCTGGAACTCACTCCCCTCAGATTTGCACACCAGGGCCTCATTCCCTCGCTTCAAAGCATTGCTGGAGACTCACTTATTTCATCTGGCATTAGATCTTCCCCCTTCCCCCCACAGCCCCTGAGTCCCCCCTGTCAGCTACTAAGAACATAAGATATGCCATAATGGGTCAGACCAAGGTCCATCAAGCCCAGTATCCTGTTTCCAATAGTGGCCAATCTAGGTCATAAGTACCTAGCAGTCTCCCCAAAAGACACAGGTTCCGCAATGCTTATATTGAGTCAAGCAGTGATATCCTGGGTCCCTTTTAATAATGATTTATGGACCTTTCCTCCAGGAACTTGTCCAAACCTTTTTTAAACCCAGCTACACTAACAACTTTTACTACATCTTCCGGTAACAAATTCCAGAGTTTGATTACACGTTGAGTGAAAAAAATATCTTCTCTTATTAGTCTTAAATAGGTTACTTTTGTAGCTTCATTGCATATCCCCTAGTCTTTTTATATTCTGATGACGTAAACAATTGATCTACATTTACCCGTTCCACTCCATTCATTAATTTATAGACCTCTATCATATCTCCCCTCAGCCGTCTCTTTTCCAGGTTGAAGAGCCCTAACCTTTTTAGCCTCTCTTCATAGGAGTATCCTTCCATCCCCTTTACCATTTTAGTGGCTCTTCTCTGTACCTTTTCTAATAATGCTATATCCTTTTTAAGATACGGCGACCAGAATTGCACACAATATTCAAGGTGCAGTCGCACCATGGAACGATACAGAGACATTATAATAGCCTTTGTTTCGTTTTCCATTCCTTTCCTTATGATACCTAGCATTCTATTTGCTCTCTTGGCCACCACTGCACACTGGGCAGAGGGTTTTAACAAGTTATCCACAATGATGCCTAAATCTTTTTTCTGGGTGGTGGTTCCCAATGTGGAACCTTGCATCGTGTAATCATAGTTTGGGTTGTTCTTTCCTAGATGCATAACTTTGCACTTGTCCACATTAAATTTCATCTGCCATTTGGATGCCCAGTCTTCCAATTTATCAAGATCCTCTTGCAATTTTCCACAATCCTCTTGGGTTTTAACAACTTTAAAAAGTTTTGGGTCATCTACAAATTTGATAACCTCACTCATTATTCCCTTTTCCAGGACATTTATGAATATGTCAAAAAGCAGCGGACCCAGCACAGATCCCTGCGGTATTCCACTATTCACCTTTTTCCATTGGGAAAATTGGCCATTTAGCTCTACCCTTTGCTTTCCATCTTTTAACCAGTTCCTGATCCACAATAGTACACTGCCTCCTATCCCATTACTTTTTAGTTTTGCCAAATGTCTCTGATGAGGGACCTTGTCAAAGGCTTTCTGAAAGTCCAGATACACTTTATCAACTGACTCATCTTTGCTACCTGTTTATTCACACCTTCAAAAAACATTACAGATTAGTACGACAAGATCTTCCTTGTCTAAAGCCATGTTGGCTGTCTCCCATTAAGCCATCAATATCACAAAAATTTTGTTCCACTCTCTAACCAAAAAAGAAGTATCACTATTTTTTGCGAGAAATGGGTCTCAGACTTGATCGGGGAAACGTCGGAGAGGAGCTTTGCCTCTATAACCGACTGACCCCTCTATTGCATCAACGACCCAATAGTTTCTCCTTATTTCCCTTTTTTTTATATGTTATAAAATAGGCTTAACACAACGTTCAATGCGCTTAAATCTTCAAGTAACAAATAATTTAAAAACAAAGCTGAACGCTTATCTGTAAAGTCCATAAGGACTGTAATCTCATCCCTGTGATCGCATCCTAACGCAAGTTGACAGCGCCAGTGCGTTTCACCGCTTATGCGGTTTCATCGGGGGAGTATTGCCTGAGATTAACTTTCAAACCGCTTGACCCGGTGAATTCTAAAAAGACAAAAAGGTGCAATCAATACTTCAATATCATATGGAATTATTCGACTGTGTCGATCTCACGAAGGTTACTTTCTGCAGCTGGTAACTATACCTTGTACATCATTCTCACCAGACCCGTTTCACATCCAAAAGACGCCAGCGCATGCGTGGTAAATAACAATAATGGACTTTTATCCTCAAACCCTCCTGTGACGTCAGTTCCATAAATTTAAGGAGAGCAAAAAAGGTTTAAAGGGCTCATGCTCCCCCAGCCTCTTCCTTACTGCAAAAAACGTCAGTTCCTTCAATAATTTTAACGGAGAACTAATCGACTTAACATCTTGTTTTTTTTTAAAAATCTTGTTTTTTAAGAAAATAAATAAAACAAAAGATAATATGATGGAACAAGTCTTCTCACATCTAAAATTTTTAGAGACACACTGACCAGTCAATTTGGGCATTTAGCCCTTCTGGATATACCGTTCGCAAAGTGTAATTCCATCGCTGTTCACACAGAAGAAGGCTTTGATCTCTAGTTTTGTTGGAGGAACCGGTTGTCACTTGATCTATACAAAATACCCGTAATTGTTCAAATTGGTGATCACGTTCTAAACAGTGGGACACTATAGGTGCCTCTAGCTTTTTACATCGGAGACGACTACGATGTTCATTCATCCGAATCCGAAATTAATGGATGGTTTTACCGATGTAAAGAAGATGACACGGACACTGGATTGCATACATCACTCCACTGGAATCACATGTGGTCTGTCGTTTTAAAACATACTTTATATCATGATAGTTAAACTCTGTCAGCTCCAGCGAAACCGAGCAGATATTGCATTGACCACAGGGTATATGGCCCTTAAATGAAGTTACAGCTGTTGTAAAAGGCCGCAACGCCGCCGGACTCAACAGTTCCTTCAAATTTTTGTGGCGTTGCCAAACGCATCGGATAGATCTAGTTTCTAAACCTGGAACACTTTTGAGGATGTTACTATGACGTTTCAAAATTTTCTTCATTTGACCACTGAAAGGTGAATATTTAGTTATCAAATTCACTGATGTCTCATCAAAGCCTCCCCTTGGTGTGGCTGACCCTAATAACAGGTCACGATTGTTAAATCTTGCTCGTGTATATGCCCGTTTTATTATTGACCTTGGATATCCTCTCGCCATAAAATTCCGTTGTAGAATTTTCGATTGTTCCTTAAAAACAGTCTCATCAGAGCAGTTGCATCGATACCTCAAAAATTGCGAAAAAGGGAGACTGTTTTTCAACTGTATTGGGTGAGCGCTATGGTAATGAAGCATAGCATTCTTCTCTACCTCCTTCCGGTAGATCGAGGTGGCCCAATGGTTCTCCTGTCTAGTCACTGCCACATCCAAATACGTGATCCGTTCTTTATGATAAGAATAAGTAAATTGTATATACACATCTTGTTGATTAAGCCAGCCAAAAAATGTGACAAGCAAGGTCTCTGAGCCCGACCATATCATGAAAATATCATCTATGTACCGTCCCCACAGTGAAATATTATGCTGAAAAGGAGATGATGTCAGCCATTTCTGTTCGAATTCTCCCATATACAGGTTAGCTATTGAGGAGGCGCAGGTAGCCCCATTGCTACACCTGAGATTTGCTGATATATTGTATCCCCAAAAATGGAAAAATTCTCAAAAATTACCAACTTCGTTAATTCAGCCAAAAAATCTAAATGAGAATCTGTTAACTTCCTCCGTCTCCTCAATGCTGACATAGTACTCTGGAAGGCAGCTGATTGTGGGATGCTCGTGTAAAGTGAGGTTACATCCAACGTGACCAAAAAAACATCCCTGTCATTAGCTAATCGAGAATGCTGTGCTAGTAACTGTAAAAAGTTATTGGTGTCTTTTATGTAGGAAGGAATGGATGGAAGTAAAGGTCTCAAGAAAGAATCCAAATAGGTTGAAAGAGGCTCCAATAGTGTCCCTCTAGTGGACACTATTGGGCGGCCTGGTGGGTTATCCAGACGTTTATGCACCTTGGGCACCAAATACAACTTGGCTAATGTTGGATTCGTCACGTTAAGATAACTCCATTCCTTCTTAGATATCAGATGGTCCTGTAATGCTTTAGTGGTTAAATCTTTGACACATTGTTGTATCGAGCTCGTGGGATCCTGCGTCAAGATCTTATAAGTTGTCTCCTCCAATAGTTGTCTATTGGCTTCCACTAAATATTGTTCCCGATCTTGCACCACTACTGCCCCTCCCTTGTCAGCTCTCCTGATTACCAACTCGCATAAACGTGCAAGGTGCATAAACGTCTGGATAACCCACCAGGCCGCCCAATAGTGTCCACTAGAGGGACACTCTTGGAGCCTCTTTCAACCTATTTGGATTCTTTCTTGAGACCTTTACTTCCATCCATTCCTTCCTACATAAAAGACACCACTAACTTTTTACTAGCACAGCATTCTCGATTAGCTAATGACAGGGATGTTTTTTTGGTCACGTTGGATGTAACCTCACTTTACACGAGCATCCCACAATCAGCTGCCTTCCAGAGTACTATGTCAGCATAGAGGAGACGGATGGAGTTAACAGATTCTCATTTAGATTTTTTGGCTGAATTAACGAAGTTGGTAATTTTTGAGAATTTTTTCATTTTTGGGGATACAATATATCAGCAAATCTCAGGTGTAGCAATGGGGGCTACCTGCGCCCCCTCAATAGCTAACCTGTATATGGGAGAATTCGAACAGAAATGGCTGACATCATCTCCTTTTCAGCATAATATTTCACTGTGGGGACGGTACATAGATGATATTTTCATGATATGGTCGGGCTCAGAGACTTTGCTTGTCACATTTTTTGGCTGGCTTAATCAACAAGATGTGTATATACAATTTACTTATTCTTATCATAAAGAATGGATCACGTATTTGGATGTGGCAGTGACTAGACAGGAGAACCATTGGGCCACCTCGATCTACCGGAAGGAGGTAGAGAAGAATGCTATGCTTCATTACCATAGCGCTCACCCAATACAGTTGAAAAACAGTCTCCCTTTTTCGCAATTTTTGAGGTATCGACGCAACTGCTCTGATGAGACTGTTTTTAAGGAACAATCGAAAATTCTACAATGGAATTTTATGGCGCGAGATTATCCAAGGCCAATAATAAAACGGGCGTATACACGAGCAAGATTTAACAATCGGGACCTGTTGTTAGGGTCAGCCACACCAAGGGGAGGCTTTGATGAGACATCAGTGAATTTGATAACTAAATATTCACCTTTCAGTGGTCAAATGAAGAAAATTTTGAAACGTCATAGTAACATCCTCAAAAGTGTTCCAGGTTTAGAAACTAGATCTATCCGATGCGTTTGGCAACGCCACAAAAATTTGAAGGAACTGTTGAGTCCGGCGGCGTTGCGGCCTTTGACAACAGCTGTAACTACATTTAAGGGCCATGTACCCTGTGGTCAATGCAATATCTGCTCGGTTTCGCTGGAGCTGACAGAGTTTAACTATCATGATATAAAGTATGTTTTAAAACGACAGACCACATGTGATTCCAGTGGAGTGGTGTATGCAATCCAGTGCCCGTGTCATCTTCTTTACATCGGTAAAACCATCCGTTCATTTCGGATTCGGATGAATGAACATCGTAGTCGTCTCCGATGTAAAAAGCTAGAGGCACCTATAGTGTCCCACTGTTTAGAACGTGATCACCAATTTGAACAATTATGGGTATTTTGTATAGATCAAGTGACAACCGGTTCCTCCAACAAAACTAGAGATCAAAGCCTTCTTCTGTGTGAACAGCGATGGATTTACACTTTGCGAACGGTATATCCAGAAGGGCTAAATGCCCAAATTGACTGGTCAGTGTGTCTCTAAAAATTTTAGATGTGAGAAGACTTGTTCCATCATATTATGTTTTGTTTTATTTATTTTCTTAAAAAACAAGATTTTTTTAAAAAAACAAGATGTTAAGTTGATTAGTTCTCCGTTAAAATTATTGAAGGAACTGACGTTTTTTGCAGTAAGGAAGAGGCTGGGGGAGCATGAGCCCTTTAAACCTTTTTTGCTCTCCTTAAATTTATGGAACTGACGTCACAGGAGGGTTTGAGGATAAAAGTCCATTATTGTTATTTACCACGCATGCGCTGGCGTCTTTTGGATGTGAGACGGGTCTGGTGAGAATGATGTACAAGGTATAGTTCTCCAAGGACAAGCAGGATGAGTCAGCCACACCTGGTGACGTCATCCGACGGCGCCGAGACGGAAGTACTCTCCATAGCTCAGAAGGGCTTTTCGCCCTTCTGAGCATGGGCCAACTGGCCCTGCCCCCTGTCCCGCCCCTAGCTAGCCAGTTTCAGTTCTTCCGCCTTGCCAGCAAGACGGACCTCTCCACTCTCCAACTGAAATACACATTATCCTTCTAGATTCCTAAGTTATATATCATCAGAAACATACAAATCCTCCTGATCCGGGATGAACCTTTTCTCCAGCGCAGAAGCAGAGGATTCGAAAAAGAATGGGCTTGAGAGGAAATCTGCCAGGCAGCAGTAGCCCAGAAGCAGAGGACTCTGAAAAGAATGGGCTTGAGAAGAAAGCCTCCGGTAGCCCACGGCAGCCCAGGACGTGCCTAAATAAGGCCTCCGTCCCCGGCCAGCCTCCTGCCTCTCTCCCCAGGTCGGCAGATACAACGGATCCCGGAGAACGCAGCAGCCCAGGACGTGCCTAATTAAGGCCTCCGTCCCCGGCCTGCCCCCTGCCTCTCCCCAGGTCGGCAGATACAACGGATCCCGGAGAACGCAGCAGCCCAGGACGTGCCTAAGTAAGGCCTCTGTCCCCGGCCAGCCTCCTGCCTCTCTCCCGTGGTCGGCAGAAACAACGGATCCCTAAATAAGGCCTCCGCCATGTGCTCGGCGTCTCCTGCAGTGTGGACTGCATGGCCGTAAGCATAACAGGCACGCCTTTCCCGTAGTTTACTTACGGCCTCCTCAGTCTGGCCCGGCAGAAAAATGCTCCCGATCTCTGCCGCTCGCTGTTGCTGCTATGATGCTGCCTCCCGCGGGAGGCGTCTCCACGCCGGATCCCAGAATTCTTCTCCGGAGGTGAGGCAGCAGCACTAGGTCGTGGGACAGGCCTAACCCTCGTGTAATCCATGGGGGCGGCCATCTTGCCCAGCCAGGCTGCTCTGCATGCCACCGCCCCCAGCTACATGATTGGGCAAAGTTACAGACACGCCCCTCTGCAGGATTGGTCTGTATTGTTCGGCACCCCAGCAGCGCCATTGGCTGGCGCCGTCGATCCTGTCCGTGGCGCCTTGGCTGAGCATAGGGTCATGCTCACCCTCGGCCCCTTTGGCTGCCGCAGAGATGGCGCTGGAGCCTTCACCGTGCCGAGAAACAGCGCCGGCCCGCCGGCGGCGCGGAGAGGAATCACCGACGGCCCCCCCGTGAGATTGATGTGCACGGCGCAGCCACTAATACTACAGTTTGCAGCAGTCCCTCCCTCCCTCCTTGCGGCACTCATTACGGTGGGGATCTCATTGTCTATGAGCGGAGGGGCAACAGGGAAGCCCTTTGCTCACCGGAACAGCAGTGTAGCAATGGTGAAGGCACCGACTGATGGTGCAGGGGTCATGGGTTCTATTCCCCTCTATGCCCAATGAATAAGACTGCTAAGGCACTACCTGCCCTAGCATTTGGAGCCCGTCTTGGTCTCTCCCTTGCTCACGACTCCGTTGGCGCCGGCACGCCAGCCGTACCTGTGACTCTGCCTCGGCTACGGGGGCAAGCAGAGATTCAGGGACAAAATGTGCCGGGGAGGAGAGGCAGTGCGCTGCGTGGTGCGGCCCCTCCTCACACGGCTCCAGGACCTAGCTGCCTCCAGCGGAACAGAGCGGCAGTCCAATGGTTAAGACACCGGCCGATGATGCAGGAGTCATGGGGCCAATCCCCACCCGCCTAATGAATAGGCTGGCTGAGGCATTAACTGTTATGGGTAATATTGCCTTAGCCCTCCTCCCTAAGTGCTCATTGATGCACTCCACGCTAAGTCCCTCCCTCGCATGGAAGTGTAAGTCTGATCCCAGTAGAAGTCAGAACTTCGCATCCACATGTCAAGGCAAAACCGGAGCTGGTGGGAGTGTCTGGCTGAGCTGATACAGCTACACTCCACTCTACTGTAGCAGTTCCTTGTCCCACCACTGGGCTTGGGTGCTTGACAGAGCACTGGTGGTGCCTGTCCAGTCTCTCTCCAGATCCCCCATGCCGAGGAGGCTAAGCCCAGTAGCCACTGACCGCTGACCTCCGTAGGCTCCCGGACTGTTACCAGTCTCTTGCGGCGCTCGCACGTAAATCCTAGTACTCACCAGCGTGTTACTCCTGTGGCCACAGTGGGGTGCAGTACACACAATCTGTGTGTTCAGGAGCATCCTTATGCTCGGCGTCCTTTATGTAAGCAGCGATGAGAAGCTGCGAGAATGTAAAGTGCTCGCCAGTGCCTGTAGGACCAGAAGGTCTCAGGTTCAAATCCCAGCAGGGGGCCCCTGCCAACCCAGTCCCCATACAAGGGTTAAGATCCCGACCAATGATGCAGGGATCAGGGGTCAATCCCCCACAGTGCCAAATGAACAAGTTTGGCTGAGGCATGCATACACTGAGGTGAAAAGCTGCTAGGTGCGATCTCCAACTCTCTCCCTGTCATTCTTCAGTCAGAGAGATCCATTGCATAGGAAAGGCCAGATCGGAAATCGCTTTAAGGATCGAGTTCACTGTCCCCCTTGGTGCCTATTGCTCTCTTGCAGCTTGCGCTGGTCATTGACCCTAGCAACCTTGGTACTCCGTAAGCAGTGAGGCCAGAGGCAGTTCCTGATGTTCTTTCGGCCATCCCGAAAAATAAGTCTCCACGGTAGACCTGAATGGCACCGCCAGCTGGTTCTGCCCCCCACCCAGATCGGTCTACATGGGTACCTCCTGCCCAGAGTGCTATTAGCTAGCTGTCCTTACAACGAAGCCCACTCCTCGATTCGAGGCAGACCTGCTCCCCAACCCACTCCTCATGAGGAGAGATGTAGCACTATGGTTATACATTGCTAAACCAGGAGTCACTAGTGATTCCCCAGTGTGGTTACTATTAAGGCTGTCTGAGGTTCACCCTTAGAACGATCCTGAGGAGCAGCAGCAGTAGCAAGTCACCGACTGAAAATTCTGCGACCCGATATGGCAGGGTGCAGTGCCAGTGGGCTTGCAGGCCCCCTCCTCAGTTCGCTACTGCTCCTACTCATGAATGGATCACCGCTTGTCCTCGGGCTAATGTATCAAGGACAGTGGCAAGGGGGCCTCATCCTCCCCTATCTGGATCACCGGTAATGGCCAACACAGCCGCCAAAGCCACAGCAAGTGACAGGACGCACTTCCCTGTGCTAGAACACTTCGGGTTCTTAGTCAATTACCCAAGGTCTCATCTCCAGCCAACCCAAAACATGGAGTTCGTAAGGGCAGCTGGACACCATCAAGACCAAGGTTTTCTTATTTGGGACAGAGCCCTGCATCTCCAGGCGCTTGCAGAGTGCACTCTAGGCACTTGCAGAGTGCACTGCCGCCCAGCATCTGCTCTTCTACTGGGACGTATAGCATCAAGGTAAACATCAACCCAGACGTCTTCCCATGCGGGAAGTGCAGTCGGCGCTCTGCTCTCAGTGGTCAGACCACAGGCTCCCTGCCACAGGATGATTGTCTCCAGTTCCCTAGCCTACAACAAATAGCACTCGGCTGCATCGACACCCTCCCGCATCTATGGGCTGGAACGCCCTTCCAGACACCTACACCGTGGGGGATTCCCGAAACGGTGCCTCCACATTGGTGGAAGGGGCCCATGGTGGTGACCTCTGCACTCAGGACAGCTGGGTGCCAGCGAAGAACGCCCAGCAAATGAACCCCAGAGCTCCAGGCTATGGCTCAAGCCCTCCGGCCTGCTTGCCACCACCTGCTTCCCTTGCAGAAGGAAACACTGCACTACACAGGCCCCATCAGCGACATCTGTGGCCCTGAACCCAAGAGTCCTATGGCACCGAAACCAGGTCACTATGGCCCATAGTGCACGGTGACAGAGCCCTGCGGCACTAAACCCAGTTCTGTGGGCATGAGTGCAGGGTGGTGAGGTCGAAACCGCTCATGGGACCACATTGCACATAAGATCACATATTCAATACCTGACTACTGGCCCGGCCGTAGTCTCACCCCTTCACAGAAAGGGAACAGGTTCCCTCTTCTCCACAAGAAGGACTCAAACCCACCCTTCCAGGCAGACCTCCGACTCGACTGCAAGAGTGGAGGAGTAGCCTTGTAGTAAGAGACATGGGTCCATTCCCCACGAAGACCCTTGGGCACTTGGACATGTCACATAAACCTTCTTTACTACCTGCAGGTAGGAACTCGCAACAGATCTCCTCTCCCATCGGTGGGCTGACCACAAAGCGCCCTGCCCACCTCGCGGGGAGCAGGAAGGGCAACTGTTTCATACAGTCAGAGCCAGGCCATCCGCACCTGTGTGCTTTGTTTCTCTCCTAACTTATTTATTTATTGATTTATTAACATCTTTTATATACCGCACTATTTGTTGTCAGAGCGGTTTACATATAACAAAGGTTGCACATTCAGAGGACAATGGGGCGCTTACATTATAACAGGAAACTTAAACTTGGTCTTGCCCTGAGTCGGGGAGGACTGGGCCCGACTGGGTTAGGTAGTTAGAATGGCGACTGGAGTTATGCACCTCTAGACAAGGACATTAAGCTCCTCGATGAGGTTGCGAAGCGTCTTCATCTAAGAACCATGCTGGATGTCAGGATTGCGGCGCACCAGTCTCGTCCTCCACCATCTCCGCTCTACCCGTCCATCAGCTCCTCCGGGACAGCCCCAAAGACGCGGCAGACACCAGCATCCAAACACTCCTGCCCACACAAATTGGACTCTAAGTATGTCGTTAAAATCATGCCTGGATTCGACAAGCAACAACCACCGTGGCAACACAGACAGTGTGCTCAGGAGCAGAAGGTCACAGGTTCAGTCCCAGCGGTGACTCCTGCCACCAATCCGTCATTGTTGAATCTGCCCTTCAGTCTCTCCTGCAAGGCTTACACAAGCTGCAGGGCCCGGTCAGAGCGGTCACGCTTACGCACCTCTGGAGCTCTTGCCCAGGATCAGTAAAAGGGCCCAACTCGTCCTTCATTAAACCTGACCAACCGGTCATGGTGTCGCCTATCGATTGAAATCCCGCATGCTCCGCCATAGGATGGAACGGTCATGGCCATATGCAGAGGCCCAAACTAGGCCAAAGGCAAGCACAGGACTTAACTGTGCCAAAGGATCCATCGACAACCTGTCAAGGATGCATCCACAACCTGTGTCCCATGCCTTGGCAGGGACACTTGCAAGCGGCATACCACATGGAATGCGTCGCCTAGCAGTCTTAAGGTCTAGGCTGCGACCCGGGCTCTCCTAACCAAGTCATGAACTTAGTCACGTCTCATGCCCGGGCCTTGCCGCACGCTTCCAGCGTTGATACTGTCGCTATCCCCACACGCAGTGGGTAACTCACATTGAGGACCTGCTGGCATCTCTGCCGTTAGACCTTCTCGGCAGCTGCTCATCAGACCATAGACCCTCGCAACCAAGTGTGACGGCACATTCACACCCAGCGGCCACACGCGCAGTATTGCTATAAGCTCACTTCTCATGGGCGCACACCCATTAGCACTGCACACTGCGCATTGTCCGGTGCGCGTACACAGTGCAGGTTGGCACATGGTGCACTGACGCCACCATCAGGTATTTAGGGCAAATCTTAAACTTCCAGCCCTGATATCGTGTCTCAGAACCTATATCGGCCTCCCCCTTTCCACCGCATCGCATTACAGCTTGGGAGGCACCAGGTGTGGCTGACTCATCCTGCTTGTCCTTGGAGAAAACGGAGTTACTTACCTGTAACAGGAGTTCTCCGAGGACAGCAGGATAAGTCAGCCACACATACCCGCCCTCCTCCCCTGGAAAAGGTCTCGGCCTCGGTCCAAGTACCCGCCTCCTAGCGGCTAAGGCTCAGCTAGTGACGAACTGGCTAGCTAGGGGCGGGACAGGGGGCAGGGCCAGTTGGCCCATGCTCAGAAGGGCGAAAAGCCCTTCTGAGCTATGGAGAGTACTTCCGTCTCGGCGCCGTCGGATGACGTCACCAGGTGTGGCTGACTTATCCTGCTGTCCTCGGAGAACTCCTGTTACAGGTAAGTAACTCCGTTTT
This sequence comes from Ichthyophis bannanicus, assembly GCA_033557465.1. NCBI lineage: Eukaryota > Metazoa > Chordata > Amphibia > Gymnophiona > Ichthyophiidae > Ichthyophis > Ichthyophis bannanicus. The sequence goes on from CM066031.1 coordinate 1,599,429,924, forward strand.
ACCAGCTGCAGAAAGTAACCTTCGTGAGATCGACACAGTCGAATAATTCCATATGATATTGAAGTATTGATTGCACCTTTTTGTCTTTTTAGAATTCACCGGGTCAAGCGGTTTGAAAGTTAATCTGAGGCAATACTCCCTCGATGAAACCGCGTAAGCGGTGAAACGCACTGGCGCTGTCAACTTGCGTTGGGATGTGATCACAGGGATGAGATTACAGTCCTTATGGACTTTACAGATAAGCGTTCAGCTTTGTTTTGAAATTATTTGTTACTTGAAGATTTAAGCGCATTGAACGTTGTGTTAAGCCTATTTTATAACATATAAAAAAAAGGGAAATAAGGAGAAACTATTGGGTCATTGATGCAATAGAGGGGTCAGTCGATTATAGAGGCAAAGCTCCTCTCCGACGTTTCCCCGATCAAGTCTGAGACCCATTTCCCGCAAAAAATAGTGATACTTCTTTTTTGGTTAGAGAGTGCAACAAAAGTTTTGTGATATTGATTTGTTATTGTTCCAACAAACCCACTGAATTTTTGTTGTTTTTCCCATTAAGCCATGACTATCTACATGTTCAGTAATTTTGTTGTTTATAATAGTTTCTACCATTTTTCCTGGGACTGACGTCAGGCTCACCGGTCTGTAGTTTTCCAGATCACCTTTGGAGCCCTTTTTAAAAATTGGCGTTACATTGGCAATCCTCCAGTTTTCAGGTCTTACAGATGATTTTAATGATAGTTCACAGATTACTAATAGCAGGTCTGCAATCTCATATTTCAGTTCTTTCAACACCCTTGGATGTATACCATTCGGTCCAGGTGATTTGCTACTCTTCAATTTATCCTTTGTGTGTCGCTGCTCTACTTTCTCTCCTTTTTCTTCTGCCTGTTCTGCTACTGTCCTATCTGATTAATGGTGTTCTTTCTTCACTCTTTGTTTCCTCTGCAGCCTTTCTTTTTCTGATTGTACACTGCTCTAATGCAATTGCCTGGGCGGTATATCAAATGTCTCAATAAAGATAAAGACAATAAAGATAATTAAAGAAGTAGCTGTGGCTACTGCCCAAACAAAATACATAGCTAAAAGATTACTAGAGGTTTCAAACAAATAAAAAATTCAAAAGTCTTTTTTTTCTTGCAGTCATAGACCGGTCTTAATCCAGTGAGCTTTGGTTAGAAAGTAGGCAATTTGTGGAAGAGCAGTTATGTATCTATGGTGGTTAGATCTATGCAGCCTGCTGTATTGCTGGTAATCTTCCTTCCTGTTTCCTGATTAACTCAAAGTTTATCTGCTTTGGAGCTATGTTGAAAATGCTAGCTGGAGTTTTTGTTTGTTAATCTATTGACTCCTGCTGTAGAGATTTACTCCAAAGATTTTTTTTTTTTGCCATATTCTTGTGCCATGAATTCTGTGAAATGATGTCTAAACATACTCTCAGAAACATTTACCAAGCGTAATCCAGATTCTCATTGATCATCACTAAATGGACAACCAGGATTTGGATTAGGTTTGGAAGGAGTAGGAGAATCCTGGACAATTTGCTCATGTAACCCCCTGCCTGTGTGTGTCCCTTACAGCAGCAATACACCCTGTTTGGCAGACAGAGATCACAACTTCCAAGATCAATGTTATATTTCCACGCCTCTTACCGTCCTAGCTCTCTGGCTACTCTGAAAGGGGAACACACCATTCCTGCACAAACTTTCTTTTCAGTGTACCTTAGAGCTGTTGGCTGCTGTAGATGCAGGCCCCCAATACTGCTCTGTAGAGCTCCTGGCTCTAGTGCAGTGGTTCTCAATCCAGTCCTCTGGGACCCCCTGTCCAGTCAGGTTTTTAGGATATTGACAATGAATATGCATGAGATAGATCTGCATGCACTGCTTCCATTGTATACAGATTTTTCTCATGCATATTCATTGTTGATATCCTGAAAACCTGACTGGCCTGGTGGTCCCAGAGAATTGGGTTGAGAACCACTGCTGTAGTGTCACTAAGTTTTGCCTTACCCTCTCCACTGGCAGGATTGTTCTTCTCCTCCTGTGAGCTGTGGGAAGTGCTGGCATGGTTTGCATATACACAGCAGAATTTGGATACAAACCTTAAGTGATCTGGGTCACCTTCCTACCCCTCTGCTCTCTCCTGATGCATGTGGATCCAGCTGACCATGTGGATCCAGCTAGATGGTATGATAGCTAGTGGAGCCTAAGACTCCCTTGTTCTCCACTTGATTCTGTGTGCCAAAGACAGGGTTCTGCCTTTGGGTATGGTTTATATAGGATTGAATATTCCCTATCAAAGGAGTCTCCTCCTCTGGGACACCAGGCAAGAGTAACCTTCCCTGTTCTAGAAAATTATCAGAACACAGGTCAAATTGTAGTAATTTAGTAGGACCACTGGGGGTCTCTGCTGCTTAAAGAAGCAGGCACTAAGGGGTCTCTACACTCAGATAAGTAATTTCAACTTAAACTTGGAAAGCAGGTGAATGTGTTGAGGGTGATGGCCTAGGAAGAATCTACTCCCCCCCCCTTCCAAACAGCCTCGTAGTGTTTACCTTTAAACTTCAGCGCCGCTGGGTTGTTTGCTTCTGCCTGTACTCTGACACCCGATGCAGACTTCATGTTTGCAATGTGAAATCGGCATCGAACATTTGAAGGGTGGAAACAAACAGGCCAAAATTTAAAGATAAGAGCTGCAGGACTCTTTGTGTCCACTGCTGCTGCTGCACGTGCTGGAGATGGACGGCAGTGGTGGCAATGGTAGCACTGGTAGCATCGGCCCTGCTCGTCAGGAATGCTTGCCATTCAAGAAGCTGTAGTAAACAAGAACAGTAGCACTAACCAATAATTTGACCTGTACTGCCTTTAACAGACACTAGATGGCAGCATTTATAACTACATTGTCTTAACATCTCTCTATATTTGTCATTCCTTCCATCTCTAGCATTTCTGTATCTCCTTCACTGCATCTGTTTTTCCCTTTCTGTTCGGGTTTATTTTTATTTTTTTGTCCTACATTTTGCTGTCCAATTGACAGTATTTTCTCTTCTTCCCTCATTTGCTGTCTCACTGGATCCATCTGGTCATCTGCCGTTATCCACCTGGTCTTTGGATTCCAGTAAAATATCTGACAGCGGGTCTGCAGCGCTCTCTCTCTCTCATTCTCTGTCTCGTTATTGCTGTGTCTGAGATATAGCCTTTGAACACCTGTTCTTTGGATTTCAGTACATTTGTCAGTGATCCTGTATAATCTGGAGCATGTGTGAATAAGGAAACCCTGCCTATGAATGCCACAGCTCCTAGAAGTGCTGAAGATGGAAATTTAATCACCACTGAAGAAATCTTATCTTGCATAATTAAAAGAGCAAGCCACTAGTCAGTCTCTCTCTCTCTCTCTCTGGTTTTTCAAAGAGGGTCAACAAAAAGAGTGAAAACTCATCACTGGTGATCTCTGTACAATAATGCTAAGCTGGGCCTGAAAGTTATTTTACTCTATTAACCTGCAATTGACCTCCCTGACTATACTGACTCTCCTTAGATGAACCATGTCTGTACAGAGTGCAGAAGAGTGAATCCAAATCTGGGCCTCCAGTAGTCTGAGAAACTCAGAATCGAGCAGTGCTGCAAAAGTCAATTTATAAAATTTATTTACAGTGACCAACTCTATCAAACAAATGCAGATACTTATTGGAACCTAAGCGTATAATAATTTCAACCCAATTTATATTTAGTAAAATCTCACTTGGCAAAGAAGGAAGTGTTTTCTCAGCAGATCAAGAAGATGGTTTGTAAAGCGAAGATATTATTTAAGATGGTGAAGAGATGTTGAAATGAGGGGAGAAGAAGGTGAGTATGTTGGAGATAAGAAAGTGAATGCCAACAACTGCTGTGGGGTTTTGTACAGAAAGTTGAGGATTTAAAAATCGATCTGCAAGAAAGGAGTCTGAGTAGATAAGGCTGGAAAAGGAAGAAAAATTGGATTCCTTTTATGAGTTAATGAAAGACAGAGTGAAGACTTTGTGAATACATACGGCTGCAATTGCATTGTCTAAAAACAATACAGATGAGATGTTAGATTGGTTGATGCATCTAGCTAATAAGTCTTTAGAAGAAGAATTTAGGTCCAAGTGCTCAAAAGAAGCAGTGGTGACCTCAATATTAAAGAAAGAGAGTCTGGATGAGATGAAGAGTAATTTTATAAACTCCCATGTAGTCAACACCCATTACAATGTGTATATTTGGGCCTATTCTCTAAAGTGAAGCACCTGCAGACTTTGCTTGATAAAATAGGGGTAGCCTAGCCTGTGACTAGGTTTGCAGAACATGCATGTAAGTTCTAGTATTCTATAACATGCATGCATAAATCAAGGCCATGCTATGCTCTGTCCATGCTCCACTCCTGCTCACACCCCAACGATAAGTTCATAAGTACTCACAATGGGGCTTACTCACGCGCTTACAAAATAGTGACTGCCGAGAGCATATGTGTAAGAGCCCATTCACATTAGGGACTTGCATGAATAAATAGCATGTATCTTTCATCATGCTCAGACCAATTTCAAACTTATCATTATTAGTTAAATTAATTGAGAAAAAAGTAGTAATGCAAATAGGATCATTTTTTTGAAGATCATGAGAGGCTGGATTTAGGGCAAGCAGGCTTTAGGAAGGGGGGTGGCACAGAAACTAAATTGGAAGCCATGTTAGATAAGGTATAATATTGGATAGATAAGATGTTTCTTTGATGAAAGTATCTTTAGATCTAACTGTACCCTTTGATTTAGTGGAACCGTGGAGCCATAGCAAAATATGTAAACAGCTGGGTATTGGAAGGATGGTGGAGTGGATTGAATCATTTTTAAAAGAACAAAGCTTTAAGGTAAAGTATGTTGGATGGTGGTCCAGGGAGCACCAATGGAGACTAGGGGGCTTGTTTACAAAGCTGCGGTAGCGGTTCGCGATCGTTATCGGAGCCGCGACCCCATTGATTTCAATGGGGCCGCGGCTCCGATAACGACCGCGAACCGCTACCGCGGCTTTGTAAACAAGCCCCTAGGTGTTCCAGAAGAGTCACCTATATCTCCATTGTTGTTTAACATCTGTTTGTATCCATTTGTTCAAACTGTGAAAACAGTGGGCTTGTCATTCTATGCATATGTCAATGACATGCAATTATTACCTATGGAGGGGGGGGCTTGACTTTAAAGAGTAGACAACTGAATGAATGCTTGGGTAAGGGGAAGATTAGCTAGATTAGAGTGCTTTGATGTGGAATGTAAATAAGAACAGCTTGCTTTGGATTTAGCCAGGAACAAGTCGCTAGAGACTTTGGCAACAGCCGTCTCAGTACAGTGTAAGGGACAAAAGCCAGATTGAAATGGATCTAGCAAGGCTTGAGAGGAGAGAAATTCAAGGCAGTGGTGGAGAACTGCATGTTCAAGAAGTTTGGAAATGAAGGGAAGAAGGGAGATGGGTCGATAATTAGAAGTACAAGTAGGGTTTCTTAAGGAGATGTATGACCACAGCATGCTTGAAGGCAGAAGGGACAGTTGCAGTGGAGAACGATAGGTTAAGAATATGTGAGATGGAAGGGATGACAGAGGAGGAGATGGAGTTAAGGACACAAGTGGGGATAGGATCAGAAAAACAGGTAGTAAGTTTAGAGGAGGAAAGAAGACAAGAGGTTTCCTCTTCGGAGATCTTAGAAAAGGATGAAAGGGTAGAGACTGAGGGGAAAGGTTGGTACTGAAGAAGCGGGGATGAAGCAGATCTAGTGGAGAATTGGAGTGTAATCTTATGGACTATGTCATGGAAATAGTCGGCTAGGGTTTGGGCAGAAAGAGAAGGAGGGGTCGGAGGTGGCGGCATCTTGAGGAGAGAGTTGAGACTTGATAAAAGATGGCGGGGGTCAGAGGCAAGTTAATTAGTTAGATGGATTTAGTAATTTTGCTTGGCAAGTGCTATGGCTGACTGGAAGCAAGTAAGCATGAATATGAAGTGAAGAGAGTCAGAAAGAGAGTGGGATTTGAGCCAAATGCTCTCAGCTGAGCGGACACAGAAGCGTAGATAGCAGGTAGTTGAAGACAGCCAGGGCTGAGACATAGTGCACCTCACAGGACATGGCAAGGGTGGAGCAAGGGCATCCAGAGCAGAGGAAAGAGCAGTATTTTAGGACATTATAGCCTAATCAATAGACTGAGAGAACAAGGTGGAGGAAAGAGGTGATGAGACAATAGTGGAGAGAGCCAATGGAAGATTCCTAAATAGGTAGGAGGAGACTGGGTGAGATTGAGGTGGGGAGTGATGAAGCATAGCAGATGATGGTCAGATAAGAGAAGAACTGAGGTACAGAAATTAGAGGGTAAATAATTAGAGAAGAAAACAAGGTCAAGGCAATGACCGTGCTATTGAGTGGGGGCAGAAGGGCAAAGCTTGAGGTTAAATGAGGAAGTAAGGGAAATAAGTTTGGAAGCATAGGGATCAGAAGGGTTATCAACATGAATATTAAAGTCAACAATAATAAGGGAGGGGGAAGAAGAATCCAGAAATAAGGAAAGCCATGAGTCAAAGTCAGTGAGAAAGGTAGAGGTGGACTTGTCAGGGTAGGGTTGCCAACTTTTTCACCGAGAAAAACCCGACACCTGTGGCTTGCCATGCTCCACCCATTCTCTGCCCCTAGTCCCACCCCTGCTCCGCCCCCAGCCCCACCCACAAAAATTACCGAGGATTCAGTCACACCCCCCCTCAGTGTTGGTTCTCACACCCCCCTCCTCTCAGTGCTGGTTCACTCACTCACCCCCCCCCTGCTGACTCACTCACCCCCCCTCCCCTGCTGGTTCACTCACCCACCCCCCTGTCACTCACTCACCCCCTCCCCTGCTGGTTCACTCACACCAACCCCCCTCCCCTGCTGGTTCACTCACACCACCCCCCCCCCTCCACTGCTGGTTCACTCACCCACCCCCTGTCACTTACTCACCCCCTTCCCCTGCTGGTTCACTCACACCAACCCCCTCCCCCCCCCCTTGCTGGTTCACTCACACCACCACCACCATCCCCCCTTGCTGGTTCACTCACACCATCCCCCCCCCCCCCGTGGTGGTTCAATCCCACCACCAGCCCCCCCCCCCCCTTGCTGGTTCACTCACACCCCCCCCCCCTTGCTGTTTCACTCACACCATCACCCCCCCCCCCTGCCAAGCCGCTGCTTCTGCTTTGTACAGAGCAGCAGCTGCAATACACTTACTTTGAAAAGTAAAGACAAACTGTGTAAGGAGCCCTCCGGTCATCGCAGAGCCCGAGGAAGTGATGTCATGGGGGCGGGCTCCTCACAGGTTGTCTTTCCTTTTCAAATTAACTTTAGCTGCAATAAAGTTAATTTGAAAAGGAAAGACAACCTGTAAGGAGCCCGCCCCCATGACATCACTTCCTCGGGCTCTGCGATGACCGGAGGACTCCTTACACAGTTTATCTTTAGTTTTCAATGTAAGTGTATTGCAGCCGCTGCTCTGTACAAAGCAGAAGCAGCGGCTGCACTGCTATGGGGAATCGCGTTCGCGTTTGCGCCGCGGACTTCGGCACAAAAGCCGTTTTTTTGCTCTGGCCGCTCCCGATCTTGCGGCCAGAGCAAAAAACCGGCTTTTCAATGGCCAGTTTTACATCTGTGCCGGCAGCTGGCCTGGCTATGGAAAAACCGGCCAGGCCGGCTGACAACCGGCCGGTTGGCAACCCTAGATCTATAAATAGTGGATATCTGGAGAAGTAAGAGATTAAAAAGGCAGAGGGAATGGACTTCAAAGGAGGAAAAGGAGTGAGTAACCATGCTTTTACCCATTACTCCAGGGTGAGGCGAGAGAGAATTCTCACCCACAGGAATCTGCATTGTCGGCAGAAACTAACATAATGGCTCGGCGCAAGTAGCATGACTGCAACTAATGCCACTTCAGTGGGTGGCTTTAGTTGCACTGGCAGCCGTTTTGCCACGTTGAGATGCAGTAACTGCAGGGGGATGTAACTCCCCCCTGCAGTTAGCCTATGGCCCCACACTGGTAATGTGACCCATGCATATGTTACCAGCACCAAGCTTAGGAAACATGCTGCTAAATATGCCAAAAGAGAAGCTCAACAGCACCTATGCAGCACCTCCCATTACACAAAAACAAGAACGACTTGGTACCGCAGCACAGCATTTTCCACATTCACAAAAACAAGAGAGACTCAGTGGCCCCTACAAAGCACTTCCAACCTTCTGAAAAACAAGAGGGATTTTGTGACCCCCAACACAAAACCTCCCACTCCAACATGAACACCAAGAAGGTTTTGGCAACACCAACATAACTCCTGAAACTGCATATTGGACCAGCATGGTGTTAATGTAAATATATATTCTGCAAAAAACAAAGGAAATGCAAGATGCTCGTACAACAAGGAACTAAAAGACAAAGTGAAAACCACAGCGCAGTTTATAACACCAAATTATAAAATTATAACTCATTTGATTTTGTTATAAACTACGTTATGGTTCTCGCTTTTTCTTTTGAAAATAAATTCTGTATCCACAGAAACCTCTCCCTCAACAATGGGTGCAGAGCAGAAGTAGGACATTCACTCACAGAACTCAAATATATTGAAAAAAAATCTGATTCTGGTCATCTCACTAACAACATAAACATTCTCCAGTACCAGGCATATTGTGAACTAATGTAAAACCCTACAAAAGTCACTGAAGATTTACAAGGCCAAATCTATCATACCATACTAGCATAAACTTCCAAAACTCATACAACAAGGGCCTACCCAGAAAAAAACAACACTATAAATACTGCAGCAGGTCCTAGAACATCCATACACCTATTTGAAAAACTGAACAGTACAGATCCCTACGTACAAACTCCTTATTAACAGAACATCTGGCCTCGGTCACACACTCAGAATACAAATCCATACCAAATACAGAATAGGTGACTACAACCTAAAGTAAAACTAAAAATATATAGACAAAAATTAATCTAATACCCCAAGAAGCCAGACTGCACATGTGGTGCAACAAAAGAGAAATAAGAGGTGCAGTTCTCCATATTGTGTAAAATATAAAGATAGCTCAAAGTCCAATCACTAAATTGAAAATAAGATTATTTCTTCTACCTTTGTTGCCTGACCGTTTTATTCTCTGATCATGCTGGCCCGATTTGAGGCTTCTGCTTTCTTTTGTCTTCTCTTAGCTCTCTTTCTATGGTCTATAGTCCATCTGCCATTTCTAGTCTCTCCTTTGTTTTCTTCACTTCCTTCCATCTTGGATATTGATTTTTTTCCTTTCAGCTTTCTTCCATTTATTTATCTCTCTCTGTCCACCCAGATTTCACTACTCCTTACTATCCATTTCTCATTCTCTCTTTTTTATGTCATCTACCTACCGCTTTTCAACCTTCGGTCCTGCCATTCCCCAGCTTTTCATCCTTGGTACATAATTCCCCAGTCTTTTGCTCACTCTTTCCCCCTCCATCTCTATCATCTCTCACCGCCATCCAGTGTTTCTCTCTCTCTCTGGCTCTCTGTTTCCCTCCATCCAGTAGGCTGTGGCAGAGGTGCACTGTCTGGGCCTGCCTGGTTGACAGTCCCAGGCCTGCGGCAGCATGGCCTCCCTGCCTCTGCTCTATTGAATTAGTCAACACTCAGCAGTGGTCTGCAAACTTGTTTCTCTCCCCTCCCCTCCCCTCCCCTCCCCAACACACACAATATCTGCCCCCTCTCCCTTTTTCTCTCCCCCAGTTTATGCCTCTTTTACCACCTGACCCCAGCATAAGTTCCATTCCAGTTTCAGCTCCTTTCCAGTTCCCCCCTGCATAAGCCCATTTCCTGTTCAGCCTCAGCATCATTCCCCTTCCAGTCCCAGTACCCCCTTCAGTATCAGCCTATCTCCAGTCCCAGCAACCCTCCCCAGTATTAGCCCCCTTTCCAGTCCTCCATTCCCAGTATCTTCCAGTGTCAACCCCCTTGCATTCCCAGCACCACCACTGGTGTCTGTTCCCTTCCAATCCCCCTTCTCCACTGTCCAGCCTCTTCTAGTCCAAATACCATCCCAGATGTAAACTCACTTCCAGTCCTAGTGCTCCCCCCCATGTCAGCTCCCTTCCAGTCCCCCTTCCCTCTGTCCAGCCCCCTTCCAATGCCATCCCCAGGTGTCAGCTCCCTTCCAGTCGCAGTGCCCCCTCCCCCCGATGTCAACTCCCTTCCACTCCCTCTCAAGTACCGTCCCCAGGTGTCAGCTCTCTTCCATCCCCTCCTTCTCCCCCCGTACCAGCTTCCTTCCAGCCCCCTCCTTCTCCCCGTACCAGCTTCCTTCCAGTCCCCTCCTTCTCCCCCCGTACCAGCTTCCTTCCAGCCCACTCCTTCTCCCCCCGTACCAGCTTCCTTCCAGTCCTCTCCTTCTCCCCCCGTACCAGCTTCCTTCCAGTCCCCTCCTTCTCCCCCCGTACCAGCTTCCTTCCAGTCCCCTCCTTCTCCCCCCGTACCAGCTTCCTTCCAGTCCCCTCCTTCTCCCCGTACCAGCTTGCTTCCAGTCCCCTCCTTCTCCCCCGTACCAGCTTGCTTCCTGTCCCCTCCTTCTCCCCCGTACCAGCTTGCTTCCAGTCCCCTCCTTCTCCCCCCGTACCAGCTTCCTTCCAGTCCCCTCCTTCTCCCCCCGTACCAGCTTCCTTCCAGCCCCCTCCTTCCCCCCGTACCAGCTTCCTTCCAGTCCCCTCCTTCTCCCCCCGTACCAGCTTCCTTCCAGTCCCCTCCTTCTCCCCCCGTACCAGCTTCCTTCCAGCCCCTTCCCTCTTGCATCTGCTGCCATCTCTGTGTCGGTCAAAAAAAGCAGCTGCAGGAACATTTCTCTTTACTCCCCGTGGCTCTGCTGCCTTACAAGCTGCTGGACCATGGTGTTTCTAAAGGCGGTAATAAACATTTCCTATTTCTTGTGAGAAACAGGAAATGCTTGTTACTGCTGGAAATGTCATGATCCAGCAGCTTCTAAGGCAGCAAAGCTGTGGGAGCAAAGAGAACTGTTTCCACAGCTGCTTTCTTCAAAGTGGCAGTTCAGTGAGGGGGCAGCTGGCGATGGCACCCCCCGACGTAGCTGCTCCCCTGCCGTGCTTACCCAGCTTACCAGGTAGCGTGGTCCTGTGTGGAAACTGCTCTTCTCTGCCCAGCTAAATGTACACATGGGCAGCTATAGCCTGCATGCTGTTAGCTAGGCTATACAGAGGTGTTCTGATGGATGTTGTAGCCCACATAGTCGGGATCCTTGTCCAGATATGTATACTCTGTGGGGAGATTGATAATACATACTGCATGGGAAGAACTCTTTCTTATCTAGAGCCACCACCTATGGGACACAGGATTCTTGGGTTAGAACTAGGAAAGACTAGAAGGCTATTGCCCCTGTGATCACTCATTGTACTTACTTTTCGCTCCCAAAAATGTAAAGCCCAAGCCAGTCCTTCAAACACCAGTCAAATACTTATAAGCATATGGAGGCTGGTCTCAAACTCCAGCACAGGTGTCTCCGACTCTGGCACCCTTGTGCTCCTGGAATCAGTACCTGGGGTAGCTTCTGATTCCTGCCACTTCTCATTCAGAATTGGAAAACACGTGTCTCTCCATTTCCCCATAGCAACCCATCCACCCACCAACTCCTTATTTTAATTGCTTAGTTATAACAATGTATTGGCTTAGCCAGCCAAAACCTAAAACACTGTTATGGTACAATGACTCAGTCAGCCAAAGACAAAATGCTGTTGGTGCAGTGGCTTAGTCAGCCAAAGACAAGAAATTGTCCTTGGACGGTGATATTTATATCATTCAGATTCCCTCCCTTTTTGACAAGGACTCCTCTTACCATTACCTCATTAGCGAGGGAGACCTCCACTTAGGTTTTTTGCTGTCCTAAATTATGTGGATTATTATCCAGCATTGAAAATCAACACTATCCAGTGCCATCAGTGATTTAGCTCTGATCAGAGGAAATATTCAGAAGTGCTACCCAATAGTACTACTGAATATCCCTCTCAGTGGAGCTTATCTAGCTAGTAGGTCCTATTAACTAGAGAAGTCCTTTGGAATATTGGCCTCAATGAGTTTAGGTGGAGATTTCTTCCATGCTTAAAGAGATGACTCAATCATGTGCCTCCTCTGTGAGTGGGCTAAAGTTATAGAATGCCATTTCCGTGCTGCTGCATTTGGAACAAAATGTATTACCATTTTGGAAATGCCTTAAAGTCCATTGTTAAATGTGCTTTTGGGGAGGCTCCATCCATCTGTCTGTCCATCTATCTGTTTGCCTGTCTGTCTGTATGTATCTGTTTGTTTGCACATGCACAAATGCGTATAGTGTCACTCTCCCTGCATACTGGAACACACACAAGACTCCCAAAAACAAGAGGCAAAACAGGCACAAGACCAACACGCATACAAATATAAATGGAGCACAGAGACCACTAAACACCCCAGCTACAATCACAATAGAGCTTGTCAATGCCAGATCTATACGAAACAAAATTAACAGAATAGCAGACCACGTAGATGATCAGAGTCCCAACATACTGTGCATCACAGAAACCTGGCTCACCCCCACCGATAACGTACTACTTAATCAATTAGTACCATCCACCTACTCTGCATTCAACTGCCCACGCACACAACGGAGAGGAGGAGGGATCTTGATCATCGCAAGGAACAGCCTAAGATTCAAGTCCCGAAATGCCTCAAACACAAATCAATGCAACACCATCACTGTGGAAAACAAACGGATGACCCTATGCCTCACCTACAGAGCCCTGAATACGCCTCCAGATGAACTAGCCTCAACTCTAGAAGAGGTCTGTGCTGTCAACACAAATCACAAACCCTTGCTACTACTAGGAGACTTCAACCTAAAATCCACCAACACAATGGATGCAGAAGCTTTTCTACGAGCCATGGGAGCCTTACAATACACCCAACTGATCAATACCCCAACGCACAGACACGGATCTTCACCAGACCTCATATTCGCGCCTAACTTTCTATTGGACAGCAGTAACATATCAACACCCAATGTCACACCTGTACCGTGGTCAGACCATCACATAATCAGAATAGAGATTGCGCCACAGGGGCATAACCACGACAAAAATCTGGACAACCCAACACCACAAAGAAGATTTAAAAGCTTCAACAAGGACCAATTTTTAAAGGACACACTACCACACCTGAGCACAGAAGCAGGGGATCTAGACAAACAAATCAGAAAATGGAACAGCATCATCAACACAGCTGCCAAAGCCACCGAATACAGACCCAAGAAGCCTCAACACACCAAAGCACATCACACACCCTGGTACTCAAAAGTCATACAGAACAAGAAGAGGGAACTCAGGAAGTTAGAACGGCGATGGAGACACACCAAGTCACCCAACACTCAGGCACTAAACAAAACAAAAAGAATACAACGAACTGATCAACCAAAGAAAGAAAGAATACCACACTAACATCATACTCAAATCAAACAACAAACCGAGAGAGCTCTTCGAAATTGTGAAAACCCTCACCAAAGATCAGAAAACTGAGAACGAAGTGCAAATAGACCCTCAAGCATTCGCAGACCACATCCAAGAAAAATTCCATTCTACATCACAATGAAAATCAGACACAAGCACCAAACCAATTACCCCCTCAAGAAAAACCTGGGACAGATTCAGCACCCCATCCACAGAGCTGCTCTCACATATCATCACCACACTCAATACAAGCACGGCTCCAACAGACCCATGCCCAGTTACATGGATTAAAGCAACAAAGTCAAACTTCATCCACACCATACACAACATGGTGAACATTTCACTAACACAAGGAATCATGCCAGACCAGCTAAAACTCGCCACAATAAGACCAATCCCGAAGAAATCACCACTCGACAAGAACAACCCAGCAGCCTACAGGCCTATCTCAAGCACCCCTCTACTGGCTAAGATCATTGAGAAAGCGGTACAACATCAGCTACAAGACCACATCGACAACCACGCACAACTGGACCTCAACCAACACGGCTTCCGACCCAACCACGGAGTTGAAACACTCCTGTTATACCTATTTAACGACATACTACACATCATAGACAACAGCAAGAACGGAATACTCATGATCTTCATCGACATATCATCAGCATTTGACACAGTGGATCACAGAACCCTACTAACAAGACTACAGAACATCGGACTAAACGGAGCCACTCTGAAGTGGTTCCACTCCTACTTAACAGACAGACAGATACAGGTCAAGATCGGTCCCAACACATCCCGACCCATAAAGGTCATGCAAGGAGTACCTCAAGGATCCGCACTATCAGCATTATTATTTAACCTCTATATCCAGCCAATATGCAGCATCATAAAAGAACACTGGATAAAATACACAATCTATGCGGACAACATAATGATATACACACCAATCACCTTCGACAACCCAGACTACTCCAAGATAATAGAACGTCTCAGGCACATGAACAGCTGGTTTCAAGACAACAACCTGACCATAAACTACAACAAGACTGAGGCACTAATCATCACACGAAACTCTGACTTCATCCCTCCTCGCAACATCAAGATAGAAAACACAACCATACCCATACAACCAGAAGTGAAATACCTCGGAGTGACACTGGACAAAGAACTGAACCTTCAGTCCCACATCAGCAGAACCACCAAAAATGCATACCACAGGATGAGACCAGTCCGACGCCTCAAACCCCTCCTCTCTCAGGATCGCTTCCGCACAGTCTGTCAGGCACTAATAACCCCAATCCTAGACTTCTGCAACCCAATCTATCTTGGACTATCAAAACAAACAATAAGGTCACTGCAATTGGTGCAAAACACAGCAGCATGCATAATATCTGGTACCACAAGACATGCACACATCACACCCACTCTAAAAGAGCTACACTGGCTACCAATCAGATCCCGCATCAAATACAAGACAGTCATACACATATACAAAATCAAACAACAATCATCAGCTTTCAGCCTACACCCACTCATACAACCAGACAGCAGCACAAGACCGAGGAGAAGAGGCACATCCAACCGTGTCAACACTCCAAGAGACATCACCAAGGTACGCAAGGACACCGAAAAACAAGCCTTATCAAAGGCGGCTCCAACAGTTTGGAATGCCCTCCCCAATGAACTACGGTCAAAAACGAACATTAAGGACTTTAGGAAGCTGCTAAAAACAACCCTCTTCATAGAGCACTACGGTGACATCATTTAAACTGTGCAACAGACAATCCCTCAGATCAACCACCCTCCCCTCTCGTCATGATTATGATACTGAATAAAGTCCTGGTGCACATAAGATTGTAAATAGCACACACTGTAAATAGCTCACCAAGAATCAACAACCATATATACACACACACACACACATGCACTCAATGCTCACTGCATGCACACACTAGACATAGCACTTGGTTGATTGTTTGCTGTGTAGACCGCCTTGATTGTAGGAAAAGGCGGTATAGAAATCTATTTTAAATAAATAAATAAATAGTGGCAGCCTGAAGAGCCAGTGGAAGCCACTATCCTTCCTATTTCCCTCGGCCTGCAAACTAGGGGTTATCTTTGACACCTCTCTCTCCTTCTCCGCACATATCCAGCTTGTAGCCAAGACCTGCCGTTTCTTCCTCTACAACATTGGCAAAATCTGCCCCTTCCTCTCTGAACACACCACCAAAACGCTTATCCACTCCTTAATCTCTTCTCGCCTCGATTATTGCAACCTACTCCTTGCTGGTCTCCCCATCAGCCACATCCTTTCCCTTCAATCTATACAAAATCACACTGCTCGAATAATCTTCTGCCAGCCTCGCCACGCCCACATGACTCCTTTTCTCAAGTCGCTTCACTGGCTTCCTGTCCAGTTCCGCATCCAATTCAAACTTCTCCTACTGACCTATAAATGCATTCACTCAGCGGCCCCTCAATACCTCTCATCTCTTATCTCTCCCTACATCCCTTCTCGGAACCTGCGCTCTGCTAGCAAATCACTTATATCAATGCCGTTCACCCGCACCGCTAACTCCTGACTTCACTCCTTTCACCTTGCTGCATCTCATGCCTGGAACAGCCTACCTATATCTATACGCCAGGCACCCTCCCTGGCCCTCTTCAAATCCAGGTTGAAGACTCACCTCTTCACCATTGCTTTCAGATCCTGACTTCTATCCTTATCTTATCTTAACCCCGTCAATTCTCATGACCATATTTTATTGACCTTACTGTGCCTTGTATTGACCTTACTGTACCTTGCACTAATCTGACCTTTACCCTGTAATGTTCTGACTAGATTGTAAGCTCCAATGAACATGACTCTGATGGGCAGGTACTGTCTCTTGCATTCTGGCTAACTCTTGTTGGTTGGCTGTACAGCGCTACGTGCGTGGCGCTCTATAAGTGATAAATAGTAGTAGTAGTAGTAGTAGTTCCACCAGCATGAAGAGCAGAGCTGTGGCCTTGCTGTCTGAAAACAGAGAAGGGGAGGGTAAGGTGGCAGAGCATAGATAGAAGGGGAGAGTAAGGACTGAAGCATGAAGAGAAGGGGTGGGGTTAGAGTAGGAAAGCAGGAAAAGTATAATGGAATAAGTGGGGCTAGAGAGAAGGGGTAGGGAAGAGGAGAGCAATATTGAGGAGGGGCAGAATTAGATGGACCAAGATTTGAGAGACAGTGCAAGTGAAGGAGTGAAAAGCAGAGAAGGGAGAATACAAAGATGGTTGGGAGGGGAGAGTGCATGGCCTGGTGAAGGGAAGGAAAGATAATGCAGGAGGGAGGGTTGTAAAGGGTAGAGATGGGAAATCCCCATGACACACTCGCACACACACATAGATGAATGCATGCACCGCTCAACACACCCCTTGACTTACATGCACGTATGCACCACCCAGCACCTCATGACACACACATACCCAGGGCCGGCCTGTCCATTGAGTGAGAATGTTGTTCACATAGGGCCCCGCACTTCAGGGGGACCCATGCTAACTTCATTCTGCAGAGTTTGCTGGGCCAGCTTCAGAGGGAGCCCGGGACTCTAGAGGCCCCGGCTCGCCTCTGCACAATGCTGGAGTGAAGAGCAGAGTGCTCCTTCACTTGCACTGTATTCACGTGAAGCCCGCTGAGTGCCGGGAAACAGGCAATGACCTTTAAACTTTCCCAGCACTTAGTGGGCTTCACGTGAACACAGCGCAAGTGAAAGAGCACGCTGCTCTTCATTCCAGTGCTGTGCAGAGGCAAGCCAGGGCCTCTACATCCTTGGCTCCCTTGTAAGCTGCTCAGACAGGCACGGGGCTCTTTGGGGTAGGGGTGGAGGCTAGGATAGGACTGGAAATGGTTGATGGGAGGCTAGGAATGGAAATGGGCTGATGGGGGCAAGGATAGGACTGGAAATGGTGATGGGGGTTAGGAATGCAAATGGGCTGATGGGGAGCAAGGATAGGACTGGACAGGGGCGGTCCAAGGGGGGTGCGGGGCCATGTGCGGAGACTCGGTGTGGGGCCTCATTTGCATAAGGGGCCTCATTTGCATAAATATTTGCATAATGTTACCATATACTAACTTTTAGTCAACGTGCCGCTTAATGAGTGTATGCATAAAGAAAGACTAAAAGATTTCTAATCCAGTGCCAACTGCCAGACACATTAGGAACTACTACAAACATTGCCCATTTAGAACCCATAGCAAACCCGCCGTATCCGAACAGCACTACCAGGACTCACAAAGCACCATACTCAACCAATCAAAAGGCAACACTGCAAATATTAAACCAATACATTTCAGAGAACAAGAATACATGACCTACTGGGGAAAGAGAACAAGTGGCAATGTCAAATAGGAATTATATAAACAGCAGAGATAATCAGCAGAGATAATCACACCAAGGTCTTTTTCCTGAACTGTGCATACCAACCTTTCTCCCCCTATCTTGTACATTTCTCTTGGATTTCTGCTACCCAAGTGCATGACACTGCACTTTTTTGCATTAAATCGTAGTTGCCAAGCTTTAGACCAGTCTTCCAGCTTTTGTAGATCTTTCTTCATGTTAACCACTCCCTCAGGGGAGTCCACTCTGTTGCAAATTTTTGTGTCGTCTGCAAAAAGACAGACTTTTCCATTCAGTCCTTCAGCAATATCACTCACAAATACATTGGGCCCGGCACTGCAAAAACTTTCAAAATAACTGCAAAAGTTAAGAGTTTACATCAGGCCTGGGCATTGTTTCTTGGAAGCCCAGGCCAGATGTATTCCACCCTTTAGGAAAGGTAGAAGAAAGGCCAAACAACTGCTAGCAAGGTTTAAAGGTGAGGTCAGAGAGACAACTTTCAGAAAATGGAGAATGGGGCCACTCAACATAATCACTTGCAGGCCAGATGCAAGGCACTGATAAGGCAAGGAAAGAGAGAATCTGAAAAGAATCTTGTCATAGAAGCAAAAAAACGTATAATAAAAACTTTTTCGGGTACATTCATGGCAAAAAACTTGTGAGAGAGTTGGTTGGAGCATTAGATGATAGAGGTGTAAAGGTGGCACTAAGGGAGGACAAGGTCATAGCGGAGAGACTGAATGAATTCTTTGCTTCAGCCTTTACTGAAGAAGATGTAGGGAAGTTACCCATGCCAGAAATTATATTAAAAGGTGATATACTGTATCAGAGGAATTGAAACAAATCTTGATAAACCTGGAAGATGTAATACCACGATTTAATAAACTAAAGAGTAGCAAACCACCTGGACCAGATGCTATGCATCTCAGGGAGCCAAAATAACTAAAAAATGAAATTGCAGACCCTTTATTAGTAATTTGTAAACTATCATTATAATCATCTATAGCACCTGAAGATTAGAGACTGGTTAACCTAATACCAATTTCTAAAAAGGGTTCCAAGGGTGATCCAGGAAACTACAGACCCGTGAGCCTGATATCAGTGCTGAGAGAAATGGCAGAACCATTATAAAGAACAAAATTACTGAACATATAGATTGTCATAGTTTAATGAGACTAAGCCAACATGAATTTAGTCAAGGAAAGAATTGAACCTAGGACTGAAAACCAGACGAGGAAGACAAGGTGGGCTTTCCAGGGCGATACCTATGTGGGATTATAGGTATTGGGGGCTCTTGCCATTTCCAGGAGAATGGTAGTATCCTCCGGAGTAAGAACCTGAATCCACTAAAGCAGAGCTTGAGTTGACAGACCTACACATACAGCCAACTGGAGGATAACAGCAAAATTTAAGAACTGAATCTTCAGGAGAGATTCCATCTTACGATCTGGGATGGTGGTCCACTTCATGACTGCCATGATAAATGTGCATCCCCCTGAGGTATGCTGAACTACATGGTAGTCCTCCTGTGGTAGGGTATATAGCCCTTTAACCGGAAAATCGGGTAAATTCCACTCCGAGTGGACCATGCTGTTGATAACCTCCAGAAAAGGAAAGGCCCTTGTAGACTTCCAGACCCCCTGCAGGAAGGGGTGTACATGCAGTACCTGCTCTCTCACCAGAGGGTCAGCCATACACAGGGCAGAAGACACTTGAGCAATTAAAGTTACTAGTTCCTCTTTCTGAACAGGCGGGTAATACCAGAATCATGATAATCTGAAGGAGAAGACGTCATCCTCAAGGTTGGAATCATCAGCTGAGGCATAGGAACTGGACTCTAAGCTTCAGCCAAAGGAAAGATGATCTGAATCTCCAAACTCCAATTTCCTCTGAGATTGCTTTGGAGGTGGCACTCGGGCCAGGCTTCAACTTGCCACCAGCCCTTCTTCCAAGCAAAAGATAGCGAGAGGACCCAGAGTCTGAACTGCCACTGCAGAAGGACCAAGCTTGCTTGCATGCAGAAAGGAGAAGAATTTTGGAAAGGACAACCTGGAGACAGGGAGCTCCCTGACAGGAATAGAGTCCTCACCCGTTGGGGAAAGATTGGACCTTTAAGAGAATGGGAACAGCCAATAGAGTGAGCGCTTGAGTCCAAGGCCTGGAGACCGTCCTTTTTCACTGCCACATCCACTGTCTCCTGCAGCAAAGATGTGAAGGCCAGGGCACCCATATCCCCTTGCTGCAAGAGGGAAAATGTGTCCTCCCCAAGGGCACAACTGAAGCTTCTATGCAAGAATCACAGAAACCAGATTCCAGCAATGTAGCTCTCCGCTTTCTGCAAACCAGGCAGCATTTCTTAGAAGCAAGCATGTGTCTGTGCCAACATCATGAATCTTAGATGCTGCTAACAGCCTGACTTCACAGAGGGCATGCAGATAAGGCATGCTGCAGCACACATTATGGCCACGTGGGCACCAGCACTGTGCACTACAGCCACATGGGCATTAACACCATGCACTATGGCTGCATACAAAGTAAGGCTGCGTACTTAACACTTACAGTAAGGCACATACAAAAGCATATAAAGTGCAGCTACCACAGGTGGGCAGCTCAGTGAGGTGGGAAAACTGGCACTACACCAACGGACGCCCTGAGCGACCCAAACCCGATGGACACACCGCCTGGCAGACAAGGTCGAGTAGCCCCTACAAAACAAATCAGACAAGACAGACTTAGTTTTGGTACTCACCCCTGGGGAGCACAAGGCAGGCAAACCATGCTGAGCTCAGTGTTACTCCCCAGATGCTAGGACCTCCTTGTGATTTTGGGGGAGAGCCAGTGGAGGGGGGGGGGGAGGGAGGAGGAGGGAGGGGGTACTGAGGTCGTGTGAGGCTTGAAGAATCCTTTTCCAACTCCTCTTTGTGAGCAAAATCAATCTTTCTCAGAGCTTTTCCCAGATTTTATCAGAACTGTAAAAACTTGCACCCATCATCTGCTAGAGACAGAGAAATAATGAGGTATGCTGCAATGGGAACTGGCTGTTAATGGCAGGATGATGTCATAAGAAGCCTCTGGAATGTTTCTCTGTCTCCACATCTGCTTGTCTGGAATGGTCTAGCAGGACCATATGGAAAAGGCAGACTTGCTTACACAGGGATAGGATTAGAGAACTGCAGGGAGAGCTTTTAAAGTCTGAAAAATGTGCAGACACATTAACCACCCTTCTGGCATCAGGGCATTAACTTAAATATCATTGGAATCCTATAAATGCTAGACAGTTGTCATTTCTAACCTCCTGAGTACTGATCACATCTCATAGTCCCACTCCCACTTAAAATTTGGACTCCTGGTATGTGCCTAGTTTTCATCTAGCCCTACCCATGGCAACAGAAATTATTGCCAATACATATAACAGCCAACAAGAAAACTGTAAGATTCTGTCATTAGTTTTCAGGTACAATTAACAACAAAGAAAATGAAATATACATTCAAATAACTTAAAATTCAGCACATCACACCTAGATAATAATTGTGTAATCCCTGTGTGTGCATACATGTGTGTGAGTTTGTGTGTATCAGTGTTGGGTGTTGGGTGTGGTATGAATATGTTTGTGTCTGCATTTGTTGTGTATCTTGTGTGGCACAAGGGTGGTAGGAATTAGATTTTTGTTTTGTTTTTGTTTTTTAGAGTGGGGGCATTTTGGTGGTTTAGAGCAGTTACAAAATGGTAGTTTTCAGGGTGGGGTAGCTTCTAGACAAATGGGGCAGTTGCAAGTGGTAATTTTTGAAGTGGAGCAGTTTGTAGGGTGGTATGCAAGTTGTGGGGATAGTTTTTGAGGTGAGGTATTTTACGGGGGAACCAAGGTCAGTAATATTTGGGGTGGGGCATTTTGGGGAAATTTGGGCAGTCTGCAGAGGATATTTATCAAGGGTATGGGCAGTTTTTGGGGTGACAAGGCATTTACAGGAGATAGTTTTTGGGGGTGGGGTAGTTTTGAATAGTGGAACAGATGGGAAGAATCATTTGGTGGTGGTTAGTTGGTGGTGGTGGGGCAGTTGCAGAGGGGTAGTTTTGGGGATGGGTGAGTTTGCAGGGTGTTGATTCAGTTGTGGGTGCTGTTTATTGAAGGTGGGGTAATTTTTGAGAATAGGACAGATTTCATGGTAATGGGGCAATTGTAGGGGATAGTATTTGAGGATGGGAAGTTAGAGTGGTATAGTAGTTACAGGCCGCATATTTTTAGGGACAGAGGCAATTTGTAGGTTGTTGGATAGTTGTGAGAGGTATCACTTTTATGGGGTGGGGGATTTTGCAGGATGCTGGGATCTTGTGTGGGATATTTTTGGAAGTGGGTGCAGTATGTGGGGTGGTGGTGCAGTTGCGGAGGCACCTTTTAGGGATGGGGTAGTTAGGGTTGTGGGGTGGTTATTAGGAGCATTTTTGGGGAATTGGGTAGTTTGTGGGGTGGTGGTATAAGTGCAGATGTAGTTTATGGGGCAGAGCAGTTTGTGGATTATTGGAGCAGTTGCAGGGGGCATTTTTTGGGAGGAGGGGTAGTTGAGGACAGGACATTTTATAAGGATGGGTGCATTTTGTGAGGTGGTGGGCATTTGCAGGGGGTAAGAACATAAGAAATGTCTTACTGGGTCAGACCAAGGTCCATCAAGCCCAGTATCCTGTTTACAACTGTGGCCAATTCAGGCCACAAGTACCTGGCAGGTTCCTCAAGAGGCACACAGGTTTCACAATGCTTGTCCTGGGGCAAGCAGTGGATTTCCCGGGTCCTCTTTCATAATGGTTTATAGACCTATCCTCCAGGAACTTGTCCAAACCTTTTTTAAACCCAGCTACACTAACAGCTTTTGCTACATCCTCTGGTAACGAATTCCAGGGTTTGATTACGCGTTGAGTGGAAAAATATTTTCTCTTATTAGTCTTAAATACGTTACATTGTAGCTTCAGTGTGTGTCCTCTAGTCTTTCAACTTTTTGATGGTGTAAACAACCAATCTACGTTTACGTGTTCTACTCTATTCATTAAATTATAGACCTCTATCATATCCCTCTTCTGCCATCTCTTTTCCAAGCTGAAGAACCTCAACCTTTTAAGCCTCTCCTCATAGGGATATCCTTCCATCCTCTTTACCATTTTTGTCGCTCTTGTTTGTATCTTTTCTAATTCAGCTATATCATTTTTTTTTTAAGAGTGGGTGCAGTCTGCAGGGTGTTGGTTTAGTAGTGCAAAGGTATTTTTTGAGAGTGGAGAAAACTGCGGAGAGGACATTTGAGAGGGGTATTTTTACGGGGTGAAGGGAGTTTGCTTGGTTGGGACACTACAGAAAAGGGAGAACGAGTTTCAGTGTTTGTAGATTTGTATGCTACAGAAGTTGAAACGCTTTCTCCCATAGAAATATATTGGGCTATTTTTTTGGATGCGGAGGCTTTTTTCTCTCAAACTCCCAGTCAGATTTGACCTATTTTGAACTCAAGATGTCTTTTTATTGTTTTTATTTTTTGTACATACCAAGTTTCATCCCATTCCATTGAATTTCCAGAGAGTTATTTTGCCTGCAGACAGATAGAATGACAAGCAGCCATGGGTGGTTGGTGACTCAGCATTTGGTGAGGCTAAATTAAGGTGGGGCTGGGGAGGGGCTAGGCCAGGTGCAATGGAGCATGACACGGCGAGTTTAAGTCCTTGGGGTGGAGGGCAACACCTATGTCAGCAGTAAAGGGCCAATGAAGGCATGACTGAACACAGCAGGGAAGGATATCTTCACTATGAGCCCTTCCATCCCTGACATCCAGGCCCTCTATGCGCCTGGTTGGAATTGGACGCACAGAGGGAGTCGTGATTCTGATCCCACGGGGCATGTCTAGCCCTATGGGATCAGAATCGCGAACAGGCCTGCATATGCAGGTTGGGACCCCGATTCTACCTGGCTTGCACATACAGACCTTGCCCGACTAACTCAGTCAGGGTTTTTCAATGGAACTGCGGCACCATGGTGTCCGGTTTCCATGACACCACTGCTCCGTTGAAAAGCTGCGATCCCCGGCTCATAAAGTTCATTCCCCGCAACCTGACCCCTGATCTGGCCTCCCAGGGCCAGGGTCAGGCAACGGTGAATGCCCTGTGCCCCTTGTCACCCCTTCTTAGCCCCGGGCCTGCCATTCCTCCCACATCGGGGAACTTATTTCATCTCAGAGGTGGAATAAGTTCCCCATACAAGCTGTCGTCCCCGGATGTACAGGGCCGACATTGGATTCAGCCTTGTATGTCTGGGGCTGACAACCGCCCACCACCCGCCCTAACTCTGCCTCTGAACCACCCCTTATCCACACCTGTCTAACTTCCTGGTACAACGAACAGGGAAGTTAGGGTTGGGAGGGAGAACAAAGAGCGGGGATGGACGTCCCAACGGGATGTCCATCCCCGCTATTCGTGCCACAGAATAACCCCATATGTGACTGATGCAACTGCACCAGCTGACCCCACTCTACACCCTGTTACAGATGGCAATATGCATGCTGAATATACTCCAAGGGATTGCATGCCAAAAGAAAATAAAAAAAATGTACCAAATAATACAATAGATAGAACAGTGTTTGCAGTATTCTAGAATATATGCAGGTACTTTAACTCGGCTTCTGCTCAGCTCTAGTCCTCCATCTTCCCATCGACCATGTGAACAGTGATGTTCAGCAGCAGCACTAACAGAAATCCTATAGTTACATTAAGATGTCAATTTAGAAATCAGAATATATCTCCAAACTGATTTCTTTCATGTGAAGTTCAGGCAACGCACAGTGAAGCAATAGTTTCATTTTCAAGTCTTGTCTGTTCAGCACAAGCTGAATTTCTGCATCAAACATGCATAGAAAAATAATGTTTGCCTGAACAATACCAAGCATTGGACTAGATTTAGTAATATGTATTTGGTATGTATTAATGTGATTAACAAGAGTCATTAGTAAATAAGCCCCATTGAACATAATGGGACTTATGTTAAAAAGATGCACATTCAATCACATTAGAGTGCATTAATGTTTAATAACCCCTGTTAATTCATTAATGCATATTAGTAAATCTAGTCCATAATTGGTTAAATATGTAAAGATAAATTTCAGCTTAGGATCACTTGGCCATTTTATTTACTGATTGGAAACATGGTCTTGGTGAATGTTGTTGGACTGTAAGCGAGATTAGTGCGTCAGTGTCAGCTATGCTTAAATTGAGAGCTAGTGCCTTCACCTGCAATGTTTTGTAATCTGTACCATAAATTCATAAAAATGTAGGGTTGACAACTGTAAGCTCTAGTTATTTGTCTGTGTAGGCAACATTTGCAGGCTTCTAAACAAACTCATATTATTCACCCCTTCTGCCTCTCCTCCCTCTCTCTGGGCAGACATGGCACTTTGGCAATGACAATGGCTTTGTTCCTTTAGCCCATTTATAAGAAAGGAGGAGGAAGAACTGAAAACTGCAAGGAAAATCAATTAAAATGATGTCATTATTTATTTATTTAACTGTTGTTTATACCACTCTATCATAGGATTCAGAGCGGTTTACATATAACATGAACCAAGAGGGCGTTTACATAGAACAAGGGTACTAAACTGGGATGATTATATAGGCTTACAAATAATATACATGTGTAGTCGCAGTGGGTAAAATTAATGCAGCAAATGGTATATACAGAGCAATTAGTTAGTATGAGGAGTGGGTTGAGGGATACATAGTCTGTGGAAGGTCCATATTAAATGGACAGTGTATGAGGGGAGCATCTGGGAGGGGGGTATGAACTTGGGATGGGTAATTTGTCTGGGTGGGCGAGGAGTTAGATTGGGTTGGGAAGGGAATGCAAGCAATCCAGGTAGTTGGGAGGAATTGGGTCTGCGGACTGTGATAATTAGGTATTTACATGGTGTTCATGGGGTGTTCACATAATATTCTATACAGAGAAAAGTTTTTATTGCTTTCCTCTAGTCTGATAGGTCATTAATGGCTCTTATCGAGTTAGGTAGATCGTTCCATAATGGAGGAGTATATAAGAAGAATGTTCTCTTACACGTTGTTTGTTTGGCTTTTATCTTGCATGCGGGGATGTCCAAAGTATTGTTATTTGAGGTTCTTCTTACTCTGTTCTCGGGTGTCTTCTTGAAGGACAGGGGGTGATATATTGTGCATTATCTTGAAGATCATTAATAAAGTTTTGTATTTGGAACGTGTGATTACTGGAAGCCAGTGTAGTTGTTATAGTGTGGGGATTATGTGGCAATACCTTGCTGTTCCAATTATTATGCGAGCTGCAGTGTTTTGTAACAATTGGAGTGAGAGTATTGTTTTTTTCAGGAGGCCTTGTAAATTATATTACAGTAGTCTAATATGGGGGTTACTATCGTCTGACAGACTAATTTCACAAGAGATGTGCTGTTGACATCATCTAGAGCTCTAATCCTCAGCCATCTTGTTACATGACTCACAGAAGACCTGCTGGAGCCCTGCAAAATGTTGAGAGTAGAGTTAGGCACGTCCAGGCTTTGTTGTCGTTATGGATTACAAGTGAGCGCAGTATAAGCCTTCTTGGAAACTTCTAAAGGTGTACAATGGGGTTTTGTTTTTGTTTTGGTGGTCGGGGTTTTTTCTTTTGTTTGTTTTGTTTTAGTGTGTGATATTGCAAAATAGCACACACTAAAAGTTGACCAATCTTCCTTTGATTAAAAACTTTTACAAAAGCTCACCCAAATTCTCTTGTATCTCACAACTCCCTCTCCTTTTCCCTCCCCACTTCTTTCAGCTATCTTGCCCCATCCATGTGTCCAAATACACAAACCCTTATCACAAAGCAAAAAGCATTCCATAATAAATGCCTAAGGTCTGGAGTGGCACTGACAATGGTTTAAGGAATGTTGCAATAATTCATAGACATACTTCTATTGGAATTGACAGGGGACCTTTTATTCTATTCACTGCATGATTTTGATTGCTGGGTCAGAGGAGGTTATCGAGATTTTGCAAGGAATTCTATACTATTTTGCCCAAAGTGCATTACACCTAAAAGGCCAGCACTGTGGAAAAAGCCATCATGAAGATTCCTTCACAGCTAAACACCTGTCATCTGAAACAGTACTATAGCAGTACAATGAGAACAAACACACTGATACTCGTGCATAAAACTTCCTTCTGTGGCGCTGAGTGACAGAATGCCAAATGGAACCACACAACCAATCACTTGCTGCTCAAGAATGTTGCCATCCAGTATCACTAGCTGTCATATCAGGTGACAAGAAATGTCAAAATTAGATATAGGGTAATGAAGCAGATACTTGTTTATTAGGAATGTGCATTTAAGACTAATAGCAGCACAAGATGAATGAAGCCATTTTCGGTTCATATACCATTAAAAAAAACCCGAACGACAGAGGATCTGGAAAAAGCTGAAGCCTTATTTGTGCATGCCATTCGTTTTTGACAAAAATGTGATCTCTAGGGCCAAAGAATGGATCCAGGGAGAGAAGGAAAAATCATAGAGCATGTCATCAAACATGTTTATTATCATTCTCGAGTTCACACAATTTTTATTGATTTACATAATTTATAAAACAAAAGCAAAAAAAAAAAAAAACAGAAAAAGTCAAACAATCAAACATAAGCACCCTAGCTGCATACAAGTACAAAGAAATAGTCAGGGTTGAGTAGTGTCAGAAAGGGCAGAAAAACAATGCAGTCGGAAGGATGCCAAGGTCCTGAAGATACGCCTTCAAGGGTATCCACAATTTCTACCCCGGCAGCCGAGCCAGATCGAAATGCTATACATTTTTCCTATTTTTGTATCAGACATACAGAATGCCACTGAAAATGGAATGAAATCAAATTTGCATTCTTCCAATTAAACAAAATAATTTGTATGGCAATAACAATCAGCAAATCAAACAATTGGTCCTGTGAAGGAGGTAGAGGAACAGTCAATGAGAGAGAATGGAAAATTAACTTGTCTTAAAAAAGAGGGGCAGCAATGTGGAAGATTCCTGCAGTCTTTCCCAAACTTCCTGCCAGAATTGTGGGAGCATAGCACAGTCTAATAACATATGACGGAGAGTACCTGGAGCCTATTCGCAAAGCCAGCATCTATTACTTGCCGATAGGTCCGCTCGCCATGGAGTCCACACTGCCCTATGAACTACAAAATAAAGGAACTGCACTAAACTAACTGATCGACAGGGCCGATTGGTATGAAGCCAGAATCGTTCCCATTTGGGTGGCTCCAAAGACACACCTAGGTCATGCATGCAGATCTCCATAAGCCCCACCCTGACCTTGTATCGGGCCTCTCGAAAGCATCGATAGATATGTGACACAGCATGACCTTTCCCTCTAGCCATTGACTGATACCTATAAGGCTAGGTGTGGCCTTCAAGAGGATTAAATCAATCTTCAAATGCAGAATACAGTATTGAAGTTCTTGCCATTGAAAGGCCTGCAATGCAGGGAGATGGAATTCAGCTTGCAAGTCAGTGAATGTATACAGTTTGCCACCAGTAATTACTTGTGGTAGGACCCATAAATCATGAGAATGGCAGCTCAGCCACAAAATAACCTTCCAACTAATATGCAATCGAGGGTTATACCAAAGAAGCACCCACAGGGAACTTACCCAGGGCGTCTCTAGCACAGCATTAAGCACTCGAAGAGCCATCTGTGTGGCCTTTATAGGGGCTAAAGGGAGAAGGACATTTGGCACTCACATATCTACCAAAGCATACAATAGAATGGTCTGCGCAATTGCCCACTCCATGGACAACCATATAGGTGGCTTGGATGTAGGGGAGTTTGCCTAAGTCAAAGGAGACCATAGTGTACCAGAAAAGACAGATGATAAAGATAAAAATCCGGGAAACTCCCCCCCCCCCCCCCCCCCGGCCGCTTTCATGGCTTTTAAAGTCCTACGGGCAATACAGGGCTGGTGATTCTGCCATTAATACCTAAGAAAGAGGAACTCCGCTCATCAATGTAAAGACAGATGACATAACCCAGGCATTCTAGCAAGAAGATGGTTGATTTGTAGAGTCCAAACCATCCATATGGCCTCTATCCATCCCTACCAGGAAATAGCGAGAGGGGAGCACTTGCTGGAAGCATCCATGATGAGAGAGAGGATCCTATCCATGTTCAGCAGTTGTGATTGTTCCAAATCACAAGTGTACTGAGCACCAAGATAAATAATGGAACTGGGTGCCCATTTGAGATTACAGGGGCCTAAATTCAACTGGGTTGTGCTCATGCTAAAGGGCATGACCTCAGACGTGCCCCAATTTATCTTGTATCCCAAAAATTGAGAAATTGAAGAAATAAGGGAAAACAATGCAGAAACAGAGGTTGTAGGCCGTTGGAGAAAGAGCAAAACGTCATTGGTGTACACTGCTAACTTACTGGTCACATTCCCATGTGTAAAGCCTTGAATAGCCAGAGAGAGTAGTTACTCACCTGTAATAGGTGTTCTCCAGGAGCAGCAGGAATCAGTCCTCACATATGGGTGATGTCGGCGCCGACGGAGCCCCCGTGCGGAGCATTTTCCCAGCTTTCATAGAAAGCCTTTGGGAATGCAGCGCGCATGCGCGGTCCCCTTCCCGCCCAAGGGTGCCATCTTGCTCAGTCTGATGACATAGCTAAAAGACAGCAAAAATAGCAAAAACAAATCATATGACTGCAACTCCAAGGGGAGGAGGGAGGGTTGTGAGGACTGATTCCTGCTGCTCCTGGAAAACACCTGTTACAGGTGAGTAACTACTCTTTCTCCAGGACCAAGCAGGAAGTCAGTCCTCACATATGGGACTCCCTAGCTCAGGGCTACCAGAGGCCCCAAACTGAAACAATGAGCTCCCTCTAGAGCCTCAGCATGCAAGAACAGAATCTTCTCTGATAACGTCCCTGACAGGTAGCCCAACACCAGGGCCGGAGGGTAGGAGTTGCCTAGACCCCAAAGAGATTATGGAGTACCGCTTGCCTGAAAGCACTGTCGCTGCAGGACTCCCTCTCAAGGCAGTAGTGGGCCGCAAAAGTCTGGCTTGAAGACCAAGTAGCGGCCCGACAGATGTCTGCCAACAGAACAGAGCGGAGATGAGCCACTGACGCAGCCTTCACCTTGACACGGTGAGCCGTAACTCGACCCTGCAATGAGAGGCTGGCTGCCCTGTAAGCCCAGGCGATGCAGTCAGCCATCCATATGGACAAAGTACGCTTGGAGACAGCTAAGCCCAACTTATTTGGGTCATAAGAGATGAAGAGCTGAACTGCCCTCCGGTGCTCCCGCGTATGGTTAAGGTAGAAGGACAACGCCCTCCTACAGTCCAGGGTATGCAAGACCATCTCAGCCCGGCTAGCATAAGGCCTGGGAAAGAAAGTCGGAAGAACCACCTCCTGATTGAGGTGGAAGGAGGAGACAACCTTTGGAAGGAACTTAGGGTGAGTCCGTAAGACTACCCTGTTCCTATAGAACCTAGTATAAGGTGCTTCTGACACCAGGGCCTGAAGCTCACTCACTCGCCTTGCTGAGGTAAGGGGCTACCAGAAATAGCATTTTCCAGGACAGAAAACGCAGAGGGCAAGTAGCCATAGGTTCAAATGGTGGGCAAGTAAGCCGTTGCAAGACCACATTTAAATCCCATTCAGTGGCAGGTGGATGCACTGGAGACTTAAGCAAAAGCAGGCCTCTGAGGAAGCGAGCCACCAAAGGATGACTGGAGAGAGACTGACCCTCCACTTGTGAGTGGTGTGCTGAAAGAGCACTAAGATGAACTCTAACAGAATTGGACTTAAGGCCTAGGTTGGAGAGGTGAAGCAAATACTGCAGCACCACGGGTACCAGGCATGAGAAGGGATTCTCGTTGTGTTGAGTACACCAGGTAGAAAATCTACACCACTTAAGGGCATAAGACTTTCTGGTGGACTGCCTCCTAGAGGCCAAGACTACGTCCTCCACTTCCCTAGGCAGTAGTAAAGACGCTAGGACTACCCTTTCAGCAGCCAGGCCATCAAATTGAGGGACTGGAGATTGGGGTGCAAGAGGGATCCCTGCTCCTGAGACAGGAGATCGGGTTGCATCCCCAGAGGAAGAGGAGTGTCCACCGCCAGTTGCAACAGTAGTGGGAACCAGGGTTGACTTGGCCACTTGGGGGCCACCAGAATCACTGAGGCCTTGTCCCGGGTCACCTTGAATAGTATCTTGGACACTAAAGGCATGGGAGGAAACGCATATAGTAGGCCTGTAGACCATGGAATGAGAAACGCATCCGCTGCTACTCTGAGAGGATGCGGTTGTCTGGAACAGAACCTGGGTAGTTGACGGTTCTGAGGACTGGCAAAGAGATCTATGGTTGGAAGACCCCATCTCAGGAAGATCTGTTGAACCACTAAAGGGTTCAACTGCCATTCGTGCGGCTGCAGGATCCTGCTCAATCTGTCCGCCAGGTAATTCTCCTGACCTGGGAGGTAGACTGCTTTGAGAAGAATGCCATGATGGACTGCCCAGGAGCACAGTTTCTGCGCTTCCTGACAGAGAAGGCGGGACCCTGTGCCCCCTTGTTTGTTCACATAGAACATAGCCACTTGATTGTCCGTCTGAACCAAGACGGACTGGTGAGAGATGAGATGAGAGAAAGTTCTCAGGGCTAAGCGGATAGCTCTCAGTTCTAATAGATTGATCTGCTGTGCGGCCTTCCAAGGAGTCCACAGGCCTTGAGTACATGCCCCTTGGCAATGTGCATCCCAACCTTGAAGAGAAGAATCAGTTGTCAACACCTGAGAGTGTGGAGGCGCCTGAAAAAGCACCCCTTGCACTAGATTTGGAAGATGAAGCCACCATTGCAGAGAAGACTGTAGTAGGCTGGACACCTGCACTTTGTCCATGAGGCTTCCTGTGGCCTGGTGCCACTGAATCCTGAGGCCCCATTGAGCTGGCCTCATGTGTAGACAGGCATTTGGAGTCACATGGACCGTAGATGCCATGTGGCCTAAGAGCCTCAGGAATTGTCTGGCGGAGACCAGAGAATTGCTGTGGAATAGCCTGGCTAAAGCCATCAATCTGTGGGCCCTGTCCACCGGTAGAAAGGCCTTCGCCTGAAAGGTGTCCAGTCGAGCTCCTATGAACTCCATGTTCTGGGAGGGTTGCAAACTGGACTTTGCAAAGTTTATGACAAACTCCAGGTGCTGAAGCAGAGCGACAGTGCAAAGGTTGGCTTGATTGGCCTCTGGTGGGGATTGACCCCTGATGAGCCAATCGTCCAGATATGGAAAGACAAAGAGGCCTTGAACCCTGAGGTAGGCCGCTACCACTGCCAGGCATTTGGTGAATACCCTGGGAGCGGATGTAAGGCCAAAAGGCAGTACTCTGTACTGATAATGGTTTCCTCCCACTACAAATCTGAGATATTGTCTGTGGTCTGGATGAATAAGGATATGAGTATAAGCATCCTTTAGATCTAAGGAGCATAGCCAATCTCCCTGCTGGAGGTAGGGCAGCAGGATTCCAAGGGTAAGCATCTTGAACTTTTCCCTCTCCAGGAACTTGTTCAGGTTGCGCAAGTCTAGGATGGGTCTGAGGCCTCCTGTTCTCTTTGGTACCAGGAAGTACCTGGAATAGAAGCCGTGACCTCTCAGGTGGTGGGGCACCGGTTCCACTGCCTTTTCCTTTAGAAGACCTGCCAACTCCTGCAGGAGTAAGTCCCTGTGCAGAGGGAGTCTGGGAGGCTCCCCTGGAAAATAGGAGGGGGGTACCTGGTGGAAGTGGAGGAGATAGCCCTTCTGGACTATACTTAGAACCCAGGTATCCCTTGTGACGGCTGACCACCTGTGGGCGAACAGGGCCAGCCTGCCTCCAGTGCTGATGGAGGCCAGCTGAGAAGGAGAGGCTATGCCAATGCAGTCAAAAACCCTCTCCCTGCTGAGCAGGAGCCGGAGTAGGAGGCTTGGGGACTTTCTGCCTACGGGGCCCATGACCCTGCTCCTTGGCCTGCTGACCCTGTTGGGGAGCTACAGAGGCCTGATAATGAGGGTACTGTTTATAGGCAGATGGCTTCCTCGAGTAAAAGGTCTTTTTTCCCGAGCCCTTCTTCTGAGAAGGGGCAGAGGTTTCTCTGGACAGCCTTGTCCGGGTAAGAGTCTCGGTCTCGAGTTCTGCAGCCTTGTCAGCCATGGGCTTGCCAAAGAGGTTTTCACCTCGGCAGGGGACATCGACCAACTTGTCCTGCACCCATGGCTCGAGGTCCGATGACTGTAGCCAAGCCTGACGGCGTGCACCGATGCCGGCCGCGGCTACTCGGGCCGAAGCCTCGAAGCCATCATAGGCTGATATAAGTTTTGAGCACTCATGAATACCCAAGGACAGAGCATTGAACCTCTGCAAAGGTTCCTCAGAGAGACCAGCAGAGAACCTCCTTTGCCAGGTCTCGAAGGTACATGCCCATGTACAGTTGGTAGGTCTGGACATGGCAAGCAAGCATAGAGCCCTGGAAGCACTTCTTTTTTTTTTTTTTAATTCTTTATTTTCGTTTTATAACAACAAAGGAAAAGGAAGACATACAGCTAAAAGACAGATACATAACGTGTAGTACATACACCAAAGTAAACCCCTACCACCCCCCTCCCCCCTGCTTCTTCTCTAGAAAACTAAGCATTCCCGAAGCGGGCATGTACAACATTATTGTGTTACAAAACCTAACGGTGATCGAAAACATGATGAGTGCACATTATACAGGCATGTTAGAACAATGAGCAGATTGTACATAATCATTAAGCATCTGCCATTTAGACAAGCGAGAGTGAGTTTGGACATGGGGAATAGCTCTCCGAGGTATCTGCTCATATTTACTATATAAGCAGACGAGGTTCCACCATTCATTGACAGTAAGTCGAGAGCTATCCTTCCAATTCCTCGTGATTAAGCATATAGCTATACCCAGCATGAAATCAAGGAGAAAGCGACCCTTCTTGGGAAGAGAGGGGACCTCCGCCACAGAGCGGAGTCCCACGACCTTCCAAGAGAGAGGTTCATGAAAGTGTAAGATAAATTGAATACGACCCCAGACCCGCCCCCAATAGACCTGTAGTTGAGGACATTCATAAATAACATGAGCGAAGGTTCCCACAGCAGTATGGCAAGACCAACACAGGTCCCTAGCATTTGGGTTCCATTTGGCTATTTTTTCTGGGGTATAAAAGCATCTGTGTGCAAAAAAGAAGAGAGTTTGGGTAACAGAGGCAGACCGGGAAACCCGCACTACTTTGCTCCAGAAAACGCTCCATTGCACAGGGGTTAAAGTGGTTTGCAGTTCGCGCTCCCAGGCTTGTTGGGCTCTAAAAGTGGCCGTGTCTGTGCCCTGACATATTATTTTATAAAAGTTAGAGGCTACCCCATGTGTACTACTAATAGAGTGAACTATCTCTAATAGCCCATCCTCAGTAGGGGCAGAGGGCGGCATGATTCGAGCACTTTTGAGGCAGTGTTGAAGCTGCATCAATTGAAAGTAGTGTTTCGCTGGTAACGCAAATTCCTTTTGTAAATCAGAAAAGGTTTTCCAACGAGCTGCAGAGAAAAGCTGTTGGGGTGTCCAGATCCCCCTTGAATACCAGGGTTTCCATGCTATTGTTCTATTTAGGACTTGAATTCTGGAGTTATTCCATAGCGGGAGTCCGTCCTGAGGACATACATTCGGGCCCAGTGATAGAATGAGAGTGTTAAAGGCCGCAAGAGTATCGACAATCATTGGTGGATGGCGGGTGTCTACTTGATAGGACATACCGGGGAGATGGGTCAACGGAATTGGGCTACTAAGCTCCTCTTCTATGCCAAGCCAGACTGGTCTGCCGTCTGTTGAGGCATCTAGCCATCGGGCACCTTGCTTAAGTAGGAAGGCTTGATGATATCTAAGAAAATCAGGAAATCTGGTACCCCCTCGTTCCTTTGCAGACTGCAGTTTATGTTTAGCTATCCTTGGTGGCTTGCCCTGCCAGAGATAACGGACGAGAAGGCCCTCAATATCTTTATAAGTATGTAACGGAAGTAAGCATGGCAGCATTTCTAAAATGTAGTTCACTTTGGGGACTATCATCATTTTCACAGTTTCTAAGCGGCCCCACCATGTGAGGGATAAAGGAGACCAACGATTTGTGAGTTCACGGACTTTGGAGACTACCTCTTTGGCATTAAAACTGATAGTGTCTTCTAAAGGAGAACAGTAATGGACCCCGAGATACTTTACCATGCGGGATTGCCAAAGGAAGGGAAAGGCCTGCATGTCAGCCTCATGTACCCAGCGGTTCAGTGGGAATGCTACAGATTTGGTCCAGTTAATTTTATAGCCCGATAATTGTGAGTATCCGTCAATCAGATCCAAGACAGCTGGAACCGAATCGAGGGATACGAAGAGCATAAGGTCATCTGCATATGCAGAGAGTTTAATCTCCCTATGACTAAAGGGGACACCTCGAATACGTGCAGACTGTCTAATAAGGAGGGCTAGGGGTTCAAGAGCTAGATCAAAGAGCATTGGTGATAGGGGGCAACCTTGACGCGTGCCTCTTTGAAGGTTAAATGGCTGAGATTTGATGGCGTTTACACAAATACTGGCGACGAGTTGGGTATACATGACTTGGAGATATCGGAGGAAGCCCTCTCCAAAGCCATACCATCGGAGAACTGCAAATAAGAAGGGCCATTCTAGACGATCAAAGGCTTTTTCGGCATCCAGGGAAAGACCCACCCATGGATGATCGAGATTGGCAGCACTGGAGAGCACATGGCACAAGGTCCGAGCATTGTCAGCAGTTGATCTGCCGGGTATAAAACCGCATTGGTCGGGGTGAATTAGGGTAGCCATCAGGTCAGATAGCCGGGTGGCCAAGATCGTTGCGAAGATCTTATAATCGGCATTAAGTAGGGAGATTGGACGGTAGTTGGCGGTCAGTAGCGGGTCTCTGCCTTCTTTCTCAAATACTACCACATTAGCTGCAGAAAAGGATCCCAAAGAGGATGTATCTACCGCAAGGGCAGTAAAATAGAGTTTTAAATAGGGAACTAAATCTGCACTGAACGTTCTGTAGAATTCGGTCGGGAGACCATCGGGCCCTGCGGCACGGCCCGAGGCTGTTCGTTTTAGGGCAGATAGGATCTCTGAAGTAGAAAAGGGTTCATCCATCGCATCCCTATCATCTTCAGAGAGGGTCGGCCGCTGAATGCCAGAAAGCAATCGCTCGAATGTCTCTGACGAGAACTCACATTCAGATTGATATAGGCGGGTATAGAAATCCCGAAAAAGCTCTACAATGTCGGAGTCTGTGGTCACTATGCCCCCTCCCTGTGGAGCTCGAAGGGCCGCTACGCGTTTGGCTTCTTTTTGACCTTTCAAGGCGTTGGCTAAGAGTCGACCGGCTCGGTTGCTTTCACGATAATACGTCCCTCGCTGAAGCTCAATACTCTTAGAAGCTGCAGTTGAGAGGATTGAATTATATTGAAAACGGAGACGCTGTAATCGAATTAATACACATGGGTCAGTACGTGAAGTTAGAACTCGTTCGCCTGCTTTTATTTGTTGGTCTAGTATGAGCAGCTGCTGTTTGCGTTGTTTCCGCAGGCGGATTTGATAGCTAGTGATCGTTGCCCTAATGGCCGCTTTGAAGCCCTCCCACCAAGCCCAATTCGCAGTATCTTGGGGTAGATTAAAAT
This sequence comes from Ichthyophis bannanicus, assembly GCA_033557465.1. Lineage (NCBI taxonomy): Eukaryota > Metazoa > Chordata > Amphibia > Gymnophiona > Ichthyophiidae > Ichthyophis > Ichthyophis bannanicus. The sequence continues at coordinate 1,599,466,532 of CM066031.1, forward strand.
GGAAGTAATCCTGTATGGCTGCTCGAATTTCTGACTGGAACTCTGGCTGAGTTAACAGGGCTCTATCAAAGAACCAGGCTCCCGAATTCCCCTGGGGTGCAGTAGTGTGTAATTGAAAGGAAATGGCAGCATGATCTGAAATATGTTGGGAGTGAATCTTTGCAGTGTCCACCTGAGGAACTAACAGTTTTGAGATTAGAAAGAAGTCTATGCGAGACTGAGATTTATGAGGGGAGGAGAAGAAGGTGAAGTCAAGCTCATTGGGGTGTAGTAACCTCCATAGATCAACTAAAGCAAGATCCTTGATCAGGGAGGTAAGCGTGGCGTGACTCTTGGGGGGACCACTCGTCCTAGGCGGCTGTTTGTCAATCAGGGGATCAAGGACTAGATTGAAATCCCCCCCAATGATCAATGAAGTATTAGCAGAAGCCTGCGCAACCTGAGCAATGGTAGCAAAAAAGGCAGGGTCATCCACATTAGGAGCATAAAGGCATATACATGTAACTTCAAGGCTACCTATCTTGAGGTGAACTCTAGACCATCTACCTTCTGTATCTGAACTAGTCGCAATAATAGTAGCATGCAAAGTTTTCCTAACCAGTATGGCAACCCCACATTTCTTAGAAACGGCTGGGGAATAGGCGGCCACCATGTAAGGTTTAATATTGAGTTTAAGAGTTTCCTTCGAATTTAAATGCGTTTCTTGGAGAAAAATCAGATCCGCTGCTTCCTGACTTAGGTAGCTTAGGATTTTCTTCCGTTTTATCGGATTATTGATTCCTTTTACGTTCAATGAGAGAATCTTACATGGTGCCATCAATCGGTAATAGACATTCTAGGTAAGGGCGCTTGATAACATACAACATAATCAGAAGCTGTACAACAATGACATAATCACCGAGTATTCTGGCTAATACACCCCATATTGAAAAGTATGTACCAACGTATCTTAGAGAAGAAGCAAAACCCCCAAAGAATATGGCGACCATATGTCTGCGGGAGGAGGCCCTAGAGAGGAATTAGAAAGACATATAAAAAAAGAAAAGAAACACCAGAGTCCATAATTAACACTGTCTCTGATACTCATCGAGGCTACTGTGGGTAGATGGAGTCGGGTCACAGATACCATCAAGAGTAAGGCAACAGACTGCCCACGCCAGACTCTTTGCTGGGCTGCGGCAGATCCAATATGGCAGGTAAAGCGGATATGAGGAGACTTGCAGGAATATTCTGGAAGTCAGCGCATCAAGTCGGCTTCTTTGGAATCCAAAAACTCCGCTAGTAGATCAGGGTCCTCAAATGTTCTTGTCTGATTGTGAAGCGTGACTCGGAGCTTGGCCGGGTACATCAGACCATAACGTGCTTGTAGTTGTTGAAGCCTCGGCCGGAATTCCAGAAAGCGCTTTCGGCGGTCGACCGTGGGTTTAGCCAAGTCGGGATAGAAGGAGATCTTGTGGCTCTCAAACTCCATATGGCCCTTTGCCCGAGAGGCACTTAGAATTTGCTCCACGTGTTGATATCTCAAAAGTCGAAAAATGATAGGCCGCGGGGTCTTCCTGTTGAGCGTTATGCTTGTGGGTACACGATGAGCGCGATCAATCTCCAAATCTTTGGTAAAGGTGATTTGGAGCAGGGAAGGGAGGATTTTGCATAAAAACTCTTTCATGTCTCCCGATTCCGCTCCCTCCGGTATGCCCACGAGTCGTATGTTGTTGCGGCGCGCTCTATTATTGCCATCTTCCACCTCTTTCTGCAAGGCCCGCACCTGGCGTTCAACTTTGTCGAGTTTGGACAACCGGGCCGCATGGGAGTCCAATATGCTCTCCATTTTGTCCTGACGCGAAGAAAGCCCTTCTAGCTTGCTTTGCAGCACACCAAAATCTTCCCGCAGCGCTCGGAGTGCTTCACCGTTTGCCTGCACGAGGTTTTTGACCCCTCGAATCTCTACGAGGATTTCCTGCTGCATTTCGGGGCCCTCGCACAAGGACGGCCCCTTCTGCGGGGACGGAGGTTCAGTTTTGGAACGTTTGCCGTGAGAAGCCGCTGGAGATCCAAATTCCAGGCGCGTCGGTTTGGTCCCCGCCATCTCACCAATGTGCCCCGGCAGGATCAGAGTAGAAGTTCCAAGTATGTGAGGTGTTAATTCAGGATTCTGAGTAGGCCTCTCGGGAGCCTCAGCGTTATGCGACCATCCCGCTGGACATCAGGCTCCGCCCCCCGCCCTGGAAGCACTTCTTACCGAGGGCATCCAGGTTCCAGGCCTCCCGGCTGGGAGGCACCAAGGAGTGCATCTTCTGACTCTTCAGACAAGCCTTTTGGAACCCGGGACTCTTGCAGACTCGATAGATGGAATCAACCTGCTTGCTCAAAACCGGCGTCGATGCCGGCGCCTCCCACATGCGAAAGAGCAACTGTTCCAGCATCGGAGGAACCGGAACAGTAAAGGCCTCCTTCGGAGGAGAGTCATACTGTAGGGCCTCGAGCTCCTCGGCTCGAGGCTCCTCCTCGGGATCTGCGGGGAATTCAAAGCCTTGGCCATGTCCCGCACGAAGTCCGAGAACCGGGTATCCTCCGGGGGGGGGGGGGGGACCTTCTCCGAGGCTTGGACTCGGGAGAATCCGAAGGAACGCATCGAGTCCGAAAGGTGTCGGGCGACTCCTCATCCTCCGTCTCCCAGCCAGACTCCTTGGAGGAGGAATCGAGTGGCTCTGGTCGAGCAGGCATCGATGCCATCCGCCCCGACGCCGAGGGTACTGGCATCGACGACTTTGGTCCCGAACGGGAGGCCGAGGGGGACCTTGGCCGAGGATCGACTCGAGCTCGCATGGACTCGAGGTTCGGCTCGGCCTCCGGGGTCGACTTGGACATCGATGTCCCGGTGGTCGGGGCAGATGCACCGGTGAGACCGGCGATCAGTGCCCGCTGCTGTTCCATGAAGGCAGCCAAGCTGCTCTCCAAGGCCGTCAACCTGAGTCCGAGCTCAGGAGACTCAGCAGCCCCCGACTCGGGCCCTGGCGGCGCCAGGCCCGACGTCGGCTCCCCTGGAGGTGAGTCCACAAGGACTACAGTACTCACGTGACCCAGGGACTCCATCTCCACACGAGGTTGTTTTGCAGGCCTCTCCAACTCCGAAGACCCGGGACGGCGCTCGGAGCTATGCGACTTGGCCCTCGAGGAGCCAAGTGCATCTACCGACGACGCCCCCTGTGGGGTTTTTCTTTTTACGATGCTCCTGCGAGGGAGACCCCCTTTCAGAGGAACCTCGACGCTGCTCGGGGCCGGAATCCCGAGATGTCAAGGCCTCTGACGAGGTCCGGGCCCTACCGGACGCGGAGTCAGAGAAGATTCTTTCCTTTTGGTTCTGCCGACTCCTTAACGCCTTAGAGGACATCTTCCCACACGGACCACAGATTATCGGGTCATGATTGGATCCGAGGCACCGGAGGCAGCAGTCATGTGTGTCGGTGAGAGACATAAGTTTCTTACACCGATCACACTTTTTAAACCCGCTGGCAGCCATCGGGGGAAAAAGGGCCCCTGCAAGGTCAAAAGACAGGGCTGCCAGTGAAAAAATTAAAAATGGCGCGAACGCTAGTCATTAAGGACAAAAACCGAAAAAGACATCCGGGCTCAATACCGACGTATCGGGCCCAGGCGGGAAAGGGAAACTGGCGTCAAACCGAAGAAAAACAGGTTAACGCAGAGAAAATCAACTTCTTCCTCTGGTGAAATGAATATACATCCCTCGGGCTCCGCGGAAAAAAGAAGACTGAGCAAGATGGCACCCTTGGGTGGGAAGGGGACCGCGCATGCGTGCTGCATTCCCAAAGGCTTTCTATGAAAGCTGGGGAAATGCTCCGCACGGGGGCTCCGTCAGCGCCGACATCACCCATATGTGAGGACTGACTTCCTGCTTGGTCCTGGAGAATGACAAATGACAATCAGTAGGGGCTCTAGAGCAAGATTAAAGAGGAGAGGGAACAATGGGCACCTCTCACGAGTTCCTCTTGAGAAAGAGAAAAGCGCTGACAGTGAACCATTCACAACTATACAGGACTTGGGAGAAGAATATAGGCGCCTCACCCAATTAATAAAAGGGCTACAGCCCATCCAACCCAGCACCTGAAAAACATAGGGCCACTCAATGCAATGGAATGCCTTCTCGGCATCCAAGGAAAGAGCCACCACAGGATATGCTCTCCTCCCAGACACTGAGAGGATCAAAGAAAAGAGACAAAAGTTTTTCCCCAATATATCAGCCAGGGCCAGCCCAACCATTGTGCAGGAATGTTGCCCAAACATGGTCCTGCGTCTACCTGACTAGCTTCAGAGGTAGCCAAGGATGCCCGAAGCTCAGCGCCATGGCTCACCTCTGCACAACTCGCAGCCTGCTGGCGCATTGTGTGCCAGGAGGTTAAACAGGGGCATTTCTGGTCTTGCATAAGACAGGAAATGCCCCGTTTAACCTCCTGGCACTCGGTATGCCAGTGGGCTTTAAGTTAACAGTCACGGGAATGAAGGAAAACATGGCTCTTTACTTCCACCGTGCAGAGGTGAGCCAGGGCACCGGGCTTCGGGCCTCCCTGGCTCCCTCTGAAGCTTGTTAAGTGAGTGCAGGGCTCTTCTTTTGTGGTGCCATATGGGGGGAGGAGGAGATAGTTTCTGGCCCTGGAAGAAGACTAGGGGCTAGGAATGGAAATGCGCTGATGAGGGGAGATGGGATTGGAAGGGAGCAGATGCTGAAAGGGTCTGGAACTAGAAGGGAGCTGATGCTGGGGGGCGACTAGAAGGGGCTGGGGCTGGGGGGAGAAAAAAGAAGTTGGGGAGTGAAGATGGAGAGAAGGACGGATATTTTGTGCGGGAGGGAAGAAAAATCTATGGCTGGGTATTGGGAGAGTAAGTGGGGATTGAGGATAGAGGGGTGAAATTTGAATGGATGAAAAGGGAATAAAATGAAATGGAGGAAAGAGCAAAAGGGGAAAGATAACAACACAGGTACACTACCAAAAAACTGCCTCCAGTTTTGCAACTGATTCCTATAGATTTTGGGGTGCTGAATCCAGGAAAAATAGCCAAAATGTTCCATCACGTCACATTTTCTTGCAAAATTAGATTTCTTACAAATATAAGGAATGTTCACATAATTTCTTTTTAGCCGACTGCAGTTTATTTTCTTGGCCCAAAATAGAGGTTGTAATGGTTAACTAACTAGAAACACTCCCTCATGATATTTTAGAGTGTTTTGTATTCATTTTATACATTAACAGGACAATTGGGAGGCGGGGGGCTAAATCCAGTACTCGTGCTGGCGCATGTTCTTTCCTGTTCGCCTCGCCTCGTTCGCTCGCTCAAACACGGTGGTTGCGACATGAACGTTCCTGTCAAATTTCAGTTTCTTCCAAGTTCATTATTACCTTTTGTTTGCTCAGTCGTAATCCAGCTTTATTCCGAAGTGGTTCACTACAGTTGTAGTTTGCAGTGCTGTGTATTTGTGATGGCTCAGAGAGCCAGAGGTTGCGTCAACTCTCCGGACAGTTTTTGTTTTATTTGTGGGGAATTCAATCCAGAATAAATCACAAATTGATTATCACCACATTTAAGACTTTAAACACAATGGCCCCAGTCCCCTTAACAAAACTTATCACCAAAGACACATCCCAAACTACGCTTCGGAGAGGCCACACGAATAGAATTAGGATCCCGAAAGAATTCACAACTGCTAAAAAGACTACTAATAGGAAAGCGTTCTCACATGCAGCTCCCACCCTATGGAACTCCCTCCCTGAAGAAATAAGGGCATTAAATGATGCAAAGGAACTCCGCAAGAAATTAAAAACTTATCTATTCACCTCCCATTTTGGCACACTTGAAAATACCTTACCTCTGACAGGTAATGGTTAATAGCAACCTAGGGTACACCAACTCTAATTCTCCTAGCTAACTACAATTACAATTAAAATCGACTAAATAACTACTTGTAAATCTTGTAAATAGATATATGTAATAGATCAAAATATGTAAATAAGTTCGTCTGTTATTTAACAAGTTCGTCTGTTATTTAACAAGTTTTACCATATTTAGTCATTCATGATTAATGTATTTAGCAAAATTGTACCAAGTTAACAAATGTTCCATGTAAAACAGCTAAATTGTACCTAGTTAACAAATGTTCCATGTAAAACAGACTTGTAAATCTGTTCATTCCTTGTTCAATGTAAACTGCACCTGATCTGTGGAAGGTAGCGGTATATAAGCAACTGTTAAATAAATAAATAAAAATAAATTTATTTATTTATTTTATTTATTTAACATTTCTTCTATACCGCCCTATTACAATCAGCGCGGTGTACATCGAACAAAACATACTACAATGCATACAAGCAACATTGAGTTTTACATAGAACAGGGAAAAAAACATAGGATAACCGGGGTAACTATTTACAGGGTAACTATTTACAGGTTAAATTAGTATTGTCACCAATATTCTAAGCCAATTTGGTATCATCTTCATTTCGTGAGGGAGGGACAGGCGTAAAAGTGGTGGGTGGGCAGTAGTATAGTCTAACCATTTTCTGGTTGTAATAAGGTGCTATGGTAGCTGAGACATGAGGGAAGTTTACCCGATGTGTGGGTGTCAGGGTAGTATATTGTGAATAGGTGGTGTTTCAGAGCTTTACGGAATAGGATTAAGCTTTTGATGCCACGGATTTCATGTGGAAGGGCATTCCAATTTAGGGGAGCGAATATAGAGAAAGCCCTGTTGGAAGTGGTCTTAGTACATGACGTCATCATCTTGGGGACTATTAAGGTGTTCATTGAAGTGGATCTCCTGTCTCTGTTTTCCAGGGTGCTGTGGATTAGTTTGCTAATCGGTGTAGGTGGGTAGTTATTCAGGGCTTTGAAAGTAAGGACTAGTGACTTATATTGGAGTCTGGCGTGTAACGGCAGCCAATGCAGATTTTTCATGATTGGTGTTATGTGGTCAGTTCTTGATGATCCAGAGAGAACTCTTGCGGCGGCATTCATAGCTAGGCGGAGCGGATTTAAAGTTGATTGAGGCAGGCCGTGCAGGACGATGTTCGCAAAGTCCAGGTGTGGGAGGACTAATGCCTGAAAGGTTGTCCGGTAGTCACTGGATTCCAGTAGGGGGCGGAGGTGACGTAACGTTTTGATCTTGTGATATATAGACTTTGTAACGTTCTTCACATGTGTGGTCATATCTAGGTGCTGGTCCAATGTGATGCCAAGATATCTGATTGTAGGTTTGGACTTCAATTCTACATTGTTGACAAGTAGCGATGGGGGGGTGTGTGAATTTACGGTTCTTCGTAACAAAAAGGACATCAGTTTTACTATGATTGATCCGAAGGTTTTGTGTCAGCAGCCAATCAGCTACAGCTCCGAAACAATTGATTATTGGGGAGAACATCGGTTGGTCAATTTTGAACGGCATGTAGAGGAGGATGTCGTCTGCGTAAGCCAGGCATCGTACGTTGAAAGATCGGATCAAATCACATATCGGCTGCATATATATATTGAACATTAATGCCGATAAGGACAATCCTTGAGGTACCCCCTGAGACTGCAGGAATGGTTCCGAGGATGTATGACCTGTTTTTACTTGTTGCCACCTGTTGGATAGGTAGGATTTACACCATTCAAGTGCTGTGTCTTGAATCCCCTTTTCCTTCAGGCGTTGTAGAAGTATGTCATGATTCACAGAGTCAAAGGCGGCGGAGATGTCCAGGAAGATGAGGACAAATCCTTGTTGGATGCTGTCCATACCAGTGACCAATAAATAAAATATACCGTGAAAAAGCGGCAGAGGAACATTTCTGCATTTATTAAAAAAGTATATTTCGCCTATTTTGGTTTGAAGTTAGGCGATCAAGACAAACCGTGGGCTCCTCACAAAGTGTGCAAGACATGTGAGGAAGATTTACGCTTATGGATGAAAGGTAAAAAACAAGCATTTCGTTTCGGAATACCTATGATGTGGCGTGAACAAAGAGACCACAGCAGTGACTGCTATTTTTGCTCTTGCATTGTGAAGGGATACAATTTAAAAAATAAGAACGTAATAAGTTACCCCAACCTTCCCTCAGCAATTAGGCCTATGCCTCATAGCAACGAAGTACCTGTGCCTGAACCACCAAAATCTTTGGATCATATTTGTGTGGACGGTTCTGATCATGATGAGACTCATCAGATGGCTTTTCCCGATGAGTCCAGTACTTCCGAGTTTGAAACTGAACCAGATCCGAAACCTGAACTTTTCTCTCAAGCTGAATTGAATGATTTAGTCCGGGATTTAGGACTCCCAAAAGATGCTGCCCAACTGCTAGGTTCTCGGCTTAAACAGAAAAATCTATTGTCACCAGGAACAACTTTTTATTGGTACCGCAACCACGAGACACAATTTTTGAAGTATTTCAGCAAAGAGGAAGATTTGGTATTTTGCAACGATATATACGGAGTGATGGAAAAGTTTAAACTCAAGTATGATCCTGCTGAATGGCGGCTGTTCATTGATTCGTCAAAAGACAACATAAAAGGTGTTCTTCTTCATAATGGCAACACATTCGCTTCAGTTCCTATTGCTCACTCTGTTATTCTCCAAGAAAAATACGAGAATTTGGCCCTGATTCTTCAGAAGATTTGTTATGATGAGCATAAGTGGATGATTTGTGGAGACTTTAAAATTCTATCCATGCTATTAGGGCAGCAATCCGGTTTCACCAAATATCCCTGCTTCCTTTGCTTGTGGGATAGCCGGGCCCGCGACCTACACTGGGGGAAAAAAGACTGGCCAATTCGGGAGTATTTGAGACCCGGTGAGAAAAATGTTCTTCATGAGAGCTTGGTACCTCGTGATAAAATTCTATTACCACCTCTCCACATTAAGTTGGGTCTCATTAAGCAATTCATCAAGTCCCTTCCAAAAGATGGTGAGTGCTTTCGGTACCTTTGCTCAAAGTTCCCCCGACTTTCTGAAGCAAAGCTAAAGGAAGGAGTGTTTGTTGGCACTGATATAAGGAAACTCATTTCAGATGGAGCATTCGCTGAAACGATGTCTGAGAAGGAAAAAGAAGCCTGGGATTCCTTCAAGGATGTTATTCTCAAATTTTTGGGGAACAGGCGGGATGAGAACTACAAGGATATTGTTGCCAGGATGCTCAATGCCTTCAAAGAACAAGGCTGTAACATTTATTTATTTTATTTATTTATTTATTTATAGTCTCTTTTATACCGCGCTATTCAGCATCAGCGCGGTTTACAGTAAACAATGAACACACACATTTCCAATAGTACTTTGTGTTTACATATGAACAGGAGATTTAACTTGGCTAACAGGGGAACTATATACAATAACAATATATACAATTCACAGACTAGTCATGTGCTCGTATGGTTTTAGACAGTGGAGATTTGGGTGGTTTCAGCAGTTGGTACTGAGCTTCTATTGGTTTCCGGGTAGTGTAGGAGGAAGAGCCTGAAAGTCCATTTCTTGCACTCCCATGTGAACTACTTTCCCGAAAACTTGGGGGCGTACAGTGAAGAACAAGGTGAAAGGTTTCACCAGGACATCAAGGACGCAGAGAGAAGGTACCAAGGAAGATGGAACACCACTATGATGGCTGATTTCTGCTGGTTGCTGCTGCGGGAAACCCCAGATGAAAAATACGCCAAGCAGCGCACCAAGAGAAGCATTCGGGGGAAGAAGAAACGGGCCCACCAGGAGATTGATTGACCCAAGAATGACTTTAAAATCTAAACTGTGTTGACAAATATCGTGTTTTTACTAAACTTTGAAATAAAAATTTGCTAGTTATTACCACAGTGTCGGATCTCATTTATTAGAATTTTATTTTCACACCATCGGGTGTTTGTCTTCATGTATTGCAATGGTGCGGTTTGCGTTTTCTATTCTTACATACATACCTGTACAACATTTTTTGCACATTTCTTTGCTTTGCTTTGTGTCTAACCTCGCTCTTATATGCTCAATGTTTGTGCACATGTATGTGGCTGTTTTAAGTGCAGACAATTTTGCTACCATCACAGTGTGTTTTGTTGACATTATTCTTATGTGCTGCCTTGTTACAATTTTCTTTATTCTTATTTGAATAACTACTAAACAATTAGTATAAAGAATTCATCCAAGAAACTTTTATCTCGATCGCACTCAATCTGAAACGTTCACCTCAAACTGCTAACCCAATGTAGCAAAAAATCTGTACATGATGGAGCAAATTGGTTACCAGATTTGGATTCAGCGCACCAAAAAACGTAAAAATCAATCGAAACATTAGAGGTAGTTTAAAAAAAAATTTTTTTAGTGTACCTCTGTAATATGTTAGAGCAGATGTAAAGAGAGAATGGAAAGAACTAGAAGAGAGAAGAAAGGACAAATGGACAGCAGATAATGGAAAGCAGAAGAAATGAAGAAAGCAGAAGAAAGTGACTGGGCAATTGCAACTGAAAAATAAAATGCCCAAACAACAAAAGGTAGAACAATGCTATTTTAATTTGAGTTTATTAACTGGAATATGTCAGCTTTGGGAAATGTGCATCACCAATGTCTTTGTGTTTTGTTTAGTACAAGAGGAAATTAATTTTATAGTTTTATTTCTCTAGTGTTATACATTCCGAGTTTGGCTTTTGGGATTCCCAATTTAATTATTATCTTCATATTTCTAAATTGTGCTCCCTTGTTCTGTGTTTGGTGATGGTCTATGTTCTGCATGTGTAACCGAACTGCAGTATTCTGTTCATGTACAGTAATTTCTATGTGACAGTCCCACTTGTTCTCTTTCCCCAGTATTGGTATTCTCTGAGATGTATTGGTTAAGTATTTGCATTGTTGCCTTTTGATAGGTAGGGTTTGGTGCTTTGTGAGTCCTGGTAATACTGTTATGATACAGCAGGTTTGCTATGGGTTCTAAATCAGCAGGGTTTATAGTACTTCCTAATGTGCCTGGCAGTTGGCACTGGAGTATAGTAATGTAGAAATCTGGTAGTCTTTATCCTCACTGCCCATGGAAATGGTATCCAGACACTCATTAAGAGGCATGCTTACTAAAGGTTAATGCACATTCACAAATGTTAATGTGTGCTAAGTGTAGGAACAGCCATTTATTTCTATTGGTGCAGTGACAATTAACACACATTAATATTTAGTAAACATGCTTCTAAGTCATTGCCAGGACAAAAAAGAGGCCTGTAAAGGGCTCCTTTGAAAGCCGCCTAAAATTTTACATGGGCAACATACTGTATATATTTTAAAATAAAATATATTAAATTAATGCAAATGTGGTCCTGTGGATATGGAAATGAGTCTCCACAATGAGTCTCCACATCTAGCCCTGCATCACCCTTTGGCTGCCCCTGATATTGGCCAGACTTAAAAACGGCTTGATCCCGATGGATGAAAAAGCCCAAAATCTTCTGTAGCTGACTTTGTCAGACGGCTGCCTGGGTGAGAATCTTCACAGTCTTGACAATGCATATATTTATATGATTTTTGCAAGGTATTGTGGGTAATTTAGTTCATTCACACCAGACACAGCTGCTGACAATAATTTAGTTGTGCACAAGTGTTAAAGCCAATAAGATACTTCTTTATTTATGGGGTTATTTCTCCCAGCACAGATATGCTTGGTAGCACATAAATTAGGTTACTTGCTTGCAGTGTTTAACTTGGTAAAACAAAGTCAAAAATCAAAATCAGGAAAACAACCTTCAAACTTGTCAGGCAATTAGCTAATGTTTTCTTAGCATATCTCTAACAAACGAAAAGCCACAAAGAAATAAATAAACTGTTCTTGTAAGGTTAACTTCTGATTACTTTCCACACAGATCCAGAAGTAATTCTCTCCTAGCTCACAAGCAATTAGGTGCAGCTCAATTGCTATCAGTTATCCAGCTGAAACCCTTTAGCAGGCTGGCTGTCTACTGTGTGAGTCAAATCCTTCTTCAGGAGCTTTTCTTAGTGGAATAAAGAACACATTTATATTTCTTTGTGATGGCTGCTGTGCTTTACCACAGAAAGTTACCAACGGAGTTTGGATAGAGAGCAGTCCATATAAACAATATCTTGATCTGCTATTATTTCCCCTTCATCAATAAGCATAGGGTCACTATCATGAATTGGCACAGATGAATCTTTCAATGGAGCACTTTCAGGAGAACACTTATTTCCCTGCTGTCTTTCAAGATTATAGCTAGGGCATAGATCAGTGTTCATACCTGAGCTTCCATTGTTGCTATAGTTCCTCTCTATATAGCCTGGCCAGTATGTAGTCCAGTTCTTATGTCCAGCCTTCCAGTCCTGATCCCTGGACACTGGATCTCTCTTCACATACCTTCTGGCATAGGTCTTAGAGTCCCTTCCACGTGCAGCCGTCTCCCTCACAGGTAGCCTCTGGTGATTCCTTGTTCTGCAGCACCATTCCTCTGGCTTTCCCCAGTCCAATGGTCTATGCTGGCCCCTGGAATACCTCCCAGTATACGTACTGCCTTGGACTCTTCTAGACCTCTCAAAGGCTTTTCTCCTCTTCCTTCCAGAGGGTTTCTTTCCTTCTCTATCCGTCGGGTTTGGCTTCTGCTTCTGCTGATTCTTCAGATGAAACTGATGATCCTTCTCTGCATATCCAAGGTGATCATGAAGATGGTCATCTGTAGAATAAACTCTACTCTTATTCTGCCTGGATGAGTGCTCCTCCCTAACACAGCGCAGCTGTGCTGAATCAGGCCCTGCCCTTTGAGATGAGTGCTTAGGGATTACCTCATAGCCCTTTTGATTGAACACACGTTTTCTCACTTCAGCTCCTCTCATGGCTGTTGGAAACCTGGTGCATTCTGGGACTGGTAGTCTTTTATGGCAAAATTCTGTTTTCTCATTTCTACCAGCACTGACAGGTTGCTTGTTCAGAGACACTTCACCTTTTCTATAGCCCCTTCCTGAGCTATGATAAGCTTCCTTATCACATACCCCCCTGCTTAAGTTATTACGGACTGGTGTAACTGGTGAAACTTCTTCTCTACAGTCCGTAATCTGTGAAAGGGCATCCGCATTCTTGTGTAACTTCCCAGCACGATGTTCAACTTGAAAATCAAATGCCTGTAAGGCCATGTACCAGCGTGTCAACCTGGCGTTGTGGTTCTTCATTTGCTGCAACCACTTAAGTGGGGCATGGTCCGTGACCAACTGGAACTTTCTCCCTGTAAGGTAAAACCTTAACGCCTCCACTGACCACTTGATAGCTAAACATTCTTTTTCTATTGTGGAATACTTTTGTTCAGCCAGTGACAACTTCCTGCTCAGGTACATCACAGGATGCTCCTCCCCATCATGACACTGGGATAGAACCGCTCCTAGCCCTACGTCCGATGCATCGGTTTGAACCAGAAAGGGTTTCTTGAAGTCCACCCCTTTCAGTACCGGTCCTGTACACAATTTTCCTTTTAAGACTGAAAACGCTTTTTCAGCTTCAGGTGTCCACTTTAGCTGGTTTGGACAATTCTTCCGCAGCATATCCGTGAAAATTGCACTTTTCTCTGTGAATTGCGGTATAAACCTGCGGTAGTATCCAATAAGTCCTAAGAAACTTCTTAGTTGTTTCTTTGTTGTTGGAGGAGGAAAATTCCTGATGCTATCTACTTTACTCATTAGAGGTTTAATTTTTCCTCTTCCCACTAGGTGGCCCAGGTATTTTACCTCCCTATTTGCAAAGGCACACTTCTTCGGTTTAAAGTGATTCCCGCTTGCTTCATGGAGCACAAGACTGCCCTGATCCTCTTCAGATGCTCCGCCCAGGTGTTACTATGGATTATGACATCATCCATATATGCAAAAGCATAATTTTGGTGGGGTCGAAGTACCTGATCCACTAACCTTTGGCAGGTAGCCGCTGCTCCATGCAGTCCGAAAGGCATCCTCTTGAACTGGAAAAGGCCAACGGGGGTGCTGAACGCAGTCTTCGGCTTCGACTCCCTGGTTAGAGGGATTTGCTAATATCCTTTTGTCATATCAAGGGTGGTTAAGTATTGAGCCTGTCCCAGCTGGTCCAACAGCTCTTCAAATCTTGGCATTGGATATGCATCAAAAACTGATATGGCGTTTACCTGCCGGAAGTCAATACAAAATCTTAAAGATCCATCAGGCTTCGGCACCAGGACTATGGGGCTATTCCAGGGACTCTTTGACTCCTCTATTACTCCCATGTCCAACATCTCCTGGACTTGTGCCACTACTTCCTGTCTTTTGGCTTCAGGCAAGCGGTATGTCCTTTGACGAACTAATTTCCCAGATGGAGTTATTATTTCATGGGCAACCAAATGTGTCTCCCCAGGTATGGGTGTCAACACATCTGGGAATTCTTTGAGCAATTTCCTAATTTCTTCCTGTTGTACCACTGTCAGGTCCTCACCTATTTGGGGCTCTGATTTTTCTTTACAATCAGATACCTGGGGTCCCAAATCTTCCTCTTCATTCACCTCCCTCTCTCGGGCACAGGTGGCAGCTAGGCTTTTAACCCCTTTGACATCAGTAGAACCAAAGCCTTTGGTTCCACGTTCAGAATTCTCCAGGGATGTGACCTCCTCCACAGGTGGAAAACCCAGCCTCTCACAGATCAATTGGGCAATTCTGTCTCCTGTCTTCACGTGATAATCATTCTGTCCAAAATTAAACAACAGAACTTTAATATTGCCCCTGTAATCGGGATCAATTACTCCCGCACCCACATCGATGAAATATTTAAGGGCTAATCCGGACCTTGGGGCTACTCTCCCATAGCATCCAATAGGTATTTCCACTTGGAGACCAGTGTCCACCAGGGCTCTCCCTTGGCTAGGTACAGTCACATTTTCTATGCTGCACAGGTCAAACCCAGCAGCTTGAGGGGTTGCCCGCTTAGGAGCTTGGGCCTTCTCTGTGACCTTATGGTACTTTAGGACGAATGTCTGCTTTGGGGTAGCTTGGTCTTCTGGACGCTTAACCATCTTTTTAGCTGGGGTCTGAGGACTTCCAAATAAAGGCCCGGGAGCTATTACCATTAAACCTTCTCCCTCCTTCTTTCCTAGTCCTTCCACTAGACCCTGCTTAAATCTTGGCCAGTCTCTTCCTAGAACCAAATCAAAGGGTAGCCTAGGCACCACTGCTAACAGGACTTCCTCTTGTCCCCCCAGACACTTAACCTTTAGCCTATAGGTGGGATATGATGTTGCAGCACCATGAATGCATCTGATGTGAACTTGGCTTTCAGGGGTTCTAGGCACAAATCCTTCTTGGGCCTCTATCCTCTTCCAAAGCCTTTTTGACATCATACTCTGGTCTGCCCCAGAGTCTAACAAAGCATTTGTGGTAATTCCTTGCACATCAACCATCAAAAGAAATCCTTCTTTGGGCTGTTTTAAATCCACACCCATTAAGCTAGTGTGTGTCTGACATCCTTTTTTTAAATGTCCCCATTTTCCACACTTGAAACATTTCTTTCTATTCCACTGTGTCATCTGGTTTGATACAGTACATTCATTTTCAGAAACATTTTTAATTATTTTCTTTTCTGATACAGCACATCTAGCCTCAGCACCAATCTTCAGAGGGCCACCCATTCTATGGCAAGCCTGCATGGCTTCCAAGAATCTCTCTGCTAGCATGGTTGCCTCTCCAAGATTTTGGCAATTTTGCTGTATAAGGAAAGTGTGCAAATCGTTAGGCACCCCAGACATAAATTGTTCCAGCATTATAATGTTTAATAACATTTCTACCGTCTTTTGCTCAGGCTCCAACCATTTTACAGCTAAACCTCTGATTCTCTGACTCAGAGCCCTGGGTGTTTCACCCACTTTCAATGTAGTAGCTCTAAACATTCGCCTATACTCTGAAATAGACAACCCTAGGCGATCCCTAATAGCAGCCTTTACATCCTTATAAATCAAAGCCTGGGCTGCTGGCATTGCTCTATACGCTGCAAGCGCCTCTCCAGTTAATGAGGCTGCCAGCCTTACTGCCCACTGGGTCTCTGGCCATGCTAATGCCTGAGCCACTCTTTCAAAAGACTCTAGAAAATCATCAACATTATCATCTGGAGTTAGCTTCCCAAAACTAAATGCCCCAATCCCTTGATTGAGTCCCACACTGTCCACATGTGGTGTACCAGTATTTACTGCTGGTCTTGCATCTGTTCCACTTTGGTTCTTCAGCTCAACTAGGGCTTGCACCAGATCAAGCACTGGCTTCTGCTGGTCCATTAAGGCTCTCATAGCAGTGTCCTGAGCCTGCTGTGCTAGCTCCTGCTGCCTGGTGAACTGGGCTGCCATCCACTGAGCTAGTTCCTTTGAATCCATCTTGAACCCTGTAAGAAAATACAAAGAAAAAAAACACAGTGCACCACCTTCCAAACAGGTGTTTTTTCCTACACTTTTTTTTTTCCAATTACCCTGTGCTTACTCCCATCCACCACTAGACATGCCCAGGTACTTATTACCTTGTCTCAGTGATGAATCCAGCTCTGCACAGGGTCTTTTCCTCCTGGGACAGCTTCCTGGAACAACCCCTTTTCCTCCAAAGTGTAGTTGAGGGAAAATCTTTTTTTTTCCAGCTTTAAACTTGAACTGTAGTTGTAATCCTCAGCAAGTAAATCCCCTTTTGTGCAAAAGCAATCCGAAAAACTACGCCATTTGTCAGACGGCTGCCTGGGTGCGAATCTTCACAGTCTTGACAATGCATATATTTATAAGATTTTTGCAAGATATTGTGGGTAATGTAGTTCATTCACACCAGACACAGCTGCTGACAATAATTTAGTTGTGCACAAGTGTTAAAGCCAATAAGATACTTCTTTATTTATGTTGTTATTTCTCCCTGCACAGATATGCTTGGTAGCACATAAATTAGGTTACTTGCTTGCAGTGTTTAACTTGGTAAAACAAAGTCAAAAATCAAAATCAGGAAAACAACCTTCAAACTTGTCAGGCAATTAGCTAATGTTTTCTTAGCATATCTCTAACAAACGAAAAGCCACAAAGAAATAAATAAACTGTTCTTGTAAGGTTAACTTCTGATTACTTTCCACACAGATCCAGAAGTAATTCTCTCCTAGCTCACAAGCAATTAGGTGCAGCTCAATTGCTATCAGTTATCCAGCTGAAACCCTTTAGCAGGCTGGCTGTCTACTGAGTGAGTCAAATCCTGCTTCAGGAGCTTTTCTTAGTGGAATAAAGAACAAATTTATATTTCTTTGTGATGGCTGCTGTGCTTTACCACAGAAAGTTACCAACGGAGTTTGGATAGAGAGCAGTCCATATAAACAATATCTTGATCTGCTATTATTTCCCCTTCATCAACAAGCATAGGGTCACTATCATGAATTGGCACAGATGAATCTTTCAATGGAGCACTTTCAGGAGAACACTTATTTCCCTGCTGTCTTTCAAGGTTATAGCTAGGGCATAGATCAGTGTTCATACCTGAGCTTCCATTGTTGCTATAGTTCCTCTCTATATAGCCTGGCCAGTATGTAGTCCAGTTCTTATGTCCAGCCTTCCAGTCCTGATCCCTGGACACTGGATCTCTCTTCACATACCTTCTGGCATAGGTCTTAGAGTCCCTTCCACGTGCAGCCGTCTCCCTCACAGGTAGCCTCTGGTGATTCCTTTTTCTGCAGCACCATTCCTCTGGCTTTCCCCAGTCCAATGGTCTATGCTGGCCCCTGGAATACCTCCCAGTATACGTACTGCCTTGGACTCTTCTAGACCTCTCAAAGGCTTTTCTCCTCTTCCTTCCAGAGGGTTTCTTTCCTTCTCTATCCGTCGGGTTTGGCTTCTGCTTCTGCTGATTCTTCAGATGAAACTGATGATCCTTCTCTGCATATCCAAGGTGATCATGAAGATGGTCATCTGTAGAATAAACTCTACTCTTATTCTGCCTGGATGAGTGCTCCTCCCTAACACAGCGCAGCTGTGCTGAATCAGGCCCTGCCCTTTGAGATGAGTGCTTAGGGATTACCTCATAGCCCTTTTGATTGAACACACGTTTTCTCACTTCAGCTCCTCTCATGGCTGTTGGAAACCTGGTGCATTCTGGGACTGGTAGTCTTTTATGGCAAAATTCTGTTTTCTCATTTCTACCAGCACTGACAGGTTGCTTGTTCAGAGACACTTCACCTTTTCTATAGCCCCTTCCTGAGCTATGATAAACTTCCTTATCACAACTTGCAAGCACCTTAGCCAGGATCTTGCTGTCGACATTTAGTAGGGAAATGGGACGATAATTTTGAATTAGAGCAGGTTCCTTCACTGGCTTAGGCAGAACAACAGCCCTGGTCTCTGTAAAGGAAGAGGAAAGGGAATGTTCATCAGCCATATACTGAAACAACAGACATAAATAAGGACTTGAACTGCCTATAAAATTCAGCCTTCTAGGCATCTGGGCCAGGTGCCTTTTTGGAAGAAAGGGATGGAATAATAGATAAAAGCTTAGTTTCTGTTATAGGACCCCTAAGGCAACTAGCACCAGAAAGTTTGAGATCTAAGAGCAATTGCAGGAAAGCTTCACATTGACCAGCTGATTCAGAATCCTCAGCCTGGTATAGAGTGGAGTAAAATTGCACAAAGGCCTCAGTAATATCATTATCCTTATAACCAAGACCCCGTTGAGGTGTCTGAATTGCAGAAATATACTGCCGCTAGCGCCTCCCCTTCAAATATTGAGCCAGTAGACAACCTGCCTTATTAGTGGAAATGTACTAGACAGCATTGCAAAGAAACCATTCCTGTCTGGCCAGTTCATTGCATTTACTGTAATACTCATATTTCAGCTTACACAAGTTTAGATACAAACTCAGATCTCCCTGCTGAATGTGCTGGATCTCCAAAATCCCAATTTCCTCCTCCAGGGCCTTCAGTTGCAGGGAGGCTGTCTTCCTCTTCCAGGCTGAATAGCTAAGAATGTCACCCCAGAAAGCAACCTTATATGCCTCCCATACCGTTGTGAATAGGACCTCTCCTGTATCATTCCGGGGAAAGAATTCCTAGGTGAAGGCCTCTATCTGCTTGAGGAACTCGGAACTCGGAATTGTACTGAGGTGAGGCCTCTGTCCACTTTGTGGTACTTTAATAATTATTAAAGTACCAATCAATACGAATGTTATTGAGGTGGTTGCGGTTGGACAAACCCTCCAGCTCAAGCTGAATACGGGCAATGGCCGCCAAGTTTTTCTCAACCACACTGCGTCTCTAGCTAGGGTTGCCAACTGGCTCCAGATGCGCCCGACAGGGTCAATCCAGCCCTGGGTTTACCCCATTGCTTGCATCTGATTTTTCCATTGCACTCCATAAGAAAAGGAAAACTACAAGCCACTGCATGCAATGGGGTAAACCCAGGACTGGATCGACCCTGTCAGGAGCATCTGGAGCCAGTTGGCAACTTTATTTCCAGCCTCCCAACACACTTTTCAAGGAGTTCCACACATTGCTGAGATTCCATCAATCGGGCATTGAGCACTCCCAAATCAGCTTGCACTGACTTAGTAACTTCAAGCTGGGTACGCATGAGATCCTGAAGTTGTAAAATTTCAGTCATCACCGGGTTCACGTCTGTGTGTTTATCTCCCACCACCATTTTCTCCAGCATAGTCGGGCCCATTTTATGGCGCTTTAGACCCAAGGAAATTGTAAAGGGGTTCTTTCCCTTTGACGCCTTACTGGTAGCCATTCTCCAGGAGGGAGGGTAGATCGAGCAAGGTTGAGAGTGGCGAAATGAAGACGATGATGATAGCAAAAAGGTTATTCTGGCAGGAGCACCTAAAATATGTGTCTGCTCTGCTTGGGCTCCACAGTGCCCCCTGTTTATTATCCTCATTCAAAAGAAGACAGTATGCAAGGAAAGCAAGATGCTGGTGACACGTTAATTACCAAGTCAGAAGATCCACAAACCCAGTTGTTCAGCATTGAAGCATCATACGATATCCTCATGCAGCATAGACCATTCAGGCATGAGGTGCATAGACCCATCAGGCATGATTTTTTTTCCCCATAGAACAAACGTCCAGCTCAAGATTTTCAACCTCTGTTCTGTGGCCCATAATACTTGGGCTTCTGTGGGTGATGTTTAGTATAGTTGTAGATTTCATATACCACTTCACATACTCAGTACAACAAAGTGGTTCACAATTTCCATAATGCAGAGCATAACAACAATAAAAGCAAGAATTTCTTGAAACATTGGAAGGAAGAACAAGAAAATTCTTCCATGCCCACCAAGTAATACAGGGCTGAATTTTCAGCTGGCACAGTGACTGTATCAATTTAAGTGGAGTGGAGGAGTGGCCTAGTGGTTGGGGCAAGGTACTTCAGGCCGGAAGGTCGGGGGTTCAAATCCCACTAGAGGACAGCAACCTTGGGCCAGAAGGACTGGGGTTTCTAGTCCCACAGATGCTCCTTGTGGTCTTGGGCAAGCTACTTAACCCTCCATAGCCCATGTTCCCTGTAAAATAGTTATCTCCAAGTTATAATGACCTGTTCAATGTAATTTTAGTTCAATGTAAACCACACTGACACAGAATAGCATGGTATATAAGAGAATGTAATAAATAAATAATAAGTGCCAGAGCTGGCACTTTAATATGTATATTTAGCATCACAATCCTTATAGGCAATGGCACTCAGTATATGGATGGTGGAACCACCACACTGGCACTATCCATTTAGTTTACTGTGCTGTGCAGCAGTCTAAATAAACATATTCAGCTCTATTCAGTTCATGATGGTCAGTATCTTTATAAATATTGACCCCCCAGGCAAAATGAAACTAGATAGTGATATTCAGACACTATCCGGATAGCCAAACCGCATAAAGTTAGGCCAGATTTCATTGTATATACCGTGGACAAAAAGCAGGAAAGGAGAAATATGAAAGAGACATTTAAATAACTCATAGCATAGTTGCACAGGAGGTGGGACGCTTTCAGTTGAAAGAAAGCTCTGGAATGAGGGGTCATAGAATGAAGTTGAGAGGGGACAGACTTTGGAAAAATCTGAGAAACTATTTCTTTACAGAAAGGGTGATGGATGCATGGGATTACTATCCAGTGGAAATGGCAGAACCTATCTGAATTCAAGAAAGCAGTGGACAAGCACAGAAGATCACACAGCTAAAGGAAAGGATTATAGTGCTTAGTAGTTGATATGCATGCACAGACTGGATATGCCATATGGTTATTATCTGCTGTTATTTTTTGTTTCTAACTTTTTTGACCTAACTTTATGTGACTAACCATATAACCTATTGGACCGGCCTCACCCCATCCAAGGACCTCCCAGCAATATTTGGCTAGTGCTGTGGCACTTAGAGGAAATATTCAGCAGCATAATCTGGATAGCACTGCTGAATATTGGACTCCGTGGGGTTTATCTGGTTAAAGAGTCTTGCTAAACAGAAAAGCCCTTTTGAATAATGGTCCCATAACTTGTTTGAATAGCAGCTGAATATTGCTACTATCTGGATAATTTCTTTGTCCGCCCTCACTCCACTCCTTTTTTTGTATGTTATCAGCCTCTGAGTAGTTTACATGGCCTGATATTATCCATATACGTGGGTGGGTGTGGGCTTAAAGGAAGTGCTAAACAAGAGAATTTCAACTCACGGGGTGTGAGGATGAGGCAGAAGTCAGATGATTGTTGTCAGTCTGTCCATGCAACCATGTGAGTAATCACACTGTTAGTGTAACATATTTGCAACATTGTCTATGAGCTTCTCAAAATCTCTATCAGATAGTTCTGCAAATGAAACTACTTTTTCACAGATTGAAGACTTTTGTGGATTGTATTCTTCATGTGTTGTTATGTCAACAGTACTCAATGGCCAGCAAGCAGGGACGGTATGGCACTTTGGTCCTGCATGACCAATCCTGGAAATTTCATCTCAGGAATCAATGAAGTTAGTCTTTTGGATCTGGTATGGGGTGCCTTTGATAGCAGTATTTCTGCTATTGGATCTAGCTTAAGGCAATTTACCTGCTAGAACTTTCATTCTCCTTTCCAAGGCTGTTGTCCTCAACTACCCCTTCCAGGTGAATGGGCCACCTTCACTTTCCAACTAGCACAATGATCATCCATGGATAATCATCTTGCGTAGACACTGGAATTCCCTTGAAAATTGGACCTTATTTTGGGATAATAAACTATTGATCTGCTGCCTTGTCATACAGTGGGCCCAATTCAGTTTATTAGAGTTCACATTTTAGCATGCACAGTAAATTCGTATTTGACTTGTAATTCAAATAAGATAATGATATGCAGAATGTAGGGATGCACATTCTTTAGTACATATTTGGTTCATTAGTGTGCACTAAATTGATTTACCACACACTAACTGACAAATTAATACACGCTAAGTCAATTAGTGCACATTCAATCTATTTATCTTATATTAGAAATTCCCTATTAAAAAAGAATGTGTCAAACAACCAAAAAATACCTGAAAATTGAGAAAGATTTCGGAAAAAAAGTGAAAATGAACCATTTTTCGCACACATCCGCAACCAAGTATGTGATCATTAAAAATTTCTAAATATACAGTCATTAATGGGAGGACAATTGTAAATGTGGATATGTATTACTCATGGATTTTGCTGTAATTTTCAAAGTAAAAGTAAGCCTGTGCTTTTACTTTGCAAAATGCCTTTAAAAAGTGCCCATACACACTTGCACGTCATTTTTGTGTGATACCTTTTTATTCTTTCCTACCCAATGGATTTCGGAAAGAAATTATATATAAGGGGTCAAGAATATTTGTCCTGTTTGGTGGCAAAATAGCTCTCTGAAAATTTATCAGGATGGGAACATCTTTGGTCTGGGCTGCAAAAAGTGAAATTAGACTTACCTGCTTGAAGGACTAGAAAAGGGGACTGTTACTTCTGGAGAGAGAACTGCAATTGTGAGTATATACTTCTGCGAATTTTCTGAAAGGAATTCTTTGTATTAAAGCTAATTAATCTGTGAACCCACTATTTTTTGTTAAATCAGTCAGGACCTAGTAGCAGCAGTTTAAGTTTAAATTTAAAACACAGAAGAGAGCTTTTTGGTTAAATATGGAACCCAGCAGAGAGCTTGTAGTTTAAATTTAATAGTCACTCAGGGCTTAGCATCAGCAAAGTACTTTTAGTTTAAATTTAAAACACAGAAGAGAGCTTTCTGGTTAAATATGGAACCCAGCAGAGAGCTTGTAGTTTAAATTTAATAGTCACTCAGGGCCTAGCATCAGCAAAGTACTTTTAGTTTAAATTTAAAACACAGAAGAGAGCTTTCTGGTTAAATTTAGAACCCAGCAGAGAGCTTGTAGTTTAAATTTCATAATAAGTTAGAGCCTAGCAGCAGCAAAGTGCTATAATTTAAATCAACTCAGAATATAGCTTACCTCAGCAGCACAGGACAGGGTACTGTGTAGCAGCCCTCTTTTAATAAGTGTTATTTTCCTCCTTCCCTCCCCAACACCCACCCACCCCTGGGATAATCGTAGCTTTATAGGTACTTACACACTTTAAAAGACAGGAGGTGCTCGCAGGTAAAGCTCGTTACCCAAATCAGTCATACACTAAGGACCTGAGATTAATTAAGCTTCAGGTGAACAAGGTATATTAAACATATTAGGTACAGTTTTATTAGTATAAATATCCATAGCAACCCTCAGTAAGTAAAGAACTTAAAGATCTAAACACAAACTTAAAACTAAGATGCAGACAGCAGTCCAGCAGCGAGATGGGGGCTTTCCAGTCTTCTTCATTGAGTGTCACATGTATGATTTTCTCCCAGTTGGTGAGAGGTCTTACGTGTGCACTAGGTGCAAGGAGCTCTTTGCTCTCAGGGAACGAGTCCATTCTCTAGAGGCTAGAGTAGCAGACTTGGAAAACATAAGAAAGACAGAGAGGTACATAGACGAGACCTACAGGGATATAGTCCTGAAGTCCCACCTCCAGTCTGGCAGCATCCCTGTTGCCATGGAGGAGAGAGGTCACGTGACAGGAGAGCATCACCCTGGTGTGGCAGGAAGTGATCCTGTAACTAGGACCTGTCCTCCAGGCGATGTAAAACCCTCTCGCACTGAGGATGTTTCTCCAGGGCCATGTGCCCATGAGGGAAGGGTTAGGACAGCCGTTATAGTTGGTGATTCGATCATTAGGCATGTAGATAGCTGGGTGGCTGGTGGACGTGAGGATTGCCTGGTAACATGCCTGCCTGGTGCGAAGGTAGCGGACCTCTCATGCCACCTAGATAAGGTCTTAGATAGTGCTGGGGAGGAGTCTTCTGTCTTGGTACATGTCAGTACCAATGACATAGGAAAATGTGGTAGGGAGGTTCTGGAGGCTAAATTTAGGCTTTTAGGTAGGGAGTTGAAATCCAGAACTTCCAGGGTAGCGTTCTCTGAAATGATTCCCATTCCACGCAGAGGACCCAAAAGGCAGGCAGAGCTCCGGAGTCTCAATGTGTGGATGAGACAATGGTGCAGAGATGAGGGTTTTGGATTTGTTAGGAACTGGGGAACATTCTGGGGAAAGGAGGGGCTCTTCCGAAGGGATGGGCTTCACCTTAACCGGGATGGAACCAGGCTGCTGGCATTAACCTTTAAAAGGGAGATAGAGCGACTTTTAAACAAGATAATAGGGGAAAGCTGATAGTCGCCCAAGAGCGGATGGTTCAGAAGAATGTATCCTTGAAGGGTACTACCAAAAGCAGAGAGGTTCCAAAAAAGAGTAAAGTAGCCCAAATGCCCTCGAGTATAGAAGAGATAGAGCTTAAAGAGCCCAAATTACCCATGTCTACTAATAGCCAAATTAATATCAATAAAATACAGTCTCTAAAATGCTTATATGCAAATGCTAGAAGTCTAAAAAATAAGATGGGAGAGTTAGAATACATAGCACTAAATGAGAGGTTAGATATGATTGGAATATCAGAGACATGGTGGAAGGAGGACAACCAGTGGGACACTGTGATGCCTGGGCACAAACTATATCATAATGATAGAGCTGATCAAATTGGTGGAGGGGTTGTGCTCTGTTAGAGAGAGCATTGAGTCAGAAAGGATTAAAGTTTTGCAGGAAACAAAATTTGCTGTAGAATCTCTATGGATTGAAATTCCATGTAAAAAGGGGAAGGCAATGGCAGTGGGGGTGTACTATTGACCGCCTGGCCAGAATGAACAAATGGATGATGAAATGCTCAAAGAAATCAAGAAAGTTAACAAAAGTTACAGCGCAGTAATAATAATGGGTGATTTCAATTACCCAGGTATTGACTGGGTCAGTGTCACAGCAGGACATACTAGGGAGATAAAGTTCCTAGATGAAATAAATGACTGCTTCTTGGAGCAGCAGGTTCATGAACTGACCAGAGGGGAAGCCATATTAGACCTATTCCTTAGTGGAAGACCAGATCTAGTGCAAGAGATAAGGGTGTTGGAGCCACTTGGCAATAGTGATCATAGCATGATCGCCTTTGTTTTAATTAGTGGAGGAGGGCTAGTAAGGAAATCCACAGTACTACCTTTTAACTTTCGAAAGGGAGACTATGATAAAATCAGGAAAATAGTTAAGAAAAAAAACTAAAAGGAGCAGTTGCAAAGGTTAAAGACTTACATCAAGCTTGGGTGGTGTTGAAAAATACTATCTTGGAAGCCCAGATCAGCTGTATTCCACGCTTTAAGAAAAGTGGAAGGAAGTCCAAAAACCTACCAGCATGGTTTAAAGGGGAGGTCAGAGAGACTGTTGTTGCCAAAAAAGCATCTTTCAGGAAATGGAAAAAAGAGCCAAATGACGAAACCTAGAAACAGCACAAGCACTGGCAAGTCAAATGCAAGGCATTGATAAGGCAGGCAAAGGGAGAATTTGAGAAGAAGCTTGCTGCGGAAGCAAAAACACAAAATAAAGACTTTTTCAAGTACATTCGTAGCAAAAAACCTGTGAGAGAGGCAGTTGGTCCATTAGATGATAGAGGGGTTAAAGGGGCACTAAGAGGTGACCATGCGATGGCAGAGAGACTGAATGAATTCTGTGCTTCGGTCTTTACTGAGGAAGATGTAGGGATGTTACCCATGACTGAAGTGGTATTTAAAGGTGCAGAAGAATTGAAGGAAATATCGATACATCGGGAATATGTATTACAACTATTAGATAAACTGAAGAGTAGCAAATCACCTGGGCCGGATGGCATACATCCAAGGATGTTGAAAGAACTGAAATATGAGATTGCAGACCTGCTATTAGTAATCTGTGAACTATCATTAAAATGATCTCTAATACCTGAAGATTGGAGGATCGCCAATGTAGCACCAATTTTTAAAAAGGGTTCCAGGGGTGATCCGGGAAACTACAGACTGGTGAGCCTGACGTCAGTACCGGGAAAAATGGTAGAAACCATCATAAAGAATAAAATTATTCAGCATGTAGATAGTCATGGCCTAATGGGAGACATCCAACATGGCTTTAGACAAGGAAGATCTTGTTTTACTAATCTGTTATGTTTTTTTGAAGGTGCGAATAAACAGGTGGACAAAGGTGAGTCAGTGATATAGTGTATCTGGACTTTCAGAAAGCCTTTGACAAGGTCCCTCATCAGAGACTTTTGGCAAAACTAAAGAGTCATGGGATAGGAGGCAGTGTACTACTGTGGATCAGGAACTGGTTAAAAGATAGAAAGCAGAGGATAGGGCTAAATGGCCAATTTTCCAAATGGAGAAGGGTGAATAGTGGTGTACCCCAGGGATCTGTGCTGGGTCCGCTGCTTTTTGACATATTCATAAATGACTTGGAAAGTGGAATAACGAGTGAGGTTATCAAATTTGCAGATGACACAAAACTATTTAAAGTTGTTAAAACCCAAGAGGATTGTGGAAAATTGCAAGAGGATCTTGATAAATTGGAAGACTGGGCATCAAAATGGCAGATGAAATTTAATGTGGATAAGTGCAAAGTTATGCACCTAGGGAAGAACAACCCAAACTATGGTTACACGATGCAAGGTTCCACATTAGGAACCACCACCCAGGAAAAAGATTTAGGCGTCATTGTGGATAACATGTTAAAACCCTTGGCCCAGTGTGCAGCGGCGGCCAAGAGAGCAAATAGAATGCTAGGTATCATAAGGAAAGGAATGGGAAATAAAACAAAGGATATTATAATGCCTCTATATCGTTCCATGGTGAAACTGCATCTTGAATATTGTGTGCAATTCTGGTCGCCGTATCTTAAAAAGGATATAGTGATATTAGAAAAGGTTCAGAGAAGAGACAATAAAATGGTAAAGGGGATGGAAGGATACTCCTATGAAGAAAGGCTAAAAAGGTTAGGGCTCTTTAACCTGGAAAAGAGACGGCTGAGGGGAGATATGAAAGAAGTCTATAAATGAATGAACTGAGTGGAACAGGTAAACGTAGATCAATTGTTTACGTTATCAGAATATAGAAAGACTAGGGGACATGCAATGAAGCTACAGGGTAATTATTAAAGACTAATAAAAGAAAATATTTCTTCACTCAACATGTAATCGAACTCTGGAATTTTTTACCGGAGGATGTAGTAAAAGCTGTTAGTGTAGCTGGGTTTAAAAAAGGTTTGGACAAGTTCCTGGAGGAAAGGTCCATAAACCATTATTAATAAGGGACCCAGGATATCAATGCTTGACCCAGTACAAGCATTATGGAACTTGTGTCTTTTTGGGAATCTGCTAGGTACGTATGACCTAGATTGGCCACTGTTGGAAACAGGATACTGGGCTTGATGGACCTTGGTCTGACCCAGTATGGCATATTTTATGTTCTTATGTTCATATGCTAATTGTTGTTCATTGAGGAACTCCAGTCCAGTCCCACACCTCTGGGTAGTTCATCTCCTCCTGCAGCTTGGAGACTGAGCATGTCCAAACTTGAAGTCACCAGAACTAGTACAGCTGGCACCACCCACCAGCTCCCAGTAACCTATTGATAAAGCACACTCACAGGAGCAACAAATAAGTAGTTAAAGAAATAACAACCAAAACAAAGTACTAATCTTAAGTTACTGAACCAGCGCTCTCCCCCTCCCTGGCCCCAAGGAGGAACCCCGATATCCCCACAAGAGAGGAGCAGAGAGGCAGAGGGCCGCCTGAGAAATCCGACGCCGAAGAATGCTAAGAGTTAGCACACTCCCAGCCAGCTCCAGTCCCCCAAAGCATTGGTGACTCCTCAAAAGTCTGACGTCCACTGACGCCTAGAGTCATTAAGTCAACAGACTGATCCCTACGGACAAAGGCCCTTCTCAAAAAGCCCCTGGGTGGGATCCGGGACTGGACTGGAGTTCCTCAAGAAACAACAATTAGCAAGTAAGTCTAATTTCACTTTCCTTATCGTTCCTCCCGTCCAGTCCCGCAGTTCTGGGATGTAACAGAGCAGTATAGCTAATGAGAGGGACCTGCAGCACTGTCACACCAAAACAGGCCTCCCACACTGCCTGAATATCCAGGCGATAATGCTTACTGAAAGTATGCAAAGAGGACCAGGTCGCTGCCTTGCAAATTTCCACTGGTGGCACGAAGCCAAACTCCATCCAAGACGCCGCCTGAGCTCTTGTGGAATGCACATGCAGCCCCATCGGGACCTGATGCCCCTGTAAAATATAAGCCGAAGCAATCGCTTCACGAATCCACCTGGAGATGGAGGCATTAGATGCCCCTTCTCCCCTGCATGCACCTCCAAAAAGTAAGAACAGCCAATCTGACTTGCGAAAACTCCAGGGGTGATCCGGGAAACTACAGACTGGTGAGCCTGACGTCAGTACCGGGAAAAATGCCTGATGTACAGAACAAACACTGAAAGAGCGATGGGAGAAATAAGAGGAGAACCAGGATAGTACAGAGCCTTTAAAATCAAGCGAGGACAGGGTATCAAGGAGAAGGTTGTGGTCAACAGTGTCAAAAGCAGCAGAGAGGTCAAGGAAGATGAGGACTGAGTAAAGGCCCTTGGATTTTGCCAGGAACAATTCACTGGAGACTTTGGCAAGAACTGTTTCAGTAGAATGTAAAAGACAAAAACTAAATTGTAAAGGATCCAGGAGGGTATGAGAGGAGAGAAAGTCAATGGTGGTGAACCGCACATTCAAGTAGTTTAGAAATGAAATTATTAAGCAAGTCATCCTCAAAGAGCAGATATAGCAATAAGTCAACCTGAACAACTCTGCTCCGTTAATAAGACTTATAGAAAATAAGTTCAAAAGGTTAGAACTGCATATAATAACAATGATGGTCCATAGCCATCAAAAGACAGAGAGGGTTAAGAGGAAAAAGACCTCAGTCAACCCACAGGCAAATCAAACAGACACAGTGGATCAAAGAAAAATCTCTTAATAACCTCACGCTGTGGCTATTCAGTGTGGCTATCCAATAGGCATCAGTAACTTTGAAATAACAGGCAGCAAAGTCAGTAAAACTATAACTTAACTTCAGGCTGTGGGCTTCATAATCCACTGTCCAAAAAGTCAAGCGGAGCCGCAGCCCCAACACCAGGTGTTTCGCCAACCGGCTTCTTCGGGGAGCAGGGTTTGATGAGAAACTGTCAGTGCTGCCAAAAAGATAAATGAGCATCTTAAATGTTACTAGAAAAAGAGCATACCATGAATACCCAATAATCAACTAAACAAAAATATACGGTGAATAATGCTACAGAGCTGGACTTACAAAGAACCCCAAGAAGCCAACCAGGAGATGCCAAAGCATTCAGCATCTGCTTGGAAAACAAATAAGATGCTGAGTCTGCACTTTAAAGAGCACAGTGATGTCAGATAAAGTTAACCTGAAAAAATATATCATTTATTCCTCATCCGCTAGTGGACAAAATAAAGAACATACCATGAGCATGACAAAAAAACATTAAAAAAACCCTCACACCTCCCTCTTGAAAAGTAGATCTGATGAAAAGCAATGAAGAATAAAGAGTGACAAAATGAAAAAAACAAAGAAATTAAAGCATGAGAAAAAGAAAAAATCAAGCGGATCAGCTCAGAGACAGGCTCTCCAGTCAATCGAATTGTTCATGCCATAGTGCTCGAGCATTCCCAGTCGAAAAATCCACCATTGTTCAATATGTTAGTTTATCATAATTGCCACCTAGTGTTGAGGGAGAGACCTGATCATAATCAAACAACGTAAATCCAAAAAGGAATATCCAGCTTGTGTACAGTGCTTCACCATGGGAGCTCCTTCTGTGCGGTGTTTGAGTTTGCTACAATGTTCAATGAGACGCGTGAAGAGCCACACATGCCAAACCGCAGGGACAAAATATACCACCAGGGAGCTGGTACAGGTCATTGTATGCCAAAGATAAGTACGCCCTCCATATGAAAAGTTGTATTCTTCCAACATCACCAGACACAAAGAGCAAATCTCACATGCACTATGGCTGGGAATAGTTCCTTCAGCAAGTGGTATTGTTGAAACTGGTGAGGAGAGCAAATCTCATAAATTGCGGCTCTTCATATATACCAAATAAGTCTTCATGCCTTCAATCCCAGGAATAAGATTCAAAGTGTGAAAGTGGCATCGAACAATTTTAAAAAATTTATCACTCAAAGGAGTATAGCGTGTGATCAACTTTAGAGACTTCTGGGGAACCCTCCAGTGAAGTTACAACTGCTGCTTTAGGTGAAGCGAGCGAGGGGGCTGGGGCTTCGGATACATTTTCAGCTGAGCCTACAGTAGTTTCTGGCCTGGGGGAATGGCCCCATATTTTGGGGTTTCCAGGGGCGTCTGGCTATATGGAGGGATTTTTTGGGCGCCACAGTTTTGTTACTCCTCTGAGGCGAGCAGCCCCACTAAATGGTTGGGGGCGGGCGGGACATCCAGCATATCCACAGGGCTGGTTAGGTATGTATGGGGGTGACCATGCTATAGGGATTCCAGTTTGGGATTTCTGGGCTAGGGGGGCACTGGCCCTTCTAGGCTTTTGTGGCTTGGGTCTCCATCCACAGCATGGCTGGCTCTTGTTCCCCCTGCCCCTCTTTCTTCTTTTGGTCTCTCTGTAGGTCCTGCAGATGTCACAGAATCCAGCGGTACATGGAGAAGGAGGACGTGTGTGGCTGACTGGCAGCGTAACCTCGGAGCAACCCGGTCCTCAGCGGGTAACCAGGGAGGACGGCTCCAGTGGAGTGGGTTTGTCTCAAGTACCTGTGTTTCTGGCTTCCGTGTCCGGGCCAGATTTAGGGACCACCACAACAGGTGAGATGTCATCTGGACCAAGTATGGCAAGCAGGGGTTCTGTGAAAGGGGAGATGGTGCTTTGGGGGAGGGTCGTTCCTTTTGGCACAGGGTGTTTGGGTCGCAGCAAAAGGAGCTTGGAGGTGGTCCAGGTGATCTCTGTTGGTGATTTAACAAGTCCACCTGCCCCTTCCTCGATTGTAAGTTCTGCCATATCTGCCCGCTCTGTGGTGCTGGGCACACGCCTGTTAAATGTAGCAAAAAAGGGGCCCCAGTTGCCCCTCTGGCCTTCTCAAATTGATGCAGGGGGTTTTGGCCTGGCTCCGACACCTATGCGAGGCGAGGCCATGTGCCTTTGGCTTCACTGTTACCCGCGGCATGGCAAGGGTATCGTTTTAGAGTGCGGTTTTCTTTTGGGTATCATGATACCTGTTCAGGGAAGGGTAGCTTCAAATATAGCATGCAATGCACCTCCGGTGCAGCGTATGTTGGCCATTGAGCAAGAAAAGTTGACAGTTGAGTTAGGCTTGGGCAGAGTGGCAGGCCCCTTCATTAAGCAGCCTTTCCGGGGTTTTGTGGTTTCTCTATTGGGAGTCATGCCCAAAAAAGTGCCGGGTAAATTCATAACTTGTCATTTCCCATTGGGGCATCATCAATGATCATATTCCTAAGGCATTGTGTGTAGTTTGCTATGTGTCTTTTGATGATGCAGTCTCTCTGGTCCAGCAATGCAGTTCGGGGGCTCTTTTAGCCAAGATGGATATTGAGTCAGCTTTCCGTTTGCTACCAGTTCATCCATCCACTTTCCATCTGCTCAGTCTCTGCTTTCAAGGCAAATTTTATTTCGACAAGTGCATGCCAATGTGTTGCTCCATATCATGTGCATATTTTGAGAAGTTCAATACTTTTCTACATTGGATTTTGATGCAATGAACTAGGATTCCAAATATTGTTCACTACTTAGATGATTTCTTTTCCATTGGACCTTCTCCTTCAGATGCATATCCCGCTCTTTTGCAAGGGTTCCTTAATCTGTCTCAGGAGTTAAACATTATATTGGCAGCTGATAAAACTGAGGGCCCCTCAGTGAAAATCACTTTCCTTGGTATTGAGCTGGACTCAGTAAGGATTGTTGCGCATCTTCCTGCAGTAAAGGTGGTTAAGCTTAGGGTTTTAGTGGCAGAGGTTTGTGCTGTGGGCAAGGTAACTTTTCAAGAGATGCAGACTTTGGTGGGATCTATGAATTTCACTTGCAGAGTCATTCCTATGGGTCGTGTGTTCTCGCGGCGGTTATCTGCAGCTATGGCGGGAGTTTCTAAGCTATACCACCGCATTATGGTGACAAGGAGTATGTGTGAGGACTTATAGGTGTGGGATACCTTCTTGAGGGATTTCAATGGGACATTGGTTTTCCAGGATGTTGAGGTTTCCAATGTGGACCTGCAGTTGTTCACTGACGCTGCTGGCGGATTGGGTCTTGGTATCTATTTTCATGGTTCCTGGTGTGCTGAGCGCTGGCCACGGACATGGCATGATTTGGCTCTCCCTTGCAAAATCACCTTCTTGGTGTGGTTTCCAGTTGTAGTTGCCCTGGTGGTGTGGCCGGACAGATTGCACAATCGTAAGGTGATATTCTGGTGTGATAATTCCGCAGTGGTAGAGGTTATTAATTGCTATTCACTATGCTGTGTGTCAGTGGCGGTGTTAATGAGTAAATTAGATTTACCTGCTAATTGTTGTTCCTGGAGGAACTCCAGTCTAGTCCCGAACTTCTGAGTTGTGATCCTCTCACAGCAGCTTGGAGACTGAGACACGTCATCTTTTTTCTGATGACCACTGGTATATCCCTCCTGGATCTGTCTCCTCACTCCAGTAACCTACTGACCAAGCAGACTCACCGGAGCAACCATTAAGTATTAAACTTTAAGAACAACAAACCTAGCATAAAATTATAACAGAGGGTCACTGACCCTTCACTAACCTTGTCTGTGAAAATTACGGAGGTCCACCCTCCCCATTAAACGAGAGGGATGGAGCCTAAGAAATCCCCCCCCCCCCGCTGCCAGCATGAAACGCTTACCTGTAAAGACTCCATTGCTTTAGGCTGCCGAATACCAGGGAGGGATGCAGGACTAGACTGGAGTTCCTCCAGGAACAACAATTAGCAGGTAAGTCTAATTTACTCTTCCTAATTGCTCCTCCAGTCTAGTCCCGAACTTCTGAGTAAGTAACAGAGCAGTAAAGAAAAATTCAACGGGATGGACCCGCTAGACCAACCTGAAGCACCGCCGATCCAAAACAAGTATCCCTTTCCGCCTGAAGATCGAGACAGTAATGCATGACAAAGGAATTCAGCGACGACCAGGTAGCCACTTTACAAATTTCCACTGCTGGTACTAACTGGGACTCAGCCCAGGACGCCGCCTGCGCTCACGTCAAGTGAGCCCGCAAACCCTCGGGAACCGGCTTTCCTTTCAAAATATATGCGGACGCGACAGCCGCCTTAATACATCTAGAGATGGAGGCCTTGGAAGCTGCCTGCCCCGGCCGCGGTCCCCCGAATAGAACAAAGAGACGTTCTGATCGTAGAAAAGCTACTGTTCTACGGATGTAGATCTTCAAAGCCCGCTGCACGTCTAAGCGATGGAGCCTTTGAGTAGAAGAATCCTTCTATGTCTCCACAAATACCGGCAAAGAGACCATCTGATTTACATGAAACACCGAGACCACCTTAGGCAAAAAAGACGGCACGGGTCGCAAAACTACTTTAGACTCATAGAACTCCAAGAAAGGCTTCCTACAAGATAATGCTTGTAACTCGGAAATGCGCCTTGCCGAGCACATCGCTACCAGGAACACCACCTTAATGGTAAGATCCTTCAAAGTCGCCCCCAACAAAGGCTCAAATGGTTCCTTAACCAACGCCTCTAAGACCAGAGAAAGATTCCAACTAGGGACCACCGACCTATGTGGTGGCCAAAGAAGAGACACTGCCCGTAAGAAACGTTTAACATCAGGATGACAACCAAGCAGCTTACCGCCTATTTTACCCCTATAACAGGCTAAGGCCGCCACCTGCACCCACAGGGAGGCCACCGCTGAACCTTTCTCCAGACCCCTTTGCAAAAAGGCTAACACCTGCGGGATGGAGGCCCTCATTGCTTGCGCCTGATTGTCCTCACACCAGGCCTCAAAAACCCACCAGATGCGCACATATGCTAAAGAGGTGGATTTCTTCCTAGCCCTTAACAAGGTGGAAATTACGGAAGTAGAGTATCCCCTTGCCGTCAGCCTAGCCCTGTCAAGAGCCAGGCCGTAAGCGAGAATCAATCCACTTGAGGCATGCAAAGTTGCCCTTGGGACAGAAGATCCACCCAAAGGGGAAGGCGCCACGGCTTCTCCACCAAGAGCCGCATCAGGTCTGCATACCATGGACGCCTTGGCCATTCCGGCGCTATCAGCAGCACCCTGCCCTTGTGATGCTCGATATGCTGTATTACCCTTCCTATCAACACCCACAGAGGAAACACATACAGCAGACGCTCCTGCGGCCAAGTTTGGATGAGAGCATCCAGACCTTCTGACATCCACTCTCTTCTTCTGCTGAAGAACTGATCGACCTTTGCCAACTGGAAGGTCACCATGAGATCCATCACCGGAAGTCCCCAGCGATGTACCAGCATTTCGAACACTTCTTGATGCAGACTCCACTCTCCTGGATCCACTTGCACTCGGCTTGCACATTGTCCACCCCTGCCACATGTGCCGCCGACACCGCTCGCAGATTTTGTTTGGCCCACTTGACTAGCTGCTCTGCCTCTTCCTCCAGAGGAGTACTGCTGGTACCCCCCTGGCGATTGATGTAGGCTACCGCCATGGCATTGTCGGAAAACACCCGAATGGCCACGTTGCAAAGAGAAGGCTGGAATGCCTGCAGTGCGAGCCTTACCACCCTCAGTTCCAATCTGTTGATGGACCAGGTCCTTTCGTCCTCTGACCACAGACCCTGTGCGAACGTCTCTTGGAAATGCACTCCCCATCCAAAGAGACTGGCATCCATAGTCAGCGGGAGCCAACAAGGTGCTTCCAACGGCATCCCGCTCTTGAGATGCTTCGCCTGAAGACACCACTGCAACGCTAGACGTGTCTCCGGTAAGCAGGGTAACCGTTGAGACAACCGATTGGTCTGGTGAGACCAACGCCTGAGCAGCACCCTTTGTAACGGTCTCACGTGTGCTCTCGCCCACTGAACTAGATCTATTGTCACTGCAATAGTCCCGAGCAATTGCAGGTAATGCCACGCCGTGGGCGACGCTCTGCTCAGAAAACGCTGGACTAAATGATGTAATCCTAGCGCATGCTGATGGGGAAGGAACACTCTCCCCGCCTGTGGATTGAAATGGGCCCCTAAGTACAGTATCTCCTGAGACGGGACCAAACTGCTCTTTGCCCTGTTGACCACCCAACCAAGGTCCTGCAAGAACTTTACCACTTTTGCTGTTGCCGATACACTTTCGCTTCGGGACTTCGCACGAATCAACCAATCGTCCAGGTATGGATGCACTACTACGCCTTCTTTTTGCAACGCCGCCACCAAGACGACCATCACCTTGGTGAATGTCCTCAGGGCTGTGGCCAATCCGAACGGCAAGGCTCGGAATTAAAAATGTCCCATAGGCACCGCAAACCGGAGATACTTTTGATGTTCCGAGCGAATTGGGATGTGCAGGTAAGCTTCCGATAGATCCAGAGAGGTAAGAAACTCCCCCTTTCATACCGCTACTATAACCGACCTCAAGGTCTCCATACGAAAATGGGATACTCGGAGACACCGATTCACTCCTTTTAGGTCTAAGATCAGACAAAATGTTCTGTCCTTTTTGGGCACCACAAAATAAATAGAGTATCGACCTAACTCACGTTGGTCTTGAGGAACCTGAACCACCGCCTTGAGGTCGATCAGCCTTTTGAGCGTTTCCCGCACTGTGGCCCTCTTGACAGGCGACTTGCATGGGGACTGAACAAAGAATTCTCTTACTGGCCGCTGAAATTCCGAGGCATAACCCTCTTGAATGACCTCCAGCACCCACCTGTCTGACATAATCTGGACCCAGGCCGGAAGAAACTCCTGCAGGCGACCCCCTACAGGCTCCAAGCCTGCTTGGGCCTGCCTGACTTCATTGGGCTTTTCGCAGATTAGAGGAAGCAGACAGTGTCCCAAAGCCCCTTCTGGCTCCCCAAAATCCACAAAACCCCTGCATTCTGCTAGGGAAACATGCTCTCTGAGCCTGGCCGAATCTAGGGTATCGAAACCTCCTAAATTCCCTCTGTTGACCCTTTGGGGTGGAGGAAGACCTCCCAGGCTTCTGCTTATCTTCCCGGAGACAACCCCCTTTGGATTCTCCGAGATCTTTCACTAGCTTCTCCAAATCCTCACCAAACAACAATTTGCCTCAAAATGGCAGCTTGCTTAGACGGGATTTAGAGGAACCATCCGCTGCCCAATTGCACAGCCAAAGATAACAGCGCGCTGCTACAGCAGACGCCATACTCTTCGACAATCCCCTAATGAGGTAATACTGGATATCTGCTAAATACGCCATAGCAGATTCCAACCTTGCCATGTTGCCGACCGCGGCCTCCCCTTGGTCCCCTTACACCCTCTGAGACCAGTGAAGGGAAGCCCTCGCCACCCATGCTCTGCAAATGGCAGCTTGTATAGACAAAGCATTCACATCAAAAACCTGCTTCAGCAAGGCCTCCTACTGCCTGTCCTGAGTATCCTTGAGCGCTGCACTACTCTCCACTGGAATTGTAGTCTTCTTCGCGATGGCTGAGACAGCAGCATCCACCTTTGGGGACTTAAACAATTCCTTATCCTGGTTCACCAAAGGGTAAAAGCGTCCCATAACCCTGGGACCTTTTAAACTTGCCTCCGGCATATCCCATTCCTCTTGGATCATTTCCCGGACAACTCTGTGTACCGGGAACGCCCTCTGTGTCTTCTAAAACACCTGCAACAAGGGATCCTCCAAGGTAGCATCCTCTGCAGGTCCAGGAGTAGGCATATTGAGAGCCCTTAGCGTCTCTGAGATGAGCGCCGGGAGCTCTTCTCTTCTGAACAGACGGACAACCCGTGCTTGATCCTCTCTTTCCGTTATCTCTCCTTCTTCCAGGTCCTCTTCTAATTCGTCTTCAAGCTCACCCTCCTCAGAGAGACCTCCCTCCGAGTCCAAAGCGGAGTCCTTCAGATCCTTTTCCTTTGTGACTCTCTTAACCGGGCCGCCCGCTGTCTCCATACTCAAAGGAGTAAGAGGTCGTTTTTCTCCCCTGGTCCCCAACTCGGAACCGGATACTGGCCCTCCCCGTTGCCCCCCAAAGGCTTGTTGAATAAGGGCCACAAACTAAGAGGAAAAAATGGCCGCGAGGCCCCCAGGCAATGCCAGCTCAGAAGGAGGAAGATCTGGAGCGGACGAGGGACCTGCTATAGGCTTGCCAGGTGCCAAATCCAGGGAAGCAGCCTCCTGCCCGTCCAGCACCGTCTTCTGCCCCCCTGTTGCCCCTTCCAAGGAGTTCTCCATGGCTGCAGCCTCCAGAGTACACCCCTTGCAGACCCCTGACTCTGCCAAAGAAGCCTTCCTAGAACCGCAGACAAGGCAACGCAGCTTAGAAGGCATTCCTGTGACCCCCCGGCAGTGTCACCACTCAGAAGTACACTTGCAGAGTCAGAGAACAAAAAAGGAGAAACGCGGGGTCCCGTTGTTTTTTTTTTTTTTTAAACCAAAGAAAATGTAAAACTAGCTCCTGCTAGGGCCCCCGAGCTATAAAAAGTGCAAACAGGCGCGAAACGAAGCTGTTCCACGAGGTTAGGACCAGCCAAAAGACAGAAATTAGGCGCGGCCGTTCCCGCGCCGCCGACACGTGGTAGGCCCATTGTCAGAACAAACGACCACCCCCAAACTGCTCCAAAACCTCTTTGCAGTGGTTCCAGAGGCAGAGAGCAGCCCTTACCTTATGGGCTTTTACACCACGATGCAGCCAGTGCCCTCGGGGGGAGATCCTGTGCTTTGCTCTACCGACCGGCTGCCTGTCAGAGTCGGGAGCTGAGCAGTGCAAACAAAAAGGAAGTGTCCCAGCACTGAGCACACGCTCGGTTAAGGCTCTTCACAGCACCGAGCAGGCAGAACTTCTGCAAGGCGCTGACTGACACTCCCGCCGGCTCCTGCACTCCTGCCCCCAGATGGACGGACCAATGAGTCTCTCGTCCACCAGGTCGCAGGCTAACTCACCACTCACTAAATCTCCTTACCGATAAGACAATGAGGGGAAGGAAGGAGGGGGAGGTGGGGGAGGAAAGAGGGGCCAGACCTCAGAAAAAGATCTCTGTCAACCCCACTCCCCCAAGGCAATTCTATTCTTCTTCCCAATTTCTTCTTTTCCTCCTTTTTTTTTATATATTCCTAAGTAATCTATATCTTAATCATTCCTCTAGTGAGCCTGGACCTCTGGGCTCACCCAACCTCCAGCTACTTGGAGACTGAGACAACTGGAGTGAGGAGGCGGATCCAGGAGGGATATACCAGTGGTCATCAGAAAAAAGATTACGTGTCTCAGTCTCCAAGCTGCTGTGAGAGGATCACAACTCAGAAGTTTGGGACTAGACTAGAGGGACGATTAGGAAGCGGGCCTTTGTTTTCTCTTGTCTGCATTTAAATGGCACTGCTAGGATTCGGCATACTCCTGGTTATGTTAAAAAGATTACAGACTGTCTTTCTTGTTTCAAAAGGGTCCGGTTCCGAACTTTGGCAGCAGAAGTGGATGCAGAGGGGTGCAGGGTCCTGGAGCATCTTTGGTGGATTGGCCTATGGGAATGCTGAGTCTGCTGACTAGGTCAGTGGTGCCAGCTATGTGGTCGGCTTATGGCCGAAGCTACAGTTTGGTGACATCCTTCCTGTTTGCGCAGGGTTGGCAGCTGGCCAAGGTATCTGAATGGCTTCTCGGCCAGTATGTAGTGTTTTCCAGATGATGCCTGCTAATCTGGCCGGTTTTGCCTTCTTTTCCAGGGTCGCCAGTTGTGGTTTCTTGGTCCGCAGGCTCCTGCCAAGCTGGGAACAATCATCCCCCACCCCATGTGACTCCAGCCGTCCAGTTACTCACAACTTGCTACTACGCCTGTGTAAAGCACTGCCTGTGATAACTGAGTCCGCATACGAGGCTGCCCTGTTTTGGGCAGCATTCTCTTTGGCCTTTTTTGGGGCTTTTCGGGTCAACGAACTAGTGGTTAATTCCGCTTTGGGGCCAATGGCCGCTGACTTGCTACGGGAGCATGTGTTTGTGGAAATGAGGCAGCTGTACATATTACTAGTCAGATCTAAAACAGATCAATTGGGAAAGGGGCTTTGGGTGGTATTGAATGCAGATGAGGGTGTCATTACTTGCCCAGTAGTCTGCATACAACAGTACTTGACCCTGTGGCCAGAGGGCACGAGCTTGCTGTTTGTGCACCGGGACTCCCGCCCTTTGACCCGTTATCAGTTTATGGCTGTATTATGACTGGCATTGTGTTTCTTGGGAGAGGATCCTTGCCTTTTTGCCTCTAATTCCTTTCGCATAGGTGCCACTACCAGTGCAGCTGTGGTGAGACTCCAGACCATGTGATACAGAGGAATGGAAGATGGCATTCCCGGGCTTTCACGGGCTATGTTCGCCTTTAAGTCTGGGAATGAGTAGTGGTTATTTCAGGCCCAGATACTAACTCTGTTCTCTTTTTTCAAATGCGCAGTGCTGGCCTTGGCATTGCTGACTGATGGGTCACTTGTTGTGCATTGGGCTGGTCAGCGAGTGGCAGTGCATCTGGCAGGGCTTAATTTGGGCCTTCCTTTGGCATAGGTATACATGCTATGGCTGGGCGAGAGTGGCCTTCATTGGAGCCTGCTCCTGCCCATGCTTCGGCATCATGATTGAGTCTGAAGTTGCCTGGCAGCGATTCTTCTGCATCTAAGATGCAATGATCTCTGTACTGTACAAGGACTTGTAAGCAGATTATCAGAGCAGCAAAGAAGGATTTATATGTGATTTTGCAAATGTTTCTGGGGGTTATATTGTTTCGATTTGACATTATTCTGAGGCCTTTCTGTATGGACCAGTGGTGTTGGGTGAGGGGATTAGCCAAGATTAACCGCCAGATAGGGCAAGGGGTGTGTAAGCAAGGGGGCTATCAGATAATGCACTCTTGGGTGAAGGCAAAGTGTGCGAGCCTGTTTAGGCAGGATGGCATTCACTTGTCTCCAGTTGGTCAGGACTTACTCCTCAATGATTGGCAGGAGGCCTTGGAATTGATGGTTCAATGTGATACATGCTGGTAGCAGCTGTAAGGGGGGTGGTGCAGAGCTTTAATTTTCACCCTGCACCAGTGGCGGGATCCTGGAGTTTTTCCAGGATCCAGAGCCGGTGAAGTCGGCGGTTGGGCCATGGTCAGGCGATCACGATCCAGAAACTGGCAGGGGGAGGAGGATGGCAGGAAGAGCCACCCAGAAGACAGCCTTCCTTTGCTAGTCATATGGCAAGGTCAGCCTGAGGGAAGTTGGGGGGGGTATATGTTTTGCCACTGGTGAGATCGTGGTGATGGGCAATGACAGTAACACCTTGCTAGTAGTATAGCTGGTGAATTACCGGATCCGGTGAGGCTTGTTAATACTGTTACTTGTTGGATATTGGATAAGTTGTTATGCTAATAAAGCTGTGACTTGTTTATTGCCAAGCTTGTCATGTCTTGATGTTGATGGCAGGGTTGGATATTGAGAGGATAGCTGCACTTTCAGGTAACTAGGAAGGGTTGCACTGGATCCGGGCTACCACAGTCACATTTGGTTTAACAGTTATTTAACATCAAACGGTTTAGGACGTCACTATTTACAAACAGTTCTTCAACGTTAAATGGTTTAAAGGTTTAACTATTTACAAGGTGCAACAGGTTTGCATAGCGAGGTGTTCAGTGTTCCGTGTTTGATCCATAATACTCCAAAAATAGCAGAGTCTTTAAGCTTGACCCTTACACCAATTTCCCTGTTACTCCTGCCATCATTTGTCTTTGTGTCTGGGATTTAAGTTTTCTTTGAACTCTAGTAGAGCATCTGGTAGCAGGTCTGTAGTACTCTCTCTCTCTGTATTCCTCACTTCCCATCTCTCTGTTGCTCTGTCTGGGATATAGCCTTTGAGCACCTGTTCTCCAGATTTCAGCATGATCCTGTTGCTTGGATCATGTGTGAATGAGGGAATCCTGCCCGCCAATGCCACAGCTCCTTGAAGTGCTGAAGTTGGAAATTTAATCGCTGTTGAAGAAAGTACATCTTGCACTATTAAAAAAAAAAAAAGCAAGCTGCTGGTCACTGTCTCTCTAAACTTCAAAAGAAGGTCAAAGATGCCCAAATAGAAGTGGGAGACTCATTAATGCTGGCCTCTAGGTTATCCTTCTGAACCAGGGCTATTTTTTAGCTGAGAGTTATTTACTCCATTAACCTGTAGTTGACCTCACTGACTGCACTGACACTCCTAAGATAAACCATGTCTGTGCAGACTGTGGGAGTGAATGTGAGCATGGGAACCTAGTACTCAGATTTCAGCAGTGTTGAAATAAGTAATGAACAATGAATAGTTTTTAATACACAAATATAAATGATTCTTTGAAACTAAAAAAATAACGCAACTTGATTTTTATGGACTCGATTCACTTCTGCAATGTTGGGTTTCCACCACATAAATACAGCTGAATATTGGATTTTTCTGACTATCTACTGTGATAAAGGGAAGTATGTAGACATGATTCTGAATGTTTAGGAAAAGACAACAAAATGTTCATATGGTCCCCAAAAATGCTCTGCATGCAAGGGAAGAAGAGCCAACATATACAGTGGACACTGTTTGAACTCTGGTACCACACCTGAACAGTTAGTCACCCCCATTTACATTGATTTTACGTCTTTCCCCAATATCTCTACCCCCTAAGGCATATCATGAGAGGTAGAGCATAACACCTTCTTTCTTTTTACTCTGTCCTATTTTTTCAGGAAAAGATTTGAAAGTAGTGTGTTTTGGAGCCATTTCTCATCACTTTGACAGAGACACTATCACAGTCTGAAAAGCTTCGCAGTTTATCCTGCCTTTTTTTCAAAATGTCTAAGTGTAAGGGGATCACTATCCCCACTCCTACTGAGGCACGTCAGGCATCCATACTTTCCTTTCTAATGAAGAGACGTTTCTTGGAGGTGCAATCTAGGGACTCTAGAAGTGTGGTTCTTTAATCCAGATCCTAGTTGGTTATTACTAATTGGATAACATAAGAAGGGATGAATGGTTATCCCTACTAAAGGTGAACTCTGATAAACCAACTTACTGCCTGTTCATGACTTATTCATGTTACTCAAATGTACATAGTTTCTGAGTATTTACTAAGTTACCCCACATGCCGAAACACTTTATACATGACCCCCTTTAACACTTTGTTTTTGTTATTAACCTGCACTCGTTACTCCTCACTTGATACGTTCTATATAAACATTGCAAGTCTGAATATAAACCGCTTTGACTTAAGGAGAAGGTGGTATATAAAACCTGTTAAATAAATAAATTAAATAAATAAATAATTGGGATCTGGATTAGACTTGGTAAATGTCTCTGATAGTATACTCAGACATGGTTTCACAGAATTTCTGGTTCAAGAACATGGCAAAAGAAAACTCTTTGGAATGAATCTCTACAGCAGGTGTCAATAGATTCACAAGGCAAAAAAATCCAATTAGCATTTTCCATAGAGTACCAGACCAGACAAATTTTGGGCCAGTCAGGAAACAGGAAGGAAGATCATCAGCAGAGTCAAGAGCAGGAATTATGATGGCTCTTCTGCAAGATGCCTGCCTTCCAATTCCAATGTTACTGGTTTGAGTCCAAATTGTGATGAAACTAGAGGGGGAAATGTTCTTTTTGAATTAAAAACAATATGAAACAAATAATTTCAAATGAATTTACATCCGTACTGGTTTGCAGCTTGTCGTGCTGTGAGGGCTTGTGTGCATCAGTGATGCTGAGAGCTAAACTATCGGTAGTTTAACTACTGGCAGGGTCTCCCAAGATGGACAGGTCTCAGCTGAGATGCCAGACCAAGACAAACCACCCATCTGGGCAGCAGCAGAATGGGATAGTGTTGATGGCGGAGGATCACATTTCTGTGACAACGGCAACAACACACCAAACTTAAACTGCGCGGAAGAAAGGCCCGGCAATCTACTTCTGTATCTTGCCATGAAAACCCAATGGATAGTTACAACAAAACAAATTGTGCTGTAGTGCTGGAAGATGAGACCCCCAGGTTGGAAGGCACTCAACTAGCTACTGGGGAAGAGCTGAAGACTTTTCAGAGTAAAGACAGCATTTATGATGTGGTTGGATCAAAGCCCTCGGGACGTCTGACTGCTGATGTAGCTGTGCATGAAATGAGAGTCAGAAGCTGTAAAGATGTCTTACACATTGGAACATGGAACGTACGAAGCATGAACCAAGGGAAGTTGGAGGTGGTCAAGAATGAAATGGAACGTGTACAACTTGATCTGTTGGGTGTCAGTGAACTGAAATGGACTGGCATCGGGCACTTTGCATCAGATGATCACATGGTCTACT
The DNA here is from genome assembly GCA_033557465.1 of Ichthyophis bannanicus. Classification (NCBI taxonomy): domain Eukaryota; kingdom Metazoa; phylum Chordata; class Amphibia; order Gymnophiona; family Ichthyophiidae; genus Ichthyophis; species Ichthyophis bannanicus. The sequence continues at coordinate 1,599,510,428 of CM066031.1, forward strand.
ATGCTGGAAATGAAAGACAAAGAAGAAATGGTGTTGCATTTATAATAAAGAAGAAACTGTAATGAAATACAATGCAGTCAGCGAACGCTTAATCTCTATTCGTCTACGAGGAATGCCTATCAACACAACTATAATTCAAGTATATGCCCCAACAACAGCTGCAGAAGAGAATGAAATTGAAGAGTTCTATGAACAAGTACAAGCTGAAATTGACAGAACATGCAAACAGGATATTTTGATAGTCATGGGTGATTGGAACGCAAAGTTGGCAACAAAGAAGAAGACAAAGTAGTTGGAAAATATGGACTTGGCAACAGAAATGAAGCTGGAGAAAGATTGATAGAATTCTGCAAGACCAATGATCTATTCATCTCGAACACCTTCTTCCAGCAACACAAGCGGCGACTGTACACATGGACTTCACCCAATGGATTGTATAAAAATCAAATTGACTACATCTGTGGAAGTCAACGATGGAAAAGCTCTATAACATCAACAAAGACAAAACCTGGAGCTGACTGTGGTACAGATCATCAACTACTAGTATGCAAACTCAAGCTAAAGCTGAAAAAGAGCAAACTACTCATGAATGCAGCAAAATATGACCTTGAGAATATACCACTGGAATTTAAAGACTGCCTGCAAAATCGATTTGCTGCTTTAGATACAAATGATAGAGTTCCAGAAGAGTTATGGAATGACATCAAGAAGGTTGTGTTGGAAGAAAGCGAGAAGTCTCTATAAAAGGTAAAAAAGAAAAAACGGCCAAAATGGATGACGGAAGAAACTCTGAAAATTGCCCAGAAACGCAGAGAAGCTAAAGCCAGAGGAGAAAGAAAGACAATCACAGAACTCAACAGAGATTTCCAACGTGCAGCAAGAAAGGACAAGGAAAAGTACTACAATGACGCATGCAAGGAAATAGAAGCAGAAACTATTAGAGGAAGAACAAGATCAGCTTTCCTAAAGCTACGAGAGTTAAAGAAAAAGTTCCAGCCTTGAATTGGAATGTTACAGGATGCTCAAGGTTCTATGTTGAATGATGCTGAGAAGATCAAGAAAAGATGGAAGGAATATACAGAGTTTTTATATGATAAAGATCAAGTGGACCAACAGCCGTTTCAACCTGTACCTTATAATCTGGAACCATTGCCAAGAAATATGGAAGACAGCATCATGGCCAACTGACTGGAAAAGATCTGTGTTTATACCAGTACTAAAGAAAGGTGATCCAACTGACTGTGGAAATTATCGCACAATCGCTCTGAACCCACATGCCAGCAAAATTCTACTGAAGATTATTCAAAAGAGACTACAATCATACCTGGAACAAGAGCTACCTGAAGTGCAAGCAGGGTTCAGAAAAGGGCGAGGAACGAGAGACTTCATTGCGGATGTGAGATGGATCCTTGAAAAGACTAAAGAATACCAAAAGGATATCTATTTGTGCTTTATCGACTATAGCAAAGCTTTTGACTGTGTAAACCATGAGAAACTCTGGGCCACATTAAGAAGCATGGGTATACCAGAACACCTGATCGTTCTCTTGCACAATCTGAAGCAACAGTTCGAACGGAACAAGGAGAAACAGAATGGTTTAAAATAAGCAAAGGTGTAAGACAAGGCTGCATACTTTCCCCCTACCTGTTTAATTTATATGCCAAACAAATCATCAGAGAAGCAGGATTGTATGAAGACAAGAGAGGTGTGAAGATTGGTGGAAGACTCATCAACAACCTTCGCTATGCTGATGATACCACATTACTGGCGGAAAGTGAAGATGATCTGAAACATTTGCTTCTCAGAATCAAAGAACATAGTCTCAAAATGGGCCTGCACCTTAATGTAAAGAAGACAAAGATCATGACAACTGGCATAATCAACAGGTTCATCGTCGAAGGAGAAGAAATTGAAATCGTGAATAACTTTAACCTACTTGGATCAACTATTAATAAAGAAGCAACAAGCAGTCAAGAAATCAGACGACGCATTGCTCTTGGCAGAATGGCTATGAAAGACCTAGATAAGATTCTCAAGAGCAGAGATGTCTCTCTCCATACAAAGATTTGAATTGTTCAAGCCATGGTATTTTCAATAACATCATATGGATGTGAAAGCTGGACAGTGAAAAAGATAGGAAGAAAATTAATGCCTTTGAATTATGGTGCTGGTGGCGAATACTGTGTATACCATGGACTGCCCGAAGAACAAACCAGTCTGTACTAGAGGAGATCAAACCTAAGCTTTCTTTAGAAGCTCAGATGACAAGACTTCGACTTTCATACTTTGGATACATCATGCGGAAAGAGAGATCATTAGAGAAAGACATCATGTTTGGCAAGATAGAAGGTCAACGCAAAAGCGGAAGATCAGCAATGAGATGGATCGATACAATAACAGCAGCTACGGGTACCAGTCTGTCAACAATGAGCCGCCTGACTGAAGATCGAACACAATTTAGGATAGCTATCCAGAGGGTCGCCATGAGTCGACTCCGACTCGACGGCACTTAACAACAACAACAACACTTATTAATCCAGAGGTTTTGAACAACCATTCTTCAGATGGACAGTATTGAGAACACATTTAAGAAACAAAAATTAAAATATCTTATTTGTCCTAGAATGCCTAATATTTCTCCACAGATGTTTTGAAAGTATTTAAAGGAGACTTTGGAGGTCCCAGAGACTGCTTTAACCTTTTGTTATTCATGCTTTTGTTTACCAACTAAAGAATGGACTTTCTGGTTCCTCAAAATCTCCCAATCTTTTCCATCATACAGCAGGTTTTATGGATAAGTCATTGTACAGCTATAGTCAGAGATGTATGCCTCCATCCACAGAAAAAGCTACTTTAACTGGTTTTGGAATCTGATAGAGATTAGTTATTATATATCTACATAGCTAAAGAGGATAAGACGTTTCTAGATCATGTTGCTCACATGTTCCCAGATGTAGTAAGGGAGCCTCATATTTAATGGACAAGATTCTTAATATTAAATGTTATTTCTTTACTCTCTATATTTGTATTTAATCAATAATTCATGAAATGGTAAAATTATGTATTAACAAAAGAGATTTATGTTTTGGAGCCAACACATTTAGAAAAATCTTTTGCATGTAAAATCAATGGGGCGGGGGGGGAGATATTCAAAGGCATTTACATGATTTGTACCGCTGGATATCTGTGGGTGCCACTGCTACACTCCCTCATGCCAAGCGATTAACATTGGGGCATGTCGGGGGCGTTCTAGGGTAGAGTGGAGGTGGCACCCATCGCTAACCAGGCATCGGTGATATTGAGCCACTGCCCGGTTAGTGACAATGGGTAAAGTCAGGTGTGGCAAAGGATGGCCTAACTTTACCCGCAGAAGGTAACCAGGCAGCAGCTCAATATCACCGCTGCCCAGTTAGCTTTCATGTTCTGTGGCAACCTGGATATTCAATGCCAGTGGCCAAATATCCCCCCCCCCCCCCAAAGGTTTTCTGGTGATATTTTTGGGTGCTTTTTGAATTACAAATTATTGCACCATTTGTCTGATTTTCTCCATAGCAGGATGTTCAATTGTCTAAAGATTTATTTTCCTGTTTTCTCCTCTTTTATTTTCTCTTTTTTCTTTTCTCTACCTCTGTTTGTGATAGTTAGATGTTATGTAGATTTACTTATTATCCAGAATATATTTTGTTGGTTATTAGTTTTTTCTTAGTATGAATTTTTTTTTTTATTGTAATCTGAAAATTGCATAACTACATAAAAAAAATTAAAGAATGAGAAAGACACACTATCACAATTGCTGCAGCACATTCGTTTAAACGTGGCTTTGAAGACTTAATTATTCCAACAGGATATTAACGCACTCTCCATATGTAGAGCTGGAAAACGGCTCTGCTGGTTCAGGTTAACCTGGTCTAGCAGTTGTTATAAAGGACATGGGTGGTTAAAAATTCAATATTGTAGCTCTGTAGGGACTTCAGTCCATTCTTTGATAGTAGGATTGCCCACTGGCTCCAGATTTTCAGGACAGGTTGATCCAGTTATGCTTTTGTCCCATTGCTTGCATGGACTTTAGTTCTAACCTCTCTAAGAAAAGAAAGAAGACAAGTTAATGCAGGCCATGGGGTAAAACCAAGACTGGATCAGCGTGCCCTGATAATCTGGAGCCTGCTGGCAATCCTATTTGACAGTGCAATAAATAAGTGAATAATGAGCATTGCTTTGTCCGTAGAAAGAAAGGTGGCCTTATTGAGATATAGTTCTGGAAGCGGAGGGGTCTGAGCTGGCTACCCAGTGTCCCACATTCCTACAGTACCTCCACCCCCTGCAACTGGCTGCAGAGCTCAGTCATAGCACAGTCCTCTTTCCTTCCTCTCACTGGTAGAGGCACAAGAGAGCAAGACTTTTATCTGCTGATCCTTTTCTGCTACTATCCTGACATGGGACGAGCGTTAGAGAGGGGGAAGGTTGAGAGAGAGGCACCAGGGATATTTTTCTCATCCTTCCTCCCTCCCTTCTTGGTGCTATTCTCTCTTGCTCCCTACTGGTGCTTTTCCAGATTCAGATTCAAAAAACTTTGAACATATCCTTCCTCACGGTCTGCAACAGCTTATTGTTTTCCTTGTTTGCCATACTACAACTCCTGCTTCAGGATTTGGCTGGCAATAGATCAGGGGGTATGTTTACTAAAGTGCGTTAATGTTAACATCGTTAAGTGCCCCGGTAATGTTACGGATGCCCATATAAAGGAGTGGGCGATGCAGCGTTAAGGCAAGCCTGGTCCGGTAACGTGTGTTACAAGGTGCCCTGGTTAGTTAACGTGAAGTATAGTGTGCTCTGGACCTACCGCGCGTTAACATCACAGCCGATGGGAAGCAGCAGCGCATCCGAAGGGGTTGCAATCAAAGGCGCGCAGACAGTAGAAGACATGCTGAGGGATGTGCACACATGGTGCCACATGAGAAACGGAGCCGTAGGTGTAAGGCCGTAGACCCCAGGCAGCTGATATCGAAGTCTGTAATGGGGACGTGAGCCACAGATAAACACATGCACACACACCATGAAATGGTGTGCAGTGAAAATAGCATGCAGAAGAGTAAACAAATTAAACAAAAAGGGCGTCAGGGGTTGGTCTGACGTGCCAGCTGTGTGGATGGTGTGTGTACCAGGGCAAAATGGGCAAGAGATCCAAAAAGGAGTATGAGGAAATTGAACCAGTACACTGAAGAACCCAAACACAGCTCATTGACACCAATACCAAACCACTGAGCCAACTGCTCACCCAGATAGCCCAAAGAAAGGGACCATATGTAACAGCTAGCATGTGACAGATAGGCTGCATGGAGGGGACACTGCAGTGTACAGTGAAGAGAAGGAAGGGTGTGTGGAGAAGTGATGAAGCTGGAGCCATTGTATGGTAAGGTTAGCAGAACACAAGAAAAGAAAAGGAAAGGAACATGTGGGAATCAAACCCACAACCTATGTTGGCTCCACGCACGTCTGCAACCACTATCCCAAACAACAACAACCAGAAGCACAATGCAAATATGTTCCACCAAGTGGCCATCGTGTCTGCTATATTATGACGCAGTATTGCAGCGCAGTGTTGCATCACACGCGTGTTGCGGAGAATGTGCATACACCGCAACGCACCTTGCAGAGCAGCTGACGTTCAGCACACACAATAACGCACGTGACATTACACACCTTCTTACGTGCCTTATGAGATACGTTTAAGCGCCTTAGGTTATGTGGTCAGGTTAAGGTGCATAACAACGCATGACCCAAACACACATCACAAGCATTATTCTGAGCGCTGGATGAGGCACCTTACTACCTGTCCATTGCCCTTCCTCTGTGCTCCCTCCAGCTGTTCTCCTGCCTTCTAGCTCATGCCTGTCAACCTGATGCATCTTATCATCCTTGAGATACCTTAGACCTAAGTTGCCTTAGGGTGTAGATATCATCAGGGGGTCAGACCAGATCTGGACCAGTTGCTAGACTACTAGCAGACCAACGGTAGTACTAAGAACCTCCGCAGCCCCCAACCATGGTCTGGCATTCACCAGCAGTCGGCACAGTCAGACTCTACCTTCTGCATCACACCAGGTGTTCCAGCTATGCACAAATTAACTACAGAAACTCCGCTAACCAGTCTATATTGCATGTTCACAGTGGAACTATGCGCACCCAGACCTGGGTTGTATGGCACAGATACCCAGCAGGTACCTCAGTGATTAGGCCTCCATAAACAGGGACACACATATATCACCTGATGCAGATACTATGTAGCACTATGTGGAAACATAGCCGTGTCATGGTCACTGCTCGGTCAGAGTGAATGTGTCCTCCCAGCAAGACGTAATGTGGCCACATTGTCCATGCAGGTGGTGGTTGGGCACTACAATGTCCCAGCCATTGCCCTACACCCTGTACAGATGCATCCTGCCCAGTCTGCCCTGTCCAGCCCATACCCACAATGCCTTGCTCCTCATTATGCACATTTGCAGGCTGACACTGGAAACAGTGTAAGCATTCTGGGCCCAGTGAGGTGTAGGCAGCCACAAAACAATGGATAGACATATACACACACTCCTATTGCAGCATTGTGCAGTGATAGGGGTGGTTGGCAGCCCTGCCCACCACACTGGTCCTGATTACAGTGCCGGCATTGCTAAGGTGTGCAGGAGCTAGTAGTAGTGTTCAGGTGATAACTGCAGCTCCATGCTGGAGCCAACAGCCTGACTCTCCATGAAGCTTTGGATAGGGGAGCCTGTGTGAGTGGGTGTTTGGGGACTGCACATTTTGATGTTGTATCTGCATTGTAGGATAAAATATGGGGACATGCTCTGCAGGATCCACAGCTGGGACTGGAACCTGTGACCACTGTTCCCTCTAAGCTGTGTGCATGTGCGCATATACTTTACAACAGAGCGCACAAAAATTACGGTTCTGATTCTGATAGAAAACAACACGGATGTCTTAAAATTTAAAAGTTGTGATTGTAATTACTAGAAATTTTCCACTTCATTTAGTAATCGTCTATTTTCATTTAATTTGATTGAAATCACTGTGGTGTACATCCTGTAGTCTGACATGTAGTCAAATTTTAAAGTATATAACTCCAAGTGTTGTTATGTGGTGCACAAAAATTTAACCTTCCTTCAAAAGCTGCACAGCTGATATTTTATGCGCACACAGCCTACAGAAAATTAGAGGGAACATTGCCTGTGACCCTCTGCCCCAGGACACACTGGCTGTGTGTACTGCACCAAACAAGCACAGCAGTTGCTGGGGCTACCTTTACTTTTCATCAGACAGACCTTTTCTGTTGCACTCCACACCATGTACTGGAACAGGGCATGGCCTAGGTCCACTGCAGGCAGGTGCCACTGCCCCCTCCGGCAAAAATACCCCCCCCCCCCCCGCGCCATGCTGACATGCCCATATGCTGTTGGTGCTGGTAGTGCACAGTGCCAGGCCATCCACTATGCAGGTAGGTGGGTGCCTAGGGTGCGGGGTCTGGGATGGGATGGGGGGGGCATACAGGGACATCCACACATCCCCCCCATCACCGCCTACCAATGTTATGTCCCTTCCACATGGGGGAGAGATGACTGGGGGGATGTCAGGTTGGTGCCCTGGCAACTATTGACTAGGGTGGACCAGGTAGATGTTGGTAGATTGTGTTGTGACAGCAGACTGTGAACAGGCTAGGGCAGTGATGGCTAACCTTTTTGAGCCCGAGTGCCCAAACTGCCGCACAAAACCAAAGAATTTCCTCAAAGTGCCAGCACGTCAATTAAAGCCTCATTTGCATAAGGTGCCTCATTTGCATAAATATTTGCATAATGTTACCATACACTAACTTTTAGTAAACATGCCTCTTAATGAGTATATGGATAAAGAAAGACTAAAAGGTTTCTACATTACTATAATCCAGTACCAACCGCCAGGCACATTAGGAACTACTACAAACGCTGCCCATTTAGAACCCATAGCAAACCCGCCGTATCCTAACAGCACTACCAGGACTCACAAAGCACCATACCCTAACTATCAAAAGGCAACACTGCAAATATTAAACCAATACATTTCAGAGAACAACAATACATGACCTACTGGGGAAAGAACAAGTGGCAATGTCAAATAGGAATTATATAAACAGAATACCTCAGCTCAGTTACACATGCAGAACAAACCATCACCAAACAAGGAATCACAATTTAGAAACAGGAAGACAATAATTAAACTGGGAACCCCAAAAGCCAAACTTGGAATATACAACAACACTGTAGAAATAAAACTATAAATTAATTTCCTCTTGTACTAAACAAAGCACAAAAATTAATGATGCACATTTCCCAGAGCTGACATATTCCAGTTAATAAATTCAAAATAAAGAGATATTTTTCTACCTTTTGTGCATTTTTTTTCAGTTGCAATTGTTCCAGCCACTTTCTTCTGGTTTCTTCGTGTCTTCTGCTAACTCTCCATCTGCTGTCCATTTGTCCTTTCTTCTGTCTTGTTTTTTTTTTTCCATTCTCTCTCTACATCTGCTTTAACATACTAATCTTTCTCCTTTTGCTCTTTCCTCATTCCTATTTCATCTACTCAAAATTTACCCCTTCATCCTCAATCCCCACTTATTCTCCCAATACCCGGCCAATTGTAGATTTTTTATCCCTCCCACACAAAATATTTTTCCCCTCTCCATTTTACTCTCCCAGCCCCATCCCATTTTAATCCTCCCCCAACACCAGCTCCCTTCTAGTTCCAGCCTCACCCAGCATCCATTCCCTCCTAGTCCCTGCATCAGCCCATTTCCAGTCCTAGCAGCCCCCCAACCCATTTCCAGTCCTAGCAACCCCCAACCCAATACCAGTCCTAGCCCCCCTCATCAACCCACTTCCAGTCCTAACCCCCCATCACCCCATTTTCAGTTTAAGCCCCCCCTATAACCCATTACCAGTCCTAACCCCCATCAGCCCACTTCCAGTCCTAACCCCCCATCAGCCCACTTCCAGTCCTAACCCCCATCAACCCATTTCCAGTCAGCCCCCATTAGCCCATTGCCAGTCCTAACCCCCCCATCAGCCCACAGTCCATTACCAGTCCTAACCCCATCAACCCACCTCAAGTCCGAGACCCACCACAACAGCCCAGTTCCTGTCCTAGCCCCCCCCCCCATAGTCCATTATCAGTCCTAACCCCCCATAGCCCATTACCAGACAGCCCCCATCAGCCAACAGCCCATTACCAGTCTTAACCCCCCCATAGCCCATTGCCAGTCCTAACCCCCTCCATCAGCCCACAGCCCATTACCAGTCCTAACCCCATCAGCCCACCTCCAGTGTTAACCCCCCATCAGCCCATTTCCAGTCCTAACCCCACCCAACAGCCCACCTCAAGTCCTAACCCCTCCCCATCAGCCCATTTCCTGTCCTAGCCCCCCATAGCCCATAGCCCCCCCATAGCCCACCACTCCAGCCCATTGCCGGTCTTAGCCCACCCTAGCCCATTACCAGTCCTCGCCCCACCAGCCCACAGCCATTTCCACTCCCTACCCCCCCAGCCCCTCTCCAGTCCTATCCCCCCAACAGCCCACAGCCATTACCACTCCTAACCCCCCCCCAGCCCATTACCACTCCTAACCCCCCAGCCCATCACCACTCCTAACCCCCCCATCAGCCCATTTACTGTTCTAGACCCCCCCAGCCCATCACCAGTCCTAAACGCCCAACAGCCCACAGCCATTTCCACTCCTAACCCCCCCCAGCCCATCACCAGTCCTAACCCCCCAACAGCCCACAGCCATTACCACTCCTACCCCCCCCAGCCCATCACCACTCCTAACCCCCCCCCCCAGCGAAAGTTTTTTACAAAGAAAGCTGTCGCTGCCGGGGCCGGGGCCGGGGCCGCCGCGGCAGAATCGAGTGTGCCGCGGGGCCCCCCCCGCCCAGCAGAGCCTGCCCGCCAACCCCCGTAACACCGCTCTGAGCGGCCACCACTCACACCCGCCGGCGTTCAGAGCGCGAGGGAAGAGTTTCTCCCTCGCTGCTCTGTTAAGCCCGCGGGGCTGATGGGAACTTCCCATCAGCCCCCGCGGGCTTAACAGAGCAGCGAGGGAGAAACTCCCCTCGCGCTCTGAAAGCCGGCGCGTGTGACTGGAGGCAGCTCAGAGAGGTGATACCGGGGACGGAGGGCAGGCTCTGCTGGGCGGGGGGGGCCCCGCGGCACACTCGATTCTGCCGCGGCAGCCCCGGCCCCGGCAGCTTTTTTTTTTTTTTTTTTTTAATGCCGCATATTTTGATTGCGGACCTTCCCGCGTGCCAGCTGCAAGGCCTTCGCGTGCCACAGCTGGCACGCGTGCCATAGGTTCGCCATCGCTGGGCTAGGGCATGCACCTCAGGTACGGTGTACCCAGTTTGGACTACTGGGTGTATATATGTTTCAGACAACGTGTGGTCACACCCTGCACTGTCTTACTAGGGGCTGCAGTAAAGGGTGTTCAGTTAACTGGGTTTACGAACTGTTTGGGACTCATCCTGGGGAAGGTCTGTGGACCCTTGTTAGAGTGGTCCCCAGATGTGCACTGATTGCCCTATTACAGGCATAGTGGTATCTGTGTAACCTTTGGGGTACTTGCTGGGTAATGTCCCCTGGATGGGACACTGTGTAACACAGACTACTGGGCATGTTTGGTCTTGGTCAGCTGCTGTCTTGCTGATTTCCAGTGTCTGTGTTCCTATATGCTACCTAGGCGACGGCCTAGTCCACCTGTGCTCCAGCTGCCCACACTGCATGTCCCGTCTGCAGCCCCCTATGCCCCATTTACACCATCACCATAGTGGCCTTTCATACTTGGGCACTATGCTGTTGCTGCAAATGGAGCACTACTATCACCTTTCTTGGGCTCCCTGCCTATGCTGTACATTGCTGACACTGAAATGATTTAACTCTCCTGCAAATGTGCATCTAACACAGGTTTTCACTCGCGGTAATGTTCGGCCCTTCGTTTCCCCGCATTAGTGTAGCAGGAGCCTCTCCCCGCCAACTCCCCACCCATTAATCCCTTCTCTCCGCCCTCTCTCCACCCTCTGAGGGACTTTCCACGGCCGGAGACGTTAACGCACATTAACATAGCATCTTGTAACGTTAACACGTGTTAAATGTTACTTAACGCTCATTAACGTAGCTGCAGCTGCTACATTACTGAGCTTTAGTAAACATACCCCCAGGTGTCACATGAATGGAGAAATATTTATTTTGATAAATGAACTGCAACATTGATTCCTAAATACAAAGTGGAATACAGCAGAGTGATCAAATGTAGCTTTCTATAGCAATTTGTGCACATTGACAAAAAATAAAAAGTCTGATATGAATTTTTTAAAAAGGTATGAACACACATTTGAACAGTTAATGTTAAACTACCAATCATTATTCTAGAAATGGCTGTTGGTTCTATAAATTTCATTTCCCTAGTTAGCATCAGGTATTATGTGGAAATTCGGTCTCACCTGATACAAGACCTAATAAACCGAATGTACCTTCATTTAGAAGCATCCCAAATAAATACTTTGCTAGTATGAAGGTTAAACCTGAATATGGACTTTGGGACACTATGGGCCTGATTCTGGGATGCGGGTTAGAGCTCTGCAAGCCATCTGAGCCTGATTCTCCCTCCAGCTCTCCCCATACGTCCTGGGGGGCTTCCTGGCATCCATTAGGAAAGCTTTTGGGAGCACTCTACTGCGCCTGTGTGTCTGCCTTCCCGCCTTCCCAACTCTCCTCAGTTGAGTTTATTTATTTATTTAACCGGTTTTATATACCTCCTTTCGATACATCAAGGCAGTTTACATCGAACAGTAACTAGTTTACATAGAACAGTAGTGAACAGATCATACATAGAACCATAATAGATAAACATTGAACCTTCATGTTAACATAGGGAGGCGTGGCCTAGTGGATGAGGCAAGTTGCCTAGGGCTGGGGGTTTGAATCCTGTTAGAGGACAGCAACCTCAGGCTGGAGGGGACTGGGGCTTGTAGTCCCACAGCACTCCTTGTGGCCTTTGGTAAGCCACTTAACTCTCTGTTGCCTCAGGTACAAAAACAGATTTGTGAGCCCTTCAGGGACAAGGGAAATATATACTGTACTGGAATGTACTGTACAGTGCTTTGACCTAGAGAAAAGCAGTATATAAGCCTAGATAAATAACATGAAATGTACATAACTATATACATTAGTGTGTGTGTTAACAATAGATACATGAGATGCATAATAGGTGGCAGCAGGGGTGGGGGGGGGAGAAGAGACAGGGATATATGGAGGAAGCAAGGCTAGAAGGGGGGGGGCATAGGGGATAATGCAGTTAGTAGCTGAGAGGAAGAGAAAACATAAACCAACCCTACAATTCCTAGGGGAGGAGGGTGGGTTGTGAAGACTGATTCCTGCTATTCCTGGAGATCACCTGTTAGAGGTGAGTAACTATGCTATATCCAGGAACAAGCAGGAATGCAGTCTTCATATATGGGACTCACTAGCTCCCAGGTACAAGACTGGCATGGGGGTGTGGGGGACAGCAGTGTGATCCCTGAGACTAAAGCTTAGAGCCAAAGAGTGTGGATATGATATAGCCCGTTGGACTCAATTCCAGGAGGCTATACCACCTCTAATGATAGTCTGGTCACTTTTAAAGTCCAGGTTGGAGTTGAGTCCCAAAGAGGTGATGTAGTACAGCTTGGCCAAAGACCGTGTCCTAACGGGAGTCCCTGTCCAGACAATAATATGCAGCAAACGTATGAATGGAGGACCAGTTAGTTGCCAGACAAATCTCCTCAATGGATTCTGAGTGGAGATTGACTATGGAGGTTGCCATAGCTTGCACATTATGAGCAGTAATGTGACCTTCCAGGGAGAGTCCTGCTTGTGCATTAGCAAATGAAATGCAATCCCTTATCCATCTGGATAGGGTCCGTTTTGTCACCGGTAGCTCAAGGTGACTGGGATCAAAGGAAATGAATAACTGAGAGGACTTTCTGTGAACCTTAGTTCTATCCAAGTACTAAGCTAGCGCTCACCTGCAGTCTAAGGTGTGTAGCGCTGCTTCAGCCCGAGAAGCATGTGGTCTTGGAAAGAAAATCGGTAGGATTATCGACTGGTTTAGATGGAAGGAGGAGACTACCTTTGGAAGGAAATGCGGATGGATATGGAGAACCACCTTATCATGGTGGAACCAGGTGTACAGCGGATCCATCACCAGAGCCTGCAGTTCGCTAATGCAGTTCGCTGATGTGATGGCGATGAAGAAGATTACCTTCCAAAATAAGAACTTCAGTGAAGTGGTGTCTGAAGGCTCAAAAGGGGGCTTCAGAAGTTGAGCGAGAACCACGTTGAGGACCCAGGCCACTGGAGGCGGCTTAATGGGTAGTTTGGACAGTAGGGTTCCCACATGAATTATGCTACTAAGGGATGTGAGGAGATAAGCTGTTCATTCAGTAGTTTGTGAGAGGCCGCAATGGCATTGAGATGAACTCTCACTGAGTTAGTCTTAACAGCTGCCAATGACAAGTGGAAGAGATATTGTAGAAGGGACTCCACTGGGCAAGCAAAGGGGTCAATGACCTTTGGGGAGCACCAGAGGGCAAACCTTTGCCACTTGAAGGCATAAGATCACCTGATGGAAACCTTGCGTGATGCAAGAAGGATATCTTTGACCTCCTGTGGCAGATCAAGGTCAGCAAGCACTATCCCTTCAGCAGCCATGCTGTGAGGCGAAGGGAGTGAAGACTGGGATGGAGGAGTGTCCCTTGATCCTGGGAGAGGAGTTTGGATGCACATCAGAGTCTGAGGGGTTGTGACAAAACAGAGGAAACCATGGTTGATGGGGCCAAAAAAGAGGCTATGAGGATCATGGAGCCCTTGTTGGCCTGTAGCTTAAATAGCATTTTGGGTGTTAAGGGGATGGGAGAAAATGTATAGAGCAGACCCTGTCCCCAGTGGAGAAGGAAGGCATCCGGGGCCTGTTGGTGCAGGGACGGAAGCCTGGAGCAGAAGAGTGGAAACTGTGTGTTCTGTGGAGTGGTGAGAAGATCTATGAGTGGGGTTCCACACATTTGGAAAATCCAAGCAGCTATCTCCCAATGTAGGGTCCACTAGTGTGGACAAAGGATACAGCTTAGCCTGTCTGCAAGGACATTGAGCTTATCTGGGAGGTACACTGCTCTGAGATTAATGCAGTGTGCGATAGCAAAGAACCAGAGGTGAAGAGCTTCCTCACATAGGGGATCAGATCCTGTCTACCCCTGTTTGTTCTTGTAGAACATGGCAACCTGGATGTCTGTCCTTACTAGGACATGTTGCCCCAAAAGTTGGGATTGAAAAACCCGAAGGGCATTTGTTAGTGCTCATGGTTCTAGGAAGTTGATCTGCAGAGCACATTCCTATTGTGTCCACAGTCCCTGTGTGGTTAGGTTGTTCAGATGAGCTCCCCAACCCTGCTTGGAGGCATCCACTGTCAGGGTGCTTCAAGGTGGAGGCATCTGAAAAGGTTCTATGGAGAACAACACCACTGAAGAGATTTGGTCAGTTGAGAGGTGATGTGGATTTTGTCTCTGAGACGCCCCATTGCTTGTGTCTATTGAGAAGACAGAGTCCGTTGGGCTTGTCGCACGTGTAAGCAAGCATAGGGGATGACATGGACTGTAGAGGCCATGTGTCCCAACAGAAGTAGCATCTCCCGAGCTGTTATGCGATTTTGCTGTTGCATTCCCTTTGCCAACTCAATGAGATGGGCACAACGACTTTGTGGAAGAAAATCTAGGGCTTGTTGAGTGTTTAAGAGTGCTACGATGAACTCCAGATGTTGAATTGAAGTGAGGTGAGACTTTGGAAAGTTTAAGACAAGTCCCAGATATTGGAGCACTGTGATGGTGCGATGAAGGGAGAGTTGTACCTCATGATGGGAGTCTGCCCTGATTAGCCAGTAAGGGAAGATGAAGACCCTCAAAATGCAGAGATAGGCAGCAACTACTGCCATGCATTTTGTGAATACTTTTGGTGCAAAGGCTAGGCCAAAGGGCAGCACCCGGTTTTGGTAGTGGTTTCCCTGAAACATGAAGTGTAGATACTGTCTCTACAGAAGATGAATCAGTACATGCGTGTATACTTCCTTTAGGTCTGGAGAACATAACCAATTGTGCCTCTTGAGGTATGGGAGAAAGGTTCACAGGGAAATCATTTTGAATTTTTCTTGGACCATGAGCTTGTTTAGGTCCCTGAGATCCAAGATGGGCCTGAATCCTCCTGTTTTCTTTGGGATGAGAAAATATGGAGAGTAGAAGCCCATCCTTTTTTGAAGAGGAGGAACTCTTTTTATGGCACCCTGGGACAATAGGGTGGACACCTCTTTTTTTTTAAGAGAGTGCTTTGAAGGGAATGGGTGGGATAGCAGATAGTCCCCTGTGAAGCTGGCGGTGGGGTTCGACGTGAAACAGATACCCCCTTTGGACATTGTTGAGGGGACCCTATAGAGGCAGAGTGGCAATGCTGTCTAGGAAGGAGTAAAAAACCAGGCGCAGGTTGTGCCTGAGCCAATGGTTGATGCTTAGGATCCTTGGGCATTTTGGGTTGGTGAGGGCCCTGCTGCCCCTGTTGAGGATGCTGCGGCTGATAGGCAGCTGAAGGTGGGTAGGAAGGATAATACCTCTTCTTTTTTAGAATAGAAAGATTTCTTGGGAAGAGCCTTCCTTTAAGAGGGGTCAGCTATTTTCCTGGAAAGGCATTTGAGGGTGAGATCATATCTCAATCTTCTTGGCTTTTTCTCTCCAATCCTTTCCAAAGAGGTTTTCTCCTGTACATGGGATATTGGCCAGCATGTCCTGGATCTGTTTGAGATCTGAATCCTGTAACCAGGCCATCCTGTGAGCCCCAATTCAGACTGCTGAAGCTCTGCTTGTTTACTCAAAAGCATCAAACAAGGCCCTTATAATAAGTTTTGAAGTATTTTGTCTTTGCTTGATGAGTGTCTGGAATGCACTCCATTTATTATCAGGACATATGGGGGCAAATGTCTCCAGATCCCTGGTGACATCCTTTATGAACATGCCCATGTATAGCATGTAGAGGCTTATCCTGGAGACCAACAAGCATGCCTGAAAGCATCGATGCGCAAAGGTATCGAGTGTCCTTGAGTCCCTACCCAGAGGCATGGATGAGTGATTTTTTGAACTTTTATTTGGCACATTACTGATTCCACCACCACAGAGTGGTGGTGGAGTTGAGGCTTCTGGAAGCCTGGGAACTCTGGAGCTCGGTACATGGTATCAAGCCTCTTGCTGACAGAAGGAACCATGAGAGGAGCCTCCCACATGCGGAGCATAAGATCTTGTAAGACGTGATGTACCGGTAAAGTAGCTGCTTCCTTGGGCATGGGAGGATATTGGAGTATCTCCAATTCCTCTGCCCTCGGTTCCTTCTCCGAGGCTACTATGATGGCCAGTCCTGCTTCCATGCCTCAAATGAAGTCCTGGAAAGACATATCTTCTGGTGGGGATCTGCACCGCTCCTGTGGAGGGGAAGGGTCTGAAAAGATGTCTGGAAGTTCCTGCCAATCCACTGATCCCTCATCAGAATCATAAGAACTGGAATCAGAGTCTGACAGAAAGTCAAAGTATCGGCAGGCTTGTGAATGACCTTGATGTTTTGTTGATGTCAAGGGACGATGCTGATACCGATGCTCAGAGGTATCAGAATTTGGAGCCCTGGCAGTTTTCATCTGTTGGGTACCGGTGGTATAGGTTGGTTCCAATGGAGGCATTGGCCCTGGGAACTCCAACGAAGTGGGTTTGAGGGCCAGCATCAGTGCTGATAAAGTTGGCTGTAGGCAGGATGCCAAAGCCTGTACTGCTGTAGCTGTCAATACTGTCTATACCAAGGACTGCGACCAAACTCCTCTCAAGAGCCAGCTTGCGCTGGTCAAGGGAAAATGGCCGATGTCTGGATGGAGTCACCTATGGGGTTTTTGAGCCATTGTCCCAGAGCTTGGAACTGGTAGCTCTCCCGAGGTCGATTCCTTATGAGCATCCTAATGTCTCTCTTGTACTTTGGAAGACAGGTCCTCTCGCCAAGGCTGCTTGGCTGACCAGTCTGCATGGGAAGCACCCCTAGGGAAGTCTCGAACCTTATGCTGGGATTTTCTTCTAGTCTCGGTATTGGTCTTCGATGCCAATGCTGATGCCAATGACTTAGAGAAATCAGAGACTTACTTTTATGTTTGGACTTGGAAGAGACCTGAGACCCATGAGAGGAGGTTGATGACCTTAATGATGTGGAAGCCACCGAAATCGAGCTGGGGCGAACAGTAATCCATACTATCATGCTCTGTTCTTTAGGACTCTCTTTGTCATTTGTTGACAAAAAGGACAAGAATTTGGTAAATGGTCAGGGCACAAACATTTTAGATACCAGTCATGTTTATCTGTGATTGATATGGTACTGGCACATTTGGTACATTTCTTAAAACCACTAGTTGATTTTTCCATTTTTAAAAGCGTTCTTCAGAACTGAAGAGGATATGGAGGCCTAAAGATCTAGTTAGTGGTGAAACCCACAGGAAAAGAAAAGAAAAGAAATACAACATTTTATAACTAAAAAGAACATTTATTCGGGATTGGTGTCAAATCTGATGGAACTGGCGTTGACAGAAAGGCAGAGCATGGTATTTCAGCAAAAATTAGAAGATTTTGGCGGTGACAGGATTAAACAACCTGCAGGCTCCGCAGAA
This sequence comes from Ichthyophis bannanicus, assembly GCA_033557465.1. Classification (NCBI taxonomy): domain Eukaryota; kingdom Metazoa; phylum Chordata; class Amphibia; order Gymnophiona; family Ichthyophiidae; genus Ichthyophis; species Ichthyophis bannanicus. The sequence continues at coordinate 1,599,528,210 of CM066031.1, forward strand.
AATGAAGAACTGGGAAGAGGAGTGGGAAGGCAGGAAGGCAGACACGCAGGCACAGTGAAGTATCCCCAAAGGCTTTCCTATTGAATGCTGGGGAACGTTCCCGCACGGGCTCCGTTGGTGCCATCACCCATATGTGAAGACTGCATTCCTGCTGGTTCTTGGAAATAATTAGTTATAATTTAACTAATTTTATTGTGGTGTTAGAAACTGTGATATGGTTCTCTTTTACGTTTTGTCCCTTGGCATGTGAGCACCTTATAACTCCTTTGTTTTTTGCAGAATATATATTACTTAAATTATAGCTAATTTTATTTTGGTGTTAAAAACTGCACTGTGGTTCTCTCTTTTTCTTTTTGCATCCAACAAATCCCCTTCTCCAACAGTAGGTGTAGAGCAGAACTAGGGCATTTCACCCTGATTAAAGAGTGAATAAGTGTCTTAGTAGTGTATTCCTTTCTGAACATACTACTAAGACACTTATCCACTCTTCAATCACCTTCCACCTTGACTATTGCAACCTACTCCTTGCTGGTCTCCCACTGAATCATCTCTCTCACCTTCAATCTGTTCAACACTGATGCATGGCTAATCTTCCACCAGCCTCATAATGCTCATATTACTCTTCTTAAGTCACTTCATTGGCTCCCTATGCATTTCCGCATCCAGTTCAAACTTCTCCTGCTGACCTATAAGTGCATTCATTCTGCAGCTCCTCACAACCTTTTCTTTTTTATACCTCCCTACACCCCTCCCCGGAAACTCTCTTCTTCTGGCAAATTGCTTCTATCTGTGCCCTTCTCTTCTATTGCTAACTCCAGACTTTGCTCCTTTCACCTTGCTGCTCCTTATACCTGGAAAAACCTACCTGAGTCTGTATGTCAGGTGCATTCTCTGGCCTTTTTCAAATCCAGGCTGAAAACTCACCTCTTCGCTGCCGTTTTCTGATCTTGACTCACCTGATCTCCATATATTTCCTTACCATTCCCTTAGATATATCCCTGTCTACACCTATTGTGTTGTCTGTCTTGATTAAATTGTAAGCTCTGATGAGCAGGGACCATCTTTTAAATGTGTCAGTGCAGGGTACATCTTGTAGCACTATACAAATGCTCAGTATTAGTAGTAATGCTCTATATACCTTCTATTAAACCTCTATCTACTTCTCCTTGTGAGGGGGATCTGTATATCACTCCAGTGCAAATGGATTTCCATTTCCCTCTTTCTAGTTTAACCCACAGTGCTTCCTCTCCCTTCTAAGCCCTGTAATTCTATAGCTCCAATATTAGTTTTTACATATAGTGCCACTCCTCTTCCCCTTCTTCCTACTCTGTCCTTTCTGAATAAAGTATAGTCCAGTATAATTACATCCCAGTCATGGTAATCTGTGAACCATGTCTCCATAACTGCCACTAAATCCAAATTAGCCTCTTCTATTAAAGCCTGAACATCTGGGATATTTATTTATTTATTTTATTTCTTTTTATTTATTATATACCGCGCTCTTTTAATCAGTGCGGTTTACATATGAACAAATTTAAAACACAATGACATGGTCAGCATTGTTTTTTTACAATGAACAGGGTACAAAAACTTGGCAGTAAACAGGGTTAACTATATACAAAAATGTGGCGGTAAGCAAGGTTAACTATATACATGGTATATTTTTGGTTAATTACATGGTAGTAGTAAATACATAAATCGCAAGTAAATGGTAATTATTAATTACATGGTAGTGGTAAATAAGTAAATCCCAAGTACAGTATAACTACAGTATGGGCAGAGTGTGCAAGTATGAACCGGCATGATTAACCATTTTCTACTGGGGTCAAGTGGGAAAGACCAGCATGAGGGCTATGTTCATTCGGAGTAGCTTCAGGGTAGTATATTAGGAACAAATGATATTTTAAGGCCTTTCTGAACGTCATTAGGCTTGTGATGGCTCTGATTTCGGGTGGAAGGGCATTCCAGGCTCTGGGCGCAAACAATGAGAAGGCTCTAGAGGCTGTTGATTTAGAGCATTTTGTAAGGAGCTTCGGAAGGTCAATGGAGTTCAATGTCACAGATCTCCTGGATCTGTTAGCTTGAGTGACATGTATGATATTGCTGATAGGTGATAGAGATGGGCTCTTTGAGGCTTTAAAGGTCATGACCAGGGTTTTATATAGGGTTCTGGCCTGGATGGGTAACCAGTGTAAACTCTTCAGTATTGGAGTTGTGTGCTCTGAGCGTGGAGCACCTACGAGAATTCTCGCGGCTGCATTCATGGCCAGGCGGAGGGGGTTTAGAGTAGATTGAGGGAGACCATGTAGAATGATACTGGCAAAATCCAGGTGTGGTAATACCAAGGCTTGGAAGATAATGCTACAGGCATTTATATACACCGCTTTCCAGATGTTGCCCCTTTTACCATTTCTACAGAGGTATTTAATTTTTCACTTACCTGGGGGCTTTCACTTATCTCGGGGCTTTCTTCACCCATCCCCAATGAATCTAGTTTAAAGCCCTCTTCAGTAGGTTAGCTAGTCTGCTGCTGAAGATACTTTGACCCTTCTTGGACAGATGGATGCCATCTGTGCTCTGTAGCTCTTGGAACATCATTCCATGGTCCAGGAAACCAAAATGCTCTCATAAACTATTATTAAAGAGGTCCCAGGAAATCCACTTGTCCCAAGAGAGGCATTGTGGAACCTATGTACCTTTTTGGGAACCTACCAGGTACTTGTGACCTGGATTGGCCACTGTTGGAAACAGAAAACTGGGCTTGATGGACTTTGGTCTGACCCAGTATGGCATTTCTTATTTTCTTATGTTCATATGTTACCAGCACAAACCTTAGGAAACATATTGCTAAACAGTCCAAAAAAGAGGGGCTCAACAGCACCATGTAGCACCTCCCACATCCACATAACATGATTGCCTTGGCGCCCCAACCCAGCACTTCCCACCCTCTGAAAAAAACAGGAAATGCAAGATGCTCATACGCCAAGGAACCAAAAGAAAAAGTGAGAATCACAGCACAGTTTATAACACCAAATTATAAAATTATAACTCATTTTATTTTGTTATAAACTGCATTATAGTTCTCTTTCTTTTTGAATATATATTCTGCATCCACAGAAACCTCTCCCTGGACAATGGGTGCAGAGCAGAGGTAGGACATTCACCCACAGAATTCAATATATTAAAAAAACTTCTGATTCTGATCATTTCATTAACATAAACATTCTCCAGTACCAGGCATATTGTGGACTAATACAAAACCCTACAAAAGTCACCGATGATCTACAAGGTCAAATCAACCATACCATACCAGCATAAACTTCCAAAACTCATAAAAGGAGCCTACCCAGATAAGAGCACCACTATAAATACTGTAGCGGACCCTAGAACTTCCACATACCTATTGAAAGCTAAACAAGTCAAATTACTACAATACAGGTCCTTTCGTACAAACTCCATGTTAACAGAATGCCTGACCTCAGTCACACACTCAGAACACAGACCCTCACCAAGTAAAATAAAAATATGTAAACAAAAATTAAACTGAAAGCCCAGGAAGCTAGACTCTGCATGCAGTGCAATACCAGAGAAATAAAAGAGATACATTTCCCTGTACTGTGTAAAATATAAAAATAGTGCAAAGTCCAATCACTCATTTGAAAATAAAATTATTTTTTCTACCTTTGTTGTCTGACTATTTTATACTCTGATCATGCTGGTCTTGATCTGAGGTTTCTGCTTTCTTCTCTTAGTTCTCTTTCTACGGTCTATACTCCATCTGCCATTTCTTGTCTCTCCTTTTGTTTTTGTCATTTCATTTTATATCTTGGATATTGATTTTTTTTCTTTCCACCTTTCTTCCATTTATTTCTCTCTCTCTGGCCACCCAGATTTCACTGCTCCTTACTATCCAATTCTCAATCTTCCTCTTTTTTTACACCATCTATCTACCGCTTTTCAACCTTCACCCCAGTCCTTCCATTCCCCCTTCCTGGTCCATTATTCCCCAGTCTTTTGTTCACTCTCCATGTCTAACATCTCTCATCACCCATCCAGTGTCTCTCTCTCTCTCTCTCTGGCTTTCTCTTTCCCTCCATCCAGTACCTACTCTCGCTCTTTCTTTCCATGTTTGCCATCTCCTTTCCTATCTCCCCCTGCAACCAGCATCTCTCCATCTTTCTCAATCTATTTAGCCCATATCCATCTTCTCTCCTCTCTATCCCTATTACCCTCATGTCCCGCATTTTCTTCTCTCCTTATTACCCAGTGTACAGAATCTTCCCTCTGTCTCCCCCTCCACAACTCCAGCATTTTCCCATAGTCTCCCTATAACCCCTTGGCCAATATCACCACTCCTAACCCCTCCGTGCTTCTCCCTATACCCATTTCCATGTCCAGTATCTACCTAGCCCCCCACCTCAATCTTATCCCGCTGCCTCCCTATCCTCCCCCTGCACCCAGCATCTCCTTTCTGACTCCCTGTGCCCATTCATTTCCACCTCCCAATGCCCCCTCATGTCCACTCCCCCTTCCCAATACCCCCCACCCCCCATTTATATACAAGAGGCAGAGCCTGCTCACGGAACAGCATGTCCCACGAGCAGGGGCTGTGCAGACCATGATCCAAGCCCAGAGTGGCAGGGCACAATTGGCCTTACACAGCCAATGCCTGCAGGACATGCTGAACCCATCAGCAGGCTTGGCTTCTCTGGGCCATGATCATTGCCTCACACACCCTTCTGCTTGCAGGAGCAGTATGTCTTGCAGGCAAGGGCTGTGCAAGCTGTGACTGTGGCCCAGAGAAATAGAGCCTGCCCGTAGGAGCTGACATCAGGAGGGCATTGTTGCTGGTTACTTGCCCCCACTCCCTGTTGCTGGTTACTTGCCGCCACTCCCCATTCAGGATGAGCTGCAGAGTGCTGGCAGCCTAGTGGAGAGCCTGCCCACAGGACATGCTGCTCCCATGGGCAGAAGGCTGTGAGAGGCTGCAATCGCTAGTCACAACCTTCCGCTTACTGGAGCAGCATATCTGGGCAGGCTCTTCAATAGGCCACTGCAGTCTGGGCAGGCTCTGCAGGCCATATTGAATAGGGAATGGGTAGCTAGCGACAGCACCCTCGTGATATTGGTGCCCCCCCTGTTGCACTTACCTAGCTTATTGGGTAGTACTGGCCCTGGTCCAGAATTTGTCTTCTTGCTTCCCCCCGCTCATCCAGCATTTGTCTCCCTGCTTCCCTCCCTCCCACATTTGTCTTGCTGCTCCCTTCCCCTGTTTTCCAGCATTTGTCCTCCTGTCCCCCCCCCTTTGTCCAGCATTTGTCCCCCTGTCTCCCCCCCTTTGTCCAGCATTTGTCCTCCTGTCCCCCCCCCAGTGTTGTCCAGCATTTGTTATCCTATCTCCCTTAGTTGTCCAGCATTTGTCCTCCTGCCCCACCCCCATTGTCCAGCATTTGTCCTCCTGCTCCCACCCGTTGTCTATGAACATCACCAAACCCAGCCAGTGAATCAAAATAACAGTCCAAATAGCCAAGATTCACCAGTAAAGTACCTCAGCAAGAAACTTCTATTTTTGTCGGAGCAGGCCGGAGGAGGGTCGGTATTGGAACACGGCAAGCTTCTTTTATTCAATTATGGTTCACCACCATTAAACATGCTTTTTACTTATCTTTCAATATTTCATATCGTCAACTGTCCATAGATGTTTGTTGCATACGTCGCTCTCAGGAAGACAACTCCACACGACGTGCACGTTTCGGGCAAACGTCCTGTGTCAAGTGCTTTTAATCCACGTCAAAGACAAGCAACTATGCCAGAAACACCATCACTGCGGCTAAGGTCAGTCATTTAATAGGGCTGAATGGAAGCATTTAACCCAGGAACCAGCCAATAGAGACAGGGCAAACCCCACCAACCAGGGGAACCCCTATCGCTATTGGTCCACCAAAAAACGACTGCTGATCACATCATAACACACTTTGCCAATCGATCCCACCCGTTGTCTAGCACTTGTCCTCCTGTCTTCTCCCCCATTGTCCAGCATTTGTCCTCCTGTCTCCCCCCCGTTGCCCAGCATTTGTCTCCCCGCTTCCCTGTTGTCCAGCATTTGTCCCCTGTCTCCCCCTTTGTCAAGCACTTGTCCCTCTGTATCCCCCTTTGTCCATCATTTGTTTCCCATTCTCTCCCCTTTGTCCAGCACTTGTCCTCCTGTCCCTCTTCCCTCCACCTGCACCTCTCTTCCTGCGCTGCCCGCTAGGATGTTCCTGCAAGTGATCAGACTGATCATCCGGCGGCGGCACTCCAGCTGTTTTTATTTTAGAATTTGCTGCCTCTGGCCTGCCTCTGCCTTCCCACTACTTTCTTTTTCTCAAGAATGCTTGCAGCAAGAAAAAAAAAAAGCAGCAGGAAGGCAGATCTAAAATTTAAAATAAAAATGGCTGGCGTGCCACCACCAGATGAATCAGCCTGATCGCTTGCAGGAACATTATGATCAGGCTGATTCATCTGCCAGAGCCGGAGTCCGCCACTGGATGAATCAACCTGATTGCTTACAAGGTTCCTGTAAGCAATCATGCGGATTTGTCTGGCAGTAGCACTCCGGCTCTGTTTTAATTTTAGATTCTGCAGCCTTTGATCTGCCTCTGCCTTCCTATGTGGGAAGGCAGAGGAAGGACAGAGGCGGCAAAATCTAAAATTAAAACAGAGCTAGAGTGCCGCCTCCGTCAGAGTGCCACCTGAGGCAGTCGCCTCAGGTGACCTCATGATAGAACCGATCCTGACCTTAAGGTCAGATAGATAGTGACCTCATGATAGAACCGCCACTGAACTTAAGGTCAGATAGAGAGTGCCCTAGAAGGCTGAAATTTTCTCGTACTGGTTTTTTGAATATTGCCATTTCTAATGTCAGATTTCTGTCCATTTATTCTGTTTCAACTCCCCCCCCCCAAAAAAAAAAAAAGTTGGGTGTTTGAGATATATTGAATAATGCAGATTCAAAGGTAAATGGTCACTATATGCAACTGAAGAGGTGGCTGCTGGGAGGTGAGATGAGGGACAACACTAAGGGAACAACTAGCTGGGCTAGCAAAGCTGGAAAGTAAACATTTAGGGGGATATGCAAATTACTGTCTTGAAGGACTAGAAAAGGGGACTGTTACTTCTGGAGAGAAATCTGCAACTGTGAGTATATACTTCTGGTAATTTTCTAAAAATAATTCTTTGTATTAAAGCTACTTAATCTGTGAACCCACTGTTTTTTGTTGGATCAGTTAGGGCCTAGTAGCAGCAATTAAAGTTTGAATTTAAAACACAGAGGAGAGCTTTCTGGTTACATTTCATACCCAGCAGAGAGCTTGTAGTTTAAATTTAATAGTCACTCAGGGCCAAGTAACAGCAAAGTACTTTTAGTTTAAATTTAACACACAGAAGAGAGCTTTCTGGTTAAATTTAGTACCCAGCAGAGAGCTTGTAGTTTAAATTTCATAAGAAGTTAGAGCCTAGCAGCAGCTAAGAGCTATAATTTAAATCAAATCAGAATTTAGCTTACCTCAGCAGCACAAGACAGGGTACTGTGTAGCAGCCCTCTTTTAATAAGTGTTATTTCCCTCCCTCCCTCCGCACACCCACCCTCCCCTGGGATAATCACAGCTTTATAGGTACTTACACATCTTAAAGGACAGGAGGTGCTTTCAGGTGAAACTCATTACCCAAATCAGTCATACACTAAGGACCTGAGATTAATTAAGCTTCAGGTGAACAAGGTATATTAAACGTATTAGGTACAGTTTTATTGGTATAAATACCCATAGCAACCCCTAGTAAGTAAGAACTTAAAGATCTAGACACAAACTTAAAACTAAGATGCAGACAGCAGTCCAGCAGCGGGATGGGGGCTTTCCAGTCTTTTGCATTGAGTGTCACATGTATGATTTTCTCCCATTTGGTGAGAGGTCTTACGTGTGCACTAGGTGCAAGGAGCTCTTTTCTCTCAGGGAACAAGTCCATTCTCTAGAGGCTAAAGTAGCAGACTTGGAAAACATAAGACAGACAGAGAGGTACATAGACGAGACCTACAGGGATATAGTCCTGAAGTCCCACCTCCAGTCTGGCAGCACCCCTGTTGCCATGGAGGAGAGAGGTCACGTGACAGGAGAGCATCACCCTGGTATGGCAGGAAGTGATTCTGTAACTAGGACCTGTCCTCCAGGTGATGTAAAACCCTCTCGCACCGAGGAAGTTTCTCCAGGGCCATGTGCCCATGAGGGAAGGGTTAGGACAGCCGTTATAGTTGGTGATTCGATCATTAGGCATGTAGATAGCTGGGTGGCTGGTGGACGTGAGGATCGCCTGGTAACATGCCTGCCTGGTGCGAAGGTAGCGGACCTCATGCGCCACCTAGATACGGTCTTAGATAGTGCTGGGGAGGAGTCTGCTGTCTTGGTACATGTCGGTACCAATGACATAGGAAAATGTGGTAGGGAGGTTCTGGAGGCAAAATTTAGGCTTTTAGGTAGGAAGTTGAAATCCAGAACTTCCAGGGTAGCATTCTCCGAAATGCTTCCTGTTCCACGCGCAGGACCCAAAAGGCAGGCAGAGCTCTGGAGTCTCAATGCGTGGATGAGACAATGGTGCAGAGATGAAGGTTTGAATTTGTTAGGAACTGGGGAACATTCTGGGGAAAGGAGGGGCTCTTCCGAAGGGATGGGCTTCACCTTAACCGGGATGGAACCAGGCTGCTGGCATTAACCTTTAAAAAGGAGATAGGGCAGCTTTTAAACTAGATATTAGGGGAAAGCCGACAGTCACCCAAGAGCGAATGGTTCGGAAGAATGTATCCTTGAAGGATACTACCAAAAGCAGAGAGGTTCCACAAAAGAGTAAAGTAGCCCAAATGCCCTCAAGTATGGAGCAGACAGAGCTTAAAGACCCCAATTTACCCATGTCTAACAATAGCCAAATTAACATGAATAAAATACATTCTCTAAAATGCTTGTATGCAAATGCTAGAAGTCTAAAGAATAAGATGGGAGAGTTAGAATATATAGCACTAAATGAAAGGTTAGATATGATTGGAATATCAGAGACATGGTTGAAGGAGGACAACCAGTGGGACACTGTGATACCTGGGTACAAACTATATCGTAATGATAGAGCTGATCAAATTGGTGGAGGGGTTGCACTCTATGTTAGAGAGGGCATTGACTCAGAAAGGATTAAAGTTTTGCAGGAAACAAAATCTGCTGTAGAATCTATATGGATTGAAATTCCATATAAAAGGGGGAAGGCGATGGCAGTGGGGGTGTACTATCGAGCGCCTGGCCAGAATGACCAAATGGATGATGAAATGCTCAAAGAAATCAAGGAAGCTAACAAAAGTTACAGCGCAGTAATAATAATGGGTGATTTTAATTACCCCGGTATCGACTGGGTCAGTGTAACGTCAGGACATGCTAGGGAGATAAAGTTCCTAGATGAAATAAATGACTGCTTCTTGGAGCAGCTGGTTCATGAACCGACCAGAGGGGACGCCATATTAGACCTAGTCCTTAGTGGAACACCAGATCTAGTGCAAGAGATAAGGGTGTTGGGGCCACTTGGCAATAGTGATCATAGCATGATCGCCTTTGATTTAATTAGTGGAGGAGGGATAGTAAGGAAATCTACAGTACTACCTTTTAACTTTCGAAAGGGAGACTATGATAAAATGAGGAAAACAGTTAAGAAAAAACTAAAAGGAGCAGTTGCGAAGGTTAAAGACGTACATCAAGCTTGGGTGTTGTTGAAAAATACTATCTTGGAAGCCCAGACCAGCTGTATTCCACGCTTTAAGAAAAGTGGAAGGAAGTCCAAAAAACTGCCAGCATGGTTTAAAGGTGAGGTCAGGTAGGCTGTTGCCAAAAAAGCATCTTTCAGGAAATGGAAAAAAGAGCCAAACGACGAAACCTGGAAACAGCACAAGCACTGGCAAGTCAAATGCAAGGCATTAATAAGACAGGCAAAGAGAGAATTTGAGAAGCAGCTTGCTGCGGAAGCAAAAATGCGAAATAAAGACCTTTTCAAGTACATTCGTAGCAAAAAACCTGTGAGAGAGTCAGTTGGTCCATTAGATGATAAAGGGGTTAAAGGAGCACTAAGAGGCGACAAGGCGATAGCGGAGAGAGACTGAATGAATTCTTTGCTTCGGTCTTTACTGAGGAAGATGTAGGGATGTTACCCATGACTGAAGTGGTATTTAAAGGTGCGGAAGAATTGAAGGAAATATCGATACATTGGGAAGATGTCTTACAACTATTAGATAAACTGAAGAGTAGCAAATCATCTGGGCCGGATGGTATACATCCAAGGGTGTTGAAAGAACTGAAATATGAGAATGCAGAACTGTTATCAGTAATCTGTGAACTATCATTAAAATCATCTCTAATACCTGAAGATTGGAGGATCGCCAATGTAACACCAATTTTTAAAAAGGGTTCCAGGGGTGATCCGGGAAACTATAGACCGGTGAGCCTCACGTCAGTACCGGGAAAAATGGTAGAAACCATCATAAAGAATAAAATTACTCAGCATGTAGATAGTCACAACCTAATGGGAGACAGCCAACATGACTTTAGACAAGGAAGATCTTGACTTACTAATCTGTTATGTTTTTTTGAAGGAGTGAATAAACAGGTGGACAAAGGTGAGTCGGTTGATATTGTGTATCTGGACTTTCAGAAAGCCTTTGACAAGGTCCCTCATCAGAGACTTTTGGCAAAACTAAAGAGTCATGGGATAGGAGGCAGTGTACTATTGTGGATCAGGAACTGGTTAATAGATAGAAAGCAGAGGGTAGGGCTAAATGGCCAATTTTCCCAATGGAGAAAGGTGAATAGTGGTGTACCCCAGGGATCTGTGCTGGGTCCACTGCTTTTTGACATATTCATAAATGACCTGGAAAATGGAATAACGAGTGAGGTTATCAAATTTGCGGATGACACAAAACTATTTAAAGTTGTTAAAACCCAAGAGGATTGTGAAAAATTGCAAGAGGATCTTGATAAATTGGAAGACTGGGCATAAAATGGCAGATGAAATTTAATGTGGACAAGTGCAAGGTTATGCACCTAGGGAAGAACAACCCAAACTATGGTTACACGATGCAAGGTTCCACATTAGGAACCACCACCCAGGAAAAAGAGCCACAGTAATGGACAGACCTCGAGCCACTTCTCTGATAAAATCCTGAAAGGAGATATCTTCTGGAGGAGACATCCTACGCTTGGGAGAGGAAGGCTCCTCAGGGAGAAGTATTCCGTTACCGACAGAACTGTCAGAATCCTCAGATTCCTCCGAGGATTCAAAGTACCGTCTGTCCGGATGCTCAATCTCCTCATGGTAAAAAGATATTAGGTTTAATTTTTAGATTTTGTTTTAATCCCTACGGGTTTTTACGTTTTTCTACTTCGGTTTTGTTTCTTTAAATGCGCATGTGTCGGCGTCTTTTAACACTTTTGGAAATTTCATACGGCGCTTTGTGGTCGGTAAGTCTGTGCGGATTTTTTTCAATTGGGATATGTATTGCAGTTTGCTCCTTGGTGAGAATTAATATATTTTAGTGGTTTTGCCGACATTGTTTTAAGTGTATTTCCAGCGTCGTTTTTTAACTCTTACTTTATTAGTGTCCTTTCAATGTTCTCGATGCTATAATAAAACAATAAAGGTTTCACGGATATTGGACCAGAAGCTCGGAGTGTACAACATGATACAAGGCTTTGTAAAGGCAAGATACATTTGGGGTTTCTACGCGGTTATTTGTGCTCTTATGGGCTGGTTTTGGTATCTTTTTGATTCCTGATATGATCCCTTAGTGTTTCACGGGTCTTAAAAGTTTTATCACTGGTAGTTCCTATTTTAAAATTTGCTGTACAATTAATGTGGGCATTTCCCGTTTCTTCGTTTATTTATTGGGATTATGTAAGTTTTTTATGTTGATCTCCAGGTATATATTTTATTTTGAATATCCTTTTATACCTTTGAGGACTTTTAGACGGCTGATTATGGCTTTTTATCTGAGTAATTAATATGGGTCATACAAGTGTATGAATGCAAATTTCATTCATCCTTTACATTCCACCCCCCTTCTTCTTGGTTATCATGTTTTTAACAATTATATGTAATAATGATATTTTTTGGATCTACAGTAATCCCCTAGAAATTTTTCCGAATGGTTTACTACTTTATTCTGTACTTAATCATCCCCCCCTTTTTTTATGGTCATGAGATTTTAATCGGGGCAGTGTCCAAAACCCTCCATAATTTAAAATTTATATAAATCATTATTATATTTATTATTTCTTAAAATCATTCATTTAATCGGGCAATAACTTGATTTTGCACAGGTTTTATGGTCTTAATTTTTTTTTAGAAGTTTTTTAGATCATAGCGACTTCCATTGACTCTGTTGAGCCTGGTGAAGTCCATGTACATCACACCCTCAGGTAACCTCCTTTACATTATTTATTATTTTTTGTTTTAATTTAGACTTACTTTTTTGGTCTCCTCATCCCTTCTGTTCTCTTGGTTTTATATGGTTATTTACAGGTTTTCTGTATATGTTTGTTTAAGCACTTTATAATTATAAATGTTCTAAAAAAAATTTTTTTTTAATTTTTTTTTTTTAAATTTCGTTTGATCTCTAGAATTCTTATTGATTTTTAACATTTTCATTTGTATTCCAATTTGCATTTTTATACTTTTAATTTTATTTTATTGTTTATATACTCATATATTTATATATTTATTTAAATATGTGTATGTATATAAGTTTATATATATGATTTGATTTATGGAGCCGTTGTTTATTCAATGTACTGGTATTAATTCCAATTATATATGTATTATTTTTATGATTTTCATTTGTATTTTAATTTGCATCTTTACATCTTTACATCTTTATATTTTTAATTATTCAATTATTTATATATTTTTTATATATGTGTATGTATATAAGTTCATATATATATAATTTTATTTATAGAGCCGTTGTTTATTCAGTATATTGGGATTAATTCCAACTATACATGTATTATTTTTATTTTTATGATTTTAATTGAGATATTATTATGGTCCCCTTTGGGTTTTAATAATGTGTTTCCAGCTTTCTTTATGATCTAAGCCATCTGTGATAGTCCAATTTAGCCTTTTTTATGTAAATTATATTTACATGTTATATTTTTTATGTTTTAACCCCCCTTTTTTTACATATTATTGTTTCAATTTTGATTTTAATAATGTAATTTTATTTTTTAGTGTGCCCTGATAGCCCCTGATGAAGTGACATACGAAACACGGTCCTGTGTTGGGCTTAGGCCACTTAATTGGTACTAATAAAGGTATTGGGTGTTGAATCTGCCTGTTTTTGTTTCTGCTCGATTGAGTGGCTAGCGCTGTTTTCTTTGTGGACCCATGATCGTGGTGACATCTCGGTGGCGGTTGCACTTGATCTTTCTGCTGCATTTGATTTAGTTGACCACTCCCTCCTTCTTCTTCGCTTACGGGAAGCGGGTCTCTGTAGTACTGTTCACCGCTGGTTCCACTCTTTCCTTTCCTCTCGATCTTGTGCAGTCCTGTCACCTTCCTCCTCTGCCCCTCCCTCAGACTCTTTCCCTCTTCCCTGTTGGGTTCCTCAGGGTTCCGTCCTGGCTCCCTTCTTTTCAACCTCTTCTTGGCACCCTTAGCCCTCTTAATCCAACCTCCCCTTCTTGCCCTGACCTCTCCGCGTTAAACTCCTGTCTTTCCGATGTGGCTGACTGGTTGACACGTAACTGCCTTCACCTTAATCTTACCAAGACTATTGCTATCTGGTTTTCTTACAACAATCCACCTCCCACACTGGCCCCTTCTTTCTCTGGCTCTCCTGTTCCCCTTGTCTTCTCCTTTCGTTACCTTGTGGTTCACTTTGATTCTGACCTATCTTTCCATGCTCATATTTCACATGTCACTAAATCCTCCTTTTTCTTCCTCCGACAAATCCATGCAGTCCGCCCTTTCCTATCTCCATCAGCTCTCACCACTTTGTTGCTATCTTTGGTTATGTCATGGGTGGATTTTGCAAACTCAATCTTCGTTGGTCTTTCTAAATCCCAACAGTCCCGGCTACAACGGATTCAGAACACTGCTGCTCGTCTTGTCACCCATTCTTCCCCCCGTGATCACATAACGCCCCTACTATTCCGCCTTCATTGGTTACCCTTTCCCCACCATGCTCATTTCAAGCTTCTCACCCTGGTTCATAAAGCTCTCCATACAGGCACCCCTCAATACTTAACAGAACTTCTTTCTTTTCACTCTCCTAGGTACACTCCTCGTTCCTTCCACCTCAATCGCCTCACCCTGCCCTCCCCCTCCCGCGCCCACCTACAATCTACTCGCTCCTCTGCTTTCTTTTTTGCTGGCCCCGCCCTCTGGAATTCCCTTCCCTCTTCACTCTGCCTGGAACCTCATCACTCCACATTCAAACAGAACCTGAAAACCCACCATTTTTTCCCTGGCGTTTGATGTCCCTTCCCCTTTCGTGTGAATCCCACTCGCCCTATCCTCTACTTTCCCTGTGTCTTGTTCTCATTTATATTTTGGTCTTGTCTCTCTTGTTTTTACTGCTTTTCTATTAAGAAATTGTAATTCTTTTCTACTTCATTGGCTTTGGCCCTCTTTTAAACTTGGTTTTATTGTACACCGCTTTGCTTGTTATTGAAAGGCGGTTTTTATCAAGTGAAATAAAACATAAACATAAAACATCTGCCTTCACTCAATGCCTACCGGTACCGCCAGTTCTCTTTTCTTCTTTCTAAAAAAAAAAACCCCTAACTTTCTAAAAGATTTTTTCTCAGGGGCCTCTCTCTTCTCGGCGCTAGGTGCCATTTTGGGCCCTAGGCCCACTTTTCTTCAAACATGGAGAAACCAGCTAGTGGTTTCAAAAAATGTTCTAACTGTGGCAGTACCATATCCGTCACCGACACCCATGAATGGTGTCTTAAGTGTTTAGGTCCTGACCATTCTCCATCGGAGTGTCTCTCCTACAGAAAGATGACCAAGAGGGGCCTGCAGAACAGAGCTGCAAAACTCGGTACCCTTTTTGCCGCAGATACGATGTCAGTCTCATCGATGTCTTCCAAGGCTTCACTTCATCTTCCTCCCATGGATCTCAGGTAACTAAACCTAAGTCTTTTAAGACTAGCCGGTCCTCAAAGGGTAGATCTCCTTCCAAGTATCGAGATGCCACTGGCATTGCCCTTGAGGAAAGTTCACCGGCAAAACAGCCCCAGCGGGAGGCTTCGGTCTCCAAAACATTAACGGGACTCCAGAATGTTCCAGAGGCTTCCACCTCTGCAGAACTACTGGTGCCATGTTCTGGGGTCATGGCCGTTTCCACCGGTACCGACACCCAGGCATCGGCAGGAGCGATGGATGAAAGAATCCTCACTATTGAACGCAGTCTAGCGGCTCTCTTAGCAGCTTCGGTACCACTAAGACTGCTACAGACGGTTCCACAGGTATCGGTACTGACATCGGTGCCGGTACCGACTGCACCTGCCTCTGCCGGTATACTTCCTCCCATGCCAAGCCTTGAGTCTATTTCAGGCATCGAAAGATCGGTATCGAGACAACTCGATACTGACTTCAAGTGATACTTGTACCGTGCGTTGCAGGAACACCCAGCACGGAGATACTTCGAATCCTCCGATTCCGATGACTCTGATAATTCTGCCGGTACTAGAGCAATCCCTCCAGAGGATCCCTCTCCTTCTCCTCAATGCAGAATGTCTCCTCCAGAGGACATGTCCTTCCAGGATTTCATACTTGATGTAGCTCGAGGTCTTGCAGTCACGGTGACTCCAGAGAAGGAACCCAGAGCAGAAGAATTCTTCAATATCCTAAGGCTCCTAAAGAGGCAGCAACTCTGCCCATTCATAGGATCTTGCATGACCTTATCTTAAGAATGTTGGAAACCCCTTTAATAGTGTCTCCACACTCTTGACATCCCAATACCATGTACCGAGTTCCAAGCTGTCCTGGTTTTCAAAAGACTCAATTACCACACCATTCAATGGTAGTGGAATCGGCAATGCATAGGATTAAGAGTGCTAAATCTCATTTTTTCAATCCTCCAGGCCATGAATCGAGGACGCTTGATGCCTTTGCACGTCGATGCTTCCAATCTTCCATGTTGTCAGCCAGGATCAGGTCTTAATTCTCTATATGGGAATGTTCCTCAAGGAAGTTACAGGAGACTTGGAGCTCATGAGCCTTTTTCTTCCTGAGGACAAAAGAAGGGAATTTCTTACTCTGGTCAAACATGCCCAGGATGTCTCTAAGTTCGTGAACCGTGCAACCTTTGATTGCTTTGAATGTATTAGCAGAACTTCTGCTATTTCAATCGGTGCACGTCGTATTGCCTGGCTTCAGGCATCAGACTTAGAACAATGGGTGCAAGATAAACTGGGAAACATCCCTTGCACAGGAGAAAATCTCTTTGGCAAGGCTTGGCAAGAAAAGGCAAATCAGATTGAATCTGAAAATACTACCTTGAACAGACTACACAGGTACACTACCAAAAAACTGCCTCCAGTTTTGCAACTGATTCCTATAGATTTTGGGGTGCTGAATCCAGGAAAAATAGCCAAAATGTTCCATCACGTCTCGTTTTCTTGCAAAATTAGATTTCTTACTCATATAAGGAATGTTCACATAATTTCTTTTTAGCCGACTGCAGTTTATTTTCTTGGCCCAAAATAGAGGTTGTAATGGTTAACTAACTAGAAACACTCCCTCATGATATTTTAGAGTGTTTTGTATTCATTTTATACATTAACAGGACAATTGGGAGGCGGGGGGCTAAATCCAGTACTCGCGCTGGCGCATGTTCTTTCCTGTTCGCCTCGCCTCGTTCGCTCGCTCAAACACGGTGGTTGCGACATGAACGTTCCTGTCAAATTTCAGTTTCTTGCAAGTTCATTATTACCTTTTGTTTGCTCAGTCGTAATCCAGCTTTATTCCGAAGTGGTTCACCACAGTTGTAGTTTGCAGTGCTGTGTATTTGTGATGGCTCACAGAGCCAGAGGTTGCGTCAACTCTCCGGACAGTTTTTGTTTTATTTGTGGGAATATACCGTGAAAAAGCGGCAGAGGAACATTTCTGCATTTATTAAAAAAGTATATTTCGCCTATTTTGGTTTGAAGTTAGGCGATCAAGACAAACCGTGGGCTCCTCACAAAGTGTGCAAGACATGTGAGGAAGATCTACGCTTATGGATGAAAGGTAAAAAACAAGCATTTCGTTTCAGAATACCTATGATGTGGCGTGAACAAAGAGACCACAGCAGTGACTGCTATTTTTGCTCTTGCATTGTGAAGGGATACAACTTAAAAAATAAGAACGTAATAAGTTACCCCAACCTTCCCTCAGCAATTAGGCCTATGCCTCATAGCAACGAAGTACCTGTGCCTGAACCACCAAAATCTTTGGATCATATTTGTGTGGACGGTTCTGATCATGATGAGACTCATCAGATGGCTTTTCCCGATGAGTCCAGTACTTCCGAGTTTGAAACTGAACCAGATCCGAAACCTGAACTTTTCTCTCAAGCTGAATTGAATGATTTAGTCCGGGATTTAGGACTCCCAAAAGATGCTGCCCAACTGCTAGGTTCTCGGCTTAAACAGAAAAATCTATTGTCACCAGGAACAACTTTTTATTGGTACCGCAACTGCGAGACACAATTTTTGAAGTATTTCAGCAAAGAGGAAGATTTAGTATTTTGCAACGATATATACGGAGTGATGGAAAAGTTTAAACTCAAGTATGATCCTGCTGAATGGCGGCTGTTCATTGATTCGTCAAAAGACAGCATAAAAGGTGTTCTTCTTCATAATGGCAACACATTCGCTTCAGTTCCTATTGCTCACTCTGTTATTCTCCAAGAAAAATACGAGAATTTGGCCCTGATTCTTCAGAAAATTCGTTATGATGAGCATAAGTGGATGATTTGTGGAGACTTTAAAATTCTATCTATGCTATTAGGGCAGCAATCCGGTTTCACCAAATATCCCTGCTTCCTTTGCTTGTGGGATAGCCGGGCCCGCGACCTACACTGGGGGAAAAAAGACTGGCCAATTCGGGAGTATTTGAGACCCGGTGAGAAAAATGTTCTTCATGAGAGCTTGGTACCTCGTGATAAAATTCTATTACCACCTCTCCACATTAACTTGGGTCTCATTAAGCAATTCATCAAGTCCCTTCCAAAAGATGGTGAGTGCTTTCGGTACCTTTGCTCAAAGTTCCCCCGACTTTCTGAAGCAAAGCTAAAGGAAGGAGTGTTTGTTGGCCCTGATATAAGGAAACTCATTTCAGATGGAGCATTCGCTGAAACGATGTCTGAGAAGGAAAAAGAAGCCTGGGATTCCTTCAAGGATGTTGTTCTCAAATTCTTGGGGAACAGGCGGGATGAGAACTATAAGGATATTGTTGCCAGGATGCTCAATGCCTTCAAAGAACAAGGCTGTAACATGAGCCTGAAAGTCCATTTCTTGCACTCCCATGTGAACTACTTTCCCGAAAACTTGGGGGCGTACAGTGAAGAACAAGGTGAAAGGTTTCACCAGGACATCAAGGACGCAGAGAGAAGGTACCAAGGAAGATGGAACA
This sequence comes from Ichthyophis bannanicus, assembly GCA_033557465.1. NCBI lineage: Eukaryota > Metazoa > Chordata > Amphibia > Gymnophiona > Ichthyophiidae > Ichthyophis > Ichthyophis bannanicus. The sequence goes on from CM066031.1 coordinate 1,599,546,888, forward strand.
CCACTATGATGGCTGATTTCTGCTGGTTGCTGCTGCGGGAAACCCCAGATGAAAAATACGCCAAGCAGCGCACCAAGAGAAGCATTCGGGGGAAGAAGAAACGGGCCCACCAGGAGATTGATTGACCCAAGAATGACTTTAAAATCTAAACTGTGTTGACAAATATCGTGTTTTTACTAAACTTTGAAATAAAAATTTGCTAGTTATTACCACAGGGTCGGATCTCATTTATTAGAATTTTATTTTCACACCATCGGGTGTTTGTCTTCATGTATTGCAATGGTGCGGTTTGCGTTTTCTATTCTTACATACATACCTGTACAACATTTCTTTGCTTTGCTTTGTGTCTAACCTCGCTCTTATATGCTCAATGTTTGTGCACATGTATGTGGCTGTTTTAAGTGCAGACAATTTTGCTACCATCACAGTGTGTTTTGTTGACATTACTCTATTCTTATGTGCTGCCTTGTTACAATTTTCTTTATTCTTATTTGAATAACTACTAAACAATTAGTATAAAGAATTCATCCAAGAAACTTTTATCTCGATCGCACTCAATCTGAAACGTTCACCTCAAACTGCTAACCCAATGTAGCAAAAAATCTGTACATGATGGAGCAAATTGGTTACCAGATTTGGATTCAGCGCACCAAAAAAACGTAAAAATCAATCGAAACATTAGAGGCAGTTTAAAAAAAAATTTTTTTAGTGTACCTGTGCTATCAAAGTCTACAGCCAACCCAGCAAAGAAAAAGTCAGCCAAGAAGCCCTTTTTCAACAAGAAAAAGAGGTTTTACCCATCTTACACCCATCATGTTCACTGTCCAGTTCATGTTCCCCAAAAGGGGCAGCAACAGAACAGACAGCAAAGGAAGCCACAATTTCCAAGAACTCAACCAGCTCAACAAGCTCAGCATCCTCAGGGGCTTTGACTCTTTCCTAGAGAACTTAGTCTTCCTGCCCCTGAAAGGTCCAGAACCCCTTACCATTCCAGGCAGACTATGCCATTTTGCCAAAAGATGGCAACAAATAACATCAGAAAATTGGACTCTGTCCATTGTATGACAGGGGTACAGGCTTCATTTTCACAGTATGCCCCCTCCTACAATGATAAGACAGTTCAATTCTCAGGTCCCTGCCACTAATCTCTTGGGTCAGGAGGTCACATCACTTCTTGCTCAAGGAGCAATAGAAGAGGTACCCATATCCCAAAAGGGAACAGGATTCTACTCCCCCTACTTTCTTATCACAAAGAAAACAGGGGGACACAGGCCCATTCTGGACCTCAGAGAATTAAACAAATATTTCTTCCGAGAAAAATTCAAAATGATCTTCCTCGGAATACTCCTGCCATACCTTCAGAGTCAGGACTGGCTATGTTCTCTAGATCTAAAGGATGCATATACACATATCCTCATCCATACAGATCACAGGAAATTCCTTAGGTTCCTTTTCCAGGGAAGAAACTTCCAATACAGGGTTCTTCCCTTCGGTCTGGCTTCTGCCCCAAGGGTCTTCATGAAATGCATGGCAGTAATAGCAGCATTTCTAAGAACTCTGGGAATATTCGTCTTCCCTTACTTAGACGACTGGCTCATTCGAGCATCAACAGCTCTAGAAGCCAGGTTCGCTCTTTCTCGCACGATGCAAATTCTGCGCTATTTGGGATTGGTCAGAAACCTCCCAAAATCTCAGCTCACCCCTTCTCAATCTCTAGAATTCATAGGGGCTCGTCTAGACACAAGACAGTCAAAGGCTTTCCTGCCACAGCCGCGCTGTCTTCGTATAATACAGCTGGCATCCCAAGCAGCTATGAAACTCTTTCTGACTGCTCAGGAGATGCTTCAGCTTCTGAGGCATATGGCATCCACTGTCCATGTGGTTCCCTATGCTGGCCTTCATATGCGAGCAGCCCAGTGGACCCTATCCTCTTAGTGGACACAGGCCTCGGGTCGCCTATCGGACAAAATCAGAAACTCTCCACTTCTCATTTCATCCCTCCAATGGTGGCAATCACTGGAAAACCTTCTAATAGGAACTCATTTCCAGCAGCCTCTATGCCAAGCCACACTAACAACAGATGCGTCCAAGTTGGGTCAGGGGGGCTCACTTGCACAATCTCTCCACTCAGGGTCTCTGGACCCCATAGGAGGCTTGTCTTCACATAAACCTCCTAGAACTCAGAGCCATTTTCCATGCTCTTCAAGTATTCCAGGTCCAGCTCAGCTACAAGACAGTCCTGGTTCAAACCGACAATCAAGTAGCCATGTTCTACGTTAACAAGCAGGGCAGAACAGGCTCTCTGTAGTTATGCAACGAAGCTTTGTGACTGGGCCCTCGCCAGAGAGCTCCAAATCCACCTCCTAGTGGTATATTTTCCGGGCATTCAAAACCTTTGGGCAGACAAACTCAGTCGAATACTGCTGTCCCACGAATGGTCTCTTCACTCAGACCAGATTGCTCGAGTGTTTCGAATCTGGAGAACCCCAGATATAGACCTCTTTGCAAGTCCACAGAATGCCAAACTTCCCCGGTTCTGTTCCAGAATTCCGGTTCAAAACTGTCAGGCAAGAGATGCTTTCCTCCTCCACTGGGAGCAGGACTTCCTCTATGCCTTCCCACCCATTCCCCTCATTCCCAAAACACTGTTCAAGCTTCAGAGAGATAGAGGACGTATGATACTCATAGCTCCACGTTGGCCACGGCAACGTGGTATCCTCTGCTTCTACATCTCTCTCAAGCCACGCCACTGGAGTTGGGATATGCACCAGATCTTCTTTCCCAGGAGGACGGGGAGCTATTGCACCCGAATCCCCAGTCCCTGCATCTCAGGGCCTGGTTGCTGAAAGCCTAGAGCTTCCAGATAGCAACCTTTCTCAACAGGTAAAGGATATCCTGGTGGCCTCCAGAAAACCCTCCACAAGGCGATCATATGCCTTCAAGTGGAAAAGGTTCTCTGTGTGGTGTTCTCAAAGGGGGCTTCACCCCCTTTTGGTGCCTCTGGAATTGCTACTGGAGTATCTCCTCCATTTATCAAATTCTGGTCTTAAAACCAATTCAATAAGGGTCCATCTTAGTGCCATTGCAGCTTCTTGCAAGCCTTTGGATGGACAACCTATTTCCTCTCATCCACTCATAGCAAGATTTATGAGAGGTTTACTCTTAACAAAACCTTCCATAAAGCCACTGCCGGTGGCATGGGGTCTAAATCTTGTTCTCGGGCAGCTCATGAAACTGCCCTTTGAGCCTTTAGCCACTACAGCTCTAAAGTTTCTCTCCTGGAAGGTCATCTTCTTAGTTGCTCTCACTTCTGCGAGACGCATAAGTGAGTTACAGGCTTTAGTGGCAGATCCTCCTTATACAAGATTTCACCATGATAAGGTAGTTCTTAGGATTCATCCCCACTTTATGCCAAAAGTGGTTTTGCCTTTTCATTTAAACCAAGCAGTTTACCTTCCTGTATTCTTTCCTATGCATCTAATGCAGAAAGGAACCTTCATACTTTAGATTGTAAAAGAGCCCTGGCTTTTTACCTTCAAAGAACTAAGCAACACAGAAAATCTTCGCAGCTTTTTGTTGCTTTTGATTCTAGTCATTTGGGACTTGCAGTTTCCAAAAGAACTCTCTCTAGGTGGATTGCAAATTGCATATCCTTTGCATACGAGAGTAAGGGACTTTCTCTCGAAGGCCATGTCACAGCTCACAATGTGAGAGCCATGGCAACCTCTATGGCTAATCTTCATTCTGTGTCCATTGACAACATCTGTAGAGCAGACACTTGGGCTTCGGTACACACCTTCACAGCCCATTACTGTTTAGACAAAGATTCGCATAGGGATGCCTCGTTTGGCCAGGCTGTTTTCCAGCATCTCTTTCAGACTTAGTACAACTCCTACCCACCGTCCCAGGTTTGGATGTCAGAGATCCATGGGAGGAAGCATGACCTACCTCTCCATGGGTTTGCAGCTTCCTGGGGTCATCCCCCTGGCATGTTTCAGCTGGGGAGTCCCCATATGTGAAAACTACATTCCTCCTTGTTCCTGGAGATAGCGTAGATACTCACCTGTAACAGGTGATCTCCGGGAACAGCAGGAATAAGTCTTCACAACCCACCCACTTCCCCTAGGAGTTGTCTCTCTCTCTCTCTTTTTTTTCTCTCCTTCTCTCCTTTTGTCTCAGCTTTAAACTCAACTGAAGAGGGAGAGTTGGAAAGGCGGGAAGGCGGGAAGGCAGCACGCAGGTGCTGTGGGATGCTCCCAAAAGCTTTCCTATTGGACGCTGGGGAGCATTCCCACGCAGGCTCCGTCAGTACAGACGATACCCCATATGTGAAGACTTATTTCTGCTGTTCCCGGAGATCACCTGTTACAGGTGAGTAACTACACGATTTAGTCCTACACTTATTTCCTGGTATTTCAATGGAAGTACTGCACCTCCTATGTATTTTATCCAACTCATTTTATTATTTCCCATCACTTCTTAGTATTGGCTGTGGTGGGTTTTGAAACAATATTATCTTTTTTACTTACACTTGTTGGTCCTATATGGGTCGGTCCACCCCTTCCTCTGGTGTTCCTATAGTTTACTGATGTGCCATTTGTTTCTGTAGAAACCCTATTGTAGTGTTTTGAACCCCATGGTACTCATGTAAGTGTATTCCTTATACGAGGGGGTACCCAAAAAAAACAGGAATTATTTTTTAAAAGCTATTTATTTCAAATTCTTTACAAAACAACCTTATCCCCTTCAAAATACTCTCCATTACAACTGATACATTTGTCCCACCGGTGCTTCCACTGTTCGAAACATTTTTTGTAGTCATCTTTAGAAACAGCTGACAGCTCCTCCCTCCTTTTTTTCTTGACTTCTTCAGTGTTGTCAAATCGGTGTCCTTTCATGCCCCTTTTCATGCGTGGAAATAAGAAAAAGTCGCACGGAGCCAGAGATGGCTGTGTGTGCAGGTGCGTTGTCGTGGTGGAAGAACCAGTCTCCTGTCTGCCACAAATCGGGTCTTTTTTTGACGAACACTGTTGCGCAATCTTCTTAAAACTTCCAAATAAAAGGTTTGATTGACAGTCTGACCTGGGGGAACAAACTCTGAATGAACTACCCCCTTGGCATCAAAAAAGCAAATCAGCATTGTTTTGATGTTTAATTTGACTTGACGACATTTTTTTGGACGGGGTGACGATGACGTCTTCCATTGGCTTGACTGTTGCTTTGTTTCTGGGTCGTAACCATAGCACCATGACTCATCACCTGTAATGACCTTTGACAGAAAATCTGGATCAGTTTCAAGCTGTTGTTTCAAAACACGACATATTTCAACTCAATGTTCCTTTTGATTGTCAGTCAGAACCCGAGGAACAAACTTGGCAGCAACCTTTTTCATTCCCAAATCTTCCGTTAAAATTCGCTGAACCGAGCTCCAAGATAACCCACTAATCTCTGACAGGTGATCAATTGTCTGTCGACGGTCTGTGAGCACAAGCTCTCTAACTTTTTCAATATTTTCGTCGATTCGGGCAGTTGATGGACGCCCAGAACGAGGTTTGTCATCAATCGACATGTCGCCATTTTTGAACCGAGCAAACCACTGGTACACTTGACTTTTTCCCATAGCGTCATCTTGATAAGCTGTTTTCAACATTAAAACAGTTTCAGCAGCATTTTTACCGAGTAGAAAACAAAATTTCACAGCTGCACGTTGTTCACTTAAACTTATCATAAAAAAAGAAACACTGCATCCTCACTGTTTTTTCACTCTCTATTGCGATTTTCAGCCACATTAATGATCGTCTTGTATTCACATTATAGTCATATATGTACAGTCCTCTATTTTATCTTTGCGTTTGGCACATTAGATCGATTTTGGTGCAAATGTAGTCACATTTTTAACGATTCACTTACCACATTACTATGTACTTTTTAATTTTTTTATATTCCTTTTGTTTCACTGCTGATTCTCCTCAGTATTTATACAATATCGCTTGGTCTTTATTAGTAAATATCCTGTAATTTGTCTTCTTTCACAAACGTCTCCTTTTGACACTCCTTCTTCATCTCCTCTGCCTTTTAGCTGTTTATGGATGCCAGCATTGTCGTCTAAACAGTTAGCCATACCACCTTTTTTGAGCTTAAGGTTAGTTCCTCTCCGCTCTCAACAATGTTGCCATGCAGTTAGTATGTTTTATATATTGTTTTTTCACACACAGCGATACTTTAGCAATATGTCTTTTTTAACATTACACATGGTTGATTTTTCATGTACGTGTATTCTTGTAGATGGTTAAGCCTACGTAGGCACGGTTTAGCTTTCACAGCTCTTTTAGATGTACATATGCAAGCCCTTTTATGCATGAATCATATAGTCTTCATTTTTCTTTCCCCCTTTTTTTGGTACAGCTCAATTTGTTGGGCTTTGTGTACAAGTTTGCTGTGAGTATTTCATTCAAGTAAGTTGATTTAAGGTGATGTCTTTTCCTCTCAGCTGCATGTGCTGTATTACACTATGCTTTCTCTTTGGCCTATGGATATAAGCAATGTGTTGTCCATGACAATTAATTTTGATATAAGTGTCATTTCATCTGTTTTGTCCACTTTATTGCTTTGCCTTTGTTCCTGTGCCTAGCTTCCTTTTTCTTTTTTATAGCAATTTGGTTTTATATGCTTATTTATTTACATTTTACTTCCTTTGTATTTTTAAATGTTAATATTCCTCTTTTGGGGCTTTTTAATTGTTTAGTTTTTTATCAGTATGGTTTTACTTATGATTGTTATATTTTATTTATATGTTTTTAGCTGCATACACCCTGAAGAAGGCGGTCACGCTGAAACGCGTTGGGGTTTGAGACAATAAACCACTTTTATCATCCTTGACGACTCGTCTCTTGCTTTTTTGTGTTCCGGTTGTACCTGCAAGAGCGCTGCTCTTCGTTGTGTTTGTCTTGATTTGACTTGACAACATTTTTTTGGACGGGGTAACGATGACGTCTTCCATTGGCTTGACTGTTGCTTTGTTTCTGGGTCGTAACCATAGCACCATGACTCATCACCTGTAATGACCTTTGACAGAAAATCTGGATCAGTTTCAAGCTGTTTCAAAACACGACATGTTTCAACTCGATGTTCCTTTTGATTGTCAGTCAGAACCCGAGGAACAAACTTGGCAGCAACCCTTTTCATTCCCAAATCTTCTGTTAAAATTCGCTGAACCGAGCTCCAAGATAACCCACTAATCTCTGACAGTTGATCAATTGTCTGTCGACGGTCTGTGAGCACAAGCTCTCTAATTTTTTCAATATTTTCGTCGATTCGGGCAGTTGATGGACGCCCAGAACGAGGTTTGTCATCAATCGACATGTCGCCATTTTTAAACCGAGCAAACCACTGGTACACTTGACTTTTTCCCATAGCGTCATCTTGATAAGCTGTTTTCAACATTAAAACAGTTTCAGCAGCATTTTTACCGAGTAGAAAACAAAATTTCACAGCTGCACGTTGTTCACTTAAACTTATCATAAAAAAAGAAACAAGAACAAAACAGCGCTAGCAAAAACAATCACTGCAGATGAACAGAACAAGCCAGGTCGACAACACAGGCGGCACTGAACTGACAATGAGTTGCACTATACCAGTGATGGCTAACCTTTTTGAGCCCGAGTGCCCAAACTGCCGCACAAAACCAAAGAATTTCCTCAAAGTGCCAGCACGTCATTTGCATAAGTGGTCTTATTTGCATAAATATTTGCATAATGTTACCATACACTAACTTTTAGTAAACATGTCTCTTAATGAGTGTATGGATAAAGAAAGACTAAAAGATTTCTACATTACTATAATCCAGTGCCAACCGCCAGGCACATTAGGAACTACTACAAACGCTGCCCATTTAGAACCCATAGCAAACCCGCCGTATCCTGACAGCATTACCAGGACTCACAAAGCACCATACCCTACCTATCAAAAGGCAACACTGCAAATATTAAACCAATACATTTCAGAGAATACTGGGGAAAGAGAACAAGTGGCAACGTCAAATAGGAATTTCCTCTTGTACCAAACAAAGCGCAGATGTTAATGATGCACATTTCCCAGAGCTGACATATTCCAGTTAATAAATTCAAAATAAAGAGATATCTTTCTACCTTTTGTGCATTTTTTTTTCAGTTGCAATTGGTCCAGCCACCTTCTTTTGGTTTCTTCATGTTTTCTGCTAACTCTCCATCGTCTGCTGTCCATTTGTCCTTTCTTCTCTCTTCTAGTTTTTTTCCATTCTCTCTCTCTCTCTACATCTGCTTTAACATACTAATCTTTCTCCTTTTGCTCTTTCCTCATTCCTATTTCATCCACACAAATTTTACCCCTCCATCCTCAATCCCCAATTACTCTCCCAGTACCTGGCCAATTGTAGATTTTTCATCCCTCCTACACAAAATATTTTTCCCCTCTCCATTTTACTCTCCCAGCCCCATCCCATTCTAATCCTCCGCCAACATCAGCTCCCTTCTAGTTCCAGTCTCACCCAGCATCCATTCCCTTCTAGTCCCTGCATCAGCCCATTTCCAGTCCAAGTCCCTTCATCAGCTCATTTCAATCCTAGCCCCACCATCAGCCCATGTCAAATCATAGCTCCCCTCCACTCAGCCCAATTCCAGTCCATGCCCCCCCATGAGCCTACTTCCAGTTCTAGCCCCTCCATGAGTCCATTTCAATTCAAGCCCCCACCACAGCCCATTTCCAATCTTAGCTCCCCCCAACAGCCCATTTCCAGTCCTATCCTAGCTGTTCCATCAGCCCATTTTCAGTCCTAGCTCCCTTCCCTCACAGCCCATTTCCATTCCAAGCCCCCTCCCCATCAGCTATTTGCAGTTCAAGCCTCCCCTTCCACTCAGCCCATTTCCAGTCCTAGCAACACCCCAACCCATTACCAGTCCTAGCCCCCCATCAATCAACTTCCAGTCCTAACCCCCGTCACCCCATTTTCAGTTTAAGCCCCCCCTATAACCCTTTACCAGTCCTAACCCCCCATCAGCCCATTTCCAGTCAGCCCCCCATAGCCCATTGCCAGTCCTAAACCCCCCCATCAGCCCACAGCCCATTACCAGTCCTAACCACATCAGCCCACCTCAAGTCCTAACCCCTCCCCATCAGCCCATTTCCTGTCCTAGCCCCCCCCCATAACCCATTATCAGTCCTACACCCCCATCAGCCCACTACCAGTCTTAACCTCCCATAGCCCATTACCAGTCCTAACCCCACCCATCAGCCCACTACCAGTCTTAACCCCCCCATAGCCCATTACCAGTCCTAACCCCCCCATCACCCCATTTCCAGACAGCCCTCATCAGCTCATAGCCCATTGCCAGCCCTCATCAGCCCACAGCCCATTGCTAGTCTTAACTCCCCCCATAGCCCACTGCGTCTTAACCCCCCTCCCCAGCCCACTGCCAGTCTTAACCCCCCCTCCCTAGCCCATTGCCAGTCTCAACCCCCCTCCCTCCCTCCCTCCCTCCCTAGCCCATTGCCAGTCTCAACCCCCCTCCCTCCCTAGCCCATTGCCAGTCTCAACCCCCCTCCCTAGCCCATTGCCAGTCTTAACCTCCCTCCCTCCCTAGCCCATTGCCAGTCTTAACCTCCCTCCCTCCCTCCCTAGCCCATTGCCAGTCTCAACCCCCCTCCCTCCCTAGCCCATTGCCAGTCTCAACCCCCTCCCTCCCTCCCTCCCTAGCCCATTGCCAGTCTCAACCCCCCTCCCTCCCTAGCCCATTGCCAGTCTTAACCTCCCTCCCTCCCTAGCCCATTGCCAGTCTTAACCCCCCCTCCCTCCCTAGCCCATTGCCAGTCTTAACCCCCTCTCTCCCTCCCTAGCCCATTGCCAGTCTTAACCCCCCTCCCTCGGCTCATGGCAATAAAAAAAAAAAAAAAAGCTGCCCGCTGCCGCCACGGCGGCATGGAGTGTCCCGCGGGGCACCCTCTGCCCGGCGGGACTCTCCCGGCGCTGCTCAGCCCCTCTCTGCCAGCTTGCAGAGACGCGAAGGGAGAGAGAGAGTCTCCCTCGCGTCTCTCTTAAGCCCGCAGGGGCAGATGGGAAATTTCCCATCAGCCCCTGCGGGCTTAACAGAGACACGAGGGAGACTCTCCCTTCGCGTCTCTGCAAGCCGGCAGAGAGGGGCTGAGCAACGCCGGGAGAGTCCCGCCGGGCAGAGGGAGCCCCGCGGGACACTCCATGCCACCGCGGCGGCAGCGGGCAGCTTTTTTTTTTTTTTTAATGTGCGACCTTCCCGCGTGCCAGCTGCAAGGCCTTCGCGTGCCACAGCTGGCACGCGTGCCATAGGTTCGCCATCGCTGCACTATACACACCTAGCGGCAGAAGTGCGTACTACACAAGCTCCGCCCACGGCAATGTTATTCCTGGGTTTTTTGGGTACTAATCTCTAATCTCTATAATATATGAGAGTTATGCTTTATATTTATTTACATGTGCCTCTATCTCTCTGTTTTAGTATTTTGATACATTTTTGACATTTTTAATGTTTTCGGTGCAGTTTTGTTTCAATGTGTTTTTGCGCTATCACTGTAATTTTTTATCATTTATTTATTACATATTGTTCTATGTCTTTTACTTTTGATATCATTTTTTAATGTTTTAGTAAGTATTTTTTATCACTTTTAATCCTCCTCCTTGCTTTTACGTATATAACCTTTCTTTTAGTGTTCTGTTATCCATGTTTTAATATACATCACTAATATTCTCTGCTTTTTGATCATTTAATCAATATATATTATTCATTTATGTTTTTAGATGTCTGGATTTTATTTCTATTTATTTCTAGTTATATGTTTATCATTATTACTATTATAATTATTATATTATGTTTTTTATTTATATATGTGTTTTAATTTGTAGTCTATGCTATTACCCCTGATGAAGACTCAGCTGAAAAACAGCCATGTTGGGTAATTGTTCTTTGGTGTACATTCCAATACATTTTACTTGTGATAAGGAAGCTTATCATAGCTCAGGAAGGAGCTATAGAAAAGGTGAAGTGACTCTGAACAAGCAACCTGTCAGTTCTGGTAGAAATAAGAAAACAGAATTTTCCCATAAAAGACTACCATTCCCAGAATGCACCAGGTTTCCAACAGCCATTAGAGGAGCTGAAGTGGGGAAACGTGTGTTCAATCAGGAGGGCTATGAGGTAATCCCTAAGCACTCATCTCAAAGGGCAGGGCCTGATCAGCACAGCTGCGCTGTATTAGGGGGGAGCACTCAACTAGGCAGAATAAAGGTAGAGTTTATTCTACAGAGAATTATCCTTATCCTGAGAATCAGCTTGAGCTTGATCATCTTCATCATCAGGAGGATCATCAGAAGCAGAAGCCAAACCGGACGGACAGAGAGGGAAAGAAACCCTTTGGAAGAAGGAAGAGAAAAGCCTTTGAGAGGTCTAGAAGAGTCCAGAGCAGTACGTATACTGGGAGGCATTCCAAGGGCCAGCATACACCATTGGACTGGGGAAAGCCAGAGGAATGGTGCTGCATAGCTAGGAATCTCCAGACGGTACCTGTGAGAGAGACGGCTACACGTGGAAGGGACCCTAAGACCCGTGCCAGAAGGTATGTGAAGAGAGATCCAGTGTCCAGGGATCTGGATTGGAAGGCTGGACATAAGAACTGGACTACATACTGGCCAGGCTATATAGAGAGGAACTCTAACAGCAATGGAAGCTCAGGCATGAACACTGATCTATGCCCTAGCTATAACCTTGAAAGACAGCAGGGAAACAAGTATTCTCCTGAAAGTGCTCCATTGAGAGATTCATCTATGCCAATCCATGATATTGAACCCATGCTTGTTGAAGAAGGGAGAATGATTGCAGATGAAGAATGTGTTTATATGGACTGCTCTCTGTCTAAACTCCTTTGGTAACTTTCTGTTACAAAGTACAGCAACCATCACAAAGAAATACAAACTTGTTCTTTAATCTACTCAGAAAAGCTCCTGAAGCAGGATTTGACCCACACAGTAGAAAGCAAGCCAGCTAAGGGGTTTCAGCTGGATAACTGCTAGCAATTGAGCCTTACCTAATTGCTTGTGAGCTAGGAGAGAATCACTTCTGAATCTATGTGGGAAGTTATCAGAAGTTAACCTGAAAAGAACAGTTTTTTTCTTTCTTTGTGGTTTTCGTTTGTTGTTTGATATATGCTAAGAAAACATTAGCTAATGCCTGACAAGTTTGAATGTTGTTTTCCTGATTTTGATTTTGTTTTTCCAAGTTAAACACTGGAAGCAAGTAACCTGATTTATGTGCTACCAAGCATATCTGTGTTGGGAGAAATAACCCCATAAATAAATATCTTATTGGCTTTAACACTTGAGCACAACTAAATTATTGTCAGCAGCTGTGTCTGGTGTGAATGAACTGCATTGCCCACAATCCCTTGCAAATCATATAGATATATGCACTTGCCAAGACTGTGAAGATTCTCACCCAGGCAGCCGTCTGACATACCTTATGTGCATCACCTCACTCCAGACTTGTGTCTCTTGGTTAGTAAGCCAGTGTTCTAACCACTAGACTACTCCTCCACTCCATTTTAATAACAAATCATCTGCAAAAAGAGCCGACTTTAACATGCGATTACCAACCTGAATGTCCTGAACAGCTCCCTCCACTGTCATGCACCATGCCAAGGGCTCAGTACAGAGGGTAAATAAGCCTAAAGAAAGAGCATTTCAAGTCAAACCCCTCTGAAAGCTGACCGTTATCCGGGATCTGAATCAGTGTCTGGGCATACAAAATACAAACATCTCTAGCTCTTCTGCACTGAACCCAAACTTCCCCAGGGCAAACCACATATAGGATCAAGAAACAGTGTCAAATGTTCTTTCAGTATCAAAACTGACATTGGTCAACTTCCATTGCAGTAATAACTTTCCACACATTGAGCACCTCATACTGCCCCAGAATAAACCCCACCTGTTCTGGCCCTACCAACTCAGGTAATATCCTGCTAAGTCAGCTTGCTAAAATATGGGCATAAACTTTAAATACACATCTGACAGTGAAACTGGACAATAGACTGCTAGATTACCCAGACACCTTCCTTCCTTAGGCAGAACAGCAATAATAGCCTGGCTCATAGTGTTTCTAAATCCACTCTTATGCAATGAGCAATGAAAGGCAACCTTCAAAGACCTCAACATCCTCCCCCCAAAATTCTGTAAAAATAAGAGGTCAAGCCACTGGGGGCTGGCTTTTTACCCACCTTTAAGTACTTTTTTCCGCAAGGATCTCTGCTGCCTGAATGAGAGAGCTCATCATTGCCTTTTCAGCCTTTATCAGAGCAGGCAATATCCACAATGAAAGTATACTGGTCGGTATTTTTAAGAAGTCATTCACATGTGCTACTAGTAATGTAAATGACTACCATATCAAAATTGTGCAATCAACTTCCCTTGGAACTTAGGTTGACAAAAGTGCATTTAGATTTTAGGAAACAGTTGAAAACTTATCTATTTAGGCAGGTTTACCCCTGAATGAATTATACGTATTAATATTACATTTTGTTTAAACATTTTTAGTTTTGTTTATGTATTGTATATATCTATTATGTTTTATGGTTTTAGTTTGAAATATCTGTAAATTTGTTTTTGTCTTATTTTGAGATAGTTATTATTTCTTATGTTTTTTGGAAACAGTGGATTATGAAACAGATCTGTCATACAAAAGTACTGCAAATAAATAAATAACTTACTTTATGTTCATTGTTAGTGCCTAAAAATAGGCACTTCCATATAAAATTACCCTCAATATGTCTGAGTACCAACATATTGCAGTATTTATACCACCTATATCAGTGGTTCTCAAACCAGTCCTCTAGGACCCTCAGGCCAGTCGGGTTTTCAGGATATCCACAATGAATATGCATGAGATAGATCTGCATGCACTGCTTCCATTGTATGCAGATCTATTTCATGCATATTCATTGTGGATATCCTGAAAATCTGACTGGCCTGGGGGGTCCCAGAGGACTGGAGTTGAGAACCACTGACCTATATCATCTAGGACTCCTAACATCCTCCATCAGAGCCTATCTCAGTGCTCTCTTTTCCTGTCATGGTTTCGTTAATAGTCTTCCAGTGTCTCAATTTCCCCATAATTGCATCTTTTATGAAAGGATATCTACATGTCAAACCACCCATAGGTCAGAATAGGGTGACCACACTGGTCCTAGCCCTACCAATATTTCTCTCCTGTGATTGTGGCAAAGACCCCTCTTGACTGCTCACAGGAGATCAGATCCTCTCAGGCCAAACAGGAGGGGTCTTTGCTGCGATCGTGGCCAGGAAGGTAGCAAGCTGCCCACAGGGATTCCATCCTCTATGGGCAGAAAAGCATACATGGCAGAGACCCCTCCTTTCTATCGGTGGGAGATCAGATCCCCGTGGGTGGAATAGGAAGAGAAGGCTGCGACTGCGGTCTTGGTGCTTATCTGGCCGGGGGGTGGGGGGGGAGTGGGGAGGGCTAGGGATGGAGTTGGCTGAAGTTAAGGCAGAGTTGGGGCAGAGCTGGGGCCCCCAAACAAATAAGCATTTCGCTGCCCCTGAAACAACAAGTGCTAAAGCCCACTTGTGCCATTGGAACCAATGGAGTCTATTTTGCTGAAACACCTTACTTTAAAAGTGTTTTCCTTGTAGCTATTACCTCAGCTAGAAAAATAAGTGAACTTCGAGCACCAGTAACCTATATATTTCACATGCAGTTTCATCCTAACAAAGTGATTCTTTGAATTCATCCCAAGTTTTAACCTAGGGTGGTAACAGATCTCCATATCAATGAGGAAATAGTGATCCTACATTTTGTCCAAAGCCTCTTAAGAGTCTACGTGAGAAAACCCTCCATACTGGAATATCAAAGGACTCTTGTCTACTACCTCAAAAGAACAAATCCCATCAGAAAATCTAGGCTGCTCTTTGCCTGTTTTGACCTTAACAGAACTGGCATACCAGTTGCCAAAAGAACTCTAGCTAAATGGCTGGAATCCTGCATCCAATTCTATTATGAACAAATGGTTGCTCCTCTAAACATTAAAGCCTCATCAGATCAGAGCCACCATAACTACTGTGGTTCTCCTTAAGCCTGCTTCATTGGACTCTATTTGTAAAGCAGCAGCCTGGTCTTCACTTCACTCCTTTACCTACACTACTGCTTGGATCAATCCACAGTGTGTTTAGTCAAGCTGTGCTGGCCAATCTATGTGATGTTAGAACTCTCACGCTCTTTTATATGCAGACTGCTCCTGAAAAATGGACAATACTTGAGAAGATAAGCATTCCTAAGCTTGGCAGTCACCCACTTGTGTGCCTTACTGAATCTTGCTTGTTGGTGGAAAAAAGCATTATTTCCTAACTATAACAAGTCTTGGGAGGCTATTTTATGAAGACACACAGGGCCTTTTTATTGAAGCCCTGAGACCAACTAACATGCATTTTAATGTGTGGCAACTGGCAGCCAAGGACAATAACGTGTGGTTATGCCAGCCAGCGCACATTAAAAAACACAGTAATTGGCCATCACGGGATGGCATAGAGAAGGGGCATAGTATGGGTTTGGAGAGTGCATTACCACTAGTGTAAGGGCAATTGTCACCTGCTCATTGGCAATGTGACCATAATTCCTGCTAAGCTGCGCTGAGTCCTCCGCCAGCATTCCTGCTGGTTGGGGGAGGTGCAAAGCAATTGCGAAAGTGATCGTGCTTAGGATTGCGCGGCATAGGCAGGTCCTAAGGGCCTGCTGATACTGTGCGATCGTACGCGCAATTGCTTTGCACCTTCCCCCACCAGCAGGTATGCGGGTGGATGACTAAATACAGCTTAGCAGGAACACTGAATGTGGCTCTTAACACGAGTTCACCTAACAACACCTCCATGGGAATAATTAGGCAAACCCATGTTACTGGAGTGCACGTTAGCGTTTGCATCTGTGCGTTAACTGCCGGAGGCATTCTGGTCCCACCTCTGACAGCTTATGTGGAGGCCTTGCACTTAACATGCATTTGTTCTGCACGTTGGTAATAGGCCTAGGAGAGCCAATAACGGTAATAGACTTAGCACACATGCAGGATATCATAAAACGAAGCAGTCCTCATCTAAGAGAGTTCCCTCACTATTGGCACCTGCCCTATGGAACTAACTCCCTAAGGAATTAAGGGCCCTAAATGACACCAAGGACTTCTGCAAGTCTCTCAAGACCCTTCGGTTCACGGAGTCCTATGAACAAGTAACATAAGATGCCAAGCACTAGATTCCACTGCAAACGGCCCACCAACAACCCGCACCCAAATGAGAACTATATACAGATAGCCTGTTTGTATGTACGTCTTATTCCCCATTCCTGTTAAATGTATACCTACAATTGTGTTGTTGACCACTTTGATTGAAGGATTAGGTGGTATACAAAACTGTCTAAATAAATAAATAAATAAAGTTCAAAATTGTAGTGTGCTTTAGCAACGGAGTCTAAAGATGACTGTTTTAATTATAAACAGTCCTAAAATAGACACTTGGGGGTCTGTTTACTAAGCGGCGCTAGCAGCTTCCATGCAAAATCAGAGCCATGGCCCTGTTTTATTCAATGGAGCTGCGGCTCCGATTTCACCTGGAAGCCACTAGCGGTGCTTAGTAACAGACCCCTTAGTCTTTCAACATAGGTGATCTATTATAATATTAACATTTCAATGATTTAAATACATTAAGTAGCTTCTAAAATCCTCATATAGTATACAAAGATAATAACAAAATAATCTTGAGGAGGGTAATTTTTCAAGAGAGGTCACCTAAATAGGAATTCTAAGTAGGCACCTATTTTGTGGATAATTTATAAAGAGAATGTAGATACTTAGGGGGTCATTCTGAGGCACGAATGTTTGTGCCGGCTCCTGGCCCTGTATAACTTCCCCGCTGGTTGTGCGGGGAAGTTATATGGGGGCAGGGAAGGGACGGCATGGGGGCAGAGAGTGGGCGGGCAGTGGGCGGTCACTGGCCCTAGATGTACAGGGACGATTCTAATGTTGGCCCTGTATGTCCAGGGCCAGAGAAATGTCCAGGGAAGTTATTCCACCCCTGGGATTGAATAACTTCCCTGGATATTTCTTTGGGTCTGCATCGGGGTGCAGCAGGGGCTGGGGGGGGGGGGCGAATTAATTCCTCGCAGCCCAACCATGGCCTTAGGAGGCCGGATTGAGGGTTGGGTTGCAGAGAATTAACTTTTGTAGCAGATGGCCGGCATCACGGCTTTTAAATGGAGCCGTGGTGCCATGACACCATGATGCCATGGCACCGCGGCTCCATTTAAAAGCCCTGGCTGAGTTAGCCGGGCAGTGCCTGTACATGCTGGCCAGGACTGAATCACAGTCCCAGCCTGCACGTACAGGCTTGTTCGCGATACTGATCCCACGAAGCTAGACGTGCCCTGTGGGATCAGAATCGCAATCTCCTTTGTATGTCCAGGTCAGCCCAGACGTACAAAGGAGATGTATGTTGGGATCAGAATCGGGCCCTTATGGAGGTAATTTTAGAAGCATCGCCACAGGTAAATAGGGAGATTTATATGTGTATATCACATACACGTGTAAATAATGATTTTGCAAAGGCATATTTACAACATGCAAATTCACTCCATATAAAGATTCCTAGGGGGTGTGGTTTGGGCTGGCCAAACATCTACACATCTTCCCCATCTTACAATGGCAATAATGTACATAGAAAAAAAGCTTTCCAGTCCACATTGAGTTTTGCACCTGCCTGAGGAATGTACAAGAGCCAGATTCCAGTTTACACTGAAGGTCTAAAGAAAGGAGCAGGGGCAAACATAAGTCAACCCCTCTGTGATCCCCCCTAGCACACATTTCAATACCTTGTTCCAGACCCTCCCAATACATAGCTAAAACCCAACCCCTGTCCCCATGACAAGATATGTAAACCGCCCAACAAGATCCATGACACATCCAAAACCACCAATGGATCCTGCCTGACAAGATCCATGACCCACCCGGACCATCCCTGGTTCTTACCAGGGTCTCCCTGGTTTCTAGTAGGGGAGGGCAGGAATGATCCCCAGATGTGACTGCTCCATCAGTGCCCAGGTTCAAAATGGTGTCCTGACCCCCTCGCCCTAGCGTAGTCTTGTGGTACGACCACTAGGATTCAAGCTGCCAAATAAGAGATAGAGCGGTCTAGGATGGAGCAGAACGTTATCCATCTAGTAGTAATTTTCAGAGCTGCTATGCAGATAGCTTTGGAAGCAAAAAGCTGTCCTAAATGGCTATCCACATAGCTATCCAAATAGTGGTGCTCAATATCGCTGACCACAAAATCCAGATATTCAGCACTGGCTACTGTTCTGAAACTGGTGTTGAATATCCAGACTTAATTTTTCAGTGGTGGCTGTCATTTTTTAAAAAAATCCTGATCATCCTTTCAAAACATTGACCTAAGAAGATCCCTAAATGGCAAGGGGATGGTATCCAAGTGTAGAGCATTTCCACTCAAAGCAAATATTAAACAACATGACTTTTTGCATTTCATAAAAGGCAATGGGAGGTGGGGACCAGCATGAAGGGTGGTTACAACCCTAAACAAAGGCATGGAGCGGGGTAACCTGTACAGAGTGGCAGTAACAGTCCTAACCACTTTACAGGGCAGATTAGATGCAACACGCTGGCCTTTATCCACTGTGTTTACTATGTTATTATATATAAGGACATGTGCTGACAAGATGGCACATATATATAGGCGTGCTATGGGTAGGCATTCCTGGATGCATAGTTTGAGTGAGCAGGGATGGAGCTGTGATTTATGCATATGGTTTATAACATATGCTAATATACACACTAGTAAATATGCTAGTGTACACGGAGCAGGTGTAAATGGGTGCATTGACATTTGTGCACTATTGGGCCTGCATTGGGGAGCCTATTTAATAACAGTCTATTGGCACCTATGTTCTCTTTAGAAAATAGGCTTAAAATTGATGCCCTTTTGAACTTCTCACCTAAGTGTCCTATTATAAGATCAGACCAAAAGCATTTTATGTGCAGAAGCAGGTGCTTATAAAATTTCTCAGGGTATACACATATAAAAGTATGTGTTAGCGATGCATAATGCTTACATGGAGTTGGGGTTAGTGTGAGTGAAGCCAAGGTGGTACTGTGAGATTTGCATGAAACAATGCAAACTTAAGTGGACCAATTTGTGTCTGCCTCACAGCAGATATAAATTTCTGTGCCTGCTTTCCTGGACGGAATCTGTTTTAGAAAGATACATAAACACCTATGAGTCTTTACAGCCTAGGTACCCTGTTATAAAATTACTCTATGAGGCCTATGTCCAAACTGCAAAAATGTTCACAGATTAGAACCAGTTTCTACAAAATTGAACTAAGAGATTCAAAAGAGCTCTTGGCTCATCTACAGCTTTAACTAAAGCATCCCTTGCAATTAGATTAGGCCTTCAATGCAGCCCTCAGGCCGAAAGGTTTCCCATTCTTGGACTAAAATGCTGTTTCAACATTTGATCCACATTCCATGCAGTATGTGTTGTGTCTGTGTTGTTTATCCTACTTTACAGACAGGAAATTATCTGATAAGGAACATTTCTTTCTTTTTTTTGAAAAAGAGAGGAAAAAAGAACATTTGAGTTCACTACAACAATGCAATACATATAGAATCTAGACAAGCAGCATTTATTAGTTCAATTTATTAAAAGACTTTCTATATTGCCTTTCAAGCTTACGGCAAGGCATTCTAGAAGATTTCAAGAACTTCTTTATCATATTGAGTGGAGCTGATGAGGTGACCTAAGGACACAGTTAAGTCTTTGGCAAGGGTGGCTGAGAAAGCATCTGTAAATGTTGCAAAGGGCAGAGAACCCTGAACCATCAACAGGATTGCAAGAAACCCCTCATCACCTATCCCGATTCTTTGCTGACTTAAACATTTTTCTTGAGTGTCTCATTAAACTGCTTCTAATTTTATATTCAGGCTCTTACATGGTGTAATTCAAGGCAGGAGACTCCTTCAGCAGCTTGCCAAGAGGCAGATACATAAGCAGACGCAGTTATGATTCAGGGGGACAGAAATGTGAGAAGCTGTTAAGGATAGAAGAGACATGGCCCACACAAACCTAGCCTTAATTTATCTCAGTATGCTTTTCTAACCTTTGCCTCCTTTGTCACCAAATGGGTTAAGTACAGTTTTCAGTTGGTTTCTTCTGTCAGTCAGTTTCATTTACCAAGGTTAAGTGTCTTTCAGTTTAGTCATGGGGAGAGCTATTTAAAAGATGAACAGAACATAGTCAGCAATATGCACCCATAGACGTAGATACAGATTATGAGGTACCTTTAGTTTACTAAAATGTATATACTAGGGTTATAGCATAGTTACTCACCTGTAGCAGGTGTTCTCCATGAACAGCAGGAATAAATCCTCACATATGGGTGATGTCCCCCATGGATCCCCATGCGGGAACACTCCCCAGCTTCCATTGGAAGCTTTTGGGAGCCTCCATCATGCTTGCATTCCTGCCTGCTGTGGCGCCATTTTATCTCCAGTAGAATACAAAGCTAATAGCCAAGAAACAACTTCATTGGGAGGTGGGAGGGTTGTGAGGACTTATTCCTGATGTTCAGAGAGAACACCTGCTACAGTTGAGTAACTATGCTTTTTCCATGAACAAGCAGGAAGTGAGCGCTCACATATGGGACTCCCAAGCTACAGACTACCGAACATGAAAAAACAGCTCAACCAGGGCAACAAGAACCAGAAGAAACAGCATGTGTAGTCCCTTTCTGGGACTCAATTGACTCAACATCCACAGTGTACATCCACATCGGAAAGACTTCTTCGGTAGCCTGGATGGACAGAAGGGCCGATGGGAAGGAGTTGAACCTAAATCTCAAACAGATGTCGGAGTACGACTTGGCCAAAGTTACTGTCAAGCTGGAAATTCCCATCCAGACAGTAGTGGGCTGTGAAGGTGTGGACTAAGGACCACATAGCAGACTTGCAAATCTCCTTTATGGAGACCGTGCAGATTGGCCATGGGAGCAGCTATGGTTCAAACATTCTGAGTGTGACACGACCCTCCAAGCTCAGACCTGCCTGAGCATACGTGAAGGAAATACAGTCTGCCACCCAGATGGACAGCTTGCATTTGGAGACAGCCATGCCAAGCTTGCTGGGGTAAAAAGAGATGAAGAGCTGGGTGGAACGCTGATGCGTTCTCGTCCGCTCTAGATAGAGAGCCAGAACATGTTTACAGTCCAACATGTGCAGCTGGACCTCCACCCTGTTGGCATGAGGCCTGGGGAAAAAGGTGGGCAAGACCACCAATTGATTCAGGTGGAAAGAGGAGACCATCTTGGGCAAGAAACACAGGTGCATTCACTGTACCATTCGCTTGTGATGAAACCTGGTGTACAGTGGGTAAGCCACCAAGGCCTGAAGCCCATTAACACGGCAAAAAATGCGAGCTTCCGGGTCAAGAATTTCAGCAGGCAGGTCACCAGTGGCTCAAAGGTAGCCAAAAGGAGCTGTGTCAACACCACATTAAGTCCCACACTATTGGTGAGGACTTAATTGGAGGCTTGGAAAGAAGCAGGCCCCACATGAAGAGGGCCACCAAAGGCTGAGTGGAGATGGGCTTGCCCTCCAAGCCACGATGGTAGGCCCCAATTGCGCTCAGGTGGATTCTGACTGAATTGGACTTGAGGCCCAAGTTTGAAAGGTGCAGTAGATATTCCAGCAGCTTTTCCACCAAGTACAAGAAGGGATCCAGAAGGGATCCAGCACTTTGTCAGTACATCAAAGCGAGAACCTCCAACACTTGGCATAGCAACAATGTGTCAAATCACTAAGGGAAGCCAGGAGGATGTCTGTCACTTCACTGGGCAGGTTAAATTCTGAAAGAACTTTTGCTCAGCATCCAAGCCGTAAGGGTCAGGTACCAGACACTGGGATGTAGCAAGGTCCCACCCTCCTGAGAAATGAGGTTGGGGGTTGCAGCTCAGACAGAGAGGCTTACACCAGGAGAGGTGAAGCAGCAGGGGAAACCGTGGCTGCCTGGGCCAATATGGGGCAATGAATATGATGTTAGCGCAATCCACCTGGAGCTTCAGCAACATCTTCACCGCTAGCGGAATTGGGGGGTTTGCATAAAGCAATCCTACTCCCAAGTTCATGAGGAAGGTATCCAAGGCCAGCCTGTCCCTGGAAGCCACCCGGGAGCAAAAGCGATCTACCTGGGTATTGTGTGGCATGGTGAAGAGATCCACCAAATGCTGCCCCATTCCTGAAAGATGTGTCCTCCACCCTCCTGTTGAGGGTCCATTCATGCGGCTGGAGGACCTGCTTAGATGGTCCACCAGGGCATTGAGCTGTCCAGGCAGATAGGTTGCCCTCAGCTCCATCCCATGGGCAATGGCGAACATCCACAGGTGCACCGCCTCCCAACATAGTAGGCATGACCCCATGCCTTCCTGTCTGTTGATATAGAACATTGCAACTTGATTGTCTATCTGAATCAGGACAACCTGGATGATCAGGTGTGTCCGGAATGTCCATATGGCATTTGCAATGGCTCGCAGCTCCAGGAAATTTATCTGGTGCAAGCTCTCTTGTTCCAATCGTAGGCCCTGCATTCGTAAGTCATCTAGGTGAGCACCCCAGCCCAACTTGGACAAGTCCGTGGTGAGCATCCGGTGAGGTGGCGTCGACTGAAAGGGAAGACCCTAGAGCAAATTTTGCAGTTCCAGCTCCTCGCAAAGGATATAAAAAGTCTGGAAGCGGTTCAGAGTAAGGCGACCAAAATGATTTGGAGCCTGCATCAGAAGACTTATGAGAAGAGACTTGAAGACCTAAATATCTACACTCTGGAGGAGAGGAGGGACAGGGGAGATATGATTCAGACCTTTAAATACTTAGAGTATTAATGGGCAAACAAACCTCTTCCAAAGATGGGGAAGCTGTAAAACCTGAGAGCATAACATGATGCTGCAAAGGGGTAAACTGAAAGGCAATGTTAGGGAAATACTTTTTCACTGAAAGGGTGGTGGATGCTTGGAATGCCCTCCCGATGGAAGTGGTGGGGGCAAACACAGTGACAGAATTCAAAATGGCATGGTACAGACATAATGGACCCCTTTATAGCAACAGGATATAATCAAAATAAGCATGTTGTTGTTGTTGTTAAGTGCCGTCGGGTCGGAGTCAACTCATGGCGACCCTCTGGATAGCTATCCTAAATTGTGTTCAGTCTTCAGTCAGGCGGCTCATTGTTGACAGACTGGTACCCGTAGCTGCTGTTATTGTATCGATCCATCTCATTGCTGGCTTTCCTCTTTTGCGTTGACCTTCTATCTTGCCAAGCATGATGTCTTTCCCTAATGATCTCTCTCTTCGCACGATGTGTCCAAAGTATGAAAGTCGAAGTCTTGTCATCTGAGCTTCTAAAGAAAGCTTAGGTTTGATCTCCTCTAGTACTGACTGGTTTGTTTTTCGGGCAGTCCATGGTATACACAGTATTCGCCGCCAGCACCATAATTCAAAGGCATCAATTTTCTTCCTGTCTATCTTTTTCACTGTCCAGCTTTCGCATCCATATGATGTTATTGAAAATACCATGGCTTGAACAAGTCGAATCTTTGTATGGAAGAGACATCTCTGCTCTTGAGAATCTTATCTATGTCTTTCATAGCCATTCTGCCAAGAGCAATGCGTCGTCTGATTTCTTGACTGCTTGTTGCTTCTTTACTGATAGTTGATCCAAGTAGGTTACAATTGTTCATGATTTCAGTTTCTTCTCCTTCAATGATGAACCTGTTGATTATGCCGGTTGTCATGATCTTTGTCTTCTTTATATTAAGGAGCAGGCCCATTTTGAGACTTTGTTCTTTGATTGTGAGAAGCAAATGTTTCAGATCATCTTCACTTTCAGCCAGTAATGTGGTATCATCAGCATAGCGAAGGTTGTTGATGAGTCTTCCACCAATCTTCACATCTCTGTTGTCTTCATACAATCCTGCTTCTCTGATGATTTGTTCTGCATATAAATTAAACAGGTAGGGGGAAAGTATGCAGCCTTGTCTTACACCTTTGCTTATTTTAAATCATTCTGTTTCTCCTTATTCCGTTCAAACTGTTGCTTCTTGATCGATGTACAGATTGTGCAAGAGTACAATCAGGTGTTCTGATATACCCATGCTTCTTAATGTGGCCCAGAGTTTCTCATGGTTTACACAGTCAAAAGCTTTGCTATAGTCGATAAAGCACAAATAGATATCCTTTTGGTATTCTTTAGTCTTTTCAAGGATCCATTTCACATACGCAATGATGTCTCTCGTTCCTCGCCCTTTCCTGAACCCTGCTTGCACTTCAGGTAGTTCTTGTTCCAGGTATGGTTGTAGTCTCTTTTGAATAATCTTCAGTAAAATCTTGCTGGCATGTGGGTCAGAGCGATTGTGCTATAAGTTCCACAGACAGTTGGATCACCTTTCTTTAGTATTGTTATAAACACAGATCTTTTCCATATTTCTTGGCAGAGCCTTGTAAGTACGGTAACAGCTGCATCAGATTGCTGCAATACTTCTATGGGAATGCTATCAATGCCTGGTGCTTTGTTCTTTGATAAGGCTTTCAATGTGGCTTCAACTTCTTCTTTCATCACCAATGGTTCCCGATCATAAGGTACAGGTTGAAACGGCTGTTGGTCCACTTGATCTTTATCATATAAAAACTCTGTATATTCCTTCCATCTTTTCTTGATCTTCTCAGCATCATTCAACATAGAACCTTGAGCATCCTGTAACATTCCAATTCGAGGCTGGAACTTTTTTTTAACTCTCAGCTTTAAGAAAGCCGATCTTGTTCTTCCTCTAATAGTTTCTGCTTCTATTTCCTTGCATGCGCAATTGTAGTACATTTCCTTGTCCTTTCTTGCAGCACATTGGAAATCTCTGTTGAGTTGTGATTGTCTTTCTTTCTCCTCTGGCTTTAGCTTCTCTGCATTTGTGGGCAATTTTCAGAGTTTCTTCCGTCATCCATTTTTGCCGTTTTTTCGTTTTCACCTTTTGTAGAGACTTCTCGCTTTCTTTCAACACAACCTTCTTGATGTCATTCCATAACTCTTCTGGAGCTCTGTCATTTGTATCTAAAGCAACAAATCAATTTTGCAGGCAGTCTTTAAATTCCAGTGGTATATTCTCAAGGTCATATTTTGCTGCATTCATGAGTGGTTTGCTCTTTTTCAACTTTAGCTTGAGTTTGCATACTAGTAGTTGATGATCTGTACCACAGTCAGCTCCAGGTTTTGTCTTTGTTGATGTTATAGAGCTTTTCCATCATTGACTTCCACAGATGTAGTCAATTTGATTTTTATACAATCCATTGGGTGAAGTCCATGTGTACAGTCACCGCTTGTGTTGCTGGAAGAAGGTGTTTGAGATGAATAGATCGTTAGTCTTGCAGAATACTATCAGTCTTTCTCCAGCTTCATTTCTGTTGCCAAGTCTATATTTTCCAACTACTTTGCCTTCTTCTTTGTTGCCAACTTTTGCATTCCAGTCACCCATGACTATTAGGATATCCTGTTTGCATGTTCTGTCAATTTCAGCTTGTACTTGTTCATAGAACTCTTCAATTTCATTCTCTTCTGCAGCTGTTGTTGGGGCATATACTTGAATTATAGTTGTGTTGATAGGCATTCCTCGCAGACAATTAGAGATTAAGCATTAGCTGACTGCATTGTATTTCATTACAGTTCTTGCAAGTTTCTTCTTTATTATAAATGCAACACCATTTCTTCTTTGTCTTTCATTTCCAGCATAGTAGACCATGTGATCATCTGATGCAAAGTGCCCGATGCCAGTCCATTTCAGTTCGCTGACACCCAACAGATCAAGTTGTACACGTTCCATTTCATTCTTGATCACCTCCAACTTCCCTTGGTTCATGCTTCGTATGTTCATGTTCCAATGTGTAAGACATCTTTACAGCTTCTGATTCTCATTTCATGTGAAGCTACATCAGCAGTCAGACGTCCCGAGGGCTTTGATCCAACCACATCATAAATGCTGTCTTTACTCTGAAAAGTCTTCAGCTCTTCCCCAGTAGCTAGTTCAGTGCCTTCCAACCTGGGGGTCTCATCTTCCAGCACTGCAGCACAATTTGTTTTGTTGTAACTATCCATTGGGTTTTCATGGCAAGATACAAAAGTAGATTGCCGGGCCTTTCTTCCATGCAGTTTAAGTTTGGTGTTGTTGCCATTGTCACAGAAATGTGATCCTCCGCCGTCAACACTATCCCATTCTGCTGCTGCCCAGATGGGTGGTTTGTTTTGGTCTGGCACCTCAGCTGAGACCTGTCCATCTTGGGAGACCCTGCCAGTAGTTAAACTACCGATAGTTTAGCTCTCAGCATCACTGATGCACACAAGCCGTCACAGCATGACAAGCTGCAAACCAGGTGAGGGAAAATAAGCATAACTATCTCTTATATCTGAACAAATAGGGGTGACCTACACAGAGTGGTGGGTACACCCCTAAACAAAGGCATGGGGAGAGGTGACCTGCACGGAGCTGCAAGTGCACCTACTCTTGTCTCCTTGCTGGGCAGACTAGATGGACCATACTGGTCTTTATCTGCCGTCATATACTATGTTGCTATGTTATCATGAAGAGAATGGATTGAGATACATGTATACGTATCCTTCAGATCTAAGGAGCATAACCAATCGTTCTTGAGGAGATATGGGAGCAACATCCCCAGGGAGACCATTTGGAACTTTTCCCAAACCAAAAAATGGTTCAGGTTTTTTAGGTACAGGATGGGCCGGAACCCCCTTCTTTTTGGGGACCAGGAGGCACTGAGCCAGGGGCACCGGTTCGATGGCCAACTCAGCTTGCAGGGCAGCGACCTCTGCCTAGAGAAGATGCAGTGATGCAGATCTAGAGGATACTCTCCTGGGAAGAAGTGAGGTGGCAGTTGGGGAAAATGCAGCAGCACTCGGGCATCCGTGGTGATGAGAGGCCACCTGAGTGGGAACCCTGTCAAGAAGCAGGTGATTTGCTATGCTCCTGAGGAACCAGTCAAAAGCCCACCCCTGACCCCAGCACGGGTTGGGACTTCTGTGGTTTGGGGTGCCACTGCTGACGCAGGACCTGTGTCTTCAGCTGAGCACTCTGAGGGATCTGGTAGTACTGGCACTTCTGCTGGTAAATGAGCTTCTTCCCCTAGTATTTCTGCTTTGAGAGGTCTGCAATCTTACATGAGAGTGTGGAGATGGTAACCTGCTCCTTCTCAGTCTCGCCTGCCCTCTCCTCCATCAGCTTGCCAAAGAGGTTCTCCCCTTCGCAAGGCATGTCCGTCAGCTTGTCCTGGACCCACTGTTCCAGGTCCGAGGACATAAGCCAAGCAAAGCATCGTGCCCCGATACCCACTGCCACCACCCGGCCAACCGACTTGAAGGTGTTGTAGGTGGCATGGACCATGTACCTGGAGTAGAATCTATCATGGCCGACCAGGACATGGAAGGAGTCAAGGCGTTCTGTCAGTATGAGGGAACTGAACTTTTTGAGGTCAATCATGATGTCTGTCAGGAACATACTAATGTAGAACTGGTAGAAGAGAATGTGGGTGACCAACATGGAAACCTGAATGCACCTCTTCCTGAAGCCATCAATGGTCCTGGCCTCCCGGCCCGGTTGCACCGATGAGTGCGTCTTCGAACTCTTAATCCATCTAATGGCGGACTCCACCACCAAGGAGTGATGGGGCAGCTGAGACTTCTCAAAGCCAGGGACTTTCTCCATCTGGTACATGGAATTGAGCTATCAAATGATGGTCAGCACCATTAGGGGTTTTCCCACATCCTGAGCAGCAGCTGCTGCAGGATCCTGTGCATGGGCACCGTGACGACCTCATCGGGAGCTGAGGGGTATTGGAGGATCTCCAATTCCTTTGCCCTCAGTCTGTCCTCTGCCTCAAGGGAGAATGGAATGGCCTTCCCCATGTCCTAGACAAAGTCCTGGAAGGACATGTCCTCCAGGGGTGACTTCCTTCTCTCGTATGGAGGGAATGGGTCCAAAGGAAGGTCCGGAGACTCCTGCTTGGAGGCCAGTGATTCTTCTTTCATCTCCCACCCCTCGAAGTTGATTCTGAGAGGAAGTCAAAATAGCACCAAGCCTCCTCCTGCCACTGCCACCACTCAGGCGGAGAAGACGGGCACCGATGGGACTGATGGTGGTACTTTCAAGGGTGCTGGTACATCAGGACCTCAGAGCCCAAGACGCTGCACAACGAGAGGGCTTTCGGGACTGGTGTGGGCTCCAACCACCAACCTGAGGTTTCCACCTTGGCAGGGAGGGCGTGGGTCTCCAGGTTCAGCTGCATGGCAGGTAATGATGCCACCAAAGGCAGCGGGTCCACAGGAACCCATGCAGCCAGGAGAGCAGCCATGTGCACCTCGTCCCCAAAGGCACTCAGCCAGCACTGTGATCTCTGAGGTTGTCAGGGCCAGCATGATGATTTTGGCCACAGATTCTGGCACCCTTTCCGAGGACTCTATGATGGCTAGGGCATCAGGAGACTGCCTGTGGTTCTCCGGGACCTTGAGAGTCAACTCCTCCCACTGGGGCACCTTCGCAATTCGCTCTCTACCATCGCCCCCAATGTTGTCTCGAGAAAGGCTCCAGTGTCGATGCCCATGGCCCTTGGCTCAATTCTCGGCTGCCCCCTTTGATGTCAATGAGGCAGATGGTGAATCCTTCCATGGCGCCAACCGGAGGTCGATGGAGAGCCTCCGTTCCATGGAACTGCAGCCCCTCGACTTTGAGTGAGCATAAGCACCACATGATGCCTTGGCGTGGCCTGGTGAGAGAGTTAACATCAATGTCGATGCCGGGGCTGAGGATGCCGAGTCCAATGACCAAAGAAGGGCTCACTCTGCTTCTCCCGGCCCTTCCTTGTCATCTGCAAGCAGAGATTACAGGAGGAGGGCTTGTGGTCAGGGCCAAGGCACTGAAGGTACCAATTATATTGGTCAGTGGCCTAGATGATGCGTGCACACCAAGTGCATTTCTTGAATCCGCTGACTGGTTTAGACATGACCAAAAAAATGGCCACTACAGAATCAAAAACCCGCATGGGAAAAAAAGAAAAATCCTGAAGTGCAAAAACTAGAAAACATTTGAGGACCAGTGCTGGCTGGAGCCAACACACTCGACAACAGGCAGTTGACACTAGAAAAACATGAAAGACGTAGAAACATAGAAAAAGAACCCCAAAGGACTCGAAAACAATCAACTTTTCCAGCAATAAACACGAACACTTCCTAGGGGCTCCGAGGAAAAAGAAGACTGTAGATAAGATGGCGCCATGGCAGGTGGGAAGGCAGGAGCACATGAGCGATGGAGGCTCTCAAAAGCTTCTAATGGAAGCTGGAAAGTGTTCTTGCATGGGACTCCATGGGACGTCACCTATATGTGATGACTTACTTCCTGCTTCTTTGCGGAGAAACATTAGTGTGCATTTGGTTAGTTAGTGCTACTTTTAAAAAAATTAAGATGCATTTTTAATTAACATTAGCCTACAAATTAGCATGTATAAAGTCAATTGGTGGCTTTTTTACTAAGTGCAAATGGCAAGAACAGTGGGCTAGAACCAGGGCATCCAGGGTTCAAACCCTATTGCTGTTCCTTGTGATCTTGGGCAAGTCACTTAACCCTCTCTTGCCTCAGGTACAAACTTTAGACTGTAAGTCCTCTGGGGCAAGGAAAATCCCTATTGTACCTGAATGTAAGTCGACTTGAACTCCTGAGAAAAGGTGTGAGCTAAATCCAATTCCCTTTCCCTAAGCAATTAATGCAGATGGTAACTGGTAGCAAGGGGTCATGGTAACTATTACTGCGCTAGCATAGCAGTTACCATGTGCTAATTCCCAGATTAATTGCTCAGGGCAGGGAATGGGTAGGTTATAGGTGGAGAGTGGATATAGATTGCACATTGCAGTTAGTGCACAATATTTACTGTACACTGTCAATGTTGCAATTAGTACAGGTGCATTTAAAGTCACCTCAGTTAAGTGCACCAGTGGTAACTGGGATGGTCCAAGGGTGATGCGGGGGCACGAGCAGAGACTCATTGTGGGGTCTCATTTGCATAGCCACTGGAATTCATTTGCATTAATTTAATTTAATTTATTTTATTTTAAAATGTATATGTTGCCCATCTAAAATTTTAGGTGGCTTTCAAAGGAGTCGTTCACAAGCCTCTTTTTTGACATGGCAATGACTTAGGGGCATGTTTACTAAATATTAATGTTGTTATGTGCCACTGCACCAATAAAAATAAATGGGTGTTCCTGCACTACACACATTAACATTTCCGAATATGCATTAACTTTTAGTGGACATGCCTCTTAATGAGTGTCTCAATACCATTTGCATGAGCAGTGAGGATAAAGAAAGACTACCAGATTTCTACATTACTATATTCCAGTGTCAACTGCCAGGCATATTAGGAAGTACTATACACCCTGCCCATTTAGAACCCATAGCAAACCCGCCATATCATAACAGCAGTACCAGGACTCACAAAGCACCAAACCCTACCTATCAAAAAAGCAGCACTGCAAATATTAAACCAATACATCTCAGAGAATACCAATACATTTCCTACTGGGGAAAGGGAACAAGTGGGACTATCACACAAAAACTACATGAACAGAATACCTCAGCTCAGTTACACATGCAGAACATAGACCGTCACCAAACACAGAACAAGGGATTACAATTTAGAAATATGAAGACATTAATTAAACTGGGAACCCCAAAAGCCAAACTTAGAATGTACAACAACACTGGAAAAATAAAACTACAAATTAATTTCCTCTTGTACTAAACAAAATGAAAAACGTTAGCAAAACAATTTCCCAGAGCTGACATATTCCAGTTAATAAATTCAAAATAAAATAGTTTTTTTCTACCTTTTGTTGTTTGGGCATTTTATTTTTCAGTTATAATTACCCCAGTTGCTTTCTTCTGCTTTCTTCATGTCTTCTGCTAAATCTCCATTGTCTGCTGTCCATTTGTCCTTTTTTCTCTCCTAGTTTTTTCCATTCTCTCTAAATCTGCTTGTAACATACTGACTTGCTCTTTCCTCCATTTCTTTCTTTATTCCTTTTTCACCCACTCAAATTTCACCCTTCATCTTCAATCTCCACTTACTCTCCCAATACTCAGTCAATCATAGATTTTTCTTCCCTCCCACGCAAAATATCTGTTCCCCTCTCCATCCTCACTTTCCAAGCTTCTTTTTTTCTCCCGCCAGCCCCAGCCCCATGTCCTTCTGATCCCCTCCCAGCATAAGCTCCCTTCTACTTCCAGCCCTTCCCAGCATCCACTCCCTTTCAGTCCCATTTGCCCATCCCCCTGCATCAGCCCATTTCCAGTCCTAGCCCCCCAGTATCAGTTCCCTTCCAGTCCCAGTCCCCCATCCCTGGGCCAAATCCAGTCTTAATACCCCAGTATCAGTTCTCCTCCATTTCCTCCCAGCATCCACTCCCTTCCCGTCCCAGTTCCGCATCCCCCATCTCCAGGCCATTTCCAGACCTAACCCCCAGTATCAGTCCTCCTCTAGTCCCTCCCAGCATCAGCTCCTTTCCAGTCCCCCAGCATCAGCCCATTTCCAGTCCTAACTCCCCAGTGTCAGTTCCATTCCAATCCCAGTCCCTCATCCCTAGGCCATTTCAAGTCCTAACCCCCCAATATCAGTTCTCTTCCAGTCCTTCCCAGCATCCGTTTCCTTCCATTCCCAGTCCCCCATCCACTAACATCAGCCTATTTTCAATCCGGCCCCCCTTCTCATTCTAGTCCCTAGTTCCCCCATTCTATTCTAGCCCCCCTTTCTCATTCCCATTTTCATTCTAGCCCCCAGCTCCCCCGTTCCCATTCTAACCCCAAGTCCTCCTCCATTCCCGTTCCCATTCTAGCCCCTAGTCTCCCCCCAGCCATACACCAAAAGGGTCCCCATGCCTAATTGGCTTTAGAGGGAGCTGGGGAGGTCTGAAGCCCCGACTCACCTCTTAACAGCCGCAGGAGTAAAGAGCGGTGTTTGCCTTCTCTCCGGCAGCTGTGATTAAAGGGAGCCTGCTGGCGTGTTGATTGCTGGGAAGTCAAATGGGGGTACCTCCAAAGTGCCCACATTTAGCCTCCTGGCACTCATCATGCCAGTGGGTTCCTTTTTTTCACAGCCACAGGAGAGAAGGCAAACGATGCTCTTTACTCCTGCGGCTGTTCAGAGGTAAACTGGGGCTTCGGGCCTCCCTGGCTCTCTCTACAGCCAGTCAGGTGCGGGGCCATGTGCGGGCAACATTCACGGACAATGGACGGGCAGGCCTGAGTGGTAACTCTGAATGAGTCTAGGACAGGGCTCGACAAAGCGCAGGCACCTGGGATTTGCTCCCTCCCTTCACGGGCAGAAAACCCCTTCTGTCTGCCCACAGGAGATTGGATCCCCATGAGCAGAACATGAGTGATCTTTCCCGCGATTGGGGCTTAGATGCAGCAGACTTGAAGGACTAGAAAAGGGGACTGCTACTTCTGGAGATAGATCTGCAATTGTGAGTATATACTTCTGGGAATTTTTATGAAGGGACTTCTTTGGATTAAAGCTGATTAATCTGTGAACCCAGTGTATTTGTTAAATCAGTTAGGGCCTAGTAGCAGCAGTTTAAGTTTAAATTTAAAACACAGAAGAGAGATTTCTGGTTAGATTTCATACCCAGCAGAGAGCTTGTAGTTTAAATTTAATACTCACTCAGGGCCTAGTATCAGCAAAGTACTTTTAGTTTAAATTTAAAACACAGAAGAGAGCTTTCTGGTTAAATTTAGAACCCAGCAGAGAGCATTTAGTTTAAATTTCATAATAAGTCAGAGCCTAGCAGCAGCAAAGGGCTTTTATTTAAATCAAATCAGAATATAACTTAGCATAAAAGGCAAAACAGGGTCACTATTCTTTGAGCAAAAAATAAAGTCTTCTAGAGACCTTTACAAAGAGGCCTTCTACCTAGGGGGCAAGAGACCTGTGAAACCTTTTCAATAGTTGTTAACGCCAGGTGGCAGATCAAAAGGCCATTTTGAAAGACTCCTTCTATCCAAACAAAGACTGCTAATCACCCAGGAAGTTGGTCACAGCTTACCTCAGAAGCACAGGACAGGGTACTGTGTAGCAGCCCTCTTTTAATAAGTGTTATTTCCCTCCCTCCCCAACACCCACCCACCCCTGGGATAATCGTAGCTTTATAGGTACTTACACATCTTAAAGGAAAGGAGGTGCTCTCAGGTGCAGCTCGTTATCCAAATCAGCCATACACTTAGGACCTAAGATTAATTAAGCTTCAGGTGAACAAAGTATATTAAACGTATTAGGTACAATTTTATTAGTATAAGTATCCATAGCAACACTTAGTAAGTAAAGAACTTAAAGATCTAAACACAAGCTTAAAACAAAGATTCAGACAGCAGTCCAGCAGCAAGATGGGGGCTTTCCAGTCTATTGCATTGATTGTCCATGTATGATTTTCTCCCAGTTGGTGAGAGGTCTTACGTGTGCACTAGGTGAAAGGAGCTCTATGCTCTCAGGGAAAGAGTCCTTTCTCTAGAGGCTAGAGTAGCAGACTTGGAAGACATAAGAAAGACAGAGAAATACATAGACGAGACCTACAGGGATATAGTCCTGAAGTCCCACCTCCAGTCTGGCAGCATACCTGTTGCCATGGAGGAGAGAGGACACGTGACAGGAGAGCATCAATCTGGTGTGGCAGGAAGTGATCCTGTAACTAGGACCTGTCCTCCAGGTGATGTAAAACCCTCTCACACCGAGGACGTTTCTCCAGGGCCATGTGCCCATGAGGGAAGGGTTAGGACAGCCGTTATAGTTGGTGATTCGATCATTAGGCATGTAGATAGCTGGGTGGCTGGTGGACGTGAGGATAGCCTTGTAACATGCCTGCCTGGTGCGAGGGTAGCGGACC
Organism: Ichthyophis bannanicus; assembly: GCA_033557465.1. Taxonomy (NCBI): domain Eukaryota; kingdom Metazoa; phylum Chordata; class Amphibia; order Gymnophiona; family Ichthyophiidae; genus Ichthyophis; species Ichthyophis bannanicus. Next base: position 1,599,580,978 of record CM066031.1, read on the forward strand.
TCATGTGTCACCTAGATAAGGTCTTAGATAATGCTGGGGAGGAGTCTGCTGTCTTGGTACATGTCGGTACCTATGACATAGGAAAATGTGGTAGGGAGGTTCTGGAGGCTAAATTTAGGCTTTTAGGTAGGAAGTTGAAATCCAGAACTTCCAGGGTAGCATTCTCCGAAATGCTTCCCGTTCCACGCACAGGACCCAAAAGGCAGGCAGAGCTCCGGAGTCTCAATGCATGGATGAGACAATGGTGCAAGGATGAGGGTTTTGGATTTGTTAGGAAGTGGGGAACATTCTGGGGAAGGGAAAGGAGGGGCTCTTCCGAAGGGATGGGCTTCACCTTAACAGGGATGGAACCAGGCTGCTGGCATTAACCTTTAAAAAGGAGATAGAGCAGCTTTTAAACTAGATAATAGGGGAAAGCCAACAGTCACACAAGAGCGCATGGTTCGGAAGAATGTATCCTTGAAGGATACTACCAAAAGCAGAGAGGTTCCAAAAAAAATAAAGTAGCCCAAATGCCCTTGAGTATGGAGCAGAGCTTAAAGATCCCAAATTACCCATGCCTACCAATAGCCAAATTAATATGAATAAAATACAGTCTCTAAAATGCTTGTATGCAAATACTAGAAGTCTAAAATATAATATGGGAGAGTTAGAATATATAGCACTAAATGAGAGGTTAGATATGATTGGACTCTCAGAGACCTGGTGGAAGGACAACCAGTGGGACATTCTGATACCTAGGTACAAACTATATCATAATGATAGATCTGATCAAATTGGTGGAGGTGTTGCACTCTATGTTAGAGAGGGCATTGAGTCAGAAAGGATTAAAGTTATCCAGGAAACAAAATTTGCTGTAGAATCTCTGTGGATTGAAATTCCATGTAAAAAGGGGAAGGCGATGGCAGTGGGGGTGTGCTATCGACTGCCTGGCCAGAATGAACAAATGGATGATGAAATGCTCAAAGAAATCAAGGAAGCTAACAAACGTTACAGCACAGTAATAATAATGTGTGATTTTGATTACCCCGGTATCGACTGGGTCAGTGTCACGGCAGGACATGCTAGGGGGAGATAGTTCCTAGATTAAACAAATGACTGCTTCTTGGAGCAGCTGGCTCATGAACCGATCAGAGGGGAAACCATATTGGACCTAGTCCTTAGTGGAATACCAGATCTGGTGCAAGAGATAAGGGTGTTGGAGCCACTTGGCAATAGTGATCATAGCATGATCGCGTTTGATTTAATTGGTGGAGGAGGGATGGTAAGGAAATCCACAGTACTACCTTTTAACTTTTGAAAGGGAGACTATGATGAAATGAGGAAAATAGTTAAGAAAAAACTAAAAGGAGCAGTTGCAAAGGTTAAAGACTTACATCAAGCTTGGGTGTTGTTGAAAAATACTATCTTGGAAGCCCAGACCAGCTGTATTCCACACTTTAAGAAAAATGGAAGGAAGTCCAAAAAATTGCCAGCATGGTTTAAAGGTGAGGTCAGAGAGGCTGTTATTGCCAAAAAAGCATCTTTCAGGAAATGGAAAAAAGAGCCGAACGACGAAACCTGGAAACAGCACAAGCACTGGCAAGTTAAATGCACGGCATTGATAAGGCAGGCAAAGGGAGAATTTGAGAAGAAGCTTGCTGCGGAAGCAAAAACGCATATTTCAAGTACATTCATAGCAAAAAACCTGTGAGATAGTCAGTTGGTCCATTAGATGATAGAGGGGTTAAAGGGGCACAAAGAGGCGACAAGGCAATAGAGGAGAGACTGAATGAATTCTTTGCTTCGGTCTTTACTAAGGAAGATGTAGGGATGTTACCCATGACTGAAGTGGTATTTAAAGGTGCAGAAGAATTGAAGGAAATATCGATACATCGGGAAGATGTTTTACAACTATTAGATAAACTGAAGAGTAGCAAATAACCTGGGCTGGATGATATACATCCAAGGGTGTTGAAAGAACTGAAATGTCAGATTGCAGACCTGCTATTAGTAATCTGTGAACTGTCATTAAAATCATCTGTAATACCTGAAGATTGGAAGATGGCAAACGTAACACCAATTTTTTAAAAGGGTTCCAGGGTTGATCTGGGAAACTACAGACCGGTGAGCCTGACGTCAGTACCGGGAAAAATGGTAGAAACCATCATAAAGAACAAAATTGCTAAACATGTAGATAGTCATGGCTTAATGGGAGACAGCCAACATGTCTTTAGACAAGGAAGATCTTGTCTTACTAATCTGCTATGTTTTTTGAAGGTGTGAATAAACAGGTAGACAATGGTGAGGTGGTTGATATAGTGTATTTGGACTTTCAGAAAGCCTTTGACAAGGTCCCTCATGAGAGACTTTTGGCAAAACTAAAGAGTCATGGGATAGGAGGCAGTGTACTCTTGTGGATCAGGAACTGGTTAAAAGATAGAAAATAGAGGGTAGGGCTAAATGGCCAATGGAGAAAGGTTCGGAAAAATGGAAGGAAGGGAAAGGGAAGTGGTGTACCCCAGGGATCTGTGCTGGGTCCGCTGCTTTTAGACATATTCTTAAATGACCGGGAAAAGGGAATAACGAGTGAGGGTATCAAATTTACAGATGACACAAAACTATTTAAAGTTATTAAAACCCAAGAGGATTGTGGAAAATTGAAAGAGGATCTTGATAAATTGGAAGACTGGGCATCAAAATGGCAGATGAAATTTAATGTGGACAAGTACAAAGTTATGCACCTAGGGAAGAAGAACCCAAACTAGGAACCAGTAGGAACCACTACCCAGAAAAAAGATTTAGGCGTCATTGTGGATAATATGTTAAAACCCTCAGCCCAGTGTGCAGTTGCGGCCAAGAGAGCAAATAGAATGCTAGGTATCATAAGGAAAGGAATGGAAATAAAACAAAGGATATTATAATGCCTCTATATCATTCCATGTTGAGACCACACCTTGAATATTGTGTGCAAGTCTGGTCACTGTATCTTAAAAAGGATATAGCATTATTAGAAAAGGTTCATAGAAGAGCCACCAAAATGGTAAAGGGGATGGAAGGATACCTCTATGAAGAAAGGCTAAAAAGGTTAGGGCTCTTTAACCTGGAAAAGAGATGGTTGAAGGGAGATATGATAGAAGTATATAAATTAATGAACGGAGTGGATCGGGTAAATGTAGATCAATTGTTTACGTTATCAGAATATAGAAAGACTAGAGAACATGCAATTAAGCTACAGGGTAAACTATTTAAGACTAATAAAAGAAAATATTTTTTCACTCAACGTGTAATCAAACTCTGGAATTTGTTACCGGAGGATGTAGTAAAGGCTGTTAATGTAGCTGGGTTTAAAAAAGGTTTGGACAAGTTCCTGGAGGAAAGGTCCATAAACCATTATTAAGAAGGGACCCAGGATATCAATGTTTGACCCAATACAAGCATTGTGGAACCTGTGTCTTTTGGGGAAACTGCTAGGTACGTATGACCTAGATTGGCCACTGTTGGAAACAGGATACTGGGCTTGATGGACCTTGGTCTGACCCAGTATGGCATATCTTATGTTCTTATGTTCTTAGACAGCCCATGGGATCAGGTCCCGTGGGCTGTCTGCTGCATCTAACTGCTGATCAATGCAAAGATCTTCCTGTTCTGCCCAAGGGAGATCAGATCCTCGCGGATAGATCAAGAGGAGAAGCCCAGGGCAGCAGACAGCTACGAGATCAGACATTTAGAAAAGAAAAAAACTGAATGAGAGGCAGAAAAAATGTAAAGGGGAAGTACCTTTAAAAAAAGAAAAAAAGTAAAACAAAGTACAGAGGATGGGGGTATGGAGGGCAGGGCATGGGAGTGCTAGGGGGAGGAAGAAGGGGGGGGGGGACAGTCCAGAAGGGGAGCAGAGAGGAGAGGGGTTGAAGTGAGGAGGGAAGGGTGCAAGGTGGAAGTTAAAGGGATGAATGCATGGGGACAAAAATGACAATCTGTATATGCCAAAGGGTGCATCCTCCTCGCACACAGAACATAGACGCAAGCACCTCACCCCCACAATACACGCACACACGCACTTCACCTTTGCATGACAGACACACACAGGCAGCACACACCTACACACTTATACACCTCACCTCCACACCACACATCACATGTGCATACACAGACAGCCCACCTCTTCACCACACAGAGAGGCTCCCCAGCTCTGTAGCACACACATACATGCACCGCAGCCCTTCACCCACCACCACATCCCACACACAGACAAGTGCACTATCGTTGCAGTACACACCCACAGAGACACCTTTTTTCTGAAGCTATAACTATTATTATCTAAAGATGATGCATGGTGTGGGAATTCTGGTGCTGGACTCACAAGAACATGAGACCAGCGTGAGAGAACCAGGGGGGAGGGGACAAGGAGGTCGCAAGCACTGGCTCCTATGATTTTGGCCTGGCTCTTAAATCTGTACAGAATTTGTCAAGGCCTGGTCTAGGTGCATTTGTTTTAAATGAAATGGGAAACATCAATCATTTTAATTCAAAACATAGCACTGAAAAATCCAAAATTTGGTTTTTTCCTGATCTGTTTTGACACAGGTCAGGCTGGCCTCAAACCAATAGCCTTTTGGGTTAGAAGCCAAGCATTTTACAGAAGAACCATAGAACTCCACAGGGGGACTGGCTCTAGCAAGTATTGCTATATTGCTGGTGATTTTCCTTCCTGTCCCTTGACTGGCCCAAAGTTTGTCTGGTCTATAATTCTATGTGAAATGCTAACTGAATTTTGATTCCCGCTGTAGAGATTTACTTCAAAGATTTTTCTTTTGCTATGTTATTGCATCAGAAATTCTGTCTCTGATAGTATACTTAAACATGCTTTCACAGATTTTATGGCACAAGAATATGTCAAAATAAAAATCTTATGGATGAAGTCCTGCTGTAGTCTGTCAGTCAACCAGTTCTTGATCCAGTTCACCAACTTGGGAACATCCTCAAGCCTTTGAGTTTATTCACAAGTCTCCTATGAAGAACAGTGTCAAGGTTTTGCTGAAATCGAAATAGACCATATCCATTACATGCCCTTGATCTAGTTCTCTGGTCACCAGGGCCAGTGCTATCTTTTTTTTGCTGCCCTGTGCGAATGATTACTGTGCTGCCCTCCACCTGTCCCCACCGTCACTGTTGTCCCCACCCTTCACTAATTCCAGTGGAGCCCTTCACAAGCTCTCTTTTGTCTCAACATGTTGAAAATTCTGAGATGCAGCCATGTATGTTAGTCTGGAGTAGCAAAAATGACAGAGGCAGGTGGTACCTTTTACACTAAACAATTTATTGAGATATGGACTCTTGTCCTCAAAAGCTTATGCCTTAATAAATTAGTCTATAAGATTTATGTATGGGTGAGGTTATAAAAGCACCAAGTTATCTTATGTCTGTTCCTATACATCTGGCTGGTACAAAAAAGAAATGTGCTGGGAAGATCATTAAGCTTTGATGTTCTTGGGAAAAGCCCCTCATTTCCCTTCCCTGTGTAATGACCCAGTGCCATTATAGATAAAATTAGTTTTGAAAGTGTCTATGCAAAGTCTGCTTCTGAGCCTCATGATTCATTTTCTTAAATAAAGTAGTATGGAGCCATGTTAGTCCACTTGAATGCACAGAAATAAAAAGTGAATAAATGATACCAGTTAGTTCTCACTTCTAGAGAAACTGAGGGTGAAAAGGAGAGAGAAGAGTGGGGACGCCATCTTTTGAGTTCAAGAAAATTCCATTCAAAATAAAAATGAAGCTCTCTCTGTAAAGTAATTATGGATGCAATCACTGAGAAAAAAAAGGTCTCAGCAAGTGCACAAAATACACAATTTGCAAGTTCCCTAATTACTGCTTTCAAATTTGGTTCTCCACAACTCAGGCAGTGGTGGGATTGGGGCAGTTTGGCCTGGTTTGCACTAACCGGTTCCTGCCACAGCCCATGTTCGCCAAACCAAGCCAAACACGGGTACTTCAGTGGTGGGAATCCCCCTGCCTGACAATGTTTGATGGAATCAGGGAGAAGCCCCTGATGCTGTCAAAACATTGTCAGGTGGGGGATCGGGCCGCAGAGCAATGGCCAGGTTGCTGCACCTTGGTGGAGGGTCACTGCAACGCCTCCACGTAAGATACAGCAATCCAGCCATAATGCATGTGGGAGGGCTGGGACCAAATTAGCTCCTAGTCGGTTCGGATCCCACAACTGAACTCACGTACATTTTAGATAATCTTTCTCTGAAATTCTATTGTGCCAGAATACCCACTTCCTCTCCCTCCCAAAAATCTGAAAGTCAGGAGCTGACTGACTCATTTTATCTTTATTTTGTGAAGTAAAACATACTATCTATAGAAATTCCACTACCTATAGGAAATAATGAAATAGAAATTAAAGGTTGCAAGGCCTATTAAGGCAAAGGCTCTGAGGGAAGTTTCTGGAGGTGGCACTGACACGAGCAAGGGACAGAAATATACTTGGTACTATACCTTAGTAGAAGCACACAATTTTTTGTATTTATTTAGGGATAGTTGCTATACCATCTTCCAAAGAGTTTTATGAAGGCAATTTAAAATATAAAATAATTAAAAAGAAATGGGAAAGCATATAAAAAGGCATAGACTGGAATTTAGTTAGAAAGAGGGCAGAGGGAGGCTAGGAAATGGTAATAAATGAAGTAGCGAGTGTGGTAACTAAGAGGAGGTGTGGCTGTGGAGCTGCTCACCAAATGCTTCTGTGAAAAAAAATGTTTGAAAACCAGTTTTAAATTTTTGGTAGTTGGATTCTGAGCATAAATATGGGGAGAGGGGGTTCCAATGGGAAGGAACTCCACTGAGAAACATGGAGGGTTGAGTAGTGTTATGGCATACCCGATTTACAGGATGCAGATACACTAAATTGACATCCTGAAAGTGGCCAAGGTGAGAAGAGGAGAGGATGAGATGGGAGGACAGATAGAAAGGGAGGCCAGTGTAAAAGGATTTATGTATAATGAGTAGAAAATGTAGTTACTCACCTGTAGCAGATGTTTTCCATGGCCAGCAGGAAAAGTCCTCACATATGGGTGATGCCATCTGATAGAACCTGTGCGGAAGTATTCCCAGCTCCTTCTAGAAGTGTTTGGAACCTCTACTGCACATACATGTGCCTTCCTGCCTGTTGTCATGGCACCAGCTTGAACTCAATCCAGTACAAGGGCTGAGGAGAATACAACTTCTATGGGAGGTGGGAGGGCTGTGAGGACTTTTCCTGCTGTCCACGGAGAACATTTGCTACAGGGGAATAACTACATTTTCTCACTGTACAAGCAGGAAAAAAGTTCTTACATATGGGACTCCCTAAAGAGTAGTTACTCACCTGTAACAGGTGTTCTCCAGGAGCAGCAGGAATCAGTCCTCACATATGGGTGTCATCGGCGCCGATGAAGCCCCAGCGGAGCATTTCCCCAGCTTTCCATGAAAGCCTTTGGGAATGCTGGCACGCATGCGCGGTTCCCTTCCCACCTAAAGGTTCCATCTTACCTCAGTCAAATGACATAGCTAAGAACAGCACACAAAATTGAAAAAATAAACTATGTACAACTGCAACTCCAAGGGGAGGAGAGAGGGTTGTGAGGACTGATTCCTGCTGCTCCTGGAGAACACCTGTTACAGGTGAGTAACTACTCTTTCTCCAGGACCAAGCAGGAAGTCAGTCCTAACATATGGGTGACTCCCTAGCTCTGGGCTACCAGGAACCCAGGCTTAACAAGAGAACTCCCTCTAGTCACAGCAGCAAAGAAAGGCTTTCCAAGGACACAACCTCCACCGGTAGCCCAACAGAGGGCAGGAGTTGCCTAAACCTCAAAGAGATTCCGGAGTACTGCTTGGCCAAAAGCACTGTCCCTACGGGACTCCCTCTCCAGACAGTAATGGGCTGCAAAAGTCTGGCTTGAAGACCAAGTTACAGCCCTGCAGATGTCTACCAAGGGCACCGAGCGGAGATGAGCCACTGAGGCAGCCATTGCCCTTACACGATGGGCCGTGACCCTACCCTGCAAAGGAAGGTCAGCCGCCTTGTAAGACCAGGTGATGCAGTCAGCCACCCAGATGGACAAGGTACGCTTGGACACAGCCAACCCCAACTTATTGGGGTCAAAGGAGACGAAGAGCTGAGTAGCCCTTCTATGCCCCTGCGTACGGTCAAGGTAGAAGGATAAGGCCCTCCTACAGTCCAGGGTATTCAGGACTGCTTCAGCCTGGCTAGTATGAGGCCTAGGGAAGAATGTTGGAAGAACCACCTCCTGATTGAGGTGGAAGGAGGAGACAACCTTTGGAAGGAACTTTGGATGAGTCCTGAGGACCACCCTGTTCCTATAAATCCTGGTGTAAGGCCTATCACAGACCAGGGCCTGAAGCTCACTCACTCGCCTAGCCGAGGTAAGGGCTATCAGGAAGAGTGTCTTCCAGGATAGGAAGCGTAGTGGACAAGTAGCCATCGGCTCAAAGGGTGGGCGAGTCAGCTGCTGTAAGACCACATTCAATTCCCACTCAGGGGCAGGAGTACGGATTGGAGGCTTGAGCAAAAGCAAGCCCCTGAGAAAGCGGGACACCAAGGGGTGACCTGACAGAGAATGTCCCTCCACCAGTGAGTGGTGAGCTGCTAGAGCTGAGAGGTGGACCCGAACAGAATTGGACTTAAGTCCCTGATTTGATAAGTGAAGTAAGTACTGAAGCACTACTGGCACAGTACAGGAGAAAGGATCCTCTGTACGTAGCTGACACCACACAGAAAACCTCTTCCATTTGAGGGCATAGGTTTTCCTAGTGGACTGTTTCCTAGAGGCTAGGACAACCTCCTCAACTTCCTGAGGTAGGCCCCAGGGAGCCAAAACTACCCTTGCAGCCTCCAGGCCATCAAAATGAGAGCTTTGAGATTGGGGTGCAGAAGGGAATCCTGCTCCTGTGAGAGAAGGTCGGGTTGCAACCCCAGAGGTAGTGGGGAATCCACTGCCAGCTGAAGCAGAAGTGGAAACCAAGGCTGCCTCGGCCACCTGGGAGCTACCAGCAGGACCGAGGCCTTGTCCTGAAGAGTCTTGAAAAGAGTTCGGGCCACCAAGGGCATGGGAGGAAACGCATACAGGAGGCCCTGAGACCAGGACATCAGAAAAGCATCTGGTGCTATCCTCAAAGGATGCGGTTGTCTGGAGCAGAACTTGGGCAGTTGCTTGTTCAGCGGACTGGCAAAGAGATCTATCCAAGGGAGACCCCACTTCAGGAAGATCTTCTGAAGGACCAAGGGATGCAGCTGCCACTCGTGGGGCTGCAGAATTCTGCTCAACCGGTCGGCCAGGCAGTTCTCCTGGCCTGGAAGGTACACCGCCTTGAGAAGCATGTTGTGCTTTATGGCAAAGGAACAAAGGTCTTGAGTCTCCTGACAAAGGAGCTTTGACCCAGTCCCGCCCTGTTTGTTCACATAAAACATGGCTACCTGGTTGTCTGTTTGAATGAAGACTGAACGGTGAGCCAGGGCCGGAGAAAAAGCCTTGAGAGCCAAGCGGATAGCTCGAAGTTCCAGGAGATTGATCTGTTGGGCTGCCTCCCAGGGAGACCAGAGGCCTTGAGTGTACTTGTCCAGACAATGAGCACCTCAGCCCCGCAGAGAGGCGTCGGTGGTGAGGACCACCGAGTATTCTGGCACTTGGAAAGGCATCCCCTTCAGCAGATTGGGTGGGTGTAGCCACCAGTTGAGGGAGTGCAGAAATGGTCTGGACACCCTTATCCTGTCTCTTAGGCAGCCTGTGGCCTGAGACCACTGAGTCCGAAGGCACCACTGTGCAGGCCTCATATGGAGCCTGGCATTGGGAGTCACATGCACTGTCGAAACCATGTGGCCCAGAAGTCTGAGGCAGAGCCTGGCGGAGACCAGGGGCTGGTTTAGGAACTGTTTGGCCACGTCCATCAGTCTTTGGGCCCTGTCTTCTGGCAAGAATGCCTTTGCCAGTTGAGAATCTAACCTTGCCCCTATGAACTCCAAGTTCTGGGAGGGGAGCAAAGTGGACTTTGCGAAGTTTATGACAAAGCCCACGTTTTGAAGCAGAGCAATAGTTCTGAGGGTGGCTTGTCTGGCCTCCAGGGACGTCTGACCCCTGATGAGCCAGTCGTCCAGATAGGGAAAGACAAAGATGCCTTGATTTCTCAGGTAGGCCGCAACAACTGCCAGGCACTTGGTAAAGACCCTGGGAGGTGAGGTCAGGCCAAAAGGTAGTACTCTGTACTGATAATGGTTTCCTCCCACCATGAACCTTAGGTACTTTCTGTGGTCTGGATGAATGAGGATGTGAGTGTACGCATCCTTTAGATCTAAGGAGCATAGCCAATCTCCCTGCTGGAGGTAGGGCAGAAGTGTTCCAAGAGTAAGCATCTTGAACTTCTCTTTCTCTAGGAACTTGTTGAGGTTCCTGAGGTCCAGAATAGGTCGAAGGCCACCGGTCCTTTTGGGTACCAGGAAATACCTGGAGTAGAATCCGTGACCTTGCAAGTGGGGAGGCACCGGCTCCACCGCCCTGTCCACCAACAAACCTTGGAGCTCTTGAAGGAGAAGGTCTGTGTGCAGGGGAGGCCTCAAGGGCTTTCCTGGGAAGTAAGGAGGAGGCAGTTGATGAAAATGCAGAGCATAGCCCTTTTGGACTATGTCCAGCACCCAACTGTCGGTGGTAATGAGAGGCCACTGGTGGGCAAAGAGTACAAGGCGACTGCCTGTGCACGGCTGGGAAAGCAGGGACGGAGTGCCTATGCTCAAGGAGTCAAAAACCCCCACCCTGCTGAGTGGAAGCAGGGGCAGAAGGCTTGGGGGTCCTCTGCCTACGGGGCCCATTACCCTGGCCCTTGGCTTGCTGACCCTGGGGGGCAGCTTGGGCAGCCTGATACTGAGGGTACTGTTTGTAGGCAGTGCCCTTCCTCGGGTAAAATGACTTTTTACCCGAGCCCTTCTTTTTATGTGAAGGGGCAGAGGTCTTCCTCGACAGCCTTGTCTGGGTAAGGTGCTCGGTCTCGAGCTGAGCGGCCTTCTCGGTCACGGGTTTGCCAAAAAGGTTCTCACCTTGGCAGGTGACATCAACCAACTTGTCATGAACCCATGGCTCGAGGTCCGATGACTGCAGCCACACCTGGCGTCGAGTCGCGATGCCGGCAGCCGCAACTCGGGCCGAAGCCTGTCAGACGGCTGCCTAGGGTGAGAACTTACACAATCTTGACGATGCATATATTCATATGATTCTTGCAAGGTATTGTGGGTATTGTAGTTCATTCACTCCCAAACACAGCTGATGACAATAATTGAGTTGTGAAACCAAGTGGTAAGGTCAATAAAATACTTCTTTTATTGATGGGGTTTAATTCACCCAGCACATGTATGCTTGATAGCCATATAAATGAGGTTACTTGCTCGCAGTGTTTAAATGGATAACAAAAAGTCACAAAGTAAACCAGAAAACAACCTTCAGCTTGTCAGGCAATTAGCTAATGTTTTCTTAGCAAATAATTACCAAATACAAAGGCACAAAGAAAAGAATAAACTTTGCTGGTTAGGTTAACTTCTGCTTATTTTCCACGCAGATCTCAGCAGTGATTCTCCCTTGCTCACACACACAATCAGGTGCAGCTTTAATTACTATCAATTGACCAGCTGTAAGCCTTTAGCTGGCTGGCTGCTACTGTGTGAACCCAAATCCAGCTTTAAGAGCTGTTTGCAGTGGAAATAAAGAACAAAGTTAGGTTTCTTTGTGATGGCTGATGTGTTTGCTCACAGAAAGCTAGCAATAGCATTTAGATAGAGAATAGTCCATGTAAACTGTACTTTCATCTGCTGTATCTCCCCCTTCATCAATCAGCATAGGGTCACTATCATACATTGGCACAGACGAGTCTTTCATTAAGGCACTATCATGAGAATGCTTATTCCCTTGCTGCCATTCTCTATTATAGATAGGGTCTGGATCAGTGTTCATACCTGAGCCTCTCCTGCCATCATAATTCCTCTCTGTAAAGCCTGGCCAGTATGTAATCCAATTCTGATGTCCAGCCTTCCAATCTTGATCCCTGGACACTGGATCTCCTCTCACATACCTTCTGGCCTTGGTCTGAAAGTCCCTTCCACGTGCAGTCTTCTCTCTTCCAGGTAGCCACTGGTGATTCCTATCTCTGCCATTCCATTCCTCTGGCTGAATCCAGTCCAATGGACTCTGCTGGCACTTGGAATACCTCCCAGTATGGGTACTGCCTTGGACTCTCCCAGACCATCCAATGGGCTTTCTTCTCTTCCTTCCAGAGAGTTTCCTTCTCTCTCTATCCGCTTGGCTTGGCTTCTGTTTCTCCAGGTGATACTGGGGCTTGAGCTTGTAGCCGCTGCTGTCTCTGTCTCTATATCTCTTCCTGAAGCTTTTGCTGAAGCTGTTCTTGAAACTGTTATCTGAAGAATAAGCTCTATTCTTATTCTTTCCTAATGTGTGCTCCTCCCTAACACAGCGCACCTGTGTTGAATCAGGCCCTGCCCTTTGAGATGAGTGCTTAGGGATTACCTCATAGCTCTCTTGATTGCACGCACATTTTCTCACTTCAGCCCCTCTCATGGCTGCTGAAAACCTGGTGCATTCTGGGACTGGTAGTCTTTTATGTGAAAACTCTGTTTTCTTGCTTCTACCAGAACTGACAGGTTGCTTGTTCAGAGTCACATCATCTTTTCTATACCTCCTACCTGAGCTATGATAAGCTTCCTTATCACATACCCCCCTGCTTAAGTTATTACGGACTGGTTTTACTAGTGAAACTGCTTTCCTACAGTCCGTAATACCTACGAGAGCGTTATCTTCTTGGAGCTCACTTACTTCCTGACTGGGTTCAAGGTCATTATTTACAGGCCTCTCCTTCCAAGACTTAAGTGCATTGCATTTTCTACCATATAAGACACTGGGCTCACTTGTTTAACAACCTTCCATGGCCCTTTCCACTGTACCTCAAATTTTGGAGCAGTTCCTGCTACTTGAACCAAAACCTTTTCACCAATGCTTAATTGGCGGCTTTTGGCCTTTCTATCATACCACCCTTTCTGGCGAACTTGACTGTCCTGCAGGTTCCTCTCAGCAACCTGCGACGTCCTTTCCAAACGTGCTCTCAAGTCACGTAGAAACAGTGGCACCTCCTGACTTCCTGGTTCAGGATCAATCCATTGTTCCCTCAAAATATCCAACAAACCCCGGGGAGCCCTACCATACATCAACTCATATGGAGTTACACCTAGGGACACTTGAATTCTTTCCCTGCAGGCATATAAGGCAAAGGGTAATAACATATCCCATTCTTTTACCTCTCCTGCTAACCCCCTTCTCAACATTTGTTTGAGAGTTTGGTTGAATCTCTCCACCAAACCATTTGATTGTGGATGGTAGGCTGAGGTTTTCACGTGACGAATGCCAAAGGCATCCCAGACCTGGGCCAAATATTTGGATACAAAATTGGACCCTCGGTCAGTCAACACCTCTCTTGGGAATCCCACTTCACAAAACAATTTTACTAGCTCTAAAGCTATTGTTTTTGCAGAAACATTCCTCAATGGTATGGCCCAGGGAAACCTTGTTGCCTGATCTACCATAACTAGGATGTATTGGAAACCTCAGGGCGTTTTAACTAATGGGCCTACAATATCCATGGCAATGCGACCAATTGGGTCTGTGATGATTGGCATGGGGATCAATGGCACCACCGGTGGGTGAGCCGCTGTAACTCGCTGACACGCTGGACATGCAGCACAAAACTGGGCAGTTTCTTTGAAGATACCTGGCCAGTAAAAACGCACAAGAATTTGATCCAGTGTTCCTTGCATACCTTTATGACCTCCCACTGGATGATCATGTGCTAGTCTAAGTACTAGCCCTTTGAAAGTTGTGGGTACCACCAATTGTTTACGTATGGCACCATTTCTGGGGTCCTGACTCTCTCTATATAATATGTCATTATCTAGTCTGAATCTGGGCAATTCCTCCCTGACCTCCTGAGCATATTTAAAAGCTCGGGTGAGAGCTTGATCAGCTCGCTGCTCTTGTGGAAAGTTAGGAAACTTTGCCACCAACTCAGCTGGCACCCAGGGTAAACTTTGACCAGCTAACATCTCAGCCCTACCCTGTGCTCTGCAAAGTCTCTCACGCCTCTTTTGTGCTTTCAACTTTCTTACTTTACCAGATGATGAGGTTATTAAATCATCATGAGAGGGTAAGTCTCCTAATAACTCTGCCTGCTCCCCCTCCTCCTTCTGCTGGCTCTCTAACTTAGCCTGCGAGCGGGTGGATACAAGGCCCCTCTTATTACCCATAGTTTGGCCTTCTGGAAGCTTAACCATCTTTTTAGCTAGGGACTGAGGACTTCCAAAGAAAGGCCCGGGAGCTATTTCCATTATTAAACCTTCTCCCTCCTTCTTTCCTAGCCCTTTCACTAGTTCCTGCTTAAATCTTGGCCAGTCCTTCCCTAGAACCAAATCAAAGGGTAGCCTAGGCACCACTGCTAATAGGACTTCCTCTTGTTCCCCCAGGCACTTAACCTTTAGCCTATAGGTGGGATATGATGTTGCAGCACCATGAATGCATCTGATGTGAACTTGGCTTTCAGGGTTTCTAGGCACAAATCTTTCTTGGGCCTCTATCCTCTTCCAAAGCCTTTTTGACATCATACTCTGGTCTGCCCCAGAGTCTAATAATGCATTTGTGGTAATTCCCTGCACATCAACCATCAAAAGAAATCCTTCCTTGGGCTGTTTTAAATCCAGACCCATTAAACTAGTGTGTGTCTGGCATCTCTTCTCTAAGTGTCCCAATTTTCCAGACTTGAAACATTTCTTTCTATTCCACTGTGTCATCTGGTTTGATACAGTACATTCATTTTTAGAAACATTCTTAATTATTCCCTTTTCTGATACAGCACATCTAGCCTCAGCATCCATCTTTAGAGGGCCACCCATTCTATGGCAAGCCTGTGTGGCTTCCAAGAATCTCTCTGCTAGCATGGTTGCCTCTCCAAGATTTTGGCAATTTTGCTGTATAAGAAAAACATTCAAATCTTTAGGTACCCTAAGCATAAATTGTTCCAGCATTATAACATCTAATAACATTTCTACTGTCTTTTGCTCAGGCTCCAACCATTTTACAGCTAAACTTCTGATTCTCTGACTCAGAGCCCTGGGTGTCTCACCCACTTTCAATGTAACAGCTCTAAACATTCGCCTATACTCTGAAATAGACAACCCTAGGCGATCTCTAATAGCTGCCTTTACATCCTTATAAATCAAAGCCTGGGCTGCTGGCATTGCTCTGTAAGCTGCTAGTGCCTCACCAGTTAATGAGGCTGCCAGCCTTACTGCCCACTGGGTCTCTGGCCATGCTAAAGCCTGTGCCACTCTTTCAAAAGACTCTAGAAAATCATCAACATTATCATCTGGAGTTAATTTCCCAAAATTAAATGCCCCAATCCCTTGATTGAGTCCCACATTGTCCATATGTGGTGTATCAGTACTAACTGCTGGTCTTGCATCTGTTCCACTTTGGCTCTGCAGCTGAACTAGAGCTTGCACCAGATCAAGCACTGGTTTCTGCTGTTCCATTAAGGCCTTCATAGCAGTGTCCTGGGCCTGCTGTGATAGCTCCTGCTGCTTGCTGAATTGGGCTGCCATCCACTGAGCCATCTCCCTCGGATCCATCTTGACCCCTGCAAGAAAAGAGAAAAAAAACAAAACAAAGAGCAGCACCTTCCAACCAGGTGTGGCTTTTTTTTTCAACTCTTTTTTTTACCCCCTGTGCTTACACACATCCACCACTAGACATGCCCAGGTACATATTACCTTGTCTCAGTGATGAATCCAGCTTTTCACAGGGTCTTTTCCTCTGGGACAGCTTCCTGGAACAGCCACTTTTCTTCCAAAGTGCAGATGAGGGAAAGAAATCTTCTTATAGCTTTAAACTTGACTTTTATTCGTAATCCACAACAAGTAAATCCTGTTGGTGCAAAAGCAATCCGAAAAACTACGCCATTTGTCAGACGGCTGCCTAGGGTGAGAACTTACACAATCTTGACGATGCATATATTCATATGATTCTTGCAAGGTATTGTGGGTATTGTAGTTCATTCACTCCCAAACACAGCTGATGACAATAATTGAGTTGTGAAACCAAGTGGTAAGGTCAATAAAATACTTCTTTTATTGATGGGGTTTAATTCACCCAGCACATGTATGCTTGATAGCCATATAAATGAGGTTACTTGCTCGCAGTGTTTAAATGGATAACAAAAAGTCACAAAGTAAACCAGAAAACAACCTTCAGCTTGTCAGGCAATTAGCTAATGTTTTCTTAGCAAATAATTACCAAATACAAAGGCACAAAGAAAAGAATAAACTTTGCTGGTTAGGTTAACTTCTGCTTATTTTCCACGCAGATCTCAGCAGTGATTCTCCCTTGCTCACACACACAATCAGGTGCAGCTTTAATTACTATCAATTGACCAGCTGTAAGCCTTTAGCTGGCTGGCTGCTACTGTGTGAACCCAAATCCTGCTTTAAGAGCTGTTTGCAGTGGAAATAAAGAACAAAGTTAGGTTTCTTTGTGATGGCTGATGTGTTTGCTCACAGAAAGCTAGCAATAGCATTTAGATAGAGAACAGTCCATGTAAACTGTACTTTCATCTGCTGTATCTACTACCCCTTCATCAATCAGCATAGGGTCACTATCATACATTGGCACAGACGAGTCTTTCATTAAGGCACTATCATGAGAATGCTTATTCCCTTGCTGCCATTCTCTATTATAGATAGGGTCTGGATCAGTGTTCATACCTGAGCCTCTCCTGCCATCATAATTCCTCTCTGTAAAGCCTGGCCAGTATGTAATCCAATTCTGATGTCCAGCCTTCCAATCTTGATCCCTGGACACTGGATCTCCTCTCACATACCTTCTGGCCTTGGTCTGAAAGTCCCTTCCACGTGCAGTCTTCTCTCTTCCAGGTAGCCACTGGTGATTCCTATCTCTGCCATTCCATTCCTCTGGCTGAATCCAGTCCAATGGACTCTGCTGGCACTTGGAATACCTCCCAGTATGGGTACTGCCTTGGACTCTCCCAGACCATCCAATGGGCTTTCTTCTCTTCCTTCCAGAGAGTTTCCTTCTCTCTCTATCCGCTTGGCTTGGCTTCTGTTTCTCCAGGTGATACTGGGGCTTGAGCTTGTAGCCGCTGCTGTCTCTGTCTCTATATCTCTTCCTGAAGCTTTTGCTGAAGCTGTTCTTGAAACTGTTATCTGAAGAATAAGCTCTATTCTTATTCTTTCCTAATGTGTGCTCCTCCCTAACACAGCGCACCTGTGTTGAATCAGGCCCTGCCCTTTGAGATGAGTGCTTAGGGATTACCTCATAGCTCTCTTGATTGCGCACACATTTTCTCACTTCAGCCCCTCTCATGGCTGCTGGAAACCTGGTGCATTCTGGGACTGGTAGTCTTTTATGTGAAAACTCTGTTTTCTTGCTTCTACCAGAACTGACAGGTTGCTTGTTCAGAGTCACATCATCTTTTCTATAGCTCCTACCTGAGCTATGATAAGCTTCCTTATCACAAGCCTCGAAGCCATCGTAGGCAGCACGGGAAATGAACTTTGAGCATTCCCGAATCCCCGAGGACAAGGTCTTAAATCTCTGCAAGGGTTCCCCGGAGAGACCAGCAGAGAATCCGGCCAATTCCTTGGCCAGG
Source organism: Ichthyophis bannanicus (assembly GCA_033557465.1). Taxonomy (NCBI): domain Eukaryota; kingdom Metazoa; phylum Chordata; class Amphibia; order Gymnophiona; family Ichthyophiidae; genus Ichthyophis; species Ichthyophis bannanicus. The sequence continues at coordinate 1,599,598,729 of CM066031.1, forward strand.
TCTCGCAAGTACATGCCCATGTACAGCTGGTAAGACTGGACACGGCAAGCAAGCATAGACCCCTGGAAGCACTTTCTACCGACGCCATCGAGGTTGCAGGCCTCCCTTCCGGGCCCGACGTCGGCTCTCTGGGAGGAGAGTCCACGAGGACTACGGGGCTTACGTGTCCAACAGACTCCAGCTCCATGTGAGGGACTTTTGCAGATTTCTCTTGGTCCACGGGCCCGGGACGGCGGTCGGGGGTCTTAGACCTGGCCCTCGAGGGACCAGGGACCTCCTCCGACGCCGCCCTCACGAGCCGCTTCTTCCTCTTGCATTCCCGGTCAGGGGACCCCCTGTCCGAGGAGCTTCGACGGCGCTCGGGATCGGAATCCCGAGATGTCGAGGCCTCAGACGAGGTCCGGGCCCGGCCGGAGGCTGAGTCCAAGAAAAACCTTTCCTTCTAATGCTGTCGACTTTTGAGTACCTTGGAAGACATCTTCCCACATGGCACACACGACTTGGGGTCGTGGTCAGGGCCGAGGCACCGAAGGCAGCAGTCGTGTGTGTCGGTGAGAGACATAAGTTTCTTACACTGATCACACTTTTTGAAACCACTGGAAGCCATCGGGGAAAAAAGAGCCCCTGCGAGGTCAAAAGACCGGCCTTCCAGGGAAAAATGAAAAAAGGGGCGTGAACGCCAGCCACAAAGGGCAAAAAACGAAAAAGAAATAAGCGGGCTCGATACCGGTGTACCGAACCCGGCGGGAGGGGAACCGGCGTCAAACCGGAGAAAAATAGCGAAAAATCGCCAAAGAAAAAATCACTTTTATCCGGGAGAACAGGACACACGTCCGGTGGGCTTCTCGGAAAAAAAGAGACTGAGGTAAGATGGCACCTTTAGGCGGGAAGGGAACCGCGCATGCGTGCCAGCATTCCCAAAGGCTTTCATGGAAAGCTGGGGAAATGCTCCGCTGGGGCTTCATCGGTGCCGATGACACCCATATGTGAGGACTGACTTCCTGCTTGGTCCTGGAGAACTACAGCCTACCTTGAACAAAAAATAGGGGACAAACAGAGCCTGGCATGGCAATGAACAAATATATTGTTGGCAACAAGCCTTTTAAACTTTGAAACTTTTTTTTTAAGGTAGCCTGAACAGAAAGAAATGTGCCTAAGGGGGATGGAGTTGACTTTACTTCCCAAACAGATTCCTGAGTACTGATTGGTTGAAACTGTTGTCGTGTGAGGAATCTCCTTCCAAACAGTGATGTGAATGTGTCGATAAAACTCCACATTGTAGCCTTGCAAATATCTTCCATGGAGATCCAGCACAAGTGGCCCACCAACGCAGCATGGCTCTGATATTATTAGCCGTGAAATGGCCCTCTTTGCCTGCCTGAGCATAAGTGAAAGAGATGCAGTCTGCAAGCCAACTTGACAAGGTGCATTTGGAGATAGCAACCCCCAGTTTGTTGGAGTCAAAATAAACAAAAAGCTGGATGGATATCTAAGGGCTTTCATCCACTCCCAGTAGAAAGGTAAGGCAGTCCAACATCTGCAGCACAGCTTTCTCTCTGTGAGCATGAGGTTTTGGAAAGAATGTTGGAAGAACGATTGATTGGTTAAGATGAAATTTGGTGACCACTTTCAGAAGAAATTTGGGATGAGTACAAAAGACCATTCTGTTGTAATGAACTCTTGCATAAGATGGATGAACTACTAAGGCCTGAAGATTGCTCACTCAGCACCTGAAGTGACTGCCACCAGAAATAAAACCTTCAAGGTCAAGAATTTCAGAGGATAGGTATTGAGTGACTATATCCCCATCTATTATGTTAACCAGAATCCAAAGCCCTCCCCCCATCCCCCTCCTCAAGAATGGGAAAATCAAATTTTTGAAAATGGAAAGATAATTTGTGTAAAAATATAGAACATCTGTTTAAGTTAAACAGAAGAGAGTTTCTTGCTTTTAAAGTAATAAAAAGACAAATGGGGTTTCTCAAATTCACTTTTATTGTATTATCTAAAAGCAAGACACTACTTTAGTGTTCTTAGAAACAAATGTGCAGGCAGCTAAAAGCTGCATGGTCTGGATAAAGAATTCATGTCACTACACCCAAAACTAAATAAATTAGCAATATGATATAAGATAGGTAGAGAAACTAAAGACAATAAATGCCATGCATTGTTGGCAGCCAAATGGTTCAAGGAAACCCCAAAGCAATTAACTGTGATAGATATGGGAAGATTACTTAACAACATATATAAAATCTTTGTAAATGCAGACTTGCAGGAAATAAAGTAGGAGGGCATGCATAAAAAGTGTATAATAAAGGAGAGTGGGGCAAAAATAAAGATGTGGAATTAAAATAATTATGTTAAATGTAAAAAACCTATGTGGGAACACTAACTTAGAATGTATTAAAATGGCAGAACTTTGGTTAAAGGAATTTCTAGTATAGAAACAGAAATTTACAAAAGAATTGTTCATGTGGCCTACATCTGCTAACGAATATGCTGGCATTAGCCAATCAGAAACTGCAGAAGACCAAGAAAAATTTATAAAATTTATAAGCATAGTCCAACTGGTAAAAAATTTAAAATTTTGGATACTACTATTACTACTACTATTAAACATAAAGTGCTACAAGACATACACAGTGCTGTACAAATATAGATAGAGACAATCTGGCATGCGCAGTCCCCTTCCTGCCCAAGGGTGCCATCTTGCTCAGTCTGATGACATAGCTAAAAGACAGCAAAAAACAAAATAAAGCATATGACCGCAACTCCAAGGGGAGGAGGGAGGGTTGTGAGGACTGATTCCTGCTGCTCCTGGAGAACACCAGTTACAGGTGAGTAACTACTCTTTCTCCAGGACCAAGCAGGAAGTCAGTCCTCACATATGGGACTCCCTAGCTTAAGGCTACCGGAGACCCAAAGCTGAAAAATGAGCTCCCTCTAGAGCCACAGCATGCAAGAAAAGAATCTTCTCTGATAACACCCCCGAACGGTAGCCCAACACCAGGGTCGGAGGGTAGGAGTTGCCTAAACCCCAATGAGATTATGGAGTACCGCCTGCCCGAAAGCACTGTCCCTGCGGGACTCCCTCTCAAGGCAGTAGTGGGCCGCTAAAGTCTTGCTTGAAGACCAAGTAGCGGTCCGGCAGATGTCTGCCAATGGAACAGAGTGGAGATGAGCCACTGATGCAGCCTTTGCCCTGACACGGTGAGCCGTAACTCAATCCTGCAAGGAGAGGTCGGCTGCCCTGTAAGCCCAGGCGATACAGTCGGCTACCCATATGGACAAAGTATGCTTGGAGACAGCTAACCCCAACTTATTGGGGTCAAAAGAGACGAAGAGCTGAACAGCCTCCGGTGCTCCCGCGTACGGTCAAGGTAAAAGGACAACATCCTCCTACAGTCCAGGGTATGCAAGACCATCTCAGCCCGGCTGGCATGAGGCCTGGGAAAGAAAGTTGGAAGAACCACCTCCTGATTGAAGTGGAAGGAGGAGATAACCTTTGGAAGGAACTTAGGGTGAGTCCGTAAGACTACTCTGTTCCAATAGAACCTAGTATATGGTGCATCTGATTCTAGGGCCTGAAGCTCACTCACTCGCCTTGCGGAGGTAAGGGCTACCAGAAACAACGCTTTCCAGGAGAGAAAACACAGAGGGCAAGGAACCATAGGTTCAAATGGTGGGCAAGTAAGCCGTTGCAAGACCACATTTAAATCCCATTCAGGGGCAGGTGGACGCACTGGAGGCTTAAGCAAAAGCAGGCCTCTGAGGAAGCGAGCCACCAAAGGATGGCTGGATAGAGACTGACCCTCCACCTGTGAGTGGTGTGCTGAAAGAGCACTAAGATGAACTCTAACAGAATTGGACTTAAGACCTATGTTGGACAGGTGAAGCAAATATTGCAGCACCACTGGCACCACTGGTACCAAGGATTCTCGTTGTGTTGAGTACACCAGGTAGAGAACCTACGCCACTTAAGGACATAAGACTTTCGGGTAGACTGCCTCCTAGAGGCCAAGACCACGTCCCCCCACTTCCCTAGGCAGTAGGAAGGGTGCTAGAACTACCCTTTCAGCAGCCAGGCCATCAGATTGAGGGACTGGAGATTGGGGTGTAAAAGAGATCCCTGCTCCTGAGACAGGAGATCTGGTTGCATCCCCAGAGGAAGAGGAGTGTCCACCGCTAGTTGCAAAAGAAGTGGGAACCACGGCTGTCGGGGCCATCTGGGGGTCACCAGAATTACCGAGGCCCTGTCCTGGAGCACTTTGAACAGTGTCTGGGATACTAGAGGCATGGGAGTGGAGGAGTGGAGGAGTGGCCTAGTGGTTGGGGCAAGGTACTTCAGGCCGGAAGGTCGGGGGTTCAAATCCCACTAGAGGACAGCAACCTTGGGCCGGAAGGACTGGGGTTTCTAGTCCCACAGGTGCTCCTTGTGGTCTTGGGCAAGCCACTTAACCCTCCATAGCCCATGTTCCCTGTAAAATAGTTATCTCCAAGTTATAATGCCCTGTTCAATGTAATTTCAGTTTGTTCAATGTAAACCGCACTGATGCAGAATAGCGCGGTATATAAGAGAATAAAATAAATAATAAATAAATGGGAGGAAAGGCATATAGGAGGCCTGTAGACCACAGAATGAGAAACGCATCCGCTGCTACTCTGAGAGGATGCGGTTGTCTGGAGCAGAACCTGGGTAGTTGACGGTTCAGAGGACTGGCAAAGAGATCTATGGTCGGAAGACCCCATCTCAGGAAGATCTGTTGAACCACTAAAGGATTCAACTGCCATTCGTGCAGGTGCAGGATCCTGCTCAATCTGTCCGCCAGGTAATTCTCCTGACCTGGAAGATAGACCGCTTTGAGAAGAATGCCGTGATTGACTGCCCAGGAGCACAGTTTCTGCACTTCCTGACATAGAAGGCGGGACCCTGTGCCCCCTTGTTTGTTCACATAGAACACAACAACTTGATTGTCCGTCTGAACCAAGACGGACTGGTGAGAGATGAGATGAGAGAAAGTTCTCAAGGCTAAGCGGATAGCTCTCAGTTCTGAGAGATTGATCTGCTGTGCGGCCTCCCAAGGAGACCACAGGCCTTGAGTACATGCTCCCTGGCAATGTGCACCCCAACTTTGAAGAGAAGCATCGGTTGTCAGCACCTGAGAGTGTGGAGGTGTCTGAAAAAACACCCCCTGCACCAGATTCGGAAAATGAAGCCACCACTGTAGAGAAGACTCTAGGAGTGTGGACACCCTCACTCTGTCCGTGAGGATTCCCATGGCCTGGTGCCACTGAGTTCTGAGGCCCCATTGAGCCGGCCTCATGTGTAGATGGGCATTTGGAGTCACATGGACCGTAGAAGCCATGTGGCCTAAGAGCCTCAGGAAATGTCTGGCGGAGACTAGAGAATTGCTGTGGAACCGACAGGCCAGATCCATCAACCTGTGTGCCCTGTCTATGGGCAAAAAGGCCTTTGCCTGAAGGGTGTCCAGTCTTGCTCCTATGAACTCCATGTTCTGTGAAGGGTGCAAAGTGGACTTTGGGAAGTTTATAACAAAGCCCAGATGCTGCAGCAGAGCAACAGTGCGGAGGGTGGCTTGATTGGCCTCTTGTGGGGATTGACCCCTGATAAGCCAGTCGTCCATTGATAGCATTCCTATAGAAGTATTGCAGCAATCTGATGCAGCTGTTACCATGCTTACAAGGCTCTGCCAAGAAATATGGAAGACAACATCATGGCCAACTGACTGGAAAAGATCTGTGTTTATACCAATATTAAAGAAAGGTGATCCAACTGACTGTGGAAATTATCGAACAATCGCTCTGATCCCACATGCCAGCAAGATTTTACTGAAGATTATTCAAAAGAGACTACAACCATACCTGGAACAAGAACTACCTGAAGTGCAAGCAGGGTTCAGGAAAGGGCGAGGAACGAGAGACATCATTGCGGATGTGAGATGGATCCTTGAAAAGACTAAAGAATACCAAAAGGATATCTATTTGTACTTTATCACCTATAGCAAGGCTTTTGACTGTGTAAACCATGAAAAACTCTGGGCCACATTAAGAAGCATGGGTATACCAGAACACCTGATCGTACTCTTGTACAATCTGTACATTAATCAAGAAGCAACAGTTCGAACGGAACAAGGAGAAACAGAATGGTTTAAAATAAGCAAAGGTGTAAGACAAGGCTGCATACTTTCCCCCTATTTGTATAATTTATATGCAGAACAAATCATCAGAGAAGCAGGATTGTATGAAGACAACAGAGGTGTGAAGATTGGTGGAAGACTCATCAACAACCTTCGCTATGCTGATGATACTACATTACTGGCTGAAAGTGAAGATGATCTGAAACATTTGCTTCTCACAATCAAAGAATATAGTCTCAAAATGGGCCTGCACCTTAATGTAAAGAAGACAAAGATCATGACAACTGCCATAATCAACAGGTTCATTGTTGAAGGAGAAGAAATTGAAATTGTGAACAACTTTAACCTACTTGGATCAACTATCAATAAAGAAGCAACAAGCAGTCAAGAAATCAAACGACGCATTGTTCTTGGCAGAATGGCTATGAAAGACCTAGATAAGATTCTCAAGAGCAGAGATGTCTCTCTCCATACAACGATTCGACTTGTTCAAGCCATGGTATTTTCAATAACATCATATGGATGTGAAAGCTGGACAGTGAAAAAGACAGACAGGAAGAAAATTGATGCCTTTGAATTATGGTGCTGGCGGCGAATACTATGTATACCATGGACTGCCCGAAGAACAAACCAGTCGGTACTAGAGGAGATCAAACCTAAGCTTTCTTTAGAAGCTTAGGTTTGCAGACAGAGCTTAAAGATCCCAAATTACCCATGTCTACCAATAGCCAAATTAATATGAATAAAATACAGTCTCTAAAATGCTTGTATGCAAATGCTAGAAGTCTAAAAAATAAGATGGGAGAGTTAGAATATATAGCACTAAATGAGAGATTAGATGTGATTGGAATATCAGAGACATGGTGGAAGGAGGACAACCAGTGGGACACTGTGATACCTGGGTACAAACTATATCGTAATGATAGAGCTGATCAAATTGGTGGAGGGGTTGCGCTCTATGTTAGAGAGAGCATTGAGTCAGAAAGGATTAAAGTTTTGCAGGAAACAAAATTTGCTGTAGAATCTCTATGGATTGAAATTCCATGTAAAAAGGGGAAGGCGATGGCGGTGGGGGTGTACTATAGACCGCCTGGCCAGAATGAACAAATGGATGATGAAATGCTCAAAGAAATCTAGGAAGCTAACAAAAGTTACAGCGCGGTAATAATAATGGGCGATTTCAATTACCCCGGTATCGACTGGGTCAGTGTCATGGCAGTACATGCTAGGGAGATAAAGTTCCTAGATGACATAAATGATTGCTTCTTGGAGCAGCTGGTCCATGAACCGACGAGAGGGGAAGCCATATTAGACATAGTCCTTAGTGGAACACCAGATCTAGTGCAAGAGATAAGGGTGTTGGGGCCACTTGGCAATAGTGATCATAGCATGATCGCCTTTGATTTAATTAGTGGAGGAGGGATAGTAAGGAAATCCACAGTACTACCTTTTAATTTTCGAAAGGGAGACTATGATAAAATGTGGAAAATAGTTAAGAAAAAACTAAAAGGAGCAGTTGCAAAGGTTAAAGACTTACATCAAGCTTGAGTGTTGTTGAAAAATACTATCTTGGAAGCCCAGACCAGCTGTATTCCACGCTTTAAGAAAAGTGGAAGGAAGTCCAAAAAACTGCCAGCATGGTTTAAAGGTGAGGTCCGAGAGGCTGTTATTGCCAAGAAAGCATCTTTCAGGAAATGGAAAAAAGAGCCAAACGATGAAACCTGGAAAGAGCACAAGCACTGGCAGGTCAAATGCAAGGCATTGATAAAGAAGGCAAAGAGAGAATTTGAGAAGAAGCTTGCTGCGGAAGCAAAAAAGCGAAATAAAGATTTTTTCAAGTACATTCGTAGCAAAAAACCTGTGAGAGAGTCAGTTGGTCCATTAGATGATAGAGGAGTTAAAGGGGCACTAAGAGGCGACAAGGCGATAGCGGAGAGACTGAATGAATTCTTTGCTTCGGTCTTTACTGAGGAAGATGTAGGGATGTTACCATGACTGAAGTGGTATTTAAAGGTGCGGAAGAATTGAAGGAAATATCGATACATCAGGAAGATGTATTACAACTATTAGATAAACTGAAGAGTAGCAAATCACATGGGCCGGATGGTATACATCCAAGGGTGTTGAAAGAACTGAAATATGAGATTGCGGACCTGCTATTAGTAATCTGTGAACTATCATTAAAATCATCTCTAATACCTGAAGATTGACGGATGGCCAATGTAACACCAATTTTTAAAAAGGGTTCGAGGGGTGATCCGGGAAACTACAGACCGGTGAGCCTCACGTCAATACCGGGAAAAATGGTAGAAACCATCATAAAGAATAAAATTACTCAGCATGTAGATAGTCATGGCCTAATGGGAGACAGCCAACATGGCTTTAGACAAGGAAGATCTTGTCTTACTAATCTGTTATGTTTTTTTGAAAGTGTGAATAAACAAGTGGACAAAGGTGAGTCGGTTGATATAGTGTATCTGGACTTTCAGAAAGCCTTTGACCAGGTCCCTCATCAGAGACTTTTGGCAAAACTAAAGAGTCATGGGATAGGAGGCAGTGTACTACTGTGGATCAGGAATTGGTTAAACGATAGAAAGCAGAGGGTTGGGCTAAATGGCCAATTTTCCCAATGGAGAAAGGTGAATAGTGGTGTACCCCAGGGATCTGTGCTGGGTCCGCTGCTTTTTGACATATTCATAAATGACCTGGAAAGTGGAATAACGAGTGAGGTTATCAAATTTACAGATGACACAAAACTATTTAAAGTTGTTAAAACCCAAGAGGATTGTGGAAAATTGCAAGAGGATCTTGATAAATTGGAAGACTGTGCATCAAAATGGCAGATGAAATTTAATGTGGACAAGTGCAAAGTTATGCACCTAGGGAAGAACAACCCAAACTATGGTTACACGATGCAAGGTTCCACATTAGGAACCACCACCCAGGAAAAAGATTTAGGCGTCATTGTGGATAACATGTTAAAACCCTCGGCCCAGTGTGCAGTGGCAGTCAAGAGAGCAAATAGAATGCTAGGTATCATAAGGAAAGGAATGGAAAATAAAACAAAAGATATTATAATGGCTCAATACCGTTCCATGGTGAGACCGCACCTTGAATTTTGTGTGCAATTCTGGTCGCCGTATCTTAAAAAGGATATAGCGTTATTAAAAAAGGTTCAGAAAAGAGCCACCAAAATGGTAAAGAGGATGGAAGGATACTCCTATGAAGAAAGGCTAAAAAGGTTAGAGCTCTTTAACCTGGAAAAGAGATGGTGAAGGGAGATATGATAGAAGTCTATAAATTAATGAACGGAGTGGAATGGGTAAAAGTAGATCGACTGTTTACGTTATCAGAATATAGGAAGACTTGGGGACATGCAATGAAGCTATAGGGTAAACTATTTAAGACTAATAAAAGAAAATATTTTTTCACTCAACGTGTAATCAAACTCTGGTATTTGTTACCGGAGGATGTAGTAAGGGCTGTTAGTGTAGCTGGGTTTAAAAAAGGTTTGGACAAGTTCCTGGAGGAAAGGTCCATAAACCATTATTAAGAAGGGACCCAGGTATCAATGCTTGACCTAGTACAAGCATTGCAGAACCTGTGTCTTTTGGGGAAACTGCTAGGTACGTATGACCTAGATTGACCACTGTTGGAAACAGGATACTGGGCTTGATGGACCTTGGTCTGACCCAGTATGGCATATCTTATGTTCTTATGTTCTCAGATGACAAGACTTCCACTTTCATACTTTGGACACATCATGCGAAGAGAGAGATCATTAGAGAAAGATATCATGCTTGGCAAGATAGAAGGTCAACGCAAAAGAGGAAGGCCAGCAATGAGATGGATTGATACAATAACAGCAGCTACGGGTACCAGTCTGTCAACAATGAGCCGCCTGACTGAAGACCGAACACAATTTAGGATAGCTATCCAGAGGGTCGCCATGAGTCGACTTCGACTCGACGGCACTTAACAACAACAACAACAAGCCAGTCGTCCAGGTATGGAAAGACGAAAAGGCCTTGAACCCTGAGGTAGGCCACCACCACTGCCAGGCACTTGGTGAATACCCTGGGGGCGGAGGTTAGGCCAAAAGGCAGTACTCTGTACTGGTAATGGTTTCCTCCCACTACAAATCTGAGATACTATCTGTGGTCTGGATGAATGAGGATGTGAGTATAAGCATCCTTTAAATCTAAGGAGCATAGCCAATCTCCCTGCTGGAGGTAGGGCAGCAGGATTCCAAGGTTAAGCATCTTGAACTTTTCCCTCTCCAGGAACTTGTTTAGATTCCGCAAGTCCAGCATGGGTCTGAGGCCTCCTGTTCGTTTTGGTACCAGAAAGTACCTGGAATAGAAGCCTTTACCCCTCAGGTGGTGGGGCACCGGTTCCACTGCCTGTTCATTTACAAGATGTGCTAACTCCTGCAGGAGTAAGTCCCTGTGCAGAGGGAGTCTGGGAGGCTCCCCTGGAAAATAGGAGGGGGGTACCTGGTGGAAGTGGAGGAGATAGCCCTTCTGGACTATGCTTAGTACCCACATATCCCTTGTTACGGCTGGCCACCTGTGGGCATACAGGGCCAGCCGGCCTCCTGTGCTGATTGGGGCCAGCGGAGGAGGAGAGGCTATGCAACTGGAGTCAAAACCCCGCTCCCTGCTGAGCAGGAGCCGGAGCTGGTGGCTGGGGGGTTTTCTGCCTACGGGGCTCATGTCCCTGCCCCTTGGCCTGCTGACCCTGTTGGGGAGCTACAGAGGCCTGAAAATGAGGGTACTGTTTATAGGCAGATGACTTCCTCGGGTAAAAAGTCTTTTTTCCCGAGCCCCTCTTCTTCTGAGAAGGGGCAGAGGTTTTCCTGGACAGCCTTGTCCGGGTAAGAGTCTCGGTCTCGAGTTCTGCAGCCTTTTCAGCCATGGGCTTGCCAAAGAGGTTTTCACCTCGGCAAGGGACATCGACCAACTTGTCCTGCACCCATGGCTCGAGGTCCGATGACTGTAGCCAGGCCTGACGGCGTGCACCGATGCCGGCCGCAGCTACTCGGGCCGAAGCCTCGAAGCCATCATAGGCTGCTCGAGAGATAAACTTCGAGCACTCACGAATACCCGATGACAGAGCATTGAACCTCTGCAAAGGTTCCTCTGAGAGACTAGCAGAGAACCCGGCAATCTCCTTTGCCAGGTCTCGAAGGTACATGCCCATGTACAGCTGGTAGGTCTGGACACGGCAAGCAAGTATAGAGCCCTGGAAGCACTTCTTACTGAGGGCAACCAGGTTCCGGGCCTCCCGGCCGGGAGGCACCGAGGAGTGCATATTCCGACTCTTCAGACGATGCATGGCCAATTCCACAACCATGGAGTGGTGCAGTAATTGTGCCTTTTGGAACTCGGGGCTCTTGCAGACTCGATAGATGGAATTGACCCGCTTGCTCAAAACCGGCGTCGAGGCCGGCGCCTCCCACATGTGGAAGAGCAACCGTTCCAGCATCGGAGGAACTGGTACAGTAAAGGCCTCCTTTGGGGAGAGTCATACTGTAGGGCCTCCTCCTCGGAATCCGCGGGGAAGGCCAAGGCCTTGGCCATATCCCGCACGTAGTCCGAGAACTGGCTATCCTCCTGGGGGGACCGTCTCTGAGGCTCGGACTCCGGCGATTCCAATGGGACACACCGAGTCTGAAAGGTGTTGGGTGACTCCTCATCCTCCGTTTCCCAGCCAGACCCCTCGGAGGAGGAATCAAGCGGCTCCGGTCGGGCAGGCACTGATGCCATCCGCCCCGATGCCGAGGGAACCAGCGTCAATGACCTCGGTCCCGAACGGGAGGCCGAGGGAGACCTTGGCCGAGGATCGACACGAGCACGCATTGATTCCAGGATCGGTTTGGCCTCTGGGGTCGACTTGGACGTCGATGTCCCGGTGGTCAAGGCAGATGCACCGGTGAGACCGCCGATCAGTGCCCGCTGCTGTTCCATGAAGACAGCCAAGCTGCACTCCAAGGCCGTCAACCTGAGTCCGAGCTCAGGAGACTCAGCAGCCCCCGACTCGGGCCCCGATGGCGTCTGGCCCCATGTAGGCTCCCCTGGAGGAGAGTCCACAAGGACTACAGTACTCACATGACCCGGGGACTCCATCTCCACACGAGGTTGTTTTGCAGGCCTCTCCGACTCCAAAGACCCGGGACGGCGCTTGGGGCTATGCGACTTGGCCCTCGAGGAGCCAAGTGCATCCACCGATGCCGCCCTCAAGGGTTTTTTCTTCTTGCGATGCTCCCGCGAGGGAGAATCCCATCTCAGAGGAGCCTCAGCGCTGTTCGGGGCCGGAGTCCCGAGACGTCAAGGCCTCTGACGAAGTCTGGGCCCGTCTGGACGCGGAGTCAGAGAAGATTCTTTCCTTTTGGTGCTGCCGACTCCTTAACACCTTCGAGGACATTTTCCCACATGGGCCACAGATCATCGGGTCATGATCGGGTCCGAGGCACCGGAGGCAGCAGTCATGTGTGTCGGTGACAGAAATAAGTTTCTTACACCGATCACACTTTTTAAACCCTCTGGCAGCCATCGGGGGAAAAAGGGCCCCTGCGAGGTCAAAAGACAGGGCTGCTAGTGAAAACAGAAAAAATGGCGCGTACGCTAGTCACTAAGGACAAATACCTAAAAAAGAAGTCCGGGCTCGATACCGATGTATCGTGCCCAGGCGGGAAAGGGAAACCGGCGTCGAACCGAAGAAAACGGGTTCACGCAGAACAAAATCAACTTTTTCCTCGGGTGATAACGAAACACGTCCGTCGGGCTCCGCGGAAAAAAAGAAGACTGAGCAAGATGGCACCCTTGGGCGGGAAGGGGACTACGCATGCGCACTGCATTCCCAAAGGCTTTCTTTGAAAGCTGGGGAAATGCTCCACACGGGGGCTCCGTCGGCGCCGACGTCACCCATATGTGAGGACTGACTTCCTGCTTGGTCCTAGAGAATAAAGGGATTTGTGGACAACAGAAGTGATGTGGTCATGAAAGGTCAACACTGAGTCTAGGGTAACACCAAGATACTGGACAAAGGAGATCAAGAGTATAGGGGTGCCAAAAAGAAGAGATGTGGAGCCAGGCAAGGGAACAGTTCTAGTTACCCAAGTGGCTGAAGTTTTGCCATGGTTACAGTAAGTACGAAACGTTTGTTTTGAAGCCAGGCAGCAACGTGGGAAAAGCAAGTGTTAAGGTGGGGAGAGATTGGGTGAAGAAGGATCCGTGTGAAGGAGAAGGAAAATGTCATCGACTTAGTAGTATGCAAGATGCCAAGTTGCTGGATGAGGAGAGCAAGAGTGGAGAGGAAGACACTGAATAAGAGTGGAGCAAGGACAGAACCTTGTGGGACACCACAATCGAGGGGATAGAGAGCAGCTGTGGAAGAATTAGAGTATACCGAAAAAGATCGCTCAGAAACGAAAGAACCGGATCAAAGACTGAAGTGGTGGAGACGGGAGAGAAGAATGGAATGAACAAGACTGAAAGCAATGGAGAGAGCAAGAGAGACTAAGAGAGTAACGTTACCTTTATCCAGGGATTCATGAAATTCACTGAGAAGAGATAGACTTGGGTTTTCTATCCATTTTTATTGAAGCTTGCTAAACACTCACCAGCAGATATCTGACACAGAGACAAGAGATACATGATGACCCTAAGGCAGCAAAAGAGGAACAAAGAGTGCCAAGAGTGGTATGGACACTCCAAGATCCTGAGGGAAAAGCAGCACAAACAATGGAATTAAGCCCCAAAGCACAGGGTAAGAAAGCAAAAAGTGCCAATAATGGCAGAAGGAACTCAAAGAATGAGGGAGATGTAAAATATCCCCAGTAGTGGCATGGAGACTCTAAATTCTCTGGGCATAAGTCTAAGAAGCACCAAAAGGGTTAGGTGAGGGCCAGAGTTTTTCAGAAAACCAGGTCCAGCCTAAACATCAAGCAAACTAGGTGGTTGCCTAGGGTGGCAGCTTCTTTGGGGAGGGGGAGGTGATAACAAAGAGCAGGGCATTCAAAGCTAAACAACAGAGTCTGACAGCCAGGGGGGCATAAGGCTTAGGTTTTGCCTAGGTGCCAACACCTTGAACCAACTCCATGGCCTGCCCTGAGTAAAATGATCCTATTTGAGGGGTACACAAATGAATATATAAGCATCTCCATACACAGGTTTGCATGAGAGAATTTGACTACCAAATTATACTTTCTGTCACACTGCCAGAAAGATCACATGAAAGGACTTAAGAGTTCATTTTTGGAAAGGAAGATAGTAATGCACCCTAAAGATTCATCTGTACTGTTCCTCTGGCTGCCACAAAGGAGCTACTGTTGACCATTCTTAAACACAGTTTTGAGGACAATAGGATTATAACATGTGAAATTAATAAACAGTGGCATGAAGATCCCAAGGCATGGGGAGAGGGGCAAGGCAGTACATCTCCAAGGGACTGTAAGAGGGATAAAGTAGCACAAAGATTGGCATGCAGACTTAAGACACTGGGAGATAGCTAAAGCAGCACTAGCATTAGCATGGAGACCCCAAGGCATCAGGAGAGGGGTGAGAGGTGTGAGCACCTACATTGGTATAGATACTCCAAGGCACTGTGAAAAGGTTAAAAAAGCCCCAAAGTTTAAAGGGCCCATGTGATCTCCAAAGATTTGACTACTGAGGTGCAATGAGCAGGTCTGCAATGTAAATGGCATCTATACTTGGGTATATAAAACTTGATATCCCAGAGGACATTAGGTAAAGAGAGTTTAGGAGATCTAGCAGTCATTTTCGTTCTGTACCATGAAGAGAGAAGATCCTCAGGACACTGCAGAAGTAGTAAACTAGCATAAGAAATGATTGGATGAAGACCCAAGGCACTAAGAAAGGTGAAAATCAGGCAGAGGAAGAAGACTATCATTTATGTACTGATTACAGAGGATGTACGTAGACTGATGGCATGGTTGGTAGAATCAGAATGGTGGCTCGCTTGGATAATGTGTAAGCAATGTTAAGGAGAGTTAGTGATGTCAGAGAATGGAGAAGGGCAGAGCAGAAACTTTATGCCAGGACCCTCCTCAGTAACATCAGCATGAGGCAGCATAACAAATACTGTTGTCCAAGTATAAGTCAACAGGGATTGTCTTTAATGTTCTATCCATAACATTCCTTTCAAAACACTTTTTAATATTTTCTGCAGCATTAATATAAATATTAGTCACAACACATTTAATAAGTTGCATAGATATTATAAATGAAAAATCCTTTTTGCCTCTTTGTGGGTGTCAGAAACAGGTCTTCTAATGCAGTGTACAACTGGCCATCTTGACAATACTTAGCTAAAGCAAGCCAGTCTGTGCCATTTAAGACATGCTAGTTATTGTTGGGTACCCTTGAGTCAATGTCAACTCTTGGCAACCCTGTGGATAGCTGTGACTATTGTGATAAGGAAGCTTATCATAGCTCAGGAAGGAGCTATAGAAAAGGTGAAGTGACTCTGAACAAGCAACCTGTCAGTTCTGGTAGAAATAAGAAAACAGAATTTTCCCATAAAAGACTACCAGTCCCAGAATGCACCAGGTTTCCAACAGCCATTAGAGGAGCTGAAGTGGGGAAACGTGTGTTCAATCAAGAGGGCTATGAGGTAATCCCCAAGCACTCATCTCAAAGGGCAGGGCCTGATTCAGCACAGCTGCGCTGTGCTAGGGTGGAGCACTCATCAAAGCAGAATAAAGGTAGAGTTTATTCTACAGAGAATTATCCTGATCCTCAGTTTCATCTGGGAGATCCTCAGTTTGATCTTGGAGATCCTCATCTTGGACAGCTTCATCATCTGGAGGATCATCAGAAGCAGAAGCCAGAGCGGACGGACAGAGAGGGCAAGAAACCCTTTGGAAGAAAGAAGAGAAAAGCATTTGGGAGGTCTAGAGGAGTCCAGAGCAGTACGTATACTGGGAGACATTCAAAAGGCCAGCATACACCATTGGACTGGGAAAAGCCAGAGGAATGGTGCTGCAGAGCTAGGAATCTCCAGACGGTACCTGTGAGGGAGACGGCTGCACGTGGAAGGGACCCTAAGACCCGTGCCAGAAGGTATGTGAAGAGAGATCCAGTGTCCAGGGATCTGGATTGGAAGGCTGGACATAAGAACTGGACTACATACTGGCCAGGCTATTTAGAGAGGAACTCTAACAGCAATGGAAGCTCAGGTATGAACACTGATCTATGCCCTAGCTATAACCTTGAAAGACAGCAGGGAAACAAGTATTCTCCTGAGAGTGCTACATTGAGAAATTCCTCTGTGCCAATCCATGATATTGAACCCATGATTGTTGAAGAACGGGGAGGAGTCTTAGATACAGGCTGTGAATACATGGATTGCTCTCTGTCTAAACTCCTTTGGTAATTTTCTGTTACAAAGTACAACAACCATCACAAAGAAATACAAACTTGTTCTTTAATCTACTCAGAAAAGCTCCTGAAGTAGGATTTGAGCCACGCAGTAGTAAGCAAGCCAGCTAAGGGGTTTCTGCTGGGTAACTGCTAGCAATTGAGCCTTACCTAATTGCTTGTGAGCTCTGAGGGAATCACTTCTGAATCTATGTGTGAAGATATAATAAGTTAACCTGAAAAGAACAGTTTTTCCCTTCTTTGTGGGTTTTGCTTGTTGTTTGAAACACTGCTAAGAAAATATTAGCTAAAGCCTACAGAAAAGACCAGTTTGTTACCAACCAGGTCTTTATTCTTTTGATTTGATTGCCTGACAAGTTCAACTGTTGTTTTCCTGATTTTGTTTTTCTAAGTTTAACACTGAAAGCAAGTATCCTGTTTTATGTGCTACCAAGCATATCTGTGTTGGGAGAAATAACCCCATAAATAAATGTCTTATTGGCTTTACACTCAAGCACAACTAATTATTGTGAGCGGCTGTGTCTGGTGTGAATGGACTGCATTTCCCACAATCCCTTGCAAATCATATTGATATATGCACTTGCCAAGACTGTGAACATTCTCACCCAGGCAGCCATCTGACACTATCCTCTGGGTTTTCTTGGCAAGGTGCAACCAGAAATAGATTGCCAGCCTTTCTTCTGTACTGTAAGCCTATACCACCTGGTATTTCAAGGTGATCTCCCATCCAAGTACTAACCAGGTGCATTCAGAGTGGCATGGCCATAGTACAAAGGGCCATAGTAAGAGTATTATAGTTATCTTTAGTGAACCTTCAGAGGCAATTTCTCCAAATGTGTTAGTTTTGCACATTAAATACACACAACACCACCCTTTACAACCCCAATCACAATAAACTATAAAATACAAACTTATAACATACTATACTATGGGTACATAGAGGCCTCAGAAGAAGCTCATGCCATTCATTTGGCGAACAGTGTTACCATAGGACAGAGCTCAGAACTTGTGCATCACAGGCCTCACCCTTTTAAACTTTAATATATTTACCAATACAACTATATCCAAGAAAAGTACTTTTAAAGGATTCGAATATCAATTAAAATCTATCTCATCAACCCAATTATTAACGATATTTTATAATTTATTTAATTTAATTTTAAATTTTATTAAAGTCAAGAGCAATTCTTTCTTGCTCGCACCATATAGGAAACTCTTTCACCTATTACCAACAGCTTAGCACCTGATAAAAGCAATTGAATATCTAGAAAAAATGGAAAAAGAAAATCCAGATGGTAAGGTACTCTCTCTTAATTAGTCAAATAGTAATACGTTACTTATCTGAACAGTAAACTTCAAACGTGTATCCTTCATCTCCAACGCTACAGAGTCAGATTTTTAAAAGAACTGCCTCAGAAGTCTAGCGCTGCAACAGCTAGTCAGAGAAACCTCGAGCAGGCACTTGGCGTTTACTGCACTCCGGATCCATTACCTTACAGAGTACCTTACCATCTGGATTTTCTTTTTCCATTTTTTTTTTTAAGTTTCAAACATTCTTTATTCAAAGAACAGAACAGGATTACAAATAAAGTCCACATCTAGGAGACTCCCAACTTGACAATATGAAGAAATAAAATACAATACATAGCGAGGATCACTCAACTAAGCCCAAATTACATGGAAAGAGAGAAAGTAACATTCAAATAGACTCCTTACTAACCAAGAAAGCCCCAAATTGATTAACATCGAGAAAAACATACTTAATGCCTTCCAATTCTACTATACACTTGCAAGGATATTTCAAAAAGAAGGAAGCACCAATAGCAAGAGTCCGGTCTTTCAAAGCCAGAAAAGCTTTCCGACGTGTTTGAGTAGTCCTACTCACATCAGGAAAGATTTGTATAAGTTCACCACAAAAAGCCAAATTTTTCTTTTTAAAATATAAATTAAAAATCATATTTTTATCTTGTAATGAAAGAAATGAGACAATCAAAGTCGCGCACTGTGGAATCAAATCAACAGAAGATTCCAAAAGATTTGAAAGATCCAAGGACTCGACCTCTTTTTCCATTTTTTCTAGATATTCAATCGCTTTTATCAGGTGCTAAGCTGTTGGTAATAGGTGAAAGAATTTCCTATAAAGTGCGAGCAAGAAAGAATTGCTCTTGACTTTAATAAAATTTAAAATTAAATTAAATAAATTATAAAATATCATTAATAATTGGGTTGATGAGATAGATTTTAATTGATATTCGAATCCTTTAAAAGTACTTTTCTTGGATATAGTTGTATTGGTAAATATATTAAAGTTTAAAAGGGTGAGGCCCGTGATGTACAAGTTCTGAGCTCTGTCCTATGGTGACACTGTTCGCCAAATGAATGGCATGAGCTTCTTCTGAGGCCTCTATGTACCCAAAGTATAGTTTGTTATAAGTTTGTATTTTATAGTTTATTGTGATTGGGGTTGTAAAGGGTGGTGTTGTGTGTATTTAATAGTTATTTACCCTTTCGGCAGTGATTTCATAAAAGTTATTAGTTTTGCACATACCATGACAGTCATAAACCTCACTCCTAACCTAGGGTATCTGGAGTATGATCTCAGTCTCTCAAATTTGCTGCTAATGCTTGGTGTAGTACTTGCATCATGCAGTTTGTAAGATGTAACATGTATGGCAGTTTGTCAAGATGTGCTTGGAAATTCTTCCTTATCAAGACTGTGGCACCCAACATGATGGAAAGCACAGTTACTTACCTGTAACAGGTGATCTCTGGGAACAGCAGGAATTAGTCATCACATATGGGTACATCGGTACCGACGGAGCCCGCGCGGGAAAGCTCCCCAGCTTTTCAGATTAAAAGCTTTTGGGGCCTCCCACTGCACATGCGCGCTGCCTTCCCGCCTTCCTGACCAGCTCTCGTCAGTTCGATTTTAAAGCTGAGACAATAGAGAGAGAGGACAGGAAGATAGATAGATAGAGATACAACTCCTAGGGGAGGTGGGTGGGTTGTGATGACTAATTCCTGCTGTTCCCAGAGATCACCTGTTACAGGTAAGTAACTGTGCTATCTCCAGGAACAAGCAGGAATAAGTCATCACATATGGGGACTCTCTAGCTAAGATGCCTGGGAGATCCCCCTCCAAGGGTAAACCATCTTCGTATGGATCTCAGGCATCCATCCAGGGAAGGTGGGCAGGAGTTGTTTAAGTATGGAACAGGTGTTTGAGGACAGCCTGACCAAACAAGGCATCCCGGCGGGAGTCCTTGTCCAAGCAGTAATGGGCTGTGAAGGTATGAACCGAGGCCCAAGTGGCTGCTCGACAGATCTGATCTATGGACACAGAGTGAAGATGAGCCATAGAAGTGGCCATGGCTCTCACATTGTGAGCTGTGACATGGCCCTCCAGAGAAATGTTCTTACTCTGGTAAGCAAAAGAAATACACTGAGCGATCCAATTGGAAAGTGTACGCTTGGTGACTGGAAGTCCCAAATGAGAAGGATCAAAAGCCACGAAAAGTTGGGAAGACTTTCGATGTGGTTGAGTCCTGTTGAGGTAAAAGGCAAAAGCTCTTTTACAATCCAGAGTATGAAGGTTCCTCTCTGCACTGGATGCATGAGGAGCCGGGAAAAAGACAGGTAGATATACCTCTTGATTAAGATGAAAAGGCGAGACCACTTTGGGCATAAAGTGGGGATTCGTCCTAAGGACCACCTTATCATGATGAAACCTAGTATAAGGTGGATGAGCCACTAAAGCCTGCAGTTCACTGATGCGGCGAGCCGAAGTGACTGCAATAAGGAAAACAACCTTCCAGGAAAGAAATTTGAAGGAGGTAGAGTCCAAAGGCTCAAAAGGTGGCTGCATAAGCTGACCTAGAACTAGGTTCAAATCCCATGCTACCGGGGGAGGTCGGATGGGAGGTTTAGTTAGGGTCAGGCCTCTCATGAAACGTGCAACAAGAGGATGAGAGGAGACAGGTTGTCCATTTATAGGTTTTAAGGATGCTGCAATAGCACTCAAATGGACCCTTACTGAATTCGTCTTAAGGCCTGCATTTGAAAGATGCAGGAGATAGTCCAAGAGGGAATTCAAAGGAAGTGCTAGAGGGTCAAGACCCTGCTGAGCACACCAAATGGAAAAACGCTTCCATTTGAAAGCATAAGAACGCCTCGTGGAAGGTTTCCTAGAGGCATGAAGGATATCTTTCACAGGCTGAGAAAGATTAAAGTCTTGAAGACTTAGGCCTTCAGTAACCAAGCTCTGAGATTTTGGGGTTTGGGTGCCACAAAGTCCCCTTCTCCTGAGACAGGAGGTCTGGCGCAGCTCCCAGGTCCAGGGAGGATCCCTGGGAGAGATGCAGAAGTAGAGGGAACCACACCTGGCGTGGCCAGCGGGGAGCTATGAGGATCATAGTCCCGTGATCCCTCTGGAGCTTGAACAGAGTCTTGGGTATTAGAGGAATGGGTGGAAAGGCATAGAGGAATTCCTGACCCCAATGCAGGAGGAAGGCATCGTGGGCCTGAGCTCCCTGACACTGAGTTCTGGAACAGAACCGGGGAAGTTTGGCATTCCACGGACTTGCAAAGAGGTCTATGTCCGGGGTCCCCCATTCCTGAAAGATTCTGCGTATCTGGTCCATATGTAGGGACCATTCGTGTGGAAGCAGAACTCGACTGAGTCTGTCCGCACGAGAGTTTTGAACTCCTGGAAGATACACTGCAAGAAGGTGAATTTGATGCTCTCTGGCGAAGGCCCATAATCTGAGAGCTTCGTTGCAAAGCGACAGAGAGCCTGTCCCTCCTTGTTTGTTTATATAGAACATGGCTACCTGATTGTCTGTCTGAACTAGGACAGTCAGGTTGACAAGGAGGGTATAGAAGACCTTGAGGGCAAGGTAAATTGCTCGCAGTTCCAGGAGGTTGATATGAAGGGTGGTCTCCTGTGGAGACCAAGTGCCCTGAGTGGAGAGGTTCTGAAGATGAGCTCCCCACCCTGTCTGGGAGGCATCTGTTGTGAGGGTTGCTTGGGGCAACAAAGGTTGGAAGGGGGCCCCCAACAACAGATTCTTGGTGGATGTCCACCATTGGAGGGACCAAAACAGACGGCTTGAGGTGAGTATTTGGTCGGAGAGCGCTCCAGATGCTTGAGTCCACTGGGTGGCCAAGGTCCATTGAGCTGCTCTCATATGCAGACGAGCGTAGGGCACCACATGTACCGTGGAGGCCATGTGGCCCAGAAGTCGCAGCATTTCCCAGGCTGTCAAATGACTGCTGGACTGAGCTTGGGAGGCCAAACTCAGCAGGCGTTGGGCCCTGAGCTGAGGCAGGTAGGCCCTCGCAGTGATGGTGTCTAACTGGGCCCCTATGAACTCGAGAGACTGAGTAGGGATTAGTTGAGACTTGGGAAGGTTTACTACCAGTCCCAGATACTGCAGAAGACGCCTTGTGCGGTCCAGGGAAATTTGGGCCTGGGACTGAGATGGAGCTCGGATGAGCCAGTCGTCCAGGTATGGGAATATGAAAATTCCCAGGCCTCTTAGAAAGGCAGCTACGACTGCCATGCATTTGGTGAACACTCTTGGAGCAGAGGCTAGACCGAAGGGGTGTACTCTGTACTGGAAATGTTGTCCCTGAAACAGAAATCGAAGGTATTTTCTGTGGGATGGGTGGATGAGTATGTGTGTATACGCATCCTTTAGGTCTAGAGAACAAAGCCAATCCTGACTCTGAAGGTATGGAAGGAGAATGCCCAGAGAAAGCATTTTGAATTTCTCCTTGAAAAGAAATTTGTTCAATTCTCTCAGATCTAGAATTGGTCTGAAGCCCTCTGTCTTCTTTGGTATTAGAAAATAAGGGGAGTAATTGAACTGCTTCACCATAGTATAAGGAGGAAGGTCGGAAAAATGGAGTTTGTAACCCTCTCTGATGATAGAGAGGGTCCATTGCTCTGATGTAATTTGCTCCCATCTGGGAGCAAAGTGAGCTAACCTTCCGGGTATGGTGAGGGGCTCTGGTTGTTCTAGAGCCAGAAAAGTTAAGTTCTCTAGGGGCAAGTCAAAACCCCTGAGGGGGTTGAGCCTGCTGAGGCGTAGCAGACGCCGCAGGCTTTGATCTTGCCTGTTTAGGTTGCTGACGTTTAGCAGCAAAACGAGGCTGAGAGGATTGTTGGCCAGTATTTGTGGAAAATCTGGACTTCTTGTAATAAGGCCTCTTAAAAGACTTCTTTTTGGCAGGAGTGGAGGTAGACTTAGAAAGTCTATCTAAGGTGGCATTTTCCTGCGTCCATTTGAGTGGCCTTAATTTGCCACTCCTCACCAAATAAGTTCTCACCTGTACAGGGCAGATTCCGTAAGCCATCTAGGACCCAAGGTTCTAGATCAGAAGCCTGGAGCCAAGCAAGACGTCGGGCTGCTATAGCAATGCCCGAAGCCCTACCAGCACCCTCAAAGGAATCAAAAGCTGCCCTGTTGGAGAACTTTGAAATATCCAAAAGGTGTTTCACTAAGAAAATGAACTCCTCCCTTTTATCCTCAGGGATGAAGGGGGCAAAATGCCGAACTTTTAGAGCGATTTCACTGAGAAACATGCCCATGTAAAGACTATAGGAATTAATCCTGGCTATAAGCATAGTAGCCTGGAAAATTTTCCTGCCAAAAGAGTCTAGTCTTACATTCTCGCCCTGGAGGAGTAGAAGAGTGCCTTTTGGTACTCTTTATCTTCTTCATTGCAGACTTCACCACAATAGAATGGTGAGGCAATTGGGTTTTTTGGAAACCAGGAGAAGGGGGGACACGGTACATGGTGTCCAACCTGCGAGAAGAAGGAGACAATGTTAGAGGAGCCTCCCATAAGTCCATCAAGTGTTCTTGAAGGATTTCATGGATAGGCAGGGTGACTGCCTCTTTAGGAGACTTAGAGTATCCTAAAATATCCAGTTTCTTTGATCTGGGTTCCTTTTTAGAGGATGAAGCAATAGAAAGACCTTTAGCTATTTCTATGATGAAGTCCTGAAAGGACAAATCCTCTGGTGGAGACATTCTCCTTTTAGGAGAAGAAGGCTCCTCAGGAAGATCAAGGGAGAACTCATCAGAATCATCAGAGGAGTTAAAATCCTCTGAAGAAGCAGAGTATCCTCTATGTGCTTCCAACGCACGATACGCATACCGTTCGGTATCGACATCGGGCGTACCGGGTATGGGATCGGTACCGGGCAAAAGCCCGGATCCGGCATGCGGAACCGATCTGCGTTTGGAAGACGATGGCCTCGGTTCCGGTATGGAAGCCATTACCGGAACCGGACCCGGTACCGCTGGCCGCCGTACCGAGGGCGTAGCAGCATTAATAAAAGCCAGAATGGCCTGCTGCATGACTTGGACAGTATTGCCCACTGCTGCCTGGATGTCGGTACCGGTATGGGCCGGTACCCCAGAGCAGCACAACAGGTGATCTGTCGAGGCCGCGCCATCGATGTCAACCTGTGACCCCATGATTGCTTTGGAGGCCGGAACCTCCCGCCGGGGTTTTTTGGCCTGGGCAGAATCCTCGAACTCAGAATTGAGAGCCTCTCGATCTTTAGAAAGAGATTTGCTTTTAGAGGATTTGCCCACTGGAGTTTTGGTTACCTGAGATCCATCCGGAGAGGAAGACCTGGATGACTGTGATGCTTCTGAAGGAAACAGCACATGGAACTTGTTGGCCTGGTTCTGCAATCCACGTTTCGACATCTGGGAGCAGGATGGGCAGTCCGGTATGGAATGGTCAGGTCCTAAACAATTAAGACACCATTCATGGTTGTCTGTAACAGGAATGACAGCACTGCACTTGGTACACTTTTTAAAAGCAGGAACTGGCTTCTCCATGAGGAGAATTTGTGTAGGCCTGAAGGCCTAACAAAGTACCAAGCTGTGCTGAAGAAAAGAAAAATTTTTTTTTTTTTAAAGAAAGAAAGAGAGACCGGCAGTACCGGTTTCAGAATGGGGAAGGCAGGTACGCGGTCTAAAGAAAACAATAAAATTAACAATTTCTTCAGCGGTGACAGGAACACGACCTGCTGGCTCCGCGGAAAAAAAGAAACTGACGAGAGCTGGTCAGGAAGGCGGGAAGGCAGCGCGCATGTGCAGTGGGAGGCCCCAAAAGCTTTTAATCTGAAAAGATGGGGAGCTTTCCCGCGCGGGCTCCGTCGGTACCGACGTACCCATATGTGATGACTTATTCCTGCTTGTTCCTGGAGATAATACAATATCTCAGCATTGCTCTGCCTCCTAGCCTCCCCCAGTCCATAATTTGAACATTAGACAGAACAATCCTCATAATCACCCCAACAGCATCCCTCCCATAATGAACAAAACACCTCAGTAGTAACAAGAGAGTGGCAGAGCAGACCAAGGTGCCAAAAGTGAGGAAGGGCACAACAGGGGCATTAACAGCCCCAAGACACTAACATTAGAAGAGAAAAAAATCTTTTTACATTTATTGTTGGTCTTTCTTCTTTCTTTTCTTTATTAGAACAAAACATCGCAGTGGTAACAAGAGACCAGGAGGGCAGATGATCATGTTGAATAGCAGCAGGCAGAGCTGTATCTAGCAACAATATAGAAGGGTAGTGCATCTGAACCAAGAAAATCTGCCAGGTTGTGGCAGAGTCTGGAACAGGGTAGGCAGGCAGTGATGCATGCAGCAACAGAAGCAGATATGTGATATGTGAGGCCAAATGAACCCAATGAAAATAAGAAACCAGGCAGCAGCAATTGGAATGGCAATTAGCAAAACCACAAAACATAGAGGGCAAAGAACATGGTCAAGCACTGCTTTAGTGGAGCTGTGCATGCAGTCCTTCTTTCAGTTGTATGGCAATTAAGGGAAACAAAGCAAGTGGACATTTGTCTTTAGGAGCATCAGGTTTTACTACTAAGTCTTGTGCTAACTCTGAACAATGTAGATTCACAATATCCTCTGTCATTGAGAAAATCTGTTTATTGGTGCACCGTGGTTGGTGGGCAGGACAAGAAATGCTGGGAGACCTTGCCCAGGTCTGGCCAGATAGAACAAGGGACTATAGTAGTTGATATGGAAGGGCAGACCAGATAGGCGTATAGTCTTTTTTCTGCCATCATGTTTCTATGTTTCTGTCCAATATCTGCACTCTGTCTTCCTAACCTCTCCCCCATGATCCAGCATCTCTCTTCTCTCTTTGCTACCCTGCCCCCTCATTTAACATATCCCCCTATCTCTTCCCTCCAACCATATAGTCCACTATCTCTCTCTTTTTCCCACCTCCAGGATCGCCCCCTCACCTCCTTGTCTCCCATGTGCTCTGCTCCCTCTCTCTTTGTTCCCCCTCACCCCACAGTCCAGCATCTCTCCTAATTCTCCTGCTATGTGTTCTTATATCTCATGAGCCCCCTTTCTCCCCTTCTCCCTCAAGTCTCCTCCTACCTCTCTCCCCTTTCCTCTCATAGCCCAGTACTGTGCTCTGTGCCGTGCCACAACTCCTGCACCTTATCGAGCCATGGCTGAGAGAGCAATAATGCTTTTTTTCAAAAAACAGTGAGACATGCCATCGCTGCGGAGCTTTCTGGCCCTATGCTGTTGATCCCTTGCTGTATCCTGCCACAATAAGGAAGTGTACATCACAGACACAGCAGAGGTTCAACAGCACAGTGCGGAGTGTAGTAGTAGCCTAATGGTTAGCACACTGGCTTGGGAACCCAAAGACCAGGCTTTGATTCCTGCTAGCACTCTTCTTGGCCTTGGGCAAATCACTTAACCCTCCATTGCCTCTAAAAAATCCAAGTTATCCCTGTTTAATGTACATTACCACGTTGCAGTGTAAACCACTTTGACTGAAATGATAAAGTGGTATAAAATGCCTTACTGGGTTTTTTAAATTATTATTGCTATTTCAGACAGGACTCAGTAATTTTCAGGAGCCATGGCAGGGTGTAGGATGCTTGACCTTGGAGGAGGGGGCGAGAAAAAGACAACCATGAGCAGCAGCAGGTTGGTGGTGCATGGCGCCCTGTGGTTTCAGGTTGGTGGTGCTCATGCACTACTGTGAACTAATGACACTATGCCCCTGAACATGAATTTCATCCCATCCTTAAACCATGTCAGGCAATATGACCAGCCATCTTTATCACAACATCTGCTAAAATCAAGAGATTGCTAATGGATAGTCGCAGTGGTAGACATTAGATATAATAACCAAGGCAGGAAGAATAATATATGAAACTCCCCTTCTAGGGGTTTTGGGGTGCAGTGGGATGGAAAAGGGGAAGGGTATCTGGTAATGGCACATGAGACAGGGGAAAAAAGTTCCCCTATCTACCTGGTATTAATGTATGGGGATTAGATCTCCCAATTTATTTAAGTGATTATCTGTTATGATAAGAATATGTAAGAGATCTGTACTATTCTTTGAATAGTTATGCTTCAGGGGGATTAATACCTGAACACTTTGAATTCACTATTGGTACCTTCTATAAATTTATAGAAAGTTTGAAAATATTACTAGCCAGCCTTGTTTAAAGTCACACTTTTCTTTGTTTCCTGGGAGGAAGGGAAGGAAATCCCATTTGCTAAAACCCTTCCTCAGGTGGAGGTACCAGGCACCAAACATTCAGAGACTGATGGAGCCTGCCCGAGAGGGACTCTTGTCTAGCCCCAGGGACACCCACAAGGGAGCGCTACACAGAGTTCAAAACTACAGTCAAAATGTGAATCTGTAATGACAAGGAAAACTAAACACTGTAAGATTTTGATGATCTGTTTGTTCACAACAGCTAGCTCAATTAAACCTCCACCCCTCATAATGGGATTGATCTGTACATCTTCCCCTCCCACCAAATTAGAAAATTAGAATGCACAGAACTACAGCATACTGTTACAGATAACATGGTAGAAATGAGCTACTTGGTCACTCAGCAAGTACACACGGTGAGCATGCAGCCTGTTCCCTGCCCCACTCTAATCCTTTTGGAATAGCCTGAAGTGTAATCCGCAGTGCATAGATGTGAGTGTATGCTAATTAATGAGTGGTACTCTCAAAGCTGCTACCATTGGATATGAAGAACAATTAGTGATTTCTAAAGAATAGCTGCATCACCGCACCTTTCATCTGATGGATAGAAATTATAATACGGTGGATAATGTGAATGGTAGAAAGATACAGATAATTTATTTGTCAGTTAGTTGCATTAAGATATGTGACTTTTTATAAATGATTTAGAACATACATTTCAGGTTTATTGTTTATAGGTACTGTGGCAGCACTGATAGCATGCAATAAATAATACCTGGAGTCAGTGCAAGGATCCAAACCAATTTATTGTGCACAAGGCCCAAGCATCAAAGGACTGAGCAATGGCGAACGGGAACAACTTCCTTATATGCAAGCTTCACAGTTTGATACAGGCAGACTTTCTATTGGTCCCAACGCCCCCTGCACCTATCCAATCGGGGACCCTCACTGGGCTATTGCTCCCTGTTCACCCTTCTCAGACTAGTCTAACAAAGGCACAGTTCTATGTTATGACTACACTTCTACTGCAAGGTCATATCTAGCTCGAGGAATGCAACAGTATCAATTTAGTATGGAAGTATTGTGCAAGCTTTGTCATAAACTGATTTTTCTAACTTTTAATTCTTTACTCTAACAACAGGAAGGTGGGGGTTAGAATCCAGGCCTATCTTACAGGCCTTTCACATCTATATAGGCCATCGCCTACCACATTCCCCCCTTTGATTATTCTCACCCTTAATAAGAGAGGGTGAGAACTAAATCACATAATACACTCGTTGAAAAGCATTACCTTGGGGTATAGGGTGATACTGCCATATAGCCAACACTTTAGTTGCTGTCTACCGCTTCACAGTGCTATCAATAACTGAGGTTATAGTGCGCAAGCAAAGGGGTAGGAGACATGGGAGAAACAAGCACACAGCCAATATTAATAATACAACTAACACAAGAGTTTTCAGGCCACCCAGTCTTGAAAACATGGAACCAAACCATCCCTCAAGCTCCAGTCCACGCCATTTCTGGACTGGCACATAGGCTTGCTTCCGCATCTGTTCGGCTATGTCTTCGACAACTTGGCCTTCATTATCAATCTGCAAACAACGGTTAGTTACATTCAATTTTCCATACACTCCACCTTCAGCTGCTAACAAATAATCCAATGCTAAACAATATTCAGGAGCATTTGCACCTGACCACCAGGACATCTTTCTAGTGGTGGCATTATAAAACCTCTGGCTTAGACGAGTAATCTTTATTCCAGTCTGAGTAGTAGTAATGCAGGCTGCACAAGGGGGCGAGTAAGGCAAAAGTCATTCCAAGGGACCCCAGGGTTGTCTTTCTCCCACAGCTTCCATTGCACCCTGGCTCCCACGACGTGTGACAGGAGTAGGGTTGTAGATTCTTAGTCTCTTACAGTAGTGGTTGTCGTCGCAAAGTGAGCTGCAATGAAGTTTCAGGGTCATTTACGGAAGTTCTATGACCAAGTTCAGGAGCGGCTGCTGGCTTTACTCGACTGTGGTGGATCCAAGGTTCAAGCTCTGCAACTTTGACTGCTGTTGGGGTTATTAAGATGATAACATAAGGTCCCTTCCAATGCAGTATCAACGGTGTCCTTCTCCACTCTGTGATCCACACCGAGACCCCAGGCTTGAGAGGATGTAGAGGTTGATGGGCAGCTGATGACTCTGCAAAACAGAACTTAAAACCAATAGTTCTTGCCTAGTAATTTCAGATCCAATCTGTTTCATATATCCTTTTGTTCCTTGCACCATAGGCGGGGGTCGCCTATACAGAATCTCAAAAGGGGAAACTCCTAAAGACTTAGTAGGGGCTAAACATATCCTGAGAAGGGCTATAGGAAGAACTCAGAACTGGAGCTACTTCAGGTGAACTGCTTGGCCAAGTTTGGACAACTGGGATTTCAGGGTTCTACTCATACAGTCTACTTTTCCTAAGTTCTGAGGTCTGTAGGCAGTATGCATCTGATAATGTTAATATCTCGGGATCATACTTAATGGACTTGCTTCCTCCCTCATTCTTTGTACAGGGCCCCAAGTGCATGCAAGGTTGTAAGGGCATACTTGGAATCTGGGTACACATTTAGACGGAGCCCTTTTCTTATTGTCAGTGCTCTAGTGAGAGCTGTCAATTCAGCTTTCTGTGCTGAAGTTCCTGGGGGCATAGCTGAGGCCTCAACTACCAGATCAAGGGTCACCACTGCATATCTGGCACAACAATGTTCATTAATGATGACAAGACTGCTTCCATCTACAAAGAAAGTTCGTTCAGGGTTCTCCAAAGGAACATCAGTCAAATCCAGGCGGCTTGAGAATATAGTGTCCATAGTTTCTAAACAGTCATGATCAGGGGGGGTCAAGACCAACTGGCAACAACGTATCAGGATTCAAAGCTTGACTGACCTTCAATTGTATCTGGGGGTTTTCACACAACATACTCTGATACTTCAACATTTGTGAGTTTGTTAGCCAGAAGTTTCCTTTGTGTTTCATAATGGTCAAAACAGAGTGTGGTACAGTAACTTGAAGATTCTGTCTCAAAGTGAGCTTGTCTGCTTTGCTCACTAGGAGGGCTGTAGCTGCAACAGCTCTCAAACAAGGGGGCCAGCCTTTTGCAACTGTATCCAGCTGGTCGCTGCCAAGTTCTAAGTTCTAAGAGATGGAGTCAACACTCCCAAAGCATTTCCTTGTGACTCATTGACATAGAGGCGAGAAGGTTTTCTGGACGTCTGGCAGACCCAGAGCCAGTGATGACATCAAGGCGGCCTTCAAAGATCGAAATGCTGCATCCTGTGCTCCATTCCAATGGAGACCTCTCCCTTCCTTTGGTAGCTTGATACAATGGTGAAATTGGGAATCCATATATCCTGCAGTCCCCAAGAAGGCTCTCACTTGCCTCCTGGTGGGATTACTGCACACAGATTCTTTGCATCGTATTCTGCTGGTCAACTGGAATCCTAGATATTTAACTTCAGTTTAACATAATTGCGCCTTGGCTCTTGAGACTTTTTATCCAGCTTCATTTAGAAGAGTTCACTGGTGGCTTGTAGATATTAACTTTCTGCATTTGAGCAGATCGTCCACATACTGAAGAAGAACCCAGCTGCAGAGCATAGAATAATTGAAACCTTCAAAGCGTTAAGTAAAGGATACATTCCTGTCTTTGTCTCTGGGCTGTGTGAAAGACACGCCCCCTTCTCTCCCCGCTTGAGACTCACGCTCAGTGAGACAGCTGTCTTTGTAAAAGTGACTTCTGAGTTGTTGCTTTAATACTATTCCCTAATCGGTAAACACAACAGACAATAAGGGAGACACACCAAACACGTTCTCCTTTCTCGCGACCTGGCAATGCACTAGTCAGGAGCCAGCACCTCGCTCGGTCTGTATTCTCAAGACCTCTCATTCACACAAGCAGGCATCCAAGACAGAATAAAATCCCCACATTCCCAAAAAACCCGTACTGACTGACTGTCTGGGGGGTTGGGTGGGTTCAGTCTCTGCTTATACATTTTAAGACTTTCTGTGACTTACTTGGACCGCCCCCCCCCCCCCCCGAGAGGTGATCAGACTCTCAAGCGCTTATTCCAGAATCCCGACTGACTGACAGACTGACTGATTAGCAGAACAGTTCTACTCACCGGATCATGGGTTGGATCTTGGACTCCCCTCGGGTTCGAGGCGTTGGCCGGCCGGAACCGGCCACCTGCGGAGGCAAGGAGGAGCCCTCCCTGATATAAGAGGATGGGTGGCGCCAAAGGCTCTCCTGCAATCAGCCAGGGGCGGCTCCAGGCTGGACAAAACCTTTTGAGTCCAGAAGTCATGGCATATTTACTTGAACACCATCACACTACTCACATTTCCCGGACAATGCACCAAGACATGTGGCAGCACTGATAGCATGCAATAAATAATACCCGGAGTCAGTGCAAGGATCCAAACCAATTTATTGTACACAAGGCCCAAGCATCAAAGGACTGAGCAATGGCGAACAGGAACCACTTCCTTATATACAAGCTTCACAGTTTGATACAGGCAGACTTTCTTTTGGTCCCAACGCCCCCTGCACCTATCCAATCGGGGACCCTCACTGGGCTATTGCAACCTGTTCACCCTTCTCAGACTAGTCTAACAAAGGCACAGTTCTATGTTATGTCTACACTTCTACTGCAAGGTCATATCTAGCTCGAGGAATGCAACAGTATCCATTTAGTATGGAAGTATTGTGCAAGCTTTGTCATAAACTGATTTTTCTAACTTTTAATTCTTTACTCTAACAACAGGACGGTGGGGGTTAGAATCCAGGCCTATCTTACAGGCCTTTCACATCTATATAGGCCATCGCCTACTACAGTACAGTTGATGTCCTAATCAACATATTGTTGTTTGTTTAGTCCCTTATAATTCTCCTGTTTCCTTCTTCTTTCTTGTGGAGTTGCAGTGTGCATATGTTCCAGAGGAGATGTAAATGAAGCAGTGTGGCGACTGAAGTGTGGGCAAGCATTTTTAGTTTCTTTCCTTAGTTTTTACTGACATCACACCATAAGCATGCCCCATGTGTTTGCTGTGCTTGCCTACAGATGTCTGGTGTTAATGAGATTCATGCATATTGTAATGTAGTATGCGCTAACTCTGGGGAATTATGGGATTAGTTCATCCTTTTGGGGCTTCTCAGTCAATGTTTTCAAAAGTAAACTACAAAGGGGTTGATATTCAGAGGAAATTATCCAGATAACAGCAGCTGTTATCCGGATAATTCACCTAGGCGCACTATTCATGGATATTCAGCAGCACTATATGGGTAGTGCCACTGAAAATCCTTACAAGCGGCCTTCATACTGTCCAGATAGTGCCATTGTAGTGCCTAGGTAGAGCACCAAGTTTTCTGAAAAGTGGCTATATTTATTCCACTATTTAGATACTTTAGGACCCCCCTCCCTTATTCCCCTGCCTACAACCATGTGTATTTTAATCATTGCCCTTAAGAATTATTACCTTCATCTCATTTGTTCTGTCTGTCTTGAAAAGACTGTAAGCTCCATGGGGCAGGGACTGTCATGTGTATGTATACAGCGCTACGTATGCTTAGTAACGCTATATGTAGTAGTGCTAGAAGGACTACTAAAAAGCTGCCATAAAGCTACCCAGTTAGTTATTTGGATACTGGATTGAATATCATCATTAGCTACTGTAGATAGTTCCATTGCTGACTACTGTCCAGATATATTCAGTAGTTACACTATTCACTAGAAAAACCCTCTGAAGAGCCCAAATAAACATAAGAAAAAAAGAAGAAAATAAGAACCCCAAAACAGGCACAAAAAATAAAACAAAAAACAAAAAAGCAAAAGAGAGCTTCCAATAGATAAACTAACAACCACACTGATTTCTTATATAACAAAGGAAGAAGGGGGGGGGGGGGCCTAGCTGATCGGCAGGGCAGTAACAAATAATGCCTGAATGCTAAGCCCAAAACAACATCAGCGGTCAAAAAACCTCTATAATGGGGAATCACACAAACAGCTTGAAACAGATACAAAAAGGGGAGCAATCCGTTGTCAGCAAAGAGACAGGCTCAATGAACAGTCATTAGCAAAAAGCAAGATACTTAGCTTTGGCTTCAGCTGGATATAACCACACATAGCACACCTTCAGCGATACTTCACAGCAGCATGGAACCATGGTTTTCTTTTTTGGTTTACTTTTTGTGCCTGTTTTGGGGTTCTTATTTTCTTCTTTTTTCTTGCGGATATATTCAGTGCCACTCACTATCTGGATAGCCATGCTGAATAATGTTATTTTATTTAAACATAGTGATCAACATGAAAAACGCAGACTATGGAGTTCAAATATTGACCAGAAATATTTTTATTTGCTGTATTCAGCAAATATGTTTATTACATATATTGAATCCATTAGACATAGGTGTGAGATCAGTTGGGGGAGCGGATATCAAAGTATCACATAGTGCTGCAGGTTTCTGCAGACCCCCTATCTTCACAGTGCAGACATCTTTGGTTGTCAGTGAAGATTTAGTGCTGGCAATATCCCTGGCACTCTAATTAAAACTTAGCTGTGCCCTTCAGCTGGAACATGCTACCGCTGCTGGAGGCCTTGCTGAGATCAGCCCTGAAAGGAGAGTCTGGGCTCAGTTAACACTGGTGCCCAAGAGTGCTGACGACTAGCATACTGCTGTAAATGTATCTGACTTTCTTGCTAGAATTAGCCTGTTGGCAAAGCAAGACTAACCTGTCTGCCTAGAAGGGTGAAGGAAAACAAAATACACTTGAACCGGCATTTCAGTCACTTACTATGAAAGCTTTGATTGAGGCAGCCCTACTAAAGTCCAATTTACCTCCTACATTAAAAACTAAAAATAAATACTCCTAGAATTTGATTATTAGGTTCTAGTAAAGGTATTGTTGGTTCTTGGTTTTAGTTTGACCAGCAATTATCCCCCCCCCCCCCCCAGTAATTTTTAAAAAAATGAACATGGAGGCAGTAAGCAAGACCCTGCAGTGAGTCCTGCACTGAAGTCCTGCATTTAATGAAGAGCAGACATGCTCTCTCTGAGTGATTATAGCGGTATGGGATACAGGAATGTGGACCATGCACAATGATGTGGTACCTGCACTTTGCCTCCTTCCTCTATTTGTGGTTTCAAAGCAGAAGCATGCAGGTAAAAGGAGAGGCGTGGTGAGAACCAGCTGCACTGTGCATGCTCTCTGTGCCTATGGGCAGTGTTTCTAGAGAAAGAAAGTTGGGGGAGGAGATGGAAAGTGGAGGAAGAGATCTGAGAAGAAGGAAGGGGAAGAAATGGGAGGAGGATGCAGATATGAGAAGGGGAAAGAGTTGGAAATAGACGAGGACATAAGAGAAGGAGGACAGGAATTAGAGATAAGAGAAAGAAGAGAGAAGTAAAAGGCAACAGAAGAGGGAGGATGAAGGAGGGAAAGGAGAGGTAAGAGCGTGAAGGGGAAGAAGAAGAGAAGACTGGCAGGGAGGAGGAGGTAAAAAGAAGAGGGGTGGAGGAGTGGTGAAGAGAGAAGAGATGGAAGGCAGGAAAGATGATAAAAGAAGGAGAAGAAACGTGATAAAGTGGAAAGGAAGAAAATGAGAGAGATAAGGAGAGTGGAGGAGAAATGAGATGAGGGAAAGAGATGAAAGATGTTTGATAGGAGCAAGAGAGCAGGATGTGAGAGCTCGGGAAAGGTGAGTGCTTAGGAAGGATGACTGTGAAAAGGAATAAGGGATGTGTGTAAGAAAACAAGGGAAGAGAAGGGAAGAGTGTAGGCACGATAAAGAGAAACAAAAGGGAAAAGGAAGACAAAAGAAACAAGATATAGGAACGAAACAAGCAAAAGAAGAAAGTAAGGATCTGCATTCATGAGTGCATATGCAGTTCCTTTGGAATCTAAAAATGTAATTGCATTCCTATCAGGAGCAGCCCAAGGATTCTTGCCATCTTAGGCAGGTCTGACATGCTGCCCCCACCCCACTGCGTGCTGCTGCTGTGCTGTGCCTGAAATCCAACCTCTCACTTGGGGTTGGTGGACGTCATGGCGATCACTTCTTTGAAGTGTCGGCACAGCTGCCACTTCAGCACTGCAGCAGGCCTTAAAGTGAACTCCCACACTCATGGCTTGCCACTCCTACCCCCTCTGATGCAACCTTCTATCGGAGAAGGCAGAAGCAGCATGCCGTGAGTGTGTGCACATACTCTTAAGGCCTACTGCAGCTCTGTAGTGGTGTCTGAGCCACTCTTAGGAGAGGAAGAGATCACCGTGCCACCCACCAAGGTTTGCCAACCTAGGCAACTGCCTATTTAGCCTGGTGGGCGTGCTGGCCCTGATTCCTATGAATTAACATTCACCTGGTGGGCATGCTGGCCCTGATTCCTATGAAATAAAATGCATATAATAGATTTGCCCCTCAATTGGTTTGCAGCTTGATGTGCTGTGAGGGCTTGTATGCATCAGTGATGCTGAGGGCTAAGCTATTGGTAACTTAACTACTGGCAGGGTCTCCCAAGATGGACAGGTCAGCTGAGGTGCCAGACCAAGACAAAACACCCATCTGGGCAGCAGCAGAATGGGACAGTGTTGGCAGTGGAGGATCACATTTTTGTTACGATGGCAACAACACTAGAACTAAACTGTGCAGAAGAAAAGCCTGGCAATCTACTTTTCTATCTTGCCACGAAAACCCAATGGATAGTCACAACAAAATGAATTGCAGAATAGTGCTGGAAGATGAGACCCCCAGGTTGGAAAGCACTCAATTGGCTACTGGGGAGGAGCTAAAGACTTCAGAGTAAAGCCAGCATGTATGATGTGGTTGGATCAAAGTCCTCGGGACATCTGACTGCTGATATAGCTGCACATGAAATGAGAGTCAGAAGCTGCAAAGAAGTCTTACATATTGGGACATGGAACATATGAAGCATGAACCAAGGGAAGTTGGAGGTAGTCAAGAATGAAATGGAACATATACAACTCGATCTGTTGGGTATCAGCGAACTGAAATGGACTGGCATCGGGCACTTTGCATCTGATGATCACATGGTCTACTATGCTGGAAATGAAAGACACAGAAGAAATGATGTTGCATTAAGAAGAAACTTAATTAAGAAGAAGAAACTTGCAAAAACTGTAATTAAGAAGAAACTTGCAAAAACTGTAATGAAATGCAATGCAATCAGTGAACACTTAATTTCTATTTGTCTATGAGGAATTTTGCATTTGCATTTGCATGAGGAATGCCCATCAACACAATTATAATTCAAGTATATGCCCCAACAACAGCTGCAGAAGAGGATGAAGTTGATAAGTTCTACGAACAAGTGCAAGCTGAAATTGACAGAACATGCAAAAAGGATATCCTGACAGTCATGGCTGACTGGAATGCAAAACCTGGCAACAAAGAAGATGGCAAAGTGGTTGGAAAATATGGACTTGGCCACAGAAATGAAGCTGGAAAAAGACTGAAAGAATTCTGCAAGACCAACGATCTATTCATCTCAAACACCTTCTTCCAGCAACAAAAGCAGTGACTGTACACATGGACTTCACCCAGCGGATTGTATAAAAATCAAATTGATTACATTTGTGGAAGTCAACAATGGAAAAGCTCTTTAACATCAACAAAGACAAAATCTAGAGCTGACTGTGGTACAGATCACCAACTACTAGTATGCAAACTCAAGCTAAAGTTGAGAAAAAAGAACAAGCCACTCATGAATGTAGCAAAATATGACTTTGAGAATATACCACTGAAATTTAAAGACTGCCTGCAATATTGATTTGCTGCTTTAAATACTAATGACAGAGCTCCAGAAGAATTATGGGATGACATCAAGAAGGCTGTATTAGAAGAAAATGAGAAGTTTCTACAAAAGGTGAAAAAGCAAATATGGCCAAAATGGATGACCGAAGAAGCTCTGAAAATTGCCCTGAAACGCAGAGAAGGTAAAGCCAGAAGAGAAAGAGAGGCAACTGCAGAACTCAACAGAGATTTCCAACATTCCGCAAGACAAGACAAGGAGAAGTACTACCATGATGCATGGAAGAAAATAGAAGCAGAAGCTATTAGAGGAAGAACAAGATCAGCTTTCCATGTTAAAGAAGAAAGTCCAGCCTCGAATTGGAATGTTACAAGATGCTCAAGAATCCATGTTAAATGATGCTGAGAAGATCAAGAAAAGGTAGAAAGAATCTACAGAGTCATTAAATGATAAAATTCAAGTGGACCAACAGCCGTTTCCTGTACCGTATGATCTGGGACCATTGGTGATGAAAGAAGAAGTTGAAGCAGTATTGAAAGCCTTATCAAAGAACAAAGCACCAGGCACTGATTGCATTACCATGGAAATATTACAGCAATCTGATGCAGCTTTTACCATACTTACAAAGATCTGCCAGAAATTTGGAAGACAACATCATGGCCAACTGACTGGAAAAGATCTGTGTTT
The DNA here is from genome assembly GCA_033557465.1 of Ichthyophis bannanicus. Taxonomy (NCBI): domain Eukaryota; kingdom Metazoa; phylum Chordata; class Amphibia; order Gymnophiona; family Ichthyophiidae; genus Ichthyophis; species Ichthyophis bannanicus. The sequence continues at coordinate 1,599,636,294 of CM066031.1, forward strand.
ATACCAATACTAAAGAAAGATGATCCAACTAACTGTGTAAATTATTGCACAATTGCTCTGAACCCATATGCTAGCAATATTCTACTTAAGATTATTCAGCAGAGACTACAACCATACCTGGAACGAGAACTGCCTGAAATGCAAGCAGGATTCAGGAAAGGATGAGGAACGAAAGACATCATCGTGGATGTAAGATAGATCCTTGAAAAGACAAAATAATACCAAAAGGATATCTATATGTGTTTTATTGACTACAGCAAGACTTTTGACTGTGTAAACAATGCAAAACTCTGGGCCACATTAAGAAGCATGGGTATATCAGAACACCCGATCGTTCTCTTGCACAACCTTTACATTGATCAAGAAGCAACAGTTCAAATGGAACAAAGAGAAACAGAATGGTTTAAAATCGCTCGTATAACAAGGCTGCATAATTTTCCCCTATCTGTTTAATTTATATGCAGAACAAATCATCACAGAAGCGGGACTGTATGAAGACAACTGAAGTGTGAAGATTGGCGGAAGACTCATCAGCAACCTTCGCTATGCTGATGATACCACATTATGGGCTGACAGTGAAGATGATCTGAAACATTTGCTTCTCAGTATTAAGGAACATAGTCTTAAAATGAGCCTGCACCTTAATGTAAAGAATACAAAGATCCTGACAACTGGCAAAATCAATAAGTTCATTGTTGATGGAGAAGAAATCAAAATATTGGACAACTTTAACTTATTTGGATCAACTATCAATAAAGAAACAACAAGCAATCAAAAAATTCAACAACACATTCTTCTTGACAGAATGGCTATGAAGGAACTAGACAAGATTCTCAAAAGCAGAGCTGTCTCTCTTCATACAAAGATTCAACTCATTCAAGCCATGGTATTTTCAATAACATATGGATGCGAAAGTTGGACAGTGAAAAAGATAGATAGGAAGAAAATTGATGCCTTTGAATTATATTGCTGATGACAAATACTGTGTATACTATGGACTGCCTGAAGAACAAACTAGTCAGTAATAGAGGAAATGAAACCTAAGCTTTCTTTAGAAGCTTAGATGACAAGACTTCGACTTTCATACTTGGACACATCATGTGAAGAGAGAGATCATTAGAGAAAGACATCACGCTTGGCAAGGTAGAAGGTCAATGCAAAGAGGAAGGCCAGCAACAAGATGAATCAATACAATAACAGCAGCTATGGGTGCCACTCTGTCAAGAATTGTAAGGCCGCGGGTCCCTGTCCCCGTGGCCGCTGCTAACCGGGGGGGCGGCAGTCCGCTCGCGCCCTCGGGTTCGGCGGCGCGCATGACGAGGCGAGGTCCGCGTCGTCCGGCGGTCTCATTGGCTCCCGCTGGCGTTTCAAACATGCGGGAGCCAATGGGAGGGCTGGGACCGCGGGCGGCAGGGGGGGGAAGTGCGGGGACTCGGCGCTGCTCCTGCCTTTGGCTTGGTGATGCTGGAGGCGCCGGACATTGGCTCGAGCTGTCTGGGATTTTTTGCAGTGGGTAGGAGGTAAAGAATTATTGTTTCATCGACGAAGCGTGTCAGTGGCAGGCGGCTGGGGAGTCGGGACGGCGGCGTTCCCGTTGCGGCATTTTTTCCTGCTACAAACTTGTTTTGGCCGGCGGCAGTGGCCCGAGTGAAGCAGTGTCGGTGGGTGAGCACAAGGACTTATTTTACAGCAGGCAAGTGGTCCTCGGTATTTTAAGTATATTACTTATTGAAATGCTTGTGGTTCAGCAGAGTGGGCGGTGCAGGGTATTTTATAAAAAAAATAAATAAATAACAGAACCGATTGAAAAGGTTCCTCCAGCCTTAGGCCTGCTATGTCTGCTAGAGGAAGAAAAGGTGGCCCCAGACAAGGTAAAAGGTCTGTCAAGGACAATCCTGGACAGACTGGGGCAGGTGGGGCATCTTCCTTGGGGCCTGAGGGGCAACCGGCTCAAGGTGGCAGAGGGGGGTCTAGGCATGGTGGTGGGCCCCATGGGCCACCTTCTCCAGTCACCCGGGGCAGGGGGGGGGGGCCAGGGGCAGAGCTCCTAGCCATAGCAGAGCTTCCAAACGGGACTCTAGCTCTTTAGGAGGCTCAGGGCACGAGGGGCAAGTGCGGAGGGGGACTTCAGAGGACCCTGTAGTGCTGGGTAGTCGGGGCAGGTCTAGGGGGCCAGCGAGAGGTGCGCCCGGGTGTAGAGGGGCTCACAGGTCTTTGGGTAGCCGGGGTGTTGGCCCGGTTCCTGTGGTGGGAGGGGAGGAGCAAACCAGCAAGGGGGGGTACTGGTTTTGGGTCGGCAAGTCCGGGGGGTTATCGGCTGCTGCGGGGGAGGGGGGTGTTACCCGCCAGCTTGGGAACATTGGCAGGGCGGGGGTCAAGGCTCTTCCCATGCAGAGTGGCTAGGGGCGTGGCAGCCACCGTGGGCTTTGGCAGGTGTCCCTTCGCCTTTTCCTGTTTTTTCTCCACATGTATCTACCGGATGGCACTACACGGGACATCCTTGGATGGCGGCAGCCGGACAGATGGACGGCGTGATGGTGAGCGCTGGCGGTAGTCCCTTGCCTGGTGGAACAGTGGGAGGAACTGCAGCTTCGGCGTCGATGCGACAGGAGACAGGAGTTGCTACCGAGGTGGCGTCAACTGCTGCAGGTGAGTTGGATACTGGCGCAGCAGTGCGGGATGCTAGCGATGCGGCGCAGGATGCTGGCGCTGCGGTGGGAGGTGATGCTCGGTTGGCCGAAAAAGGTAAGAAGCGGTTGAGGAAGAGTAGGCGGCATTCACGTCATCGGCATCGGCGTTCGGGATCCTCCTCTTCTTCAACCTCGGAGTCTTCGTCCAGTTCTATCTCGGACGAATGGGGCCGGGGTCGGGAGGATAGGGGAGATGCGGAAAGGGCCGGACAGGTTGGAGCGGCTCCTTCGGTGGTGGCTTTCTCTGAGTTATGGGAGGGAGTGCCAAAGAGTCTTCAGAGGAAGATCATGAAGCGTCGCTACTTGGATACTTTCCGTTTGCTTGAGGGTCGAAAACGGTCGGGGGATAGTCGGAGGAAGCGAAAGGAGGATGAGAAGGCAGGTAGGGTTAAGAGAGTGGCGCGGAACGTCGTCAATTGGACACGTTCCTTCCTGCGCTTGGCTAGTATATGGGGTCATGCGCATACGGATCAGTATGGGATGCTTTTGGCTTATGTGGATTCCATCCTAGAGGCATCACAGACTCATGAAGGTTGGGCTTGGCTCAACTATGATGAGAAATTCCGTGATAAGATGGAAGAGAATCAACTGCTTTCCTGGGGAACGCAAGACATCAATCTCTGGCTGACGCCGATGGCGATCAGACCTGGTGGCGGAAGTTCAGGCGGGCCAAAAGGTGGACTGTCTGTTACCACGAGGGTGGACCGGCCCTTTCGATCGGGCGTGCCCCTTGTTTTGCAGAGAACCCCAGGGGGGGGGGGAGCTGGGGACTTGTGCTGGCGGTTCAACAAGTCTTTCTGCCCCTTTCCGGATTGTAAATTCCGGCACGCGTGCTCAATCTGTAATGGGGGCCACTCAGCACTCAAATGTGTCAAAAAGAGTGTCGGGGGAGCCGTGGTCCCCCCCCCCCACAAGTAGCAGAGGCTTGTGGAGTTTGGCTCCCACTCCGGTTGTGGTTGATGTCTTAGGTCCATGGCTTAAGAGATATCCTAGGAGATGGGTAAGCAGCATTTTAGATAATGGTTTTAGGGAAGGGTTTCCTATACCGGTGGTAGGCAGCGTAGGGGTAAACAAGGCCCGGAATTCGCCTTCAGTTTGGTGCTTTGCGCACCTGGTCAGGGATAAGTTGGCATCCGAGATTGCTTTGGGTAGGGTAGTGGGCCCCTTCGGCGAGCAGCCTTTTGCTGAATTTGTGGTATCTTCGCTGGGTATCATTCCAAAGAAGGAGCCGGGAAAGTACCGCTTAATACATAATCTGTCCTTTCCCATTGGTTCCTCGGTCAAACAAAGAGGTAGCAGTTACACTTATGAGCATATAAAAAGAAAAAAAAGTGAAGATGCACAAAATAGGAACAATATACAATGAAACCAATAAATACTGTACAAAGATAAGCAAAAGGCAGATTCTACTCAGTGTATATGCAAAAGGCATGTGTTTTCCCATTGCAAGCAACATGCAACCACATGCAAAACACAGAAAGAAAACAGGACAAAAATCACCCAGACATCTACACTAGAGAAGAGCAGAACAGAAGGTGGTAGCATATATTTTGGAAAAGGAGAGTCAAATGACATATACGAACAAGATAGGAACATGCTGCATGTACTACACCAGCATGCCAGGCACCACATCAGAATATATGCACAGAAACCCAGAGAATGCACCATGCTGACAATTTACAAATATGTACACAGAAATATGTATGCCCTTGCATCTGCTTTGCCATCTCTTGCTGGTCCTCCAGGTTCTTCTATCCCTGATTGCCCTCCATCAATCACTAAAGTATCTTTGTTCCTTTTACTGCTATCTCCTGGTATCCAAGAGACAAGATGTCACAGTTCAACTCCTAGACAAGGAGTAGCATATTCAAAGGTTCCAAATTACCCAAAAAACATTTTAAAAAACACTTAACAGTAAGCTGTATCCAGCAAGTGCAAAGAAAATTATTAGTCGGAAGCTGTGGTTCTCAACCCAGTCCTCAAGACACGCCCAGCCAGTCAGGTTTTCTGGATATCCACAATGAATATGCTTGAGATGCATTTGCACACCCTGCTTCCATTGTATGGTAATCTATATCATGCATATTCATTATGGGTGGTTGAGAACTCCTTTCACTCTGGCAGCCCACACTGGAGTCATCAGCCATGTGTGTATGCCGCTTTAATCTGGCAACTTGTATGTAACTGCTGGTTATAAATAATTCAAATCAAATCATACCCTTCCCTTCTAACACAGAAAGATAGGAGACAGCAGATGCTACACTTATTTGGAGGAGAACCAAACAAGAGTATTTGCCCTATCACAATACTGTTCTTACTGTTCCCGGAGGGCTCACTGCTTGGAGTCTGGTGAGTGGTGGCTGAGGGTTCGGGCAGAGGTGTGGCCCTCGTTGCCATGTCTCCTTTTCATTTAGGTAATGAGCATGACTAAAGGAAGCATGAATGTTTATACCGTGCCCAGTGCCACTACTAAAATAGCAGCTTAGCTGCATTAAAGGACCCGTGTCTGTTTGTGCTGTCTAGGCACAGCAAAAAAGCATCCTGTCCTCTTTTGTTACAATAAGCAGCAGCTTTAGAGATGGAGCAAAAAGAGTGAATGCTAACAGTCACTCGTCAGCCTCCGGATCTGACTATTTGTTTTTCTCCAAGGCAAGCTATGACATCTAAAATGCATACTGGCATTAATCGGTATTCAGAGTAGTCCTGCTTTTATTACTTCCTATGCAGGGCACTATCCCAATATGCATGATGGATGTGGTGCAAAAGCTAGGAGGAGGCTGGCAGGACTGGCATGTATGAAACCTACACCCTGTCTATTATTATATGACTTCGGGGGATTCATAGGAAGTGACACAATGATGGCATTCTTGTGTATGACAAATGAGGCTCCACAATCCTATGCCTTCAATTTGTTAGGTAACATAGCTTACACCATCTTATTGTAAATAAATTCTGTAAATAGTTGTCGTAACATCACTGTACCCTAAAGGCATGCACACAATGTAAAATTATGTTATAATAATGTTGTTTATTTTCCAGTTCAACATGTTTATTGTTCCTTGTAAACTGCCGAGAGCAGTATGACCCATTCTGTTCTTTGTAAATTGCCTTAATTATATAGATAAAGCGATATATAAAATAAGCTAATAAATACATAAAAATATGGAAGGAGTCCGTGGAGTGGAGAGGCCTGGAAATCAGTGAAGAGGTTATGGATTTCTTTATGTGTGTTAAGCCAAAGTATGCTTAGCCAGGATCCAGTGAATATTTTCTCTGCATGGACAGAAAAACTGTGAATGAAGGGCAAAGAATAAAGAATGTGTAAATGGTAACAGGTGCATTTTGATGTTTTGATACTAGCTGACACTGCATGCCAGTCAGGGCCGGCCCATCCATTGAGCAAGAATGTTTTTTGCACAGGACCCCGCGTTTCAGGGGGCCCCGCACAAAAAACATTCTACATCAGCCCAAGTAGATTAAAAAAAAACTGGCTGCTCCTGCCACTGCCGCCGTGGCAGCAGCAGAATCAAGCATCCTGTCGTAGGGCCCACCTCCCTGCCCGGCAGAGCCTCCCTGAAGCATCAGCTCCCGAGTCCCAAAGCACAGGCTTTCAGAGCCACGAAGGGAGAGCTTCTCTGACTTCTCACGGCTCTGTTAAGCCTGCCGGGGCTGATGGGAAATCCCATCAGCCCCGGCGAGATTAACAGAGCCGCGAGAAAGGGAAACTCTCCCGCGCTTTGGGACTCGGGAGCTGATGCTGCAGGGAGGCTCTGCCGGGCAGGGGGAGACCCCGTGGCGGAACGCTCGATTCAGCCGCTGCCACGGTGGCAGCGGCAGCAGCAGCCGCAGCTAGTTTGTTTTTTTTTAATCTATCTGGGCTGATGGGGGAGGGGGGTTAGGACTGGTAATGGGCTATGGGGGTGTTAGGACTGGTAATGGGCTATGGGGGGCTAAGACTGGAAGTGAGCTGATGGGGGGGTTAAGACTGGAAGTGGGCTGATGGGGTTAGGACTGGTAATGGGCTGATGGGGGGTTAGGACTGGTAATGGGCTGATGGGGGGGCTAAGACTGGAAATGGGCTGATGGGGGGGTAGGACGTAATGGGCTATGGGGGGCTAAGACTGGAAATGGGATGATGGGGGGGTTAGGACTAGTATTGGGCTATGGGGGGCTAGGACTGGAAATGGGCTGATGGGGGTTAGGGCTGGTAATGGGCTGTGGGGTGCTAAGACTGGAAATGGGCTGATGGGGGGGTTAGGACTGGAAGTGGGCTGATGGGGGGTTAGGACTAGTAATGGGCTATGGGGGGGCTAAGACTGAAAATGGGGTGATGGGGGGTTAGGACTGCAAGTGGGCTGATGAGGGACTTAGGACTGGTAATGGGTTATGGGGAGGCTTAGGACTGGTAATGGGCTATGGGGGGGCTAGGACTGTTAATTGGCTAGGGGGTTGCTAGGACTGGAAATGGGCTGAGTGGAAGGAGGGCTTGAACTGAAAATAGCTGATGGGGACGGAGGCTTGGAATGGAAATGGGCTGAGTGGAAGGGGGGCTTGAACTGCAAATAGATGATAGGGAGAGGGGCTTGGAATGGAAATGGGCTGTAAGGGGAGGGAGCTAGGACTGGAAATGGGCTGAGTGGGGGGGCTAGGACAGGAAATAGGCTGATGTAGGAGCTAGGATAAGACTGTAAATGGGCTGTTGGGGGGTGCTAAGATTGGAAATGGGCTGTGGTGGGGGCTTGGATTGAAATGGACTCATGGAGGGGCTAGAACTGGAAGAGAACTCATGGGGGGCTTGGATTGGAAATGGGCTGAGTGGAGGGTAGCTAGGATTTGATATGGGCTGATGGTGGGGCTAGGAAAGAACTAGAAATGGGCTGATGGTGGGCTGGGATTGGAAATGAGCTGATGGAGGGACTCGGATAGGACTGGAAATGGATGGGGGAGCTAGGACTGGGAATGGGCTGATGGGGGGCTGGGATTGGAAATGAGCTGATGGAGGGACTCGGATAGGACTGGAAAAGGATGGAGGAGCTAGGGCTGGAAATGGGCTGATGGTGGGGCTAGGATAGGAAATGGGCTTATGGGGGGGCTAGGACTGGAAATGGGCTTATGGGGGGCTAGGACTGGAAATGGGTTGATGTGGGGACTAGAAGGGAGCGGATGCTGGGTGGGGCTGGAACTAGAAGGGAGCTGATGTTGGGGGAAGATTAGAATGGGATGGAGCTGGGAGAGTGAAATGGAGAGGGAAAATTATTTTGTGTGGGAGGGAAGACAAATCTACAATTTACCGGATATTGGGAGAGTGAGCGGGGATTGAGGATGGAGGGGTAAAATTTGAGTGGATGAAATAGGAATGAGGAAAGAGCAAAAGGAGAAAGATTAGTATGTTAAAGCAGACGTAGAGAGAGAATGGAAAAAAAAACCTAGAAGAGAGAAGAAAGGACAAAAGGACAGAAGACAATGGAGAGTTAGCAGAAGACACAAAGAAACCAGAACTGAAAAAAAATGCACAAAAGGTAGAAAAATATCTTTTTATTTTGAATTTATTAACTGGAATATGTCAGCTCTGGGAAATGTGCATCATTAACATCTGCACTTTGTTTAGTACAAGAGGAAATTAATTTATAGTTTTATTTCTACAGTGTTGTTGTACATTCCAAGTTTGGCTTTTGGGTTTCCCAGTTTAATTATTGTCTTCCTCTTTCTAAATTGTGATTCCTTGTTTGGTGATGGTCTATGTTCTGCATGTGTAACTGAGCTGAGATATTCTGTTTATGTAATTCCTATTTTACATTGCTACTTGTTCTCTTTCCCCAGTAGGTCATGTATTGTTATTCTCTGAAATGTATTGGTTTAATATTTGCAGTGTTTCCCTTTGATAGGTAGGGTATGGTGCTTTGTGAGTCCTGGTAGTGCTGTTAGGATACGGCGGGTTTGCTATGGGTTCTAAATGAAGCAGAATGTTCCTTTTAATTAAGAATTTGAAAAAGGGGATAGAAACCCTAAATATACCCAAAAGGATATCATAAACCCATAGGGTACAAACAAATGTGAAAGTGAGTTAATAAAAAACCTTGCCCGCACTCCATATTATAGCAGCTTATAGCAACCACTGGCACTTAGCTCTAGTCCAGGCTCCGATATAACATCGAAAATTTCCAAAGTCATGGAGAATGCATCCGCAGGTGAAGATAATTATCCGCAACAATCATGAATCATAAATCGAAATGTTGTTAGTTGTTTACCCAACGTTGCGTTTCGGGCTTATGTGCTTCCCAGCCCTTCTTCAAAACCGTTGCTGGTTTGAAGAAGGGCTGGGAAGCACATAAGCCCACAACGCAACGTTGGGTCACCAACTAACAACATTTCGATTTATGATTCATGATTGTTGCGGATAATTATCTTCACCTGCGGATGCATTCTCCATGACTTTGGAAATTTTCGATGTTATATCAGAGCCTGGACTAGAGCTAAGTGCCAGTGGTTGCTATAAGCTGCTATAATATGGAGTGCGGGCAAGGTTTTTTATTAACTCACTTTCACATTTGTTTGTACCCTATGGGTTTATGATATCCATTTGGGTATATTTAGGGTTTCTATCCCCTTTTTCAAATTCTTAATTAAAAGGAACATTCTGCTTCGAGAAGATGTAAGTTTTCATGGCAGTAGTTCCGACAAAAATTTTCTTTTTTCTTTGAGTTATCTCTTAAGGTGGTAGTGATATTATTGTGGGATATACTCTCTAAGGTTCATTTTCTATGGGTTCTAAATGGGCAGTGTTTGTAGTAGTTCCTAATCTGCTTGGCGGTTGGCACTGGATTCTAGTAATGTAAAAATCTTTTAGTCTTTCTTTATCCTTACACTCATTAAGAGGCATGTTTACTAAAAGTTAGTGTATGATAACATTATGCAAATATGTATGCAAATGAGGTCCCTTATGCAAATGAGGCCCCGCACCAAGTCTCCGCACATGGCCCCACACCCTCCTTGGGCTGCCCCTGATGCCAGTAGTTTTTCTTTCACTGTGGCTTACAAAGCTATTGGGGGTATTTTTCTCACCGTAATAAGCAGTTTGGTATGTGTGCATTTGTGTGCTGGGGTTTTCCTCATTCATTCCTGTGGGGAGGGAGAGAGAGCCAATACATGCCCAGTGCAGATTTCCTGCCTTTTTCCATAGATGACCAATGTTATGAAATTAACTTTATAATGCATTCCACAACTCAGAGCTGGCCCATTCTCATATATCTCTTTACTGTATATACTCATTGTCATCCAATGGACCGTATGCAGCCTCTTACCAGCCCCAGTTCAAGCACTGAACCACATGTTTGGTTCAGTTAATCTCGAATTGCTATGTGCCATGTCCTCCTTTTGGGCCTCAAACTGGGTGAGCAATCTTACTGATTTTAGAGCCAAATAAGTGGGAGCCTCCATCAAATCAGGAAAAGCTGGGCAATCTGAACAAGCCAGACTTTTAATCCTTTTAGGCTTCTCCCCTTCAAAATAAGTCAGGACAGTTCTGGTGTTTCCCACCATAGGACACTATTTTACCATAGGGATCTGGGTATATTGGTGGCAGGAGCAATCCCCACTTGCTCCAGCCCTGGCTGCTGGCGCCTTCATAATGCTACTGCCTGATCCCTGGTAAAGGAGACATTTTTTTTCTTAAGTGCCACAAAAAAACAACACCTCTAGAGATATAGTCGTTTTTAGAAAGATGAGCCTTTGAAGGCTTTTTTGCATGCTCATTTTCACTCTTTTTGGAAGTAATAAGCAGCTTTGCATGAATTTGTATCCCAGCAGCTCCTTAAAATCTTTGCTTATATCAAGACCTATTGTCAAGGAAAGAGAGAAGCTGAATCAGTGCAAGTACAACAATACAAAAAGTGGTGTTAACTATCTTGAAGGGGGGGGGGGGAATTACTAACGTGTTAAACGTATAACACATGTTTTTTTTTTCCTTAATGCAAGGTAAATGGCAATCATGCATTATTTTACCATTATACACTTTTGTTTAAGTTACCACAAGATACATAATAATGAGATGCAAAGCATGCAGAACACGTCACTATTACGCAAATCAAATAACGCAGCCCTCAGGCCAGGTCTGGTGGTGCAAGCATTCTGAGGTAGACGTGGCAAGAGAGGTGGGAAAGTGGGTACTAGTCAAGATTTTTACCTCACTAAGGATATAAAAAGGCGGGAAGCAGTTCAGAGAAAGTTGACCAAAATGATTTGGAGCCTACATCAGAAGACTAATGAGAACAGACTTGAAGACTTAAATATGTACACTCTGGAGGAGAGGTGGGACAGGGGAGATATGATTCAGACATTTAAATATGTAAAGAGTATTAATGAACAAACAAACCTCTTCCAAAGACGGGGAAGCTGTAAAACTAGAGGGCATAACATGAAGCTGCAAGGGGGTAAACTGAAAGGCAACTAAGAGGCGACAAATCAATAGCGGAGAGACTGAATGAATTCTTTGCTTCGGTCTTTACTGAGGAAGATGTAGGGATGTTACCCATGATTGAAGTGGTATTTAAAGGTGCAGAAGAATTGAATGAAATATCGATACATCAAGAAGATGTATTACAACTATTTGATAAGCTGAAGAGTAGCAAATCACCTGGACCGGATGATATACATCCAAGGGTGTTGAAAGAACTGAAATATGAGATTGCAGACCTGCTATTAGTAATTTGTGAACTATCATTAAAATCATCTGTAATACCTGAAGATTGGAGGATGGCAAACGTAACACCAATTTTTAAAAAGGGTTCCAGGGGTGATCCGAGAAACTACAGACCGGTGAGCCTGAAGTCAGTACCGGGAAAAATGGTAGAAACCATCATAAAGAACAAAATTGCTGAACATGTAGATAGTCATGGCCTAATGGGAGACAGCCAACATGGCTTTAGACAAGGAAGATCTTGTCTTACTAATCTGTTATGTTTTTTTGAAGGTGTGAATAAACAGGTGGACAAAGGTGAGTCGGTTGATATAGTGCATTTGGACTTTCAGAAAGCCTTTGACAAGGTCCCTCATCAGAGACTTTTGTCAAAACTAAAGAGTAGGGCTAAATGGCCAATTTTCCCAATGGAGAAAGGTGAATAGTGGTATACCCCAGGGATCTGTGCTGGGTCCGCTGCTTTTTGACATATTTATAAATGACCTGGAAAAGGGAATAACGAGTGAGGTTATCAAATTTGCAGATGACCAAAACTATTTAAAGTTGTTAAAACCCAAGAGGATTGTGGAAAATTGCAAGAGGATCTTGATAAATTGGAAGACTGGGCATCAAAATGGCAGATTAAATTTAATGTGGACAAGTGCAAAGTTATGCACTTAGGGAAGAACAACCCAAACTATAATTACACAATGCAAGGTTCCACATTAGGAACCACTACCCAGGAAAAAGATTTAGGCATCATTGTGGATAATATGTTAAAACCCTCCGCCCAGTGTGCAGCGGCAGCCAAGAGAGCAAATAGAATGCTAGGTATCATAAGGAAAGGAATGGAAAATAAAACAAAGGATATTATAATGCCTCTATATCGTTCCATGGTGAGACTGCACCTTGAATATTGTGTGTAATTCTGGTCGCCGTATCTTAAAAAGCATATAGCATTATTAGAAAATGTTCAGAGAAGAGCCACCAAAATGGTAAAGGGGATGGAAGGATACCCCTATGAAGAAAGGCTAAAAAGGTTAGGGCTCTTCAACCTGGAAAACAGACGGCTGAGGGGAGATATGATAGAAGTCTATAAATTAATGAACGGAGTGCAACGGGTAAACGTAGATCGACTGTTTATGTTATCAGAATATAGAAAGACTAGGGGACATGCAATGAAGCTACAGGGTAAACTATCTAAGACTAATAAAAGAAAATATTTTTTCACTCAACGTGTAATCAAACTCTGGAATTTGTTACCGGAGGATGTAGTAAAGGCTGTTAGTGTAGCTGGGTTTAAAAAAGGTTTGGACAAGTTCCTGGAGGAAAGGTCCATAAACCATTATTAAAAAGGGACCCAGGATATCAATGCTTGACCCAATACAAGCATTGTGGAACCTGTGTCTTTTGGGGAAACTGCTAGGAACGTATGACCTGGATTGGCCACTGCTGGAAACAGGATACTGGGCTTGATGGACCTTGGTCTGACCCAGTAGGCATATCTTATGTTCTTATGTTCTAATGTCAGGAAATGGTTTTTCACTGAAAGGGTGGTGGATGCTTGGAATGCCCTCCCGATGGAAGTAGTGGTGGAAAATACAGAATTCAAAATGGCATGGGATAGACACAGTGGATCCCTTTATAGCAACAGGATAAAATCCAAATAAGGATAACTATCTCTTATATCTGAACAAATAGGGGTGATCTACACGGAGTGGTGGGTACACTCCTAAACAAAGGCATAGGGAGGGGTGACCTACACGGAGTGACAAGTGCACCTACTCTTGCTGCCTTACTGGGCAGATTAGATAGGCCATATTGGTCTTTATCTGCCATCATATACTATGTTACTATGCTTTAGACTCTGAAAGCTGTGTTATTTCTAATATGCAACCTGCTGCTTCCAGCCACTATCTCAAAGGGGCTGTTACAAATATGAGCGCACTGACTATGGAATTATCGCATGATTGCCCTTATCTCACACACCAACAAGATCCTACTCAATATCATTCAGTGGAGACTAAAACCATACCTGCAATGAGAATTGCCTGAAATGCAAGCAGGGTTCAGGAAAGGATGAAGAACAAGAGACATCATCACGGATGTGAGATGGATCCTTGAAAAGACAAAAGAATACCAAAAGGATATCTATATGTGTTTTATTGACTACAGCAAAGCTTTTGATTGTGTAAATCATGAGAAACTGAGTCACATTAAAAAGCATGGGTATACCAGAACCTAATAGTTCTCATATACAACCTTTACATTTATTTATTTATTTATTTATTTAACAATTATTTCTATACCGCTCTTTCACAAGTATCAAGTGCGGTTTACAATGAACATTATGTTATATGGTATGGGTAGTATCATACCAAGTCATTTTACATAGAACATAGAACAGGTGAACTAGGTACAGGTAACAGTATAATATTTAAACAGTAAATTATTAGAACGTTAAACTATTAGAACATATGTACATAGTAGATATTTACAATTATCTTATATCGCTTGTAGGTGTAAACATTAATTTAATCTTGAAGGCACGTAGTTATATAATGGTTGTATTTGCTAGTTAACCTGTGTCTCTTTGTGTAGTCTGGCTAGTTTCTGCTCCTTTGTTGTAGTGTAATGAGAATAAATGGGTTTTCAGTTTTTTTCTAAATTCCTTTATGTCCGATAGTAGGCGAATGTTGTCAGGAAGGTTATTCCAGAGGATAGGTGCTGAATGAGAGAAGGCTCTCATGTTGGTTTGTTTTCTAGCTTTTGATCAAGAAGTAGCAGTTCAAATGGAACAAGGAGAAGCAGAATGGTTTACAATTAGCAAAGGTGTACAACAAGCTGCATACTTTCCCCATACCTGATTAATTGATATGCAGAACAAATCAATGGATGAGCAGGACTGTTTGAAGACAACCGAGGTGTGAATATTGGTGGAAGACTGTATAACAGCCTTAACTATGCTGACGATACCACATTTCTGGCTGAAAGTGAAGACAATCTAAAACATTTACTTATCAAGGAACATAGTCTTAAAATGGGCCTGCACCTTAACATGAAGAAGACAAAGATCCAGACCAATGACAAAATCAATCATTTCTTCTTGGATGGAAAAGAAATAGGATGGTCGACAACTTTAACCTGCTTGGATCAATTAATAAAGAAACATCAAGCAGTCAAGAAATCCGATGACACGCTGCTCTTAGCAAAATAGCTATGAAGAACCTAGAAAAGATTCTCAAGTGCAGAGATATATTTCTGCATACAAAGATTCGACTTGTCAGAGTTATGATATTTTCAGTAATGTCTTATGGATGCGAAAGTTGGGCAGTGAAGAAGAAAGATAGGAAGGAGTAGTTACTCACCTGTAACAGGTGTTCTCCAGGAGCAGCAGGAATCAGTCCTCACATATGGGTGACATCGACGTCGATGGAGCCCCTGCGGAGCATTTCCCCAGCTTTCTATGAAAGCCTTTGGGAATACTGCACGCATGTGCGGTCCCCTTCCCACCTAAAGGTGCCATCTTGCTCAGTCAAATGACATAGCTAAAAAACAGCACACAAAAATATAAAATAAACTATGTACAACTGCAACTCCCAGGGGAGGAGGGAGGGTTGTGAGGACTGATTCCTGCTGCTCCTGGAGAGCACCTGTTACAGGTGAGTAACTACTTTCTCCAGGACCAAGCAGGAAGTCAGTCCTCACATATGGGTGACTCCCTAGCTCTGGGCTACCAGGAACCCAAGCTGAACAAGAGAACTCCCTCTAGTCCTAGCATCAAAGAAAGGCTTTTCACTGAAAGAACCTCCACCGGTAGCCCAACGGAGGGCTGGAGGGCAGGAGTTGCCTAAACCTCAAAGAGATTCCGGAGGACTGCCTGGCCAAAAGCACTGTCCCTACGGGACTTCCACTCCAGGCAGTAATGGGCCGCAAACGTCTGGCTTGAGGACCAAGTTTCAGCCCTGCAGATGTCTGCCAATGGTACAGAGCGGAGATGAGCTACTGAGGCAGCCATAGCCCGTACACGGTGGGCCGTGACCCGACCCTGAAAGGGAAGGTCAGCCGCCCTGTAAGCCCAGGTGATACAGTCAGCCACCCATATGGACAGGGTATGCTTGGACACAGCTAACCCCAGATTATTAGGGTCAAAAGAGACAAAGAGCTGAGTAGCCCTTCTATGCCCCTGCGTACGGTCAAGGTAGAAGGACAAGGCCCTTCTACAGTCCAGGGTATGCAGGACCGCTTCAGCCTGGCTTGCATGAGGCCTAGGGAAGAATGTTGGAAGAACCACCTCTTGGTTAAGGTGGAAGGAGGAGACAACTTTTGGGAGGAACTTTGGATGAGTCCTAAGGACTACCCTGTTCCTATAGAAGCGGGTGTAAGGCCTGTCACAGACCAGGGCCTGAAGCTCACTCACTCGCCTGGCCGAGGTCAAGGCTACCAGGAAGAGAGTCTTCCAGGAAAGGAAGCGGAGAGGACAAGTAGGATCGGGAGCAGGCTGCCCGGCAGCACGTACAGGGCTGATTCAGGTCATGGCCCTATACGTGCTTCCGGGCCTAATGGGCCGTATTGCTTATACTATCTCAGAGGTGGGATAAGCAGGTTTTCTCGGTGAATCAGGGCACGGCAACCACCACCAGGGCTGGGGCCAGGTGCAGGAGGGTCCCTGCTGCCCGATTCAGGCCATGGGAGGCCAGCCGTGGGTCAGGTGGTGCGGAACCTGGGGTCCAGAGCCTCAGCAGTCTGGGGTGCTTGCAGGGAGGGGCATGGCGTGCCATCCTTGGGCCTGATTCTGGCTCCCATGGAAACGTTTTGTTCCCATGGACCAGAATCAGGTCCTAACTGCCCCATCTTCAGTGGGGATGTCCAGATGGCACGCACGTCCTGCTTCCAGAATTGGGGTCTATAAGTATTATTTTAAAAGTGGTATTCAAAAGAACATAAGAACATACAATATCTCATATTGGGTCAGACGAAGATCCATCAAGCCCAATGTCTTGTTTCCAACAGTGGCCAACCCAGGTCACAAGTATCTAGAAGGTTCCCAAAAAGACACACAGGTTCCACAATGCTTATTCCAGGGCAAGCAGTAGATCTCCCGGGTCCTCCTTAATAATGGTTTATGGACTTTTCCTCCACGAACGTGTCCAAACTTTTGTTAAATCCAGCTACACTAACAGCTTTTACTACATCCTCTGGTAACGAATTCCAGAGTTTGATTATGCGTTGAGCTATATCCTTTTTAAGATACGGTGACCAGAATTGCACACAATATTCAAGGTGTGGTCGCACTATGGAACGATACAGAGGCATTATAATATCCTTGGTTTTATTCTCCATTCCTTTCTTTATGATTCCTAGCATTCTCTTTGCTTTCTTGGCCACTGCTGTACACTGAGCGGAGGGTTTAAATAAGTTATCCACACTGATGCCTAAATCTTTTTCCTGGGTGATGATTCCTAATGTGCAACCTTGCATCCTGTAACAATAGTTTGAATTGTTCTTTCCTAGGTGTTAACTTGCACTTGTCCACATTAAATTTCATCTGTCATTTGAACGTCCAGTCTTCCAATTTATCAAGGTCATCTTCCAATTTTTCACAATCCTCTTGGGTTTTAACAACTTTAAATAATTTTGTGTCATTGTAAATTTGATTACCTCACTCATTATTCCCATTTCCAGATCATTTATGAATATGTTAAAAAGCAGCAGGCCCAGCACAGATCCCTGGGGTATTCCACTATTCAACTTTCTTCCTTCAGAAAATTGGCCATTTAGCCCTACCCTTTGCTTTCTATTTAAGCAGTTCCTGATCCACAATAGTAAACTGCCTCCTATCCCATGACTTTTTAATTTCACCAAAAGTCTCTTATGAAGGATCTTGTCAAAGGCTTTCTGAAAATCCAAATACCCTTTATCAATTGGCTCACCTCTGTCTACCTGTTTATTCACACCTTCAAAAAATATAACGGATTAGCAAGACAAGACCTTCCTTGGCTAAATCCATGTTGGCTTTCTCTCCTTAAACCATGACTAACTACATATTCAGTAATTTTGTTCTTTATAATGGTTTCTATCATTTTGCCTGGTACTGACATCAGGCTCAACAGTCTGTAGTTTCCTGGATCACCCCTTAAACCCTTTTTAAAAATTGGTGTTATATTGGCCATTCACCAATTTTCAGGTACTACAGATGATTTTGATAGTTCACAGATTACTAATAGTAGGTCTGCAATCTTATTTAAAAGTTCTTTCAACACCCTCGGATGTATACTATCCAGTCCAGGTGATTTTCTACACTTTAGTTTATCAAATAATTGTAATATATTGTCCCGGTTTATCGATATTTCTTTCAATTTGGCCAATGAATCTTCTTTAAATACCATTTTAGGCATGGGTAACTTCCCTACATCTTTCTCAGTAAAGACCAAAACAAAGAATTCATTCAATCTACCTGTTATAATCTTGCCCCTCTTAGTGCCCCTTTTACCGCTCTATCATGCAATAGTCCAAATGACTCTCTCACATGTTTTTTGCTACAATGTACTTGAAAAAGGTTTTATTATGCATTTTTGCTTCATGGCAAGCTTATTTTTCAAATTCTCTCTTTATCTGCCTTATCAGTGCCTTGTATCTAACTTGCCAGTGCTTATGTTGTTTCCAGTTTTTGTCATTTGGCTCCTTTTTTTCATTTCCTAAAAAATACTTTTTTGGCTGCAACAGCCTCTCTGAACTCACCTTTAAACCATGCTGGCAGGTTTTGTTTTTTTTTTACCTTCCTTCCACTTTTCTTAAAGTATGGAATACATCTGATATGGGCTTCCAAGATAGTATTGTTAAACAATGCCCATGCTTGATGTAAATATTTAACCTTTGCAGCTGCTCCTTTTAGTTTTTTCTTAACTATATTCCTCATTTAATCATAGTCTCCCTTTTGAAAGTTAATAGGTAGTACTGTGGATTTCCTTGTTGTCCTTCTTCCATTTATTAAATCAAATGTGATCATGCTATGATCACTATTGGAAAGTGGCCCCAATACCCTTATCTCTTGCACCAGATCCTGTGTTCCACTAGGGACTAGGTCCAGAATAGCTTTCCCTCCTGTCAGTTCATGAACTAGCTGCCCCAAAAAGCAGTCATTTATTTAATCTAGAAACTTTATCTCTCTAGCATGAACTTCCATGACACTGACCCAGTCGATAACCAGGTAATTGAAATCACCCATTATTGTTACTGTGTTGCAACTTTTGTTAGCTCTCCGGATTTCCTTTAGCATTTCTTCATTCATTTATTCATTCTGGCCAGGTGGTCGGTAGTACACACCCATTGCCATCGCCTTCCCTTTTGACATGGAATTTCTATCCATAGAGATTCTACAGTGTATTTTATTTCCTGTAAAACTTTAATACTGTGTGACTCAATGCCCTCTCTAACATATAATGCAGCCCCTCTACCAATATGATCACTGCAATATAGTTTATACCATGGTATTGCACTCTCCCATTGAATGTCTTCCTTCCATCAAGTCTCAGAGGTACCAATCATATCTAACCTCTCATTTAGTGCTATATATTCTAACTCTCCCATCTTATTTTTTTAGACTTCTAGCATTTGCATTTTATTCATATTAATCAGATTTTTTTTAAGTGCTGTCAAGTCAAAGCTGACTCTGGTGATCCAGCAGCCCCTGGGTTTTCTTGGCAAGATATGACCAGAAATAGATTGTCAGGCCTTTTTTTCTAGGCAATGGAGGGTAAAGTAACTTGCCCAAGGTCACAAGGAGTGCCAGTGGGAATTGAACCCAGATCTTTTGGGTACTAGGCTATTGCATTAATCACTAGGCTACTCCTCCACTCAGCTGGTTATTAGTAGAGAGGGTTAATTTGGAATCTTTCAGCTCTTTCTGCTCTATACTTAAATGCATCTAGGTTACTTTTATCTTTATTGGAACTTTTCTGTTGGGATGCCCTACCTTCCCTCTTTTGATAGTACTGTATCCTTCAAGGATACTTCTTTCCGAACTATGCACTCTTAGGTAACTGTCGGCTTTCCCCTATTATCTACTTTTAAAGCTGCTCTATCTCCTTTTTAAAGGTTAATGCCAACAACCAGGTTCCATCCCGGTTAAGGTAGAGCCCATCTCTTCAAAAAAGCCCCTCCTTTCTCCAGAATGTTGCCCAGTTCCTAAGAAATACAAAACCCTCTTTGCACCACTATCTCCTCTATGCATTGAGACTCTGGAGCACTACCTGCCTTCTGGATCCTGTGCATGGAACGGGAAGCATTTCAGAGAATGCTACCCTGGAAGTTCTAGATTTCTACTTCATACCTAAAAGCACAAATTTGTCCTCCAGGACCTCCCTCCCACACTTTCCTATGTCATTGGTACCAACATGTACCAAGTCAGCAGTCTCCTCCCCAGCACTATCTAAAACCTTGTCTAGGTGGTACGTGAGGTCTGCTACCTTCGCACCAAGTAGGCATGTTACCAGGCGATCCTCACATCCACCAGATACCCATCTATCTATATGCCTAGTTATTGAATCACCAACTATAACGGCTGTCCTAACCCTTCTCTTATGAGTGCATAGTTCTAGAGAAGTCTTCTCAATGCGAGAGGGTTTTACATCACCTGGAGGGCCTAGCTACAGAATCACTTCATGTCACACCAGGGTGATCATCTCCTATCAGATGACCTTTTTTCTCCATGGCAACAGGGAGGCTGCCAGACTGGAGGTGAGACTTCAGTACTATATCCCTGTAGGTCTCATCTTTATACCTCTCTGTCTTCTTTATGTCCTCCTCATCTGCTACTCTAGCTTCCAGAGATCAGACTCATTCATTGACAGCAAAGAGTTCCTTGCACTTAGTGCACACATAAGATCCCTCATCAACTAAGAGAAAATCATACATGTAACATAGTAACATAGTAAATGACAGCAGATATAGACCAGTATGATCCATCTAGACTGCCCAGTAAGATGGCATGAGTAGGTGCACCTGCCGCTTCATGCAGGTCACCCCTCCCCATGTCTTTGTTTAGGGGTGAACCCACCGCTCTGTGTAGCACACCCCTGTTTATTGAGAAATTAGATAGTTAAGTTTATTTTTATTTTATCCTGTTGCTGTAAAGGGATCCATTGTGTCTGTCCCATGCCATTTTGAATTTTGTCACTGTATTTGCCCCCACTCAATACAAAAGACTGGATAGCACCCAACTCTCTGGACTACTGTCTGCATCTTAGTTTTAAGGCTTTGTTTAACTATTTAAGTTGTCTACTTACTTAGGTTACTAGGGATACTTGTACTAATACAATTATACCTAATATGTTTTAATGGACCTTGTTCACCTCAAGATTAATTAATTTCAGGTCCTTAATTAATCTATTCTTGATGAGAATAACCAGTTGAACCTGAAAGTGAATTTGACCACCTCCTTCCCTTTAATAGGTTTCAGAGCCTATAGAACTAAGATTATGCCTGGGGTGGGTGGGAGGGAAAGAAGACTTAATAAAAGCTGACTTGCTACTCAGTGGTCTGACCTGTGCTTCTAGGTAATGTCTTAATTTCCTGGGTGATTCATATCGCCCTTGGTTTGATAGAGGGGGGCCTTTCAAATTGCCCCTTTGATCTGTCACTTGGTTTTAACACTTGTTTAAGACAACTTCACAGATCTTTTGCCTCCTAACTGGAAGGCCTCTTTCTAAAGGTCTTTAAAAATAAATTTATTTCTCTCTACTCAAATCTATTTACTCTATTTTACTTACTATGCTAAGATATACTCTGATTTGGTTTAAATAAAAAGCTCTCTAGAAACAAATTTATTTATTTCTACTCAGAGACTAGTTACTCTACTTTACTATTTTGCAGTATGGACATCTGCAAATGGGCATGCAGATGTGCAAATCACAGATACTGCTCCAGAGACCTTTTAGAAGCAGTGTCTGTGAATGTCCGCAGTGTGTGGATGTTCATGTCTGAACGGGGCAAAGCGGAGGCATGACTGGGGTGTTTGTATGAACCTGGATATCCTCGCCTGATCCCAGAATTGCCCTGGTTGTCCCGAATCACATCTAAAGTTAAACCTGCTCAGGCATGAACAGTCATCTGAAAAGTGCTTGTTTTGTCACACAGACATCTGGAAGGTATGGAGAAGAGTTACACTACTACCCCCTGTATTTTACCATGTCAATGAATACCAATGGGAATAGGGGCTCATGTTTGCACGTTTCTAAGCTGCTGGATGTCCCCTTATGTTAGCTTGCCTGAGATGGATATCCCCGAACCAAGCTTCCCTAAAGTGGATGTCTATGTGCCTGCCTGCATGCACGGCTATGTCAAGGACATCTATGTCCCTGAAAACAGCTGGAGATATAGAGATTCCTGATGTTTTTCTGCATGTTCTGCCCTGGATATCCCGAATTTAACATGGATGTCCTTTCTAAAATCATCTTCTTTATGTGAAGAGAAAGATCATTAGAGAAAGACATCATTCTTGGCAAGGTTGAAGGTCAGTGCAAAAGAGGAAGACCAGCAATGCAATGGACTGATATAATAACAGCAGCCATGGCCTCACTCTATCAATAATTAGCCACCTGGCTGAAGACCAAACACAATTTAGGACAATTGTTCAGTGGGTCACCATGTGTCAACATTGATTTGAGGGCACTTGATAATAAATTGCACAGAGCTCCTCCACTCCCTGATCAAGACCCTCACCCCCTGAAGACTTCCCCCTATACCTCCAGTCCAGAGCCCACACCCAAAGTCACTCTCTGGACTCTTCAACTCCCATTCATAACCTCCCCAAAGAACAGTCACGAAGCATACCTCCCACTTTCCTCACAGGCCTCCCGGACCTACCTCAACTTATCAGTGGTGGTCCTATGTGTTGGGGCATGAGTGATCCCCAGTAACTCCTGCCCCTGTCAGCACTGGGTTCAAAATGGCTTCAATTAAGATCTTGCAGTAGTATTGTGGTTCTGCGTGCTAGAGGGTCAAGCTGCCCTATAACCTATACCTTATACTTCACTGGAATCGCATTATCAATTAAAGATAGTTGATGGAAAACAAAGATTTTTCTCATTATACCCAATCATTGCCTCCTTTGTCCTAAAATTAACTGCTAACCCATTAAGCAGTCATTCATTTCACAATCAGTTCAAATTGCTGTACAATTTTTAATAATGATGTACCAGCCTCAAAGAGAATCACTCAAATAATAAAATATCATCTGCATACAGGCAGAATGCTAGCCCTAACTCACACAGTATCCCACATAGAGAGGTTTAGTAAATGTTAAAGCTGAAGATAAACCGAACCTAGAGCACCCCTTATTCCAGCTTATACAAGGATGACACCTCACTCTGGACTTGGACTTCCTGCTCTAGGCCTGTCAAAAAAATATCTAAATCACCGCAAAACGGTAATGTCAATTCCCCAAATATCCAAATGCCCTAAAGAAATTGCAGGTACCACCATATCACTTTGGCTGGAAAATGTAAGGTAAACTTTATCTTGTGGTTGTGGTACCCTATAAAGTAGCCTGAAATGTTTGGTGGCAGGCCTAGGACCCAGTGGAAGTTCAGAGGAAGAGTACATTCAGCAAGTCTTTAATAGCAAGAGAGCTTTTTAGTTTTTTTATCAAGCAAAACCTTATTTAGGGAGAAACCCATAAAGCACGTGAATGTGAAGTGTCATTTCAGATCACAGAGGAAGCAAAGACATTGCTGAGAAACAATGTGGGAGGTCCTGTCCAGTGGATCTTCTGTACTAGCTGAGAAGAAAAGGAGAATTGAGAGAAAGACTTCAGGAAAGAAGAACCCAGTATTTATTTTTGTATTTCTACTTATGAGCTTTTGCTTTTTATGTTTGTGACTATAACATATGGACTCGTAATTACCCTACTGATTTACTTAGGGATGGGTGAGGTGGTGAAAGGCACTAAGAGGGTGAATGATCATCCGCAAACTAGGATCTTGAAGCAATTTCTTCTTCCATCCCTTAGGATCCATAAGGAGAAAGTAAGGGGAGGTCTCCCTCTCCAACATCTGTAGCCTCCAGAGCTATGAGCATACAGTCCGCCAGAAAACCTGCAACATAGGGATTTGGGAATCCCCAAAACCAGGGCCGGATTTAGCTAGAGTGAGGCCCTACGCCAAGAAAAATTGTGGGCCCCCCCCCCCATGTCCCCGTGCAGTCCTGTGCCCCCCCTGTGCAGTCCTGGGCCCCCCCGTGTTCCCCCCCCGTGCCTCCGTGCAGTCCTGGGCCCGCCCCGGTGCAGTCCTGGGCCCCCCCCCGTGCCCCCGTGCAGTCCTGGCCCGCCCCGTGCAGTCCTGGGCCCCCCCATGCAGTCCTGGCCCCCCGGACAGCATCGCGGCTGTCTGAGGGGCTTCAGAGGGGCCGGGGAAGCCCGCGCGAGGCCCCGGCTCCCTCTGTACAGCCGCCAGCGTGAAGAGCCTTTTCCTTCACGCTGGCGGCTGTTTCTGTGAAGCCGGGAATGCTGGGAAAGGTTAAAGCAGGATATCTCCAATGCATATATCTCATGCATATTTATTAGGGATATCCTGAAAACCTGCAGGATTGTGGACCACCAGGACTGGAATTGAGTAGCTCTGCCATACACTAACTTTTAGTAACATGCCTCTTAATGAGTATATGGATAAAGAAAGACTAAAAGGTTTCTACATTACTATAATCCAGTACCAACCGCCAGGCACATTAGGAACTACTACAAACACTGCCCATTTAGAACCCATAGCAAACCCGCCATATCCTAACAGCACTACCAGGACTCACAAAGCACCATACCCTAACTATCAAAAGGCAACACTGCAAATATTAAACCAATACATTTCAGAGAACAACAATACATGACCTACTGGGGAAAGAACAAGTGGCAATGTCAAATAGGAATTATATAAACAGAATACCTCAGCTCAGTTACACATGCACAACATAGACCATCACCAAACAAGGAATCACAATTTAGAAACAGGAAGACAATAATTAAACTGGGAACCCCAAAAGCCAAACTTGGAATATACAACAACACTGTAGAAATAAAACTATAAATTAATTTCCTCTTGTACTAAACAAAGCGCAAAAATTAATGATGCACATTTCCCAGAGCTGACATATTCCAGTTAATAAATTCAAAATAAAGAGATTTTTCTACCTTTTGTGCATTTTTTTTCAGTTGCAATTGTTCCAGCCACTTTCTTCTGGTTTCTTTGTGTCTTCTGCTAACTCTCCATCTGCTGTCCATTTGTCCTTTCTTCTGTCTTCTTGGTTTTTTTTTTCCATTCTCTCTCTACATCTGCTTTAACATACTAATCTTTCTCCTTTTGCTCTTTCCTCATTCCTATTTCATCTACTCAAAATTTACCCCTCCATCCTCAATCCCCACTTACTCTCCCAATACCCGGCCAATTGTAGATTTTTTATCCCTCCCACACAAAATATTTTTCCCCTCTCCATTTTACTCTCCCAGCACCATCCCATTCTAATCCTCCCCCAACACCAGCTCCCTTCTAGTTCCAGCCTCACCCAGCATCCATTCCCTTCTAGTCCCTGCATCAGCCCATTTCCAGTCCTAGCCCCCCATTAGCCCATTTCCAGTCCTAGCCCCTCCCATCAACCCAATACCAGTCCTAGCCCCCCCATCAACCCACTTCCAGTCCTAACCCCCCATCACCCCATTTTCAGTTTAAGCCCCCCCTATAACCCATTACCAGTCCTAACCCCCCATCAGCCCACTTCCAGTCCTAACCCCCATCAACCCATTTCCAGTCAGCCCCCCATAGCCCATTGCCAGTCCTAACCCCCCCCATCAGCCCACAGTCCATTACCAGTCCTAACCCCATCAGCCCACCTGAAGTCCTAACCCCTCCCCATCAGCCCATTTCCTGTCCTAGCCCCCCCCCCCATAGTCCATTATCAGTCCTAACCCCCCATAGCCCATTATCAGACAGCCCCCATCAGCCAACAGCCCATTACCAGTCTTAACCCCCCCATAGCCCATTGCCAGTCCTAACCCCCCCATCAGCCCACAGTCCATTACCAGTCCTAACCCCATCAGCCACCTCAAGTACTAACCCCTTCCCATCAGCCCATTTCCTGTCCTAGCCCCCCATCGCCCATTACCAGTCCTAACCCCCCCCCAACAGCCCACAGCCCATTACCAGTCCTAACTCCATCAGCCCACCTTCAGTCTTATTGCCCCAACCCATTTCCAGTCCTAGCCCCCCATCGCCCAATCCCAGTCCTAATCCCACCAGCCCATTTTCCAGTCCTAATCCCCATCACCCAATTTTTAGTTTAAGCCCCCCCCCATAGCCCATTACCAGTCCTAAGCCCCCATCAACCCACTTCCAGTCCTAATCCCATCAGCCCATATAGACTTAGCGCCCCCATAGCCCCCCCCATAGCCCCCCCCCCATAGCCCATCACCACTCCTAACCCCCCCATAGCCCATTACCAGTCCTAACCCCCCCAACAGCCCACAGCCATTACCACTCCTAACCCCCCCCAGCCCATCACCAGTCCTAACCCCCCCAACAGCCCACAGCCATTACCACTCCTAACCCCCCCCAGCCCATCACCAGTCCTAACCCCCCAGCAGCCCACAGCCATTACCACTCCTACCCCCCCAGCCCATCACCAGTCCTAACCCCCCCAACAGCCCACAGCCATTACCACTCCTACCCCCCCCCCAGCCCATCACCAGTCCTAACCCCCCCAACAGCCCACAGCCATTACCACTCCTAACCCCCTCAGCCCATCACCAGTCCTAACCCCCCAGCCCACCCCAGCCCAGCGAATTTTTTTTTTACAAAAAAGCTGTCGCTGCCTCTGCCGGGGCCGCCGCGGCAGAATCGATTGTGCCGCGGGGCCCCCCCTGCCCAGCAGAGCCTGGCCTGCCCTCCCCGGTATCACCTCTCGAGTCTCAGCTGCCTCCCTCCAGTCACACGCGTCGGCTTTCAGAGCGCGAGGTGAGTTTCTCCCTCGCTGCTCTGTTAAGCCCGCGGGGGCTGATGGGAAGTCCCATCAGCCCCCGCGGGCTTAAACAGAGCAGCGAGGGAAAAACTCTTCCCTCGCGCTCTGAAAGCCGGCAGCTGAGACTCGAGAGTGATACCGGGGAGGGCAGGCCAGGCTCTGCTGGGCAGGGGGGGCCCCGCGGCACACTCGATTCTGCCGCGGCGGCCCCGGCAGAGGCAGCGACAGCTTTTTTTTTGTTTGTTTTAATTTTAATGATGAAATGAATGTTTTTTGCGCGGGGCCCCCTGAAACGCGGGGCCCTGTGCAAAAAACATTCCCGGTGGGCCCTTGCCAGCTGTGGGCCCTACGCCACGGCGTACGTGGCGTATAGGCAAATCCGGCCCTGCCCAAAACCGATGAGAGAAATCTGCAGATTCCTAACCTCTGAATAACACAAGAAGAAATAAAAACAGAAATTAAAAAGCTAAAACTAGCAAAGTCCATGGAGCTGATGGTGTGGAAGCTGAATTTTACAAAATATTAATAGGATGCATTACTAACCATTATATATCAAGAAACTCTTCATGTGAGAATGCTAGGGACAAACATGCGTGGATGCAACCCAGTCGCCAGATTGCCAGACTCTGCAACAACCACAACCCATGGTATTACAATGTTTTTGCTGTAGCAGAAACCTCCATGAAGAGACCCCTTCCATTTAACTGATGCTTTCCATGGTGTTTATTCAGTTTATCCAGCATCTTAGAGGCCTTATGATTTAGTGAAGTTACAGGCCCACTCTTAGTGAACGGATAATTGGGAAATGGGAATTCAGAGAACTCCAAGCCCAGAATTCAAGAGAATGTGAGTGAGCCCATTACTGTAAGGTGTGCCCTAAACCATCTCTCCCATTTAGTTGGCCACCAGAGTTCACCATCACCAATGCCCCAGCATAGCTGGCAAAGGCACTGGTGCCATCACAGCCCTAGTGACCCTTCATAAACCTCTTTTAGAACAAAGTGTGGCCTACTCCAACACCTGTATCTGAGAGAAAGAGCCTGAGTGAAGCCATGGGACTAGGAGTTTCTCCCTAAACAGAAGCTTACTGAGGCAAGTCTTTGAAGAAACATCAGTGGACCAATTACGCAACCAAAGAAAACATCTGGCCGCAATCACTGAAGCCATGCTTTTCACTGAAGCTTGCACCAACTCATAGAACACATCCACCAGATAAGCAGAGGCCGATTCCAACTTGGCGATTTTAGACAACTGCTGCACTGACTTTCCTTCCGTATCCGGCAATGACTGTGCCCAGTGTATGCAGGCTCTAGTCATATAGGCTCCACAAATGGACATCGAAAGGGCTAAGGCATTAGTCTCAAAGGCCTGTTTCAGCAGGGCCTCCATTTTCTGATCCTGCACATCTCTCAGGGCTGCTTTGCCCTCCATTGGTATAGTGGTCTTGGTAACAGTTGGGACCAAGGCATCCACCTTGAGAAGTCTAAGGCAATCTTTCTCCGGCTGAAGGATAGGGTATAAACAGGTCATTGCTTGTCCCCCCTTTAAGCCTGCCTCTGGGACTTCCCATTCTGCCTCAATGCACCGGAGAGGAGGTTTGAGAAGATTTGATACCCTGGAGCAGAGGATCCTCCAAGGGCTCCCCAGAAGCCATAGAAACTTGTGCAATGTTTAAGACCACCAGAGAATGAAAAATGAGTTTCACCATCTCCTCCCACCTAAATACTTGAACAACATTCGGGTCTTCTCCCTCTCATTCAGCCATCTCCCCTCTCTCTGAAACAACCTCACCCTTTTTACCGCCATGCTGTCTTCTCTCTGCCCCACACTCTTCTACTCCTCCTCCTTCTCTCTTCCGGAGATATCATCTCCAACCCTGCCCCCCCTAGACTTCTGTCACACTCCTAGAATAAATCCTTATGCAACCAGCTCAAATCTTATTCATATCCCTCTCCTCTCCCCCTCCTTTATCCCTTTCTCATATACCTTGTGGGACGCACACTCCATCTCAAATAAACTTGTCTTTACTCCTGATCTCTTTATCTCTAGTGCTCTCCATCTCCTTGCTCTAGCTGAGACCTGGCTCCTCCCTGAGGACTCAGCTTCAGTCGTTGCTCTCTGTCATGGTGGCTATCAATTCTCCCATACGCCTCGTCCCACTGGCCATGGTGGAGGTGTTGGGCTTCTACTCTCCTCTTCCTGTCAGTTTCAACCCCTTCTTCTGCCTCATTCTCACTCATTTTCTTCCTTTGAAGTCTATTCCATTCAGCTTTTTACCCCACTACCTCTCTGATTAGCTGTTGTTTACCGACCCCCTGACAAGTCCACCTCTACCTTTCTCGCTGACTTTTACTCATGGCTTTTCTTCTTTCTGGACTCATCTTCCCCCTCCCTTATTCTCAGGGATTTATTTATTTATTTATTTATTTACAGCAACATTTGATATACCAATAGAGCCGAGGCATAAAAGCGGTTTACAATAGCCAAAAAAGGCTGCAAAGAAAGAAAGGAAAAGAACGTCAATATATGACAGGAAAGGAAGAGAACAGTAAAAAAAAAGAAAAAGCAGGAGAGACAGCGAGAGAGAACAGAAGGAAATGACACACGTACATGGACATCAGAAGAAATAAAAGACTGACAACATTCATGTTGATAACCCCTCTGACCCTTATTCTTTAAAGCTCCTCTGCCTTACCTCATCATTCAACCTCCAGATTTGCTTTACTGCCCCCACTCACCAGCAAGACCACTGCCTTGATCTTGTATTTTTCTCTAATTGCCTACCCTCAAACCTCTGTACCTCGCTTCTCCCCTTATTGGACCATGACCTGTTAAGCTTCACTCTTCATCACTCACCGCCTCAACCTCGCCCTGTTTCCTCCAACCTCTTTAGAAATCTTCATGCTATTGACCCACTGCCTCTGTCCTCCACTGTCTCATCACTTCTTTCCTCCAGTATGCCATCTGAATCTGTTGATGAGGCAGTAGCTTCCTATAATGCTGCACTTTCCTCTGCTCTGGATGCTCTTGCTCTGCCCATGCCACATCTTGTGAAGCGTACTATATCTCAACCCTGGCTGTCTTCCACTACCCGCTATCTATGTTCTTGTCCCTGCTCAGCTGAGGGTGCCTGGCTCAAATCCCGCACTTTTGCGACTTTCTACACTTCAAATTCATGCTTGTCTCTTTCCAGTCAGCCATAGCACTGGCCAAACAAGACTATTATGTCCATCTGGCTAATTCTCTTGCCTCTGACCATCGCCGTCTCTTTACAACTCTCAACTCTTTCCTCAAGGTGCCTCTGCCTCTGACCCCTCCCTCCCTTTCTGCCCAAACCCTGGCTGACTACTTATATGACAAAATCCACAAGATCATTCCCCAGGAGGTCAGCTACTCTGCCTCCTCTGCCTCCTCCCCCTCTTCACTCCCAATCTCCCCCCTTTACCTCTGCTACCCTTTCTTCCTTTTCTATGATCTCCAAGGAGGAAACCATTCACCTTCTTTCCTCATCCAAACTCACTGCCTGCTCCTCTGATCCTATTCCCATCTGTCTCCTCCTCCACTGTAGCCCCTTCCATCTCTCATATTCTCAACCTATCGCTCTCCATTGCAACTTTCCATGCAGCCTTCAAGCATGCTGTGGTCACTCCTCTCCTCAAAAAACCCTCATTAGACTCTACCTGTCCTTCTCACTATCAACCCATCTCCCTCCTCCCCTTTGTGTTTAAACTACTTGAATGTGCGGTTCACTGCCATTGCCTCAACTTTCTCTCCTCTCAAGCCCTTCTGGATCCTCTACAATCTGGCTTTCATTCTTTACATTCTACCGAAACAGCTCTTGCCAAAGTCTCCAGTGACCTGTTCCTGGCAAAATCCAAGGGCCTTTATTCGATCCTCATCCTTCTTGAACTTTCTGCTGTTTTTGACACTGTTGACCACAACCTTCTCCTTGATACCTTGTCCTCGCTTGGTTTTAAGGCTCTGTGCTATCCTGGTTCTCTTCTTATCTCTCCCATTGCTCTTTCAGTATTTGTTCTGGTGGATCCTCCTCTACAGCTATCACGCAGTCTTGGGTCCACTCCTTTTCTCTCTATATACCCAGTCCCTCGGTGCACTTATCTCTTTCCATGGTTTCAGTACCATCTTTATGCTGATGACTCCCAAATCTACCTCTCTACACCTGAAATTTCTCTGGCAATCCAGGCCCGGATCTCTGCCTGTCTTTCTGACATTCTTGCTTGGATGTCTCACTGCTGCTTGAAATTGAACATGGCCAAAACTGAGATTCTTATTTTTCCCCCTAAACCTTCCTCTCCCCTTCCTCCTTTCTCAGTCTCTGTGGATAACTCTCTACTCCTCCCTGTCTCCTCAGCTTGCAACCTTGAGGTTGTCTTTGACTCCTCTCTTTCCTTCTCCACACACATCCGATTGATAGCTAAAACCTGCCATTTCTTTTTCTACAACATCAACAAAATCCTCCCACTCCTTTCTGATCACACTACTAAGACACTTATCCACTCCTTAGTCACCCCCCATCTTGACTATTCTAACCTGCTACTTGCTTGTCTCCCCCTGAGTCATCTCTCTCCCCTTCAATCTGTTCAACACTCTGCTGCACGGCTAATCTTCTGCCAGCCTCATTGTGCTCATATTACCCCTCTTCTCAAGTCTCTTCATTGGCTTCCTATCCATTTCTGCATCCAGTTCAAACTTCTCCTGCTGACCTATAAGAGCATTCACTCTGCACCTCTTCACTACCACTCCTCTCTTATCTCTCCCTACACCCCTCCTTGGGAACGCCACTCTTCTGGCAAATCGCTTCTATCTGTGCTCTTCTCTTCTATTGCCAACTCCAGACTTCACTCTTTTCACCTTGCTGCTCCTCATGCCTGGAACAAACAACCTGAGTCTATACATTAGGCGTCTTCACTGACCCTTTTCAGGCTGAAAACTCACCTCTTCGCTGTCGCTTTCAGATCTTGACTCACCTAATGTCCTTTGTGTTTCCTTACCATTCCCCCTGGCTGTTTCCCATGTCTACAGCTACTGTGTTGTCTGTCTGTATTAGACTTTAAGTTCCGATGAGCAGAGACCGTCTTTTACATGTGTCTGTGCAGCGCTGCGTAAGCCTTGTAGTGCTATACAAATGTTCATTAGTAGTAGTAGGATTTCACTCTCTTCCAGGTCAGGAACCGCTATTTCTCCCCACAAATCAGGTGATTCTTCAAACGGGTCATCAGATACCTCCGAATGTACGGAATCTTGCTCTTCCCAAGTAGCTGCATCTAGCCTATGGTGCTTCGGAGGTGGTTCCTCCAGCTGTGTTCCAGTGCTCTGATGAAGCTCCAGCAAGTTGTCCTTCATTCTGCCCAAGGCTCTCCCTCCACACCCCCCCCCCCCCCGAACTGAGCTGTCTTCCAGACCCTGCTTTAAGCAGTAAGCCTGGTGTAGCAATAAAACAAAAACAACTGAAAAGGGCTATGCTGGAGTACGAGAAAAGGAGAAATGGAGGCTGCAGGAACCAAATCCTGTTCCCCACCTTTACTATGTAAAGAAATGGAGGCTGCTTTTAAAATGGCTGCGGTTCCTGCTGAAACCACGGGAACACGTGACTGAGAAGAGCCTGTCTCCGCCATAGACTTTGCAATTGCTTTCTCCCTCGAAGCCAGCATAGAATGGTCTAATACAGTCTCTGTAGTCTTACCCTCTATTTGGCAAGACCTGCAAAGACCGACTCTGAAACAAAGCTTCTTTTACTGCCACAGGCAGTACAATGGAGCTTGTCAGTCATCATGTCAGCAAAAAAGAGCGGGAAAACAAAAAACTTCCCTGAGTTGCCGCCGGAAAAAGAGAAAGGTACTAACCCTGCAGCCACTCAACGCACTGACAAAGGCAATAAATCAAGCTGACTCACCGAAGTAAACTGTGCCACGAAGAATTGCTGCTCTGTATATCTTTCATTTAGGCGAAAACTGCTTGGTCACCTTAGCTTAACTTCCAACCGCCAACCTCACCAGGAGAATCAACTCAAGATGGGATGGGGGAGAGGGACAAGAGACGAAGCGACACGGACCACTGGGTAATACCTCCATGGAACACAAACAATAGTGCTTTCCACAATCTCTTCTCTTGAGAATTAGGCTCTTAAGCTGTGCTTATAGCAACATTTCACTAGTTCTTATTTTTTTTTAAGTGCTAGGCACAGAAATTAGCAACCTAACAGAAAGAACAATAACAAAGGTCCAATTCTAATATTTTCCTTAAAATGTCTTATCAGTGGAGTCCAGAACTACACATAAGCTCCTCACCAGCTGCTAGAGACTGAGATACTGGTCTTGGAAGTGGAGCATAGAGCCCTTCTAGAGTGACATCACAAAGACCTGGCATGCACAGTCTCCAGCTGCTGGTTGGGGGAGATAACCCACATGTCTGGACTGGACTGGACTGGAGGGATGATAAGGAATAAAACCTGAATACATTTCACGTAGGCCCTCCTCTAGTCTGTCCCTACTGACGTGGCCTGTCGGCAGTTGGCAATAGTGTCAAAAATAAATACCACTTCATAGTTGCAAAAAAGACAATTGTCAATATACTGTCAGGTCAATATGCAAACCAGATGGTGAGCATCTTTCTTTAATGCTAGCCATGGTGTTTAAAAAAATACATTTATTCAGCATCTCCAGTTTGTTTGTTTTTTTCTAGAAAAAAAGTTGCCAGTGCTCAACCACTGTGTGTTCTTCTACGGTAGCCATGCCCTCTGGTTCTGCCTCCCAGAGTAACCACATCCCCTGCAACCAGCCACAGAGCATATGAAAAGGCAGAATGGCAAATATTGTACTAGTCCCTATAATTCCAACAGGCTTCTTATTGGGAAAAGAAAACAAAAAGAACTACATGTCAGCAGAATACATCGCCTTAGTCACATATGCACAGAACCTGAATAGGGTGTCACCAAATATAAAATAGGTAACCACAAGTCAGAGATAGAAATGCGTAGAGAAAAGCATTTCTTCCTGTACCACTATAAAATATTAAGATTTCAGCACATTTACATTCCCATATTCCCATGGCTGCGTTCCCTCAGTCACCGTGGGGCATTTAAAGAGGCCGATCATGGTGTTCCACGAGTGCATGCCAAAGAAGCGTGCCCAAGGAGTAGGATGTGCTCCTTGTTCAAGCTCCTTGGGGCAAGTCCGGGAGCGGTCTGAGCCTTACAAAGCCTATATCAGACACCTGCACTGCACTGTGAACTGCACTGCCCCTCCACTTAGCACACTGGGGCACCCACTCTAGTAAGTCTCCTCCTGTCCTTTTCTCCTGTGCCCGACTTATTCTTACTTGTGCAATTCTTCTATCATCTGCAAGGACCCCCCTGTCCCCATCTTATGTCTGCTATTCCCATTCACTGGACCTGGTGTCCTCCCCCCTTTCCTCCCTCGGCATATGATAGTGTATTCCAGGTCCTGGCTAAACTTATAATCTGTACCTCGCATCTACCATCTTACCTAGCAGCTCTCCTTCCAATCCCCTAGCCTGTCTTGCCCTGAGTCTTGCTTTGCTGAACTTCAGTCTGTGCATTCCAAAGCAGAACTCATACATGATGCTCTCCTACAGCATTCTCTCAATGCCCTGTTTCTCACAGAAACTTAGCTTTGCAATGGTGAGGTCCCTCTTCTCAACTGTTGCCTCCCTCCTGGCTACTCAGTTCTTTCTGTATCCCGACCGGATTCATCGGAGGGGGGGAGGGGGGCGGGGAGTTGCCATCCTCTTCCACTCCTTCCTCCCTTTTCAGGAGATATTCCCCCCAGCCATCCACTATCCAGAGGCACTGCTACTGCACTAGGACTCCACTCCTCCCAGCCACTACCTTCTCTGTGTCCACTTGTCTGTGCGTTCGGATATCTGGGACTCTCTTTTTCTTATGCTTTCGGAGGTTTCTCTCTCCTACATGTAGCTGATGATCTTGGATGACTTCAACATC
This sequence comes from Ichthyophis bannanicus, assembly GCA_033557465.1. Classification (NCBI taxonomy): domain Eukaryota; kingdom Metazoa; phylum Chordata; class Amphibia; order Gymnophiona; family Ichthyophiidae; genus Ichthyophis; species Ichthyophis bannanicus. Next base: position 1,599,670,639 of record CM066031.1, read on the forward strand.
CATGTCGATTCCCCTTCCAGGCCAAGAGACAAAATTTTTCTCACCTATCTTTCTGACCTTTCCCTTTGTCAACATGTCCGTTCCCCTACCCACATTGCTGGACATGTCTTAGATCTCATTATTACTCCATCCTCCTCTCCTGTTGCCCCCAACATGGTCTCGACCCTCCCGCTTCCCTGGACAGACCATCACTGTGTGTTCTTCTCCCTTTCTTGTCCACTTAATACAATGGAAGTATCATCTGTCTCTAGGCAACCACTGCTACAACGTCATATTCTCCCAAGCAACCTTCCACTGCTGACTGTTTCCTTCCGATTTTGCATCATTACCAACCAACACCCACGTACAAACATGACACACAATTCTTTGTAATCACCTTAATAAATTAGCACCCCCTTCAATCGTTCTGCCATCAGCACCTGTCTTTTCATCATCTGGGGTTCAACCCTGATCTCTTTCTTCTCCACGACTATCTCCACAGAGCTGAACATCTCTGGAGTTATCATCCCTCACATGATACCCTATCACACTTCCACTACTGTCGGCGTCACTACAAGCAAGCAACTCACATGACCAAGAAATCATACTATTCTGCTTTCATTTAATCTTCCACTAATTCCACTAGGCAGCTTTATTCCATATTCCGTTTGCTCTCCTTCCCCCATATCCCCCTGACCACATCTACTTGTGTGCCCCTCCCTGACCTAGGCCACCTAGCCATCCATTTCTCAGAGAAGATCTCTACCCTCCGTTCCAGCCTCCTGGGTAGTTAAGAGCCCCTACCAGAATCCTTCTCCACCCCTCTCCCACGTTTAGTCCTCATTCCAGCCCATTACTTCAGCTGCTCTGACCAAGGCACTATATTGCTCTTAAAGAACCACGTGTCCTTCTGACCCCATCCCTTCACAATGGATCATTGAACCTTCCTTGGCTTTACTTCCATTTGTACTTGCCATTTTCAACTCCAGCCTTACTTTGGTACATTTCCCTCTCTTTGGAAACACGCCACCACCCGTCCTATCCTTAAGAAACCTTCCCTGCCCCCCAACATCCTGGCAAACTGGCATCCTTTTTCCAACCTGTAACCTTACCTAAATTCTAGAGAAATTAGTTTTTGTACAACTCTCCTCCCACCTTGACTCCACTCATGCTCTGCACTCCCGCCAGTCATGTTTTCGCTCAGGTAACAGCACAAAAAACATTATTCTCTCGTTACTCAATGAAGTTCACGTTGCACATGATAATAGTGACATTTCACTTGCAGTTTCTCTATACCTCTCATTGGCTTTTGACTTGGTGAATCACTCTAGTCTGCTCTCTCGCCTTCATGACTATGGATTCTGAGTCTCCGTCTTTCTTTGGTTTCAGTCTTTTTCTCTCATTGCTCCTTTGCTGTGAGTTATGGGGCAAATATGTCCCCCGACTATCCCTCTCACTTATGGTGTCTCCCACAGATCTGCACTGGCCCTTCTCCACTTTAACATCTTCCTGACCCTGCTTGCATCAGCTTGAATCAGGAGCCATTCAAGGCAGAACATAGCTGCAACTGCTGTCAGGCCAGGGCAAATCAGTAGGGGCTGACTAGGGAAGGGATTAAGTGAGTTTCTGCATGGGTTGGGAAGGCCCAGGTTGTATGCAACAGCAGAAGCAAGGCCACTGGCAGCCTACAGTAGCAGCAGCAGCAACGCAAGAGTCTGGTGGTTGGGATGATCCAGCATGGTCAATTGGGGGACACTGTGGTTGGGAACAGCTTGATGGGAGCCTGGCTGCTACTAGAGAATTAGTGACCTGTACCTTAAAAATGTCATAGGTCACCACACTAGTTCAGGCAAGTTATATTTGCAGACAGCTGCAGGCAAAAATGGTATGGAAGCAGCCAGCAGGTGTTGCAGCTTGTCTGAAGTTGTGCATGTGCAGGCAGGGCTGGGGCATTTTGGGACGGTGATAAAAAAGGTGCCTATATTATGCAGCAACATGCATCACTATACAGACAGGCGGTGGCATTGGATACATGTAGACTACAATTGCTGCCAGCAACTATATTTCAAAGAGAAAATTCACCGATAAAGTCCCCAAATTTTAAACTCTTTTTGTCGGAGTATACTAGGGGAGGAATGAAACTGTTATTCATCCACACCTGCCGATAAACTCCTTTTATTCATAAATAGGTCCACCTCAGTACTTTAAACATTTTACATGCCACTTATCTGAAACAAGTCACAGTTGAAGTTGTAGTTGAAAGCAAATTGTCCACACCGTTGCCTCCAGAAAAGAAATTCACACGACGTGCACGTTTCGGGAGCCATTCCCTGTCTCAAGTGCCTTTACTAGCCATGTTCATGTTTGTACTCCAACAAAAAAGAGTTTAAAATTTGGGGACTTTATCGGTGAATTTTCTCTTTGATATAATTGCATTCACTGTAGTAGGGTTTGTTCAGATTGAGCAACTATATTTCAGCATCTATCCAAATAGCTAAGCAGTTTAATTTAAGACAGCCTTTTTGCTAGCCTGTATTAATCTGCTTAGCTATACAGACGTGACCGAATATCTTCTCTGCACATATAGTTAGGTGGAGCGCCCACCCTCTGCCTCTGCACGATCCAGATAGTGCCAGAGCATTCAAAGCAGGCTTATCCAAACTCAGTCCTCAAGGACCCCAAATAGACAAGGGGGAATATTCAAAGGCATTTAAATGCTTAGTGCCAGTCAGTGTACATGGGTGCTGCCTCTACAAGCCCCAGTGCTAATTGATTAGCATTGGGGCATACTAGGGGTGTTCTAGGGTGGCATCTGTTGCTAGCTGGCAGCGGCAATATTGAGCCATTGTCAGGTTAGTGACACATGGTGAAAATCAGGCGCACGATACACTGGTCTAGCTTTTGCTGCAGAAGCTAACCGGGCAGTGGCTGAATATTGTCGTGGCCTGGTTAGTTTTTCAGCAATCTAGGCAACCCAGATATTCAATGCCGGAGCATGGTTTAAAGTTCATCTCTGGCGGTTAGGCATTGCAGAAGTGCTAGCTGCCTGCGCTGAATATCAGGCCTCAGACTTTTAGGATATCCCTAATAATGTGCATGAGAGAGTTTTGCATATAGTGGAAGTAGTACACATGCTAATCTATGTCATGCATATTCCCTAGGGCAGGCCTGACAAATTTTGTTTGGATTTAGGGGCCAGTCCAAAATCTTATGAGCTAGTGGCTGTTACTTCTTTGCTCCCTCCACAACCCCCCCCCCCACACCCCCGTTGTCTCCATTCTCCATTGATATTCCTCCATTTGCAAACCCATACATGTCTGGGGAGGGTGGAAGAGTTTGAAGAGCAATGATAAACTGTGTCAGCAGGGATTCGATCTCTCACAGGCCAATAGAAGGGTTTTTTGCCATGATCACGGCTTTCTTCTTTTCTTCTGCCTGTGGTAAAGGGGATCCCCGTGGGCAGCCAGTTACTATCCAGACTGAGATCATGGCCTTTCCCGCCTATTCTGCCCATGGAAGATCGGATCCCCATGGGCAGACAGAAGAGGCAGTGGCATACCAAAGGTGGGGTGATAGGTGCAGCACTACAAATTGATCCACATTGAAGATAATTTTTAGAGAATTCTAATGCTTAGAATTTAAGGCCGTTTATTGTCTGACTGGAAGTACTCTTTGTATGAAACAGTAAGTTTTTGACATCAGTGGCCTATGACTTAACTTATATTAAATAGCACACTCTGCAGCTACAATGAACATCATATCTGTGTGTGAACTGTGCACCAGTACTGACTCTGCTACCCATCAAAATCAAGACATGGCCATAAAACACATTTATTTATTTATTATTATGAAAAATCTTATATACCACTATTCCTGAAAAACTCTTTCAATATGGTTTAAAACATTAAAATCATATAATACATAAATAAATCATCAAATCATAAAAATAATAAAATATACTACTTCCCAAATTGTGCCCAATAGTTCTCTGAAATTACCTCTCATATCTAATCCCTGCCTGTCCTTACAGCACCATACCTCGGTCCTCCTATTTCATCCAATTTAGCCCAGAAACAAAAATGTTTCCAATTCCTTCCTAAACATTATCAGACTTTGCTTCTGCCATAGTTCAGGGGGTATTTTATTCCATAAAGTGAAAATCCCTGATTGATGAAAATGCTCTCATCAATCAAGGATTTTTAAAAGGCCCGCCTGACTCGAAGACAAGGTCCTCCCTGGTTGATACCTTTCTATTCGCCCTGTCAGATATGTTGGTCTTCCTGTTTGAAGAACCTTAAAAGTCAGAGTCAACACCTTGAACTGTATCCGCACCCAGATGGGGAGCCAATGGAGCTTCTTCTACACATCCTGCACAGACTCTCTCTTACCACGGCCAGGTAGCACCCAGGGGCAGTAGAATACCCTGCTGACTGGAGGGGCCAAACAAACCAATCTCCAGTTCTGCTTCCAAGCTCTCTATTTCTAATGCTGTGTTGGGCAAAATATCAGTAGGACCTGTGGCCCATCCCTCTCCGCTGCCTATGGCATCCTAGCCCCCCTCTTTCCACCAAAATGGATTTGAACATTTACCTGTACGTACAAAGAGCATATATTTTGGGTGTATGCAGCATATTGAATAGACAACACTTAACTGTATTTAGAAATGCTGAATCCTCTTATTGGATCAGTTTAATATGCCTCCCTTCATGATTCCGCTGTAGCAGTATCTAGTAATTAATATATTTTTCCTTTATATTATATTACTGGGTAAGGTTTCACTGGAATACTATATAACATTTTACACTTTTCAAAAGGTCCAATGTGCAAGGGCAACTAAACAATTCTCAATCTAAGTATTTTAAAAGCAATTTTTCAGTGTAATATTTGATGATGGGTTTTAGCTGTGCAGAAGCAGTTTATTTGAAAGGTAATTTGTTGGAAGATGGTATTCACACATAATGGAGTATTCTACTGTGATGGATTGAATGTGACTTCATCTACAAGGGATTGCTCTCCTGAAGTCAACAGAAAGTGGAAATAAGTCATTAAGAGAAAATTATGTATATTTAAATCATTTATATGTTAAGCTCTTTTTGAGGTTCCCAATTATCGAATCATCAGATCCATTGTTGATAGATTTTGTATTTGTGGTAGAACTACATTTATGCTTTCCCTCATAGCCTTTGAGCCTCCCACCAAGATCCTCAAAAGGCACTTTCCTTCTCCATAATACTCTGTTAGCTTGCCTCCGAATGGCTGCAGCCTTCTATGAGTATCAATGAAGAAGTTTGTTTCTTGTTTCCCTTTCCTAATAGCTGCTAATGATTTGGCAGTTCTCCAGGTCATGCTCACGAGTCACTGCTTGGGTACACTGGAACTACAGGAACTTGAAAAATCTTGGGAATGAGATTAGAGGAAGCTCCGCAGCATGACCCGTTAATCCTAGGTCACATCCTTTCAGGTTGTTAGTGCAGTCTGTAAAACAAGCAGGGTGAGTAAGCACCTGCGCAAACTCTGAATTTATCACTCTGAGTTTTGAAATAGATCCACTGTATAATGAAGGCAGTACCGGTAAGCAATGGAGGTCCACCTGCTGTTTTGAAAAGACCATCTGGTTGCTGTGCTCCTTATCAATATGTTTTATTGCCAGAAACGCTAAGCCCCTAAAGCAGTGACATGAAACCTGCGGGCAAGTCGTGACAAAATTTTACATTTTCTGACCTCTAAAGTTTACTCGACAGCACAGCATAGCAGCATAAAGCACAACATTGATTGTGGGAATGAAAGAGAAATGCTGGCAAACCAAACCTTTTTTGCAATGAGCTAGGATTGTGCTTTCAGTTTTGCTACAATTTTAAGATACAGTTTTGAAGCTTTGTGATTGAAGCAGCGAGCAGCACTACGTTCTTTTGGTATATGACTAAGCATTTTTATGGTGATATGTAGCAATGGATGCATCTGCACACATTTTTGGACTTTTGAAATTTCTTGATGGGATATTTTAATTAATAAAGTATAAAACACAGAAAAAAGGAAAAGAAGATAAAATATATTAATGAGAGATTCATAAATAAGATTTGGACATTTTGTGAGTGAAACAGAGCTGATGATGGATAAGGGGGGGCCACAGGTAGAATAAGACAGACACAGGAAATTTTGTATACAGTTAGCCCCCGGCCCCATTCTGGTGGCTCTTTCACTTTCATTTTTATATTTGTGTTGATACTTGATATTTATCTTTCTTTGTCTTTATTAGAGCTTTTGACAGACCGCTTAGGCAAGAGCATTGAAGTGGTGTACATTACAAATGACTACTGGAAGAGGAAAAGGAAAGGAATGCTATTTTTGACTGGACAGAAAAGAGAGACAAAGGAGGAACAGCAAAGAGCAGTGGCTCCTAAGAGGGGAATGGGGAAGATAGGCAGAAGAAGAGAGGAACGCAAGGAAAGGCTTTATCATGGAGGTGGTACAGGGAGGTTGAAAGCCAGTTGGTAGAGAGGGGTTTTCAGTGCAGTTTTGAATCTGGGAAAGGAGGACTCAGAGTGAACAGTGAGGGGAAGGGAATTCCAGAGTGCGGGACCCAGGAAAAAGAAAGCGGAACAGCGGGTGCGTTCAAGATGAGCTAATGAAACAGAGTGAAGGGCCAGCCGGTGCTTATGGAGGGAGTGCAACAGCCGGGATGGGACCTGGTGGTAAAGATCTGTGAGGGACTCAGGAGTGGAGGTATGAATGGTCCTGTGGACAAAAGTAAGAATTTTGTATCGGATTCTGTAGGGCACTGGGAGTCAGTGTAGGCAAGTAAGTAAAGGAGAGATGTGGTCGAAGCGGGAGGAAAATGTGAGAATACGAGCAGCTGTGTTATGGAGCAATTGAAGCCTAAGGAGACTATATTGAGGAAGGCCAGCATAGATGATGTTGCAATAATCAATCCTAGAGACAATGAGGGAGAGAAGGAGGGTGGTCAGTAAGGCCGGAGTAAGGAAAGGATGGATGGTTCGAACCTGACGGAGGTGGTAGAAGGACCAGCGGGAGACAGAAGAGATATGCTGAGTGAAGGAGAGGGAAGAATCAAGAATGATGCTGAGGTACCTAAAGGAGGGGAATAGAGGGATAGGAACTGAGGAAAGTAAAGGGGCCAGGGAGGGGGAAGGGGCCCTGAAGGCGATCCGAGTTGCAGTGGATTAGGAGGGGTTCAGGCGCAGGTAGTTATCAGTCAGCCAGTTATGAATGCAGGCCAGACAGTTATTGAGTGAAGCAAAGTCAGGAATAGAGGAACTAGTACAGAAGAGAAGAATAATATCATCTGCATAATAGTATGCGGAAATGGTGATTGCTGTATGAGGAGAGCAAGTAGGACTAAAAAGACATTGAAGAGAAGAGAGGATAGGACAGACTCCTGAGGGACACCACAGGTCAGGGGCCAGGAGTGTGAGACAAAGGAGGCAGCCTGGACAGAAAAAGTGCAGCCAGTGAGGAAAAACTGAAACTATTTCCATGGAGTGTCAGAGATACCAAGGTCAGATAGACAGATAGACAGAAGGGTATGATGATCGACCAGGTCGAATGCAGAAGAGAGGTCCAGAGAAACAACAATAGTGAAATCCCTGTGATCGTGTGTGGTGTGAAGCTTATTCAAGAGTGAAAGCAGAACGAACTCCGTGCTGTGACTGGCCCAAAAGCCAGATTGACATGGGTGCAATGCATTGATGGAGGTGAGGTGAGAGGACAGCTGTGCAAAAACAAATTTCTCAAGTAGCTTAGAGAAAAAGGAAAGGTTTGAGACAGATTGCCAATTACCGAGAATGGAGGAGTAAGAGAGGGCTTTCTAAGAATAGGGCAGCCAGCGCATGCTTCCAGGAGGAGGGGAAACAACCGGTGGAAAGACTAGAGATAAGCTTCAGAAGAATGGAAGAGAGAACAGCAAGAGAAGGGCTAGAAAGCCACTTAGAAGGGATCCTTTTTTGAGGGAGACTTTTTTAAATACAACTGTGAAAGGGAGGAGTGGCCTAGTGATTAGGACATGGTACCTCAGGGCTGGGGGTTCAAGTCCTGCCTGGGGACAGCTATCTCAGGCAGAAGGGACTGAGGTTTCTAGTCCTATAGACACTGCTTGTGGCCTTGGGCAAGCCACTTAACCCTCTGTTGCCTCAGGTACACATAGATTGCAAGCCCTTTGGGGACAAAGGAATGTATCCAGTACCTGTTTGTAGTGATTACATAATGTAAACTGCTTTGATTGAAGGATAACAAAGATACCGTTGAAGATCCCCAAAAAGATTTTTTTCTCCCTTATTTTTTGTCAGACATAGATCACACGGAGAAGGCACTGAAAACCAAACTCCAAATGCGATACATCTCCCTTTTATTCAACCATATAGGTTCAAACTTTTTCCATCTTAAATAGGCTGTGCACTTTAACAGATTAAAAGCATACAGTACTTATCTTGTAAGCCCACGCGACGTGCACGTTTCGGGGGATGATCCCCCCTGTATCAAGCGCTCCAAAACTCAACTCTAAAGAAACCAATATCCACCAAAGCTAATTTCACCTTCCTTATCGTCCCTCCAGTCTAGTTCCAGACCTCTGGGGATGTAACAGAGCAGTGAACACTTTAATGGGAGGGACCTGCCAGACCAGCCTGAAGCACTGCCGATCCAAATCCAGCATCCCCCTGCGCTTGCACATCAATCCTGTAATGTTTAACAAAGGAAGACAATGACGACCATGTAGCCACCTTACAAATCTCTACCGCTGGTACTAAACTGAACTCTGCCCAGGAAGCTGCCTGAGCCCTAGTCGAATGAGCTCTTAAGCCCTTTGGAATGGCCTTGCCCTTCAAGATATACGCCAACGCAATAGCCTCCTTGAGCCATCTTGCAATTGAAGACTTAGACACCAACTCACCTTGCTTTGGCCCTCCAAACAAAACAAACAACCTGTCAGTTTTGCGGAAGGAAGCTGTTCTCTGCAAATAAACTCTTAACACTCAACTTACATCCAACCGATGCAATCGACCTTTGTCCTCATCCTTGCCACCTCTCTCGAACACTGGTAAGGATACGACCTGATTCACATGAAATATGGACACCACCTTTGGTAAGAAAGAAGGAACTGTTCTCAAAACCACCTTCTTTTCATAGAAGGTCAAGAAAGGCTCCCTACAAGATAAGGCCTGCAATTCCGAAATTCTTCTTGCCGAAGAAATAGCCACCAGAAACACCACTTTAAGCATAAGATCCTTCAAAGTTGCTTTAGCCAATGGCTCAAAAGGCGCCCCTATCAACGCGTCCAACACCAAGTTGAGATCCCAGGTCGGTACCGGTACTCTACACGGTGGTCTCAAAAGCGCCGTTACTCTTAAGAATCTTCTAACATCGGGATGTGCCCCAAGCATCATCCCCTGCACTTTACCACGATAACAAGAAAGCGCTGCTAAGTGAACACGTAGCATAGCTGCTGCCAGACCTTTATCAAAATCATCCTGAAGGAAGGAAAGAATTTGCGGAATAGAAGCCCTTAATGCCAACACCTGCTTCTCCATGCACCATGACTCAAAAAGACGGCAAACTTGAATATACACCACTGAGGTAGATCTACGCTGGGATCTCAACAAAGTCGAAATAACTACCGATGAGTAACCCTTGGCCATCAACTTTGCCCTTTCAAGAGCCAAGCCATAAGCAAATACCAATCCACTTGAGGCATATTCAATGGGCCCTACAGCAGCAGATCGTTCCTGACCGGCAATTTCCACGGAGGCTCCACCAGGAGACACACTAGGTCGGCATACCACAGCCTTCTTGGCCAAATAAATGTTTACTAAATAAATCTGGTGCAATTAGGATCACGAGACCCTTGTGCCTCTCTATGCGTTGCAGCACTCGACCGATCAACACCCACGGTGGAAACACGTACAGGAGCTGATCCTCCGGCCATCTCTGAATCAGGGTATCCAACCCCTCCGACATCCTCTTTCTCCTTCTGCTGTAAAATCTTTCTGCCTTTGCCGACTCGAACGTCGCCACGAGGTCCATGACTGGAGGCCCCCAACGACGTACCAATAACTCGAACACCTCCTGGTGCAGTACCCACTCTCCTGGATGCACCTTGACTCTGCTCAAAAAATCACTCCTGCTATGTGAGCTGCCGATAACGCTTCCAGGTGCAACTTGGTCCAAACAAGAAGCTCTTATGCCTTTTCTTTGAGAGCCACGCTAGTTGTGCCCTCTTGTTGACTGATGTAGGCCACTGCTGTGGCATTGTCCGACATCACACGAACCGCTTTGCCTTGTACTAACTGCTGAAACTCTCTTAGGGTTACAGTGACCGCCCGTAATTTTAACCTGTTGATTGACCATTTCTTCTCCAGTTTGGTCCACTGATCTTGGGCAAATTGCCTTTCGAAGTGTGCCTCCCAGCCGAACAGACTTGCATCCATTGTCAGCGGTCTCCAATCCGGCAACTCCAATGGCATCCCCTTTTCTAAACATCCCGGAGCCAGCCACCACTGTAATGACTGCCTTGTCTGCAATGGACAGATCAGCTGCTGGGATAACTGATCTGACTGATGCGCCCATCTCCTGAGGAGAACTCTCTGCAATGGTCGCATATGTGCTCTCACCCACGGCACCAACTCTAGTGTGGCTGCCATTGTTCCCAACAGTTGTAAATAATGCCATGCCAACAGAGCCCTTTTCTCCAAGAAATCTCACACCAGCTGTCTTAGCCATAGGGCCTTGGAGTGTGGGAGAAACACCCTGCCCCTCTTTGTGTCGAAGCAGGCCCCCAAGTACTTCAACTCCTGTGATGACTCGAACTTGCTCTTCTCCACATTCACTACCCATCCTAAACTGCAGAAACTGTACCACTCGGAGGATAGCTCTCTCGCTTTCACTCTTTGACTTTGCTCGAATCAACCAATCGTCCAGATAAGGATGTACCAATACCCCTTCCCTGCGCAACGCCTCCGCCACCACCACCACCATCACCTTGGTGAAGGTGCGCGGCACAGTTGCCAAACCGAACGGTAATGCCTAGAACTGAAAATGTCCCATGGGGACTGCAAAACGCAGGTACTGTTGATGTTCCAATCGGATCGGTATATGCAGATATGCCTCCGAGAGATCTAGCGAGGTGAGAAATTCTCCCTGTCTGACTGCTACTATGACAGAGCTCAGCGTTTCCATGCGAAAGTGCGATACTCTGAGACACTGGTTTACACTCTTGAGGTCTAGAATTGACCTTAAAGAGCCCTCCTTTTTTGGCACCACAAAGTATATTGAGTATCAACCGGATCCGCACTGGTCTACCAGAACTGGTACTACTGCCTGGAAAGCTAGCAACTTTTCCAAAGTCTCTCAAACTGCCTGCAGCCTTGACTTTGTCCGGCATGGAGATAGAACAAATGCTTCTCGCACTGGTCGTTGGAATTCTAGGGCGTAACCTCTTTGAATGACCTCCAACACCCATTGATCTGATGTGATTTGGGCCCAGGCAGGATAAAAATCCCTTAGTCAACCCCCCACGGGCACTAATCCTGCCTGGACCCCCCTCACTTCATTGCGACTTCTTGAGGTTCAAGGAAGAGGAGGCTCCAAAACCTCTACCCGCTCTTCTGAACCCTCGAAACCCCTGGGACCTATAATTAAAATGCCCTCTCTGAAACTGACCGAACCTCGCCGGTTGAAATCTCTGAAATTCCCTTTGCTGGCTTCTAGAAGGTACTAGAGGACGACCCTGCTTCTGCTTATCCTCCGGCAGCCCACCTCCTTTAGACTCTCTGAGGTCCTTAACCAACTTTTCCAAATCCTCCCCAAAAAGGAGTTTACCTCGAAAAGGGAGCTTAGCTAGCCTTGCCTTAGAAGCTCCGTCTGCTGCCCAGTTACGCAGCAACAGATATCTGATGCCATACTGATGCCATACTTTTTGCAAGACCGCGAATGAGGTCATATTGTATATCTGCCAAATAAGCTGCCCCCGACTCCATTTGGGCCGCTTCTTCAACCACCTCAGCTTCTTGGTCCCCCTTCATCTTTTGGGACCAACGCAGACAAGCACTTGCCACCCATGTCCCACAAATGGAAGCATGCATGGAAATCGCATTGACCTCAAAGACTTGTTTCAACATGGTATCTAAATGCCTATCTTGCGCATCCTTAAGGGCAGAACTGCCCTCCACAGGAATCGTTGTCTTCTTAGTAACTGCCGAAACTGCTGCATCTACCTTGGGAGATTTGAAAAGGTCCTTATCCGGTTCCTTCAGCGGGTAAAGGCGCGACATCACTCTGGAGCCTTTCATCCCCGCTTTTGGCGTATCCCATTCTTCCTGAATCATTTCCCTAAACACTCTATGGATTGGGAAGGCTCTCTGGGACTTACAAACCGCCTGTAACAGCGGATCCTCCAAACAGGAATCCGCCGCCTGCTCCGCTGCTGGCATGTTCAGCGCTTTCAGTGTCTCCGAGATCAGAGCTGACAACTCCTCACACCTGAAGACCCTAATAACCCATACTTGATCCTCTGGCTCTGCTATCTCGCCTTCCTCCAGGTCCATCTCCATGTCCGAATCATCCAAAACGTCCGATTGATCTTCCGACTCCATGGCCTGTTCTGTCTTGTCTTTCCCTAATCTAGGCTTTTTGAACGGAACGCTATCAGTTCCCCCTTCTAGGGGAGCCCCCAAGCGCTTCCCTCGGAGCTCTTCCTCTGCTTCCTCAGACCCCCGTTTCCCAATAGCCTGTTGAAGCAGTGCCATAAAGTGCTGGGAGAAAATCGCCGCCAGCCCCCCCTGCAACAAATACTGTGAACTGGCGGCCTCTGGTGCCTTGGAAGGTCCCGGCGTAGGCTCCGGAGGAGGCCCGGCAGGTGAAATGGGCTCGGGAGAGCCAGAAGCTTTTTCCTTAAGAACCTGTCATTCCGCAGCTTCCCCCCCTGCCGCAGCTTCCTGCATACAGGCTCTACACACACCCTCCTCCGAAACTGTCCGTCTCTTGGCCCCACACATCACATACTGAGGCCTAGAAGGCATAATGATAACAGTCAAGCTCCAAAAACAGACCTGACAGAGAAAAAATTTAAAAGACTTTTTTTTTACACGTGTCTCAAAAATCACAGCCCAAGACTGCCTAATTCATCTAATCTGAGCAGTCCTTCACTATCGAATATTCACCCTCGAAACCCGAAGAAAAAGGCCCCTTCACCTTTTTCCTGCGCGTCTGCTGCATGGCTCTGGCCTGTCAGCCCTCATCCGCTTGCCCTCTCAGCCGCGCTGCTCCCTCAGAGGCTGCACGCGGTCTGAGCCGCGTCTCACTGCCGTACTCTCCGAAGAGATCTGAATCACCCCCGGATACCCGTGCATAGTCCCGCTCACCTCATACTGTGCCGCAGACCACAAGGGACGCCTCTTCAACTTCTTTTGCTTCAGCGAGCACCAGCGCGGCTCCGGGAGACCGGCAGCTTTAATTTACTCTGCCTCGCGTCTCACTCTCCTCCACGGCTCCTCACCCGATTCGCGGGTTCGGGAGCCGGAGGCCACAGCAACTACTCCCTCACACTTCCCTGAGCATTGGTACCTCCAGGGAGGGGGGAGAGAGGGGGATAGCGTCAACCTGCAGCACTGCCCAAACAGTTCTGACAGAGAGGGAACCTGCTTTTCCAAAATGTTTTAAAAAGGATATAATCCCCCTTTTTTTTAAGCCAATTAATTTTAACTAAGCTCCACTAACTAACTAATCCTACACTTCCTTAATCATTCCTCCAGTGAGCCCCGAACCTCTAGGCTCACGACTCCTCCAGCTGCTTGGAGACTGAGATTACTGGAGCAGGAGGGTGGTCCCTGGACTACTTATACTGGTGTCACCAAAAAGGGTGACATGCTCAGTCTCCAAGCTGCGAGAGGAGGTGCTTAAACCCAGAGGTCTGGGACTAGACTGGAGGGATGATAAGGAAGTTAGGATTTAAGAAAAAGGTTAAGGTACCAACCAGAAGAAATCTAAACACACATTCCTGTGTTCTGCCTCACCTATCTCATCCCTTTTCCCTGTACCTACAAGTAACTGTGCTCTGAAACCTATGTACATACATGTAGTCACAGAGTGGAGAGCAAGTTTCAGCCCGGAGAATTTATGCATTTTGTTTCCACTCTCTCTGTTTCATATTAGAAGCTCCAAAGAAAAGCAAATGTCATTTTATGCTATTTCTACTTAAATTTGAAAAGCAATACTGCACTTAAATCTCTCTAGATTTATACCCTGGATGTACTAACTGAAAAATCTCAGTCTGTGGCCTTTAGTCTCACTCTTTGGGGCAATAAATCTTACTCTTTGGTATGGCCTGCCACTTGTATCTCCACCTTTCTTAATTATATCCGCCTACAATCCACCGAGTTTTGGGATTTTTCCCCAAACATGGCCCTCGTTTTTATCTTAAAGACAATTATGTATTTTATTTATTTGTATGTTTTATCTGCTATCTTAACTAGATTGTACCCTTCAAGAAGCCAGTACCATTTCCTGTGGGTCTCTGCACACTACTGCATACATCTGGAATGCACTATACAAATTAATTATAATAATAACAATAATAATCATTTCCTCTTTGAAATCTGCATCACCCTTCAAGGCAGTTCTTAAGATACTGTTTATATTTTACTTCTTATCTTCAGACTCCTTTTAAGGACCTATTAGTCTTACAGACTTCTTAATCCCCAACTAAATTTATCAGCTGATGACTGCAGCCAAGGGTTCAGCTAAATTAAACTTGTCCCAGGCAGGGTGTATCATATATCTTTAGATAAGGGGAGTGACCCGGCTATTAAGTGCAAAGATGACCCAGCCCCAGAGCTTTCCCTTCCTGTTGAAGATTTTTCTTTTTTGTTTTTCCAGTCTGAAGTATTGAAATACAGTGTTAAGAGGCCAGGCTACTGCTCAGGTTAAAGCAAATCTCTTTTTTTCCTGGCTTTAAATATTGTGTAATAGTAACTTAGTGGTTAGAGCAACTGCCTAGTACCCAGAAGATCAAAGATTCAATTCCTGCTGTTATACCTTGTGACCCTGGGCAAGTCACTTTACCTTCCATTGCCTTGGAAGAAAAGGTCTGGCAATCTACTTCCAGCAATACGTTGCCAAGAAAACACAGAGGCAGCTGGGTCACCAAGAGTCAGCACTGACTTGACAGCACTAAAAAAAATCATTGTGCACTGCAACTTAATTCAGATTATCATTCATGTTGTGTGACTTGCTTCAGGTATTGTAGCCTAATGGAGAACAATGATCTTCTGAGGCTGTAAATTTCATGCATCACTAAAAGAGACCTGACATTTCTTGTAATTAATGCAAAGAAGCTCTTTCCTCAAGCCATAATCCCTTCTGCAATGAAAATCAATTATTTCTGTATACTGTAATTATTATTTATATTTATATACCACAGGTCCAATAAACTGCTTTGATAAGCGACGAGAATATACTGTAGCTATTCAATCAAATCACAATTGTTTTCTATTCTTTAAGATTTTATATTTTGCTTTCAGCCCATGTGATGCTGATCCTTTCAGGCTAGTGCTCAGCGCTCCTCTGTAACTGGCAGAGGTTGCCACAGTAGCAGCAGTCATCTTTCCACCCTCTGCTGCATGCCCTGCTCGCACTGTCTGACAGGGAACTCAAAAGTAAGTCTTTTAGATCACAGTGCTTTGCGCTGCAGCTGAAATCGCAAGGCTGGCTGAGTGAACTTGTTTTTATTTCAACAGTGCCATGCTGTGGGCTGCCAAAAGCAATGGCTAACCGCTACAGTATCGTGCCAAGAAAATCATGGTCACGTGGTGGGCTGTGATTCCAATAGTCTGAAAACAGATAAAGCATGTACCACCACCACCATCATTCAACATACAACATGTATAACTTCATTAGCATTGAAATGGCACCTTTTACTTATTGTACCCTTGATCAAATCAAATATCCATGCTGGGGTCCTCTGCCCTTGAGTGGAAAGAACATCTAGCATTATTTCAGAGCTTCCTTTCTATTGAAAAAGGTTCACCTCCTGTGAATTTATGCCCTGGAGATATTTAAATATCACTATCATATCTCTATCATAGTCTAGAGTTTGGAAGCTAAAACCAAATATTAAAAACTAGAAGGCCACGCATTTGGGGTGCAAAAACCTAAGGAAAAAGTATTTTTAAAATATCCCAAAATACCTTCTTGGACTTTCAATTTAGGCAACCTGTTATAAAATTCAACTATCGGTGTTGAAATAAGGGCAAATCAATGTGTATATCTGAATAGAAAATCTACTTATGCTGTTTTACTCTTCTGCATTTAACATAACAGTACCTCCAGTTAGGCATCTTTTTGATTCAGCTAAAAGTAAGAAGGTTGTGAAAACACACACATACAGTGCCTTGTGAAAGCATAGTTACTCACCTGTAACAGGTGTTCTCCAGGGACAGCAGGAATCAGTCCTCACTTATGGGTGACATCGGCACCGACGGAGCCCGCGCGGAGCAATTCCCAAGCTTTCAAAGAAAGCCTTTGGGATTGTTGCCACGCATGTGCGGTCCTCTTCCCACCCAAGGGTGCCATCCTGCTCAGTCAGGTCCCTTAGCTCAAGCCCTACCAAGCAGATGGCAAGGGAAGGACAAAAATCCAGCATCAAGGGAGGTGGGAGGGTAGCAGAAGCCGATGTCGAAGGAGCCCGAGTCCTCGGGTCCCCGGGGCAAAAACCCTTGGTAGCCATCGAGAAGGGTCAGAGGAGAGGAGTTGCTTATACCCTGAACAGATTATGGAGTACAGCCTGGCCGAAGAAGATGTCCTGATGGGACTCCCTCTCCAGGCAGTAGTTTTCAGCGAAGGTATTCACTGAAGCCCAGGTCGCAGCCCGGCAGATGTCCGTCAGCAGCACTGAATGCAACGAAGCTACCAAAGCTGTCGCCTTTGCTCAGATGACGTGCACGGTAACCCGCCGAACCAACAGGGTGCCCGCTTTCGCGTGAGCGAAGGCGAAACAATCTGAACCCAGACAGAAAGGGTGTGTTTTGTGACTGCCTGCCCCAGGTGATTGGGATCGTAGGTCACAAAGAGCCGGCCAGACTTGCGATGAGGCTGGGTGCACTGCAGGTAGAAGGAAAGGGCCCTCTTGCAGTCAAGTGTGTGCAATACCACTGATGCCTGGTCGGCATGAGGTCTCGGGAAGAAGGTCGGTAAGACTATCTCCTGATTGAGATGAAAATCCGAGACAACCTTCGGCAGGAACTTGGGGTGGGTACGGAGGACCACCCTGTTCCTATAAAACCTGGTGTAAGGGGCTTCAGCCATGAGAGCCTGGAATTTGCTGACTCAGCACGCCGAGGTCAAAGCCACCAGGAAGACTACCTTCCAGGAGAGGTGCCGAAGCGAGCATGTCGCCATTGGCTTGAAGGGTGAACAGGTAAGCTGCATGAGCACCACGTTTAGGTCCCACTACACCGGGGGAGGCTGGATGGGAGGCTTGGATAGTAAAAGACCCCGCATGAAGCGAGAGACCAAGGGCTGCTCCGAGAGGGGTTTTCCCTCGATGGGGAGGTGATTCACCGACATGGGGCTCAGGTGTACACTGACAGAGTTCGACTTCAGTCCCTCCTTCGAAAGATAGAGAAGGTACTGGAGGACCCACCAAGTGGGACACGAGAAAAGATCGATCTAGAGCTCGGAACACCAGACCGAGAAGCATCGCCACTTGAAGGCGTAAGCTCATCTAGTCGAGTCCTTCCTCGATATGAGGAGGACCTCCTCGACCTCCTCCAGGAGGTCTAGTGCTGCTAGGGTGAACCGTTCAGCTGCCAGGCTGTAAGAGACAACGCGGCCAGGTGTGGATGCAGCACCCAACCCCTCCTCCTGCATTAGCAGGCCTGGGGCACAGCCCGGGAAAACTGGAGGCTCTGATGCGAGCCAGAGCAGGAGTGGGAACCACGGTTGCCGAGGCCTTGCGGGAGCAACAAGAATCATTGACTCTCAGTCCCGCTGAGCTTTGTGGAGGGTCCTCACAATGAGAGGAGTGGGAGGGAACGCGTAGAGAAGCCCAGAGGTCCAGCTCAAGAGGAACGCATTCAAGGCCTCCCTGCTCAGGTGCAGGACCGGGCCGCAGACGCGAGGGAGCTGTGTGTTCATCGGGCTGGTGAACAAGTCCACGGCCGGGGTCCCACACCGATGGAACAGCCAGCTGGTCACCCCCGTGTCCAGCCGCCATTCGTGAGGGCGGAGAATCCTGCTGAGTTTGTCCGCAAGGACGTTCTCATGGCCCGGGAGGTAGACCGCTCATAGGGAAATCCACCAATGGAAGGCGAAGGAGCAGAGGATGACCGCTTCCTGGCAAAGGAGGCGTGATCCCGTGCCTTCCTCCTTGTTGATGTAGAACATCGCTACTCAATTGTCGGTCTGCACAAGCACCGACTTTCCTTTGAGATGGTCCTCAAAGGCCCTCAGGGCCCACCGAACCGCCTGAAGCTCGAGCAAGTTGATTTTCTGTTGAGCCTCTTCAGGTGACCAGCGCCCCTGCGTGCACAGTGCACTACAGCGGGCTCCCCATCCCGTCAGGGAAGCATCTGATGTCAGCACTAGGTCATGCTGCAGGGTCTGGAATGGCAGCCCCCAGAAAAGGTTGTGGGGGTTCTGCCACAAGTCTAAAGACCTGCAAAGGTGGCAGGAGACCCAGATGGGGTCCCTGAGGTGACCAGAGGCTGGGCTCCACTGAGTGCTGAGGCACTACTGGGCCTTCCGCATGTGCATGCGGGTATGTGGGACCACATGAACAGTGGAGGCCATGTGTCCCAGGAGGTGCAGCATGGTCCATGCAGTGACCCGAGTGTTGCTCTGGACCTGGGCCACCTAGGCTCGGAGGTGAGCAGCACGGTCTGCTGGTAGAAAGGCAATCACCCGCTTGCAGTGACTGTGGGGCTCAGACTTTCTCTGCATCACGTGATCAGTGCAGGAGTGGGTGGGTATGGTGGATAGCCTCGGTAGGGTAATCCCTTGCATGGGAAAAACAGCTTCTTAGTTTGTTGTTTCTTCCGAGGGAGGAAGTCTTGTGTGAGAGACGGGTTCGGGTGACAAACTCCGTCTCTATCTCAGTGGCCTTATCCACCATGGGTTTACCAAAGAGCTGCTCACCAAGGCAGGGTACATCTAGGAGCTTTTCCTGGACCCACTGCTCCAAGTCTGAGGACTGGTGCCATGCCTGGCACCAGGCCACAATTCCAGCGGCCACCACTTGAGCCAAAGACTCAAATCCATCGTAGGTGGCGTGGAAGAGGTATTTTGAGCACTCTGCGACAGACTTCAGCAGGGTCCGGAGCCTGTTGAGGGGTTCGCCCGTGAGGCCCGTGGAGAAACCCCCAGTTCTTTGGCTAGGTCATGTAAAAACATGCCCATGTACAATTGGTATGCCTGAATATGGCATGAGAGCATGGACCCTTGATAGGCCTTGCAGCCCAGGGCGTTGAGGGCTCTCGACTCCCTGTCCGACAGACCGAAGAATGTGACTTTGGGCTCTTTTGTTTTCTCATAGCCAACTCCACCACCATGGAAATGTGGAGGAGTTGGGTTTTCCTGAATCCAGGGCCGCACTCGACCATGTACATTGCATCAAGGTGCTTGCTAACGATGGGGACCAATGCAGGGGTCTCCTACAAGCAGAGTAGTAGCCTGGACAGAATGGGAGGAACCTGGATAGTGAGAGATTTCTGAGGAGGAGACTCGTACTGCAAGATATCGAGCTCTTCAGCTCGAGGTTCCTTCTCAGCCTGGGTTGTCAGGTTGAGAGCTCGAGGCAGTTGATCGACCAAGAGGCTTCCTGGGCAGACCAGATCCCTTGTGCGAACCAGTCCTCACAATGGCTCCCCACCCCGCCAGACTTGCATCCGTCATTAGCGGGAGCCATACCGGTTGTTCCAATGGCATGCCCCCCTGCAGGGATTTCGGGGACAGCCACCACTGCAGAGCTCGACGGACTCGCATCGGGCAGGGAAGGCGTTTGTTCAGCGAGTCCGACTGGTTCAACCAACATCGCAGTAGCGCCCTTTGTAATGGCCACATATGAAATCTGGCCCACGGGACTACATCCAGAGTTGCTGCCATGGTCCCCAGCAGCTGAAGGTACCACCATGCAGACGGTGCCAGGATCCCCAAGGACCTGCAAGGACCTGCAAGGACCTGCGTGCGGCGATCCGGCAAAAATATCAAGCCTCTTAAAGTGTCGAACCGTACTCCTAGATATTCGAGTGTCTGAGACGGAACAAGTGACTCTTCTTTGTGTTGACTACCCAGCCAAGACTCTGTAGAAGCTTCACCACTCTGTCCATGGCCTGCAAACTCTTGACCTTGGACTTTGCCCGGATTAACCAATCGTCGAGATAAGGATTGACTAGAATACCCTTTTTTCGCAATGCCGCCACTACCACTACCATGATCTTGGTGAAGGTGGGCGGGGCTGTAGCCAACCCGAACGGCAATGCCTGGAACTGATAATGGCCCCACAGAAACGCGAACCTCAGGAACTTTTGATGGGCCGCTCTGATCGTAATGTACAAGTAGGCCTCTGTGAGATCGAGTGACATCAAAAACTCCCCTTGACGCACCGCCACTATGACGGACCTCAGGGTTTCCATGTGGAAATGAGGCATCCGCAGACAACGATTCACTCCTTTGAGATCTAGAATAGGTCGGAGGGACCCGTCTTTCTTTGGCACCATGAAATAAATGGAGTAGCGACCTACGCTGAGGTCGGAAACAGGGACAGGAACTACCGCCCCCAAGGCTAACAGCCGATCTAATGTTAGACGGATCGCCAGAGCTTTTTGCCATCCTTTGCTGGGCAACAAAACAAAGGAGTCCTGGAGCCAACTCCAGCGCATAGCCTTTTCGAACTATCTCCAACACCCACTGATCTGACGTTATTTGGATCCAGGCAGGAAGAAAATCCAGAAGCCAACCTCCGATCAATTGACTTCCTTCCGGGGTCTGCCGCGTTTCATTGCGGCTTTCGGCTAAAGGAAGAGGAGGCTGCTGCGAAACCTCTGCCTGCCCCTCGAAACCCATGAAAACCTTGGGATCTTGAGGCAAACCTGCCGCGCTGGAATCCTCTGAGGCGGTAAGAGCGGAATCTTCTGAAGTCCCGAAATTAACCTCGAACAGCCGGCAAGGATCTTCCCTGCTTAGGCTTATCCTCCGGAAGCCTACCTCCTTTGGACTCTCCCAAGTCCTTCACCAACTTATCCAGATCTTCTCCGAACAACAACTTGTCCTTAAAGGGGAGCTTGCTGAGCCGCGACTTAGAAGACTCGTTGGCTGCCCAATTCCACAGCCAAATGGACCTCCGGGCGGTCCACAGGGAAGCCATACTATTCTTCAACGCTCGGATCAAATCATAGTGTACATCTGCCAAATATGCCGAGCCGGATTCCAGCCGAGTCACCTCCAGCAAACCCTGCTGATCCAGGTGAGAATCCTACCTTAAGTGTTGAGCCCACCGCAGGCAGGCCCTTGCCACCCAGGCACCACAGGCCTGTAAAGACAGAGCATCGGCTTCAAAAGCCTGTTTCAATAAACCATCCATCTTTCTGTCCTGCGTGTCTTTTAAGGCAACACTACCTTCCACCGGGATAGTTGTCCTCTTGGTGACCGCCGACACTGCCGTGTCCACTTCCTGCCACTCCGGGTCTGCTCTCTCCATCTCTGCGCCCCGAGGCCGCTTTGCCGGCTTAGGATTCTCTCCTCTCGTGTCCCTTTGGGGGACTGCAGAGGCGCCGGCAGCGAGAAGGACTCTGACAACTTTCCTAGCCGCCCTAAGCGAAAGGCCTGATGCATAATAAGGACAAAGTCTGGGGAAAAATCCCCCAAGGACGTTTCAACAGCCCCTACCGGCTGAACGCCCGCCGGCCCCGCGGGTGTAGCCGGGGGAGAAGCTGCCTGAGATCCCGGAGACGGCTCACCCCCAGCACTTACCGCAGAGTCTAGGGAGTCCGGGACTGCTCTGTCTCCCATTTGTGGTTCCACGTTGGAAGAAACAGTAGCGCAGCCCCTGAAAATACCTGTATCAGACACCGTCCCCCTGCGTGAACTGCAGACCCTGCACTGCGGACGAGAAGACATGGAGCACCAGACAGCAATCTAGTACCAAAGGGAGAGAGAGAGAGAGAATGGAGGGGATTTGGCTTGACTGATCTCTCCCAAGAAAAACAAAAATTATCTTTCACCTTTTTTTTTTCTTAAAAGAAGAAATCACCAAAGTATCCCAAAAACAATCTCCCCGATAATAAAGAATCCAAGCTGTCCTAGAGAGCTGAATCAGAAAACAGCCCTCCAGCCACATGCGCGCTCGTGCCACTGAGCAAACCCCTGCACTGAGGCCTGCTACTCAGCGTTCTCCGCATGGGAAACTAAACAAAATGGACACCGCCGCCAAGCAAAAGGGGGTGAAAAACTACCGGTCAGGCCTGAGCCTCTACACACCTGATCGCTGCCCATCGGACGTCCAGTACCCCCTTCAATCACAGGGGACTTACCTCCGAAAATCCAGCTCCACACGCCGCACCGCCGCTCGACTCCTGAGTGACGTGTGTGCCGAGAACTGAGCCGCCAGGCCGTGCAAGCTGCTTCCCGCTCTGGTGCACTGGATTCTCACAGGCAGGACCCCGCACAGCAGAGCGTGTAGCTGTGACTAACAGATCTCTCCCCCGTACCGTCTAGGAGGAGAGATCTGAAGTTGCCGGCTGCATAAAGAAATAGAGGCAGAATAGCAAAAGGACAGAAGGGCAGTGTAAAGCCCGGCTCCTCTGCAAACGTGCCCCCATCTTTTTTTTTTTTAAAGGCACAGTAACCTGGTAAGAAAAGAAATCAAAATAAGTTAAGGGGAAAGAAATAAATACTGAAAGCTAACTACAGTGTTGCCTATTTAGTCCCTAAGTGAGCCCAGCTCAAGTCTCACACGTCCTCCTGCTGCATGGAGACTGGACACACTGGGGGCTGATGGGAGCTCCAGCAGCATACAGCCGGTGAGGACAAGATTCTGATTGGTCCAGTCTCCATACTGCAGGAGGAGGTGCACTAGCCAGAGGTGGAGGACTAAACTGGAGGACCGCTCAAGAACAGAGATTAGACAGGCTGCTAAAACTGGAAACAAAATAATAGTGAGATGTACAGGATCAATTAACTCACCATCAATTGGGAGAATGCCTCATCAGGACATGCCAGAAACATGAAATTTCTAGATGCCATAAATGACTGGAATTGATGAGAAGAGAAATCATTTTAGACCTGGTTCTTCCTTGGCAATTGTAATCATAACACAATCACATCTGATGTACAGTAACCACTGGAGGGAGAACAATAAACAAAACTACTAACAAAGTGAAACTATATTAAAATAACAAAATTATTCAGAAGAAAACTGAAGAAAGCAGTTGTTAGTGTTAAACGCCTATCTAAGGAGATTGTTCAAAATGCCATAGTTAAAGATGAAATAAAACGTATCCCAGAAGTTAAACAAGGTTGAAAATAGAAAAAACTGTTAACATGGCTATAAGATATAGTGAAAGAGGTCTGAAGGAGTGCTAAGAGAAGACTTGCCAGTGCTGGTAAGAATTAGGCAAGAAGCTAAGCTTATTCTTGGTGTTTAAATAAAATCAGTAAACAATTAGCAAGGTAGCTACATCTTCTGCTAGTGTTTGATTCCCACCCAAACAGCGAAACATACAGTTTTACTAAAGTCAGTTAGGACATAGCTTAAGCAGCCAAACTTTCAGTTATATTTGGCATGTTTTGCTTAAATGATAGCACCTAATATCCATTTTTTTATCTGTCTTTCTATCCATCTGCCAATATGCATATATTTGTTTGCGTTTGTGCACACATGGCCTGCCGTCACCCCCTGATGCTGCTGATTCCAGCAGCCGGGTCGTGGGGTGGCTAGGCTTTGAGACCCACGGCAAACCGTGTGTACTGAAGTATACGGCCTGCTGCTGCCGCCAAGCTGAGCTGGAGTATGGCGGTGTGGCTCAGCATGGGGAGGGGGGCATCATGGTCGGGGCTTCTGTCTGGGATGACAGAAACTCTTGGGCCAGCTTTCTATAAGTGTACACTTTTCAACTTGTTTTTTAGCTGGAAAATTCTGAGATCTTTTACAGTCTTCCCCTGCTTTGTAAAAGTAAATTATCTTCATTTTCAGATGCTCAGAAGCTGCATAGAGGGGCCCATGATTGCTGAAAAAAGGCAGAACAACAATCACAAGTTAACATATTAGAAGGGCCAGAGAATTTGCTCATCTGTGGAATTTCCTTCTTCCGACTACTTGATGGTCTAATAAGTTACTAAGGGCTGCAGTTATTAAGGTACACTACCGCTAATACATATTATTTTACCGCAGGTTGCATTTTATACAATAGAACCTCATTTTTAATAATATACTTTAATAGTAAACCAATACCTATTAGCAGTAGTACACTTTAATAACCAAGGCCCGCTGCTTTTTAACATATTCATAAATGTCCTGGAAATAGGAATAACGAGTGAGGTGATCAAATTTGCAGATAACACAAAATTATTCAAAGTTGTTAAAATGCAAGAGTATTGCGAAGAATTGCAAGAGGACGTTGATAAATTGGAAGACTGGACATCCAAATGGCAGATGAAATTTAATGTGGAGAAGTGCAAAGTTATGCACCTAGGAAAGAACAACCCAAACTATGGTTACACGATGCAAGGTTCCACCTTAGAAACCACCACCCTGGAAAAAGATTTAGGTGTCATCATGGATAATACATTGAAACCCTCTGCCAAGTGTGCAGCAGCAGCCAAAAAAGCAAATAGAATGCTAGGAATCATAAGGAAAGGAATGGAGAATAAAACCAAGAATATTATAATGCCTCTGTATCATTCCATTGTGCAATGCACCTTGAAAATTGTGTGCGGTTCTGGTCGCCATATCTTAAAAAGGATATAGCTGAATTAGAAAAGGTACAAATAAGAGTGACAAAAATGGTAAAGGGAATGGAAGGATATCCCTAAGAAGAGAGACTTAAAAGGTTGGGGCTCTTCAACTTAGAAAAGAGACAGCTGAGAGGGGATATGATAGAAGTCTATAAATTAATGAATGGAGTGGAACGGGTAAATGTAGTTCGATTGCGCCATCAAAAAGTAGAAAGACTAGAGGACATGCATTGAAGCTACAATGCAATCTATTTAAGACAAATAAGAGAAATATTTGTTTATTCAAAGCGTAATCAAACTCTGGAATTCGTTATTGAAGGATGTAGTAAAAGCTATTAATGTAGCTGGGTTTAGAAAAAGGTTTGGACAAGTTCCTGGAGGAAAGGTCCATAAACCATTATTAATGAGGATCCGGGAAATCCACTGCTTGCCCTGGGACAAGTATTGTGGAACCTGTGTATCTCTTGGGGAACTTGCCAGATACTTGTGGCCTGGATTAGTTACTGTTGGAAAAAGGATACTGGGCTGATAGACCTTGGTCTGATGCAGTAAGGCATTTCTTATGTCTTATGTTCTTATTTTTCTTTTAATTGTTTATTTATCCATAATTTTATTTATAACCCAATTCAGAACTCCAACTTCCCAGATAGGTACAAAACAAACCATATAACTAGCCCAATAACACCCCATCTTGCACCTCCCCCTCCGTCCTATCCCACCCCTTCCAACCTCCCTAGTCCACCCCCTTCCCTCCCTACCTCCACACCCCCAGTCAGGCACCCAAATGTCTCTTGAAAGCTCCCCCCATGCCCCAACAACCCTACTTGTCCACCAATACAGTGCAATCCATTTAAACATTGCTTTTCATTTGAGCATTGCATTTCCACTGGTTATATGGCACCCAAATCTTAACATAGTTAACATGTCAATGATTCCTATATGCAGTCAAGTCACTCATACAAGAGATTTAATCGAGTTTTTGTAATATTTCCTCCAAACAGGGCACATTAGGACTCTTCCACAATTCTGCCAGCTTCATCCACACAGCAAACCAAATCATGCCACCCAACCTCAAAAGATCCTTATCCAGATCACCTGCCCACAAGTTGAGAAGCATACATTATGAATTCAAAGCCATCTCTACCCCCCATTACTTTCTTCAGGAAGTTCAGAGTCTTGAGTCACACTCTCTGCACCCTTTAACAACCCCACATGTGCATCAAATCCCCATCCCTCCCTCACCCCTTTTAACACAATGCACTATACCCCTTAAACATTCGGTGCAGTCGTACCAGTTTGCAATACATCCAATAGAGCACTTTATACCCATTTTCTTCATGCTGTGCCAACACTGCGATCTTACCCTATAAAAAATCATGGCCCAATGATCCTCTCCCAGCTCTCCTCCAAAATCTTGTTCCCATACTACATAAACCCCATCTTTTCTGTTGTGCTCCCCCCCTTGAATTCCTCAACTGATACAATTTGGATAATAAACCCCTTGATTTCCAGCAGGTATTATATAACCTTTCCAAGCCATGCTCCCCAGTTCTCTTTTTTTTTATTTTATAAAGTTTTTGTATCAAATACAAAAATAAGTTCACAAGAAAAAGCTGATAACCTGCCACATCAGAAAACAAAAGAAACCAAAAATAATACAAAAAATAGTACTATACATTCAGTAAGCAACCCACATTATGGAAGGAAAGAGATTATTGTCTTACACACATTATAATAAGGAAATAACAGGGTAGTCAATGGGGAAAGACACCCCAAAAAAACAGGCTTACATTATTCATATGCACTCAACCACAGATGACTTATCTAACAAAGAATTCTCTAATTAAGATGAATCAAAAAAAGAATGCATATTCTCATGCCATAAAATCACACATTTACATGGGAATCGTAGACAAAAGTTTGCACTGATACCAATAACCTTAGATTTCAGGGACAGAAACTGTCCTCTGCAAAGCTGAGTAGTTCTAGAAATATCTGGAAATACATTCAGCTTTTTCCCACAGAAGACAGCATCTTTTTTCTTAAAGAACATATTTAAAACCCTGTTTTTATCAGCAATAGAAATATGGGAAACTAACAATGTAGCTCGCTTGTTTATAATATCTAAAGAATCTTTTTAAAAAATCTGTCAAATTCTGACTGAAATTCGGAGATAAAACATCCACGCCACACTCTAAAATATCCTCTACCCACTGTCTGGACAAGAGATAGAAACATTTTTGAACAGGAATAACCTGTTTTAGTGCAAGAGGAGGAGTCGATTATCGCTGAACTTTCGCAGGATATCACTTTAAAAGATATATGAACTGCCATCTCTAAGACTGACCCTCTGGAACTATAGCATCTCTTTGTGCATTTACTCAGGAGTCATCTTTAAAGTCATAGAAAGTAGGCACTAGGCTATCTGGAATTGATGGTGCATTGGTTAAAATTGAAGTTCAAATGCAGGTCTTACAATAGAACAGTATCTCTGCTATTAAGGATTCTTTATCTAATCATAACAAATTAGAGAATATGGAGAATTTGTCTAGGGCTAACAACCTGTGATTTTTAATTTTTCCCATAACATATCTTTTGTCTGCAGAAATTCTCTTGGTAAAGTATTTAAGAAGAGCTGCTTACTTTCGGCTCCCCTGGTACAACATGCTTTGGATCATGATCATTCATTTGCTCAATTTTCATGGAGGATCATTGATTGTATTCCCCCCTACTACTACTGGGGGCAACAGATTGTTTTAACTACAATATGTCGAACAACACTGGCTTTTTACCTTAGATACGGCCACACCAAAAGGTTTAAATCTGGAGCTAGATTGGCACAGTTTACTGTGATCTTTTTCTCTTCTGGGTGGCGTTTGCAAATCTTGCTCTCTGCCCCTGATTGGTTAGGCGGTAAACATGCGATTGGCTGATGACATCAGTCGCCGGTTTTAAGTAACTTCCTTGGTCTTTCTTTGGAATATGGCGTTGCCTTCATTTGGTGGTGACAAGTATAAACCTGAAACAGGTTCTTTAAAAGAGTGACCCGAAACGCAGGACTTGCTCCACCATGATGTTGCTGTTAAGTACTGAATGATTGAAAAGTTTTGGCTTTAGAGTTTTGGTTAGCCACAATCGTTTTACTGCAAACATTGATTAAAATGGACATGGATTTCTAGCCCAAGGTTTAAATATTTTGCTGTGGGTTAGAGTCCAGTGTCCGACACCAAATATATTTAGGTATACAAGGAAGATTTTCTTTTTTGGACCCACCATTTTTCATTTTCTACATGTTTCTGGGTGGTGGAGTTTTGATGTCCGAGGGGCTTTTTTTGTTTTGGTATTACCGGCATGACCTCCTTTTAATCTTAAGCATGGCTGACTCTAAACCGGATATCTTTACTTATTCTGATGAACAACATGACTGTATTTTGCAACATGTGGCACTATTTGAGGATGATTCTCATACTGATATAGATTTGAATATTTATGAAGAATTGCAGAAGGCTCGGAGGAGATTTGCTCATGCGCAACTACATGGAGCCAATCTCACTCAATATTTGAGAACTAGGACTATTCTGTGAGGTTTATGGATTAATAAATCTCCGAAGTTATTTTCAGATGAACCTGATTTTTTGGCTAAATGGAATGGCATTTTGAATAAATGTGCATTTTATCTCAGGACTTTCCTGGTGGAGCATACGACAACAGAGGAGGAGATTATTTCATTACAGTTGACGGAGTTACAAGATAAATATAAATCTTCTTGCCATTTGAAAAAATTTCAATCTTTATTGTCAGATATGGAAACTAAGATGTCTCAGTTTTGGGAAAATTTACGGAATTATAAAATCAAAAAGTTCAAGCGGGATCAGGCGGACTATCAGAGTGATCAAGATTATGCGTGGATGTCTAAAAAGGATTTACCTTTGACAAAGAAAGTTTCTTTTGAGGATGCTTCTGGTACATCTACAGATTCTAAAGGGGATAAGCAATGAAATGAGATGGCTCACTTTAGAGTGAAACCCCTTCCATTTCAGAGTGAGGGGCCCAATTCTGAAACTGATTTAGATTCCCAACAAGAGATGGGATTTCAACGAAGGCTGGTATCAGAGTGCGACCCGACCCCACTATCAGCAAGGCTAATGGAGGGGTTCAACTACCAGGCAGCGTTACAAACGTCTGTCTTCAACCTCACCGGTAAACCCTTGACACAAGATCAACTTCAAGTTATTTCTTTGGGTTTATCCTTCATTCCAACAGTACTTTATGACTCTTTTTCAGTACGCTTCACCTTACAAAAGTTTTTTAGGAAACTTCAGGTCTGTTTATTTTTCTCTACTAAGACTACTGGTGACGATTCAGTAATTTCGAAGCCCTCAAATTGGAAACCACCTGGCCCTGTGGACTCTGTTATCCACACCTTCCAGCATTTAGTTTTGATGGATTTAGATAAGATGGAACAATTGCCAGTTAAAACCATTCATAATTTGTCATTGGCGCAAAAAAATGCATTGCGTACAATGACTGTGGATCAGGACTTGATTGTTCGGGCAGCGGACAAGGGAGGAGCGACAGTTTTACAATCGTTCTCTGATTATAATTCTGGTATTTTAAGTTAGTTACTGGATAGCCATTATTATCAACTTTTGGATGAAGATCCTACCCCCTCTCTATTGTCGGAAATTACTGTGTTATGTCAGCAAGCTCAAGGGGAGGGATGGTTGACATGACATGAATGTCGGTTTTTGATACAGGATCATCCTCGGGTTCCTTTAATATATACAGTTCCTAAAATCCATAAGTCATTGGACCACCCTCCGGGTCGTCCTATTGTTTCGTGTTATGGTTCTGTATTGGAACCCCTTTCCAAGTTTTGTGATCTGTTTTTGCAACCTTTGGCTAGTCAAGTTCCATCTTTTATCCGTGATACATCTCATTTTTTGACTATATTACAGTCTGTGGTGTTACTTCCTTCTCCTGTTTTGATGGCAACCTTGGATGTGGTGGCCTCATACTCAAATATTTCTCAGACAGAAGCATTACAAATTATTTCAAAATTGAATTTTCAATTGCCTATAAATTTGCCACAGAATTTTGCTTTGACCTTATTACGGATGGTGTTGGAGAGAAATTATTTTTCTTATGCAGATTCTTTTTATTTGCAGGTGTTTGGTATAGTTATGGGGCTACAGTTGCTCCCTCTGTAGCTACTTTATTCATGGCTGATTTTGAACAACAATTTGTTTATTCATCATTATGGTTCTCAGAGGTTTTGCTATGGAAAAGATTTTTGGATGATATTTTTATTTTGTGGAAGGGTGATGCTGCTACTTTGCAACAATTCGTACAGGACTTGAATGAGGAAGATCCTCATATCAAATTTACATTAAATTTTGATGCTTCCAAGATTGTGTAATTAATATGTCCAAAAATTCAATCAGATCATGTTCTGTCTACATCTTTATTTCGAAAGGCAGTACAGCGTAATACCCTTCTTAAATATTCTAGTTTTCATCCTCCATCTTTAAAACAGGGCCTTCCATTTGGCCAGTTTCTGCGACTTCGCCAGATTTGCTCTACTTATTTGGACTTTAAATTTCATGCACAAGAATTGTGTTATCGGTTACAGGCGCGGGAATATCCAAAGCATATTGTGAACAGAGCCTACAAAAGGGCTCTGTTTAATCACAGGGAGTGGTTATTGACTCCTTCCAGTATTCCTAAGGAAAAACAATCCTCAGGGGATATGATAGTGGGAGTTTTGCCTTTTAATAATAGGATTCAGATAGTACATTCAATTCTTCAAAAACATTGGCATGTCCTTTCCCTTTATGGGTGTTTTCAATGAAGACTGTGTGTGGTATATATTAGGGGCAAAAATCTTCATGATTGGTTAGTCTGTGCTGCCCCTAAAGTTCAGAATGCTGCTGAGCAAGTTGGTCATTTCCCATGTGGGCGATGTTCCTACTGCTCAGGTTCTCTGGTGGGTGCTTTTTGGACTGACCCTTCCACTCAGAAGAGGTGGCCCTCTTAAGTTTTATACCACCTGTGATTCATCTTTTGTGGTATACTTATTGTGTTGCCCTTGTGGTTTAAAATATGTGGGTCACACTTCTCACCCTTTCAAAAAACGACTGGCAGAGCATGCCACAAGGAACCGTACTAAAGTCCTTTCAGTTCCCCTGGTACAACATGCTTTGGATCATGATCATTCATTTGCTCAATTTTCATGGAGGATGACTGATTGTATTCCTCCTACTACTACTGGGGGCAACAGATTGTTTCAACTATAGTATGCCGAGCAACACTGGATTTTTATCTTAGATACGGTCGCACCAAAAGGTTTAAATCTGGAGCTAGATTGGAACATTTTACTGTGATCTTTTTCTCTTCTGGGTGGCATTTGCAAATCTTGCTCTCTGCCCCTGATTGGTTAAGCGGTAAACATGTGATTGGCTGATGACGTCAGACGCCGGTTTTAAGTAACTTCCTTGGTCTTTCTTTGGAATTTCTTTTGGGAGGGAGTGGCCTATTGGTTGGGGCAAGTTACCTCAGGCCAGAAGGTCAGGAGTTCAAATCCCACTAGAAGACAACAACCTTGGGCCAGAAGGACTGTGATCTCTAGTCCCACAGGTGCATTTTGTGGTCTTGGGCAAGCCACTTAGCCCTCCATTGCCCATGTTCCCTGTAAGCATTAGTGTATGTGCCTCATATCCCCCAATTGTGTTGTAAGCGCTTTGATTGAAGGATAAGGTGGTATACAAAACTGTCTAAATAAAATAAATAAATAAATATGTCATTGCCTTCATTTGGTGGTGACAAGAATAAACCTGAAGCAGGGTCTTTAAAAGAGTGACCCAAAACACAGGACTGTATCATTGGACTTGCTCCACCATGATGCTGCAGTTAAGCACTGAATGATTGAAAAGCTTTGGCTTTAGAGTTTTGGTTAGCCACAATCATTTTACTGCAAACATTGATTAAAATGGAAATGGATTTCTAGCCCACGGTTTAAATATTTTGCTTTGGGTTAGTCCAGTGTCTGACAATTAATATACTTAGGTATACAAGGACATTTTTCTTTTTTGGATCCACCGTTTTTCATTTATTACAGATGTTTTGGCACAGGAGAACCTTCTAAAATTATAGTAGAAGAAAGAGGCGGGTTTCAGATCGAAGGGGGGGGGGGTCTACTCTGTTGGACTGAGTGACGCCCCTTTGACGGAGAGTGAGTCAGCCCCATGTATAGCAAAAGGTTTGTCCAAGGGGCCCACAGTCTTTGTCAAACCTTGGACCGGGGGATTTACCTTAGAAGCCACTTTTGCCTTATGCTTCCCCATCTGGTCTTCTTGAAAAAGCAAAGGTAACCCAAAAACAAACAAAGTACTTGTAAGTGATTAGACAATCCACCTCAACTACTATGACCATCTCCCTCCTGACAGCGGCACTGGTACACTGAAAGGGCGCCAAAGGGGCGTGGCAAGCCCCTTTGGACTGCAGCCCAGAAGGCCTCTGGGCCGGATCAAATAGCCCCTCAGGGCCTCAGCAGGCTGACATCATGGGCAAAGAGGATTGCTCTCACACTGCCTGTACAGGCACACTTCCGCTGGCTCCTCTCCCTGCGCACAGGGGCTCAGACAACAGACAAACAGCCCAGATGGTAAAACACTCTATCCTCCCCATGCTCACCACTTCTCACTCGCTCCCACACCCTGTTGCTCTGAAGGTAATGCTTGACCTGAAGTTGGAGATACCAGTTGCCCTCCCTCAGATGAAAATTCTCCTTTACCTGCTCAAACTTCAACACTCTCCCATCGAACCCAAACAATATTCGCAACCTCCACAACCCCCTCTCTGCCCATCGGTTGAGAGCCACATTTCCCCAGCCTGGCGGAAACTCCCTATTGTACCACAGTGGTATCATACACCATCCAACCCCCTCACCCATCACCGCTGTCCTAAACCTTCTCCATATCTTTAATGTAAGGGCTGTAAAGGGACTCCCTCCCTCACCTTCCCGCTTTACTCTGTAACCACTAAAGATTTCTCCATGAGCTCCTCCCACCATACTTTGCTCTGTAGCAACCCATGCCTTCCCCTCCAAGCCACCCCTCCAATCAAAAACATCCTGTACTTGAGCCACTTCATAGTAAGCCCTTAGATTAGGGGCTCCCGATACTAAATGCTTCTTCTGGCACCTCTATTGGAAAAGACATAAACAAAAGTAAAAGCCTAAGAAGTACATTCATTTTAAATATGACTACTTTCCCCAGCCACAAATCTCTCCCCCTTTCCCATCTTTCCAAGTCTCTATCCAACTTTCCTAAAAGGGGCTGATAATTCAAAGCAAAGAGACCTCTCATCTCCATGCCCACCTGAACCCCTAAATACCTCAAGGAGAATTTTACCCACTTAAACGGGAAAGCTTCCTGCAACCTAGTTTCTAAGCCCGGGGCTAACTTTGCTCTCAATATCTCTGTTTTAGTAATATTCACCTTGTACCCCATCATTCTGCTATATTCTCCCATCTCCTTCATCAACACCAGAAGGAGGGACAATGGATTTCTCAATGAGTAAATAACATCATCTGCAAACAGTGATATCTTAAGTTCCAACCCTCCTACTTCAATCCCTCCCACATCCCCACACCTCTGTATCTGCTCCACCAAGGGCTCTATCACCATCACAAATAAGAGTGGGGATAGGGGACACCCCTACTTCATCCCTTTGCCTAACCCAAATTCCCCCTTATATCTACCATTTATCCTAATCCTGGCTTTAGGCTCTTTATACAACACCCCCACCCATTCTACAAATCTAGATCCTAACCCCATCTTCCGCAGGATGTGAAACATAAACCCGCACTCCACCCTGTCAAAAGCATTTTTAACATCCACTGCCATCAGAAGGGCATCCTGTTGTCGCTGCCTGGCATGCCAGATTAAATTCAACATTCTCCTGATATTATCACTCACCTGCCTCCTCGGAACAAATCCAGTCTGGTTCTGATTAATCAGGAAGGGCAGATACTTCTGCAAGCAAATAGCCAAGATCTTAGCAAAGAGCTTAGCATCCACATTAATAAGGATATAGGTTGATATGATCCACACACTGAAAATTCTTCCCTGGCTTTGGCAAAACCGTAATTCCAGCCACTGCTATCAATTTTGGAAAATTCTCTTCCCCCTTTACCTCATTAAAAAGGTCAACCAATTAGTCCATGATCTAAACACTTCATAAAATTTCACTATGAGACCATCTAAGCCCGGCATCTTTCCCTCTTTGAGCCACTTTATGGCCTCCATGATTTACCCCCTTCATAATGTCAGCCTCCAATGCCTCCGTTTCCTCCTCATGCAAACTTGCCAATGAACACCCCTCTAAGTAGTCTTTCATTTCTCTTTCCCCACACCTAACTTCCAGAGCATACAACTTCTCATAGTACTTTTTAAATATGTCTCTAATTTCCCCAGAGGTGAATACCAACTCCCCTTTCTCATTCAGAATTTTAGACACTTGTTGCCGATTTTGCCTTGCCTGTAATTTTTAAGTTAACATCCTCCCCGCCTTGTTGCCCCACTCAAAGTGTTGCTGCTTGATTCTGTCAAGCTGGTAAGCTATCCTTTGCATTTGCAGACTGCACAATTCTTCCCAATTCCACTCCACTTCCCTCTTCACTCTGAGAAACTGAGTCCAGATATGCGCATCTGCAATTGACACAACTGTTTACGTAAACCTTCCTCCAACTGCTGCTGCATCTTTTTTTGATGTGCTGCAGAGAAATCAGTTGCCCCCTCATAACAGCTTTAAGCCCATCCCATCCCACCCGCTTTGGTATATGCCCACCCAAATTAAGAGTCAAATACTCCTGGAGTCCTAGTCTTAATTTGTCACAAATCTCTCTTTTATCTAGGAGACCCTCATTTAACCTCCTCCCTACCCCACCCCATCTGCGTTTGTACAGGAGCATGGTCCAACCACACTATGGGCTCGATCATAACATTCCTCACTCAAGGGTGACACAAGGTTCTTGCCACCGTAGACAGGTCTGATATGCCACCCCCATATCCCCACTGCACTGCCTCACCTCCCCCAACATCCAGCTTCTCACTGGGGATCGATGGACAGCATGGCGATCACCTCATTGAAGCCACAGCAGGACTTAAAGCACATGTGCACACTCACGGCCTGCAACTCCTGCCCCCTCCGACTTCCTGTTGGAAGAGGCAGGAGCGGCAGGAAACAAGTGCACACACTTTAAAGACTATCGCGGCTTCAAAGAGGTGATTGCTGTGCTGCCCATCAACCCCTGGTGAGAGACTGGAAGTCAGAGGTGGTGCGGCAATGGCATGCGATGCGCTGGGGGCACAACATCAGGACTGTCTAGGGCTGAACCACCCTCCAAGGTCTGCCATCCTAGGCAACCGCCTAGTTCATCTAGTGGATGGGCCAGCCCTGCCCTCAACAGTGCCAGTGATCTGGCTTCAATCCAGAACATGTCAATCCTACTGTACGTCCCATGAAGATGAGAGAAGAAGGTATACTGCCATTTCGCACGATTATACTGCCTCCACACATCCACTAATCAATGGCACCGAAGGGCTCTAATATCCTTCGACACCCCCTCTCAAATTATCCACCCAGGGATTCACAGTTAAATTAAAATCCCCACCCACAATGCACCTATCTTCCCCAAAATGTTCCACCATTTTCACCACCCCCTTAAAAAATACCCC
Organism: Ichthyophis bannanicus; assembly: GCA_033557465.1. NCBI lineage: Eukaryota > Metazoa > Chordata > Amphibia > Gymnophiona > Ichthyophiidae > Ichthyophis > Ichthyophis bannanicus. The sequence goes on from CM066031.1 coordinate 1,599,706,311, forward strand.
CTGCCCATCGTTTGGTGCATACACATTCATTAAAAGCGCCTCCTCTCCATTCAACTTTGCCCTTACCAAAATATATCACCCACCCAAATCCCTTTTAACCAATATTTCTACCCGTAGTCTGCTGGAGATCAAGACACTCTTTTTGGGAGTCTCCTTATTGCCACTAGAAACACCCATTGGAATGTCTTTGTGCATAATCCCTTTTCAAAAAATCTTTTCAAATGCGTCTCCTGTATCATAAAAATGTCTGCTTTAAATATGTCCCCTCCCTTTGTAGCTAGGATCTCTTATGCCAGGTATTGAGCCCCTTTACATTTCAAGTTACTACCTCAATTTCTCCTCCTCCCTACTTACACATCAACACAGCCGCTCCTCCTCCACTGTGCCCTCCCAATAGGAATTCAACCACACCCTTCCCCTCCCCCATATCCCCCTTTCCTCCCTCCACCCATCCCTCAGAAATAGCCATCCACAACCGTCATATCTATCATGGAGTAGTGATGCCATCCACTGGAACAGCCATTTCCCCCCTCCACTATTCTTCCCCTCCTCCCCTTCCTCCCCCCACTGACCTAACCCCCTTTCTAGTACCCTTAACCCTCCTCATTCTTCCACATCCCTCCAATCATCCTCCTCCACCCCACAATATCATTCCATCACCCACCCCCCTGGCCTCTCCCACTCTGCTCCACCATCCCTTCAGGATATCTCTCTCACTCCCAATCAACTTCATGTCACCCCCCTCCCCCCCCCCCCACACACACACCTCATTCCACCCCACTCTCTCGATCGGTTTTCTGTCACACACATTCCCTCTATCTTTTTCCCCTCAAACACAGTTTACATACACTCTCGACCCTTAACCAGGGACACTTAATACAGTCCTATCTAACACACAGACAACAGTTCGTGTCCTCTGCAGACTTTGGTCAATCTGTTTAGCAGAAATGCAAACCAGACGATACCAAAGGGACCAAAAATCTACACACCAAACAGAAAAAATAAACCTTATAAAATACTTTGAAAAATCAATAGAAAACTCTCCTGAGGATATTCAGATGCTACATACTAACATGAGGAGAAAAAGACCCCAATGTTGTATTATATCCTGTCCCTTTACAAGGCAGTGGAAAAATTCCTTGCCACAGGGAAAATGGTATTTATATGAACATCACTGGTCAGAAAAAAATCCTCATGAAATACTAAAATTACAAAATTCCAGTTCATAAATTTCAATTTTCACTTAAATTTTCTACTTCTATTATCAAAACATTGTTCAAGACAGCCACTTCTGTGAAAACAAACACAATCGCACATCATGCTGAAATACAGTGTTAGCACAAACAAAAGCAGAACCAGTAGCATCACTTATCTGTTAGTCTTCTATCCATGAATCCAAAAATCCTCAAGGAAAGCCTTCATTATGTGGAGGCCAATTCACTTCTGAATGTCCAGCCCCTCAGAATCGGGGCGTACAGCGCTAGATGCAATTCTGATCCCACGGGGGCATCTAACCCCCCATGGGATAGAATCGGGTCTACTGGCCTGCACGTGCAGGCTGGGCCCTGATTCTGAAGGGCCACATGCTTTACAGAACCCCAGCTAACTCAGTCAGGCTCTTGAATGGAGCCGCGATGCCATAGCGTCCTGTCACCATGACACCACGGCTCCATTCAGGAGCCGCAATTGCCAGCTGCGGGACAGAGCCCCCCCTTCCACGCAGCCTGACCCCCAATTCGGCCTACTATGGCCAGGATCAGACTGCGGGAAACCCACTGCATCCCCTCACCTTCCTGCTGCGACCGGCCTCTACTGTCCCTGGTCTAGAAGACCAACCCAGGATGTACAGGGCCAACCTCAGAATTGGCCCTGTATGTCTGGGATGATGGCATGCCTGCGCATCGTCCTCGCTCTGCCTCCTGCCTGCCTCTGTCTAAGGCTCCGACACAGTCACAGGCGTGAAGAACAAGGAAAGACAGAGTCCTTTATTGAACCAACGGCCGCCCGACACAGGCCGTGTTTCGTACCCTTCGTCAGGGGCTAGCCAGGCAAAACAACTAAAAACATAAATATATTACACATCAGGAATAATAAGGAACAACAAACCAAGATTAAGAACATATAATAAAACACAATTGATAAAACATTAAATATGTGTTAAATAAAACCAAAAAATCAATATAAAAGCATAGGATTAAAAAACAATAAAACCATCATACATATACACAATTATCAAATGTAACAAGGGCGGAACAATAGTGCTCGGGACCTGATAAAAATGTGCTTAAAAACTAAAATACTAACCTCTGTTGTGATGTATAAGCAAAATGTCACTTCACACTCTTTGTGCAAACAATTAGACTATATGCTAATGCCAAAAAAACATAAAAAATTATTCACAAAAATATAATGAATAAAACCATGTATTTAGACACTGCACATTCAATTAAATCAAATTGACAAACAAAGAACATAGAGAGAGGAGGAAAATGACAGGAAACGCCAAACAAGTAAAATTGTCAGTACATCTGACACAGTCATAAAGTTGCTATAAAAAGGGGGAGGGAATTAAAGCTAAAAACAAAGAACAAAAAACAAAAACGGAGTGAGTCTATGGAGAGCCAAAACATTCAGAGATATCAAACTCACAGTGGCACACAAACGCAATATCAATTTGCGAAATTTACTAGTTCCCTCTGCTCTTACAAAAAGGAGTCTTTTGTCTAACTTTAAGGGTCAATACCAATGCGGCAAATGCTCCGTGTGTCTCAACGCACTACCTGTTCGGAACTCTTTTGTACACCCTTTTACCAACCAGGTTTTCTACATAGATGACTTCTCCAATTGTGAAACCAGCAATGTTGTCTATATTCAATGTCCGTGCAAAAAACTGTATGTAGGTAAAACCACTCGTCCCATAAGAAACAGAATAGTAGAACACAAAAGCTGCATCAGACGTCAACTTTCTGACAAGCCCCTAGTCCAGCATTGGCTTGATGCCCGTCATAAGGTGATGGATCTCAAGTTTTTTGTCATCAAGAAAGTTAAAACCAACTGGAGAGGTGGTGACATCAACAAGACTATTATGAGACTTGAACAAAAGTTTATTTTTCGTATGGATTCCTTGGCCCCAGCAAGTTTGAACTTGGACACGGATTTGTCTGTTTTTCTTTAATATGGTACCGTTTGTACGGTACTCTGCGGGTTTGTTTTTTAGGAGTCTCTGATGTTACCTGTTTCTAGGTCGGGTGGGCTCCCGACCCTTTGGTTAATTTTAATTCTGTTTATTATTTCCCGGTTTCTTAATACATCAACATTTGGTTTGAATGTGGGGTATTTTTTCTGTTTAGGTTTTTTTTTTGTTGATGAAGTTGGTGTACTGTCATTTACTTATTTCCTTATATTTCATTTTACTGATTCATCCTCCTTTATGTGTTGGCATCCTATGGTTTTATAGTGGTTGTTGTTATGGCCTGTTTTAACTTCACGTTTGATTATCTAATACTTTCTTGGGTATTGATTATTATTTTAATGGTAACCACCAATGTATATACGGATTAGGTTAGACGTTGTGTTTTTTGTTTTAACAGCACCGATCCACCAGCGGTTTTTATCCCTTTCATGCCCACCCTTAATCTTTTAGTTGGATGCTGCGATTTTGAGTGTGGTTTTTAGTATTTATTCCGTTGTGGGCGCTTTTAGTGATAAAGTTGGTGTACTGTCATTTATTTATTTATTTATTTTTAGTAATTTATTACTTGGATAGGTTGGTATCTTATAGTTTTACAGTGTTTTGGTTTTACTTGTTATTTATTCTCTGTTTGGGTATTGTTTAATATCCTAATGGCAATTACTGGTGCATATAGAAGTCAGATTAGCTGTTGCGGTTCTCCTGTTTTCCATGTATTCAAGTCCGAGCGCGGAGTCGCGAAGGACGCCGGTAACCGGGCGGTCGGCCCGGTCCCGGCCCTCCTTCCGGCTTCTGCAGAAAGGAAAGGGGGGGGGAGGAAAGAGGGAGAGAGAGCGCGGAGGATGATGACGCCGGCAGCATATTTTAAAGGGATTGGCTCCGCAGATGGAGAGAGCGGAGCCAATCAGAGCTGCCGGCGTTAGAAGGCTTATAGGGTAGGAGCGTTTTATGCCCCCCCCTTTTTCTCCGGCGGCGGTTTTGGAGACGGAAAGGCTCCTCGGGTCCGGCGTTTTGGTGAGCGTGAAATCGGGGGCAGCACGGGGGAGCAGGGCTATACGGCAGTTGGGGCAGCCGGGTAAGTTCTCGGGGCTTGAGCGGGGTTTTTTGCTGGGGGTTGAGAATTGGCGTGGGATCTTCGGCGTGGTGCTACGGAGGCATTGTCAGCTGAGGGCTCAATTTGAGAAGGATGAGAAGGGACCCTTGGGGGCAAAGAGATTAAAAAAAAAAAAAAAAAACGAACCCCTGTGAACTTTTTCTACCAGGCGTTCTTGATAGGGGCCTGTGCTCCGTTGTAGAATGGCACGTGGAGTGAGGGCTGGGGCAGGGGCCCCTGATAGGGCTGCTCAGGCAAGGGGTGCTCAAGCTGGTGGTAGGGGTGGGTTTGCTGGGAGGGGGGGTAGCGGTGGGGGCCGGGGACATCGAGGAACTGCCAGTCGGAGGCCGCCTCGAGCAAAGGCGCCTCTACGAGGTCGGGGAGAAGGGTTGTCATCAGTGCAAACAACAGGGGCTGCAGGCTCCAGCGCGCGGGGGCAAAATAGGCGAGGACAGCCTCAGGCACGAGGTGGGGGGGCTACTTCAGGGTCTCTGCCCGCGGCTTTAAATGAGCACGGATCTGTTAGGGATGGGGCTGATTTAGTGGAGGATGGGCATGGGCGGGAGCAAGGGTGTCCAACTCAAGGGGGATGGGGTTATGGGAATTTGGGATTAGGACCTATGGTTATGCCTGTAGCTGCACATACCATAAATCCTCGAGACAGGGCGTCCTGGGAGAGTGTTCAGAGGGGCCAGGGTACATATGGGGCTTGGAATGGTCCCTCGCAATGGGGACACTGGTTGGGGGGTGGACAGGGTTCCTCTCGAGCTGAATGGTTGGATGCATGGCAGCCAGGGTGGTCTTCTCCTGTTCCCCCTCCCCCTCTTTTTCCTATTATGTCTCCACAGGGTCCAACACCATTATCAGGAAGAGAGACAACAGTGGACAGCGGCAAGTAGAACGCGTGGATTCGACTTTGAGCCAGCAGCGGGGGATGGCCAGTGAGGGTGCGGTTCGAGAAGTTGGCGGACGAGAGCGGGATGCTGAGCTCAGTACAGTGGATATGGGTCCGGAGGAGGTGGTGGCGTCTGCGACTGGTGTTGCTGGTGAGTTACAGGTGGATTCGGGTGAGAAGAGTAGGGAGAGTGGTAAAAAGAAAGCAAAAAGGACGGCAAAAAGAAAACATTCCTGTAGACGGCGTCGCAGGTCCAGTTCTTCGTCCACTTCGTCCTCGGTGTCGTCTTCTTCGTTGACGTCATCAGAAGATAGCACGTGCCGGCTGAGGAAGGGTGATAAAAAGGTTTTAGGAAGGGGTTCAGAGGGTGGTTTGCCTTCAGCAGTGGTAATTTCAGAATTATGGGAGGGAGTTCCACGGAAGTTGAGACATAAAATTAAAAAGCGGCGTTATATAGATATTTTCCGGTTGCTAGAAGGTCGCAAACGTTCTGGTGAAAGCAAGAAGAAACGTAAGGAGGATGAGAAGGCGGGGCGAGTTAAGAAAGTTTCACGGAATGTGGTCAATTGGACACGTGCTTTTTTGCGTTTGACTAGTGTTTGGGGACAGCATTACCCGGGGCAATACGAGAGGATTTTATCTTACGCGGATTCAATCTTGGAGGCGTCGCAGACATATGAAGGGTGGTCATGGTTAAACTATGATGAGAAATTTAGAGACAAGATGGAAGAGAATAGACTTGTGGCATGGGGAATGCAGGACATTAATTTGTGGTTGACCCAGATGTCGGCCAGGGTTGGTGTCGGAGGAGGGGCTAAAGGTGCGGTCGCGAGTGGGGTTGGGACTGGTCGGTCCTTTCGTGGGGGAGCGAGTCTCGTACAACAGCGTACAGGGGGAAATGGGACAGGAGACGTTTGTTGGAGGTTCAACAAGACCTTGTGCCCTTTTCCAGACTGCAAATTTCGCCACGTGTGTTCCCTCTGTGGAGGAGCGCACTCAGCAGTCAAATGTGTCAAAAAAGGGATCTCCCAGCCCCCTACTGCTAGCGCAAAGTAATGCAGGGTTCTTTGGCCTCGCCCCCACGCCTGTTAGAGTACAAGTATTGAATGCGTGGTTAGGCCGGTACCCTCGACAAAAGGATAGGGAGGCTTTATATTTGGTTTTAATTATGGTTTTGTGATCCCAGTGTGTGGGCAGGTGGGGGGGTCGGCGGGACGGAATTCAGTGTCAGTGAAGCGCTTTGCGTCGGTGGTAAAGGAAAAGTTGGCAGCGGAATTGTTGCTTGGTAGGATAGCGGGCCCATTCGTCAGTCCGCCATTCGCAAGAATGGTAATTTCTCCATTGGGTATAATACCGAAAAAGGAGCCGGGGAAATTCCGCCTGATACATAATTTGTCCAGCCCCATCGGAGATTCGGTTAATGACTATATTCCACGGGAATTCTGTTCCGTGCGATATGCGTCGTTCGACAAGGCAGTGAGCCTAGTACGATCCTCTGGGCGTGGGGCGCAGATGGCAAAGGTAGATATTGAGTCTGCGTTCCGACTGCTTCCAGTGCACCCTGCGTCATTCTACTTGTTGGGATTTTGCTTTCAAGATGGTATATATTTTGATAAATGCATGCCGATGGGCTGTGCCATCTCTTGTTCATACTTTGAGAAGTTTAGTACTTTTCTACAGTGGGCAATTGAACGTAAAGTGGGTATGGTGCAGGTAGTGCATTACTTGGATGATTTTTATTTGTCGGGTCGGAACAATCTGAGGAATGCCGTGTATTGCTGGATGGTTTTGTGGATTTGTCCAAGGAATTGGGGGTACCGTTGGCAAAAGAAAAGACGGAAGGTCCTACTACGCGGATCACTTTTTTGGGGGTTGAGCTCGACTCGGATTTAATGGTGGCACGTCTTCCCCAAGATAAAATTCGCAAATTGCGGGTTTTAGTGGCCAATGTGCTGGCATCATCATCCTTGACGCTGAGGGAGATGCAAGCTTTGATAGGCTCGTTAAATTTTGCTTGTCGGGTGATACCGATGGGCCGGGTATTTTTGAGGCGTTTGGCAGCAGCTACAGCAGGGGTGCGTAAGCCTCATCATCATTTGAGGGTCTCGAAGTCAATGAAGGCAGATTTGCGGATTTGGCAGGTCTTTTTGGAGGAGTTTAATGGGACCACAGTTTTAATGGAACCGGAGCTCAGTAATGCGGATTTGCAATTGTATACAGACGCAGCAGGGGGCATAGGTTTGGGCATTTATTTCGCTGGGGCTTGGTGTGCAGAGCGTTGGCCGCAGTCCTGGTTTGAGTCACGGCTTACTAGTAATATAACCTTTTTAGAGCTGTTTCCCATTTTAGTAGCATTAGAGTTATGGCCAGAAAGACTTTGTAACAAAAAGGTTTTGTGGTGGTGTGATAATGAGGCTGTAGTGCAGGTGGTGAACCATTATTCACCGCACTGTGTTTTGGTGGCTAACTTGATGAGGGAAGTAATTTTAGCTTGTTTGCGGTTAAATGTGTACCTGAAAGCTCAACATATTCCAGGGTATGCTAATGCCATCGCTGATTCTCTTTCCCGTTTCAAGTTCGAGCAATTCCGACGATTGGCGCCACAAGCGGATACAGAAGGAGGTGCGGTCCCTTGGAAGTTATGGAGTCTTGGCCGTCCGGGATGAAGGACTTGCTGCGGTGTTCTGTAGCGGCTGGTACATGGGCAGCGTATCGGCGAGGATGTCAGAAGGTGGTGGAATTTTTGGAATGCTCGGGTTGGCAGTTTGGGCCGGTTTCAGCTCAATTGCTAGGACAATATGTGGTATGGGCTAAGGAGAATGGAGTGACTCGCTCGGCAGTGCGTAGTCATTTGGCGGGTTTCGAGTATTTCGTGAAGGCGGTGGGCTGGGACTTCCCATCAGGGGGTGCCTTAGCCCGTCGGCTCTTACAAGGATGGGGTCGAGCAGCACCTTTACACCTGGATGCCCGGCGTCCCATCACTCATGATTTACTAGAAAGAATATGCAAGTCCTTAGCGGTGGTGTCCTCGTCGCAGTATGAGGCGACGCTTTTTCGAGCAGTTTTTACTTTGGCATTTTTTGGGGCTTTTCGCATGGGGGAGTTGGTGGCGCGATCATCAAAGGGGGGAGATGTGGGGATTCTACAGCGTCAACATGTTTGCTTTGAGAAAAGGCAGTTGCGAATTTTGTTGGCAAAATCCAAGACTGATCCGCAAGGCAAGGGTTTGTGGGTCCGGCTGAGTGAGATTCCAGGGTTTCACACTTGTCCGGTGAGCGCCATGCGTGCTTTCTTACGGGAACGCCCATTGCAAGTTGGGGGGTTGTTTCTGCATGCGGACGGGCGACTGCTTACACGTTTTCAGGTGGTAGCAGTTCTGAGGTTGGCATTGAAGGTCGTAGGCGAGCCCCCCGAACATTATGCAGCTCATTCTTTTCGTATTGGTGCGGCTACCAGTGCTGCTGCTGCGGGCCTGTCGCAGCAGGACATTCAGAGTATTGGGAGGTGGCGTTCTCAGGCTTTCCGGGGTTATGTTCGTTTATAAAAAAAAAAAAAAAAAAGGGGGGGGGGGGACCTGATATGGATTAACTCTTCTTTTCTTTTGCAGTTGCAGGAGGGAGTGTCCAGAGCTGTTGGATGATCGGGCACTCTTTCATGTACTGGGCCGGCCGGCGGGCGGCTGAGCGGCCATTGGGGCCTAATTTGGGGCTGGATCCTGCTCAAGTGTCGCTGCTATTGCTGGGTGAGAGGGGGTTGAGGTGGGCTCAGCTCCTGCCTTTGCTCCGGCACCATGAGCGGGTGAGGGGCCAGCCGAGACTGTTGTTGTTGCATTTAGGTGGCAACGACCTAGTTACCTGGACTTGTAAGCAACTCATCAGATTTGTTATAAAAGATTTAACTATATTATTGAGTATGTTCCCGGGAATCCAGTTAATTTGGTCAGACATTATTCCAAGGCCTGTTTGTGCGGCCCAGCGGCGTTGGTCGCGGGGTCTTACAAAATAAAATCGTCAAATAGGACGGTGGTTAATTGGGCAAGGTGGGATTCAAGTTCTTCACCCGTGGGTGGAAGTGGCGTGTACGGGGTTGTACAGGATTGATGGTGTTCATTTGTCCCCTGTGGGTATAGATTTACTGTTGAATGATTGGCAAGAGGCCTTGGAAGGTGTTTTTACACAGGGATGCTAACTGGTCGCAGCAGGGCATTGGGGGGGCGGCACAAGGGCATTAATATGCCAGTGCCGGTGGCGGGATCCCGGAGGTTTCCGGGGCCCGGAGCCGTTTGGCCATACTTGGGCGGGGGCGGGGTGCCCCCGACCCGGATAAGCCCTGCTGGCCTTTGCTAGTCATATGGCAAGGTCGGGGAAAGGGCGGTAGGAAATTGGCCGGTGGTCGGACACGGCCGGAGCGGATGCGACCCCACTTTGCTAATTATGGCTGGGGGGGTATCATTCCGCTGGGGGGAGATTGTTTACAGAACTGTTTGATATTGTAAAGTTAATTGTTTGAAATATAATAAAGCTGCGACCGGTTGGTACTTCCAATAAGAAAATCTTGTCTGTGAAATTTGTAAAGGTGGGGAAAAGGGTGGGGGAGGGGGTGAGAAGGCTGAGGGAGGTGGGGGTGAGTAAGGAGGGGCTTAGGGCACCGGATGCGGCCTGCCACGGTTACTTAACAGTACCGATTTATCAGTGGTTGTCAGTCCCCATACTCAACTTTTATGATTAGTTAGATGCCGCGATTCCATGTGGGCGTTTTCATTGATAAAGCTGGTGCACTGTCATTTACTTATTTATTCATTCATTTTTTATGATTTATTTATCTGAGTAGGTTGATATCTTATAGTTTTACAGTGTTCAATTTTAAATGCTATTTATTCTATGGTTGGGGTTCGTTTATTCTCCTAATGGTAATTACCGATGGTTATATTAGTCAGATTAGCTGTTGCGGTTCTCCTGTTTTCCATTTTTTAACAATACCGATTAATTCAGTGGTTTTCAGTCCTCATGCTCACCTTTTATGATTAGTTGGATGCCGCGATTCTCCTGCGGGTTGTCTTTCAATGGCACCATTCTATCAATTTGTTCCAATCCCCATATACATTTTCCTTCTGTTAGCAGGTGGATTCAAAAGATTGCCTTTCGAAACTTTGGTTTGATTTGTTTTGTATTTTTTATTTTGATACGTTTTTTATGAATGTCGTGCCTTGATTGACACTGCACAGCCTATCTCTTTGATTTGATGTTTTCAAATCCCGCCCTTGATCAGCTCCTCCCTCCCCTCTTTTTCTTCATATACGCATGTGCTGGCGTCTTCCTTTCTCCTGCGCGTCAACTGAGCATTGACGGCAGTTCTACTGAGGTATGGTTCTTTGTTTATTAGCTTATTATTTGTTTGCTTTGATTCATTTGGAAAGTTTTACATATTTCTGATTAAAGGTTTCTTCATCTGTCGTTTTATGTATACAGCACTTTATCGCATTTTTTTCCCCTCCGTGCACGCGCGCCCCCCCCCCTTTTTGCAAATACACGTCTTGACACTTACGAAAAGACATATGCATTAGACGTTTGTTTGGGGGCTGTTTGAAATTGCGTTATTGCTATACATGGATGGCCATGTCAGTTTTAACACCTAATTTGAGCATAGGGTTATACTTCATCTCAATAAAAAAAAATTTTTTAAATTCGTTTGCCAATATCCTTATAAGAAGCATCATTTCAAAGCATGGTTGTTGCTCCCGTCATATGCAATGGCTTATTTAAACTCCATTATCCATGGAGCGGTTTGTTTTGGCTCTCCATAGACTCACTCCGTTTTTGTTTTTTGTTTTTAGATTTAATTCCCTCCCCCTTTTTATAGCAACTTTATGACTGTGTCAGATGTACTGACAATTTTACTTGTTTGGCGTTTCCTGTCCTTTTCCTCCTCTCTCTATGTTCTTTGTTTGTCAATTTGATTTAATTGAATGTGCAATGTCTAAATACATGGTTTTATTCATTATATTTTTGTGAATAATTTTTTATGTTTTTTTGGCATTAGCATATAGTCTAATTGTTTGCACAACGAGTGTGAAGTGACATTTTGCTTATACATCACAACAGAGGTTAGTATTTTAGTTTTTAAGCACATTTTTATCAGGTCCCGAGCACTATTGTTCCCCCCTTGTTACATTTGATAATTGTGTATATGTATGATGGTTTTATTGTTTTTTAATCCTATGCTTTTATATTGATTTTTTGGTTTTATTTAACACATATTTATTGTTTTATCAATTGTGTTTTATTATATGTTCTTAATCTTGGTTTGTTGTTCCTTATTATTCCTGATGTGTAATATGTTTATGTTTTTAGTTGTTTTGCCTGGCTAGCCCCTGACGAAGGGTACGAAACACGGCCTGTGTCGGGCGGCCGTTGGTTCAATAAAGGACTCTGTCTTTCCTTGTTTTTCACGCCTGTGACTGTGTCTTTGTGTTCAGCGTGAGTTGTGCTTCTTTGGTGTTGTACCTGTCTAAGGCTCCCCCATTCAACCCCGCTGTTCGTACAGGGAGCCTTGCATGGAGACAACAGGAGGGGACAAATAACGGGGATGTACATCCAGGCAGGGCATATATCCCCACTATTTGTGCCTCAGAATGACCCTCATACTGTATATATGCTCAACAAAGATCCTTGCTTCACTATTAGCTGTACCAGGGGTGTCATTAATTGCTCGACCTTCCAACACTGGCATCTGACGTCATTCTCAAGCCTTTTAAAGCTGAGCACACTCAAAAAGAACCAATCAAAATAAGAGCAGAGGAGCTACAATAGATATAGTACCAGGGAAACCTCCCTCTAAAATGCCATACAAGGCACTATCATTATAGAGTCCATTCACTTCAAGGGAAGAAAACAGAGGGAGGTGCCTGTGCACAAGAAGCTTTACACAAACACCCCTCATTTGATCATATTATTCAATCCATTCAGCTTCAGGGTACTCAGTTCATATATCCACCATTGCTCCTGCTGCACCAAGAGTTTACCGTGATCACCTCTGCGGATATCTTCCTGTATACACTCAATTGCTGTTTAGCACCCATCTTTTTTTGCGGTTCCACTTTTCCCACTATATTCCATCTGGATCTTTTGCCCCTGCCAGTAATCCACGAACCTCTTTTAACCCCGCTTTTTCCATTTCTCACTGTCTCCTCCGGAGTCCCCATTCTGTAGGTCACTCCATTAAAAGTGAAGCTGACTCCAAATGGGTGAAGTCATCTGTACTTAATTTGTTCTTTCCTAAACCTCTAGTTCAAATCCCACTAGAGGACAGCAACCTTGGGCCAGAAGGACTGGGGTTTCTAGTCCCACAGGTGCTCCTTGTGGTCTTGGGCAAGCCACTTAACCCTCCACAGCCCATGTTCCCTGTAAAATAGTTACCTCCAAGTTATAATGCCCTGTTCAATGTAATTTCAGTTTGTTCAATGTAAACCGCACTGATGCAGAATAGCGCGGTATATAAGAGAATATAAAAATAAAAAATAAAATAAAATAAAAATATGTGATACTCCTCAATTCTTTTCCCTTTTGTAGGGTCACAGTAGTCAAGTCCATGAACACTGCCACATGATAGACCTGCCGTTCAAACTTCCCTACCATTCACATATTGGCAGCATTCCTTTCCTTCAGAGCAAAATCATGTATATGGGTCACCATGTCTCCGGGACACATGGACCACATAGGGCTGATGGCTTTGTGAACCCTGTCCAATGTAATCATTAGGGCTCCTTCCTCTCTGGTTGACCCACTCAAAGTCTGAAAGATTGAAATTGCCACTGCCTCAATATCTTGAAGCTCCAGCATCACCTTTATTCAAATATTGTTGTGCCTGCACTTATTTTCAAGGTCCTCCAATTTCAGGACAATTTGGCCTTCACCCCAGCACATGATTTCAGTGACTGCATGCTGTTCCCTGCTCTGCTCTCACTCTGGTCTGCATAGGCAAAGTCCTGCAAATCCATCATTTTCCTTTGGGCAAGTGCCATGTATGTTTGCACTGCCATCTCCACTTACATACAAGAGGCAATGGAGGGTAAAGTGACTTGCCCAGGGTCACAAGGAGTGCCAGTGGGAATTGAACCCTTGATCTTCTGGATACTGGGCAATTGCTATAGTCACTAGGCTACTCCTCCCCTTGGAGCTTTTAGCAACTTTTAAAAAAGTAACAATGATTCAATGGGAATGGTGTCCAAGTTTTGAACCTGCAACCTTCACTTTTTTTCAGTTTGTTAAAATCTGTAAATGAATAGTAATTATATATTAAAATCTGCAGGAAGATGTCTTTTTTAACTTTCTGTTCTGTTAAGGCTGTGCTGGTTTCTGTGGAGGGATTTAGGGATTCATTGAAACATACACTTTGACTAGGGTGCCTACATTTTTGCACACATCTCATGCATGAAACCTTATTCAAAAAAGACAGTTTCCATTTTCAGTCTGTAGAAAATCGGTAGTTTTACCTAGAACTATAAAGGGAGTCAATTTCCAGAGCATGTGTGTAGGGGCGCTTGTAATCCACATATACATAAATCCAAACAAAGCACCCCATCAAAATCCCAATATCCTCCCAAGAATGTCCTGAAAATGTTGTGTGGATAAGACATCAAAAACGTTACTACGGACACACATATACAAACACACACACATACACACAGAGCAATCTAATTGGCCATCTTTTATTAAATAAGGATCATAATTCTGGATTGTCTGACCCATTCCCAGCTATATTTTAAGGAGAATCCTCTTCTGCTCAACTGAATAACACTTATATCACCCCATTATGGACTTTTTAGAAACTTTGACTTTACACTTTTTAAGAAAATCCTCAGTATTCATTATAAAGCAATTATAACTGCAAAATACGTAAGAACATGCCATACTGGGTCAGACCAAGGTCCATCAAGCCCAGTATCCTGTTTCCAACAGTTGCCAATCCAGGTCACAAGTACCTAGCAGTTTCCCAAAAAGACACACAGGTTCCATAATGCTTGTATTGGGGCAAGCAGTGGATTACCTGGGTCCTCTTTAATTATGGTTTATGGACCTTTCTTCCAGGAACTTGTCCAAATCTTCTTTAAACTGAGTTACACTGACAGCTTTCACTACATCCTCCGGTAATGAATTCCAGAATTTGATTATGCATTGAGTGAAAAAATATTTTCTCTTATTAGTCTTAAACGGGTTACACTGTAGCTTCATTGCATGTCCCCTAGTCTTTCTGCCTTTTGATGCCATAAAGAATCAATATACGTTTACCCGTTCCACTCCTTTCATTAATTTATAGATCTGTATCATATCTCCCCTCAGCCGTCTCTTTTCCAGATTGAAAAGCTCTAAACCTTTTAGCCTCTCCTCATAGGGGCATTCCTCCATCCCCCTTACCATTTTGGTGGCTCTTCTCTGTCCCTTCTCTAATTCTGCTATATCCTTTTTAAGATACGGTGACTAGAATTGCACACAGTATTCAAGGTGTGGTCGCACCATGAAATTATTTTGAGGCATTATAATATCCTTTGTTTTATTCTCCATTCTTTTCTTTATGATTCGTAGCATTCTATTTGCTTTCTTGGCCACCACTGCACACTGGGCAGAGGGTTTCAGTGTATTATCCATGATGGTGTCTAAATCTTTTTCCTGGGTGTGGTTCCTAATGTGGAACCTTGCATTGTTTAACCATAGTTTGGGTTGTTCTTTCCTAGTGCATAACTTTGCACTTGTCCACATTAAATATCATCTGCCATTTGAACATCCAGTCTACCAATTTATCAAAGTCCTCCTGCAATTTTTCACAATCCTCTTAGGTTTTAGCAACTTTGAATAATTTTGTGTCATCTGCAAATTTGATACCTCACTCATTATTCCCATTTCCAGGCCATTTATTAAAAAGCAGCGGACCCAACACAGATCCTTGGGGTACTCCACTATTCACCTTTCTCCATTGGGAAAATTGGCCATTCAGCCCTACCCTCTGCTTTCTATATTTTACCCAGTTCTCAATCTACACTGCCTCCTATCCCATGACTTTTTAACTTTGCCAAGAGACTCTCATGAGGGACCTTGTCAAAGGTTTTCTGAAAATCCAGATGCACTATATCGACCAGCTCACCTTTGTCTACCTATTTATTCACACCTTCAAAAAAATATAACAGATTAGTAAGACAAGACCTTCCTTGGCTAAAACCATGTTGGCTTTCTCCCATTAAACCATGACTATCTACATGTTCAGTAATTTTGTTCTTTTTAATGGTTTCTACCATTTTGCCCGGTACTGATGTCAGGCTCACCAGCCTGTAGTTTCCCGGATCACCCTGGAATCCTTTTTAAAAACTGGAATTACGTTGACCATTCGCCAATCTTCAGGTACTACAGATGATTTTAATGATAGTTCACAGATTAATAATAGTAGATCTGCAATCTCATATTTCAGTTCTTTCAACACGCTTGGATGTATACCATCCAGTCCAGGTGATCTGCTACTTTTTAGTTTATCAAATAGTTGTAATATATCTTCCTGGTTTATCAATATTTCTTTCAATTCTTCTGATGCATCACCTTTAAATACCATTTCAGTCATGGGTAACTTCCCTACATATTTTTCAGTAAAGGCCAAAGGAAAGTATTCATTCAATCTCTCCACAATGGGCTTGTCCCCTCTTAGTGCCCCTTTTATCCCTCTATCTTCTAATGGTCCAACTGACTCTCTCACAGGTTTTTTGCTATGAATGTGCTTGAGAAAGTCTTTATTATGCCTTTTTGTTTCCACAGCAAGCTTCTTCTCAAATTCTCTTTGTCTGCCTTATCAATACCTTGCATCTAACTTGCCAGTGCTTTCATTCTTTCCAGTTTTCGCACATGCTTTACAATATAAGTTCATATGTCTTGTGTGAGTTGCCTCTTACGTAAGTTTCACTAGCTGCATGCACATGCTACTGTTGTTACATGGTAAGAAGCAGCCTTTAGGAGACTTTAATTTCTTATAAACTATGGGGAGTAATTTTGTAAGCCCTGTCCGTGTTTTGGACATCTGAAGATGGGCATAGAGATGTCCAAAGCACACAGATGTCCCCAAAACCATTTTAGAAACCAGCTCTGGGGTCATTCCCAATGTGAGGACATCCAAGTCTGAATGGGGCCGTGATGGAGGCATGGCTGAGGGGTTCCCAGGAATCTGGACATTTCTGCTTGATCTCAGAAACATCATGGACATTCGACATCACATCTTCAGGCATGTACAGGCATCTGAAAAGTGCTTGTTTTGGCTGAAAAATAACCAAAGGATGTACAGAAGATAGCACACCATCATCCGCAGTACTCAGCACAATGTCAACGATAGCAGCAGTGGGATTTGAACCCTGGCTGCCATTAGGCTATCCTAGACATGCACGTTCTGGAATATGATTCTGGGAATGTCTATGTTGATGCCTCTGCAAACATCTATATTGGGCACATTCACGTTTGTAAAATTGTGTCTGCACCTGGATGTGCCTGCTTTTTTTTTTCCAGATGTTCTGGCTTAGATGTCTCTTCTAAAATTCTCTTCTACAATTCTACTGGGACAGATCATTTGTGCCTGATCTCTCTGCCTGCCAACGGTTTTTCCTAAGCCTTTCCCAAGTCCCGCTACAGCAGTCTGTGAAGACTCTAGAGCTTCTGCGGCATTGCAGGAGACAGTAATATGCATTTGTTTCCATGATATCAGATATTGACTTCTGCTGTATAATGTATTGTGTTTACGCTGCTGGTTAGAGAAATCTCTCTAAGGTACCTCACAAGGAATTGGAAACGTAAAATGACTCAGCTTCAGCTTCATTTCATCATGCAAAACATTCCGGGTTCACCAAGCAGTACAAATTTGAAAATGGCACCAGGCCCTCACACTGTTTTTACAGAGGCATCAATCTATGTGTATATATATGGGCATATTATTTATTTACTTGGATTTTGCTCACTTGAGTTTTATTCAGGTACACTAGGTATTTCCCTGCCCCTGGAGGGCTTAGAATCTAAGAGGACATTTTACTAAAGAGTGCTAAGTAGTTAGCATGGGTTTTGGCACCTGGTAACTGTGCACTCGGAACTGTGCAGTTAGCACAGGGGCATAATAATTACCCTGCAACAATTGGGAATGGGGAATGAGCAGGTTAGGCCAGAAAGTGGGCATGGAGTGCACATTGCAGTTAGAGCAGGGCAATATATCATGTGCTAACTGTCTAGGTTGCAATTGGTGCAAGTGTACCTAATGCCACCTCAATGAGTGGCTTTAGGTGCGCCCACAGTAATTGCACCACGCGATGGGGTATGCATCCCCATGTTAACACCCAGGAACATACTGGCCATGTTCCTGACCATTATCATGGAGGCTTTGCATTTAACATACATTGGTTTTGACACTAGATGTGTGTTAAGTGCAAAAACCTAATGCACTTTAGTAAAAGGGCCCCTAAGTTTGTACCTTATAGTGGGGATGTGCATTCATGAGTTTGCATTTAGTTTGTCAGGGCACCTAAAAATGTAAAGGGAATGC
Organism: Ichthyophis bannanicus; assembly: GCA_033557465.1. Taxonomy (NCBI): domain Eukaryota; kingdom Metazoa; phylum Chordata; class Amphibia; order Gymnophiona; family Ichthyophiidae; genus Ichthyophis; species Ichthyophis bannanicus. The sequence goes on from CM066031.1 coordinate 1,599,724,044, forward strand.
AAATCGCTTGTATATGTGTATACCTATGAATTAAGGCACTTGCAATCGATTTGTGCACTTAAAAAAGTTCAATCATTCATACAATGCATGACTAATGAACAAATATGTGAAAAGAAAACAAAAAAATGCCCAGAAATTGGGAAAAATTAGTTTTAAATGAGCACAATCTGAACTTTTTTTGGCTGTGCATACTTATATCTTATAGCAATATATGCTCATTTCTCTTCCACCAAGAAAGATCAGCAAAATTAGAAACATAGAAACATAGAAAAATGACGACAGAAAAAGACCACATGGCCTATCTAGTCTGTCCTTCCATATCAACAACTACAGCAGTCCACTTTTTTCCTTTAGACATCCTCTGTGTTGGTCCCATGCTGTTTTGAATTCAGCTACTGTCCTCATCTCTACCACCTCCACTGGGAGACTATTCCACGGATCCACCACTCTTTCCATAAATAAATATTTCTGCATATTACTCCTGAATCTATCCCCTTTCACTCTCATCCCATGTACCCTCGTAGTAGAACTTGCTTTCAATCGAAAGAGGCTCTCCCCCCTGTGCATTTATGCCATGGAGGTATTTAAACATCTCAATCATATCACCTCTATCCCGCCTTTCCTCTAAGGTGTACATATTAAGAGCCTTAAGACTGTCCTCATATGCTTTATAATGAAGACCACTAACCATTTTAGTAGCTGCACTCTGTACTGACTCCATCCTGTTTATATCCTTTTGAAGGTGCGGTCTCCAGAATTGCACAGTATATGCCAAATGAGGTTGCACCAAAGACTTGGTGCCAAATGAGGTCACACTATCACCTCCTTTTTTCTGCTAGCCATTCCTCTCCCTATGCACTCAAGCATCCTTCTAGCTTTTGCTGTCGCCTTTTCTACCTGTTTAGCTACTTTAAGATCATCAGACACAACCACGCCTAGGTCCCGCTCTTCTTTAGTGGACAAAAGTACTTCACCCCCTATACTATATTGCTCCCTTGGATTGCTGCAGCCCAAATGCATGACCTTGCATTTTTTTACATTAAATCCCAGCTGCCAAATTCTAGACCATTCTTCAAGCTTAGCTAGATCCCTCCTCATGTTATCTACACCTTCCTGGGTGTCTATTGCAGATTTTGGTATCATCCGCAAAGAGGCAAACCCTACCCGACAGCCCTTCCACTATATCACTAACAAAGATGTTAGAAAGAATCGGACCAAAGACAGATCCCTGGGGCACCCCACTGGTAACTTCCTTCGCCTCAGAGAGAGCTCCATTTACCTGTACTCTTTGTCGCCTCCCACTCAACCAATTTATAACCCAGCAGTAACTTTAGGGTCCATCCCTAGGGTGCTCAGTTTGTTTATAAGTCGCCTGTGAGGAACGTTGTCAAAGGCTTTACTGAAATCGAAATACACCACATCTAGGGCTCTCCCTCGGTCCAACTCCCTGGTCACCCAGTCAAAGAAATCAATCAGATTTGTCTGATAAGACCTGCCTCTGGTGAATCCATGCTGCCTCGGATCCTGTAATCCACTGGACTCCAGAAACCTCACTATTTTCTCTTTCAGCAGTATTTTCAATAATTTACTCACCACCGAAGTTAAACTAACCGGCCTGTAGTTTTCAACCACATCCTTACTTTTGCTTTTGTGTAAAGGAACCACATGAGCCTCTCTCCAGTCCTTTTAATGTAATACAAAACCCACCCCAATTAGAACAAAACTTGTTTCTTAATGGCAAAACCACACAAATGATTGTTTCCAAATTTGAATGCAATAGCGGAAAAACTCAAAAGTGGCCAGCAAGGTCTCAGCTTTTTATGGGCAAAGGCAAATATTATCAAGACATAAGTCCAGACACTGCCACTCAACTGAAGCCCGATAACATCAACGACCCGCTGCCACCACCTTCCACTATATAGAGCTTTTCAACAAAATGAACAATAAACAAGTGACCGCAGCAGCCCCCAAACAAACTTAGCTTTTAAACTGTGATAAAGACAGGAGTTGAAGACAGGCCGCTACCCCAACGCAACTATTGAGCTCTTGTACGTTTCGCGAGAGAACTCGCTGCATCAGGGGAAAATACTGAAAAAACAAGAAACAAACATTAACCCAACCATGCATTCCTAAAAAGCCGAAACAAAAAAGCACCCATTCCCACCATACAACAAAAACTACAAAAAAGTAACTTACTTTCAAATAGCAGCCAAATTAGCACCTCAACGGTGCTGCAAAAAACGCCGCGCATGCTCATACCACCAAACACACCGCCCTAGAATAAATAACGAACAACTCATGACATCAACAGGGATCCCCGACAAAATGCTCCACCCCCTTTCCTAAAGGCAGACCGCCCAATCAATGTGGAGATTTAAACCCCCAGGCACAACAGTATGGAGCTTAAAAATCCATTTCTGCTCGCACGTTAAAAGGGACTGCTCCCTACTCTTGCCATCCCTCCCAGCCAAAACTTGATCCAAACAAAAGCATCGTAGCTCCGAAAACTGATGAGAGGCGCCTTTGGTTCCACATTGTGTGCAGGGATATGAGCTTATAGTGTAAGAGAAATGTCAAGTGAAGATAGATAGATTTGAGAGCCATCAGCATAAAAATGATACTGACAGCCATGGGAAGAGATGAGGGCATCAAGGGAATGAGTGTAGAAAAACACTGAAAGAGCGATTGGAGAGATAAAAAGAGAACCAAGACAGCACAAACCCCCTAAAACCAAGAGAGGATAATGTGTTGAGGAGGAGGAGGAGGTGGTCAACAGTATCAAAAGCAGCAGAAAGGTGAAGAAGAATGAGAACTGAGTAAAGTCCTTTGGACTTAGCCAGGAACAAATCACTGGAGACTTTGGCATGAGCCATTTCAGTAGAATGAAAGGGACAAAAACCAGGCTGGAGTGGATCAAGGAGAGCATGTGAGGAGAAAAACTTGAGGCAGCGGCGGAGAACTGCATGTTCAAGAAGTTTGGAAATGAATGGGAGAAGGGAGATGGGTTGGTAATTAGGAGGACAAGTGAAGATTTTTTGTGGAGAGGAGTGATCACAGCATGCTTGAAGGCAGCAGGGAAGGTTGCAATGGAGTGAAAAGTTGAGAATATGTGAGATGGAAGAGATGATGGAGGAGGAGTTGGAGTTGAGGAGATGGGTGGGGATATGATCAGAAAAATAAGTAGCGAGTTTAGAGGAGGAAAGAAGAAGAGAGGTTTCCTCCAGAGATTTTAGAAAAGGATGAAAGAGTGGTAGATGTTGAGGGGGAAAGTTGATATGGGAGAGGGGGAAGAGGGGGAGAAGAAGAATTAGTAGGGAATTAAAGAAAATTCTTATGGACTTTGTTGTGGAAATAGTTGGCTAGGCTTTGGGCAGAGAGAGAAGGAGGGATTGGAGGCAGTGGTGCCTTAAGAAGGGAACTGAAAGTAGAGAAGAGACGGCAGAGTTAGAGGCAAGACAGCTAATCAGATGAATAAAATAGTTTTGCTTAGTGAGTGTAGTGGTGGACTGAAAAGAAGTAAGCATGAATTTGAAGTGAAGGAAGTCAGAAAGGGAGTGGAATTTGAGCCAAGTGCATTCAGCTGAGCGGACACAGGAGTGTAGCTAGCGGGTAGTTGAAGACAGCCAGGGCTGAGTTGAAGTGTGCCTCACAGGATGTGCTATGGGTGGAGCAAGAGTATTCAGAGTAGAGGAGAGAGCAGTATTATAAGAAACTATGGCCTCATCAACAGACGTAGATAGTGGAAGAAAGAAGAGAAGAGATAGTAGTGGATAGAGTCAGTGGATCAATAGCATAAAGACTCCTAAAATGATAGGAGGAGATTGGGCGAGATTGAGGTAGGGAGTGACGAAGAGAAAAAATTAAGAGGTGGTGGTCAGAAAAGGGAAGAACTGAGGTGTGAAAATTAGAAGGTAAAAAATTAGAATAGAAAACAAGGTCAAGACAGTGACCAAGCTGATGAGAGCAAATCTGGAGGTTGAAAGAGGAGGTAAGGGAAAGGAGATTAGATGCATAGGAATCAAAAGAGTTATCAATATGAAAATTAAAGTCACCAAGAATAAGGGATGGGGAGAAGAATCCAGGAATAAGGAGAGCCAAGAGTCAAAATCAGTGAGGAAGGTAGAAGTGGCTTGTCAGAGGGTCTAGCGATCCAGAGAGGAAGGAGATTAAAAAAACGAATGGAGTGGACTTCAAAGGAGGGAAAGGAATGGGACTAAGGTAGAAGGAGGGGTTTAAATTGACAAGAAGGAGAAAGCACAAACCCAACACCATTACCATGTACTATATCTGGGCTGCAAGAATACAAGGGAGTGCTGTAGTACAGGGGGTGATGCTCTGTCTATGAAAGAGTGGGTTCTGGGGTGATTGTATCTGATGATCTTAATGTAGCCAAACAGGTAGATAAGGCAAGGGCAAGACAAAGGAATGCTTCATTACACAGGAAGAGGAATTGCTAGCAGGAAAAATGAGGTGCTAGTGCCTAATGAGATCTCATTTGGAGTACTGTGTGCAGTTCTGGAGGCCATACCTTCAGAAAGACATATCCCAATGAAGTCAGTCCAGAGACAGATTTTAAAATGGTCAGTAGTATTGGTCATAATGCTTATGAGGACAGACTTAAAGATCTAAACATGCACATCCTTGAGTTAATATAGGAAAGATGAGACCAACAGCTCAATATGAAGGCCCAGATAAGCAACATGGTCAAGGCGATCTATCACAAAATTCGGACGCTTTGCCACCTGCGACAGCTGCTTGAGCCAGAAGACTTCCGGACAGACTACCAAGCACTAGTAATTCCACACTTTGACTATGCGAACGCAATACTACACGGTCTCCCGAAGAACATGCTGAACCCTCTGCAGCTGGTAATGAATGCAGCCACTAGAATCCTGCATGGAGCCTCCAGGAGGGAACATATAACCCCAATTATGAAGCATCTGCACTGGCTGCCGGTCCACTGCAGGATCTCCTTTAAAATTCTAATGATGACCTACAAAGCCATCAACAAGTGCTCCTCCACCTCCCTCACAGATCTCATCCAGACCACCCCCCTCAACAGAGTAAGGAGATCAGCCGCCGCCAATACTCTGAAACTCCCGAAGGCAATCACAAAATGCTCTCAGGCAACTAGAAACAGAGCCTTCGCGCTGTATGCACCCACATGCTGGAACACCCTGCCACCTGTCATCCGTGCCATCAATGACCTCACCCAGTTTAGGAAGGCATTGAAGCACTATCTGTTCCTCCAGCACTATACTGAACCAGATGACAACCCGCAGCCAGTCACACTCAGGACCCAGGTTGACACCCTCAATGCAGCCACTCCACGAGTCTGCAGCCCAGCCCGCTAGATCCCGATCCCCTCGACAGGTGGAGGTATACACCCATACCTTGTCACCCTGTATATAGCTGAGCCAATATGTAAATAGTATCAAGCTGTCCACATAGCTTGTGACAGCCGTTAATTTGTACATAGTTACTCTGTTAGCCCTGTATATAATCCCCTGTTTATTGTAAGTCCAGTGTAGGCCTGCCTGCACTGCACAAATCTATTACGTGTAAACCGCACTGATCTTAAAGAGCGCGGTATAAAAGTGACATTAAATAAATAAATAAATATAATAGTGACATTTAAATATCTCTAAGGTATAAATGCATAAGAGAGGGGACTCTTTCAATGGAAAGGAAGTCTTGGAAAGAGGGGTCCTAAAATAAGTATGAAGGCAGGGGGTAGACCTGGGAGCAATTTAAGGAGATATTTCTTTACAGAATGGGTGGAAAAGATATGCAACAGTCTCCCAACAGAGGTGGCGGAGACAAAGATAGTGTCTGAATTCATGAAAGCATGGGACAAGCAAAGAGGATCTCTAAGGGAGAAAAAGGGGTAGTAAAGACCAGACAGTTTGTTTGGATGGGCAGAATATATAGATTGTAGGGTTATTGTCTGTCATAATTTTCTCTATTTCTGTGTATCAATGTTTCATAATCCAAATTTCTGGAAGAATTCATGTTTTCCTTGTGCCCCAACCATTTTAACCTCTCTCCTCCCTCTGTGTTTCTATGGAACTGAAGTGAATGCTAAGATGCCCAGAGATTTTTCTACCCCAGTTTGCCTGAGTAACAGGTTCTAAGGACTGCCAGTGTGGCATCCCTGCCAGGAGTATTAATAGTACCATTTCATTAGTTTGGAGATGGTATATGTGATACAGGTTCATCATCCATGAGTATGAGAACACTGCTGAAGAAGGGGGAGGAGATGGGTAGCACCTTCCTAAAATAGAGAAGACTAAATGAATATATAAGTGAAGATCCCACAGAGGATTCTCACCACTTGCTGTCTGACCTGCTCTTGAACTAACAGCTCTTCCAGTGCACTCCACCCTCATAATCGGTAAGTACCAAATATCACATGGCCTATGGCTTCCCAATGCAAAGAAAAAAAAGGATGGATATTCTAAGGAATTAAAATAAAGAAAAATCCACAAATATTCCTGCAAGAAGAAAGCGGCGCAGAGAAGGGAGCAACATGAAAGACAAGGAAAAACAAATTAAGAGATTAAAAGGAACAAGGGAAAGAAGCATTAAATTGCAGTTTCAGCTCCTGTGGAGGAATAAAGAAAAGAAGGAATAAAAATAATAAAAAAGGAAGATGTTGAGAACCACAAGGAATTAAAGGAAAATCATGAACGGGGGAGAGAAAGAAGCCAAGAACAGAGATAACATAAAAACAAGAAAGAAATAAAAACAAGAGTAAGAAACTAAAGGGTAATATAGAAATACAATAACAGAAAATCAAATATAAGAAACAGAAAGTGAGAAACAAAAAGAAGTCAATTTAGCAAATAATCAGAAGTATATAACAAACTTAAGCCCCCTCTTTAGCACCCTCCTAATTTTGTATTCCAAGAGTAGAGTCTCCTATTAAGTAGGATGCTCAGAAATGTCACAAGCAAAATCATGCTGAAGATGAATAGAACTGATAAGCATAGATTTACTTTGGAAAATAAACTGTATTATTGTCCATCAGATGGACCTCCTTCTCCTGATCACCTCCAGCAGCTTCAATTATTCTTAGGGACTGAGCAAAGCTATACTCCAGGGCAATATTCGCTCTAGATCTGATTTAAGAATGACCAAATTTCAATCATTATTAATAAAATAATCACCCTTTTTTTTTTTATACTGGGATCAGGCTTAGATAAATTTGCCCGCTGGGTCTTTGGGTGTCCTCATACAAAGATAGAGGTCAATCGAAATAAACAATGAAGGTATTGCTGAGAAAAAATAATTGGGTTTTTTCCCTACTAAAAGAGGGAGAAGCACAGAGGATAAGCACTTGCTATTGTATACATCTGTATTTCTTTTCTGCACACTTCTTGAGCTTGATTTCAGAGCCTTGGATTGCAGCTGTCAGTTCCTAGGCATGCAGAATGCTTCTGATTATATCTCATATCAGTCTCCTGTTAACTCCACTAGATGGTTATGAAGTTGAAAATGTGGATCTGGTTAGTGTTGAGATAGTATAGTTTTGATAGGTTAGTGGTGGTGCTAATGTGCGTATTTGTGGAGTACACCTAAGATCACCAACTAGTGGGTTAAGGAGTGAATTAAGATACTCTAGTTTCCCGTAAGATTTCACTATTCAGATGTGTTTCTCCTGCATGCCTAGGAGTGCTATTATACAGATTATTCCAAAGCTTGTGCTGACTATCCCACTGCTGTCTCCCAAACAGAGCTAACCCAGAAACTGAATAGGCATTTTGTATAAATCATTATGCAATTTCATACCTAAGGATGACTTATGTAAATGGAGGTTCAGTTTTAATCCACTTTCAAGTGGATAGATCATTTCACAACTAATATCTAAGTTGAAAGTATCAGAAGAGAACCAAAGAGTAGAATCAGGTGCATTATTTTGTGTGTACTCAGTTTGTTAGTGCCCCTTAAAAATGCATTGTGCATTAAATTACTATAATGTGCACTAATCAACTTATCGTGCCTTAATTTGTAGTTACTGCTTGTTCAATGTAATATGCACTAAAAATTCCCTATTAAATGAATGCATGAACCTAACTAAACACCCAAAAACTGAGAAAAATTCATGACAAAACAAAAATGAGCCAATTGTTTTTTGCCTGTGCCCATCTCTAGAGTCAGGATGGAAATAAAACTTTCTCTCAAATGTTTTTTCTGTTTTTTTTAGGTAAAGCAGCATGTGCAGGAGTCCTGCACTGCTGCTTCCCTTCTTTTATGCCTAGTCCATAAATTACCCATTAAAATTACAGAGCGCATACTCAGCACATGATAGAGCACAGAATGATGGGTGAATCAGACAGAGCTTGAAACATGCAAGCAGCCATTCCCTATGTAAAAATTTCAAACTTCAGAATTGTCAGTTCACTTGCCTCTCATTTCGTCAGTCCCTGTATCCAATTCACACAAACACAGCAGTTAAGGCAGTAACAGAGCGCCAAGGGATATGGCTACTTTAAACAGTTACTATGTTAGCCAGGAACCTTTTCAGTGCCTTAACCATTTTGTTTGTGAGCTGCATGTATAGTAACAAAAGTTGGATTCTTGACAGCAATAATGCTACCCGTTTCGCATGTCACACCTGCTAATTCAACCATCTTCCTAGGTTCATGGTGTTACCTCATTTTCCAGCGCTGTCAGTCTCTCCCTCCTCCAGCTCTATGATCACTAGAAGAATGGAAATAAATAAGGCTTTTCATCCATTGTATGGCAGTCACTACTATCCTGATTTTTTACGCGAGTCATTTTATGGGTGATCCATGCCATCTGTATCAGCACATTTTGCTTAAGTACCTGATGTGCCTGTGGGGTCTTGGGTTACTCATGGAGCTGCCAGGAGATACATTCTCTGAATCTTGCTCTGTCAGCGAGTTGCTGTTGGGAAGAAACATTATTTGGTAATAGCAAGGAGTATTGCTGCTCAGATTATAGGAAGAGGCTCAATACTGTCTTAGTAGTTATAAATTTATAAAAGATACAAAGAGAGACAGACAAAGAGAAAAGTGGCAAGAAAAAAATAATTAAAAAAAAGAAAAAACATTAAACAAAACAAAAAAAGAGAGGAACAGAGAAAGGGAAAATAAACTTAAAGAGACTACAGAAAAGTAAACGGAACAACAAATAAATTCAGAGACAGTGAAAACAAATGAAATGTTGAAAGAGAGAATGTAAAGACAAAGACAAAGGGGGTTATAAGGCTCATTCAACACCCAAACAATATGTAAGTAAGGAGAAAGGAATAGGAGACTTCAAGTTTTACATTTCTGTGTGATATAATTATGTCATCAGCTCAGTTAGAAAATGGAATAGTATTAACTGAGGAGTTTGGAGAATATGCAAGCTGCACTGACCAAATAAAGGAAGGACAACTCTCAGAAATGTGTAAAAAATATATATTAAATTACTCTTATAAAAAGACATCTCTTAACACAACTTATTTAAGGATTTGGTTGAATGTTTCATATGATGAGAAAGGCAGATAAAAAGTAGAAAGAGATAGTGGCGTGGTTTATCTTAATACTACTACCATAGAGATTAAAAGTGTCAATTTGCACCTTCTAAGAGTGTCAGTTGTGAACTAAAATACCAAGTAGACCTTGGGTGAGCCTCCCAGTTACCCCAGGGCACCCAGGAGTTCCTACTGCAGGGTGAGAAGGTTCATCTCTCAAGATTTTTGATCTCTGCTGAAGGAAAAGACATTCAGCCTTCCAGACTGCTGATGCTGCTGAATAAGAAAGCAGTGAAGGACTGTGGGAAATATATTACTTAAGAATGACTGGTCACAAAAGGGGTCAAAACTAAAGAGGGGATGTATATGTAGTCTAGAAAGCGCATTACAGAATTTTTGTCTAACTTTCATGTTGTTCGATAAAGAGTATCACAACCTGCAAAATAAAGTGTCGCAAAGATCTTAGATACTCTCTCAGGATAGTCAACAACAGGCCTGAAAAATTCAGGAATCGCATTTTCCGACTTCATGCACTGGAATCAACTTTATACATTAAATCAATGTCAAGATCTCTCACAAAAAAGAGGGTTCTGCTTGATCCTGGCAGCAAATGAGCATCAATTATTCTTAGAACAGTCTTACAAGAGAGAAGTGTTAAATGGCTGATAGAGGAGGCAGTTTTTTTGACTAACAATAGGCAAAGTAAAGGATTTACATCAGGTTCTGCTAAAGGGTCATTAACAGAAATTAGTTGCCTATGCAGCAGAGGAGACGAAAGAAAATGACTTCAGGTGATCTAGGAGCAAAAGAGGGAGCTAATGGTCTAAGTGACATGCTATTTATCAGAAGCCATATTTTCTTAACTGTGTTAAATGTTCCACTCCCACTTTGGTTCCTATCAAAATGCAGATTTCTGCTGTGGTAAGAGGACAATTTTAAAAGGCAGATCTCCATGGATAAAACAGTGTTTTGCATACAGTAATAAGCTTTTATAGAATTATCCTCCTGATATGCAGGTAAACTTATGCGTGTATAGCCTGTATGTGCATACGTGTACCCGGACTGAATGGAGGTGTCCTTGGGGTGGGGTAGGAAAGGAGTTAGTAGCTACATGAATACTTTATAAAACATGTGTGTGTTTGCATGTAAATCAACCCAAACGGTAGGTGTAATTATATGTTCATAAATTTTTCTGAGGTAGTTCTCAAAGCAGAAGCAAATGCATACTTTTGTTTTGAAAATGTGCTGTATACGGTGTCCTCGCAGTTATGAATTCCCTCCTAACACATCATCTTCAGTATGTTGTCTGCTTTTCTCAAGTAATAGTGACCCTGGTGGCAATGCACATTACAGTAACTCCTACAGCTCTCCTAATTCCTGGCTTTCCGTTTGCCCAAAGCCTGTCCCAAAACTCTATAGGACCCTAACTTAGCATAATTGCCTGGGGCAGAGAAAGGAGAGATATTTAAAGGTGGCTTTAATGAAATTCTCTTAGGTGTGTGATAATTAAAGCATTTAGATTGTGGCAGACATAGGCACATTACCTAAGGGAGCTTTCAGGCTCAGCTTTAGTGTTTTTTTGACTGCATGCCATCTTGTACATCTCACTACAGTTCAGTCATATGAATAACAATAATGAGGAAAACACTTTTCATATTCTTTTTTTTACTTGCCCCCAACATTCCCGCAAAGTTGCGTGGGAGTCCTCTGCCTGCACTGTTGCTGGTAAAGGGAGCTGCTACAATACTGTGCTTTTAGTAACGAGCAGCAACTAAAAATGCAATATCACAGCACCTCCTCCTACTGGCAGCAGTACAGGTGGACGACTCCTGTGCATCTTCGCAGGAACGTTGCTCCCCTTCCTTTGTCTTTCCTCCTTATACAGTTTCAAGATGCGCATGACCGACTTGCTCGATCCTGCTGATATAGCCAAGGCCGTTGAAGCCTTTCATGGTGAGTGATAAAGCAGTTATTCTTGAAATCCAGATGATATGGGGGAGCACTGGAATATTGGGGAAATAGAGTGTCAGATGGATAGAATGTCAGGCTTGGTACTGCCGAAGAGTGGGTGTATGTAGAAGGTGTTTGTGTGCGTATAATACATAAATTGAGTTCTTGCAAAGTAAAGCAAGCCAGCAAATTAAATAAGGATTCAGCATTGACTCTATGGCACATTGCATGGGGTTGGGTTTGGGGGGGGGTGGTTTTGCATCTTATATGGAGTGCCAAATCTTGCTGCCTCAAAACCTTGTCTTAGGGAAGAGGAGGTGAAAAGAAAATGACTTGTTAATTCTGAGAGCTGTATTCCTAAAAAGATTTAACTGAAAATTCTGTTGCAGAGTGTGGAATGGGGGAAGAGAAAAACTCCATATACCACCTTTAGGAGGGTCAACGAAGCAGTTTAAAATTCAAAACAATTATTTGTTGACCCTCCTAAAGGTGGTATTCTCAAGAAAGAAATAAAGATTAAGGAGAATAACCCCCTTAATCCTTTTTTGTAAAGGATTGGCTGAACCAAGCACTTTTTACAAGCACAAACATGCCAGGACATTTTTGAGCTCTTTCTAAAATGCCCCCCCCCCTTATTTATTTCCCTCTCAAAAGTGAGAACAGATAGAAATATTGGCTTCTGTTTTTTATTGGTAGCATTTATGCGTGTAGACCTGCAAATGGACAACATGCACGTGTAAGTGCCAGCACTTACATGTGGAAATTTGTGAAATCCGGCACTTACAAATAAATGTTTGGCCATGTCTTTTTGATGCTTTTTCTCCATGTATCGGCTCCTTGTATCAGCACATACACATGCACTCCTGAACCCCTGTATTCAATATTTTAGAAAAGGCTCCATGTTAGCAGAGCCTTTTCTAAAATACAAACGGAATTGTGAACGTCGTGACCACGAGGTCTCAATTGCAATCTCCACGTAGTATCTAAAATGTGCCTTTATATGTATAGTGGTGCTGAAAATATGCATTAATTTAAACTTTTAAATTAATATGTGTGCTGCTGCTGTTGCTGGAAATGATCACGTTATGATCCCAGATGTCTTACTGCTGAGTAGATACTGGCTTATCACCCTGTTTATTTCTTTCTGATGTACTGACTTGCTAGATTAATTAATTTTCCACTAGGTCCTGCACAGAAATATTAAGATAGCACAAGCTTCAACCTGAAGTAAGGCCATTAATGAAGTGTCAACTTTTGTTACTATCCATTCGTTCACCCCTTGCGAGTATTTATCTCCACATTTAGCTCCCAAACAGAAAGGCAAGTAATATGAGAGTTACCAAATAAAATCCAGACTGCTTTGCAGGTGAAGGAGAATTAGATTTTTATTAGGGTGCTCGTAAATTCTAGTTTGGGTGAGAAGAAGATTTGTCTTTCTTTATCTAGAATATATTACTACTACTACTACTTATCATTTTTATAATGCTACTAGGCTCCACCTTCCTTCAGCACTCAGAAGCAGCCTTCCCACCATATTTTCTCCGGTAGGCAAGGTCCATTCCAGTACTGCAGGCTCCTTTGTTGACTAGGGAAGCAAGCCAGCACCTCCAGCCTCTCTTCTACACTCAGACAGAGTAAAACCTCTGACTGAATCTCATTCTTCATGTGTAGGCAAATTTAGGAATCAAGGAATGATTCTACCTTAGACACAAATAAAGAATAAACTGAGGCCCAAGATTTGGCCCTGCACACAAGACTTCAACAAACAGCGCTGCAGTAGAATTTCAAATGTGTGAATAGGTACTTCCTGATTCTTGTAAGAAACAGGAAGTGCCTATTCATTCTATTTGAAACTCTCCAGTGGTGCTGCCAAAGGATAACTAAGCTGCAAAGAGTGACAGGAGTAAAGTCAGCAAGCTCTTGCTACTGTGCTCTGGACATCTATGGCTAATAGGGGTTCCTGGAACATGGTGTGCGGCATCTGCTGATGCTGGAAAAGGGGGGAGGGAGCTTATACTGGAACTGGGAGAAAGCATGGGGGAAGGCTATTGATGGCATTGAAAGAAAGATGGGAGCTGATGCTGGGATTGAGAGAAAGCATGTGTGTGTGGGGAAAGCTGGTGCTGACACTGGGAGAAAGAGTGAAGTTGATGATGGGACTGGAAGAAAGTGTGGGAGGAGGGCTGATGCTGGTACTGGGAAGAGAGGAGCTGATGCTAGCACTGGGAATGGGCAAGGGAGGAGGGCTAATGCTGATAATGGGAGAAAGAGGGGAGCTCATGCTAGGAGGAAATGTGGGGGGAGGGCTGATGCTGGCATTGGGAGCAAGAGGAGAGATGATGTTGGGATTGTGAGAAGGTTGGGGAGGGAAATGCTGCACTGGGAGAAAGGAGAAGCTGTTGCTGGGAATGGAGAAAGTGGGGGAGGAGCTATAGGCAGTTAAAAAGGTAAATAAGGAAATAGGGGAAAATAAATGAACTAAAGGATCAACATCAGGCATAGATGTAGGGGAAGAAGGAAAAAAGATAGGGATAATGAAGAAACAGAAAATAGAAATGAGATCCTAGAAAAGTACTTAGGAGGCAATCAACAAGGGGAAATGGTAAAGAGAGATCAAGACCAACTTAGCAAAATTAATTGATCAGACAACAAAGATACCAAGAACAATGTGTTCAGTACAAGAGGACATGCATTTCTATTTCTTTTTCTTCAGTGTTTCACTGCTCAGAGTCTATTTTTTGGTGTTTTCCATTTCATGTTTTGACTGAATTTTTGTTTCTGATATGTAGTTTCTTATTCTTTTGAAAGTAATGATCTTTGTTTTCTATATAACCGAGGTAAGAGATTCTGTGTAGGAATCTGTAGCAGTATGGCTTGTTTCCATTTCTGGAAGTTTATTGGTGTTCTGTGGAGGAGTAGCCTAGTAGTTAGAGCAGGAGATCTGGGTTCAATTCCTTGTAGACTCGGGCAAGTCATTTTACTTTCCATTGCCTCAGAAGAAAAGGCCTGGCAATTTATTTCTGGTCATACCTTGTCAAGAAAACCCAGGAATTGCTGGGTTGCCAGGAGTCAGCACTGCATAGACCACTTAAGACACCGGCATAGTTTAAAGCCACGGCTGAAGAAAACAGACAGTGAAACTGATAAAATTGCTCTCATCTCAGTCGGAGATAAGACTGATTTATTTATTTATTTAGACAGTTTTTTATACCACCTTATCCTTCAATCAAAGTGGTCACAACACAATTGGGGGATACATTTAACACGAGGGGATATGAAACACATATGCTAATACTTACAGGGAACCTGGGCTATGGATGGTTAAGTGGCTTGCCCAAGACCACAAGGAGCACCTGTGGGACTACTGAACTGGTGCTGTCTTGCCACTGCGGATAAAGTAATCTGCTTACTGGTTTTGGGGGGGGGAGGGGCGGGTTTCAGCCAAAGAAATTAAAGGGAGAGGCTATGTCCAATGAAACCTACCGGGCCCTCTCTCAAAAGTAGGAGAGAGGGAATGGAGGACTGATCACAAAACCGCAATGATGAGCTACCAGGGAGGAGGTTTAGTATTGAGAGAGGGACCTGGACCACCAGATTATACACCCCAGAAAAATGCCAAATACTGAGTCAACAATATCGGTTCTCTACAGAGAAGAAGCTCCTTTTTCTGAAATTGGCTCCTTTCTCCTCTTTTTTTTTTAATTGTGTTGGTGGACTCCATATTGCACAAAGGCTCTTCACCATTTGCTGGAAACTAAGAAATATTGGTGTGAGAGGATCTTTATCTTTATTAGGTTTCTTGATATACCACCCTACGAAATCAGTTTACAAAATACAAAGCAAACTGCTGAGAAAGAGGAAAGGAACGCCATAATAATGATAGGAAAGAGAAAACACAGGAGGATAGAAGGAAGCAGGGGGGCTGAAGAAGGAGAGAACAAGACATAAGAGCAGGTGAGAAAACAGGAGGCCTCAGTTGCGGGCGGTGGGGGCAGGGAGGTTAAAAGTGAGACAGAAAAGGTGAAAAGGTGAGTCTTTAACAGTGACTTACGTCTGGAAAAGGAGAGTTCCAATCTGAGGTCCAGGGGGAGAGTGTTCCAGAGTTTGGGACCGAGAAAGAAGAAGGCAGAATTTTGGGTGGATTCTAGATGGCCAAGTGAGGGAGAGGGAAGAGACATGTGGTTTGCGTGGATGTGGCGGAAAGAATGCTGGGAAGTGTGGAGAATCGGTGTGGATGGCTTTATGAACGAGAGTCAGAACCTTGAACTAAATCTTGAAAGCAACAAAGAGCCAGTGGAGGTGAATGAGGAGAGGCGTGACGTGATCTGAGCAGGAGGCATGTGAGACAATGCGGGCGGCTGTGTTTTGTAAAAGCTGAAGTCTGGGGTTCATAGTGTGGGAGACCGGTCAGAGCACTGTTGCAATAATCGATCCTGCTCATAACGAGGGATAAAAGGAGGGTAATCAGGGAAGGGGTAGCGAGGAAGGGGTGGACCGCACAAAGCTGACATAGACAGCAGAAGGAACGATGAGTGATGGAAGATATGTGATCATGAAAGGAAAGGGCCGAGTCGAGAATGATGCCAAGATAGTGAAGTGTAGAGACCAGGGGGATGGTGTGGAGAAAAGCGAGGGGGCTAAGGGGGGGGGGGGACAGGGTTACTAAAAGTAAACCAAATGGCCTGGGTTTTTGCCAGATTGAGATGGAGAAAGTTAGAGTTGAGCCAGGTACTAATACAGGAGAGGCAGTTATTGAGAGGGGTGATGTCTGGAGCTGAAGGGTAAGTGAGGTGCAGGAGAATAATGTCATCAGCGTAATAGCACGCAGAGACACAGTGTTGTTAGACTAGAAGGGTGAGAGGTGCCAGAAAAATGTTGAAGAGGAGAGGGGCGAGGATGGAACTGTGAGGGACTCCACGGGGGAGGGGAGTGACCGGCAAGGAGGAGGAACCAGTGAGAACAGAGAAGGACCTTGAAGCCAGGAAAGAACGAAACCAGTGGAGAACAGAACCACCGACCCCGGCAGAGGACAGGTCCAGGGAAACTGCAATAGAGTAAAGCTCGCGATCATGAGAGGAGCGAAGATCATTGAGGAAAGAAAGGATGGTTTTGGTACTCTGTCCAGGGCAGAAGCCATATTGACGAGGGTGCAAAGTAAGAGTGATATCAAGGTGGGATGAGAGCTACGAAAAAACTAGTTTCTCCTGAGGTTTTGAAAGAAAAGGGAGGTTGGAGATAGGGCACCAGTTTTCAGGAATGGAGGGGTCCAGTGAGGGTTTCTTGAGGATAGGGCGAATTATGGTGTGCTTCCAGGGAGTGGGAAAAGACCTAAGGAAAGGCTGGAATTGAAGATGGCAAGGACAAATGGGAGGAGGGCAATAGAGGGCTCACTGAGCCAGCGAGAGGGGATAGAGTCTAGCAGACAGGTAGTCCTATGGGAGGAGGAAAGTGCTTTAGTCAGTTCAACAGGAGTGATAGGACGGAAGCAGAGCCAGCGATGGGAGAAGGAAGGGTTCTCAGCGGAGGAAGAGGGGGGAAGGGAGGGATCAGGGGAAGAGGGGGGAGAGAGGGGTGGAGGACGGGAAGAATGTGGAACAGAGGGCCAGGATCTTATCGCTGAAGTGAGCTGCAAGGAGAGCAGGATCAGGAGGGCAATGGGAGGGACCAGGGAGGGGAGGGTGTGAGGAGCTGATAGGGAATGGGGGACGGAGTAAAGCTGGCAGGAAGATTTAGAGAAGGAGATGAGATTAGAGTAGAAGGAGTGCTTAGCGGCGTTGACAAGGGAGCGGTACTGGGAATGACAGGGACGGAATTGAGATAGGGAGTCTTTAAAAGTGCGCTTGTGCCATAGGCGCTCGGCGCGGCAAAGGTGAGAATGGTGGAGGAGAAGGCCCAGGTGGAACCATGGATAGTGATTAGGCTGAAGGGAGCAGGAAACCAAGTGACATGGGACAAGAGTGTCGAGGGCGGAGAGAAGGGTGGAATTCCAGGTCTGGACCTGATGATCGGGAGTGACGGAATGAAAGTCAGGTGTGAAGAGGGTGACCACGGAAGGGAATTGCTGGAGAGTAATGGGCGTAATTCGGCGTGAGAATGCATGTGAGGGGGGACACTGGCCGGAGGGGAGTAGGAAAGAGGGGAGCTTAATGAGGAAAAGGAGACAGAAGTGTTCTGACCAGGGGACTGGATACGCACACAGGGCTGAGGAGGTAAAGGGAGAGGCAGAAGGTGAAATCACAAGATCAAGGGTATGGCCGGCAGAGTGGGTGGGAAAAAAGACGTGTTGGTGGAGAGAGAGATCGGAAAGAAGGGCTAGGAAGGAAAGATCATGAGGACTGGAGGGGGGAGTCTGAATGTACATTGAAATCTCCATTGAGGACAATGTGGGGAAAGAGAAGGGAAACCTGAGAAAGAGTAAGGAGAAGGGAGTCCCATAGATAAGGCTGGAGGGCAGATGGGGAGTAGATGAGAAGGAAATGGATTGGGAAGGAGGAGTCAAGATGAAGGGACGGGGAAGGGATTCAGGGTAATGCAAGGCGGGGGGAGGGGGGAGAGCTCATGGACAGGAAGAGAGGCGTGAAAAATAGCCGCTACCTCCCCCTCCCCCCTCTGGACTGCACCCAGCGAGGTGTGGCAAGAGTGGAATAACCCAGAGGGAGGCAGCGGTGGAGAAGTGGTTCTTCACCTTCTCGGAACCAAGTTTCCGACAGGAAGACGAAATCAAGGGAGTGTTGTAGAATAAGGTCATGGATTGGGATAGTCTTGGAACATAGGGAATGGCAGTTGAAAAGGGTGAGGTGTAAAAGGGGGACTAGAGGGGGAAGGGAGATGAGGGGAGAATGGATAGGGAGAGAGGAACAGTAGGGAAGAAGGTTGGAAGGGTAACATGTGGGGAAGGGCAAGGGGGATGTGGAAACCGGTACTGGGCACCAGCCCCAATGAACAGAGATGGAGGCCATGGAGAGGGGGAGTAGGAAGCACAAAGAAGGCAGGGAGAAGGAGACCTTGCCTAAGGGGCATGTGAAACAGAATGAGTCCACAGCAGCCAGAGGGCAAACAGAAGGAGATTGGACCATGGGAGGAGTATCCCCAGGAGTCGCCCCAAGGAGCACAGAAACCTTATAGCATGACATCATCAAAACCTGTGGTTTTCAATCCCAATCTGCTGGTGATAGGGCATAACCCATGCATCTGAACTGGACTGGACTGGAGGGGCGATAAGGAAAGGTTTGCATTTAACTCCATGGCAGCCATTTGTACAGTAAGCAACATTGTTCATCAGATATGCATTGTTCATCAGATATGCCCCAACATAATAAAGGTTGAGAACTTTTGAACTAATAGAAAGTCCTTTAAGTTTATTTGATGTATTCTATTTATTTATTTAACAGGTTTTGCAATATCGTTTTTCTACCAGTCAAAACGGTTTATATGGATCTAGGTGAATACAATGAACTTATGCAAACAGCGGGGTGACATAAAACTTATCAATAACAGGAGATAACACAAAGCTTAAAATAAGGCATCAAAAATATTTACACAGTTAGAATGGGCTAGAGGGGGGGTGAGCTGGGGTCTCTGAAGGGGAGCTTCAGGGAGGTGGGGTGGGAGATATTCTGTTTATGAAAGTTCATGTTGCATTATATTTTGCTAGGAGTCAATGCCAAAGTGTTCTTGAAAGAGATAGGTTTTTGTTTTCTTTCAGAAGTCTACAATTGAATTGATGTTACTTATTGTGGGGGTAGTGAGTTCTAGAGGGTGGGGGCATACAGTGTGACTGCTCTAAGGTGGGTGCTTTGGTTGCTCTTCCAAATCTGGGAAGGGAGGCTGAGGAGATTTTGGGTGCTATTCTTTCTTGGTCTGTTGGTCTTGGGAGTGTGGCTTAGTGTTTGAAGGTGCTTAGAGCAGTGGTTGTTTAGTACCTTGTGGATGGTGGTGAGGACCTTGTATTTGATTCTTGAACTGATGGGTAGCCAGTGGAGGAGTCTGAGGATTGGAGTGATCTGAGTCTGTATGGATACTTGGCAGTTGGCACGTGCTTTAGTGTTTTGGGCAAGTTGTAGTGGAAGAAAAGCATGCTTGGGTAGGCCTTGGCATATTGAGTTGCAATAGTCGAATAGAGGGGCGATGGTGGATTGGCGGACTAAGCGGAATATTTCTATAGTTAGGAGGGGATGTAAGTTTCGCAGTGTTCTGAGCTTGTAATAGACAGACCTCGTGGTGTTCTGAATTTGGGTTTTGTCAGACGGGTGCCTGGGTGAGAATGTTCACAGTCTTGGCAAAGGCATATATCAATATGATTTGCAAGGGATTGTGGGAAATGCAGTCCATTCACACCAGACACAGCCGCTCACAATAATTAGTTGTGCTTGAGTGTAAAGCCAATAAGATATTTATTTATGGGGTTATTTCTCCCAACACAGATATGCTTGGTAGCACATAAAACAGGATACTTGCTTTCAGTGTTAAACTTAAAAAAACAAACTCAGGAAAACAACAGCTGAACTTGTCAGGCAATCAAAGCAAAAGAATAAAGACCTGGTTGGTAACAAACTGGTCTTTTCTGTAGGCTCTAGCTAATATTTTCTTAGCAGTGCTTTAATCAACAAACAAAACCCACAAAGTAGGGAAAAACTGTTCTTTTCAGGTTAACTTCTTATATCTTCACACATAGACTCAGAAGTGATTTCCTCAGAGCTCACAAGCAATTAGGTAAGGCTCAATTGCTAGCAGTTACCCAGCTGAAACCCCTTAGCTGGCTTGCTTTCTACTGCGTGGCTCAAATCCTACTTAGGAGCTTTTCTGAGTAGATTAAAGAACAAGTTTGTATTTCTTTGTGATGGTTCTTGTACTTTGTAACAGTAAATTACCAAAGGAGTTTAGACAGAGAGCAATCCATGTATTCACAGCCTGTATCTACCACCTCTCCCCCTTCTTCAACAATCATGGGTTCAATATCATGGATTGGCACAGAGGAATTTCTCAATGTAGCACTCTCAGGAGAATACTTGTTTCCCTGCTGTCTTTCAAGGGTATAGCTAGGGCATAGATCAGTGTTCATACCTGAGCTTCCATTGCTGTTAGAGTTCCTCTCTAAATAGCCTGGCCAGTATGTGGTCCAGTTCTTATGTCCAGCCTTCCAATCCAGATCCCTAGACACTGGGTCTCTCTTCACATACCTTCTGGCACGGGTCCTAGGGTCTCTTCCAAGTGCAGCCGTCTCCCTCACAGGTACCGTCTGGAGATTCCTAGCCCTGCAGCACCATTCCTCTGGCTTTCCCCAGTCCAATGGTGTAAGCTTGCCTTTTGAATGCCTCCCAGTATACGTACTGCTCTGGACTCCTTTAGACCTCCCAAATGCTTTTCTCTTCTTTCTTCCAAAGGGTTTCTTGCCCTCTCTGTCCGTCCATTCTGGCTTCTGCTTCTGATGATCCTCCAGATGATGAAGATGTCCAAGCTGAGGATATCCAAGCTGATTCTGAGGATCTCCCAGATGAAACTGAGGATAATTCTCTGTAGAATAAACTCTACCTTTATTCAGCTTAGATGAGTGCTCCACCCTAGCACAGCGCAGCTGTGCTGAATCAGGCCCTGCCCTTTGAGATGAGTGCTTGGGGATTACCTCATAGCCCTCCTGATTGAACACACGTTTCCCCACTTCAGCTCCTCTAATGGCTGTTGGAAACCTGGTGCATTCTGGGACTGGTAGTCTTTTATGGAAAAATTCTGTTTTCTTATTTCTACCAGAACTGACAGGTTGCTTGTTCAGAGTCACTTCACCTTTACTATAGCTCCTTCCTGAGCTATGATAAGCTTCCTTATCACAGTTTGTAAGCTCAGTTGTTGGTCGAGTATGATGCCTAGGTACCTGATTTCTGTTTTGACATAGACGTCAGTGTTGCCAATCCTGATAGATGAGGGGGGGGGGTGAAGTTAGAGTCTCTTGTGATGTGAAAAAATTCTGTTTTATTGAAGTTGACTGACAAGTTGTGAAGGTGGAGACATTTGACTATTTCGGTGAAGCAGTTTGTGATTTTCGAATATTCGGGAGTGGATGTGAAGAAAGGTGTGTAAATCATTATGTCGTCGGCATAAATTAGGTAGCTGACATTAAATTTTAGGATGATGGTGCACAGGGGGTGAATGTAGATATTGAATAGTAGAGAGAAGAGAGATGAGCCTTGGGGTACTCCTTGAGTTAGGATGTAAGGATGTGATGATTGGGTTCCAATTTTTATCTGTTGACTCTGGTTGGAGAGGTAGGAATGAATCCCTATGAGCGGGATGCCTTCTACTCCGATGTGATGGAGTTGTTTGAGAAGGATTTGATGAGACACAATATCAAAAGTGGCAGAGATGTCCAGAAAGAGTAGGATGAATCCATGGGTGAGAATTTCTGTACTGGAGATGAGTGTGTTTAGCAGGGAGATCAGTAAGGTTTCTGCATTGTGATAAGGGTGGAAACCATATTGATGCTGTCAAGTAGTGCATGGTGGCCTATGTGATCCTGGAATTGGGTATGAACGGCCTTTTCCATGATTTTTGCTAAGAATGGTATGCTGGTTATGGGTCTGCATGAAGCAGGTGAACTGGCTTTGAGGTTTGGCTTCTTTAGGAGAGGTCTGATAGAGGCTTGTTTAAGTGAGGGTGAAATGAAACCTTGGGAGAGGGATGTCTAAAGTATGTTTCATATGATTGGTAGAAATTGTGCTCTTGTAGTTTTTATCCAGGATACTGGGCAGTGATCAAATGCAGAGGTGGTTGTGTTGATGTTGGTGATTATTCTGTCGAGCTCTTCAAGGGATACAGTTCTAAAGGCAGTACAGGAGTATTCAGAAGCAGTGTCTGCATTTAGTGTGGGTAAGGTGAGGTTGTTGGTGAGACTTGAATTGTGCTTGGCTTGTACATAGGAGGCCATGTCTTGAGGGTTCAGGCTGCTATTTTGGCGGGGATGAGTGGGATCTTTAGTGAGCGATTTGACAAGATCAAAGAGTTCCCTGGGTTTATTGATGGCATGCAGCAGGAGATTGTTGTAATATTCTCATTTAGTTTTTATAGTGGAGTTACAGTAAATTCTTAAAATGTACATGTAAATGGTTTGGAGTTGGTGGTTATTTGACTTACTCCTTTGGCATTCGAGGTGACATAATTCACATTTTTGCATTCTTAGTGCTGAGCAGAACCAAGGTGCATGCAGTCATTGTTTCTTGGGGGGAGCTCTTGGTGGTGTGAGAGCAGCAGTGGAGATGGTGGAGTTCCACTTGTTGATCAATGTTTCAAGGTCAGTCTGTGCTGGTATGCTTGCTAGGGCTGGTAGGGTTTTTTGGAGAAAGGTTTCTTCATCAAATGTGAAGAATCTCCGAGCTGAGGGGGTAAAGTCCTGTGGAGGGTTGTATGTGTGAGAATGGGGTATGTTGAAGGAGGTTATGGTTGGATGAGGTTATGGTTGGACCAGGGGACTGGTATTATTGTGGGTGGAGTATGTCCTGCTGCATTAAGAAGGCTGTTGGGGAAAAAATCAGGTCGAAGATGCCTCGCTTTGAGTGGGTTGGAGCAGATACGAGTTGAGTGAAATGCAGGTCATTCACTGCATCCAGAAATGCAGAGGTTTGGCTGTTGGAGGCAGAGGGAATATTCAGGTCCCCGAGGAGAATAAAGTCTTATTGCATGGAGGAGTGGGAGCAGATTGCTTCAAGTAGTGTGGCTAGCTCTTTGACTTTGCTGAGGGGCTCTATAGGTCAGGCAGATGGCGAGGTGGTTGTATTTGGGAGGATGTCGATACTGTGTGTTGAGACTGAGTCTATGGTATTAAAATTAAGATTCTTGTTTGTGAGTATGCAGATTTCTCCTCCTCTGTTAGAGGTTCAGGGGCAGTTGTGGATGATGTGCATGGTGGTGTTGAGTTGATTCAACAAGACGTTGTTTTCTTTAAACTATGTTTCTGTAATGCACATAATGTCAATCTTGTTGTCTGTGATGTAGTCAGATAGGATCTGTATTTTGTTGCGGGCAGAGCGTGAGTTGATTAAGGCACAGCTGATAATGTTATTGCAGTAGGGGATTTTGGTGCACCTAGGGGGCAGAGTAGCAGATTTAGGTTCCATTTTGATGAGACATCCAAGTTTTATGTTGATGTGTGTGCTGGATGGGTGCCATACATTTAGTGGTGTTGACTTGGGCTGTGTATTATCAGGATATGGTGATGACTGATTGAAAATGCTGCGCTCCAACAGAGTAGTAAGATGGAGAGGCCCAAAAGGGCTAGCCAGACGTGTAAGTGGGGCATAATTGGGCTTGAGGTTGAGAGTTTCAGCTCCTGGGGGGTTGAGGATGGTGTGGGATCACAGCAGGTACATCACATAATGTATATTATTGTAGACTTTGTGTGAGTGGGTGAGAGGAGAGGAGGTTTCTTAACTTCCCTCTGAGGGCACTTATGGTAACTCTCTGCCTTGCGCTAGGCTGCTGTTGTAGTCAGTCGGGAGTAAGCCTTGGAGATAGTCTGGTGAGGCGGATGGATGAATCTAGAATTCAGTAGTGGATATCTCTGGTAGGGTTAGGGCTGAGCGCGTGCCTGAATGTGCGTTATTAAGACCACCCGGGAGCCGCTGCAGCGTCGGGGAGTAGAGTGGGAAGAAAGCACAGTTACTTACCTGTAACAGGTGATCTCTGGGAACAGCAGGAATAAGTCTTCACATATGGGTACGTTGGTACCGACGGAGCCTGCACAGGAACGCTCCCCAGCGTCCAATCAGAAAGCTTTTGGGAGCATCCCACAGCACCTGAGTGCTGCCTTCCCGCCTTTCCAACTGTCTCTCCTCAGTTGAGTTTTATAGCTGAGACAAAGAGGGAGCGAGAGGGAAAGGAAGAGAGATAGAGAGAGAGAGACAACTCCTAGGGGAAGTGGGTGGGTTGTGAAGACTTATTCCTGCTGTTCCCAGAGATCACCTGTTACAGGTAAATAACTGTGCTATCTCCAGGAACAAGCAGGAATGAGTCTTCACATATGGGGACTCCCTAGCTTTTGATGCCAGGGAGAGAGCCCATAAGTTGTGTGTCCCTGGGACAGGGCTGCACTTCCCCACCTGGATCTCTGGCATCCCCTGAGGGATGGTGGGTAGGAGTTGATTAAGTATGGAACAGGTGTTTGAGAACAGCCTGACCAAACAAGGCATCCCTGCGGGAGTCCTTGTCCGAACAGTAATGGGCTGTGAAGGTATGAACCGAGGCCCAAGTGGCTGCTCGACAGATGTCGTCGATAGACACAGAGTTCAGGTAAGCCATTGAGGCTGCCATGGCTCTCACATTGTGAGCTGTGACATGGCCCTCCAGAGAAATGTTCTTGCTCTGATAGGCGAAAGAAATACATTGGGCAATCCAGTTGGAAAGTGTTGTCCCAAATGAGAAGGATCAAAAGCAACAAAGAGTTGAGAAGACTTTCTATGTTGTTGTGTCCTCAGTAAGTAAAAAGCTAGAGCTCTTTTACAGTCCAGGGTATGAAGATTCCTCTCTGCACTTGATGCATGAGGCCCTGGAAAAAAGACAGTTAGGTAGACCTCTTGGTTGAGGTGAAAAGGCGAGACCACCTTAGGCATAAAGTGGGAATTAGTCCTAAGGACCACCTTGTCATGATGGAATCTTGTATAAGGTGGATTAGCTACTAGTGCTTGCAATTCACTGATGCGGCGTGCTGATGTGATTGCAATGAGAAAGATAACCCTCCAAGAAAGGTATTTCAAGGAGGTAGTAGCTAAAGGTTCAAAAGGTGGCTTCATAAGCTGACCAAGAACCAAATTTAAGTCCCATGCCACCGGAGGTGGTCTAATGGGAGGCTTTGTTAAAAGGAGGCCTCTCATGAACCTTGCTACAAGGGGATGAGAGGAAACAGGTTGTCCATTTAGAGGCTTGAGGGAAGCTGCAATAGCACTCAGATGGACTCTTACTGAATTTGTCTTAAGGCCTGCATTAGACAGATGCAGGAGATACTCCAGCAACGATTCCAGAGGTATTGAACGGGGGTTAAGACCCTTTCCAGAACACCAGATGGTAAACCTTTTCCACTTGAAGGCGTAAGAACGTCTAGTGGAAGGTTTTGTGGAAGCATAAAGAACATCTTTCACTTGTTGAGAAAGAGGAAGATCCTGGAGATATAGGCCTTCAGCAACCAAGCCCTGAGATGCAGAGACTGGGGATTGGGGTGCCACAACTTTCCGTCCTCCTGAGAGAGGAGGTCTGGAGCAGACCCTAACTCTAGGGAGGGAGCTTGAGAGAGATGTAGAAGCAGAGGGTACCACACTTGCCGTGGCCAATGTGGAGCTATGAGAATCATGTGGCCTCTGTCTCTCTGAAGCTTGAACAGGGTTTTGGGAATTAGGGGAATGGGTGGAAAGGCATACAGGAAGTTTTGACCCCAATGGAGGAGGAAAGCATCCCTTGCCTGAGCCCCCTGAGCCGGAGTTCTGGAACAGAACCGGGGAAGTTTGGCATTCCACGGACTTGCAAAGAGGTCTATGTCCGGGGTTCCCCAAATTTGAAAAATCCTGGATACCTGGTCCATGTGTAGGGACCACTCGTGTGGAAGCAGAACTCGACTGAGTCTGTCTGCCCAAGAGTTTTGAGCACCTGGAAGATAGACTGCCAGAAGATGAATGTGATGCTCTCTGGCGAGGGCCCACAGTCGCAGAGCTTCGTTGCAAAGCGACAGAGAGCCAGTTCCTCCCTGCTTGTTTATATAGAACATGGCTACCTGATTGTCCGTGTGGACAAGGACTGTCTTGTGGCTGAGCAGGGTGTGGAAAACTCGCAGAGCAAGGAAGATTGCTCTGAGTTCTAAGAGATTGATATGTAGACAAGTCTCCTGTGGGGACCAGATGCCCTGGGTGGAGAGGTCCTGAAGATGAGCTCCCCAGCCCATTGGAGAAGCATCTGTTGTAAGAGTTGCCTGGGGTAGAGGCTGTTGAAAGGGGGACCCCAGCAACAAGTTTTGAGGGGACTTCCACCACTGGAGGGACAAAATGAGGCGACTTGTGTTTGCTATTTTGTCTGACAGGCAGCCTAATGCCTGGGTCCATTGGGTGGATAAAGTCCACTGAGCTGCTCTCATGTGAAGGCGAGCATATGGTACCACATGAACGGTGGATGCCATGTGGCCTAGCAACTGTAACATTTCTCGAGCAGTTAGAAGGGGTTTTGACTCTGCTTGAGAAGCTAACTACATCAAGCGAAGGCAACGGGCCTGGGGAAGATAGGCCCTTGCCCTTGTGGTATCCGGTAGCGCCCCTATAAACTCCAGGGACTGAGTAGGGATCAAATTGGATTTTGGGATGTTTATTACCAGCCCTAAATATTGAAGGATACGCATTGTGCAGGTTAGAGCAGCCTTGGCCTCTGATTGAGTGGGAGCTCGAATGAGCCAGTCGTCCAGATAAGGGAAGACGAATATTCCCAGGGTGTGCAGAAAAGCAGCAACCACTGCCATGCATTTCGTGAACACCCTTGGTGCAAAAGCCAGGCCAAAGGGGAGCACTCTGTATTGATAGTGCTTCTCCTGGAAAAGGAACCGAAGGAACCTTCTGTGAGTTGGATGGATGAGATAGTTGGATGGATGAGAACATGAGTGTACGCATCCTTGAGATCTAGAGAACAAAGCCAATCCTGACTCTGAAGGTATGGCAGCAGAGTTCCTAGAGAAAACATCTTGAATTTCTCTTTGACTAGGAATCTGTTCAACTCTCTGAGATCTAAAATGGGTCTGAAGCCCCCTGTTTTCTTTGGGATAAGAAAATAGGGGGAGTAGAACCCTGTGCCCTGTTGTTGAGAAGGCACTTCCTCTATTGCCCCCTGGGCTAGAAGAGTGGTAACCTCCTGCCCTAACAGGCTGAGGAGGGAGGTTGGAGAATTGAACTGGTGCACTCTTGTGAGAGGGGGCAAGCTGGAAAAATGAAGTTTGTACCCCTCTCTTATGATGGAGAGTGTCCAATGCTCTGCTGTGATTTGCCCCCATCTGGGAGCAAAGTGACATAACCTTCCTGGAATGGTGGAAGGCTCTGGTCCTTCTAGAGTCAGGAAGGCTAAGTTCTCTAGCAGAGAGTCAAAGGCCCTGAGGGGGCTGAGATTGTTGGGCTGGAGCAGGCCTCACAGCCTTTGCCTTGGTCTGTTTGGAGGATTGCTGACGTTTGGAAGTAAACTGAGCTGCAGAAGATGCTCTCTGACTAAAAGCAGGATAGGATCTTCCCTTTTTAGAAAAAGGTGTTTTCTTGAACAACCTTTTCTTAGCAGGAGCAGCAGTAGATTTGGATAGTCTATCCAAAGCAGAATTTTCAGCAACTATTTGATTGGCTTTTGCTTGCCAATCTTTACCAAACAGATTCTCACCTGTACAAGGGATATTTCCCAATTCATCTTGGACCCAGGTCTCCAAATCAGATGCTTGAAACCAAGCAATCCTACGTGCACCTATAGCTATAGCTGAGGCTCTGCTTACGCATTGAAAGGAGTCGAAAGCTGCACGGTTGGAGAATTTGGAGATATCCTGGGCATGTTTGAGCCCAGAGAGAAATTCTTGCCTTTTACTGTCAGACATAAAAGGACTTAAAGTCAGCAAATGGTCAGTGACTTCTTTTAAGAACATTCCCATGTAGAGACTATAAGAATTAATTCTCGCAGCCAGCATGGAAGCTTGGAAGACTCTTCTACCAAAAGCATCCAGGGTTCTACATTCACGTCCTGGAGGATTAGAGGCATGTCTCTTGGCACTTCTAATCTTTCTCATTGCAGACTCAACCACAATAGAGTGGTGAGGAAGCTGAGTTTTATGGAAACCAGGACAAGGAGGGACACGATACATGGTGTCCAACCTGCGAGAATGAGGAGAGGTGGTTAGAGGCGCTTCCCACATCCTTAACATGAGATCATACAGAATCTCATGAATAGGCAAGGTAGCTGCCTCTTTAGGAGTTTTAGGATATTGTAGAATATCTAACTCCTTAGCTCTAGGCTCTGACTCTGGGGCTACTGTAATAGAGAGGCCCCGCGCCACCTCTCTGATAAAGTCTTGAAAAGACAAGTCCTCTGGAGGAGACATCCTTCATTTAGGAGAGGACTCCTCCTGTGGAAGAAGCATCGCTGCATCGACAGACTCTTCAGAATCCTCAGAGTCATCAGAGGAATTGAAGTATCGTCTGTCGGGATGCTCTTGCAAAGCCCGATACCCGTACCGACTGGGATCGGTATCGGGAATCACCGGTACCGGGGTATCGGTACCGGAGGGCTGCCGAGGGCAGAGTACCGGCATGGCTGACACTGATGCCGATGTAGATGCCACCGGTACCGGAATCGGTGCTGATGGCGATACCGGAGCCAGTACCGGCAGAGTAGTCTGTTGCGGTACCACAGGCATCGATGCCACAAGGAAAGCCGCCAGACTGCGTTCGATGGACAGAATCCTCTGATCCATCGACGCCGCCAATGCCTGGAAGTCGGTACCGGTGGAAGCCACCGGTACCCCAGAGCATGGCACCAGGAGATCTGTTGAGGCCACGCCATCTAGATCATCCTGGAACCCCGATGATGATGCTTTAGAAGCCCAAGCCTCCCGCCAGGGTAATTTTGCCAGTGCAGATTTGCCCTTCGAGGACTGGCTGGATTTATGTTTAGTTACCTGAGATCCATGTGAGGAAGAAGAAGCCCTGGAAGACATCGATGCCACCGAAGCTGCATTAGAGGGAAACAGGGTACTGAGCTTGGCAGCTCGGTTCTGTCGACCTCTCTTAGACATCATGAAACAGGACACACAGTCTTCAATGGAATGGTCAGGGCCTAAACACTTTAGACACCAGTCATGGGTGTCGGTGACAGAGACAGTACTGCCACATTTTGTGCACTTCTTAAATCCTGAGGCAGGCTTTTCCATATTTAAGGAAAAAGGTTTTGGGCCTAAGGCCCAAAACTGAAGTACACCTGAAGAAAAATAAATGGAAAAAAGGTCTTTTTTTTTTTTTTTTTTTTTAAAGAAAAGAATAAGAACCGGCGGTACCGGTATAGCGTCGAGGAAGGCAGACGCGACAGAAAATAAATAAAGAAAAAATAAGGAAATTCTTTTGCGGTGACAGGAACACGACCTGCTGGCTCCGCGGAAAAAGAACAACTGAGGAGAAACAGTTGGAAAGGCGGGAAGGCAGCACGCAGGCGCTGTGGGATGCTCCCAAAAGCTTTCTGATTGGACGCTGGGGAGCGTTCCCGCGCAGGCTCCGTTGGTACCGACGTACCCATATGTGAAGACTCATTCCTGCTTGTTCCTGGAGATGTGCTCATCCCCGATTGGCTCCCCGAGGCCCAATCAGCACCCGCAGCCTCAAACTTTAAAACAAAGGCACCCTTGGCGCGAACAGCCCAGCGCAGCACAAGCAGACCACCCGGGAGCCGCTGCAGCATCGGGGAGTAGAGCGGGAAGAAGCGCTCCTCCCCGATCGGCTCCCTGAAGCCCAATCAGCACCCGCAGCCTCCAACTTTAAAACAAAGGCACCCTTGGCGCAAACAGCCCAGCGCAGCACCAGCAGACCACCCGGGAGCCGCTGCAGCGTCGGGGAGTAGAGCGGGAAGAAGCACTCCTCCCCGATCAGCTCCCCGAAGCCCAATCAGCACCCGCAGCCTCCAACTTTAAAACAAAGGCACCCTTGGCACGAACAGCCCAGCGCAGCACCAGCAGACCACCCGGGAGCCACTCCTGCCCCACATCGCAAGGCCAATCAGAGCCCGACGCGGGAACATCATATCCAGCACCAACTCCAGTGCACCCGCGCCTGGCAGGCCATGGCAAAGGGCCGTTTGGTATGGCCCTTAGGCGGGCCTGAGTGTGGCAGTTAGGTGGGGTCCTACAGTGCAGCAGCCTACACCCCACACCGGTGACTCCGCGGAACCTCCACCATATCACGAGGACAGACCTTATAACCGCTACCGCGGGACACGCCCAAGCCTTGCTGGCCCACGCCTGAGGGCCAGAGCAGAACTGAGGAAACAGCTGCTCTATGGTCGGTTCTGTTTGCTGGTATGCTTATTGTAATTTAAATGTAATGCTATGTATGTACTTATTCCCTGTATTATGTACTCCCGTTTGCTACTGCTTTGATGTAATGATAAAGTAGTGCATGTTTCCCTTACCTTTGTATAACCTTGTATTGTATTGTGACCGCTTTGATTGAAGGAAAAAGCGGGATACAAAACCTTGTTAAATAAAATAAATTAATTAATTAAGTAGTAGCTGCTGCATGGGCTTGATTGGTGATAATGGGGAAAGGGGAGGAGCTCATCTTCTCACTCTCTGCTGTGCTGGTGGTTGTTTATTGATGACCTGCAAATGAACTACAATAAATCTATTGACAAGGTCTAGGTTACTTGCTTGTTGATGAAAATCCCTAATTAACTGCTGTAAAAAAAAGTCCCTAATTAGGTTATTAACCAATAAATCAAAAAATGTGCCATGGCAGGATTGGGAGGGTGGGAATCAAAGACTTAAAACAAAGCTTCCTTCTGATACTTCTTTGCACAAATCATATTCCCAAACTAACCAATAAAAAGCTTGATGCTAGATAACTAAACATAGTGGTAGAGGAGAAAACCACAAAAACAGAATTCCTAATAATTACACTGGTCAACAAATTTTTACAAAAGTCATGTTACTGAAATAAAAATAGTCATTTCTTATCAATTTTTATATGCTGAACACGAATATGACAGTGAAATTGCAAAGTTGGCTCTAGTTTTTTTGTAATCTACAAGAATTAATGTTTACATCACAAAATGCATGTCAATAGTAAATATAATAGGCCTTCGGTTAATACCTGTAAAAAAACAAGTCATAGACTACTTCTTAGATTTTTTCGCCTGTCTCTTGTACAGCTGTTTGGGAGATTCTCTGGGGAGTGTCCAGCAGTAGTCAGCCAGCATTGTAGTGGACCATTTTCCCTGATATCTTTGCTCCATCGTTGCGATATCCTGGTGAAAACGTTCGCCCTGTTCATCACTAACCATACCACAGTTGTCATGAAAGAAATTGAGATGGGAATCAAGGAAATGGATCTTTGGAGACATATTGTAGCCAAGTTTCTGATACTGCATCAGCATGTCTTCTACTAGTTCCTTGTAGTTTTCTGCCCTAACATTCCCGAGAAAGTTTGTTGACACTAGGCGAAAAGCATGCCATGCTTATTTCGCATCACCCTGCAGCAAGTTGTTGAACCGGTCATCTTTGAAGAGCTCTCGAATGTGAGGACCCACAAAAACTCCCTCTTTAATCTTTGCTTCGCTGAGTCGAGGGAATTTTTCATGCAGTTATCGGAAAGTTGGCGAAGTGCGGTCCATGGCTTTCACAAAGTTTTTCATCAAACCTAGTTTGATGTGAAGGGGTGGTAGCAAGATTTTGTGAGTCTCAACCAGAGCTGGGTGCTGGATATTCTTCTCTCCGTTACATTTTGTCTGCGATTCCATTCCTTCCGCAAGTAGTGCCAATCCCTTGCTCGGTTATCCCACTCACATAAGAAACACATGTATTTTATATATCCCTGCTGCAGTCCCATTAAAAGGGCAACTACCTTCAAGTCACCACAGAGGTGCTAGCTGTACTTGTTATAGTTAATGGAAGTCAGTAGATGCTTTAAGTTATCGTTTGTCTCTTTCATGTCGACGGCATGCGCTACTGGAATAGATGGAAGACGGTTTCCATTGTTCAAAAGCACAACCTTCAGACTCAGTTTCGAAGAGTCTATAAATAGTCTCCAGTCTTGTGGGTCATGAGTGATTTTTAAGGCATTCATGAGGCTTTCAATATCGGAACAGAATACCAGATTACTTTCCTTTCCGACTGCGTATAGTACACTGCTGACGTCAGATGGCTTCAGCAGTCGTCTGGCAATAGTATTGCATTGCATCAGAAAATGATGCAATCAACTCTGGATGATGTGTGCATGCTGGTATTATGCAATGTGATGCAATATTACATCATTCAAGGCTTATATGGGATGTTGTTGATGTCCTACTGGATAAATTTACATGGTGAAACGTCAAAAATGAACTGCATGCAATATCTTCAAAATGAAAGCCAATAAAAAATTTTAATTTTTTATTTACATTTCTTATATACCGCACTATTCGACATCAGCGCGGTTTACATCGAACAAAACATTTCAGTACACAAACAATGTCTGAGTTACATTAAACAGGGTTAATAACTTGGATAACAAGGTAATTTTGAATCTCAGGTAAATAAACTTTGATTGCAATGTAAACTATTTACATCTTTAAATTAGGGCACAGTTGAGACGTAATGGTCAGCTGAGCCTTGAACTTACTAAGTGGGGAATTCAGGGTCACTGGGTGATTCGGAGTTTCTATAACTAACAGAGATGGGACGTGATTCTGCACTCACTGGGAAGTATATAAGGAATAGGTAATGTTTGAGGGCCTTTCTGAATTGCAGTAGGTTGGTGATTGCTCCAGCTCACCAAGATACTACAGATTAGGGCCTTTTAAAGTCAGTAACGATTTCAATGTTGACCAGTGTTATCAATACAAAAGAACTACCCTGCTTTACTTATGGAGAGACAGAAGATTGTCAGGTACCGATCAGAGACCAGGAAGATGTGGAATGAAGAGTAAAAAATAGCCCTAGTTGTAATCTATTGCCAGTTCAGCTTGGTCACACTCCTACCCAAGTTTGAGTCCCTGGTCATTCCCTAATCCCCATGATCCACTCTCCCACCCCAAATCCTCACAGCTTAGACTATAAACTATCTTCAAAATGGAAATAAATTTTAAGTACCTCACTGTAACTTGCCTTGGGCTCTATATTGGAAAGGCAATTAAATCTTAACACCTTCCCAAAACACACAACATTCAATTTCTGAGCACCTGCCCCCACCCGTGTCCCCCACCCAATGTAGATGTCCCTCCCATCCCTTCTCCTTGTGATCTCTTCTGTGCCTCAGCCCCCTATCTTCCTGCTCGTTTCTCACACTCCCTTCTCTTTCCCTTCTGTTCCCTCCCCCCTTCACCCCATATTTTTCTTTGTACCCATCCACCTGCCTCTACCTCACACTCTACTCTTCTCCTCCTTCCCCCACCTCCTCTAAGTCCAACCCCTTCATGTCATACTCCTATCTTTCTACTTCAGTGCCCTCTGTTTCCTTCCTGACAGGAAACACACAGCTTTGCATATAACTTGTGTATAGCACAGCATCTTTGAGCATTGCAGTGTATTTTATTTATTTATTTAGTAACAATTGTCAGTAACCTTTTTTCCAAAGAGCTCAAAATGATGCACATTCATAACATCAAAATTTAGAATCAATATATACATAGGAGTTGATTTTATAGGCCTTATTTGCATGTAAAGCAGCATTTTATGCACAGAAATAGGCAATTATGCAGTAGGCATGTTGTCTCAGCCGCATGTATGTCTCTAGCCATTTTAAAAGAGGAGGAACGATCCCCAGTTGAACTCTAGCCATCCAACCCTTCTGCCTGAGTCATCTTTGCAGCTCCAGCGTCGCCTGACCGAGCGGCACCTCTGGAGGAGGATGGAAGTATTGGAGAGTATATGGGAATTTCTGGCCCTGCACAGGAGGAAATGTCTGCTTTGGCTGGACTAGCTCTTGAAGTTGGAAGTACATCTACAGAGCCTATTACTGACAAAGTGGCCTGATCTGAAATATAGGCTTTGTTAAGAAGACTTTGATCCTGCTTCCCAAGTTATTGCCAGGTCTAGGACCTGTGTGAGTAAGGGTCCCAGCAGACCAGAAGATCATTTTGGATGATATTTGGGAGGCTCTGCTATAGATTGAAGCTACTGTGAGTACTAATATTTCCCAATCTTCTGAGTTTTCGGTGCAAGTAGTGGCTAAATTTGAGGATCATGAAGCTAGTCTGACTAACCTGGAACCGTGTTTGGGGTCTGTAGAGACTCAAGTGGCCATGCTTCAAAGACTATTGGGAGCTTTGTGACGGATAGTCTGGGTCTTTGTTATAAACTTGAAATGATAGAAAATTTAAACAGGTCAAAGAATATCAGGTTGCTGAATTTCCTGAAGATTATGTTATTTTCACAAAAGGAATTGTGGTGCATGTATCTTAAGGATGTGTTGAAAATTACAGATCCAAAAGAAATTGTGGTCACTCAGATGTTTTATATGCCCACAGGAAAGAAGCAAGAGGTGGAAGAAGAGGGTGGTATGGGTTCTTTGGTGTCAATGGACAGTTTAGATCTTTAAGCATTTTTGTAATACTAAATGGATAACATAATTTCTATAGCCACTTTGGTGGTGGTACTGGGATTAGAGTATGATAAAAGTAAGTTGTTTAAGAGTTACTATAAATTCCATGAGATTTTGTTTTATGGTCAAAGGGCAATGATGGTCCCTGATGTGATTAAAGTCACACCAACTAGGAGGAGATTCCCTTGTAAATGTTTAGTCAGATATCAGGGAAACTCTTATCTTTGACCCTGCTCAGTTTGAGGCTTTTCTTCTAAGTAAAGAAGGCTTTTCTTGTTTTAAATTCAGCTTGAGTTTTAGGAGTAATTTTAATTGTTTGCGACAGTATGCTATCGAGATTGATCGTTTTCTCTAATGATTTTTGATGTTCAATTTAGCGCCTCTTTTCCTTATTGAGGGCTAAAGGATATTTTGTGAAATTATTTTCCTTGTAGATTTTTCTTCTTTTTCTTTGAAATGCTGTAACAAAATGCTTTTTTTTCTTGGTTGATTATGAGAATTGTAATAATCTTAAACTTCAATTAAAAAAGGAAACAGGCAAATATAAAATTGCATGGGGGTATACACCTATAAAAGTATGTACTTCTGATGCATAGCATGTACTTTTACATAGTACAAGACGCATTTTAGAAAAATGGGGAAATCGGAAATCACAAATTTACAATTCCGGATGTATTTTAGAAAAGGCTTGGTTAATTGTGGAGCCTTTTCTAAAATACTGAAAAAGAAGGTGCAGGAATACATATATATGTGCCAATATGTGGAGCAGGAGGAGGCATTTTGCAATTGTACATATGGGAAAAAGCATGGGTGAAACATGGACTACATATATATATATATAAGTGCAGGATTTCAGACCTTACACTTGTATGTTGGCTATTTTATAAGCCTACATGCATAAATGCTGCCAGTTAAAGATAGTGGCACTGAAGTTATCTAATTGCAATTTGGAGGGAAAAATAAAAAACAGGGGGTTAAGGTATATAACCCCCTTAATCCCGCTGTAAAGGGTTGGCTGAAATGAGAACTTTTTAAAACCTAAATATGCCAGGGAGCAATTCTAAATTCCAAAGTAGAGATTTTTATTCATACAAATGTTTTCAATATGTACAATGAGGAATACAAATGCAAATTTTGTTGTGCTCTGGCCACACTCGATAATCATGTCCCCCTGCCATGCCCTCTTACAAATTCCATGCAGTAAGCAAATCCATATGTAAATGGAGGGTTTTCTAATATTTATTTTGAAACCATTTACACATATATTGTATGCCATTTACACTTGTATATGCATGCTTAAGACATCTAAAATAACCTGCTATATGCATAGGTGTTCCCAGGGGTGGATGTTGGGTGGAGCTGGAGCAGAACTGAGGGATAATGTTGGTTATCTTAGAACCAATTCTATGAGTATATAGCCACATTTACATGTGTAGATTGGCATATATGTGCAAGTGCCATTTTACAACACAGGCTATTTACACATGGGGTTGCTTAGTACGTTTAGTTTGGTAGGAGGTGTGGTAGAGGTGGGGAGAGGGAGTGGCTTGGGTTGGCCTAACATACTGAGGTGGATTCCCATCATCTAGAAATCAGCATTTATACCTGCCCCCTGGCACAAATTAGTGCCTTGCCTGAAGGGGCAGGTGTAAAGGATGTGGTTTGCCCCCTCCCAATCATCCTCCTGACATCATCTCACTCCCATGGTATCATATCGCCACTGAAACCCTCCTTACATTTGTTTGCCCCTCTGCATTCATAAGGTGACATTTTACTTATCAGTTAATGTCCTTTCCTTGAGTCCTGCTAGTTCAGTCCAGACAAGTGGGTTGTGCTCCTCTACCAACAGATTGGTGGAGATGAAGAACCAATGAAAAGTCCAGGTTTCAATGACATCACTCCCATACGTCTATTCGCTTCAGCCATCAGAGGTCCTGTCAGTATTCGTTCCAAAGCGTATGGAAGAAACATTACAAGCCTCACACAACCTCAACTGTGGGCAACAATGAGTAAACAACAGTAGAGAACTATGTACAGGAAAGCATAAACAGAAGGCTGTCAGTAGAAGATTAACCTTGAAAGCCAAGTATAAAAATCATAACAGATTCAAAAGTACCGCAGCAGAAGAACAGAGCAAATATAGTTTCAGGAGCAGGCCCTGGACTGGTCTGAGAGGAATCAAGGAAAGGACATTAACTGGTAAATAAAATGTCACCTTTCATATTGTCCTGCTAGACCAGTCCAGAGAAGTAGGATGTACCAAAGCTACAACACCACTGGGTGGGAAGTGGACACAGCAGCTTGACCCGCAAGTGGACATCCAAACGATAATGCTTGACAAATGTAGGAAGTGATGCTCATGCTGCAGCCCAACTATGTCTGCAGGGGCTACCAAGCTCTGCTCCACCCACTGAGAATGCTTGTGCTCAGGTAGAATGGGCACACAAACCCTCCAGAACTAGTCGGTTCCACAACAGATATGACGAGGCAATAGCCTCCTTAATCCAGCACCCAAAAGTTGACTTGGCCACTGCTTCACTCTTGTGCAGGCCAGCAAACAGTACAAAAAGATGGTCAGACTTAAAAAAGGGATTCGTAACCTCCAGGTACCAGAGAAGCTCCCTCCGGACATCCACCAGGCGAATATCCTTATCCTTCTCCTGACACTGCTCCTTTGGGAAGGAAGGCAGGCAAATCACCTGGTTCACGTGAAAGGGACAAAACACCTTAAGTAAGAAGGAAGACACAAGCTGAATGGAAATAACCTCCTTCAAAAAGGACAGATAAGGATCTTGGCAAGACAGAGCCTGCAGCTCAGAAAGCCACCTTGCGGAACAAACAGCAACCAAGAAGACAGTCTTGAGTGTCAAATCCTTTAAGGACACATATCCTATGAAGAGATTACAGAACAAAGGGGAGGACGCAGACGCCGAACCCCCAGGAGAAAATGCGAGATGTCCGGATGAAGGCCATGGACCTGCCCCCCACCGGACCACGGAAAGAGGCCAGAGCTGCCACTTGAACTTTCAGGGAGCAAAGAGAAAGGCCTTTCTCTAGGCCATCTGGTAGAAAGTCTGACAGGAGGACACCTTGGCCACCTCAGGAGCCAACTGCCATGCGCTGCATGAGTGCTCAAAGAGGCACAATATCCATATGTATGCTAGCTTGGTAGACCTCCTCTGGGCCCCAAATAGAGTAGAGACCACTGCTGGAGAGCAGCCCTTACTCCTAGCCATCTCCTTTGAAGAGCTGTGCCGTAAGCGAGAAGGGAGCCGGGTCCTCCAGGATGATCAGTGTCTGCTGCAATGGATCCCGAGATGGAGGCAGCTGAAGAGGAGGCACCTGCAGGAGCTGCATCAGGACTCCAAACCACGCTCTCCTCAGCCAACCCGGCACCACCAGAACAATGCTGTCTGGGTGGTGAACTATACACCGAATCACATTCCCCACCAGGGGCCATGGAGCAAACATGTATAGCAACCGCTGACTTGGCCAAAGCTGGGTCAGGGCATCAATGCCCTTGGACCCTATCTCTGTGTGCTGACTGAGGAAGAAGCACACTTTGGCATTGGAGGGGGTTGCCATTAGTGACCTCAGTGGCGCAGAATCAACTGAAGTACCTTCTGACTCAACTCCCACTCTTCAGGATCTAAAGAATGCCAGCTGAGGAAGTCCACGCCCACATTGTCCACCCTGGCATGTGTTGAGCTGACAAGGTTAGGAGATTCTTCTCTTCCCAGTCAAATAGGAGAGCCATCTCCAAAGCTACCCTGGTGCTCCTCATACTGCCTTGCCAATTGACATAAGCCACCACCATGGCATTGTCTGAAAGTACTCAAACCGCTCAACCCTTGACCAGGGACCAGAAATGTAGAAGAGCTAACCTGATGGTCCTCACCTCAAGGCAGTTGATGGACCACACTGCTTACTTGTGGTTTCAACATCCCTGGGCTATAAGGTTTTGGCAGTGGGCTCCCCAGCCCGAGAGACTGGCATCTCTCTAGCGGAGAAATTGTCTAGCAGAGAAATTGTCTAGCAGTACATCTTTCTGCAGATGACAGGGCTGCCACCACCACCGCAGGCTGACCTTCACCAACAACGGGAGTGGAAGCCTGCGCTCGAACTCCTGAGAACTCTGGGGCCATAGAGTCAATAAGGCCCACCTGAGCAGTTGCATGTGAGCATACACCTTTGGCACCATCTCTATAGTTGCTGCCACCAATCCGAGGTGCTGAAAATGATCAAAGACTCTGGGGGCCTGCTGCACACAGAACAGCACCAGGCAATCCAACAGCCTTTTTTACTTTCTCCTCTGGCAGGAAAACTCTGCCCACTCAAGTGTCAAAATGTGTTCTCAGAAACTCCAAGGATAGGAAAGGCAACAGCTGGCTCTTTTCCTGTTTGATCACCCATCTGAGGCTTTCCAATAAGGACACCACTTGGGACGTCACCTAAGACACTTCTGAAAGGGAATGGGTTTTGATGAGCCAGTCATCCAGATAGGGATGGACAGAGATCCTTTGGCGCTGCAGCCACTACCACCATGACTTGAAGAACATCCTTGGGGTGGTGGAAAGCCCGAAAGGGAGGACGGCAAACTGACAGTGAGAGCCAAGCACGGATACTTCTGCTGATCTGCCTGGATCAGGATCTGGAAAACGCCTCAGCCAGATTCAGAGAAGCCAAGAACACTCCTTGGCCACTGCCTGAATCACAGAGCATAAGGTTTCCATCCGGAAGCACAGGACACATAAATGCTCATTGACACCCTTGAGGTCCAGAAGGGTCAGAAGGAATAGTCTTTCTTTGGTACCATGAAATAGATGGAGTATCTGCCCTTTCCCGCGCATCCGTGGGAACAGGCACCACTGCCTTTAGGCATAGCAATTTATCTAAGGTGGTCCACACAATGGCACCTTTGATCGCAGACCCACAAGGGGAAATGACAAAGGCATCTGGAATCGGGCTCTTTGCATTCTAGGAAATAGCCGAACTGAATGGTGTCTAGAACCCAGCAATCCTTGGTTACATGGACCCATTCCTGAAAGAAGTGGCGAAGCCTGCCGCCCATGGAGGAACCAAGGAATGCACCCCCAGGTCTTCATTGTGCAGCCTGGGAAGGTCCTCCTCCAGAGGGGACCAAGTCCTTGGGCCCACA
This sequence comes from Ichthyophis bannanicus, assembly GCA_033557465.1. Classification (NCBI taxonomy): domain Eukaryota; kingdom Metazoa; phylum Chordata; class Amphibia; order Gymnophiona; family Ichthyophiidae; genus Ichthyophis; species Ichthyophis bannanicus. The sequence goes on from CM066031.1 coordinate 1,599,763,900, forward strand.
TGCTCCATGAGAGGACTGAGAACGAGCCCGAGGCCCAGCAGAGGGGAAGAAAGGTTTGACAAGTTGATAATGATGATAGTCCTGAGACTCCTGGGAATCCAGCCAGCACGCCCTTGGTGGATGGGTGAAGGCTGACAAGCATAGGGCACCAGTCCACTTCACAGGCTCTTTGGATCTGTCTTCCAGAAGGCAGTATGATTTGGCCTCACCCAGCCTCTCCAAATCAGTTCCAAACTGAAGCTTCCCCTTAAAGGCCAGTTGAGCCAGCTAGGCTTTGGAAGATGTGTCCGCTGCCCAGTGCTGGAGCCAAATCCATTGCCACAACACTGTCATCAGGGCACCATCCCTGGTGGCCAAAAGTACCAGGTCACACATGGCATCAGAAAGGAAGATCATAGCCAACTCCAAAAGAGGGGTAGTATCATCCAGCAGAAGAGACTGAATCTACTGGAGCAGGGCTGGAGATGTCAGGCTGGTACATACTGCCAGCTTCAGAATAGCTGCCACTACAGTGAACTGGTTCTCAGCAAGGAATCTATCTTACAATTCAGAAAATCCTTTAAGGCCAATTTGCCTTCCACAGGAATGGTGGTCTGTTTGGTAACTGCCGTGACCTATGCATCCATCTTGGGAATGCCAAACCACTCGACACAGTCCTCCGCTGGGAGAGCTTAGATCTTCTTATACACCCTTAACCCTTTAGGTAGGGAGACCCACTCTGAATGGATCATATCCTTGATTACCTCTGGGAATGGGAAGACAGCAGTGGATTTTTGCATCCCTTGAAGGAGTGGGTGTACCTTCGGCTCCTGCTCTGTGCTGGAAGCATCCATCAAGTTCAAGGCAGATGAGACTCTGGCAATCAATGCTGCCAGCTCCTCCTTCCAGAATAAGTGGATCATGCTGGCCTCTGCATAATCTTTTGAAGGTGAGGGCACTTCTTCATCTAAATCATAGTTCAGTACTGAGTCATCTGAATCTGAGGAATAGTTAGTATCTCAGATAGTTTCTAGCTTTTCCCCATCTCCAAGAATTGTGCCTCACTAGTGAGGCTTAGGCAGAGGTAATTGAACAGAGCTTCTACTTTCAGCCTTCTGGCATGAGACTGCATCCGGGGGCACCCAGAAGCCACAGAGTCTGAATTTCCACACCATAAGGACAAGGCCTGTTGCAAAAATGAAAAGAATTTCAGGGAAGACAATCCAGCATCCAAAAGCTCTCCTTTTGGAAAAGGCTTCTCAATACCAGGGGGTTCCACTGCCATAGACCCCTAGAAGATGAAGAGTGGCTCACAGCATGGTCGCCGGAGCCTCCAGCTGGCTGAATATCTTAGTCCATACTGTCATCCATCACCACCTGCTCTGAGGCAAGCATGGTCGGACTAACCGCATCCTTCAGCTGAGAGGGGGAAAGCAAGCCCTCCAGGGGTGACAAAGAAGCTGCCATACAAGAAAGGCAGAGTCCAGAATCCAAGGAGGAGACTCCTTGCTTGCCACAAGTCAAACAACGTTTCCTGGAAGAAAACAGAGAGATAGGGTAAGTATCACAACAGCACATGCTAAGACTGCATCTGTCCACAAGCATGCATTAACTGTGCGTTTACTTTATGTGCGTTACAGGTACTAGGGAAGGAACAGGTGTTGGAGCCACTTGAGCAGAATGAGCATTAGAACCATGTGACTCAACACAATAGGTAAAAACATTAACACATGCAGAAAATGGCGGAAAACCTCATACAGTGGCAACAGTAGCCAGCAGTCCATCTTGAATTGCACCCCATACAGATGGAACCTGGAGTCCCCAGCAAGGACAATGATGAGGTCAAGCCTTGGTACTCATCCTCTGAGAGCCCCAGGCAGAAGATCTGCCAGGCTCAGCTCTTCTGAAAGTGTTTCACTGCTGGCTTTGCATCATTGTATGTAAGGTGGTTGGCAGGCAAATCCCTTTGAGAGTCTTCTGCAATCTTAGGAGAGAGCAGGGGGGACAGAGGAGGAGGCTGCTGCACTTTTCCAGATCCTTCCAAATCCTTCCAGTTTGTGGCTATCAACAGGCCCTTATGTTAAGAGCATGGAGCTCAACCAAATTTTCCCTCCTCCTATGGCTACTGAAAAGACCTCAATCTAGTGGAGCCTCCCATGTCACGCTCAAGTGACAGTCACCTTTCTGTGCACAAGGTGGTTGTTCACAAGGGTTTAATCAATCTATTTTCCTCTCAATCCTCAGATTTTCTTCAGAGAGGAGAAAATCCTTTTTCTTCAGAGAGGGACCTCTGGTGGCTGAGGCGAATAAAGGCATGAGAGTGATGTCATTGAAAACTGGGCTTTTCAATGGTTCTTTGTCTCCATCAATCTGCCAGTTAGGGAACACAACCCACTTGTCTGGACTAGTCTAACAGGATGATATGGAATCTCCCCTTACATCCAATCCCCCCAACATCTCATCCACCCCATCAGGAACCCTCCCCTCCTGAACCCCCATGGGAAAAAGAACCTCCCCACTCAAGACCCCCCCCCCCAACCCCTTGATCCCAAGCCATCCTTACCGGAGGTTCCTGGTATCCAAAAGAAGCAGGAATAATCTCCAGTCACTCCTGCTCTTCACGGTCCCATGTTCTAAATGGTGCCTGGGACATTAGTCCTGTGGTATTAGCTATGCTTCTACAGAACTGCAAATAATTATTCAAATCTCTCAGTTCAACTGGCAAATCATTCCATAATTTTTTATGCACTAGCAGCTTTTCAAAATCACTGCACCTAATGGACGTGGGAAGACATCAACATGCAGTTCTGCACCTATTTTACAAGAGGCTCCTAGGCATATTTTAGAAATGATCTTCAAGTGCAATCTGAACATCTATGTGAAAACGTTTCAAAAAAGGATGGAACATCCAAGTTCAGGCCCAATTTCAGAAAATTGATGTACCCGATATGGACATTGTTGGGGATGGCAACCCAAATGTCCCCACAATAGTATTCCAGATAGGGGACATGTCCCAGACAGCCAGTCTACAAGCTGAAAAGTTCAGCAGCGCAACATCTGCAAAACGTTTCCCCATTTCCTATCATTCTTCTTTATGATTGTGGAAAGTCCTGGAAATAGTGGAGTGCCATATTTTCTAGACCCTCCAGATATTTTGGTTTGAAAATGAGCACTTTTCTGATGCTTATTCATGCCCTGGAGCAGGTCTAGACTTGGAAGAGGGTGGAGTCATGCTGGCAGTTTCTGAATTTGGAATGCCCTGGACAAAACCCTGCCATGCCCCATCCTAGATGGACATCCTCGCTCTGGATATGTCTCTACAGCCATTCTGTAAAATGGCTCCAGGGATGTCTCCATTATTTGAACATCTACGTATACATTTCAGAGGTCCAAAATATGAATAGAATTTCTAAAATGACCTCCTCTATGTTTGGTAGAGCCTCTTGTAAAATACTGTAAGAATTTTCTATGTCCCAACCTGATCATCTGAATTTTCCTCTCTATGTCCTATTTAAAAACCTGCCTTCACATGGCAATCTGAAAAAGGCACATTGATGCATGTATCACCTTTATAAAACAGGCACAACGCATGTATTATAGTTCACAGCCTAGGAGACCTGTTATAAAATTACTCTCCACATGGATAATATGACAGGCAAGGTAGTTACTCACCTGTAGCAGGTATTCTCCATGGACAGCAGGAATAAGTTCTCATGTATGGGTGACGTCCCAATGGAGCCCCTTGCAAGAACGCTCCCCAGCTCCTATTGGAAGCTTTTGAAAGACTCCACTGCACCTGCATGCCTCCTTCCCACCTGCCGCTGTGGTGACATCTTGATTCAGTCTAATAGCATAGCTGTAGCAGAAAACAACTCCTCAGGGAGGTTGTGGGGTTGTGAGAACTTATTCTTGCTGTCCATGGAGAACACTTGCTACAGGTGAATAACTACCTTTTCTCCCTGGACAAGCAGGAAGAGTCCTCATGTATGGGACTCCCAAGCTACAGGCTACCGAAAACCAAGGACACCATCGAAAAGCCCAATAGGGGCAAAACTTAACTGCGACATGGCAACAGGCCTTTATGGTCAACAGACCAATGATGTACAATAGCAATAATTCTCTCTTCCTTTTTTTGGTAGCCTGAAGAATAGAGAATTGGCCTAGGAAGGATAGAGTTGGATTCTAATCCCCAAACAAATCCCGGAGTACATATTGGCTGAAGTTGCTGTTTCATCAGGAATCCCTGTCTAGGCAGTAGTGAGATGTGAATGTGTGGACTGAAGCCCTGCAGATCTCTTCCTTGGAGATCAAGCGCAAGCTGGCCATGGACGCAGCCATAGCTTGGACATTATGAGCAGTAACATGACCATCAAGGCTGAGGCCTGGCAGGGCGTAAGCAAAAGAGAAGCAGTCTGCTAGCCAAATCAAAAGACTGTTTGGAAATGGCAGCCCCTAGCTTGCTGGAATCAAAAGAAACAAATAGTTGGATGGACTTTCTATAGGCTTGTGTCTGCTTCACTAGAAGGTTAAGGCTCGCTTGCAGTGCAACCTGTGCAACTTAACTTCCCCCTTGAGTGCATGAGATCCTGGAAAAAATGTTGGAAGAACAATTTACCAATTTAAGGCATTCTGCAGGATGGAGGACAGATTTATTGAAGAGGTGCTCCACTCTCAAAAGATGTGAGTCGCAACCTCTCTATCCAGCATCCACTTGTGCGGCTGAAGGACTTGGCTCAGCCTGTCAGCCAGAGTGTTATGCTCACCTGGCAGGTATGTGGCTCTTACGTCCATCCCATAAGCGATAGCAAACTTCCACAACCTGACCACTTCCCAACACAATAGGTATGAACCCATTCCTCCCTTCTTGTTGATGTATAACATGATGACCTGATTGTCGGTTTGAATCAGAACAATTTGGTTGGCTAGTTGATCTCAGAAAGCCCTTAGAGCGGGGGCGGAGCCTGATGTCCAGCGGGTAAGACGCTTCGCGCTGAAGCTCCCGAGAGGCCTACTTAGAATCCTGACATAATACCTATACAAACTTACTATTTCGCTCCGGGCTGACCGGGGTACCTCGGGGGGGATGGCGGCCCATAAACCAGCGCGCTTGGACTTCGGGTCTCCTTCTTCTTCTCACGGAAAACGCTCCAAAACAGAGGTGTCCTCCCCACAGAAGATGGTTCCATTTCGGGAGAACCCCGAAATGCACCTGGAGATTCTAGAGGAAATACGCGGCGTGAAAGAATTGGTGCAGTCCAATGGAGAAGCGCTTAGAGCCATGCGAGAAGACTTTGGAGTGCTCCAGGACCGACTTGAAGGTCTCTCATTACGGCAGGACAATATGGCGGGGGTCCTCGATTCGCACGCGGTGCGCTTGGGCACACTGGACAAGGCTGAGCGCCAGATACAGAATCTTCAAAAGGAGTTAGAAGATAGCAATAATCGAGCCCGTCGCAACAATGTGAGGCTCATTGGAATGCCGGAGGGGGTGGAAGCGGGAGATATGAGAGAATTCCTGCTCAAAACTCTTCCCTCCTTGCTGAAGATCACCTTTCATAACGAACTGGAAATCGATCGAGCACACCGTGTTCCTACCCACATGGCGCTCAACCGAACGACCCCCCGGCCTATTATCTTTCGCTTGCTACGATATCAACAAGTGGAACAAATTTTAAATGCTGCCCGGGCGAACCATCATTTGGAATTTGAAGGTCACAAAGTCTCCTTCTTCCCGGATCTGGCAAAGCCTACAGTCGACCGACGGAAGAAACTCCTTGCTTTTCGCCCTCGACTTCAACAGCTACAGGCTCGCTTTGGCCTGTTGTATCCCGCGAAGCTCCGAGTGACTCTCCACAATCAAACCAGGACATTCGAAGATCCTGATCTACTATCAACATTTTTAGACTCCAAAGAAGCAGAGCAGATGCGCTAATCCAATGACTTGGACTTTTATTTGCCGGCTCTGTCCGCCATTTTGAAGGGCCCGATGCGGCGGTCATAGTTCAGTACAGAGACTGCCTGGACTTTCTTTCTTTCTTTCTATGACTTTTGTTATGTGGTCTCCTATCCCTCCATGATGTGTGCCTCGGTCGGATTCGGAGCACGCACAGTCCTACAGGTTATGTGTTTTTTCAATTTCGGCCTTCTCCGGGGCTTCTCCCCGCAGACACATGGTCGCCAGTAATTTTTGGGGTTCTGCTTCTTCTCTACTGCGCTGCGGTTTTTCTTTTTCATGTGGGGCGCTTCATTGTATTATCTAAGCTTATTTTCTTTTATGCCATATGTACAGCCAGATACAGTCAATATGAGGGACATTGTGAAATTATGTGCGCTATCATGCTCAGAATTTTTAACTTGTCTGAATGGCTTTATGTAAAATCTTATCACTCAACGTAAAGGGCATTAATAGTCCAATCAAGAGAAAGAAAATCCTTAGCTATCTTAGCCATGAGCATGCTGATTTAGCGTTTCTTCAGGAAACGCACTTAAACTCTGCTGAAACACTGAAACTCAATGTTAAGCCTTACATGGTGGCTGCCTATTCTCCCGCCGTTTCCAAACGGTGCGGGGTAGCCATTCTGGTTAAGAAATCTTTGCAAGCTACTGTAATTGATACTAGCGCTGACAAGGAGGGTAGATGGGCCCGCGTACATCTTAAGGTTGGAGATAGTGAATTTACATGTATTTGCATTTATGCCCCGAATGTGGACAACCCTGCTTACTATGCAAGTATTGCGCAGTTGGCACAGGCCTCTGCCAATACTCCCTTAATACTTGGTGGTGATTTTAATCAAGTGTTAGACCCTCTGATAGATAGACAGCCGCCTAGAACGAGTAGTCCACCCAAGAGTCTTGCTACCCTTACAGCTCTGATGCAAGATCTTGCGCTGGTAGATATATGGAGGCTACTTCACCCCTCCGACTTAGAGTTCACTTTCTTTTCTGCCCCCCATCACTCCCAATCTAGAATAGATTTCTTTCTCATTTCCAAAGCACTGATTTCTCAAGTAGACACGACTAGGACTCATCCTCTCCATATTTCAGATCATGCTGCCATATCTTTATCATTACGTGTCACTGCGCGGGACGATTCTCCCCGAGCTTGGTTTTTTGATAGATCCCTACTGGGTCAAAAAGATTTTCAGGTTGATATAAAGGCCGCTATCCAAGATTATTTTCATTTTAACTCACCCCATGACACAGCGAGCTGGGCTTGGTGGGAGGGTTTTAAAGCATCTATCCGCGCCACTATAACTAGCTATCAAATTCGGCAGGGGAAACAAAGAAAGCAGCATTTACTGACTCTAGAGCAGCAGATACAAGCTGGGGAGCGTCTCCTCACGTCCCGCACTGACCCATGTATTTTACTCCGTTTACAACGCTTGCGTTTTCAATACAATCAGCTTTTGTACACTGCTGCTGTTAAAAATATCGAATCACAACAAGGGCTATATTATCGGGAAAATAATCGTGCTGGCAAATTATTAGCAAATGCCCTAAGAGGTCAAGAGGAAGCCAGGCGTGTTGCCGCCCTCCGTGGTCCGTCGGGGGGGGGGGCTTGGTCACTAAAGATGCCGAAATCTTAGAACTCTTTCGTGATTTTTATACTCGGCTTTATCAATCTGAATGTGATTTTGAGCCAGATGTATTTGAACGCTTACTTTCAGGGGTACAAAGACCGACCCTATCTGACGAAGATAGAGTGGCCTTGGACACACCATTTACTGTCTCAGAAATTCATTCTGCTATTAAGAAATGTGCCTCAGGTCGAGCCGCAGGCCCAGACGGTCTCCCTGCTGAATTCTACAAAACTTTTCACGCTGACTTAGCTCCAGTTTTGAAAATTTATTTTTCTGCTCTGGCCGAGGAGGGTTCTCCTTCTGGGTCCTTTTCCATGGCAAATGTAGTAGTTTTTGAGAAAGAGGGGAGAGACCCGCAACTAGCAGCTAATTATCGTCCAATTTCCCTCCTAAACGCGGACTATAAAATATTTGCCACCATTCTCTCTACCCGGCTCTCGGATAGGATGCCTACCTTAATACACCCAGATCAATGCGGTTTCATTCCTGGTAGATCAACTGCCGACAATGCTCGGACTCTATGCCATGTACTGACTACCGCAGTTAATCTTGATCGCCCATTTGTTGGCCTCTCACTTGATGCTGAGAAGGCCTTTGATCGCTTAGAGTGGCCCTTCCTGTTTGCAGTCCTCCGCTGGTACGGATTCGGGGAAGGTTTTCTCCGTTGTCTTCGCACCATGTACGCACAGCCTACAGCCAGTATATGTGCCAATGCTTTAAAGTCTCAGCCTTTTCCCCTTCAACGCGGCACTCGCCAGGGATGCCCACTGTCTCCGCTTCTCTTCGATCTTGCACTTGAACCCTTGGCTTTACTTATCCGGCAATCGGAGGAGATTCATGGAGTCCCCTTCACCCATAGGGAAATCAAAATTTCAGCGTATGCTGATGACCTTATGCTTTTTGTCTCTATAGACTCAGTGCCGGCTGTCCTAGAGCAAATTGGTAAATACTCACAATTGTCCGGTTATAAGATAAATTGGACCAAGTCGGTAGCCTTTCCATTAAATCCTTTGCTTCATCAGGCAGATATGCAACCCTTCCCCTTTTTATGGCAACCTCGCATGGTTAAATACCTTGGGGTTCACTATTGTTCTCCTTTGGAAGACACTATCTCCTTCAATGCCAAAGACTTAACCTCTAAAGTCCGGGCGCTTACTCACCGCTGGACTCCTTTAACACTTACCTGGTGGGGTCGATTAGAAACCATAAAAATGATGATTGTTCCGAAAGTGAATTATATTTTAGAAATGTTGCCCTGTCTCTTCCCTCGACGTATATATAAAGATATAGAGGGCCTTCTGACTAGATACTTGTGGCAAAACAAGACACCTAGGATAGCGAAACATAAGCTGCAAGCAGATAAGGAAAATGGGGGTGTCAGATTCCCTGATTTCCTGAAGTATCATCAATCTTTTCTTCTCAAACAAGGCGCTCGCTGGCTGGAAGATCCAGTACCGAGTAGACCTGTGTGGCTAGACATAGAAGAGGACCTTTGCAAACCGATTCCTCTTACTTTTCTCCCTGGTATGACTCTCCCATCAGATTCCCACTTTCCACCAATGCTTTTAGACACCTTAGGTGCCTTTAATAATCTTATGCACTCTTTAGACTCCCGACTCTGTCCGTTAGACAAGCTCCCACTTTGGTATAACACTCGATTTCGAATACAAAATAAGCCGATGGCGTGGAGCCCCTGGTACACTAGGGGCATTTGGATCCCTAGTCAGTTGTTCCATGAAGGTCGCTGGAAAACTTTTAGTGAATTGCAAATTGAATTTGGTCTCCCAGCGAAACACTATTTTCAGTTGGTACAACTTCAGCATTGCCTTCGGAGTGCTAAGGTGCTCCCGCCATCGGCCTCCCCTACACAAGGTTGGTTGGAGACTATCCGATCTATCGGTAGTTCACCGGGTGTAGCATCCAATTTCTACAAAACCTTATGTAATGCTATAATTAGAGATACCCCTATAGCGCAGAAAGCATGGGAGAGAGAATTGCATGTGACTTTGACCCCGGAGCAATGGACCCTTGTCTGGAGTAGAGTGACACGGGTCTCCCGATCCGCCTCACTCACTCAGACACTCTTCTTTCTAGCCCACCGGTGTTTTTACACTCCTGACAGATTAGCCAAATGGAACACTACTCAGGGCAATAGTTGTTGGACATGCCATGCGGCCATTGGTTCACTACCTCATGTTATGTATGAATGCCCCGCACTACAGTATTACTGGCGTCGGGTCTGGGGTCGTATCCAGTCTATTTTGCACTTTCAAGAGCCCCTTTCTTGGAGGATAGTGGGACTTCGCTCAGCTGCGGGGATCCCCTCTCTTCCAAAAACGGCTTACTTCCTTTTGGACTTTATGCTTGGCATTGCTATTTCCCTAATCACGAAATACTGGAAAAATAGCTCTCAGCTGAGCCCCAATGAATGGTGGAATCATGTCTGTCTCTACAGTAAATATGAACAAATACCTCGTATGTTTGCTTCCCCCATTCAGACTCCTCATCATCGGTCTAAATGGAAGATGCTCAATGACTATGTACATTCTGCTCAATGCTCTCATCTGACTGTCTAAATTTGTATATATCTTTGTCCCATGATTATTCTGTATCGCAGATCCTCTTTTGATTGTTTTGATGTATAATCACTGTTGTTTGGAAGCGCTCACATGCTGACATATTCAGCTAGAGAAGAAGCGTGGGGGTGGGGGGTAATTGGGTTTACTTTTCTTTATTGTATACTTGTTTTGTCTCCTTTGGTGTGTTGTTTCTTTTGTTTGTTGCAAAATGAAAATAAAAGTTTAAAAAAAAAAAAAAAGAAAGCCCTTAGAGCATTTGCCACTGCTCTTTGTTCCAAGAAGTTGATCTGATGGCGACTTTCTTGGATGGATCAATCGCTCTCGGTGTGCAACCCATCGAGATGAGCTCCCCACCCCAGCTTGGATGCCTCTGTTGTTAGATCTTTTTGGGGTGGGGAAATTTGGAATGGAAGACCCTTGAGCAAATCGTGATGGCCTGTCCACCATTGTAATGATTGAATGAAAGGGGCAGTAACACAGACGATCCCTGAGTCAACCCATGTCCTGGGTCCATTGAGTCCTCAGAGTCCATTGAGCTTGCCTCATCTGGAGGTGTGCCAAGGGTATGGCATGCACTGTAGAGGGCATGTGGCCTAGTACAGCCAACACTTGTGAGCTGTTACTTGCTGACTCACTTGAGTTTCTCACATCAGTGTTGTCAATTTGTGAAGTCGGTCATGCAGCAAGAAGGCTCCCTCCTGAACTGTGTTGAGTAGGGCTCCAATGAATTACATATGTTGGGTGGGCTGAAGGTGGGATTTTGGGTAATTTACCACAAACCCTAGTAGTTACAATACCCGAATAGTCAATCGTATTAATTCTTGGACTCCTTCCAGAGTGGCACTCTTGATCAGCCAATCATCCAGACAGGAGAAGACAAACACTCCCAGCATCCAGAGGCACTTTGTGAAGACATAAGAAGTCAAGGCCAAGCCAAAAGACAACACTCTGTATTGGAAGTGTTGTCCCTCCATGACCAATCTGAGATACTTCCTGTGAGTGGGATATATCTGTATGTGGGTATATACATCCTTCAAATCCAGGGAGCATAGCCAATCTCCTTTTTGGAAACAGGATGCCTAGAGAAATCATTCTGAACTTTTCTCTTACCAAATGCAGGTTCAAATCTATTAGATCTAGGATGGGATGATATTTCCCGTTTTCCTGGGTATCAGGAAGTAACTGGAATAAAGTCCCTGACCTCTTTGCTCTGGTGATACAAGTTCAATCACAAGATCTGACAAGAAGGTGGTGATTTCTCTCTGAAGCAGTTCCTGCTGCAGAGGGTCGAGATTATTCACTCTCGGGGGACAATTTGGTGGTGGTTCCACTAAATGTAGTTGATAACCACTTTTGATGATCTGTAGAACCCATGAGTCTGAGGTTATGAGGGGCCACCCTTGTGCAAAGAGTGAGCCTTCCCCTGACTGGAGGGATTTCTATGGTGGTCGATGGAGGACTGGCTATGCTCCACAGAAACCAGTCAAAACCCTGCCCCAGGTTTCAGCTGAGCCTTCTGAGGCTTCTCTCAGCACTGCTGTTTTTATTTATTTTATTTATTTAAAAGGATTTATATACCGCTTTGTCCTGAAATCAAAGCGGTTTACACTTCAAACAATCAAAAATCAGTGTCAGTAGGGGTAGGCATGCAGTGTTAACATGGAGTGAAGGTGATGATTTCTTGGTGTGCTATTTACAGGATGAGTTATGTACAAGTGGTTATATACAGGGATGGTAGGGGGATACATTGGGGGTAACAATAACTTAATATTAACTTATACAAGGACATCAATTTTAAACAATAACAATAACTTCTACAAAAAACTTTCAATTGTAAACGGGCTTGTAACTTCATCCTCCTTTTACTAGGAGCATTCAATTGTAATTTGTGACATTGCATTTCAAACGTAGACAGTCTTGTAACTTCTTACATTAAGATTGAGATTGGTGTGATTGTTGGTCTTTGTTATAATGTTCAATGAATAAGCTAGTCTTGAGTAACTTGCGGAAGTCTTTTAAATCAGTTGTGGATTGTAGCTTCTCTGGAAGTGCATTCCAAATAGCAGGGGCAGCTAGGGAGAAAGCTCACATGGATGTGGATTTATTGGTATTTGTAAATAATCTAGGAGTTGGTATTGTGTTTTTAGTGCTGTTTCTGTCCGGTCTTTCTTTTGTTTTGTTTCCGATGAGCTCTTGGAAGGTAATTTCTGCTGACATGTTTTTGATCTTGAAGATTGTGAGCGCTGATTTATATTTTGCTCTTGAGGAGATTGGTAGTCAGTGCAGATCTTGTAGTATGGGAGTTATATGGTCTTGTAGTGACGCGCCAGAGTGCCACTTGCTGTTGGCAAGGGGCCTGCTTGGATTGGGAATTCTGGGGCCCAGAAAAGTACCTATGCCTGCAAGAGTAATGGTTCTTTTTCTGGTTTCCTCCTTGGTACCTCCAACAATAGGATCCGTGCCCAGACGTCTGCCTGGAGAGCCTGGTAAGAGTAAGATGCTGCTTTTCCATATGGCCAGCTTTCTCCTCAACCTGTTCCCTGAAGAGATTCTCTCCATCACATGGGACATCTGCCAGCTTGTTTTGCACTCACTGTTCCAGGTCTGATGACTAGAGCCAAGTGAGTCTCCAGGTGCCAAGACCGAGGGCAGCATTCCTGGATGCCATCTCAAAGATATCATAGATTGCATGGAACTTTGAGCAGTCCTAGCCATGGGCCATTAGGGAATGTTACTGATCCAGTTTCTCTAGAGGGAGGAATTGGGTCAGATCAGCCAGGTCGCACATGTTGTTCTTCAAGAATATGCTCACATAGAGCTCATAAGAGTTCTTGCAGGTAACAAGCAAGGAACTCTGGAAACCTCTTCTCCTGAAAGAGTCCATTGTCCAAGCCTCCCTCCCTGGGGGGACTGAGGAATGAACTTTGGTACTCTTGATTCTCTTTAGTGCAGATTAAAACCAAGGAATGGTGTGGAAGCTGAGACTTCTCAAATCCAAGAGCCTTCTGAACCCTGTACATGGTTAAGCCTTCTACTAACTGGAGGTACAGTGAGGGGGGTCTCCCACATTCTCATCGGTGCCCTCTGCAAGATGTGGTGCACGCACACTGTCACCACCTCCATAGGGGCCTAGGAATACTGTAGGATCTCCAACTTTTCTGCCCTGAGTTTGTCCTCATTATCCAAAGAAAATGGAATGGCCTTGGCCATATACCTCACAAACTCTTGGAAGTTTATGTCCTCAGGAAGGGACTTGTACAGCTCATGAGGTGAAGAAGGGTCCAACGGGAGCTCAGGAGACCTGTCCTCTGACAAATCCTCCAGTTCCTTATTGATGGCCCAGCCTTCTCAGTCAAACTTAGAGAGGAAGTCAAAGTATTTCTGAGTCTCTGCCTAGATCACACTCCTGCTTCAAGGGGATTGGGAGCTCCTTCGGGAGCAATGATGCACCCATACCTTTTTAGATCGCGAGGTCGCATCGGACCCCGAGATGCTAGTTAGGTATAGTAGCTGGGCAGACACCAGTGTCACGGTCCTTCAATGCCCTGATGTCAATGCCTTTCCCACAGGCAGGGCATGTGCCTCGAGGATCGGCTTTACGGTGGCTGATGGTGATATAACTGACATCAAGGCCCCAGCATGCTGCACTGCCAACAGTGTCACAATGCATTCCTCAAGTGCTTGCAGAAGATGCTTCTCCATGGCTACTGATTCTGAAGGCTGTGGGGCCTGAACAACTTTGACTGATGTACCCGGTAGGTGTTCAGGGATATTGGCGGCTGGGTCTCAGCTGTTGGTGCTCTTCCGATATCTTGGAGGATGAGCTCTCCTCCCTTCATGGCACTTTTGAGAAGCATTCATGCAAATCCCCATCAATCTCAATGCCATGCCTCAAAGGGCTCCAATGCCGATGTATCGGAGTCTTCACCCAATGTTTGGCGTGGTCACCCCTCAGCATCAAAGATGATGCGGTTGAATCCTTCCTCATCTTTGGGTGGAGACTGATTGATGGCCAATGCTCTAAAGCACTATGGGTACTCGGCTCCGACTGAGCTTGAGAGCCCCTCAGCATTGATGCACCAGCAGTGTCTGATGCAGCCTTGGAAACCATAGAGACCGATGCCATCGATGCTGATGACGATGGATCAGACTTCTGAGTGCTAAAAAGAGATTCATGCTGCTTCTCGCAACTCTTGAGTTCTTTTTTTGTCATCTGTGAACACAAATTACAAGAAGAGGGCTGATGATTGGGTCCTAGACACTGTAGGATCAATTATGAGTATCTGTGACCAATATGGTCCTAGAACACTTTGAATACTTCTTGTGGTGGGTTTATGGGACATGTCATCTGGAAGAATAGCCACAGCAAAGTCAAATGGCTAAAAGATGAGGACCAAGGCCCATCAGATCACTGGCACCAGGAGGGTCGAGGTGCCACGGCAAGAATAAAATTAACGATCGAAGGAGAAAAAAGGTAAAAGGGAGGAGAGAACCACAATAGCAGACGAATGGGCTAAATCTAGGGCAAATAAAAAAAAGACCGTGAGGGCAAAATAGAGACGTTTACCAATGGAAATGTCTGGAATGTGTCCATGGGGCTCCATGGAAAACAAAGGACTGAATCAAGATGGTGCTGTGGTGGCAGGTGAGAAGGAGGTATGAGGCTCGGTAGAGCCTCCCAAAAGCTTCCAATAGAAGCTGGGGAACATTCCCATGAGGGACTCCATCTGGGACATCACCCATACGTGAGGACTCATTCCTGCTTGTCCATGGAGAAAAAAACCATACACCACAATATAAGCTAAAAACATTTATGGTATGACTCATCACAATATTGTATCTTGGTAAATATCATATTTGAGATGTTTCTCTTTCTTTATTGCAGATGCGGGGTCCTTTTGCCACAAGAAGTTCTTTGATCTGGTTGGTCTGACGAAAAAGAGCTCAGAGGACGTAAAGAAAGTTTTCCACATTCTGGATCAGGATCAAAGTGGATACATTGAAGAGCCTGAATTAAAGTAAGAGATGCCCATTCCAGAAATAGAATAGAGAAGTCCCACAACCAGGGACACTAGAATTGTAAAGACTACTTAAAATAGTTGAGATTGTTCATGTTTTCTGAAGCACAAATTTTGGTAATACCTTGACTTCTGGAACATTGATTTTCAAGAATATCTGTGAAGCTTTTTCACAACTCTAGTTTTCTTGTTCGGTAGATTAGGAATGAGACTCATTCAGAATGCTCTTCAAAATATCACACTCTCCCCTGAAGGAGAAAGGGAAATTTTAATGTTTACTCAAAATACTGGCCTGATTTGTATCTGTGTGACAGTACATTGCAGTGTCAATTTGAAATACTGCTTGTAGAATACAATCAGAACAAAACTATCATTTTAAAATAAATGAAAATAAGATTGAAGCCTGAAAAGGGATGGCAAATAGAAGTTTAGTCTTTGCCCTTTGAGGTGCCAAGTTTTAGAATATGGTGAGGTTGCAGATCTATGGGTACTGGACCTGTAAGCCAGTTTTTACTCCCTGCAGAACTTCCCTAAAAGAAATCTGCTGACCAGCCATGTGCCACGTGCAATATATGTAGAAAAAAGAATGCACTGTGATTTCTAAATGAAATCCAGGCACATTTATCAACTGGCTGTCCCTGCCCGGCTCCACCCATTTTCCGCACAGGACACATTGTCAGCTTGGGTACCTTTCTCCACAGGTGAGGGAGGCTAATTTTTAAAGGGGGTGTTTGAAGGCTTAAACACCTGTTTAGCTATGGAAATTACTTTGAAAATGTCCTCCTATAAATCTTCCTTTGATCTTATTATTTCCATGTTTGTCTACAATGATGAGCCACCTCTGGAACATTAGATGAACTAGGCGGCTGTCTAGAGCACCAATGGTCCAGGGTGGCCAACTGCCACCCCTTTTTGAGAACTGCAGCAGCAGCAATGGCCTCCAAACAGTCTCGCAGTGCTTCCCTTAAAGCGCTGGTGCTGCAAGGTTGTTTGACTTCCGTCCCCTCCGATGCCCGGTGCTGACTTCCTGTTTGAATGAGGGCAGAAGTGACACTTGGGACCAGGGAAGAGGTCTATAATTCAAACATGCAAGGAGTGAGAGGAGAGAATCTGTATTCTGGACTAAGACAAACCCCAGATGCCTGTAAAGTAGCACATACTAGGCATGGGCATTAGTTATCTTCCCCCGGGAAAATATATTACAACTATTTCATAAAAAGAATAGTAGCAAATCACCTGGACCGGATGGTATACATCCAAGAGTGTTGAAAGAACTGAAATATGAGATTGCAGACCTGCTATTAGTAATCTGTGAACTTTCATTAAAATCATCTGTTATACCTGAAGATTGGAGGATCGCCAATGTAACGCCAATTTTTAAAAAGGGTTCCAGGGGTGATCCGGGAAACTACAGACCGGTGAGCCTGACGTCAGTAGTGGGGAAAATGGTAGAAACCATCATAAAGAACAAAATTACTCAGCATGTAGGTAGTCATGGCCTAATGGGAGACAGCCAACATGGCTTTAGACAAGGAAGATCTTGTCTTACTAATCTGATATGTTTTTTTGAAGGTGTGAATAAACAGGTAGACAAAGGTGAGTCAGTTGATATAGTGTATCTGGACTTTCAGAAAGCCTTTGACAAGGTCCCTCATCGGAGACTTTTGGCAAAACTAAAAAGTCATGGGATAGGAGGCAGTGTACTATTGTGGATCGGGAACTGGTTAAAAGATAGAAAGCAGAGGGTAGGGCTAAATGGCCAATTTTCCCAATGGAAAAAGGTGAATAATGGAGTACCCCAGGGATCTGTACTGGGTCCGCTACTTTTTGACATATTCATAAATGACCTGGAAAAGGGAATAACTAGTGAGGTTATCAAATTTGCAGATGACACAAAACTGTTTAAAGTTGTTAAAACCCAAGAGGATTGTGGAAACCTGCAGGAGGATCTGGATAAATTGGAACACTGGGCATCCAAATGGCAGATGAAATTTAATGTGGACAAGTGCAAAGTTATGCACCTAGGAAAGAACAACCTACACTATGGTTACACAATGCAAGGTTCCACATTGGGAACCACCACCCAGGAAAAAGATTTAGGAGTCATCGTGGATAACATGTTAAAACCCTCCGCCCAGTGTGCAGCAGCGGCCAAGAAAGCAAATAGAATGCTAGGTATCATATGGAAAGGAATGGAAAATAAAACAAAGGATATTATAATGCCTCTGTATTGTTCCATAGTACGACCGCACCTTGAATATTGTGTGCAATTCTGGTTGCCGTATCTTAAAAAGGATATAGCGTTATTAGAAAAGGTACAGAGAAGAGCCACCAAAATGGTAAAGGGGATGGAAGGCTACTACTATGAAGAGAGGCTACAAAGGTTAGGGCTCTTCAACCTGGAAAAGAGACAGCTGAGGGGAGATATGATAGAGGTCTATAAATTAATGAATGGAGTGGAACGGGTAGACGTAGATCGATTGTTTACGCTATAAGAATATAGAAAGACTAAGGGACATGTAATGAAGTTACAGGGTAAACTATTTAAGACAAATAAGAGAAAATATTTTTTCACTCAACGTGTAATGAAACTCTGGAATTTGTTACCAGAGGATGTAATAAGGGCTGTTAGTGTAGCTGGGTTTAAAAAAGGTTTGGACAAGTTCCTGGAGGAAAGGTCCATAAACCAATATTAAAAAGGGACCCAGGATATCAATGCTTGACCCAATACAAGCATTGTGGAACCTGTGTCTTTTGGGGAAACTGCTAGGTACGTATGACCTAGATTGGCCATTGTTGGAAACAGGATACTGGACTTGATGGACCTTGGTCTGACCCAGTATGGCATATCTTATGTTCTTATGTACGAATGGTAAAATTGATGAAAATTACAATTTCCACTTTGTCCCAGTGGCAAATGAGTGCACATGCTTGGAAACTTTTCATGAATTGCCATTCTAGCATTGTGTTTTCATCATGTGAGTGTGCACACCCAGATGAACTGGAACCAATCTGGGAGGGAGAGCAGGTTGAGGAGCAGTCAGCAACAGCAGCACGAGCCAATCTTACTTCAAATGCTTGACAGGCGGCTAGAGAAAAATATCCCTGTTTGACTTCTGCAAATACCACAGCTGACGACATCACAGTGAACACAAGGGTAGGCAAGCATTTGGGCTCTGATTTTCAGAGGGTTAGGCACGAATGTTGGTGTGGGTTTTAGGATTTTAAGGGAGAAATAGGAGTTTAGTTTGACTGTGGCAGGGGTAGGGTTGTAAAGGAAAAAAAAATACCAGCTTCGCTAGCAATACTGGTGCTAGTGCCATAGGACTGTGTATGGGGCAAAGAACTTTCAAGCTGAGAAAACACAAAGAACCTCAAGCACAGAAAGAAGAAATTAACTTGTTTTTTTCTTTTTCTGCAGAAGGCAGTTTTACCCTTCTTTTGCTAGGCAGATTTTGCCATACTAGGGGCTTCAAAGGACAGTGCCTTTTACTTTGAAACAACACTGAGTGAGTAGCAGAACAAGTTACTGTATCAAAATATATTCCATCACAGAAGCATTAAACATAGTGCAATCATTTATTTTGTATATTGTCTTTGACAGCAGCAGTGAGGTTGGCAGGGCACAGGGCACCTTACTGTAGCTTATATATTGCATCCCATTGTTCATAGATGAGTAAACCTTGAAGTTAAAACATACAAATTTAAAAGTAACAAGTAGAAGTACAGGAGCAGTGTGCCTCTGAAGCTTTATTATAGCTGCAAGCGCAACATAACTGGTGGGAAGCTGGGCAGTGAGCTAACACATCCTCCCTCCCCTCAATTCTTTCAAGAGTGTGAACAGAAACAAGCAGCCTTAGCAGGCAGGCACTACAGGGCAGAGCAGAGTCACATCATAATGCTTGGGAAGAGTATGTCTGGAAAATTATATGTCATAGAAAGAAAGAAGGGAGAGAAGGTGAAAGCAGCATTGGCACAAGTGTGCAGAGAGAGGCAGGGGGTTCTCATGGTATAGTAATGGCTCCTCTGGTCCATTGCCCAAGCTAAAGAGAAATGTCTTTACAAGGAGAGTATAAAGAACTGCAGTTTCTGGTGCAACTGTGGAAGAGCTGGCATCCGTTTCCAGTGTCATCTCCGCAGAGGGGCAAAGGGAGATTGACACAGTGCAGGCTAGGGGGACACGAGAGAAGCAGGTGAAGGCAAATCAGCTTTACAGCAGGTGCACTGTATTCCCTGCTGAAAGTATGTGGAGATGGTCTTGGTAGATACAGAATCTAAGGGATGGGATTTATATCAGGATCATCTTGGTAGATACAGAATCATGGGTGGGATTTATATCAGGATCATCAGATGTTGAAAGTGTACAGGCTGAAGAGGCTGTTGAGAAGTTTGTTATTAGTACGCCAACTAGTGAAAAGGTAGAAAGTTATCCTGGCACTAGCAAGGCCAAGAGCCCCACACAGGTAGAGGGGACAGTAGAGAGTCAGAAGGATGCCACTGGACTATCCTCCCCTCCTCTGCCCCAGCCATGAGTCCAGCACTAGCATTAAGTGCATCAGCAACCCTCCTCCCCCCAAGGATGTAGAGGAGAAGTCTTGCAAAGCCTCACACGCGTGGAAGCATTTTAAAGTGCTTGATGTCCTGTGGTATGCAGAATGCAAGTAAAGTCGGAGGTAGAGGGAAGCTGATGGATCATCTTACAAACAGCATCATGCTGCATAATTTAGAAAATCAGCACTCTTTCCACCTCAGTGAGAAGAAGGGGCATAATCCTAAGCTGGTGACTTCATCCAGGAGTGGAAATAGCAGTGGTGGGAAAGGTACAGGAAAATGAAATCTCTTTCCCGCATCGAGCCCTTATCCTCTTCCACCAGTTAGAAGAAATGGCAGCACCTGATACACATCGAAGCAAGCCACCATGGAAGAGACGGGGTGGTGCTTGTTAATACCATCACGGAGTAGGCAGTAAGCAGCAGAGAGTGGGGGACCCAGAGCACTGGGGAAATGATAACCTTAGATGACCAAATCCAGATGATTGGTGAGAAGCTGGAGTTTAAGAGGCTACTGCATCTGAGCTCCAGTTTACCGAGTGCCCCGCAGAACATCTTTTAGTAGGCAGGTGATACCCAGCCTTTATAATCGGTTGCATTATTTGCTGCAGTTGGAGCTGGCAAAAGCAGAGGCCAGTATGAGGGTGCATTTCACCATTAACATCTGGACTAGTCAGAACGCTACATATATGTACCTCTCCCTGAGAGCACATTGGTGGCAGCCAGCTGAGACAGAAACAGGCTCAGGCCTATTGGGGAAGCAATAGCAGGAAGGAATTGATGGGCTGTGCTACACAGCTAAGTAATGGATGACAGCCATATCTGGATCCATATTTTAGCAGAAATAAGGGCATTGCTGGAAGGCTGCCACATAAGCCACAAGCAGAGCACATGCATCCAAGTTTCTTTGTAGCAGATGGTGAGATAAACATGGTCAAGACAACAAAGGAGAAGGTTTTTTGTGGGATCAGATGCTTTGCATGTTTGCTGCACCTGGTTGTGAAAGACACCCTAGGGCAGTGATGGCTAACCTTTTTGAGCCCGAGTGCCCAAACTGCCGCACAAAACCATGGAATTTCCTCAAAGTGCCAGCACGTCAATTAAAGCCTCATTTGCATAAGGTGCCTCATTTGCATAAATATTTGCATAATGTTACCATACACTAACTTTTAGTAAACATGCCTCTTAATGAGTATATGGATAAAGAAAGACTAAAAGGTTTCTACATTACTATAATCCAGTACCAACCGCCAGGCACATTAGGAACTACTACAAACGCTGCCCATTTAGAACCCATAGCAAACCCGCCGTATCCTAACAGCACTACCAGGACTCACAAAGCACCATACCCTAACTATCAAAAGGCAACACTGCAAATATTAAACCAATACATTTCAGAGAACAACAATACATGACCTACTGGGGAAAGAACAAGTGGCAATGTCAAATAGGAATTATATAAACAGAATACCTCAGCTCAGTTACACATGCAGAACAGACCATCACCAAACAAGGAATCACAATTTAGAAACAGGAAGACAATAATTAAACTGGGAACCCCAAAAGCCAAACTTGGAATATACAACAACACTGTAGAAATAAAACTATAAATTAATTTCCTCTTGTACTAAACAAAGCGCAAAAATTAATGATGCACATTTCCCAGAGCTGACATATTCCAGTTAATAAATTCAAAATAAAGAGATATTTTTCTACCTTTTGTGCATTTTTTTTCAGTTGCAATTGTTTCAGCCACTTTCTTCTGGTTTCTTCGTGTCTTCTGCCAACTCTCCATCTGCTGTCCATTTGTCCTTTCTTCTGTCTTGTTTTTTTTTTTCCATTCTCTCTCTACATCTGCTTTAACATACTAATCTTTCTCCTTTTGCTCTTTCCTCATTCCTATTTCATCTACTCAAAATTTACCCCTCCATCCTCAATCCCCACTTATTCTCCCAATACCCGGCCAATTGTAGATTTTTTATCCCTCCCACACAAAATATTTTTCCCCTCTCCATTTTACTCTCCCAGCCCCATCCCATTCTAATCCTCCCCCAACACCAGCTCCCTTCTAGTTCCAGCCTCACCCAGCATCCATTCCCTTCTAGTCCCTGCATCAGCCCATTTCCAGTCCTAGCCCCCCATCAGCCCATTTCCAGTCCTAGCAACCCCCCAACCCAATACCAGTCCTAGCCCCCCCCCCCATCAACCCACTTCCAGTCCTAAACCCCCATCACCCCATTTTCAGTTTAAGCCCCCCTATAACCCATTACCAGTCCTAACCCCCATCACCCCATTTCCAGACAGCCCCATCAGCCCACAGCCCATTAGCAGTCCTACCCCCCCAGCCCATTAGCAGTCCTACCCCCCCCCCGCCCGCCCGCCCGCCCGCCCATTAGCAGTCCTAACCCCCCCAGCCCATTAGCAGTCCTAACCCCCCCCTCCCTCCCTCCCTGCCGCCCATTAGCAGTCCTATCCCCCCCCTCCCTCCCTCCCTGCCCGCCCATTATCAGTCCTAACCCCCCCCTCCCCCCCCTCCCTCCCTGCCCATTAGCAGTCCTAACCCCCCCCTCCCTCCCTCCCTCCCTCCCTGCCCATTAGCAGTCCTAACCCCCCCCCCTCCCTCCCTCCCTGCCCATTAGCAGTCCTAACCCCCCCCTCCCTCCCTCCCTCCCTCCCTGCCCATTAGCAGTCCTAACCCCCCCTGGCAAATTTTTTTTAAAAAAAAAAGCAGGCTCTGGCTGCTGCCGCGGCAGATTGCAATGTCCCGCGGGGCCCCCTCCGCCCGCTAAGCCCCTCTGCAAGGGCTTTCAGATTAGCGAGGGTGAGCATCTCCCACGCGACTCTGTTAAGCCCGCAGGGGCTAATGGGAAATTTCCCATCAGTCCCTCGCGTCAAAAGGGGCTGATGGGAAATTTCCCATTAGCCCCTGCGGGCTTAACAGAGACGCTAGGGAGACGCTCTACCTAGCGAATCTGAAAGCTCTTGCAGAGGGGCTTATCGGGCGAAGGGGGCCCTGCGGGACGCTGCATTCTGCCCTTGCCGCGTCCGCGGCAGCAGTCAGAGCCAGCTTTTTCTTTTTTTGCGGACCTTCCCGCGTGCCAGCTGCAAGGCCTTCGCGTGCCACAGCTGGCACGCGTGCCATAGGTTCGCCATCGCTGCCCTAGGGCCTAGGCACAGCAAGGCAAGTGTTAGTCACCTCCTAATGGAACTGACTAAGAAGTGCCAAAAATAGCTGAGCATTTTCACTGGCATGTAATGGAAGGGGGATGAACTGTATGAGAAGCAGGAATACACAGGGGCACCGATGCATCAGCTCAAGCAGAATGCATCGGTGCATCAGCTCAAGCAGAATGTTAGCACCACATGGAATTCCACTTATCACATGCTGGAGAAGTAGTGGGGCAACAGGAGGCCCTGCATCAGCTGACAGGCCCCTGGGTCAACAGGACTAGGCAGATATCACAGAGGTAGTGAGAAGCCCTCTAAGGATATCACGGAAGAAATAAGTTCCTCAAGGGCTGCTATGAGCCTTCTCATCCCGGTAATGAGTATTTCACAAGCCAAGTTAAAGGGCTGTCAGCAATGACAAGGATTAACAGCAGAGGTTTTGGTGATGGTGGACTTCTTGCATCATCAAATGGGAAAAATGTTTGAACTTCTTATGAAAAAGGATGCTTATATTTGGGCGCAGCAGCTGAAGAAATCCAACACAAAAAAGGCATTTCTTCAGCCAGAAGCTTACAAAAGCAAGCAAAATTGTGGCAGTAAGCTCCGCCCACTCTCTGTGACTCACCCTGAAGTGATGACCATGATGCTCAAATGTTCTCTCCCCTAGGCATGCCCACATCTGGCGTGCCTTTGTCTAAGGGCCAAGCCAAAGGGTCCTTTGGTGTGGCACTTAGGTGTGGTGCAGGTGTACTGCTGACTCTACTGATCTTACTGGCCTGAAACTCCATATATTATTGACTCCTTCAGAACACCTGCTGTCGTGTACCTCTCAATTCCACTGACAGCAAACTAATCCTTAGCTGCATAAAACATCCGCACAAAAGGTAAGCAATAACCTAATAACATGCAAGGAAAGCAGCCATACCGAATCAGCTCTCATGGAGGAAGCGTTTCATCGGAGCCCTTCAGATACCTCCGGAGCTGCAATCAGCTCGCTTGAGCAGTCCGGCACCCTCAGCGGTAAACTTCACACCCCAGGGAAGCATCAGAGCCCTGCAATGCCATACTCAAGAAGAACACTGCTCCCGGGCGGGCCCCGCCTAAGGGCCTGCGCCTAAGGGCCTAGCCAAAGGGCCCTTAATGTGACCTTAGTGCAACAAGAGAGAGACCGTGTCCCCAACCATCACAGTGAGTACCATTCGTCTCTGAATAGACCATCATTCCACTCACAGCATCACACACAGTAAATCAAGCAAAATGACCCATCTGCACACTTCCCTCACTGTCATATTGTGCATTACAGTACTCCTCACTCAAACCGGGGCATTCACACCACAACCAGGCATTATACCCATCATATAAAGACTTGGGTTCTAAACTCACTTCAACCTCTACTAGCAACATCCGACTTCCGCTCAGTACTTCAGGTACTCATCTTCCCCCTCCTAGATTTCTATAACAGCATATACCAAAATAGGGACTACCAAAATAGGCACTTCACCAACTATAAATTGCTCAACACCCCACAGCACGCACCATAACAAAAGCAAAAACGAACAACCTCATTACCCCAATTTTTAAAGGCATATACTGGCTATCTGTACACAGCAGAATTAAGTATAAATCAATTATGAACATATTCAAAACTTTACATGACCAATCATAAACATATTCAAAGTCCCTCATCCAAATACCAACAACCACCAGAAATAGGTGCAAATGCAACCAGCACTTACTCGACTTGCCAGCCAAAATAACTCAAATGAACCAAAATACTCGCAACAGAGCCTTCTCCACTTACGCAGCAGATCTATGGAATGTACTCACCAATGACCTCAGGGAAATACATGAACTAACAAAATTCTGCCAAGATCTCAAGACACTACTAGTCAAAGAACACTTCAGTGACTAAATGGTGTGTTCCCATTCAACAGCAAAACCTATGGACACTTACACCACTGTCACAACGTACCACATTACACAATCCTGGTTTTACATACTCTCTGATTTGTAAGTATATTATAAATCATAAACTATAGTTAACAATTGTAATTATAAGATTCAGTGTTGTTAAGGTGTTAAAAGTTATATGTAAACCAATTAAGTTTTTGTTCCCTGTAAAATGCTTTGATTCCCAGATAAGTTGGTATAAAAAAACAGATAAATAAATACATCTCAAAATAGGAGTCACAGCTCGTTAATCCACATAGACCTCCAATCTACTACAGTGCACCACTACCACAAAGCTCCTAAGAGCAGGTAATTTGAAATGCCTTATGCTCACTCAGTTAGAAACAAACTGCCAGTTCTCACAGACTACATTGAACAACACAAAATAGATATCTTATGTGTTACGGAGTCATGGCTATTGGACACCGATGCTATACTAATAAGCCAACTAAACATTCCCACCTCTTCAACTGTCCAAGGACCGCAATGATGGGTAAAGGCATATTCATACTAGCGAAAAGTGACCTAAAACTCACCATAGAATCTGTAAGTACAGACAGCCTAGACACAATAATAATAACTAACAAACTAACAACAACTTGCCTAGTATACAGATCACCATCGCCAACCACCAACGACATTCCCGCAATCCTTGAATTAGTGTGCAACCATACTACTCATAGGAAACATCTATGGCTATTGGGCGACTTCAACCTCCCATCATTGCCAACAAAGGAATCCAAGTCCTTCCTTGATACAATGGATGCGCTGGATTACAAATAAATAATAAACACGCCCACCAATAAAAAGGGAAATACACTTGACCTTGTCTTTGCCCCCAGATCATCGCTTAAACAAATGAACCATGAATCACCAACAATATTCCCAGTATCATGGTCAAACCACAATGCTATCATCTTCCACATCCCTCATATAGCAAGCGTACAAAAGGACAAACCCCACCATCAACTCTCCATTTTCGGCTATTTGAGAAACAAACATTTCTGGATGAGATCCTGCCAAGGTTGGACACAAATAACTCCAACATAAACACATTAATTGACACCTGGAACACAGCCATAAGCACAGCAGCACAGCAATCACACCCCAAAAGATGCTCTAAAAAACAACACATAGCCATTTGGTACACTGCAGAGTTAAAGGAATCAAAAACAAAACTAAGACAGATGGAAAGAAAGTGGCATCGCACAAGAAACATACAGGATCAAAAAACCTACATGAGTAACCGTCAACTACATCGAAGGATGATAGACGAAAAACGTAAGGAATATCATAACAAACTCCTCATGAACTCCCTAAATCGACCATGTGAACTATTTGAGATAGTCACATCCCTATTAAAAGACTCCAACAGAAACTCTAATGTCAATACCCCACACCCACAAATTTCACAAACCACTACCAAAACAAACAAAAAGGAAGCCACAACAGCCCGATGAACACACAATATGTTGATGCCTCCATTCCCAAATTATCCTCCTTCAATTTAGTCACCAAGGACCACATCAAAAACATCATCCAGGGTCTCAATATCACCATATCAGCTCTCAACTCATGCCCAACCAGCTGGATCAAGGTAGCCCAAGATGAATTAAGTACCATCATCACCAAGACTGCAAACTATCTACTGGCATTGTACCAACACCCCTCAAAACCA
Organism: Ichthyophis bannanicus; assembly: GCA_033557465.1. Classification (NCBI taxonomy): domain Eukaryota; kingdom Metazoa; phylum Chordata; class Amphibia; order Gymnophiona; family Ichthyophiidae; genus Ichthyophis; species Ichthyophis bannanicus. The sequence continues at coordinate 1,599,790,402 of CM066031.1, forward strand.
GTGGTGTGCCACAGGGATCTGTCCTTGGTCTGATTCTTTTTAACATCTTTGTTAGTGATATAGCAGAAGGGCTGTCGGGTAAGGTTTGCCTTTTTGCAGATGATACCAAAATCTGCAATAGAGTAGACACCCAGGAAAGTGTAGATAACATGAGGAGGGGTCTAGCTAAGCTTGAAGAATGGTCTAGAATCTGGCAGCTGGGATTTAATGTTAAAAAATGTAAGGTCATGCATTTGGGCTGCAGCAATCTAAGGGAGCAATATAGTATAGGGGGTGAAGTACTTTTGTCCACTAAAGAAGAGCGGGACCTGGGCGTGGTTGTGTCTGATGATCTTAAAGTAGCTAAACAGGTAGAAAAGGCAACGGCAAAAGCTAGAAAGATGCTTGGGTGCATACGGAGAGGAATGGCTAGCAGAAAAAAGGAGGTGATAGTGCCTCTGTATAAGTCTTTGGTGCGACCTCATTTGGAGTATAGTGTGCAATTCTGGAGACCGCACCTTCAAAAGGATGTGAACAGGATGGAGTCAGTGCAGAGAGTGGCTTCTAAAATGGTTAGTGGTCTTCATTATAAAGCATATGAGGACAGACTTAAGGATCTTAATATGTACACCTTAGAGGAAAGGCAGGATAGAGGTGATATGATTGAGATGTTTAAATACCTCCGTGGCATAAATATTCAGGGGGAGAGCCTCTTTCAATTGAAAGCAAGTTCTGCTACGAAGGGACATGGGATGAGGGTGAAGGGGGATAGATTCAGGAGTGATTTTCGGAAATATTTCTTTACGGAAAGAGTGGTGGATCCGTGGAATAGTCTCCCAGTGGAGGTAGTAGAGATGAGGACAGTAACTGAATTCAAAAAAGCATGGGACAAACACAGAGGGTCTCTAAAGGAAAAAAGGGGACTGTTGTAGTTGTTGATATGGAAGGACAGACTAGATAGGCCATGTAGTCTTTTTCTGTCGTCATATTTCTATGTTTCAAAACAGCCTCAGTACGACCACTACTAAAAAATGCAAAACTTGACCTTCTAAATCCAAGCTCATATCGACCCATATCCGGCCTCCCACTTCTGGCAAAGATAATAAATAAAATAGTCCTACAACAACTCCAGTTCTGCATTGGCACTCATGCTCCACTGGATATGCAACAACACATATTCAGACAACATCACGGAGTCGAAACACTCATGACCTTCTTACTCGACAGACTCAAAGGCATTCAGAAATCAAAACGAGGATTCATTCTGATCTTCATGGACTTGGCCTCAGCATTCGACTCAATATCCCACAGCACACAACTCAGCCAAATATGAAGAAATACAAGGAGCCCCATAGGGATCAGCATTATCCTCTCTACTTTTTAACATCTATATACAACCAATATGTTCTATAATAAAATCCTTCAACATCTACTGTCACGGGTGCGTGGAGGACGTAATGATATATGCACCTTTCTCTACAACTAAACCTGACAATACTCTAATAGTAAACTGTGTCAACGTAATCTCACAATGACTCACAAACCACAACCCTATAGTCAACTGCCAGAAAACATAAATAATGTACATAACTAGAGACCTGACATTTACCTCCCCATCCACATTGAGAGTAGGAAATGCTGAACTAGAGGTAAAACCTGAAGTCTGCTACTTCGGAATCACCCTTGACCAGCACCTAACTATGCAACTCCAAATCAGTAAAACCATCAAATCAGAACCCTTCACCAGCTTTGCCCCTCCTCAATGCACATGACTTCCACACTGTGTTCTAGGCCTTCATCTTTCCACACTTTGACCACTGCAACTTCATTTACCAAGGCCTCCCGATACATATCCTGCAACCACTATAAATGGCAAAAAACACTGCCTCCCATGCCCTCCAGGAGGCTTCAAAGTCAGACCCCATCACACCAATTCTAATGCACTTGCACTGGTTACCTATAATACTCCGCATAAACTTTAAAGCACTACTAGCAATATTTAAAATCATACACAACATATCCACAGACTCTCTCTCATCACTCATACATATAGCACTCAACAACAGGAGTAGAAGACTAAACATGTAAAACACCCTTGAAATCCCCACCGCGAGAGTAAAAAGCAGCCAAGTAATCTGCACTTGAGTACTATCCTTATATGCTCCAACCCTCTGGAACATCCTCCTGGAACCAATTAGAACCCTGACCTCACAAGTTTTCGTCAAGCACTAAAAACCCACTTATTCAAACACTACTATGAAAACATACCATATAGCAGCCGAAAAGAACCTCCAGCAACCAGTCCCAGTATCCACTTACCCAGCACCTCATCAAATCTACCACCTACCACCCCCTACCACAAAGGCTATTATAAATCACTACTAGTTACACTATGCCATATCACTAATTACCCAAGTACTGTTATTATCCACCTAAGTTAATTCCTATGTAACAAAGTTGTTCTGTTATGTAATGTTTAGCGTGTTATGTAAACTCATCCAAGTTAACATTTCCGTTTAATGCTGTAATGTTTTCTGTAAACTGTTCTACCTACAAAATAGAGCGGTATATAAACCCAGTTAAATAAAATAATAATTAAATATATGATAGCAGATCTCTGTGACCTGCGGGTGAAAAGAAATTCAGTTCTGCCTTGCAGATCATTGACTTACTGGAAGGAAAAGCTGATGACTGAGATGGAAGGAAGGGAGTGCCAGAGGGAGGGACATGGTGGTGGTGGTTGCCACTCCCCCCTTCAGCTTTACATATCTATGGGCCCGCAAGCCCCAGCCCAGAAGAATCTTTGGTGATCAAAGCCCAAACTAAAATGCTAAGCTGCAGAGGTCAGCCTGTCACAAGTCAGACGTCTGCAAGGATTTCAGTGACGCACTGCCTTGCAAATCCCATTGAGACCATGCACACAGACATCCTGTTATAATGGGCCCACAAGTTGATAATCTATCTAGACCTGGCCAAGGTTGCACAGCATTCCAGGTCCAGGGTTCCTAGTGAACATATAGTCTCTATTTAGGGGATATCATGACTCCCCATCATTCTCGACTAGCACTGGACTTAATTTGGCACTACAGTCTCTCTGGGATGATGTTCATTTTCAGTGGATACCTTTCAGTTCCCCTGCCAAAACTTAGCAATCTAAGAAATTCAGAGGGACTGAAGGCAGTATTCCTGACAAACTTGGTAACCTTTTTGCTTTCTAGAACTCTGCTGGTCCTTCGGGTCTTATACTCTTTGACCTTGCTGGTACTTCAGGTGGCAAACTATAGTGTTGTTCCATTAAAAGACCATTGCTAAGTGACTGCAGTACATCATTGACACCTGATGTAATCCTGAATTGCTGGCTTCCTCTGCTGCATTCTCACTGGCCAGATACTCTTTACGATCTGAAAAGTGGGTTGAGAACTCATAGGCTGTCTCTATACTAGGGAAGCTGTACCAGAGAAGAGCACAGTATAGGATGATCACTCTTCCGCTAGCCCAGGGGCTCTTCCTCAAAAGGACAAAACTCTGTTGCACACAGCGAGAATTGTGTGTGTAATAACAGCTGTTTCAGGGCACCTGGGCAGGAAATGAAACCTGATGTTTCCTTATGGTCTGCTCTTGAAATGTGACAGTTTTAGCTCTTTCTCAGTTTATCAGACCACACTCTCTGAAGCAGGAGCCAAGGAGGAGCTCTGAGACAGAAAGAGGGCCAGTAACAGCCTGCTGTGTGTTGCTGCAACTCTTGAGTCCCCGAGTGAGTGCAGTCAGGGCTGGTTGGAAGGGTGGTTGAGGTATAATGTATATCTCTATCCTCTTGCTGAGCTGTATCTTTGCTTGCTGTTCAGGTATGAGTACAACATGTTATATGCCTGAAAATCCCTGCTGCTGCTACTATTGAATAAGATCAATCCCATAGTCTTAGATTCAACTGGCCAGATGTGATCCACTTACTCCCATAGAGTCTTAGAAAAAAATAAATCCTTGGGATTCACTTCAGGTAAAGCCTAACAAAGGAGATTGCCACAGCCTAAAACATAGTTTCACCCCAAACATTTTAATGCTAAAAATCTGTATAAAGCCTTCCCACAGTGTCACCACCTGCTACTTTTGCTGAATGCCTGCTAGAGGGCAGTTTTATCACTGGTATAGGCTTCTCTCCTCTTTGAACCAAGGATAGAGATTCTCTTCAGAGTGGCAGCCATCTTCTTCCTTGTTCTGCCTTTATTTCTTTGTTGGATGCGCAGGGACAGGTGCTCAGTGCAGATGGGACAGTCAGGGGCCAGCAGATGATGCCCATGTTGAACTGTAGCTGTTCTCCTTGGGTCAGGGACAGAGTGGCTCTATGCCCTCATTGCTTTGGCTTTTCCTGGGTCACTCATCCTCATCCTCATCCTCCTGCTTTGCACTTCTATGGGTGCCTTAGGCTTGTCACTGTATGGCTTTCACTCTCCCTAAATACCATATCAGTGTGTCGCCACCCTTCTAGCTGCATGCCTCTGCAACCAGTGTCTTTTGGCTTTTTCTGGGCCACTTATCCTCATCCCCTGCTTTGCAGCTGTGTAGCTGCCTTAGGCTTGTCATTATATGCCTCTGTTTTGCTACCCACAACATGCAGTTCCGAACCTGAGTCTGGGAGAAACTGAACCCAGCGCAGTGGGAGGATACTACCAACCTACCTCATTGACGAGCCTTGAGCTCTCTCTTCAGAGTTCTTTTTGAATTTCTATTACTGTACTTCTTTGAATGTTCTAGCAGGGTAGCTACGGTTATACTCTTTAGCAAAGATCTGTATTGCTATTAAGAGGAATGAGCATGAAGTGCTGACGGAAGAAAGGAACATTCGCCTACCTAGCCTGATAGCCGAATCAACCCTAGCTATCATAGAGTGACAGACTGCCCTCATATCCACATTACAAAACTGTTCTTGTCAAGTTGTCAACAAGGAAACTGTTAGATTAGTGTTCAGAATGACTGGCGTGCATTCCATGAATGCTTCTTCCAACTGGGGTGATCGTTCTCTTTACTTAATGTTCCAATGCTGGGCCCAAAGTCTAACTTAGGGGCTCACAGGACTAACTTACAGACTCACAGCTTAGCTAACTCACTCCACTCCTGCAGTCTGGGTGTCTATCTCTTCTGCTCTTGCATTGGCTTTCATCTGCCGTGTTGTTTCTCCAGACAAAATTTAGGGCTTTCCAGCCAATCTGGATGCTGCGCTGTGTTGGTCTTCCTGGCATAATTTAGAACCTTGCAGCTGATCTGAGTGCTGTGCCGATCTCCCTGCCATTTTACTGCTGTTGAAGTGCCTTGGTGTACTTGCATCAATTGTGGTGCTAGTTTGCCCTCTTCTCCTGTCTGAGGTGTTCACAGTGCTCTTTATACCGCTTTCCCCTTCTGATGGTGGTTTCTTGTACCCATCCTGCCATTGCATGTACTCTTTGTCCCTCTTGTGGTGCCCCTGGGGTGGAGTTGTGACACTCTTAATGGCTTGTAGTGATGTTACAGATATCTGCCATCATGTTTCAAGCAGGTTTCATTAAAAATAGATGACAAACCTGATTACTGCATTGAAAAACAGCTTTCCCATAGATTTTAATGGGGATGAATTGGAGAGATGAACACACAAATGTTTCATTTTCTAAAGAATAACCACATGGGTATATTCTGACAGACCAAAATGAGCCCAAAAATCTTTGGTGTGCACATACCTAGCAGATACCCAAGTGTTCAGCTGTGGTGTCTGTGGAGTCAAGGAGACATGTTGGACCATAGGGCCCAATTCCAGGACTCTAGATCTTGAAGCAACTTATCTTAATTTTCTTCTTGACCATAAGATATTTGTCCAAATTCTCAAGTGGAATTATCATCACTCCAGGGAACCACAGTGGAATTGAACATCCCTTCAGCCATGCACCTGTTGTCATTCACCTTGCAGCGGTGTGCCACAGCTGGGCTTGCCTTTAAGTGCCTCAGCTGAATCCCCTTATAATGACATCATAGGGGGGCTTCCCCTGACCTGTCACTCTGCCAGGTTCTCTTCATCACTGCCGGTGGGTTAAGGCAATTCTTGTTGCTCTGTCTCCTTTCCTTCCTGATAGATGCTCTCCTGATACACTCTGCAGCATGGCTTGGGTTAAAGCACCTCAGCTTGCCTCTTTTACTGCAACATGTGTTACAGGTGCTAGGGTAGGAATGCACATTGGAGCCACTTGGGCAGAATATATGTACAAACCGCATGACTGCCAGGCACACTATAGGAGAAAACACTACTAGTGCGTGCCAATGATTGTTAGTGGTTTACACTGAATTGCATCCCACACAGATAGAGTCGGGAAGCCCCAAGGACAATGATGAGGTCAAGCCTTGGTATTCATCCCCTGAGATCCCCCGGCAGAGGATCCTTGCTGGACTCAGCTCTACTCCCCTGATATTGTTTCAGTGGCTTTGCAGCACTGCGCTTAAGGTGGCTGGCAGGCATTTCCCTCTGAGATCCTTCTGCAATCTTCAGGAGAGAGCAGGGGGGAACAGAGGAGGAGAGAAGGGGCATTACCGTTGTGTGAAGCTGCTATATTCTTCCAGATCCTTCCAATTTTTGCCTTCCCAACAGGTTCTTATCGTAATAAGCATGGGGAGCTGAACCAATTTTTTCTCCTCCTATGGCTACTGAAAACACCGCAGTCTAGTGGAGCCTCCCACATCACGCTCAAGTGAGAGAGTCACCCTCAAGGTGGTCATTCACAAGCGTTTAATCAACCTTTTCCTCTCAATCTTCAGAATTTTCTTCAGAGAAGAGAAAATCCATCCATCATCTACTGGAGACAAAGAAATACTGAAGAGACATCTGGTGGCTGAGATGAATAGAGGCATGGGAGTGATGTCATTGAAACCTGGACATTTCATTAGTTCTTTATCTCCCCCAATCTGCTGGTAGGGGAACACAACATACTTGTCTGGACTGGTCTAGCAGGACAATATGAAAACTGAATTCAGGGGATCTCCCCCCACCCCCACCTGAAAAAAACATCTTTTGCAAATATGTCAAGATGTCTATCTGAGCAGCCCAAAAAGGTGCCTATTTAAAAAAGGCAACATGGGTGCCTATGTACCTTTATAAAACAGACTCCCAGCATCAACCGCATAGTGTCCAAATGCTCATGCATAAATGTACACCTGTGCCAAAAAAGGTGCAAATGTTTGTGTTTACAAGGTGTATACCTGTGTATTTTACAAAATATGCATATACATACACCACAACCCTGTCTTCGCTCCACACAAACAATACTTTTTGCACACACGCAGTCTTAAAACTTTATAAAAGTTCTTTTCTGCATGTAAAACAGAGTACATGTGAAAAAAGCTTTATGAAATTGTCCCTAAAATGTTTTGTTGGATCTCTTTCTCCCCAGAAGTTCCACTAGTCATAGGCCTGAGCCAACACTTCTGACCGCAAATCCTCTCTCCAAAGGCACGTCTCTTTTGGTCTTAGAGCTTCAGCTTACCACTCCAGGCTGTACATCATCTTTCCTAGAGCACTCCTCTAGTCTTAGGCTACCAACCACTCACTGCTGCATGTCCTGCCCCTCGGTGAATCCTCCAAGAGGTCACAGGCAACTCCAGACACCCTCACAAGTTTCTAGTAAAGCAAAAAAGGAGAAAAACTTCCAAAGGCTCCCTTTTCTCTTTGGTTGATTACTCTTTTTCCTTGACCTCAAGACAAGTTTGGTGCTTCGGAACTCAGTCTCCCACAAAGCTCCTGGCTGAAGAGCTATCGGTCTGCTTCTGGGAGACAGAAAGGAGCTAAAAAGTAGGAACTAGGCGAGCACCCAGGACTCAGCCTCTCTTGGATGTCGTGGCAAAATACTTCTGTTTATTAACTACATGACCTCATCAGCTCCTCCTTAGAAAACTTACAGTGGGGAGAGCAAACTGGAAAAAAATAATTCCACATACATTACCTTTCCTTTAAGTACAGAGATAATGGCTAGACAAATACATCACCCTCTTATCCAACACCACATTATATAGCACTGCAAATAGCAAAAACCCCATTTAGTGGCTAGACCACATTTACTTGTGTATAGTCTTGGATGGTCATGTTTTTCATTATCGTATTAGTCTTCCTATGCTGGATTGCACTGAATAATGTTGTACAGAGCCATTTGGGCATGGTTCTTGAGGATGAATTTAGTAAAGAACGAGGCTTCATGGGAATGTAATGTACAGATGTGTTCTTTGTGAAGGCAATGGTCCTTGTTAAGGTAAAGTGCTACTTGGAAAAAGAGTGAGGGTACAGCAAAATGTGCAAGGAGATTTCTATTTTCTTTTCACATGCTATCATGCATCAGAACTGAAATGGTAATAATGCCTCTAGGTGCTGCAACCCGGGAAAGGAGCACAGCGCAAAGCAAATTAAGAAAACAATGCCAGGGTTTGCACAGTCCTTTCTCCTACCACAATGGAGAGAGGAGATCCTTGACTGTTGGGGGAGGGGTAAAGGGAGAGGGGAAATGTCACACTGTTAGAGGGATAAGGAAGGGAAGACGCTAGACGGTTAAAGGAAAGAGGAGAATGCAGATGTTGAAATGTTAAGGGGGCATGCTTGACTGTTGGGGAGAGGTGAGAAGGGAGATGCTGGATTCTTAAGAGGAGATGCATGAATGCTGGGGGATGGGGAAAGGCTAGACTGTTGGTGGGGGGGGGCAGAGATGCTAGAATATTAAGGGGAATTGCCTGACTGTTTGGGGAGGGAGATGGGAGATGCTGAACTGTTAAGGAGAGAGAGCAAATGCTGGACTGTTGGGCAGATGAAAAGAAGGGAGATGCTGCACTATTGGAAGAGTGGGAAATGCTGGATTTTTAAGAGGAATGGGAGAGAGGAGATACTGGTCCACAGGGGTGGAGGAGCAAGGAGAGATGCTGGATCATTGGGGGAATTGAAGATGGCAGATTCTGGACCATTCGGGGGAGAGAGAAAGAGAGGGGAGATGCTGGACAGTTGGGGAGAAAGGAAGAGGCTGGACTGTTGTGGGGAGATGCTGGACTATTGAGTAGAGGATATAAAGAAAGAGAGGAGAGATGCTGGGCATGTTGGAACAATCTGGGAGAGGCTATGGAGAGGGGATTGGCAAGTAGATGAGTGAAAGGATGAAGGAAATAATGCTAGGGAGGAAGTCAAAGGGAGTAGATAGAGACTGGGTGGGATAAAAGACAGAGGGAATTGGACTGGAGAGAATGACTGACAAGGAAGAGCTGGAGCTGGGAAGTGGATGAGAGACAGAGAAAAGTAGATGAGGGCTAGCAAGGAAGTAAATTCAGAGTGTGGAAGTGTGAGGAGGAGCTTTGGGAAATGTGCATCTCTGACTCTACTGTCTATATCTTAACGTGGTCATCACTAAGCTTTTCTGCCCCCTGTTATTCTGAACTGGCGAAACGCAGGGGTGAGTTTGCTTTGGATACAGCATTAGAATAATGATGGGTAATTTTCCATGACAGCCATGAGAGAGCCCAACCCAGAGAGGGGTGAAAGGTAACCTTTTGGTCTATAAAAGCTACTGCTTTTGGAGGGAAGGTATCTTTTCCAATATTCTTAGCAATCACCCTATCAACCCTACCCAAGTGGCAGAAACAAGGAATGGAGGCCCTCTCATTCATTACATTTGGAGTTGGTGTACTATATGATGAAGCCTCACTACAGGAAGCAGTCTTGTCTTTCAGAATTGGCTCTTACCCCTAGTGAAGCACAGCTGTAGGTACAGCACAAAGGCTGCCATCCTAAAAGGTTTGTTTCTATCAAGTTGGCCTATCTGCTGCCATAGCCTGTGCCAGTGGAGTCTCCATTTTGGCTTAGAAGCAAACAAAAGAACAAGGAGGAAAGGAGGGAGAAGAGGGTCCACAAGGCACCCACCATACAAATACAGAGGCAAAGGAAGAAGTCTGAGAGCTGCAGGTAACTACATTCCAGGATATAGTCCTGCTACCGAAGGGAAAGGGTCCTTAAGAACCAGCTAGCTCCAGAGTAAGAGAATGGTGTAATAGAATTACCTATCTGTGGAGTAGAAGGAGAAGTTAATCTGCTGTATCTACTAATGAAGAAAGTATCTAGAGTACATTTGAAGGTTGGCCCCATTGAGTCCACATTAAAATTAAATTGTAGTACTTCTCACAGTGAGGAGTGACTTTATTGAGCAATTCCCTTGGCCAAAGAAGGTGTACATATTGAAGCATACCAGTGAGCTGAACCCCAAATCCTGCCCTTGGAAAATCTCTAGACCCTGCCGCTCAGGACCTGCTATCTAAAATTCAAAACTCATTTATGTAATACTCAGATACTGCCCAGCAGCAGGGGTCTGCCTGGAATTTCCTTACAGTAACTTGCACAGTACAAGAGGAAGTGCATTTATTTGTTTGTTCTATATACCGTTTTATCCATATAATCAAGGCGGTTTACAGAGAACACAACTCACACTGCACTAGGCAGTTTACAAGGAACATACTGAACAAGAACAATAAAACATCATTATAACAGTAATTACATCGCAGGCCTTTAGGATGCAATGATATTAGACCAACTATTTTCAGTTAATTATTTACATCAAGACGGTGTGGTTCTGTTTGTTTCTCTGTGTCAGACAGCATGTGGAGCCTGACTTCTTGGGGTTTCTCGTTAAAATTTTGTCTGCTTTTTTCTATTTATAATTTGTGGTCCTTTATAGTATATTTGGTGAGGGGCTGTCTGTTTTGCCTGTGTAACTAGAGTTGCAGTATTCTGCTAGTGCTTGCTGCTGTATAGAGATCAGCAGTCCTATTTGTATGATTTTCCCAATAGGAGACATATTTGTTTTCTAGGGCCCAAAATAATATTTGTAGTGCTGCCCTTTCATAAGTAGGATTGGTGCTTTGTTAGTCTTGGTTGTGCTGTTATGGTACGGCAGGTTTGCTATAGGATCTGAATGATCTTTTAGCAGGGTTTTACAGTACTTCATTATTTATCTGGCTTTTGATACTGGAGGGAAGTCGTACAAAAATATGGCAGCCTTAATCCAATTGCACAAGTATAGTGTGCCCAGACTCTCATGAAGTTACTGTTGAGACAAAAGAGAAGCTCGTGAAAGTCTCCATTGGAGTTCACAGGGGTGGTAAGGTGCAGCCAACATAGTAATCATACCCATGGGGCGGCAAAAAAAGGTAGCATCAGACCCTGGCAAAATGCACTGGTGAATGCTGGAAATAACTGAGTTTTAAAGTTTTAAATTGTCATCCACAATGCAGTTTGTAGCACTACTGCCTTGAATGCAGCTGTGGGACCATTTCTATTTATTTATTTATTTAATTTACACATAGCCCAACTTTGTGATTTATTTTAAAACTGCTGCCAGCATTCATTTTTTATTTTTATTTTTTTAAACTCTGCCATGCTGTATCTGCAACACACTACAACCACCTCAGCCAGCACCCAAGCCTAGGGGCATTCTGCATTGCCCATGTAAATTATTTATTAGTTTTTATTTTTAAGGTGAAATTAGACTTGCCTGCTAATTGTTGTTCCTTGAGGAACTTCAGTCTAGTCCCGAACTCTGGAGTTTATGCTCCTCTTCCAGCAGCTTGGAGACTGAGAAACGTCATTTCTGTGATGTCAGGGGTACATAAGTACAGACCCCTCCTTCACACTCCAGTAACCTATTGACAAAGCAGGCTCCCCGGAGCAACAATTAAGTAACAAATAACAATTTATTAAATATACTAACCAAACCTGAATATGACATTAGAGAACACTATATATTGTTAAACTCTTCTCTTATTTACAGTGCTTAACAAGTGCTGAGGCCCATCCCTCCCCTGCATGAAGGATGTGGAACCCCACCCACACATTCCCCAGTCCACACCCTACCATAAAGAACCATCTCATCCCATCACATTAACCGAAGCTTACCTGTAAGACTCCTACGCTTCAGGCTAAAGTCCACCGGACTCACTAGGGTGGGATACGGGACTAGACTGGAGTTCCTCAAGGAACAACAATTAGCAGGTAAGTCTAATTTCACCTTCCTTATCGTCCCTCCAGTCTAGCCCCAAACTCTGGAGATGTAACAGAGCAGTGATAGCACTTATTGGGAGGGATCCTGTAGACCAACCTGAAGCACTGATGATCCAAAACAGGCATCCCTGCCCGCCTGAACATCCAGACAGTAATGCTTAACAAAGGAATTGAGCGAAGACCAGGTAGCTGCTTTACAAATCTCCACCACCGGTACCAAACTGCACTCTGCCCACGAAGTCACCTGAGCTCTGGTAGAATGAGCCCTAAGTCCTTCCGGTACCAACTTGCCTTTTAGAAGATATGCCGACGCTATGGCCTCCTTCACCCATCACGCAATGGAGGCCTTCGATGCTGCTTCTCCTTTGCGAGGCCCCGCAAAGAGAACAAACAACCTATCCGATTTACGGAAACTGGCTGTCTGACGCAAATAGCTCTTTAACGCACGACGAACATCCAAGAGATGTAACCGCTCAGAAGGCTGTTCTCCACTGCCTGCGCTAAACACCGGCAAAGAAACCACCTGATTCACATGAAACGCTGAGACCACCTTCAGCAGAAAGGATGGCATGGGTCTCAAAACCACCTTGGTCTCCAAAAAGGATAGAAAAGTCCTCCGACAGGACAAAGCTTGCAACTCTGAAATTTACCTAGCCGAACACAACCTTAAGAGTAAGATCCTTCAGAGACGCCCTTGACAGTGGCTCAAATGGCTCTTTTACCAGCGCCTGCAAGACCAAAGGGAGATCCCAAGCTGGCACTACTTGCATGTGAGGGGACCTTAAGAGAGACACGGCTTTCAAAGAATGCTTTATATCCGGATGCCCCCCAAGTGCTCGAACCCCCCCCCCTCGAACCTTGCCCCTATAACAGGACAACACTGCCAGCTGCACCTGCAACGACGAAGCCGCCAAGCCTTTTTGAAAGCCTTCCTGCAAGAAAGACAAAACCTGCAGGAGAGAAACCTTTAGCGCCACCATCTGCCTGCTCATACACCAATTCTCAAAAATTTGCCAAACCCGGATATAAGCCAAAGAAGTCGACCTACAATGAGCCTTCAGCAAGGTGGAAATCACTGCCACCGAATAACCCTTCGCCGCCATCCTTGCCCTTTCAAGAGCCAAGCCGTAAGTGAGAATCGAGCTACCTGATCGCTGGAAGGAGCGGGCTACAAATGCTTGCTAAATAAATAAATAAATGAGCAAGGGGCCCTGAGACAGCAGATCGTCCTGCAGGGGAAGCTGCCACAGGTCTGTGACCACCAGCCTCATGAGGTCTGCATACCACGGTCTCCTCGGCCAATCCGGCACAATTAAGACTACCTGTCCTTTGAACCTTTCTACGCGCTGCAACACTCGACCGATTAGCACCCACGGAGGGAACACGTATAGGAGGTGCCCCTCCGGCTAGGGTTGAATGAGTGCATCCAGGCCTTCCGACATCCGCTCTTTCCTTCTGCTGAAGAAATGATCTATCTGAGCCGATTGAAAGGTCGCCATAAGATCCATGACCGGCGTCCCCCAGCGTTGCACCAGCATCGCGAACACCTCCGGGTGAAGAACCCACTCCCCCAGGTCTACCTTTACCTGGCTCAAGAAGTCGGTCTGCACATTGTCTACCCCCGCTACATGAGCTGCCAACAACGCTTCCAGGTTTACTTCGGCCCAGTCGAACAAACTCTGGGCCTCTGTCTCGAGCTGTACACTGCTCGCTCCTCCTTGACGGTTGATGTAAGCCACTGCGGTTCCGTTGTCAGAAAATACTCGAATGGCTTTCCCGTGAAGATAAGGCTGAAAGTCGCGAAGCGCTAGAACTACCGCCCTCAACTCTAACCTGTTGATGGACCAACCCCTTTCCAGTTCGGTCCATTGACCTTGAGCGAACCTTCCTTGAAAGTGGGCCCCCCAGCCATAGAGACTGGTGTCCATCATTAGCGACAGCCTCACCGGCGCCTCCAATGGCATCCCCTTCCTGAGACATCCGAGACGCAACCCCCATTGAAGGGCCTTGCGCGTTTCCTGGGGGTAAGGGAAGCATTTAGCAAGAGATCGTTCTGATGCGACCACCATCTCAACAATGCTCTCTGCAACGGCCGCATGTGGGCCCGCACCCAGGGGACCAACTCGAGAGTCGCTGCCATCGTTCCGAGCAACTGTAGATAATGCCACGCCATGGGACGCCGCCTTTGGAGAAACTCGCGGACCAATCCCCTTAGCGCTAGCGCCTGCTTCCGCGGAAGAAGAACTCTTCCCGCATTGGTGTTGAAGTGCGCTCCCAGATGCTCTAGACTCTGAGACGGCATCAACTTGCTCTTTACCCTGTTGACTACCCAACCGAGACTCTCCAGGAACGCCACCACCTTGGCTGTAGCCGCCTCGCTCTCCTCCCTGGACTTTGCTCTGATTAACCAATCGTCTAGATAAGGGTGTACCAATACACCCTCCTTCCACAAGGCCGCCGCCACGACGACCATAACCTTGGTGAACACCCGTGGTGCCATAGCTAGACCGAACAGCAATGCTTGGAATTGAAAGTGCCCCATCGGAACTGTGAATCTGAGAAACTTCTGATGCTGCTGCCGTATCGGAATGTGAAGATACGCTTCCGCCAGGTCCAGGGACGTAAGAAATTCCCCCTTCCGTCCTGCCACGATGACGGACCGCAGGGTTTCCATTCGAAAATGAGACACGTGGAGACAGCGATTTACCTTTTTGAGATCCAAAATTGGTCGATATGTCCTTTCCTTCTTTGGAACTATGAAGTAAATGGAGTATCGACCGCAGCCTAACTGGTCAGGAGGCACCGGCACTATGGCCTTGAGAGACAACAACCTTTGTTACGGTCTCCCTCATCGCCCTGCGCTTGATGCGGGCGTTGCATGGAGACTGCACAAAGGAATCCATCACTGGGCGCTGCAACTCCAAGGCATAACCCTCTCGAATAACCTCCAGCACCCACTGATCTGAGGTAACTCGGACCCAGGCAGGGTAAAATTCCCACAAACGACCCCCCACGGGAACGCACTCCACCCGGGCCCCCCTGGCTTCATTGGGACTTACGGAGATTGGAGAAGAAGGAGGCCAAGGAAGAGGACGCCACAAATCCTCTCCCCGCTCCTCGGAAGCCTCAATACCCCTGGTTTCTATAGGGAAAACGCGCTCTCTGACTTTGCCCAAACCTTGGGGAGCGAAAATGCCAAAACTCCCTCTGCTGTCCTTTAGGCAGAGAAGGCGCTCGCCCCTGTTTCTGTCTGTCCTCTGGTAGCCTACCGCCTTTGGATTCTCCCAAATCCTTTACGATCTTATCCAAATCCTCTCCAAACAGGAGCTTCCCCCGGAAAGGGAGCTTACTAAGCCGTGCCTTAGACAAACTGTCCGCCGCCCAATTGTGCAGCCAAACATAACGTCTCGCCGCTACCACCGAGGACATACTCTTGGACAGGCCTCTAATAAGGTCATAATGAATATCCGCCAGATAGGCCGCTCCAGACTCCAATCTTGCCGCTTCCTCCGCTGTATCTTCTGCCTGGTCACCTTGAATACGCTGCACCCAGCGAAGACACGCTCTTGCCACCCACGCCCCACAAATGGACGCTTGCAAGGACAGTGCATTCACTTCAAAGACCTACTTTAACAAGGTCTCCAGTTTCTGGTCCTGCCCATCCTTGAGGGCTGCACTACCCTCTACCGGAATGGTAGTCTTCTTGGTGACCACTGATACAGCTGCATCCACTCTGGGAGACTTAAACAACTGCCGATCCTGGTCCATGAGAGGGTACAGCCTCGCCATAACTCTGGACCCCTTGAGAGCCGCTTCGGGTAGGTTCCACTCCTCCTAAATCATTTCCCGAACCACCCGGTGCACCGGGAATGCCCTTTGGGTCTTTCTAAAGGCCTGCAGCAACGGGTCCTCCAGGTCTGTCTCCTCGGCTTGACCTCCGGAGGGCATATTAAGAGCTTTGAGAGTCTCTGAAATGAATGCGGGCAACTCCTCTCGTCGAAATTCACGCATCACTCTCGCCTAATCTTCCTGTTCCGTAATCTCGCCTTCCTCCAACTCTTCATCCAAATCCAGGTCAGGGTCCTCCGACCGGTCCCCCTCCAAGATGATCGAGTCCTTCTCACCTCTGGGCCTCTTAGCCGCTGAACCTGAACCTCCCGTGGGCAGAGGTGTTCCCGGTCTCTTTACCCCCAGCAGAGACTCCGTGACCCCTGGCAGAGGATCCCCTGAGGTTGAGCCAAATGCCCACTGGATAACCGCCACAAACTCCGGTGAAAAAATTGCTGCCAGCCCTCCAGCTAACGGGGGCTGTGGGCCCCGTACATCCGGAGCAAAGGAAGTGCCAGGCACCGGCTCTGGAGGTGGAGGAAGAGGAGACTCTGGCTCCATCAGGATGGCAGGCCCTCCTCTTTGAGCCTCCGCTACCCCCTCTGAGCCTTGGTCCAGCGCCACAGACTCCACACTGCAGCTCCTGCACACCCCCACCTCAGACACCACACTCCTCTTTGCCCCACACAGCAAGCAAAGGATTTTAGAAGGCATTATCCTCGGGACTGCTCCCTCAAGCTCCAGAGGGCTCTCTGCGCAGCACAACACCTTAACAACCTCCGAACACAATAAAAATCCTTTTTCTTTGTTTTTTTTCCTTTTATCTCATCCCACTCAAAAGGGGCCCCCAAGCACTCCCTGGAAAAAGGAAGTGAAAACGAGTTTTCCCATTGGAATAACGCGACAATCTGTAGCCGCTGACTGAATCCCGGCATTTTCCCGCACAACTGACACACGGCCCGGCCTGATCTCCCCAGCCACGTCTCAGTGCGCCGCCAGCTCCCGCCCTTCTTCCCGCTCAATCACATAAATTGTACCTCAATTCTCTGCAACAGGAAGCCCTTTCTCCTGCGGCACTCAATCGCCAAGCGAGAGCTGTCACCTCAGGCGAATCGGGAGCCCAACGCTGCCGAGATCCTCCTCTGAGCAGAGCCGCCGGACAAAGCTGACAGGCGCACTGATGTCCGCGACCCAATAGCTCTGGCAGGCAGAGTCTTCTGCACTGGCTATGGGCCGCACTCACCGCCAGCTCTTTTAGTCACTACGAAGGCTCTCGCCCCCGGAGGTGACTGCCCCAAAATTAATCTACTCCATGCACCCCCCTGAAATCAGCAGGAGGGGGGAAGAGGGGAAGGGGGGGAAAGGGCTCAGCCTCAACTAGTAATAAAGTATAAATCAAAGAAATAAAGGAAGAGTTAGCCCTTTCTTTTTTTTACCAAATGAAACTAAATGGAACTAAAAATTAAATTTAAATTAAATCCTAACTTTCCTTAATTGCTCCTCCAGTGAGCCCCGTACCGGGCTCAGTAATCCTCCAGCTGCTTGGAGATTGAGAGAACTGGAGTGTGAAGGAGGGGTCTGTACTTATGTACCCGTGACATCACAGAAATGACGTTTCTCAGTCTCCAAGCTACTGGAAGAGGAGAATAAACTCCAGAGTTCGGGACTAGACTGGAGGGACGATAAGGAACTTATGGTTATACAGACTTGATTCAATAAAGAAGGGGGATGTAGGGCAGGGGGTGAGTGCAAGGGGGAAGAGAGTCTGGGAATGGAAACAAGGAGTTGGGGGTGGAGGAGGGACAGCAGTTGAGGGGTTGGAGTGCGGGGAGAGTGCAAGTGTATGGAGGGTAAAGCACCACACCCCAACACCGCAGCACACATGCACACACACAGGCACCCCACCTCCACATATATCACACATACACACACACTCGTAGCTTTAAAGGGTCAGTGATGGTGGTGGGAGATGAAGGAGGAAGAGGAGTGGAGCCACTGCCTTCTGTTGGTACCGTGCAATGGCCCATTAAGAGCCTGATTTATTAAGCTTTTTCCCATAGAAAATGGGAAAACAGTCTTAGTAAATCAAGCCCTAAAACCTAAAAAGGTAACTGCAATGGTGAAATTAGACTTACCTGCTAGTTGTTGTTCCTTGAGGAACTCCAGTCCAGTCCCAAACCTCTGGGGATGCAACAGAGCAGTGATAAAAGTCAACGGGCAGGACCTGCTAGACCAGCCTGAAGCACTGCTGATCCAAAACGGGTCAGTGGTGCTTGAGTGTAACTTCTTTTATCGACGCCTTAGACAAAGGCTCAAAAGGCTCGTGTACTAAATGGAGATCTCACGTTGGAACCATCGGCCTACATGGCGGCCTCAAAAGAGACACCGCCCTCAAAAACGCTTAATATCTGGATGCGTTCCCGGCGCCTCTCCTTTTATCTTTCCTCTATAACAGGACAGCGCTGCCAACTGCACTCTCAAGGAAGCTGCTGCTAAACCTTTTTCAAAACTATCCTGCAAGAAAGACAGAACCTGCGGTACCGAGGCTCTCAATGCTTCAACCTTCCTGTCTACACACCTTGCTTCAAAAACACGCCAGACACCAACATACGCCAATGAGGTAGATCTCCGTCGTGCCTTCAACAAGGTGGAAATCACTGCTGTGGAGTATCCTCTCGCTCTCAGCCTCGCCCTTTCAGGAGCCAAGCCGTAGACAAGAATTGATCCACCTGAGGCATGTACAACGGACCCTGAGCTAACAGGTCCCTCTGAACTGGTAGATGCCATGGCCTCTCTACCAAGAGCCTTATCAGATCCACATACCATGGCTGCCTTGGCCAATCCGGCGCGATCAATATTACCTGTCCTCTGTGAACTTCTATTCGCTGCAACACCCGACCTATTAACACCCAAGGTGGAAACACATACAGGAGTTTCTCTTCTGGCCATCTCTGTATGAGAGCATCTAGACCTTCCGACATTCTCTCCCGTCTTCTGCTGAAGAACCAGTTGACCTTCGCCGACTCGAATGTCGCCATCAGATCCATTACTGGTGTTCCCCAGCGGCACACCACTGTCTCGAACACCTCCGGATGGAGGATCCACTCCCCTGGATCCACCTTGACTCAACTCAAAAAATAGGCCTCCACATTGTCTACTCCTGCTACATGTGCCACCGACAAAGCCACCAGATTCACCTCGGCCCAATCGAACAGCTGCTCGGCCTCGGCTTCCAGTGATACACTGCTGATGCCCCCTTGACGGTTGATGTAGGCTACTGCGGTCGCATTGTCGGAAAACACCCAAATGGCCTTCCCTTGGAGACAAGATTGAAAAACTTGAAGTGCCAGCGTTACCGCCCACAATTCCAACCTGTTGATTGACCAAACCTTCTCCAGCTCGGTCCACTGCCCTTGGGCAAAATGTCCTTCGAAGTGAGCCCCCCAGCCTTGTGCTTCCAAGGGCATTCCCTTCTCCAGACCCCCTGGACATAACCACCACTGAAGAGCCTGATGCGTCTCTGGCAGACAGGGTAGTTTCTGAGACAGTGGGTCCTCTTGGTGTGACCACCGTCTGAACAATGCTCTCCGCAACGTTCGTATGTGGACTCTTGCCCACGGAACCAGCTCGAGTGTCGCTGCCATGGTACAGAGCAACTGTAGATAATGCCATGCCGTGGGATTCGTTCTGCCCAGAAAACTGCAGACCAGCTGTCTTAACCCTTGTGCCAGCCACTGTGGCAGAAAAACCCTTCCAACGCTTGTATTAAAGCGAGCACCCAGGTATTCTAGACTCTGCGACGGATTAAACCTGCTCTTTGCCATATTGACTACCCAACCGAGACTCTGTAACAATGCTACCACTCTGGCTGTAGCCATCTCACTCTCGGCCCTGGACTTCGCTCGAATAAACCAATCGTCCAGATAGGGGTGAAATAATATTCCCTCCTTTCACAATGATGCTGCTACTACCACCATCACCTTGGTGAAAGTCCGTGGAGCCGTAGCAAGTCCAAAAGGTAACGTCTGGAATTGAAAATGTCCCATAGGCACTGCATATCTGAGAAATGTCTGATATTACAAATAAATCGGAATGTGTAGGTAAGCTTCTGACAAATCCAGGGACGTCATAAACTCTCCTTCCCTTACTGCTACGATGACCGACCTTAGAGTTTCCATATGAAAATGAGACACTCGGAGACAGCGATTTACTCTCTTGAGATCCAAATTTGGCCGATAGGTCCCTTCTTTCTTTGGCACCACAAAGTATATGGAGTACCGACCGCAGCTGCATTGGTCTGGAGGTACTGGCACCACTGCCTTGAGGGTCAGCAGTTTTTCTAATATCTCTCGCACCACCTCGCACTTGGAGCATGCTTTGCAAGGAGATTGCACGTAAGAATCGATCACCGGACGTTGAAACTCTAGAGCATATCCTTCTCAAATGACCTCCAACACCCACTGATCTAATGTGATTTGGACCCAGGCAGGGTAAAACTCCCGTAGACGACCTCCCATGGGCACCTGCCCCACCTGGGCCCCCTGGCTTCATTGTGAATTTCTAAAGCTCGAGGAAGAGGAGGCTGCAAATCCTCTGCCCGCCCCTCAAAATCCTCAAAACCCCTGGTTCCTATAGGGAAAACATCCTCTTTTAAATTGACCGAACCGTAGGGAACAGAAACGGCAAAACTCCCTCTGTTGACCTTTGGTTGTCGGAGCTGGACACCCTTGCTTTTGCTTGTCCTCTGGCAGCCTTCCGCCCTTGGACTTTCCTAGATTCTTTACCAGCTTATCTAAATATTCTCCAATAAGTAGCTTACCCCTGAAAGGCAGCTTACCCAGCCTTGCCTTGGAGGAACCATCCGCTATCCAATTGCGCAGCCAAAGATACTATCTTGCCGCTATTACCAATGCCATACTCTTTGACAAACCTCTAATAAGTTCATAATGAATATCGGCTAGATAAGTCACCCCAGATTCCAACCTGGACGCTTCCCCGGCTGTCTCCTCCATCTGTTCCCCCTGAATCCGCTGAGACCACCGAAGACAGGCTTTCGCCACACATGCTCCACAAATAGATGCTTGTATGGACAGTGCATTAACATCAAAAACCTGTTTCAATAAGGTGTCCAGCTTCCTGTCCTGGGCATCCTTGAGAGTGGCGCTACCCTCTACCGGAATGGTAGTCTTCTTGGTAACCGCCGAGATGGCTGCATCTACCTTTGGAGACCTAAACAACTCACGATCCTGGTCTACCAGTGGGTAAAGGTGGGCCATAACTCTGGACCGTTTTAAGACCTGCTTCGGGCATGTCCCATTCTTCCTGAATCATTTCCCTAACTACTCTGTGTACCGGAAATGCTCTCCGAGTCCTCCGAAAGGCCTGCAATAATGGGTCCTCCAAGGTGGAATCCTCCACCGGCCCCACAGATGGCATATTAAGTGTCTTCGGCATCTCTGAAATGAGCGCCGGCAACTTGTCTCTACGGAACACGCGAACCACCCTAGCTTGGTCCTCCTGTTCTGTGAGTTCTCCTTCCTCTAACTCATCGTCTAACTCCAAGTCTTGATCCACATCCTCAGCGTGAAGACCCTCTGAGGCCACCGACTGCTCCGGACAATCCTTCTCGGTCCTGAGCTTCTTTGAAAGGACCCCAGTAGTTCCCGAGACCAGGGGGGTCCCCAGATGCTTCTCACCCAGTTCCCCCTCCACGGAACTGGCTGCAAGCCCCCTCTTAGCGCTCCTGAAAGCCTGTTGAATCAGAGACACGAAATCCAGAGAAAAGATTGCCGCCAACCCCCACCCCCCAGCAAAGACACCTGAGAAGGGGGAAGATCCGGAGTGGCAGAAGTCCCCGCCACCGGTTCCAGAGGTGGCAAAGAGGGAGAAACAGGCTCCAGCAAGACTAAAGGTGCCCCTTTCTGACACTCTACACCAACTTCCAAGGCTTGTTCCATAGAGGCTGCTTCCTGGATGCACCCTCCACACACCCCTGACTCTGACACCGCTCCACTTCTAGTACCACAGACCAAGCACTGCGGCCTAGAAGGCATCCCGACTGAGTGGTTATCCTCTCTTGCCACTCAGTCTCTCAACCTATGCTGAGTGTCTCCAACCAACTGCAGTTTCTGACAGATGCCTTGTTGGACTTTGCAGAGGTAAACTCTTTTTTTTTTTTTTTAAATCTCAAAGTTATGTGGAGTCTCTACTTAGGTATTCCAACTCAAATTATGTGGCAAGAAACTAAAACCGAAGCCCCCCGATGGAATATGAGCCTCTTTATCCACACAGAAACCAAATGATTTTCCCGCTCGTCTGCCACGCAGCCCGGCCTGCTCTCCGCGAATCCCACACTCGCAGCTCACACTATCAAGCTATCACTTCACCGCCTCTCCTCCCGATTCGGAACCCCCTTACCTCCAGGGCTTCATCCACTGATGTCTGTCTTCCTGTGCCATGTCCTTCTCTCCCCACGCTCGGTCGAAAAACCGCGGCTTCAGCATCAGGTGAGAGAAAGGATCAGAGTTGCAGCTGTCGCGATCAGCCTGAAACACTGCAGCCGGTTCTTCAGCGCGATCAGACAGAGAGCCTCTCCATGCGCTCTGGTGCATATGCTGCCGGCTCCTCACCCATAAACGTGGGTTCGGGAGCCGGAGCCCTGCCCCATGACAAGCCTGCTTCTCGCTCCAATGTTAAAATCAAAGGAGGGGGGGGGGCACAATTCAGCACAGCTCCTTAAATCTCTACACACCACTGAACTATCCCAAATCTAAAAATTCTTTATAAATAGCTCTCTGATTCTAAACTACTCTGACTCTCCTTAATTGTTCCTCAAGTGAGCCTCAAAACTCCAGGCTCACCAACCCTCCAGCTACTTGGAGACTGAGATAACTGGAGTGAGGAGACGGTTCCTGTGGTATTTATGCCAGTGTCATCAAAAGGATGACGTTTCTCAGTCTCCAAGCTGCTGGAGGAGGTACTAAACCCAGAGGTTCGGGACTGGACTGAAGGGACGATAAGGAAACACCTTTTTGGGGGTGGGGATGTGCACTGTTACCTAGGTTTTAGTGGCTGGCTCCTAGATTTTTAGGCCGGCTTCTGGATTCCAAGAACGTTTGTCAAGGCCTGGTATAATATACTAATATATTCAATGATCCCAACTGTACATATAGTGCCACTGAATATAGGAATAATTAGAAACATCTAAATTAGACAATTCAGATTTTATCCTAGTCATTTTGTTGAATATTGACCTGCCAGTGTACTAAAGGGCATTAACCCAGGAATAATGAGAATATGCTGAGCTGCCATCACTGCAAAGCATCAGTGTTAGCCCCCAAGAACTAATGCAAAGCAAGATACAGATCACAGTGATCTCTGGAGCCCCACCAGAACCTCTCACCTCTCCTTTCTTCCCCCCCAAAGAGCAAAGCTCATCCCTCTCCCACCTCTGTCTTCCCAAAGAAGGATGGAAGAAGCCCTATCTTAACATCACTCCTCCCTCTAATTTTGAGGAGGAAGCAGCCCTGACCCCCAGAACTCTGTTCCCTCTTCCCCCTCCTCTCCAAGGAGGAAACCCTGCTTCCAGAATCCTTCCCCCAGTGAGGAGTCAACCCTTAGAACCCCCCTCCAGGAGGAAGCCCTTTTCCACGGAACTTCCCCTTATTACCCAAAGCTTTGTAGAACCCCTAATCCCTCCCTCCATACCCTCATGCTTCCTCCACAGAATCCCTCTTTCCTTCCCTAGAATCTCCTAACCATCTCCCAACAAGGCTATGAGAGGCCACTCTTTAGTCACCTTGCCTCACCATGGGTATGTCTTCACCTACCTCTTCCAAATGTGATGATCCCTACATTGCAAGAAGGCAGTACAGTCCCTCTTCCTTCCCCATTGGCTCCACCAGTCAAGATGGCACTGGCTGATCTCTTACTTATTAACACTAATTTATATCCTGACAATCTAAGGGAAAACTCTTACCCTCAGTGCGTTACAAAAAACATAACCATATTATTATTTATTTATTTATTTATTTATTTATTTATTTATTACAGGCTCTTATATACCGCTCTATTCAGAATCAGCGCGGTTCACAATATAACAACATACCATAACAACAAACTGTTAGGTTTTACAGAGAACAAGGTCAGAGAACTTGGATATTATGCAACAAAAAACAATCAGGCATATAAAACACACATAAACAAACATAATTCTAAAATAAAAACTTCACCACTGGCATGATTCTGAATGATGAAGTTGGCAAGGAGGGAAGAGGGACTGCTATGCCTTTCTGTGATGTGAAGATCATAACCTCCAGAAAGGGTAGATGGTAGAGTCTACTTGGGGGGAGGGAAGAAGTGATGGAAAGGAGGTCTCCTTTGGCCAGTGGGGACCTTTTCATCTAGAGGCAAGTAAAGAAATTCTGAGGAGGGCAAAGGTATTCTGGGGAGGGTATCTCACCTTAGAAAGAGGGAGAAGAGAGGAGAGCTTCTATGGGCAGGGCTTCCTCCTCTTCTGGAGTAGAAAGGATGAGGAGTTCCAGAGGAGTTCTGGACGTCTTCATGGCCTACATCAGGCTATCTTTAGCTCCTGTAGGATCAAGGAGGTATAGTTAAGTCTTTGTGTTATTGCAATATTAATGCAAATTGCATTCCTAACCTTTCTTCTTTCATTTATCTCATATTTTGTGTTATACTGCCACCTTGTGCCCGATGATTGTATTGATTAATATGTAATATTGACTGACTCAACTTGTAAGGGCTTTCATAAACTTTAATCCAATAGGCTATGAGAGCTGGACTGTGGGTAATCCACCTTACTGTGACTGGACATGTGCCATTTTCCATGTCCTGACTCAGGAGGTAATTTTTATCCATATTGGTCACCCCTAAGAGCAAGGTATCATGGAAACGTTTACACTGAGTAAGAAACCTCCATTTTAGACAAAGACTCTGAGATAAGCTGGCAACTACTGTCCCTCTCTGACACTGCAAAAGATAGCATTGTCTTTTTATGTTACCTTAAGTATTCAAACAAAATCTCATAACAGCTGTAACAATCCAGAAACCCTGTACAGTTATTGTTATTTTTAAGGTCATTTTACAGTAAGTTCTCTGTTTATGCAATTATTGGTCTCTAATAAATATTTAGAAGTTAAGAAAAGAGCTTATCTAACGACATAACAAAATGTGCAGTGAGAACAGACATATTAATTGGCTGTTTTGCATATATTTAAATGAAATAATGCACTATTTGGTACAGTTTTCAGTGCCATGGTCAACATATTTTTTAAATGCCAGCTGTAGCATTTAAAAATGTGTACATCTGGTGCTGCTATATATGTAGTCAGTGGTGCTGGATATAAGCAATCATTCCTGAGTGCCAGCCTATGTGTTTTTCTTTAGGCTTGCTATTCAGATTCTTTTTAGACCTTTTCTATGCCCCATTTTATATGGATAGTATTGGGCAGATCAGCCACATATTCAGGAAAGGGAAATGGATTTAGCTTGTGCCTTTTTTCAGAAGTTCAAGTAAAGCTACATCAGGATACAGTAGGTATTTTCCTGTCCCGGAGGGCTTACAATTTAAGTTTGCACCTGAGGCAATGGAGGGTTAAGTAACTTGCCTAAGATTACAAGGAACAGCAGTGGAATTCAAACCCTGGCTTCCCTGGTTCTAGCCCATTAGTCTACTCCCCCACCCTATGCCACTCCCATACTATCTATGTAAATTTTCAAAATCTACAAGTAAAAGATTTTTACAGGTTCCTGCAGCCAGTATCCATATAGGTCCTTTTGAAAACTGACCCAAATAATTTTTTATTGTGGAAGCTCACATTACTGTGTGTTAAAATTACCACAGACAAGCACGCAAATTCACAACAGGTCATGCAGCCTTAAGGTGCATTAACACAGCATAAACATGCACTAATATTGGTTTAATTCATATTAACACTGTGGCATCCTTAAACTTTAGAACATTAGGCCTTAAAAGTCAAATGTTTTTATGGTGGCCAAAGTGATACACCCACACATACATTTCTTTGCTAGTGTTTTGAAAAACACTATTTTCTGCAAATCTATGACTTCTACCCTTTCAATGGATTCAACTCTATGGGTTATATTTACAAAATAGCAGTATCAGCCTCCATGCGATATGGGAGCCACAGCCCCATTGAATTCAATATTGAATATTGACCTGCTGCTGCTTTGTAAAAATACCCCTATGTGTAGGGCAGTAGGAAATGCATAATAGAGACGTTATGCAACAGAGAAAGTTTATTAGTAATGAGATAAAAGGCGTATATTGAAAACTGACTGTGGAGGGTGGCACACACATGCACAACCATTGTGTTGTCTAGCTGTAGTTTCTAATGCTGGCCTCTACTCTCCCTTCCTCTCTCTCTCCTGTCCTGTGTATGATTTTATTGTAAACCACTTTGGAGCCCTTGTGGAAGGTGGTAAATCAAATATAGATTAAACATAAACATTCTGTGTTAATATTGAAAGCTTTACATGCAGCTTATAGTGAGTGATGTTAGAATGTCTTTGCACATGTTGAATAACACCACCTCACTCTCTCCTTTTCACTTAGGTTGGTACTGAAGGGCTTTCAACCCAACTGCAGAGCACTCTCTGACCACGAAACCAAGAGTTTCATGGCTGCTGGAGATAAGGATGGCGATGGCAAAATTAGTGTTGATGGTACGTGGCCTTGTGGAATTAAGACCCGAATAAGCATACTCATTTTAGAATCTACATCGGATGCCAGGGACTGGCTCTATGGCAACTACTGCTGTGAAGGGTTATAGGTGTGCTGCAGAGAGGATATGTTTAGGACTTGGCAAGGAAACAGAATTGCTGATGCAGCAGGTGGTCCATACAAGTAGCTCTGAAAGGCTTGAGGATACTTCTCTCCCAAACCTAAGCCTGAAAAGGGATGCAAATGGCCAAGAAAAGGAAATGGTGATAACAAGTTAAAAAAAGGACATTGGTTACATATTCCCCACTTAACCAGTCTTACAAAACAATGTGAGAACTTGGGATTTTATAAACTATGGGACAAAAAGGACCAAAGGTGCATTAGAATATAGTTCCAAAAAGTAAATGTGAAACCACTACTGGCCATTATAAAGAAATGGTATCAGATATGTAAAAAGTTTATTTTCTGTTTATGGAGAAATAGTTTTTGGAAAATTAGGCCTGTACTCTACTTATAAAAAAATATACATATAAAAGTCAGCTGGACTAAAATAATGGGTATTCAGTTTTACTCTAGTCTCAACACTATGCTCAGATTTAATGAACTCTGGGATTTGTTGACTCAGTGATTGAGTACAATGATTCAGAGCATTTACCATCTGAAAGTTGCTGACTAGCCTATCAAAAGTGAATTGATGGTCTTCGTCCAGATTCCAGAACCCAAAGACTTCCATCATGCTAAAATAATACTGTATATACACACACCTCTACAACTAGCAGGAATGGACACTTGTGTTTACTCATGGGTTGTCCAAAAGGTATCAGAACTTCATTATTTAAACAGTGGTTACAGCAAATCAATCTCAAGTAATATCCAGAAGATTGGATGTTATATTAGGAGTTTATTTGAAAAACGTAATCAACTGCCTGACTAATACAAATGCGTCCTAGCTATCCCATTGAAACTATGGAGGTCTTTTACTAATGGGTGCTAGCTGGCAGCACGCTGGGAGAGTGGGCATGGCAAACTTGGCGCAGTTAGTGCTGTGTTCACACTGCGCGCTAATTGCATTAGCGTGGGTTTATTTATTTTATTTATTTATTTATTTTATTTATTTACATTCTCTTATATACTGTGCTATTCTGCATCAGTGTGGTTTACATTGAACAAACTGAAATTACATTGAACAGGGCATTATAACTTGGAGATAACTATTTTACAGGGAGCATGGGCTATGGAGGGTTAAGTGGCTTGCCCAAGACCACAAGGAGCACCTGTGGGACTAGAAACCCCAGTCCTTCTGGCCCATGGTTGCTGTCCTCTAGTGGGATTTGAACCCCCGACCTTCTGGCCTGAAGTACCTTGCCCCAACCACTAGGCCACTCCTCCAGTCCACACCTCAATAGGTAGCATTAGGTGCACCTGTGCTCAGGCAGCACACGCTAGGGACAGGACCCGGCGTTAACTGCCAGGAAAATGCTTTCCACACTCCCAACAGTTAAAATGGAGGTATTGCACCTAACACGCAATGGTTTTGATGCTATTGGCACATTAGGTGCAACTCCTTAGTGCCCGTTAGTAAAAGGCTCCCAATATTTAATTTAAAAAATAACCTCTTTTATAGATTTTTAGGTAAACAACTTTGAACCCCTATGGAAAGAGGTAGATTAAAAATACTTGATTAAATTAAAGCCCAGCATGCCCAATGAGCTTATCATACTTTTCCTAGGAGTGGCCTAGTGGATACAACAGTTGTCTCTCCCACTGATAGTCCTTGTGACTTTGGGTAAGTCACTTGGGAGTAATTTATAAGGAGTTGCATAAATCACAGCATTTTTTTATTAGGAGTGGAGGAGTGGCCTAGTGGTTGGGGCAAGGTACTTCAGGCCCAGAAGGTTGGGGGTTCAAATCCCACTAGAGGACAGCAACCTTGGGCCGGAAGGACTGGGGTTTCTAGTCCCACAGGTGCTCCTTGTGGTCTTGGGCAAGCCACTTAACTCTCCATAGCCCATGTTCCCTGTAAAATAGTTATCTCCAAGTTATAATGCCCTGTTCAATGTAATTTCAGTTTGTTCAATGTAAACTGCACTGATGCAGAATAGCACAGTATATAAGAATAAATAAATAAACAGTATTTTAACCAAAATACATACACAATGTATATAAGAAAAGCATAATTGGCTACCATTAGAAATTAGGAAAATATGCCAAAAAAAAAGGCAACAGCAAGAGATGGTCTAGCCCCCCATCATGGGAGAGAAGCAGAAGAGAACAAATGTATTAATACCTAAAGCCACCCCACTCAAAAACAGGACAAGAGTCAAGAGTATACACAAATTGCCAAGTACCCATCCTAACCCACTGATTTGTCCCGAAGAAAATTTTTTAAATGGGAAACATCTGTGAAAGCAAACTTATTACCAGCATAGGTAACTACACACTGGGGTAACCGAGATAGAACGTAGCTCCGATAGCCAAGACTTTAGACCGCAACTGCAAGAAAGCCTTCCAACGCATTTGTGTAGGCCTGGCAACATCAAGAAAAAATGTTTATCGGCTGAGCACAAAAGGGAAGAGACTTTTTAGAAAAATATAATTTCAAGATAGCAATCTCATCAGCCTCCAATCCAAAAGTGACCAGCAGAGTCGCCCTCTAAGAGACAATGTCCTGAGAAGTCTCAAGAAAAGCAGTCAGATCGAGACTATCCAGAGAAGCGATGGAATCCAATCCCTCTCCTTCAGCCACTTCTAACCGAGTCCCCTTGGAAACATAAAATAACTTAGAAATAACTAGCGCATCAACATTACTAAACAACAAAATTTCTTTCAAATATTTTTTCAGCAGCTCGAGGGGGGACAGAAGCCACATTACAGAAAAATTAAAGAATCGCAAATTCCTTGCCCCTAATTGATTCTCCATTGCCTCTAGTTTGGTATAAATAACCAAACTATCCTTAACTACTGCCCCCACTAGAAACTGCAATGAGGGTGAGAACTCTCAAGTTTCATTACACAAGATTCTAAAGAGGAAATTAAAGAGTCCTGCTGTTTAAATGTGTCCACAGACTCCTTGGAAAACTTGCACAATTGACCTGTAGTCCAAGTCAATATCGATTCCACTCTGGACAGCTTACCCCAAACATCCTTGAAGGAAACCTCAGGGAAGGGGTCCAACGGCACAACCAAACTTGAAGATGGTGATGCAAGAGAAACTGCCTTGGGATACCAAATATCAGCCAGGGGGATACGAGAGGGAAGGGGATCACAGAGAATGTTCGCTTGCAGGCGGAGAAGAAGTGGCTCTTTGAGAACTGCTACTAGCGTCCGGAGCAGACAAGCCTTTAATAGAAGAAGGCTGGGGTGGAGGTGTAGGGCAACTGGAACTCAAGGAGGAGGTTTCAATATCCAAAGTAGTACTCACGGTTGTAGAAAGAGGCAAAGAAACAGGCTGCACATGGAGGTCCATAGGCCCCTTGACCGGGTCTGCTCCTCCAGCACCTCCCAATGCCTTGTTCTTCATTTTCCGCTTACCCATAATAATTCAGAGCTCCTTCCGGTGCTCCTTCATGCTCTGAAAGGGCTCCAAAGGGGCAGAATGAGGCCTTTTGGTCTGACCCCTTTGGTCAGGTGCCCACAGTCACATGCCCGCGGCCACATCCCAAGGGAAAACTGAGCTTTTACCTCTGAGGCTGATCACAGTGGGGAGGGACAGTCTTACAGCTGGTCTCTGCAGGGGTGCAATCGCTCAAGATGGTAAAGCAACAAAAGTACACAGTCTCTCTCCAAACAGCTCTCCAAACACACCGCAGGAGAACTAAACTTTTACCTCTGATGCTGCTCACAGGGGGAGGAGCAATCATACAGCTGATCTTCACAGGGATGCAATTGCTAGAGATGGTAAAACAACATAAACACCTAGAGTGAACTCATAAGAGTAATTAAATCTTTAAATATTTTTGTCGGATATTTTTGCCATGGGAGGAAACCCTCTCTTGAAGCGTAACTTCCCTTTTATTCAAAATATGGCTAAAAATACCATTAAGCATGAAATATGCACAATAAACAGCGCTACTTCACAAAACTAAAGCTGATGAAATACTCATCCCATGCAGATCGGCCCAAAAAGCTGGCTTCTTTCCAGGTAAATAAATGAGCCGTTATCGCAGTTAGAACAACGAACACAGCACTGCGTTTAGGACCAGGTCATTTCCTTCCGATCCTGTTTCAACGCTTAAAGCTACTGCGAATCAGCAAACAATCCATTTCTTCAATCTCTTTTTGTCAATCCAATATTTAGCATGGAGCTATTGCACACTCTCAAAAATGCTATTGAAGATTCAGTCTAACGAATTGACCATTTGATAGACGGTGAAAAGGTATTTAAACCCAAAAGCCAATGAACTAGTGATACGTCACAGTAAACTAGCCCAATCTTGTTCAAGGTTTAACCCATTCGGTTCTACTGATGACAAACGAAAAATCCAGGTTTGTTCTAACAGTTGAAGTTTCTTCTCTCTATCACCCCCTCTGGGGCTAACTGGAACATGGTCCAAAACTCGCCATTTAAAATCACCAAATTTGTGCTGAAAATCCACACAATGTTATACAATAGGTGCAGATGTCACAAGCTTCCGTACTCTTGAGGCATGCTCTTGTAGGCGACGTCGCACTATCCGAGTAGTGCGACCAATGTATAACTTTTGACAGGGGCACACTAACACATATACAACAAAAGATGTCAGGCAAGTGGTAGACCATTTCAATGTATGATGGAACTCTGTATGAGGTATCAACCATTCACGTCCCTCAATAGTTTGTACACAGAATTCACATTTAGAACAGGAAAAATGACCTTGTTCTACCCCCGTAAAAGTATCCGGAGTGTTAGTCAAACATGACGTACTGCCTATCAAATCCCCTATATTCGGTCCCCTAGTATAGGCAATCCGTAACGATTTTCGGAAACAAGGATGTAACACCAGTAAATGCCAATGTTTTTTCAAAATCTTATGAACTCTAAAGATTTGTGACATGTAAGGTAATACTCCCGTGATAGAGTCCGTATCATGCCCTTTAGTCTGAACATTCTCTCGAGTTTTTGGATTGAATAACCATTCTCTATGAGTAAATCTAGCCCTTGTCCATGCTCGTTTAACAATGGAAAATGGATAACTAAGCAACCGTTGCATAAGATCATTGGCATGTTGATCAAAATCTGCTAGAGAACTACAAATACGTCTCAATCTTAGAAATTGACCATAAGGTAAACCACACTTCAAAGCGGTCGGATGAAAACTAGAGAAATCTAACAAAGTATTTCTCTGTACTGCTTTACGAAATAGCATTGAATGCAGTTTAGAACCCTCTTTGAAAATTTTCACATCCAAGAACTCCAATTCTACAAAATGATGATGCAAAGTAAACTTCAAATGTTCTCTTCGGGAATTCAACCAATCAATAAAAGACAATAAATTAGATTCAGGGGGTGATAGAGAGAAGAAACTTCAACTGTTAGAACAAACCTGGATTTTTCATTTGTCATTGGTAGAACCGAATGGGTTAAACCTTGAACAAGATTGGGCTAGTTTACTGTGACATATCACTAGTTCATTGGCTTTTGGGTTTAAATACCTCTTCACCGTCTATCAAATGGTCAAGACGTAAGACTGAATCTTCAATAGTGTTTTTGAGAGTGTGCAATAGCTCCACGCTAAATATTGGATTGACAAAAAGAGATTGAAGAAATGGATTGTTTGCTGATTCCCAGTAGCTTTAAGCGTTGAAACAGGATCGGAAGGAAATGACCTGGTCCTAAACGCAGTGCTGTGTTCGTTGTTCTAACTGCGATAACGGCTCATTTATTTACCTGGAAAGAAGCCAGCTTTTTAGCCATATTTTGAATAAAAGGGAAGTTACGCTTCAAGTGAGGGTTTCCTCCCATGGCAAAAACATCCGACAAAAATATTTAAAGATTTAGTTACTCTTATAAGTTCACTCTAGGTGTTTATGTTGTTCTTTGAATTGGAGTGAGAATTACTGACTGTATTTAGAGATGGTAAAACAGCAAAAGAACAAGCCTCTCCTATCAACTCTTCAAACATGCTGCAGGAGAGCTGAGCTTTCTCCTGCAATGTTGATCAGGGGAGCAATCTTACAGCTGGTCTCTGCAGGGGTGCAATTGCTAGAGATAAAAAACAGCAAAAGCACAAGTCTCTCACCAAACAACTCTCCACCAAAATCACAGCATTTTAGTGATTTACACGCGTACTTTAGCTTGTCACATTTCTGTAAGTATGCCCTCATATTATAAAATACTATAATTTATGCGTATTCTTGACGAATCAAGATGCAGGCATTTACACTAGTCATAGAGCTGGTTTAAATGATTGTGCTTAGATTTAACTTGTATTTTTGCCAACTCATACCCTATTTTATGTGGTCAGTTAGGGCCTGTGGTCAGTGAAACAGCCATATCTCCCAACTCCTCCACCACTCATCACACAAGCAGCCCTGCCACATCTATTCAGCACATATGCAGATATAGCCCTCATACTGTCCAGATAGACGTTGCTGTGCATGTAGGTGTGTGGCCACTCTCCAGAGTCCCAGCAGACACACTCATGTGCTACATGCTCCGATTTTGTGGCTGTCGGGTGTGGTGTTCCACTGGCATGGGAGCTGCACCATGCTGCCCCTCCAATACAGATGCCCTAAGTCAGCACCTTGTTCACTTCTAGACATTACCATCCAGCATTGTCAATGGTAGTAGATGTGTGGGATGATTCAAGGCTTTAAATCGTTTGAAATTCTCGCCTGCGCCACATGTTGGAGGCGCACTAGCAAGGGGGTGCAACTGCTGCCCGGTCGGAGGCCGATGGTGGTTGCACTTGCGCTAGCGGTGTCTTTCAACCTTGGAGGCTCCACAGATGCGTGGCTGCTACCGCCAACTCTCTATCTCTGCTCCACTCCTAGCCTATTCCCACGCTGCTTGGGTGGTCCAGTGCTTTTGGCGCTGTTGGAATTTGGCGTCTTGCTCTGTCTATCATGTGGACAAAATTCACATTAACCCCAAGCTAAGCCCCGTACTGCCAGCTACCACACTTTAGTAAACATGCTGTGAGAGACAAGGGGTCATGTCTTCTAGTTGAGAAAAAAAAAGGCAAAAAGATTTTTTTTAGGTGGTGGGAAAAGTAACTTTTGGCTCATTTATATGCAAATTTTGGAAAAAGGTTATTCAGAAGCAGCTTGCTTCTTTGGCTGCTTCTTATCCTGTTTGGGATTTATGGTGCCACAATACAAGCATTGTGGAACCTGTATCCTTTGGAGAAACTGCTAGGTACTTATGACCTAGACTGGCCATTGTTGGAAACAGGATACTGGGCTTGATGGACCTTGGTCTGACCCAGTATGGCATTTCTTATGTTCTTATGTTCTTATAAAGTATGCACACACTTTTCTTTATAAAATAGGTGTGACATGTGCAGAAAACACACATTAATTATGTGGGATTTTATAAAACTACCTTCTTACTCTTTATCTCAGATGCAACACTTGGATTACAAACCTTCTTGGCTAGAGAAATATCAGCTTAATTACCAGGATTTACTCAAGAACGCGCTTTACTTACTTTAATGAGCTCAAAACACTGCCTTCCGAATCATCTTTGGTGCCTCATGGCATGCACACATCATCCCCATATTAAAACAATTACAGTGGCTCCCCATTCATGCCAGAATCAAGTACAAGGCAATACTCACCACCTTTAAGGTTCTTCACAAAGCAGTCAGCAGAATGCCTATTTCCACTAATAACACCAGCTAGAAGTGACAGGTTAAGAAGGCACACTAAACAGAATCTTTTCAT
The DNA here is from genome assembly GCA_033557465.1 of Ichthyophis bannanicus. NCBI lineage: Eukaryota > Metazoa > Chordata > Amphibia > Gymnophiona > Ichthyophiidae > Ichthyophis > Ichthyophis bannanicus. The sequence continues at coordinate 1,599,824,808 of CM066031.1, forward strand.
TACACCATCCCAAAGAGTTAAAAGTCTCCAGGCGATGTGCAACCGCACCTACTCCCTCTATGCACCAGCCATTTGGAAGTCACTACCTGCAAAGATAAGGACCATAGATGATCTCGCTAGCTTCTGGAAAAGACTGAAGACCCACCTGTTCATTGAATCCTTTGGCGTAGACTCACAACACGAGTAAGATCCCTCTACACCCATTCAAGTCTAGCAAGTCATAATCACAGGAAATATCAGACAGCAAGTCATGATCACCTGAAATCAGACCCCCCATCAGATATTACAACCAGCACTCACATGAGTCATAGGACGCACACAAACTACTGCCTCTCTCTGTGCTTATAAATCTAACATGCTACTAACCTTACACATAAGACATGTAAATAGCTGACCTGTAAATAGCTCTTTTATACATCATGTAAAAAAAAAGTTGTTCCATCCTCTGTTTACCATAAATGTACCCCGTAACCCCTATTAATTACATGTAAAACCTAAAACTCACAGTTATGAAGATGTACATGCTTATACATTATAAATGTTCCTGTTCCACGTTTTGTTATATGTAAAAGTTATAATGCACTCTAAGAAATGTTCAGTGTTCATTTATGCAGAGTTTAATGTAAACCTCCTTGACTTTTAAAAAGGCAGTATAGAAAAAAGAGTTAAATAAATAAATAAAGTCGCCCTAAGTTCAGGTGTGGAAAGACAAGTAATAAAATCCATTACAATTGTAGTATCGTGGTTTAGGGATACCAAGTTAAAATCAAGGCAAGCCAATAATCTCACATTTTGGTTCTAAACATAATCTTTGTGCTTCAGAGTGCCATATAAAAGTAAAAAAAAAATGCTGTGAATAGTCTGCCTTGAAAAAAAGCCATAGATAAGAATCAATAAATTACTGCTGAGGTTTCTGTTCCTCTATAATATATAGATTAGATGTCCAGTGTATTAATAAACATTTATAAGCGATCTCCACCATGCCAATGAAACTAAAGGGCTTTATTTATCCTGATTTTTTTTTTGCTAATGGCAAAAAAGTGTAAGACATATATTGAGATGCAAACATTTAAAAAAATAAAATGGTGGAGGAAAAAAGTTGCTAAAAGAATATACTGTAGATACTGTATAACAATGTAAAAGTAAAATGGTCATCAGTACCTTAACTTACCTTTCCTCTTTTCTGTTCACTTCTGGCAGAATTCACAACTCTGGTGAAAGGGTCATAAAAGGCTCTGACCACTCTGGACCCTCCAGTCTTCCCTCCCTACATGATGCCGCCTTATTCCGAGCACCTCTGCTGAGCTATTTGGTTTGTGTTCTATTTATTTGTTTTATACTCCACCTCTGATATCCACAGCCCTGGAATTCTATGCTGGAAGATGCTGTAAATTCAAACAATAAAGGTCAAATCAAACTGGGCTCTGATTTCTGAGGGTCTGTCACGTCCTTGTACCCTTGGTTTCATTTTGTTATAGAGGGCCTTCCCTCTACCCCCCACTCACTATCCTTCCTTCCACTTTTCCTTCTTTTCCTAGGTAGCAGCTCTTGCAAAATTAAAATTGTGACCTGTGATATAAGCAGAACAAATTATAGATTTATTTATGAGAAATAAAAGATTATTCTCAGAATAAATTGTAGTCATTCTCGAGAAGAAATTAATTCAGTTTCCAATAAGGTAACAGAGAGATAACAGCAATGAAAGATTCATCTGTCTATAGATTAAGTAAACTCTTCTGTAATCCATTTCACCATATACATCAAAGCATTTTAGAAGTAAAAGAGCTTTACAGCTCCATTGGTATGTAATTAATAAATCAGTCCCAATAAATATTTGCTAGTAGACGTTTTGTGGAAAATAAAGCCCATTCCTCAATGGATTAAATGGTTCCTTGAACTTAAGGACTCATCTTTCAATAAAATAAATTCTCATAAGATTCTCAAAACATCCTCTACCTCTTTCTCCATATCTGCTTATCGCAGACTGTCAACTATAACAGATTTATTTATTTTATTTATTTATTACAGGCTCTTATATACCGCTCTATTCAGAATCAGCGCGGTTCACAATATAACAACATACCATAACAATAAACTGTTAGGTTTTACAGAGAACAAGGTCAGAGAAACTTGGGGGCTTGTTTACAAAGCCGCGGTAGTGGTTCGCGATCGCGATCGCAGCCGCGGCCCCATTGAAATCAATGGGGCCGCGGCTCCGATTACGATCGCAAACCGCTACCGCGGCTTTGTAAACAAGCCCCTTGGAATAAAACATGGAACGTCAGATATTAATGTCTGCTGGGTTTGAGAGTTATAGATAGATCTGGAGAGATACACATAAACTTTTTCCTTATTCATTTTAGGTTGTTAAGACATAGTACTGTTTTATCAGTTTTCAAATTAATGGTATGAGAGGAGAGAGACTGATAGCATTAGCATTTATAATCCTGACACTCCTTTATGAAAAATTATGATGGCTCTACTAATCTTAAAAAGGTGAATGAATTAAGAAATCAGATATGACTTATTTGACAGTATAAGATGAAAAGGCAAGGTGGATGAAAGAGCTAATAGGTTGTTTTGCCTCCAGAGGTTCTGACCTCTTGTGGTAAAATGGGTAATGCATGAAATGTAGACGTTTCCAGCAATTCTGGAAATCACACCTTTAAAATGATATAAACCAGATGGAGTCAGTCCAGAGAGGAGCTGCTGAAATGATCAATGGTCTTCAACATAAAGCAAATTGGAGCAGAATTAGAGATCCACAAGTATACCCTGGAGTGAGATATGATAAATACCTCTAAGGTATAACATACAGACAGTGATCCTCTTTCAGTGTAAAAGAAGCAATTGATTGAGGGTTCATAGGATGAGAGTGAAAGGGGATAGACTCAGGAGTAATGCAGTGAAATAGTTCTTTATAGACAGGGTAGTAGATAGGTGGAACAGCCTCCCAGTGGATGTGGTGGAGACAGGGATAGTAAGTGAATTCAAGAAAAAATGCAAAAAGCACAGTGAGGAAACGATTGTACAGATGAGCAGCTGGTGTGGATGAGCAGATTGGATGAGTTCTATGTTCCTTATCTGCCACCATCTTCTATGTTTCTATGTGGACTACTGACTAAACAGCCTGAGATGGTAATATTGTAGCATAGTATATGATGACAGTCTGCCCAGTAAGGCATGTAGAGTGGTTGTAATTGCAACTCTGGGCAGGTCACCCCCTATACATGATGATGTCATTCAGAGCTTTAATATCAAGTATCTAATATATGCAGATAACATCATGATATGCACACCCTTCTCCACTATTATACCGGATTATTCCAACATAACCAACTGCTTCACAGCAGTTGCTCAATGGCTACATTCATACAACCTCTCTACAACAAAACTGAAGTCCTTCACATAACAAAAGACCATAATTTTAACCCACCAGCAACACTCAATATAAATAACAAAGATATCACAGTTAAAAATGAGGTTAAATATTTAGGAGTACTACTAGATCAAGGACTCAATCTGCAAGCACAAGTAAACAAACCATCAAACGTGTTTACCATAAACTCAGGATGCTAAAGAACCTACGCCCCCTCCTAAGTCCCCTGGATATTTGCAGTGTGCCAGGTGATCATCACCCCCCTTGTTCTGGACTACAGCAATTCAATTTACCACAGACTTCCCAAGAACACATGACATCTCATACAATTAGCCCAAAATACAGCAGCAAGAATTATTCAAGGAGCATCTCGTCAGACCCACATCACCCCAATCCTCAAAACGCTGCACTAGTTACCCATAATATCTAGGATAAAATACAAAGTAATCCTCAACATTTACATGAGTAACCAATCTGCTGAATGTTTCCTGTCTCTAATAAGAAAACCTACCAGCAATAGACCAAGAAGGCAAAATTCAATCAATCAGCTAGACATACCATCTGAAAAGCTCACCAGAAATCAAAGGACAAATAGTAGGGCATTCTCTCTCTATGCTCCAGTGATGTGGAATGCTCTATCACCACCAATAAGAACCATTGATACCATAGAAGAATTTTGTAAGAAGTTGAAAACCCTTCTATTTCTGGAATTCTACGGTGCAGACCCTCACTAGGATCCACCCAACATGCCAAGCACTGCACTCCATAATCCTCATGTTGTACATAATTAACAATTGTACATAGTTAACGTTTATGCATGCTCATTACTAGTTACATCCTATCTCTCATATTATCCGTCTCATACTACTTGCTAAATGTAATGCACACCTTGGTTACTATTTGTTTATATTATAAAGCACCGTGTTCTATGTAAACTGTCTTGACTTGTAGAAGGATGGTATAAAAAAGATATAAAATAAAATAATAATAAATGATACAAAAACTTCTCTCAAGTAACCAGGGCCAGCATCTCATAAAGCCCAGAAAATTAAAAAGCTAATTTTAAATTGAATCCACTGACAAACTGGAAGCCAATGCAGTACTTCAAAGTGCAGTCATATGATCCCAATAACAGCCAGATTGACCCTGACAGGTGTCACATACATAAGCCCCATTACTAAGGGAACAGTGCATGGTTTATCCCCAGCCAGCAGCTGTCACGGCAGTAATCATGGTAATGGAGTGCTACTTGTGGAGATTCTGGTTCTGACTGAGGTGGTAAAGAGGAAGCAATGTGGTACTTTTGCGCCTAAATTAATATATCCAATGTTTGCTCCATTAAAAATAAGTATAAAGTGATTTATGATCATATCACCGAAATATAGCTGAACATCTGCTATACTGTAGAGCTTTGGCATAGATCTGCAGAAGTAATGATAGTGAGTCAAGTATATCCACCTATTTATTGGTATGAGCATCAAACCAGACAAGGGAAAAGGGGGATGGAGTTATATTGGTGGTCACAGAAACTTTTGAGAGGATCTGTTGATCTTTCAAAGTAAGATGGCCATGCATCTGCACCATCAGATTTCAAACCACTAGAGACACCTATAGTGAAAAATCTGCTTCCTTAATACATGCTGAAGCATCAAAAGACGATACCTTACTGACCCACAGAAGTCTTGTTTTGTTCAAATTCAGGACCAACTTGCTGTGGACCATCCAATTACTCAGAACAGTGAGACACAAGCTCATTGCCTCAGAAATATCCCCCGTTTCAATGATGGGGATCAACAACTGTATATGTTCAACATACATCATAAATTTAAAACCTCTTGACCCTAGTAATGCTGCCAAAATTTGCAAATACACATTAAACAGAAAGCCTTTCTGTAATGGATCCAAGAAGATTCATGCCCTCTAATAAAGCACAGTTACTTACCTGTAACAGGTGATCTCTGGGAACAGCAGGAATTAGTCCTCACATATGGGTACGTCGGTACCGACGGATCCTGCACGGGAAAGCTCCCCAGCTTCCCAGAAAGGAAGCTTTTGGGGCCTCCCACAGCGCATGCGCGCTGCCTTCCCGCCTTCCTGACCAACTCTCTTCAGTTCGAGTTTAAAGCTGAGACAATAGAGAGAGAAAAGGAAAGAGAGAGAGAGAGATACAACTCCTAGGGGAGGTGGGTGGGTTGTGAGGACTAATTCCTGCTGTTCCCAGAGATCACCTGTTACAGGTAAGTAACTGTACTATCTCCAGGAACAAGCAGGAATGAGTCCTCACATATGGGGACTCCCTAGCTAAGATGCCGGGGAGATCCCCCCCTAAGGGTTCCTCATCTTCCTATGGATCTCAGGCATCCATTCAGGGAAGGTGGGCAGGAGTTGTTTAAGAATGGAACAGGTGTCTGAGGACAGCCTGACCAAACAAGGCATCCCGGCGGGAGTCCTTGTCCAAGCAGTAATGGGCTGTGAAGGTATGAACCGAGGCCCAGGTGGCTGCTCGACAGATCTGATCGATGGATACAGAATGAAGATGAGCCATAGATGTGACCATGGCTCTCACATTGTGAGCTGTGACATGGCCTTCCAGAGAAAGGTTCTTACACTGGTAAGCAAAAGAAATACACTGAGCAATCCAATTGGACAGTGTTCTTTTTGAGACTGGAAGTCCTAAATGAGAAGGATCAAAAGCAACAAAAAGTTGAGAAGACTTTCGATGTTGCTGTGTCCTGTAGAGGTAAAAGGCAAGAGCTCTTTTACAGTCTAGAGTATGATGGTTCCGCTCTGCATTGGATGCATGAGGAGCTGGAAAAAAGACAGGTAAATATACCTCTTGATTAAGATGAAAAGGTGAGACCACTTTAGGCATAAAGTGGGGATTTGTCCTAAGGACTACCTTATCATGATGGAACCTTGTATAAGGTGGATTAGCCACTAATGCCTGCAGTTCACTGATGCGGCGAGCAGAAGTGATTGCAATAAGGAAAATGACTTTCCAGGAAAGGAATTTCAAGGAGGTAGTGGCTAAGGGTTCAAAGGGTGGCTTCATAAGCTGACCAAGAACCACGTTTAAGTCCCATGCCACCGGAGGAGGCCGAATGGGAGGCTTAGTTAAAGTTAGACCTCTCATGAATCTTGCAATAAGAGGATGAGAGGAAACAGATTGTCCATTGATAGGCTGGAGAGATGCTGCAATAGCACTCAAATGGACCCTTACAGAATTGGTTTTAAGTCCTGCATTGGAAAGATGCAGGAGATATTCGAGTAAAGAATTTAAAGGTAGTGCTAGAGGGTTAAGACCCTTTTCAGCACACCAAATGGAAAATCTTTTCCATTTAAAAGCATAAGAACGCCTGGTGGAAGGTTTCCTAGATGCATGGAGGATATCCTTCACCTGTTGAGAAAGATTGAAGTCTTGAAGGTCTAGGCCTTCAGTAACCAAGCTCTGAGGTGAAGGGACTTGGGGTTTGCCACAAAGCCCCTCCTCTTGAGACAGAAGGTCTGGAGCAGCTCCCAGATCCAGGGAGGGTGCCTGGGAGAGATGCAGAAGTAGAGGGTACCACACTTGGCGTGGCCAGCGTGGAGCTATGAGGATCATAGATCCTTGATCCCTCTGAAGTTTGAATAGAGTCTTGGGAATCAAGGGAATGGGTGGAAAGGCATATATGAAGGCCTGACCCCAATGAAGGAGGAAGGCATCCTTGGCCTGAGCTCCCTGACACGGAATCCTGGAACAGAACCGGGGAAGTTTGGCATTGCACGGACTTGCAAAGAGGTCTATGTCCGGGGTTCCCCATTCCTGAAAGATTCTGAGTACCTGATCCATATGCAGGGACCATTCGTGTGGAAGCAGAACTCGACTGAGTCTGTCTGCCCAAGAGTTTTGGATTCCTGGGAGGTACACTGCCAGGAGATGGATCTGATGCTCTCTGGCGAAGACCCACAATTTTAGAGCTTCGTTGCAAAGCGACAGAGAGCCAGTCCCTCTTTGTTTGTTTATGTAGAACATGGCTACTTGATTGTCGGTATGAACAAGGACTGTCATGTTGATGAGGAGGGTATGAAAGACCTTGAGAGCAAGGAAAATTGCTCGCAGCTCCAAAAGGTTGATATGAAGGGTGGTCTCCTGTGGAGTCCAAGTGCCCTGAGTGGAGAGGTCTTGGAGATGAGCTCCCCAACCTGTTTGGGAGGCATCTGTAGTAAGAGTTGCTTGGGGTAACAAAAGTTGGAAGGGGGCCCCCAACAACAGATTTTGAGTGGATATCCACCATTGGAGAGACCATAAAAGATGTTTTGAGGTTGCTATTTGGTCTGAGAGAGCTCCTGATGCTTGTGTCCACTGGGTGGACAGAGTCCATTGAGCTGCTCTCATATGTAGGCGTGCATAAGGCACCACATGAACTGTGGATGCCATGTGGCCTAGCAGTTGTAGCATCTCCCTGGCAGTCAAGTGGCTTCTGGACTGAACTTGAGAGGCCAAGTGCACTAGACGGTGGCAACGGGCCTGAGGAAGATAGGCCCTTGCAGTGGTGGTATCTAGCCAGGCCCCTATGAATTCTAGGGACTGAGTAGGGGTGAGTTGAGACTTTGGCAGATTGATGACAAGTCCCAGATACTGCAGTATGCGTCTGGTGTGGTCCAGGGAAGTCTGAGCCTCGGACTGAGATGGAGCTCGAATGAGCCAGTCGTCCAGGTATGGGAAGACAAAGATTCCCAGAGTGCGTAGAAATGCAGCTACTGTTGCCATGCATTTGGTAAATACCCTTGGAGCAGAGGCTAGACCGAAGGGAAGTACTCTGTATTGGAAATGTTTTCCCTGGAACAGAAACCGTAGGAACTTTCTGTGGGATGGATGGATGAGTATATGTGTGTACGCATCCTTGAGATCTAGAGAACAAAGCCAGTCCTGACTCTGTAGGTATGGAAGGAGAGTGCCTAGAGAAAGCATCTTGAATTTCTCCTTGTATAGGAATTTGTTCAATTCTCTGAGATCCAGAATGGGTCTGTACCCCCCTGTTTTCTTGGGAATGAGAAAATAAGGGGAGTAAAAACCTGACCCTTGTTGAGGAAGAGGAACCTCTTCTATTGCCTTTTGGGCGAGAAGAGTGGTCACCTCCTGGCCCAACAGGTACAGGAGAGAAGGGGGAGAATTGAATTGTCTCACCATGGAATGGGGAGGAAGGCTGGAGAAATGTAGTTTGTAGCCCTCTTTGATAATAGAGAGGGTCCACGGTTCTGATGTGATTTGTTCCCATCTGGGAGCAAAATGAGTTAACCTTCCTGGAATGGTGAGAGGTTCTGGTTGTTGCAGAGCCAGAAAGGTTAAGTTCTCTAGAATCAAGTCAAAAACCCTGCGGGGTTTGGGACTGCTGGATTGTAGCAGCCCCTGTAGACTTTGTTCTGGCCTGTTTAGTTTGCTGACGCTTAGGAGCAAAGCGAACTTGGGAAGATTGCTGGCCAGTATTTGTGGAAAATCTGGTCTTTTTATAGAAAGGTTTCTTAAAAGGTTTTTTCTTGGCAGGGGTAGAGGTAGACTTAGAAAGTCTATCTAAAGCAGCATTCTCTGCATCCATTTGAGTGGCTTTGATTTGCCACTCCTTGCCAAACAGATTTTCACCTGTACAGGGCAGATTGCCCAAGCCTTCTTGTACCCAGGGTTCCAAATCAGAAGCCTGGAGCCAAGCCAGTCTGCGAGCAGCTATGGCAATGCCAGAGGCTCTGCTTGCCCCCTCAAAAGAGTCAAAGGCTGCTCTGTTGGAGAACTTTGAAACATCTTGAGTTTGCTTTAGCAAAAGAAAGAACTCCTCTTGCTTATCCTCTGGGATAAAGGGGAGAAACTGACGTATCTTTAATGCAATCTCTTTCAAAAACATGCCCATATAGAGGCTGTATGAATTGATTCTGGCAATAAGCATGCTAGCTTGGAAGATTTTTCTCCCAAAAGCATCCAGAGTCCTACATTCTCTTCCTGGAGGGGTAGAAGAGTGCCTTTTGGTACTCTTTATCTTTTTCATAGCAGACTTCACCACAATAGAGTGGTGAGGAAGCTGAGTCTTTTGAAAACCAGGAGAAGGAGGAACCCGATACATGGTGTCCAAACGTCGAGAATGTGGAGATAGGGTGAGAGGAGCCTCCCACAAGTCCATCATGTGTTCTTGAAGAATTTCATGTATGGGTAAGGTGGCTGCCTCTTTGGGAACCTTAGAGTATCCTAAAATATCCAATTTTTTTGCTCTAGGTTCCTTTTTAGAGGTTACAGATATGGAAAGTCCTTTAGCTACTTCAATGATGAAGTCTTGAAAGGACAAATCCTCTGGAGGAGACATTCTCCTTTTTGGAGAAGAGGGCTCCTCAGGAAGAGTAAAAGAGACGTCAGCAGAATCATCTGATGTATCAGAATCTTCAGAGGATTCAAAGTATCGCCCATTTGCTTCCAGAGTTCGATACGTGTACCGACCGGTATCGACATCGGGCGTACCGGGAATCGGAGCGGTATCGAGGAAATCTCCGGAACCGGAGACCGGAATCGGCATGCTACTGGAAGTAGATGCTCTGGGTACCGGTATCGGTTGCGGTACCGGAATCGGAGTCGGAACCGATTGTCGCGGTACCGATGGCGTTGCAGCATTAATGAAAGCCAGTAAGGCCTGCTGCATGGATTGTACCGTAGTACCCATAGTCGCCACAACTGCCTGGATGTCGGTACCGGTGTTAGCCGGTACCGCAGAGCAGTCTAACAGGAGATCGGTCGAGGCCGTGCCATCGATGTCTACCTGTAACCCCATAGGAGGAGCTTTGGAAGCCGGAGCTTCCCGCCGGGGTTGTTTGGCTGGGGAAGGGTCCTCAGGGTCAAATACAAGGGCCTCTCACTGCTTAGAGGGAGATTTGCCTTTTGAGGACCTGCCTGAAGAATGTTTGGTTACCTGAGATCCATCAGGAGAAGAAGACCTGGAGGATGTTGATGCTGGAGTATCGGTAGAAAACAGCATATGAAACATAGCTGCTCTGTTCTGTAAGACCCGTTTGGACATCAGAGAGCAGGATGGACAATCCGGAATGGAATGGTCAGGCCCCAAACATTTAAGACACCACTCATGGGTATCTGTGACTGAAATAGTACCGGTACACTTGGTGCATTTTTTAAAACCAGAAGCTGGTTTTTCCATGAGGGAGAACCTGAGAAGGCCTAGAGGCCTCACAGAAAAAATACACCAAGTGAAGAAAAAGTAATTTTTTTTTTTTTTTAAAGAAATAAACGAAAAAAGACCGGCGGTACCGGTCCGGAATCGGGGAAGGCAGACACGCGGTCAAAGAAACAAATTAAAATAACAATTTCTTCAGCGGTGACAGGAACACGACCTGCTGGCTCCGCGGAAAAAGAAGAACTGAAGAGAGTTGGTCAGGAAGGCAGGAAGGCAGCGCGCATGCGCTGTGGGAGGCCCCAAAAGCTTCCTTTCTGGGAAGCTGGGGAGCTTTCCCGCGCAGGCTCCGGCGGTTCCGACGTACCCATATGTGAGGACTCATTCCTGCTTGTTCCTGGAGATGAATTTTCTGAGCATGATCGCAGAGAAGTGGTCTAAAAACTAGCAGAAAACTTGATTACAAAGACCCAGAACATGAAAATAAGACAGCAATAAGGAATGACCAACTGCAATGAATGTTCTGGCCGCGGACCTAGGAGCAGCCAGATCAGAAAACCAGCTTTTCATTTCCCTCCTTGTCTTCCCCGCTGCAGCCTCACCCTCCCTCCCATCCAGCCATGGTTTCTGTGTCTTACAGAGCTGTGGCTGCGATAGCGGTAATAGTTTAAAAGAAAACCAAAACTGGTGCAGAGCCTTCTGGCCTCTCTTATGGAACCCCTGCTGCTGCTATCCTGTCCCTCTAATGTAACTTCCTTTTAGGGGCAGGACACAGCAGCAGGGGTTCCATAGCAAAGGTCAGAAGGTCCCACAATGGTTTTGCTTTTATTTTAAATTATAAGCACTATCACAGCTATGGCTCTGTAAGACACAGGAGCCGTGGCTGCAGGGGAAGGAGGTGGCATGAAGGGAGCTGACACAGGGGGGAAGGAGGAGAGCTGACACATGGGGAAGGTGGGGACTGGAAGGGAGCTGACACAGAGGAAAAAGATGGCTGGAATGGAGCTGACACGGGAGAAGGTGGGGGCAGGAAGGGAGTTGACATGGAGGAAGGAGGGGGCAGGAAGACAGCTGACACCAGGGGAAGGTGGGGGCTGGAAAGGAGCTCACATGGGAGAAGGTGGGGGCAGGAAGGAAGCTGCAATGGGTGACTTAGGGGGCAGGAAGGAAGCTGACAGAGGGGGGAGGAAGGGGCTGAAAGGGAAATGACAGAGGAGAGAAAGAGGGGCCTAGAAGGGAGTTGACATGGGGGCAGGAAGGGAGTTGATATGGGGGCTGGAAGGAAGCTGACATGGAGGGAAGCAGGAGGCAGGAAGGGAGTTGACACTGGGGGAAGGTGGAGGCTGAAAAGGAGCTGACAAAGGGGGAAGAGATGGCTGGAAAGGAGTTGACATGGGGGAAGGGGGGCAGGAAGGGCACATATGGGGTAAAGGAGGTGACTGGGAGGGAACTGACAGAGGGGGGAAGGAGGGGGCTGGAAGGGAGATGAGTTGAGGGCTGGAAAGGAACTGACATGGGGGAAAGGAGGGGCAGGAAGGGATCTGACACTGGAGGAAGGTGGGGGCTGGAAGGGAGCTGCCACGGGGAAAGAGGTGGCTGGAATGGAGCTGACGTGGGGGAAGGAGAGGGCAGGAAGGGAGCTGACACTGGGGAAGGTGGGGGCAAAAAGGGAGCTGACACAGGGAGATGGCTGGAAGGGAGTGGACAGAAGGAGGAAGAGGGGCTGGAAAGGAGCTGACACAGGGGAAGGTGGGGCAGGAAGAGAGCTGACATGGGGGAAGGTGGGGGCTGGAAGGGAGCTGACATAGGGGGAAGAGGCAGCTGGAAAAGAGCTGACAGAGGAGAGAAGGAGGGGGCTGAAAGGGAAATGACAGAGGGGGGAAATAGGGGGCCACAAGGGAGCTGACATGGGGGCAGGAAGGGAGCTGACATGGGGGCTGGAAGTAAGCTGACATGGAGGGAAGCAGGAGGCAGGAAGGGAGTTGACACTGGGGGAAGGTGGAGGCTGAAAGGGAGCTGACAAAGGGGGAAGAGATGGCTGGAAGGGAGCTGACATGGGGAAGGGGGCAGGAAGGGAGCATATGGGGTGAAGGAGGTGGCTGGGAGGGAACTGACAGAGGGGGGAAGGAGGGGGCTGGAAGGGAACTGACTTGGGGGCTGGAAGGGAGCTGACAAAGGGGAAGGTGGGGGCAGGAAGGGGGTTGACATGGGGGGAAGATGGAGGCTGGAAGGGAGCTGACATAGGGGGAGGAGGAGGCTAGAAGGGAGCTGACAGAGGGGGGAAGGAGGGGGCTGTAAGAGAGCTGACACAGGGAGAAGGAGGGGGCTGGAACTGAGATGACACCAGGGGGAAGGAGGGGGCAGGAAGGGAACTGGCACAGGGGAGGAGACTAGAAAGGAACTGACATGGGGGAAGGAGGTGGCTGGAAAGGAGCTAACAGTGGAGGGAAAGAGGGGGTTAGAAAGAAGCTGATAGCTGAGAATGGTACTAGAGGGGCACTGGAATGGTGATGGCACAAGAGCAGGGAAGAGGGGGCTGGAAGGGAACTGACACCTGGTGATGGTACTGGAGGGGGACTGGAAGGGAGCTGACACCTGGGGGGTGGTACAGCAGGCATTTCCCTGTCCCTGAAAGGTTTACAATATAAGTTTGAATCTGAGACAATGAAGGTTAATTGACTCGCCCAAAGTCACAAGAAGAGTCAGTGAGATTTGATTACTGCTCTAACCACTAGGCTACTTCTCATGAAAATCATGCCAAATCAGAGCATCCACCTCTTCCTTCAGTTTACCTATGACCCCTTCTTGGGAACTTACAGGTGCTGACATGTCCCTGTTTAATGTACATTACCAAGTTTAAGTTACAATGTAAACCACTTTGATTGAAATGATAAAGTGGTATTTAAAAAAAAACAGTTAAATAAATAAAATGACTTAGCAAAGGCTCCTAACTTTTTTCTATAAAAATGTGGCCATCTCCTCATGTGACTGTCACCAACTCTACTCTTCAAAGGATAAATTAACATTTTTTATTACCAAGGTCAAAAAAACCTCTTTAGGATGATTGATAGAAGGCCTGATTATTTGTCTGAACCATAACACTACAGCAAATCAATAAATTCTGAAATACCATCTTGTGTACTAGCAGCAGATTTTTTTCTGCAGTCATACTCTGCCCTTCTCTCTTCACGTTTATTCTGTACTAAATATAAAGAATACAAAGCAGATGACTGACCACTGAGTAGATCTACCTTCTCTAACCTGGGCAAGGTTATCTAACACCTCCCTCAATGAGGAGCTCCAGAGATCTGTCATGGCAGTTGCATCAGAGATAAATATCTTCTCCCATGAGTCCTCCAGCTCAGCCTTTCCTCTTGTTAAAAAAATACCTCTGAAAAGGCAATGAGTCTGACCCTGGCGAGCACCATTATTCTAAACATTAATAGATATATACTCTGCCAGGTTTTCCAAACCAGTCAAATCAAATTCTCTCCCCTTTATGAGCATAAAACAGTATCTAAAATATCTCCTGCCACATAGATGGGAGTTACAGGAAAAGAAAGATTCAATCAAAGGGAGAACCATATTACCAATATGCAGATTACAGATGCTGAAAACAAGTGACTCCAATTCAGCTATGAAAGTGGTGATTGATTCAGTTAGGACTAATACATCCAAAGCCTGCGTGACAGAGGGGCAATAAATCAACAATACTGCACAACAACTGAACCATACCATCACCCATTCACAACCATGATCAAATCACAACACAGTTCTATATCTTCTCAAAGGTTTCTTTGACCACCAACAAAATCCCATCCTCCTTTATCCCTTGTCAGGTTTGATAGTCATACCAATGAATACAAAATTCTCAAACTAAGCCCAAAAATCAGTGACAAAAATATACGCAAAGTTTTTTTTTGCAACACCAAACGTATACCGCAGCAGATTTCAACACCACTAAGTTAAACCACATGGTTCATTTTACTTTTATTCAAATTTTTAACTTATTACCCATTTCCAAATATTTAAAAATCAATCCACATGCTCATATTCTTGACACAGTGCTATGGTCTTTACTGAGGAAGATGTAGGGATGTTACCCATGACTGAAGTGGTATTTAAAGGTGGAATTGAAGGAAATATCGATACATCGGGAAGATGTATTACAACTATTAGATAAACTGAAGAGTAGCAAATCACCTGGGCCGGATGGTAAACATCCAAGGGTGTTGAAAGAACTGAAATATGAGATTGCAGACCTGCTATTAGTAATCTGTGAACTATCATTAAAATCATCTCTAATACCTGAAGATTGGACGATCGCCAATTGTGGTGGCGAGACAGGTATCGTGCACAAAGAAAGTGTAAAAAAACAGCCTTTTACCTCTGGGCAGAAGGAAGCTTCAGGGAGTTTAAGGGTTAAAACTCTAACCAAAGAAAAAAACTCTGTGCACAGAGATGTAGAGAGTGAGCCACGCCCTAGCTCCATGGTGACCAGGGGAGGTGACAAGGGAAGCCTGGGGGTGGAGTCTGAGGCTATAGGGCAGCCCCAATCATATAAGCAGAGAGAGTCTTCCAGAGAGGGGGGAGCCAAAGGAGGAGGAGGAGTGAAAGGAGAGAGACCAGGAAGAAAGAAAGCAGGAGAAGATCGTGTCCGTGGGCGGAGTCCAGGAGTGAAATCCTCTGAGGAGGAGACGTTCCCTAGCAGGCTGGACACTAGCAGAGAATCTCTTGAAACTACAGGAAGTAAGGAGATTAGGAGGACACGTGTAAGAGAAAAGTGCTCTATCAGAAACCTCAAAGGAGATCCTTATTGCATGCAGCATTCAGACAACTCAAGCCCTGAAGAGTACAGCTGGCTGGGAAGGAAGAGTACAGCTGGCTGGGAACGCAGGAGAGTTGATTCTGGGGGAAATGCTGGTGGAAGGCAAGGAACGGGAATCTCTGTGAGAGAGTCTGTGGAGAAGGTTCTACCTGTGGCACTGCCTGAGAGAAGACAGATTTGTGCTATACCAAACCTGGGACCTAAGATTGTAATCTTGACTGAATTCAAGGTTTATTGCTTCGTTTAAAACAAGCTGTTTGAAACGGCTAATGCATGGACTGTGCTGTAAAGTTTATTTTTCCTTTTTGAATGGAGAAGTATCCCATTTTTGTTCTGGTTATATCTGAACTGCTGACAAAGAAGTTCAATGGTTAAGTAGAAAATAAAATTTCTGTTACCTTTGAAACCCTCGGCTGTTTTGGTTCTTACCACACAACTACATTATTGAGAAGCCTCAGCATTGGGAATTCAGGTGATAAGGGACATAAAGAGGTACGCCCACTACACATAGGCAACCGCCTAACCCGTAGGGGGCGCTACAGTTGGCGTAGTTGGCAGGATTATCTACTGTCCTATATTACAAGAATAAAAGGGATATTTAAAGCTGTTCAGAGGAAGCCTCCACAGAAGTCCTCTGGAGACTAAGTACCTGCAGAAAAAACCCGGACCAGAGTAGCATCAGAGGGACGGACCGGAGATGATGTTCCAGCTGGTGCCGGCTGTGCTGATAAGCTTGACTCAACACTTGCAGCAGCAACCAGAGATGGAGCGAGGAGAGCTACTGAACTGGATGTCGGATCGGTTCCAGCAACAGCAGGAGATGGCTGCCCAGACGCAGGAACGAACAGCCACCATGCTGAAGGCCAAACAACAACCGCTCCTGGAGATGATGGGTGCCTGGATCGGAGAGCAAAAGCAGACAGCAGAAGCTTTAAGGACTGTATCAGGTTCTTTGGGAGCCTTACAAGGACTGGGAGCTCTGGGTAAAGGGATCCTTTCCTTTGGCCAATTGACCAAAGAGGATGATATTGATGATTACCTAGAGGTATTCAAGCGAGTTGCACTCCTAAGTGGATGGCCGGAAGATCAGTGGGCCGTTCGCATAGCTGCCTCCCTTACGGGGGAAGCATTAGCGGCTTATAGAGCCATGCCTACTGATCTAGCCTCCAGTTATGAGGAACTCAAAAAGGCAGTGAGAGACCGTATGGGCTTGACCCCAATGGTCTACCGTCGTCTTTTACGCGAGTGTAAGCTAAAGCAGGGCGAGACACCGCGGGCCTTATGCCAGCGCATTAAAACTCTGGTTTATAAGTGGTTAACACCGGAGGGCAAAAGTGTTGATTCTATATTAGACAGCATTGTACTTGAGCAGTTTGTTGAAGCTGTTCCGAAAGAACTGCAGTCTTTCCTGATTCTCCAAGACTGCCAAAGCACCAAAGACACAACTTCGTTGGCAGAGCGCTTCCTAGAAGCCAGAGATGTCAGCCAAATGAAGGTGTGTGCTTCGAACCAGGCAGATGCAGGCGTTTCAGAAAAGAAAAGCAGGACAATGTTGGGAGAGGTCACACAGGTGAAACCTATGGGGAAAACTGGTTATGATCAGAGGAAATGTTTTGCTTGTGGGGATAGAGGACACCTGAGAAGGGATTGTCGGGCCAGAACAGCACTAGTGACCACCCAATCCAAGGAGACTGGGGAGGGGTTCTTATTAGCTGTGGAGGTTGAGAACATCCCTGTAGAAGCCCTATTAGACTCCGGTGCAGACCAATCAATGGTTTCACAAAAGCTTTGGAGGGAAATACAAGCCTTAGGAGGACTAACCTCAAAACACTCTGAAGGCAGTATAAAAATAAGATGCATGCATGGCGCAGCATCATCTTATCCCCTGCATACAGTGAGAGTGAAAGGCCTAGGGTTAAAAAGAAACATTTCTGTGGCGGTAGTCCCTAAGCTTCCACATGCGCTCGTTTTAGGGAGAGATTGGCCTCAGTTTAAGCGAGGTCTAGTTAAGGGTTTAGAAACAGAGGCAGGTTTAACGTCCAGCATAGCCCAAGCAGAAGAAGCCGAAGAGCTGTCCCTAGGGGATAAAAATAAGGGTAAGCCATTAGTATTCTCTCGTAGGGTCAGTGCTAGGACAAGGGCATTGCCCGCTCCTTTGTTTGGGGTTCCGCAGAAAAAGCAGGATAGGAAAACACCTCAGAAACAGGACACCGACAGTAAGCCAAAATTTATTCTAAAATTTTGTCGTACCACCCCAAATGCCAGGGTCCCAAAACGTGCGTCTGAACAGGCAGCAGGTTTTGATCTGCATAGCGCGGAGGATATTATCATTCCTCGACAAGGCAGAGCACTGGTAGAGACAGGCATTCAGATAGAGATACCACCTGGCTGCTATAGGCGAATTGCTCCACGCTCAGGACTGGCGGTGAAGAACTCTATAGATGTGGGGGCAGGGGTAATTGACCCTGATTTCCGAGGGGCAGTCAAAGTCCTATTGCTTAACTTCGCGCGGACAGATTTTAAGGTGAATACGGGGGATAGAATAGCACAGCTTATTTGTGAACGCATAGGCTTTCCATCCGTAGAGGAGGTAGGGGAACTGAGCACTACGGTAAGGGGGTCAGGAGGATTTGGGTCCACTGGCCGGGCTGAGATTAAAGGTCTATCAGCAACCTGTGAGGAGAAAGCTGATGTGGATCTGGGCCCACAACTAGTCGAGTGAAAGACCAAGCCTGTCCCAAGAGTAGGGGAGGAACTTTCATGGCACCAACAACAGGCCTTATTAAAGCTATTACACAGGTTCCCGGATGTTTTAACACCTGTACCCGGCTAAACCAAACTTGTTGCCCACGAGGTAGTTACCCCTCAGGGAGAAATAATACGCCAAAGACCTTATAGACTACCGGAGGCGAAGCAGCAAGAGGTCATAAGTCAAGTGCAGGAGATGTTAAAAATGGGAGTGATCAGACTTCCGGTGACGTCACGGAGCATATGGCCGTGGTGTAGCCGAGCTCCGTCTGATTCCCGATAAACGGTGCTAAATGAGCGATATCCCGTGTGCGCAGGTGGCGGGAAAAGTGACCCCGGGGAGTGCCATGGCAGCCCGAAAAAAACTGGAGGGGTTTAAGTCCGCGTACGCGCGGCGCAAGGAGAACAGTGTGCGGAGCCTCGGCGAGGCGGAGGAGGGCAGTGGAGACGAGGGCCCAGGGGAAGACACCGGAGAGACGGAACAGCTGCTGGGGGAAATGGAGCTTAAGAACTTGCTGAAGGAGTTCAAAAGAGAGCTGCAGGGAGATATCAAGGAGATGAGAAGGGATCTGAAAGAGACACTGCACTCGATACAACAAGAGCTGAATGGCTTAGGGCAGCGCGTGGAGGAGGTGGCGGAACAAGTGGACTCACAGGAAGGAGCTCTGAGGGAAGTGGAGGTGGAGCAGCGAAGACTGCGCGATAAGCAGGAGGAAATGCAGGAGGAGATGGAGGATCGGGCCCGGAGGAATAATTTGCGTTTTAAAGGGCTTCCTGAAACGGAGAATTACAAGGACTGTGCTCAAACGGTGTAATGCCTGTGCCGGCATATATTGAGAATGGAGGAGAGCGGGGAAGACCACGTGGCAGCCATAGGAGTGGAGCGAGCACACCGCAGCCTGGGCCCTCGGCGGGAAAAACAAGTAAGGAATGTGATTGCGTGCCTAAGCAGCTTTCCTCTTAAAGAGCGTATCCTGAGTGTGGCTAGGAAGTATGGCCGGATCGCCTGGGAATCTTGTGAGGTGGAGATTTATAATGATTTATCCAAGGGGACCCTGGAGAGGAGGAGAGGCTTGAAGGAGGTGACGGCGTTCCTCCGGGGGAAAGGACTGAGATACCGCTGGCTGTTCCCCTTCGGTCTATTGCTGACATTAAATGGAATATCTCGGAGAGCGAAAGGGCGGAGGAGGCCTGGCGTATGATGGCGGAATTGGGATGTGAACATCTCCCACAGACCAAGGAAGGAGCACGTGGAGGGGGAGCCAGAGAGGAGCGTGGCAAGGAGCAGCGAATGTCACAGTGGCAGAGAGTGTCGGAGAAAGGGAAGAGGCTCAAACGGCTCTCGCAGGACTTGAAGGGAGCGGATCCAGCAGGGACTACCTGAACATTGTGGGATGGGTATGGGTAATAATTTGGTACCGGGTTTAGTAAGGGGAGGAGGTGGAAGGGGGGGTCTGTGAGTGTGGGGTAATGGTTTTCTGCATCGGGGGGATGGTTGAAGCGAGGAGTGGCTTGGGGTAGGACTGGAATTGAATTGTAGGGGAAGGCGGGCCAAAGGAGGGGTGAGGGGATACTTGGGGATAATTCGGGATGTGATCAAGGGCTGGAGTCGGGATAGGACTTGACTCACATGGAAGGGATAGCAGGGAGGTGGGGAGGAGAGGGGGGTAGGGGGGGAAGGGGAGGGAGAGGCACTGAACAAGAGGGAGCAGGCACAACTCAGAGGAGGGGGGTGGGCGGGGAAGGGGGTGACGTAGAGTAATGTTGAGGATTGGCTCTATAAATGTGAAAGGTTTGAACTCCCCACACAAAAGGAGGCACTTTTTTAGAGAAATAAAGAAAAATAAGTGGGAGATGATTTTAGTGCAAGAAACACATCTGAGGGGAGGGGCGGTTGGACGGTTAAAACATCCGGGGTTTCCGGAGCAATTTTTCTCATGCGGTGGGGGGAGGAGAACGGAAACGGGGGTTAGCTATATTGGTGTAAGGTGGGGTAGGGATTCAGGTGCGGGAGTGGTTTCGGGATGAGGAGGGGAGGGTGGTAGGCATAAAAGGGAAGTGGGGGAATGAGGAGATCAATATTGTCTCAGTTTATGCACCGAATGGGGTACAGGGGACCTTTTGGAAAATGACGAGTAAATTGCTGGAGAGAGACGTGCAAGGGAAGCTGCTGGTAGGGGGGGGATTTTATCATCACCTTACAGGATAGCTTAGATAGAAATCCTAGAGGGTGGGAGGGGAGGGGGTCGAGTAGGAAGGAGCTTAAAAAATTGATGGAGAAGCATGATTTGGTGGATATCTAGAGGAAGCGGAATCCTGCTGAGAGAGAATATACTTTCTACTCAGCACCACATCAGTGTTGGAGTAGGATTGATATGATTATGATGAATGCGGATTGGATGGTGGAGGTGACAGAGGGAGAGATCCTCCCGATTGTATGGTCAGATCATAGTGCAGTAACGGTGGGGATTCGAAGTAAGTGACAGGTGGGGACTAAATTTTGGCGGTTGAACGAGAGTCTGCTGAAACATAAGGAGGTGAGGGAGGACATTAGAGGGGCGATAAGGGAATATTTAGAATTTAATGATAATAGGCAGGTCCGAGAGGTTATGGTATGGGGGGGGGTTGAAGGCATATATTCGAGGTCGGTTCATCAAATGGGGAACGCGGTTGAAGAGGGAGAGAGGGGAGAAGGAGGCCAGGTTAAAGGAGGAGCTGGTGGTCACTGAGCGGGAGCTACGGGAAGAAGGTACGGAGAGGGATCGGAAAAATCTGGATCGCATCAGAGGGGAATTACGGGCCTTACAGGTTGATCAAATAGCTATGGACATGCAGCGAGTGCAACAGATATATTATGAATTTGGAAATAAGGCAGGGCGGTTGTTGGCCCGTAAACTCCGGAAGCAGAAGGGGGCCTCTATGATATATCAAATTAAGAGGCAAGATGGGATAGTGACGGGGGACGAGCAAGAGGTCCGGGGGAGATTTGAGCAATATTACCGAGAGTTATATCGGAGGCAGTCTGGGGTGCGGTTAGAGCAAATCAGTAGGTATCTGGAGGGTTTGGAGTTACCTATGCTGGGGGAGGCAGCAAGGGGAGGGATGGAGGGGGAGGTGACGGGGGAAGAAGTGGGGAAGGTGGTTAAGGGATTGAAGGGGGGAAAATCACCGGGCTTAGATGGATTACCCGGGATCTTTTATAAACGGTTTTGGGGGGAATTAGAAGATCTAATGATAAGAGTATTCAATGGCATGTTAAAGGAGGGGGGGGAGTTGCCCCTGAGATGTTGACGGCAGAGATTATGATCTTGCCAAAGCCAGGGAAAGATCCTATTGAATGTGGATCATATAGGCCGATATCCCTGCTTAATGTAGATGTAAAAATTTTGGTCAAGGTATTGGCGGATCGCTTGGCATCCTGGATGCCTGAGCTGATTAGGGAAGATCAGACGGGATTTATTATGGGAAGGCAGACGGTGGATAACATCAAAAGGGCGATAGAGGTGACCGAGGTAGCGCGGGCGGGGAGGGAGGAATGCATCTTGATGTCTATCGATGCCGAGAAGACGTTTGATAGGGTGCATTGGGATTTTGTGTGGCAGGTATTAGGGAAGATAGGGTGTGGGCCAAACTTTGTAAAGTGGGTGAAAGGTCTATATAAGGGGCCTAGGGCGTGGGTGAAGGTAAATGGGAGCTATACTAGGGACTTTGCATTGGAAAGGGGGACTAGACAGGGGTGTCCCTTATCGCCGTTGATCTTTGCCTTAGTGGTGGAACCTCTGGCGCAGCGGATAAGGGGCAATGGGTCGATTCAAGGAGTTCTGGCGGGTGGAGTGGAACATAAAATCTCCTTATATGCTGATGATATCCTGTTATATGCTGATGATATCCTGTTATATCCTGTTTAAAGATACAAAGCACCACTATACCAATAAGATCAGAAGTGAGATACCTCGGAGTTACTCTGGACAATAAACTCAATCTCAAACCACACATAGACAAGACAACCCAAAAAGCTTACTACAAGATGCGAATCATCAGGAGACTAAAGCCGCTCCTTGCCCCGGAACACTTCCGTACCGTCTGTCAAGCACTGATAACCCCACTACTGGACTTCTGCAATCCGATATACCTCGGCCTACCGAAACAAGCCCTCAAACCTCTACAACTAGCACAAAACACTGCTGCACGAATCATAACAGGAACGGCAAGACAGGAGCACATCACACCCACCTTAAAGGACTTACACTGGCTTCCAATCGGTGCACGCATCAAATACAAAACTATCATAAACATATTCAAGATCAAACACCACACATCAGCCAACAGCCTACACACACTCATACAATCAGACACCAGTACGCGTCCCAGAAGGAAACAAACCCACAACAGAGTCAGCACCCCCAGTGAATACAAACACACACGCAAGGACACAACAGACAGAGCACTCTCAATGGCCGCTCCAACAATATGGAACAAACTCCCGGACGACTTGAGGGCCGCTACAGACCTAAAAGACTTCAGAAAACAGCTAAAAAACCATACTGTTCATAGAACACTATGGACACATCACATAACTTCAGAGAATGAACAACAGCACATGATCCCGCCTAACCAATGTATGCATGGAATTTGTTTTTGCACCACTGTATATAGCCCACTCTGTAAATAGCTCATACCAATCTAGCACACAACACGACACACACTCAATTTCCCCCCACTGCATGTATAACACACTCACCTGACCTGATTGTTTGCCGTGATACCACCTTGATTATTAAGATAAGGCGGTTTAGAAATACTGTTAAATAAATATATTCGGAACCCGACAGAGGGGTTGCCAGTCATCATGGAGGAAGTGGAGGGGTTTCGGGGTTTAAGATGAATGTAGGGAAAATGGAAGTATTAAATATCTCCGTATCAAGAGAAGCGGAAAGTCGGTTAAAGAAGGATTACCCCTTCAGGTGGGTCACAAAATCACTGGGTTATCTGGGGGTGCAGCTCCCAAGGGGATATGAAGACCTCTATCAGGTGAATTATCCCCGGGTCTTAGGGGAAATGAATAAAGATCTGGATTGTTGGATGAACTCAGAGGTGTCCTGGCTAGGGCGGATAGAGGGGGTTAAAATGAATATCTTGCCCCGGATACTGTATCTATTCCAGGTATTACCAGTGCGGGTACCAGACAAGGTGTTGCGGGTCCTCCAGCGGAAAGTGTTTCAATACATCTGGAAAAGAAAGCCCCCGTGGATTCCGAGGGAAACTATGTATGCGGCTAAAGAGGAGGGGGGGTTAGGGGTGCCAAATGTTAGGGATTATTATAGTTGAGCTATATAGAAAAAGTATTACTCCAATATCAACTTCAGAACTCTAATCCAATAGTTGTTCCCGTCAATTACACATATGACTTAAATAAAAGCAACAGGTCTCAGACTTTAAAGAGCTGTGGTCTTCATTTGATATCGACCCTGTGCTCTACTTTGCATCAATGACCTATATGTTGCTTCATAATCAGCTTGTAACTTCTAGCTTGCGACAGCTTATCGACAATATTACTTATGAAAAGAGAGAATGAGTGCTTATCTTCAAATGCGCCCAACGCCAGTTTCAGCGCTGCTGCGTTTCACAACCGAGCTGTTTCTTCAGGGGCCAGGCTCACTCATGCTTCCTCATTATGTTTGTTCTGAGAACGAATTCTTTCACAATGTTCTTGTAATCATCACGCTCTAAACAGGGAATCACGTGTTAGTTCTATGCATTGATAACATGATTCTTATTTGACTATATATACAGGAAATTAGGCAATGTTGAAATAAGAAGGGTTTTTCCATGATCTTCCTTGCCGGTTTCTTCTATCTCCTTAACCGTTCAATTCTAACAACGCCGCGCATGTGGTCTAATTACTAGGCGGGCTATATATCCCATTTCCACCCCCCTGCCCTTACTACTGCCCATGCTCAAACACATAAGTTCCAATCGATTTGTAAATTAAGCCCCCCTGGTTTCACTGACTGTAGCATAAATATCCATCTCTGCTCTTTCACTATCAGTGCTTGATCTTGTGATCTACCCTCAAATCCTGATAGACACTGCGGCGCTCCTGCCCGGCCTTGGGGCTAAAGACAGGAGCGGGGTTTAATGCTTCGTGAGGAAGGAGAGTAACCTGTATCCCTGGAATGCTGGGTATTGTAGTTTCCTGCTCCTTTCGCTCCGAAATAAAGAGTTGTAGTTGCGGGGTTTCTTAATAGCAAGTATATTTATTATAGTAAAGGATATTTTTCCATCGCATGACAAATAAATGTGAACAAATTAGGTGCTTCAAATACAAACAGAATAAACTCAGGATAAAGTCAACTTAAAGTATAACTGCTGCTTTTCACTTCTAAGCAAGTTACTCAACTTTGCCCCAAGAGGTCACTCACTTTAACTGCAGCCTCTTTCAGCCACTGTTTACGTTCACAGTGCTGGGGATTACAGGTGCATGTAATTAGAGCTTTCCTAGCCAGGCAGCACAACAGCTCCGTAGTATTCAATTCATATACGGTAAAACCAGTTTCCTTCAGCTTGGCATCTCCACACAACAGACCGTACAGTCCATGCTCTCACAATCAGGTAAGTCAGAACTATCTTGTGCTAGTTCTTCAAGCTGTATGGAATTATTGGCTTCTTGTAACACTGGCTGTCTTTTAGCTTGTAGCTCTAAAAACTCTTTAAAACCCTGTAGGAGCAATTCAGCCTGTTGTTTGTGAGATAGGGAATTGCTATCAGCTATAAAACTTCCCTCTGGCTTAAGGCTGTTTCTCTTCTCCTCTCTTAGGTTAATTGTGTCAGAGTAACTCTTAGGCTCTTTTGCTAATGTTTCAAATACAGGAGAGTTAGCTTTACCTTCAGTCTGGAAACTCTGTGGCAAATCACTTATTTGTTGCCAAGTCCCTCTTACTTCAGATGGCTCCAGTGTTCTCCAGCTGTGAGAATGTCCGTGCCTCTCTGGCCCAAACGGTAATTCCCAGAATGATTGTTTTCTCTCTCGTGCCTGCCTTGAAGGCTTCCTCTCCCAGGGCTGTGCCTTCCAGCGGTTGTCTATTCCAGGGCTAGGTCCACTTTCCTTGGGACTTCTACTCACTGCCTCTGAATAGATCTTTGCAGGTCTCCTTCTAGTGCCAGGTTCCCAAGTATCACCATACTGTCTTCTGGACTTCCAATCATTCTCATTCTTCTTCTCTATCCGTCTCTCCTTCTCATACTCCAGCTGCTTCTGCAACTTATTCTGCTTCTCACTAGCAAAGCCATACTCTGGTTTAAAACCACGTTCTCTCCTGGACACGCCCCTTCCAAGGACAGGGTGTGCCCAATCAGGACTGCAGGACTCCTCCCCTGGGCTGGTCTCCATGCTCAGCTCCGTGGAATAGAGTCTCTCTTTCTTTCCAGCTTTATCAAATTGGCATAAATCCTGCTGAACCTCAGGATTTTCATCCGTCTCCATAGCCTCAGGAGGGCGCTGTTCACCACAACACCTATCAATACAAAAGCATTTTAATTCTTCAAATCGATGGTGCTCCTGGAGACAATGTTCAACTATTGGAGCAGCCATCGTTTGACACTTTAGCCTACTACGATGTTCCGCTAATCTGATTTTAAACGGTCTCGATGTCTTCCCAATGTACAATAACCGACAGGGGCATTCTATAGCATATACTACATACGACGTATTACAAGTTGTAGAGTGACGTAACTGATAAGTTCTTCCATGGTAATCAAATGATGTAACTTCCCTCGTAACTTCGCACATTTCACAGGACCCACATCGAGTGTGACCCTCAGGTTGATTCAGAGAGCTATGCTCCAGAGAGCGTAACTTCGTAGGACTCAAAACTTCTTTGAAATTTCTATGTCTTTGCCAAACACACCGTATTCGCAGATCTTTAAACAAAGGAATACTATGAAGCACATTTAGATGTTTATTTAGGATCTTTTGGATCCGATAATCAAACGGGGAATGTTTCGTCACTAAATTCGTGACAGCTTCCTCTGAATGAAAAGGTTGAGGCGTCAATAGATGTTCTCTATTATTAAACAAGGCTCTTTTGTATGCCCTATCTACTATTACGGGGGGATATCCCCTGTCATAAAATTTCCTTTTTAATATCTTCGCTTGACATTTGAAATCCTGCACATTGGAACAATTCCTCCTATATCAGAGGGATTATTATAGGGCAGCGCAGCTCCGTCACGTGATGGATTGGAGGGGAAGGGGTCAGGTAAAAATGGGCGTTAGGGTTGAACAAACTTTTGTTAAGGGGGGGAGGTTGGCTGCTTGGCTGTGGGCACAGGGGAAGGATAAGAAGGAATTGGGGATGGGTTCTCCCGCTATGCGACAGGTAGCGGCGGTGTGGGATGAGGTACGGGCTCAAGGATCTAAAGGTAGGAGGAGGGGGTTTTCATTAGCAGCACCATGGAGGGGGTGTAAGGATTTTAAGCCGGGGTGGGATGGCAGAGTGTTTGATGGGTGGACGGCTAGAGGGTTGCATTGTTTTTTTCAGCTAATGGATGGGGATGAGCTTATGAGTTTTGAGGAGGTGAAGGAAAGCTATGGGCTCCAGGAGAAGGATAGGTATGCCTACGTACAGGTGCAGTCTTATCTCAGGGGGGTTAGAGGTACTGGGGTGCTAGAGGGGGTCCTGACTGAGGTTGAGGCTCTGTGGGTTGGGAAAGAGGGGTCTAGGGGTATGATTTCGGAGCTCTATAAAGGGGTTAGGAGGGGGGAGGGACAAAATTTAAGTATATGAGGGAGTTGGAGACTGATCTAGGGGTACAGTTGGATCATAAGGACTGGAAGGGGATCTGGGGCCAGATTAAAAAGACCCCTATATCTAGTAGCATACGAGAAAATAGTTATAAAATACTGTTCCGATGGTATTATACCCTGGAGAGATTACATAGGATGTATCCCAGAACGTCTGCTGCCTGCTGGCGGGACTGTGGGGGGGTGGGCTCATTTTGGCATATATGGTGGGGGGGTGTCAAAATTCAGGCCTTCTGGAGTAGGATTCGGGAGTGGATAAGGGATAAATTGGGGGAGGAGGTTGAGTTGTCACCTGGTCTTTTATTGTTGTCAGGGGGGGGGGTGAGAGCCAGCGGAGATGGGGGAGGGTGGTAGTGGCATGTCTGAGTGCGGCAAGATGTGCAGTGGCAGCAGCATGGAAACGCAAAGAGGCTCCGGGTCTGGGGGAATTTGAAGGGCGGGTTCAACATATAATCCTCATGGAGAAGTTAACGGCGGCGAGGAAAGAGAGAGAGGGTCAATTTGAAGTTCGATGGGGAGAGTTGTGGCGGGTGTTACATCAAGAGGGGAAGGGAAAGGAGGGGAGGTGGGGAGGGAGGGAGGGAAGAGTTGGGGGGCGGAGGTAAGGGAGGGGGGTAGGGGGGTATGTGGGGGGCATGGGCTAGTAGTGTGCTGTAAGAGCTTTATGGAGGGACAAAGTGCCTGTCCATGGGGGGGGATGGGTTGAGGTTTACTGGTGTCTTTTCCCTAGTTAGGTTCAAGGGGGGGGGGGGTTGGATGGGAGGAAGAGTGTTGAGAAGTGGGTGTGGGGTGCAGGAAGTGTTGTACTGTGGGACTGGTACCATTGGTACGGTCATTTAGAGGTTCTTGGTTTTGAAAAGTTAATAAAAGATATAAATTTCACAAAAACGTTAAGCAACCTCAGATAACAGAATATTCTGGAGGATACAGAGTACAAAGGATATTGTCTTTATTGAAACAATAATATAAGACATAACTATTATGTTTTAATGAGAGAATACTGTTCAACTAAAGGCACGGAATGTTTCTAAGTTTCCTTCTGTACCATTGTTTAAGATGACAACAGTTAAATTGTATATCTCTGTGCGCATGATATATGTAAAAGTGTGAGTTGTAAAATTCGGTTGGATAATAAAAAAATAATTAATTAAAAAAAAAATGGGAGTGATAGAAGAGTCCGTGAGTCCCTGGAATAACCCTATAGTGCTCGTGCCTAAACCCGATGGGAGCATGCGATTTTGCATTGACTTCCGTAAGGTCAATGCAATTTCTCGCTTTGACACATACCCAATGCCTCGAATAGAGGAGCTCCTAGATCGGTTAGGCCAGGCCACATACTTAACCACGTTAGATATGACTAAAGGGTACTGGCAGATTCCCCTCACACGGGAATCTCGCCCGAAAACTGCCTTTAGCACCCCCATAGGCCTCTTCCAATTCTGCCGAATGCCCTTTGGGTTACATGGGGCGGCAGCAACATGCCAAAGACTAATTGATATGGTCTTGCGCCCTCACCACCAATATGCAACGGCATATTGGTGAGGGCGCAAGTAGTAGTGGAGGGAGGAGTGGTCTAGTGGTTAGGACAAGGTACTTCAAGCCGGAGGGCCGGGGGTTCAAGTCCCACCTGGGGACAGCAATCTCAGGCCGGAGGGACTGGGATTTCTAGTCATGTAGGCAAGCCACTTAACCCTCCATTGCCCATGTTCCCTGTAAGTATTAGTGTATGTGTCTCATTTCCCCTCGTGTTAAATGTATAGCCCAATTGACCGCTTTGACCCAGTGAAAAGCGGGATATAAATACAGCTAAATAAATAAATAAATAGTTGGGGGTCAACATCTATCCCACATCGAGACAGTTTTAAGGGCAATGCGGAAGGCAGGTATCACCCTCAACCCGGCTAAATGTATGTTTGGCGGGAAAGAGGTAAAGTACTTGGGTCATTTAGTGGGACGAGGAGAAGTAAAACCCTTAATAGATAAGGTAAAGAGCGTAAAAGCGTTCCCAAAACCCACGACGAAAAAGCAGCTACGTAGCTTTCTGGGGTTGATTGGGTACTATCGCCGATTTATCCCGCACTTTGCTACGGAAAGTGCGGCCCTAACAGAGATGCTCAAGAAAAATGCCCCGAACCAGGTAAAGTGGTCACCGGTGGCGGAGCATGCTTTTACGCAGTTAAAAGAAAAACTATGCTATGCGCCGGTCCTGAGGGGCGTAGATTTCAACAGGCCATTCATAGTGCAGACCGACGTATCAGAAACTGGGTTAGGTGCAGTACTATCGCAAAAGCGGGAGGGGGTAGAGCATCCCGTAATGTTCTTGAGCCGCAAGTTAGCGCCACCCGAGCTGAAGTATTCCACCGTGGAGAGAGAGTGTCTCGCCATCAGGTGGGCGGTAGAGGCACTCAGGTTTTATCTGACAGGCCATAGATTTCTTTTAGTCATGGATCATGCACCTTTAAAGTGGCTGCATAAAATGAAGGACCACAATCCACGCCTCACGTGTTGGTATATGGCCTTACAAGCATATGAATTCCAAGTAGAACATAGGGCCGGAAAATTACATACCAACGCAGATGCCCTTTCTAGGATTCCGTGCTGTGCGGACGTTAATGTGCCAGCCCGGAATATCTTAAGGGGGGGGATGTGTGGTGGCGAGACATGTATAGTGCACAAAGAAAGTGTGAAAAAACAGCCTTTTACCTCTGGGCAGAAGGAAGCTTCAGGGAGTTTAAGGGTTAAAACTCTAACCAAAGAAAAAAACTCTGTGCACAGAGATGTAGAGAGTGAGCTACGCCCTAGCTCCATGGTGACCAGGGGAGGTGACGAGGGAAGCCTGGGGGTGGAGTCTGAGGCTATAGGGCAGCCCCAATCATATAAGCAGAGAGAGTCTTCCAGAGAGGGGGAGCCAAAGGAGGAGGAGGAGTGAAAGGAGAGAGACCAGGAAGAAGGAAAGCAGGAGGAGATCGTGTCCGTGGGCGGAGTCCAGGAGGGAAATCCTCTGAGGAAGAGACGTTCCCTAGCAGGCTGGACACTAGCAGAGAATCTCTTGAAACTACAGGAAGTAAGGAGATTAGGAGGACACGTGTAAGAGAAAAGTGCTCTATCAGAAGCCTCAAAGGAGATCCTTATTGCATGCAGCATTCAGACAACTCAGGCCCTGAAGGAAGCCTAGCTGGTAGGAAGAGTACAGCTGGCTGGGAACGCAGGAGAGTTGATTCTGGGGGAAATGCTGGTGGAAGGCAAGGAACGGGAATCTCTGTGAGAGAGTCTGTGGAGAAGGTTCTACCTGTGGCACAGCCTGAGAGAAGACAGATTTGTGCTATACCAAGCCTGGGACCTAAGATTGTAATCTTGACTGAAGGCAAGGTTTATTGCTTCGTTTAAAACAAGCCGTTTGAAACGGCTAATGCATGGACTGTGCTGTAAAGTTTGCTTTTCCTTTTTGAATGGAGAAGTATCCCATTTTTGTTCTGGTTATATCTGAACTGCTGACAAAGAAGTTCAATGGTTAAGTAGAAAATAAAATTCCTGTTACCTTTGAAACCCTCGGCTGTTTTGGTTCTTACCACACAACTACATTATTGAGAAGCCTCAGCATTGGGAATTCAGGTGATAAGGGACATAAAGAAGTACGCCCACTACACATAGGCAACCGCCTAACCTGTAGGGGGCGCTACACAATGTAACATCAATTTTTAAAAAGGGTTCCAGGGGAGATACGGGAAACTACAGACCGGTGAGCCTGACGTCAGTACCAGGAAAAATGTTAGAAAACCATCATAAAGAATAAAATTACTCAGCATGCAGATAGTCATGGCCTAATGGGAGACAGCCAATATGACTTTAGACAAGGAAGTTCTTGTCTTACTAATCTGTTGTTTTTTTGAAGGTGTGAATAAACAGGTGGACAAAGGTGAGTCGGTTGATATAGTGTATCTGGACTTTCAGAAAGCCTTTGACAAGGTCCCTCATCAGAGACTTTTGGCAAAACTAAAGAGTCATGGGATAGGAGGCAGGGTACTACTGTGGATCAGGAACTGGTTAAAAGATAGAAAGCAGAGGGTAGGGCTAAATGGACAATTTTCCCAATGGAGAAAGGTGAATAGTGGTGTACCCCAGGGATCTGTGCTGGGTCCACTGCTTTTTGACATATTCATAAATGACCTGGAAAGTGGAATAACGAGTGAGTTTATCAAATTTGCAGATAACACAAAACTATTTAAAGTTGTTAAAACCCAAGAGGATTGTGGAAAATTGCAAGAGGATCTTGATAAATTGGAAGACTGGGCATCAAAATGGCAGATGAAATTTAATGTGGACAAGTGCAAAGTTATGCACCTAGGGAAGAACAACCCAAACTATGGTTATATGATGCAAGGTTCCACATTAGGAACCACCACCCAGGAAAAAGATTTAGGCGACATTGTGGATAACATGTTAAAACCAGTCCAGTGTGCAGCGGCAGCCAAGAGAGCAAATAGAATGCTAGGTATCATAAGAAAAGGAATTGAAAATAAAACAAAAGATATTATAATGCCTCTATATCATTCCATGGTGAGACCGCACCTTGAATATTGTGTGCAGTTCTGGTCGCCGGATCTTAAAAAGGATATAGAGATATTAGAAAAGGTTCAGAGAAGAGCCACCAAAATGGTAAAGGGTATGGAAGGATGCTCCTATGAAGAAAGGCTAAAAAGGTTAGGGCTCTTTAACCTCAAAAAGAGACGGCTGAGGGGAGATATACTAGAAGTCTATAAATTAATGAACGGAGTAGAACGGGTAAACGTAGATTGATTGTTTATGTTATCAGAATATAGAAATACTAGGGGTCGTGCAATGAAGCTACAGGGTAAAAACTATTTAAGACTAATAAAAGAAAATATTTTTTCACTCAACATGTAATCAAACTCTGGAATTTGTTACCGGAGGATGTAGTAAAGGCTGTTAGTGTAGCTGGGTTTAAAAAAGGTTTGGACAAGTTCCTGGAGGAAAGGTCCATAAACCATTATTAAGAAGGGACCCAGGAAATCAATGCTTGACCCAGTACAAGCATTGTGGAACCTGTGTCTTTTGGGGAAACTGCTAGGTACGTATGACCTAGATTGGCCACTGTTGGAAGCAAGATACTGGGCTTGATGGACCTTGGTCTGACCCAGTATGGCATATCTTATGTTCTTATGTAAAAAGCTTTACCGTTTCGTATTATGAGAAAAATATCCACTTATCTGAATCATCAGTATTTAATCCTCCAGAAACAGTCACTCCACATAGTTACAAAAACTGCGCTCTTTCATGTTATTTCTTAAAGTCACTTAACATCATGGTGACGGTATCTTCAAAATGCAAACAAGGCTCTTGAAAGCCCCATTTAATCTGACAGTTCTAACATGTGTGATGAAATCATTGAGACCAATTCATTACTGAATTCCTTCAGCTGGACTCACACCAGTGTAAAGATCCAAAACTGCTCATATTTATTCAAAAGAACATCCAAGTCACCTCTCCATAAACTTGGGAGGACCTGATCAATGACCTGCCATTTGATCTCAGCAACAGCCAAACAATGATGTACTATAGGTAGGGCTGCTTCAATCTCTTATGGAGCACGGAGAAAACATTTCCAGAGGGGCCCCCCTCGTTTGCGGGTCCCCATGTCTGCGGCTCCCCTCTCATTCACAGGACTCCCTCTCCTGCCACTGCCACTCTCTGAGACGGCAATACATAAAAAAGGCACTGCAGTGCTGGAGTTACCTTCTTTTAGGGCATCGAGGTGCTGTTCGTGCTTCTGCTTCCGCCCCCTCCAATGAATCGGATATGCTGACGATAAATTGGAGGGGGGGGGAAGAATCAGAAGTGCAAATGACACCACAGTGTCTTTTTTATGTATTGCTGATGCTGCAGGTCCCGGACAGGATAGGGAGCAGAGGCAATGGTATGGTGGAAGAAGCAGGGCCACTGTTACCCATGAGCAGCAGGGCAGCTGGGCATTGTGCAGGGGCCCAGGGCAGCTGTCCCTTTTGTCCACTGGTAAAAGTGGCCTTGAGTATAGGCACAGCATTATTACAAAAAGTAGGCAAAGATTTATGTTCTAATAAATGTGTTTTAATTTTTATTCTTGTATGGCTCACATATACCTGAATACACCAAGGGAGCGGAGAAGAACAAGGCAACACCAATTACAGTATACCTTCACAAATGCAATATTTTATTCAAAACCCAACTTAGCCAACTCTTGGCACAAATGCCTGTGTCAGGGGTCTAAAATAAATTAACAAAATACATACATATAGAATATCCCATATACATATATGTATACATAAAAGAATAAAAAATAAACCATGCATTACCCAAAAAGTAAAAATGTAAAGTAATAAAAGTGAATTGAAGGTTACCAGTATGTCCTGATCAACACTGACAAAAAATGCAAAAAACATTGTCTACAATCATACAGGCAAAGATCTAAAAACAGCACCAAATATCATTCAACAGCAGCTTTAACAAAACATGAAATAAAAGAAGATAGTAAAGGACAAATGCTATGAACAAAAAAAAAAAAGAAAAATAATTTTTGGTAATAGTCAAAAAGTGAAAAGCAATAAAAGACAATAAAACTATACCAGTACTACAGCTGGTTAAGATTGCTGGGATGCCTACAATAGAGGATGACAACAACCAATTAAATTGACGGAAGCTCATACACTCACAGAAAACTCAAGAGGAAACCATAAAAAAACATGTAAGAGAACCATTAAAATGTGGATTGCAATGGAAGAATATATTTGATTTTATTTTATTAATAAACATCAGCCATTGACATCCACTGAGGCATCTATCTGCCGACCAGACTTGATGTCCAGAGAGGTATGCTGTCTGCCTGCTTCCAAAATCCAAGATGTTATGGAGAGTTTGCCGAGACTCATCAAGCCCACTATTACCCAATGTTGCTAATCCATGTCGGAACAAATGATACTGCCAGGTATCCCTCTGAGCATATTAAAAGTGACTTCATGGCTCTGGGACAGAGGGTGAAGCAGATAGGTGCACAGGTGGTGTTCTCTTCAATCCTCCCTGTTGAGGGTAAAGGCCAAGGCAGAGAGGCTCGCATCCTGAAGATGAATGCATGGCTGTGTGGATGGTGTCATCAAGAGCGTTTTGGTTTCCTGAACCATGGGATGCTGTTCCAAGGGTTGCAGAGCAGAGATGGCATCCATCTGTCCAGGAAAGGTTGATGCGTCTTCAGTAGTAGACTGGCTAATCTACTGAAGAGGGCTTTAAACTAGATTCGTTGGGGATGGGTGAAGAAAGCCCCCAGGTAAGTGAAACATTAAATACCTTTATGGAAACGGGTAAAAGGAGTAACATATGGAAAGCAGTGTGTATAAAAGCCTGTAGAATGGGAAATAAGATCCCTGATGTTGAAGCTTTGGTGGGAGTGGCTGACTTGGATTTAGTGGCAGTTACAGAAACATGGTTCACAGAAAACCATGACTGGGATGTAACTATACCAGGCTATACTTTATTCAGAAAGGACAGGGGAGGAAGAAGGGGAGGAGGAGTGTCACTATATGTAAAAAAATAATATTAAAGCCTTGGAATTACAGAGCTTAAAAGGGAGAGAGGAGGCACGGTGGGTTAAACTAGAAAGAGGGAGAGAGAAATCTGTTTGCATTGGCATGATATACAGACCTCCCTCACAAGAGAGTTAATTGACAGAGAGTTAATTGAAGACATATGCAGTATTGCTAGGAAAGGGGAAGTACTACTGATAGGGGATTTCAATATGCGAGATGTTGATTGGTACATTCCTGCTGCAGTATCATCAAGAAGTAAGGAGATCCTGCATTCACTACTGGGAGAACTATTCAAGCAATTGGTAACAGACCCCATACGTGAAGAGGCCATATTGGACTTGGTGCTTACCAATGGTGAAAGTGTTTCTGATGTTATAGTGGGAGATCATTTTGCATTCAGTGATCACCAGATGGTGTGGTTCAGTATTAGGACTAGGGCTGTTAGAATCCATTCAAAAGTGAGGGTCTTAGACTTTAGGAAAACTAACTTTGCCAAGATGGGCCAATACATCAGGGAGTCATTAGCGGGATGGGAACAGCTGCGGGGTGTAGAAAAACAGTGGGCAAAAATGAAAGGGGATATTTTAAGGGCAACCAAACTTTTGTTAAAATGATAAATAAAGGTAAAAGGAAAAGGAGACCGCTATGGCTTTTGAAAGAAGTAGCTGAAAAGGTGAAGAAAAAGAGGGAAGGCTTCATGAAATACAAGAGAAAACAGAAAGAGGAAGACAGGCATCTATATTTGGAAAAAACATAGAAAAGCTAACAAAGTAGTCAGGAAAGCAAAGATTCAAAGAGGAGGAGATAGCCAATGCAATAAAATGGGGGGGGGGGGGGGTAAGACATTTTTCAGATATGTTAGTGAGAAGAGGAAGGGCAAAAATGGTATTGTCAGACTCAAGGGTGAAGGGGAGGAATATGTAGAAGCTGATGAGGTAAAGCGGAATTACTTTACAAATATTTCTGTTCTATGTTCACAGATGACGAACCAGGAGCAGGACCTCAGAAAACACCCACAAACAAGAACAGAAGTGAGGGGCATCTTGAAGAATTTTCAGAAGACTGTGTTTGTGAGAAACTAGCTCAACTTAAAGTAGACAAAGCGATGGGAGCAGATGAGATATACCCTAGAATACTGAGGGAACTTGGGGACGTTCTAGCAGCTCCACTGACTGATCTTTTCAATGCCTCGTTGGAGTCGGGAGTGGTGCCAAAGGACTGGAGAAAGGCTCATGTGGTGCCTTTATACAAAAGCGAAAGTAAGGATGTGGTTGAAAACTACAGGCCAATTAGTTTAACTTTGGTGGTGAGTAAATTATTGGAAACTCTGCTGAAAGAGAAAATAGTGAGGCTTCTGCAGTCCAGAGGATTAAAGGATCCAAGGGAGCATGGATTCACCAGAGGCAGGTCTTGTCAGACAAATCTGATTGATTTCTTTGACTGGGTGACCAGGGAGTTGGATCGAGGGAGAGCCCTAGATGTGGTGTATTTAGATTTCAGTAAAGCCTTTGACACCGTTCCTTTCAGGCGACTTACAAACAAACTGAGCATCCTAGGGATGGACCCTAAAGTTACTGCTTGGGTTAGAAAAAGGTTGAGTGGGAGGCGAAAAAGGGTACAGGCAAATGGAGCTCACTCTGAGGAGAAGGAAGTTACCCAGGGATCTGTCCTTGGCCCAATTCTTTTTAACATCTTTGTTAGCGATATAGCGGAAGGGCTGTCAGGTAAGGTTTGCCTCTTTGCGGATGATACCAAAATCTGCAATACAGTAGACACCCAGGAAGGTGTGGATAACATGAGGAGGGATCTAGCTAAGCTTGAAGAATGGTCTAGAATTTGGCGGCTAGGATTTAATGTTAAAAAATGCAAGATCATGCATTTGGGCTGCAGCAATCCAAGGGAGCAATATAGTATAGGGGGGTGAAGTACTTTTGTCCACTAAAGAAGAGTGGGACCCCTTTCAACCACTTCCATAAAGGTATTTAATGTTTCACTTACCTGGGGGCTTTCACTTATCTGGGGGCTTTCACTTACCTGGGGGTTTTCTTCAGTCATCCTCAACGAATCTAGTTTCTTGGACAGATGGATGCCATCTCTGCTCTGCAACCCTTGGAACAGCATCCCATGGTCCAGGAAACCAAAATGCTCTCGATGACATGATCCACGCAGCCATGCATTCATCTCCAGGATGCGAGCCTCTCTGCCTTGGCCTTTACCCTCAACAGGGAGGATTATAGAGAGCACCACTTGTGCACCTATCTGCTTCACCCTCTGTCCCAGAGCCATGAAGTCACTTTTGATGTGCTCAGAGGGATTTCTGGCAGTATCATTTGTTACAACATGGATTAGCAACATTGGGTAATAGTCAGTGGGCTTGATGAGTCTCAGCAAACTCTCCGTAAGATCTTGGATTTTGGCACCAGGCAGACAGCATACCTCTCTGGACATCTGGTCAGCAGATGGATGCCTCAGTACCCCTCAGAAGAGAGTCACCAACCACCACTACCCTTCGCTTCCTTGTGGTCACTGATTCTGCAACTTTGGGGTACTTGAACTCTGGTTCTTCCCTTTCCAGGGATGCATTCACCTACTCCACTTTCAGGGCTGCATAATGTTTTTTCAATTCAAGGGCTGGAGAAGTTGGATCGGTGATTCTGCAGGCCCTGGTGACCTGTGTCCAACCTTCGCCATTCTGTAGGCACCCATCTTCTCTTCTGGAGAGCTTGATTGTTGCAAGAAGCATCTCATCAATGTCCTTCTCACTCTCTTGAATGCTCCTCAGCCTCACCGCCTCTTCTCTGAGTTCCTCCACTTGTTTCTTGAGATCTTCAGCATGCAGGTCCCCTGCACATGGAACCGGTCCTTCAACTGGCATTGGGACCTCTGTCTGGACAGAGACAGAAGCTGTAATGGGGCAAAAGCTTTAGCGATATGATTTTTCCCAGCCATTGTTCTGTTTGTGGAGCTTAGGTATCTCTTAAAGCAAAAGAGAGAGATCTACCAAAGTACCAAACGGTTTCTCAGCTCTCCTTTCAGAGAAAAAGCAGTTAAATTTCTTTAATCATATTCAAAATGTGCTGTTCCAAGTCCCTGTGTTTTGTTATTTGGGGAGGTGCCCGATAAAGCAAGACTTCTCACTAGGGATGGGTGGGAGTTGGGGGGGGGGATAGGGAGGGAACTATCACCTGATTAGGTGTCAGTAGCGCCAAAGAGCTGAGAAAGTTACTAAAGCAGAGTTTTAAACCTACCCACTAAATAAAATATTTCTCCTATTAAACTAAAGAACCAAAAAGAATGTAACTTTGTTTTAAAATGTACCAAAACCCTTTTAAGAGCTCCCAGTTAGAGAGCTAGCCATTTAAAAAAACACAAATTCTTACCTTTGTTTGAAATGTATAGCCACTGTTAGGAGTGCCTCAACAGTGCAGGACTCTGAAGCTGCAGAATGTCCTAATGTATATGGATCGGTTGCAGTACATATTGAGTTTTAACTGAGAATGGTAGAAATTGTTAGTTGATCAACAACATCTTTCATCCTATATGTCAGCAACAGATCATTTAAAAAAAACCTGTTAAATGTTGTGCATACATTGCTTGTTTATATACAGATAGATCAGCGGGCATAAATTAATTCAGTATGATTACATCTGCGGGACTATGTCAAAACTCTATAGTATCCATATCAACAATGGAGCCCCTAAAGTTCAGCTTAAAATGTGTATTTGTCGGGGCTGGATCAAGCTCCCCCCGCCTTCAAAAACTAACGGGTACAGCAGATGTGTCCCATTTTTCTATATATTATTCCACCACCTGTGCTTCCATTGTACCATATTGTTAAAAATCTGAGCTACCAGTTCACTAACAAGTAGACCAGCAAATAACTATATGCACTCCAGTGACCATAACACTGGCAAGCCCTAAATCTCCGGATCAGACAACACAGTATCAAAAGTCCTGCATCAGAGTAAGCAA
This sequence comes from Ichthyophis bannanicus, assembly GCA_033557465.1. Taxonomy (NCBI): domain Eukaryota; kingdom Metazoa; phylum Chordata; class Amphibia; order Gymnophiona; family Ichthyophiidae; genus Ichthyophis; species Ichthyophis bannanicus. The sequence goes on from CM066031.1 coordinate 1,599,863,254, forward strand.
ATACTTGAAACTTATCTGTCTGAAGATTTCTTCTTCCTCAGTAGGTTCCGACGTAATGATTCCATACACTCTCTCATGGCAAATCTTTTGTAAAGGATTCCACTCATATCCTTAATAAAATAAGTTCTGAACAACATGTGCCTGATCTTGCTTGGTTGGTAACACTAGATGTCGGGACCCGTTACAATAATATAGTACAAGGAGAGGTGCCGCAGATTGTCCAGCATTTGGATTTGCAAGACTATAAACCTAGCAGAATTCCTAATCATGTCTCTGTTGCAACTGGTGCTTAAAGAGCTTTGTATGGTATTGGGGGGGGGGGTTATTACCAATGAGTGTGTGGCATAGCAATAGGTACCAGAGTGGCCCCTTCTTAGGTAATATCTACATGACAGTCTTTGATGAGGAATACATTTATGGATAAAGATGGAATCCTTTTTTATAGTTATAGAGCAGGTTTTTGGATGATATTATCTTTGTATGGACAGCGGAGAAAACAAAACTGGACCATTTTCTTAAGTGGCTAAATTAAATTAAAGCAAATATTCAATTTAAGATGACCAAGTACAAAATGCAAATAGAATTTTGGGATTTATTAATTAAGAAAGGATGGGAGTTTCCATACCACCCTGAATAGAAAACCCAGGGAAAGGAATAATCCTAGTCCACTGAAGGCTGGATTGCCTATTAGTCAGTTTTTACACCTTTGGTGCATTTGCTCTACGATGGCCAAGTTCCAACAGCAGCCCCAGATCCTGAAAGACCAGCTTTTACAAAGGCGCTACTCAGTTTCTGTAATCATCAGAGATTATCAAAGGGCTTTGTTTGCCCAGCGAGATCTGCTGCTATCATGCCAAGTTCCCGATCAAGCAAAGGACTTTGTACGTGTATTGCCTTCTACTGCAACAGAACCAGTGGTTTAATTAATAAATAAATATTGGCATGTAAGGGTGGTCCATCCTATTTTCTCCACACATTCTACCATAGCTTACACAAGGAGTAAGAACGCTGAGAATTTATTAACTAGAACAGCTCCTTCAATTCCTCAGGATGGGGAAAGTGTCTGAAAGATCACTTTAAATGTTAGAACTGTAATGATTGTGACCAGATGTTGAAAGGTGAAAGTTGGCTGAATCCCTTGACTAGCAGGGAATATAAAGCACGCCATTATATCACTTGTGAATCTACTCATGTTATTTACATTATACAGTACCCACGTCTAAAACTTTGTGTGGGTCAGACTAGCTGTAAATTTGAAATACAATTATCTGAACATAAATCTTGGCTTAACACAGACTTTTACAGCTCAGAATGTGAGTCATTGTGCGCAGCAAGGGCATTTGTTTCATCAACTATCTGGCACTTATACAGTGGAAGAGTGGTGACTGGGATAAGATCCTAAATTATAAGGAACAAGAGTGGATTTTTCCATGAAAATATTTAACCCTGAAGGGGTTGAATGAAGAAGTTGAATGGGCATCACTCGTTCAATAAATTGCTCTATGGATTTTGTGATCATGTGATCGGCAGCGATGACAGTAGTAAGTATGGCAGCATGAAAAACCGGCAATGGTTTTGATGTAGAATGCCATGGGATTGTCAGTGTGCATCGGATTCAGGAATCTGGGAGCATGAATGGGCTTTATCTGTAAAGCCAATCACTGAGAGGTTATTATGGGCATGTGATCGGTAGGGATAACAGCAGGACGTTCATCAGCATAAAATATGGCAACGGGGTTTGGAACACAGAATACTGCGGGATCGGAAGTGAGCAAGAGACACTGTCGTGAGAGAGTGCTTAATCGTTATGTTGGACCATACTGAAGAAGAAGAAATCTTCAGACAGATACGTTTTAAAGTGCTTGTTTGCCCTGACGTAGGACTTTTGAAGTGAGCAAGTCTGAAACATGTTATCGTGTTGGGAGCATATTTAAATTGAAAGTTTATTCATCTGACCCAGAGATTTACAACTGCCAGAAAGTTATAAAGTGCATATAGTTATTAGGGCTTGTTGTCAGTGAATCGGCAGTTCAGCTTTTTAACAACATGGTCCTTTTTGTCACAAAAGTCCCAGCATTCATACCCTCAACAACCCTGCAGGTTAAGAATGCTTATCTGAAGTCTAATCCTGAGGCTAGATATATGGTCGTCACTCTGGAGCAGTCCCTAAGCATGGAGCCCCATATAAGCAATATCACAAAGGCCGTCTATCATAAAATACGTTCCCTCTGTCATCTCTGACCCTTACTGGAGCCTACTGATTTCTGTACTGTCTTCCAAGCCCTTATCACTCTGCTTTTCGACTACACAAATATCATCCTACATGGGCTTCCTGGATATTCGCTCCATCCTTTACAATTAGCATTGAATACTGCTGCACGAACCATCCACGGAGCTTCCAAGCATGAACATGTATCTCCTCTCCTAATCCATCTACACTGGCTCCCAATAAGCAGTCGACTTAAATACAAAGCTCTCCTGATAACATTTAAAATCCTCCATCACCTTTCCGCATCCTCGCTGGAAGATCTCCTACACTGGACTCCGGACAACAGAGAAAAATGAACAAATATGATAAACACTCTCACCATCCTATCCATATCTAGAAAAAGCTCCCAATTTGCAATGAACAGAGCCTTCTCCCTCTTTGCCCCTCTACTATGGAACTCCCTACCTGCTCCTATTCGTCTCATTTCAGATTTTGCTTTTGACCATGTAATTTACCTTGCCCATCAATTCAATATCATACTCAAGATTCTGTTAGACTGTATGTAAATATGTTAAATGTTTTATATCTTGTTGACATGTTCAATGGAAAATGTTCAATATAATATGTTCAATGTAAATTGTTGTTATTTTGTAAACCGTGCTGATCATACATAGTGCAGTATAAAACCAAATAAATAATAAATAATGATGCAATGGGAGCACAGTTGGTGGAATAAAATTTAGAAAAAAGGGATATGATGACTCCACACTTGGTAGCTGTTGAAGGTATGGGGGAGGGGAGCTTGAGATAGGTCTGAAAAATAAACATTTTAAACTGAATTTCAGGGGCTCAATTGCTGATATGGTTATTGAGTTTGCTGACAACCTTAAACAGTGATTTGAGTTACTGCTATTGGTCTAAAACTCTACAGTACAGCAGATGTTTTTCCACATTTTGGTGATTTAGTTATTTATTTAACAGGGTTTTTTATACTGCGTTATCATTTTAGTCAAAGCAGGTTACATTGTAACTTCAACTTGGCAATCTACATTAAACAGGGACATTGATAACTTGGATTTTTCTGAGGCAATAGAGGGTTAAGTGACTGCCCAAGGCCACAAGGAGTGCTATTGGGAATCAAACCTTGGCCTCTTGGTTCCCAAGCCAATGCTCTAATCACTAGGCTAATCCTCCACTCACAAATTACTTTATACTTACTTTTAATGGAGCAAGCATTAAACATATTAATTTAGGCTCAAAAGTATTACGTTGCTCCCTCCCCTTACCACCCCAGTCAGAACCAGTTCTTCTACAAGTGGCACTCCTTTACCATGTCTGCTGCTGTGATAGCTGCTGGTTGGGAATAAACCATGCACTGTTTCCATAGCAACAGGGCTTATATATGGGACATCTGTCAGGGTCAGTCATCCCCATGGAAACAGTTCCTCTATGGCGCATCAGTGGTATCAGTCCTTGCATGTTTCAGCCTGCAAAATGGAAATTTTTTTCAGTAAAGCCTCCCAGGGTTGGACCTCAGCCATGTCTTAGGGCTTCTCCTGCTTGGTAAATAGCACAAGTCAGTTTCTCTCACTGCAACCCCAGCATGCATCTCCTGAAACTTAGCACACAAAAGAAAGAAATACAAAACATAGATCTAAATTTTTTCCATATAACATTTCTGGACTTTTTCATGATTCTGTTGGCTAAGCAGTATTGTTAGGTTGCTTCACTTCAGGACACCCTCGGTCATGCACTTGCATGACAGTCACTCCATTCGGCCCACTGCTAACCACAAGCTACCAATCACTGCACTGTATCACCAGATGCAAACATGGAATCACAGACTGTAGTTGCAGCAAGACCTCAACAATGCACAGATAATATCACATCTCCACTTGCCACTCCTGAGTCTCAGAGCAGCAGGCCAGCAGCCTGGCACACATTGATGAAAAATTCAGGAAGGCATGAAAATTCAAATTATAATTTTAGTATGGTGGTTGAGCAGGGGACCTAGGGGTGAAGCCAGAGAGAAGGTGGATTTGAAGGTGGAGTCTCCAGGAGTGACCACGTGACGCCTCTGCTGATACAGTTGCATTGGCTACCCATCCAGGCTAGAATTGTTTTCAAGACCTTGTTACTCACTTTCAAAACTGTTAACAATCTCTCCTCTGCATCCTTAACTGCCCTCATCCTTACCACATCCCCAAATAGAGCAAGAAGATCCATGTCTATAAATTCTCTAAAAATCCCGAAAGCACTAACAGATTGCACTAAATCGACAGCCAATAGGGCCTTTAGTCTCAGTGCGCCAAGATGCTGGAATGCATTACCCCCTGGTATCCGGGCTATTAAGAGCCTATCACAGTTTAGGAAAGCCCTCAAATGCCACCTTTTCAACAAGTACCTCATAGAGCCCAACGACATCCCCTAGAGCCCAAAGAAACCAAGCGATACCATTCGCCAGGCAAATATATGGTATCTCAACAACACACCAAGATTGATACTCTAACCCATAGTGGTGCATATGTTTCTATGAAACCCCGTTCATATGATTCCATGTAGTAAGTTTTGTAAATAGTTTACCCCTGTTATCCAAGTTTTTTGTGCCCTGTTATCTGTAAACTCATACGTGTTCACTGTACTGAGCTTTTTTTGTTCCATGTAAACCGTGCTGATGTTGAATAGTGCGGTATATAAGAGATTATAAATAAATAAATAAATAACCCTGTCCTGCCTAGTGGATCATATGCTTATAGGGTTGCCAACTGGCTCTAGATGCGCCCGGCAGGCTTGATCCACTCCTGGGTTTACCCCATTGCATGCAGGGACATGCAGTCTTGCTTTTCTTATGGAGTGCAATGGAAAAATCGGAACTACATGTCCCTGCATGCAGTGGGGTAAGCCTAGGACTGGATCAAATGTGTCGGGCGCATCTGGAGCCAGTTGGCAACCCTATATGGTTAATAGGGTTTGGTGATGGTGTAGAATGGGGGGGGGGGGCTGGTTAGTATAGTGAGCTATGAGGCATATACTTGATCGGGAGTGGGGACATTGGGTGATGTGATATGAAGGGGAGGGCAGTTATTCATGCTGGCTTTGAACCTGCATTTTGCAGAGGACAGCCAATGACTATTAGGCAAAACAGAACTGTTCAGTTTTTGAGTGCTTCTTGTCTCCTTCTCATTAACAGGTTGATGCAGAAAACTGGTGCTAGACGTGTGCTGAATCAACTTTTACATGCCCCAATGCATACTGTTTAATGCCTGATTCAGCAAAGATAGGGTATGCAAATGAAGGCTATGGCATGCATGCAAATGAGCTATGCATTAAACTGGGAGAACAAGTCAAACACATGAACACAAGAAGTCAGCACTAGTTTGGTATGCTCTCTCAGAGAAACAGGCCACCATGTAGCTAATTTGCATTATCAGCCCCGATAGTATTTTGATGGCATCAAAATACAGTCGGGGGCCAGTGCCCTGACAAAAAAAGAATTCCTGGTGGCCCAGCGCTCCTGATCCTACCCCCCAACAGTATTTTGATGGCATCGGGGATGATCGCGGCATTGGTAAAAGCCCCCGATGCCATCAAAAGCCCTGATGCCATCAAAATACTGTTGGAGGCCTGTGCCCCGACATAAAGTGACTACCTGGTGGTCTAGTGGCCCTTATATCCCCCCCCCAAATTAAAATCAAATAACCTGGTGGTCTAGCAGCCATTGAACCCCCCCCCCCAACCCAAAATTGAAATCAAATAACCTGGTGATCTAGTGTCCCCTGAAACCCCTTCCCCCACCCAAATTAAAATAAAGCCTGGTGGTCTAGTGGCCCCTGAAACCCCATCCCCATCCCAAATTAAAATCAAATAACCTAGTGGTCTAGCAGCCCCTGAAATCCCCACCCCCACCCCAAATTAAAATCAAATAACCGGGTGGTCTAGCGGCCTCTGAAACCCCCAACCCACCCCAAATTAAAATCAAATATCCTGGTGGGCTAGCGGCTCTTGAACCCCCTCACCCCAAATTAAAATCAAATAACCTTGGGGTTTCAGGTGCCGCTAGACCACCAGGTTATTTGACCTTAATTTGGGGTGGGGGTTTCAGGGGCTGCTAGACAAACAGCTTATTTGATTTTAATTGGAGTGGGGGTGAGAGGTACAAGGGCCACTAGACCACCAGGTAGTCACTTTCTATCGGGGCAGCGGCCCCCAACTGTATTTTGATGGCATCAGGGGCTTTTCCCAATGCCAAGATCATCCCCGATGCCATCATTATACTGTCGGGGGCACGTGTTAGAGGTTTAAGTCACCTCAGCCCCTGCACTAAAAATATTGGTGCTTTGGCTCATTGCAAAATCCTCTACGTCTGTCTCTGCATCGGGTATAGCTATGATTGCATGTCAGACTATTATGTACAGCTCATTTTCCTACATTTAAATACTCATGGCGTTAATTAGGTGCTAGTTTTTCTGTTGGTGTTTATGTGCGCGTCCATCTGTTTTCTGCATTTAAAATGTGCTTAAACATGGCATTATTGGTGCTTAAGGCCGTGCTGGCTTTCTGCATCAGCCTGTAAATGTGCACCTTTACCTTTGTATCAGTTGTTCATGCTGTTCTCTCAGTATTATGCTGCCCATTAAAGCCTTTGTTTTTTGTTGGGACGGAAGGGAGACAAAGTTAAAAAAGCAAGAATCTATGCAGTAGTCCACTTGCCTGATACTGCAGTCTGTTCAGCTTCTTATAGTGCTATGCTTCCCACCAAAGCCCCTCATTTAAGTCTAAGCTTTATTAGATTCTACTTAAATGCTTGTGCTAATATTACTTTTTTGTTTTACCATCAAAGATGTTTCCTAAGCATAAAGTTATAATAGCATCATTAAATTTCACTTCAAAAACCAAGAGAAAATGAGAAAAACATCTGATAGTACAGTAAGCATGATTAGGATTTATTTTAAACAGAAAGTCAGAGCAGTCCCACACTACAGATGAGTCATCAAGCAGTGATCTGTGATAGTAATTTGAGTGACAGTGATGATAATGAGAAAGAAGATAATGAATGTCCAAACATATCACTGACAGGACCCAAGCTACCATCAACAGACAGTCTCAGACTAGATGTGCCAGGCCTGAGTGACATTTCTCAGTCTCAGAAATAAAATATGAAGAAAATATTCTAAGTTCTGGCCACAAAGACTGCATCATGGCCTGGGAGAACTTCTGACATACAAGAACATCAAACACAGGCTCAGTCTTGGTTCAAATAGTCATGCTCATAAAAAACTCATTAAAGAAAATAACAATTTCTGCAAGAATTGCAATGTAATGCCTAACAGCAATACAAAAAAATGGCTCAACACAGACATTTGGATGGCGACACTAGTGATAACAGATGAATGCTCTCAAAGAGTGAAATCTAATTACAAAACACAGTTATGTTTAAAATCATGTTTATTGAACTAGAACAACTACACACATAGCCGCCCCCAATCCATGGGGACTTTAACACAGAACCAAGAGTCGCAGCAAGGTTACAGAACATGGTCATATTGTTTGTACATACCCCCCCCCCCCCCTTCCCTCCCCAGCAGGAGCATGCTGAAAATCCTATAACATGTGGAGAGTTGGGATCCTGTCCTCGCACACAATACCATCACTCACATGCACCCATAACCCCCAGGATAGACCGCCCCCGGCCCTGCCACGATCAACCTCCCCCAGTATGATCTAAGTGGAACTCCGAACAACCCTCTACCATATGCCAGACACCAGAGGAGGAAGTGGACACAGAGGGGTATGGAAACGCACTAACATTCAAATAAACATACAAGTCAAAGTCATACTGTGGCCCCTAGAGGGAAGAGGCTGTATGTATGGTCCCTAAATGACCATAAACCTCACATGCTTGGGGCCAGAGCCCGAAGACGCTATACTGTGACTTAAGCTTGTGCAACATAAGCTTGTGCAAGTGGTTGCACCAGGCCCAAAAGTCCAGGGTTCCAAATCCAGTCATGTCTTCAATATACACTGCAGTCCCAGGAGGCAGGTCCTACACACAAATAGCTAAACTCCTCGTCCCTTCACCCGGAGGCAAACTGAGTCACTAAGCACAATCCCCACAGCATTAAAGTGCAAAGATTGCCCAAGCACAGATTCAAGGTAGTTTTGCAGCCAACGCCAAAAAGTCTACATGGTCAGGCAAAGCCAAAACATATGGGCCAAAATTCCACATCCATTCTGGCATTTTGGGCAGGTGTCCAAGGTCACCAAACTCGCTGCCCATGCCCCAAAGGGGGCAATAAAAGCTCACAAGATGATTTTGTAAAGAGGTTCGCGCAGAACCACATCTGTGGTCAGTTGCGGCACCCACTTAACCGCACATGCAATGTCCTCTCCCAGTCATCCAGTGCTCAGTTTTTCATTCAAATGTCCGGTTACCATGTCATGCTGCTGCAAGGTCTTCAAAGCTGTCAGCACTTTCTGCATCATCGAAAGAGACAGATGATCCCGACTGTCCACCTCAAACAAGGTGTCTAACTTGTCCACAAATTCGGGACACAAATCAGGTCGGTGTAGTAAGAGTATATAGTGTGGAACCTATCAAAACGCATAAAAGCCCCCCTGACGACAACTGGAACTCCCTCCCTAATGCCCTGAAATCTTTAAAGTGATCCTCCACAGTCAAAAATTGCGACAAGTGGTCAAGGTCCTGTTTCCCCCAGAGCTTGAACACCTTAGAAGTATTGCCCACCGGGAAATCAGGATTCCTGCCAAGGGGCAAGAGGCCAGACTGCCGAAAACTATGCCTAAACAAACCGCACAGGGACCGCCAGGCCACTTGGAGCAACTGCACCAAGAGACTAGTCTGCAATGTGCGGGGAAGAAAATTCTGAGGGACATGTAGTATGTAACATGGGTGGTACGATCCTAGAGGTTCACATTCCAATTGTAAGAGAGTACAGGATGACTTCTCGGACCTGCCACTGAGACATTTAAAATTATAACTCTCCACATCCAGAACACCAAAGCGCCCTGAGCCCCCCCTCCCCCTTCAAATGAGCAAATGATAGCTGTGTTTGCCAGCCCGCCAGAGAAACTTACTGAGTTGCCATTGCTACACCATTACGTTCCGCTTAAACAAATGCAAAGGCAATACCTGGAGCCCATAAAGCGTAGTTACTCACCTGTAACAGGTGTTCTCCAGGGAACAGCAGGAATCAGTCCTCACATATGGGTGACATCGGCGCCGATGGAACCCTCGTGCGGAGCAATTCCCCAGCTTTCAAAGAAAGCCTTTGGGATTGCATCGTGCATGCGCGGTCCCTTTCCCGCCCAAGGGTGCCATCTTGCTCAGTCAGATGACATAGCTAAAAAGACGGCAAACTGAGACAAAATTAATCAAAGGACTGCAACTCCAGGGGAGGAGGGAGGGTCGTGAGGACTGATTCCTGCTGTCCCTGGAGAACACCTGTTACATGTGAGTAACTATGCTTTCTCCAGGAACAAGCAGGAAGTCAGTCCTCACATATAGGACTCCCTAGTTTTAGGCTACCGAGAACCCATAGCTGAAAAATGGCTCCCTCTAGAAGAGCCGCAGCAACAGTGATAGGATTTTTCTCAGAGAACACAACCCCCACGGTAGCCTGACACCAAAGGGTCGGCGGGTAGGAGTTGCCTAAACCTTGAATAGGTTACGGAGTACCGCCTGACCGAAAACACTGTCCCACTGGGACTCTCTCTCCAGGCAGTAGTGGGCTGCAAAAGTCTGGCTTGAAGACCAAGTTGCGGCCTGGCAGATGTCTACCAACGGAACAGAGCAGTGATTAGCCACTGATGCGGCTTTAGCCCTGATAGAGTGGGCTGTGATTTGGCCCTGCAGCTGGAGGTCAGCTGCCCTGTACGCCCAGGCGATGCAGTCTGCCACCCAGGTGGATAACGTGCACTTGGAGACAGGTAGACCCAGTTTACTAGGGTCATAAGAGACGAAGAGCTGGGAAGCTCTCCGATGTCCCCGCGTATGCTCCAGGTAGAAGGCGAGTGCCCTCTTACAGTCCAGAGTATGCAGAACCGCTTCTGCCCTGCTGGTATGTGGCCTGGGGAAGAAGGTTGGAAGAACCACCTCTTGGTTGAGGTGAAACAAGGAAATCACTTTTGGAAGGAACTTCGGGTGAGTATGTAGGACCACCCTGTTTTTATAAAACCGTGTGTACGGCCTATCTGATACTAAAGCCTGCAGCTCGCTCACCCATTGAGCAGATGTGAGTGCCACCAGAAAAAGTGCTTTCCAGGAAAGGAACCGTAGCTGACAGGTGGCCATTGGTTCAAAAGGTGGGCAAGTAAGCCGCTGCAAGACCACATTTAAGTCCCACTCCGTAGCCGGTGGGCGAATTAGAGGCTTCAAGAGGAGGAGGCCTCTGAGGAATCGGGATACCAAAGGGTGAGCTGAAAGAGGTTGCCCATCCACTGGAGAGTGGTGAGCTGATAGCGTATTCAGGTGGACCCTGACAGAGTTAGACTTGAGGCCTAACTCCGAGAGGTGGAGCAAGTACTGCAATACCTGAGGTACTTGACAAGTGAACGGGTCCTCTTTATTCTGGGTACACCACCCTTCAAACCTACGCCATTTGAACGCGTAGGATTTCCTAGTGGATTGCCTCCGAGAGGCCAGAAACACCTCCTCAACCTCTTTGGGAAGGTGTAGAGGAGCAAGTACTACCCTCTCAGCAGCCAGGCCATTAAGTTGAAGGATCTGAGATTGGGGTGTAGTAAGGACCCCTGTTCTTGGGTCAAGAGGTCGGGCTGCACCCCCAGAGGGAGTGGAGTTTCGACCGCCAGTTGAAGGAGAAGAGGGAACCAAGGTTGCCTGGGCCACCTGGGTGCTACCAGGATGACCGAGGCCTTGTCCCGAAGAATCTTGAACAGAGTGTGTGCCACCAGGGTGTGGGTGGGAACGCATAGAGTAGGCCCTGAGCCCACGAGATCAGGAAAGCATCCGCTGCCACACTCAGCGGATGCGGCTGCCTCGAGTAGAACCGGGACAACTGATGGTTTTGTGGGCTGGCAAAGAGATCCATGGATGGGAGACCCCAACAGTTGAAGATCAGCTGGGCTACATCCCGGTTCAGTTGCCACTTGTGAGGCTGAAGAATCCTGCTCAACTTGTCGGCCAGGAGGTTCTCCTGACCGGGCAGATAAACTGCCCTTAGGGACATGTGATGTGCCACTTCAAAAGAGCAGAGATCCAGGGTTTCCTGGCATAGGATGCGAAATACTGTGCCCCCCTGTTTGTTGATATAGAACATCACTACCTGATTGTCTGTCTGTATCAGCACCGACTGATGTTCCAGAAGATGACAGAAGGCTTGAAGAGCTAGGCGGATGACTCAGAGCTCTAGAAGATTGATCTGAAGTGCGGCCTCTTGCGAGGACCACAGACCCTGAGTGCATGAACCCTGGCAATGGGCACCCCAGCCCAGCAAGGAGGCATCTGTCGTCAGCACTCTGGTGTGAGAGGGAGGTTGGAATGGTACTCTCTGAAGCAAGTTGGGAGGGTGAAGCCACCATTGCAAGGCTGTCACCAGTAGCTTGGAAATCGCTACTCTGTCTCTGAGGCGGCCAGTGGCTTGTGTACACTGGTCTCTGAGGCTCCATTGAGCTGTGCGCATGTGGAATCGAGCATATGGAGTCTCATGCACCGTGGAGGCCATGTGGCCCAGGAGGCGGAGGAAGACCCTTGCAGAGACTTGAAGTTTGTGCTGGACCTGCTGCACCAAGTCCAGCAACCACCTCGCCCTGTCCAGCAGTAGGTAGTCCCGTGCCTGAAGTGTGTCCAGTCTTGCCCCATGAACTCCAAGTTCTGAGTGGGGAGTAAAGTGGACTTTTCGTGATTTATAACAAACCCTAGGTGCTGGAGCAGGGTGACTGTGCGAGCAGTGGCCTGCTGTGCCTCCTGTGCCAATTGGCCCCTGATGAGCCAGTCATCCAGGTATGGAAAGACGAAGACTCCCTGGCTTCTGAGGAAGGCCGCCACCACTGCTAGGCATTTGGTAAATACTCTGGGAGCGGAAGCTAGGCCAAAGGGAAGCACTTTGTACTGGAAGTGGTTTCCTCCGACCACAAACCTGAGGTATTGTCTGTGGTCTGGGTGTATGAGGATGTAAGCATCCTTTAAATCTAAGGAGCATAGCCAGTCTCCCTGGTGGAGGTAAGGTAGTAGGATCCCAAGGGAAAACATCTTGAACTTTTCCCTCACCAGGAACTTGTTTAGATTTTGCAAGTCCAGGATGGGGTGAAGGCCTCCTTTTCTTTTTGGTATGAGGAAATACCTGGAGTAGAAGCCTTGCCCCTGCAGGTGGTGGGGCACCGGTTCCACCGCCTGATCCTTTAGCAGACCTGCCAACTCCTGCAGGAGGAGGTTCCTGTGAAGAGGGGGCCTGAGAGGCTCTCCTGGGAAAAAGGAGGTGGGCACCTGGTGGAAGTGAAGTAAGTAGCCCTGCTGGACTACTTGCCGAACCCAGGCTTCGGTAGTAATGGCTGGCCACCTGTGAGCGTACAGGGCCAGCCTTCCTCCTGTGCAGGGCCAAACCACTGGTGGGAGATGAGCTATGCACTGGGAGTCAAAACCCCCCTCCAGGCTGGTTAGGAGCTGGAGCTGGAGGCTTGGGGGTCTTTGGCTTACATGGGCCATGCCCCTGTCCCCTGGCCTGCTGCCCCTGCTGGGGAGCTGGGGTGGCCTGGTAAGTGGGGTAGTTTCTGTAAGCCACACCCTTCCTCGGGAAAAAAGGGCTTTTTCCCCGAGGCCTTCTGCTTGTGAGAAGGTGCAGATGTCTTCTTCGACAACTTTGTCCGGGTCAAGTACTTGGACTCGAGTTCTGCAGCTTTCTCAGTCATGGGTTTGCCAAAGCGGTTGTCTCCTCGGCACGGGACATCGACCAACTTGTCCTGAACCCATGGCTCTAGGTCCAACGACATGCACCGATGCCGGCCGCGGCTACTCCGGCCGAAGCCTCAAAGCCGTCGTAAGCTGCTCGAGACATGAACTTCGAGCACTCTCTGATCCCTGTGGAGAAGGCCTTGAAGCGCTGCAAGGGTTCCTTGGACAGGCCAGCCGAGAACCCGGCAATCTCCTTTGCCAGGTCTCGCAAGTACATGCCCATGTACAGCTGGTAAGTTTGGACACGGCATGACAGTATCGAGCCCTGGTAGCACTTTCTGCCGAGGGTGTCCAGGTTCCGGGCCTCCCGGCCGGAAGGCACCAAGGAGTGTGTTTTTTGGCTTTTCAGCCGGTGCATGGCCGATTCCACAACCATGGAGTTGTGCGGCAGCTGTGCTTTCTGGAACCCAGGACTCTTGCGGACTCGATAGATGGAATCGACCCGCTTGCTGAGCTCCAGCTTCGAGGCCAGGGACTCCCACATGCGGAGCATCAGCCGTTCCAACATCGGAGGCACTGGTACAGTAAGGGCCTCCTTCGGGGGAGAGTCATACTGGAGGGCATCGAGCTTTTCGGCTCGAGGCTCTTCCTCGGCGTCCACAGGAAATGCCAAAGCCTTGGCCATGTCCCTGACGAAGTCCGAGAACTGAGTGTCCTCCAGGGGGGACCTAGTCCGAGGCTCCGAACCCGGCGAGTCCGATGGGATACACCAGGTCCGGAAGGTGTCTGGGGAGTCTTCCTCCTCTGTCTCCCACGCCAAGTCCTCCAAGGAGGACTCGATGGGCTCCAGCCTTGAGGGCTTCAGGCCCAACAGCCCCGACGCTGAGGGCACCGGCATTGACGGCCTCGGTCCTGAACGGGAGGTCGACGGGGACCTTGGCCAAGGATCGACTTGAGACCTGATTGACTCGAGGATCGGCTCGGCCTCCGGCGCCGACTTAGACATCGACGTCGCAGTGGACGGGGCAGATGGCCTGGCGAGACCGGCCATCAGTGCCCGCTACTGCTCCATGAAGGCAGCCATGCTGCTCTCCAGGGCCGCCAACCTGAGACTGAGCTCAGAAGACTCTGCAGCTCCCGGCTCGGGCCCCGACATTGTTGGACCCGACGCTGGCTCTCCCGGGGGAGAATCCATGAGGAAAACAGAAGTTACCTTGTCCGATGCCTCCGGCTCTCTGCGAGGTTGTTTAGCCGGCCGCTCCGACTCTGAGGACCCGGGGCGGTGGTCCGGGCTCTGTGGCCTGGAACCCGAGAGCCCAAGCCAATCAGAGGCGTCCAGCGACGCCATCCTCACGAGTTTCTTTTTCCTCTTGTGTTCCCTGGAGGGAAACCCCCGCTCAGAGGACCCACAACGGTGCTCGGGCTCCGATTCCCAAGATGTCAAAGCCTCTGACGAGGTCCGGGCCCGGCCGGAGGCGGACTCGGAAAATATCCTGTCATGCTGCTGCTGCCTGCTCCTCAAAGCCTAAGAAGACATCTTACCACACAGCCCACAGACCACCGGGTCATGGTCGGGGCCGAGGCAACGGAGACAGCAGTCGTGTGTGTCGGTGAGAGACATCAACTTCTTACACCGATCACATTTCTTAAACCCGCTGGCAGCCATTGGGGGAAAAAGGGCCCCTGCGAGGTCAAACAACCGGGCTGCCAGTGAAAACTAAAAAGAGCGCGGACACTAGTCACAAAGGACAAAAACGAAAAATAGGACCGGACTCGATACCGGTGTACCGAGCCGAGGGCGGGAAGGGGAACCGGTGTCGAACAGGGAAGCTGAAAAATCTAATCAACTTTTCTACTTTTTCCACAGTGGAAACAGGACCATGTCCGTTGGGCTCCGCGTAAAAAAGAAGACTGAGCAAGATAGCACCCTTGGGTGGGAAGGGGACCGCGCATGCGCGATGCAATCCCAAAGGCTTTCTTTGAAAGCTGGGGAATTGCTCCGCACGAGGGCTCCATCGGCGCCGACGTCACCCATATGTGAGGACTAACTTCCTGCTTGTTCCTGGAGAAAGCCAGTGTAGAAATAAAGTTATTTTGTATAATGTCGCTTGACCCAATAAAGAGTGGTAGGGATTCCCAACGATGCAGTTGTTCCTATTTGCGCTTTAGTACGGGGGAAACGTTCAACCAATACAGATGGTCAAGATCCTCTGGGCATTGCCCCCCAGATATTTGAAGGAGTCAGATGTCCACTTCAGGGGAAAGGGGCCAAACCACCGGTTAGGCAGGCTAAGATCAAGGGGCAGAGCCTTGGACTTCTTGATATTCAGCTTCAATCCCAAACAATCTCTGAACCGTTGGAATTCAGCAAGCAGGTGCTCCAGGGAGTCCTGCGGACTGCCAATATGCACTAGAATGTCATCCGCAGAGGCAGCTATTTTAAAAGTGGCCCTCCCGACCTCCACACACGTGATCCACGAGTCATTTTGCACTGCCCATAGGAACGATTCTAAGAACAATAAAAACAGAAGGGGAGACATGTTATCCAAGTTGTTTTCTCCTGTTCTATGTGAAGCCAAACAGTTTGTTATGGTCATTTTGTTGTATGTAAACCGCGCTGACAATAGTGCGGTATATAAGAAATTGTAATAAATAAATAAATAAATAACCTTGCCTCATGCCCCTCCCCAAGGCAAAGTCATCCAAACCTGGCTGTTGACCACCACCATCGCCCACAGAGAAGTGTATAGCAGGTGAATAACCCTAAAGAAAAAGCTATCAAACCCCAACCACTCCAAGACACCAAACAAAAAGGCCCAATCCACTAAGTCAAAAGCCTCTTTGGCATCAAAACTCACTAATAGAGTGTCCTGATGGAGGGCCCTACTTGCCTCTATCGAGGCCACAACGCAACATAGCTTCAACATTGGATGCCTATCTTTGACAAAACCCACCTGCCCCTCTTGGATCAACTCTGGCATGATCAGGGCCAGTAGATTCGCCAAACGTTTTGGCAATAATTTATTATCACAGTTCAGCAGAGAGATCGGGCAGTAAGAAGATGTTAATAAAGGGTCCCGCCTCAGCTTGGGAAGAAAAATAACATGGGCTAAGTTGGTGTGAAAAGGGAGGGACTAGGTCCGGATGAGCTCTTTAAAGAGCAGCTACAATGGGCCCTGTAGGAGATACCATAATCGATATCACTTGTTCTCAAACCCATCTGGGAATGGACACGTATAGACCTTGGATTGCAAGCTAACTCTCTCAATTTTGGACTTGGTAATGGGGCTATTCAAGGCGTCCATCTGTTCAGACATCAGAAATGGTAGGGTTACCTCTCGTAGATACTCAAGGTTTCCCAGACGGGGTTCCCCGGCTGAGTACAAAGTCATATAAAGCTGGCAAAAGAGCACAAGAATCCAACGTTCATCAGAAATCACCTGCCCATCCCCTCACAATGTTGCCAACCCTCTCAGACCATGCCACTGCTTAATCAGGGATAAGAGTAAACACCCAGCTTTATTGCCATGTTGATAGAGCTTAAACTGGTAATACATCATAGATTTGCCTAATGATGAATCAAAGTGTTCAACTCAATCTGGGAAACAATAAGTTCCTCCCGTAATACCACCAAGTATTGTCTCCCAAAGGCCTGCCATGCCTCCCAAATCAAATGAGTGAGATGCAAGATCTGCGCATCCATACGTTTACAGTGACTGATCTCATAGCTCAGAATTTCTCCCTTCATGACCACCTTTGCCATCTCCCAAAAGAATGGCAGGTTATCCATGTGACAAGCCTTATTCAGAGCATATGAATTTCACTTCTGCAGGAAGCACAAGAACACAGGGTTCTGGTAAAGATGTACTGGGAAATGCCACCGGGTGTTGCGCCAATCCCCCCCCCCCCCTCCTGACAGTCCATATCGAGCCACACCAGGCCATGGTCTGAAATGGCAATAGTACTGATTCCCTCCCCCCCCCCCCCCCCGCACCTGAGATAGAGAGCCCGAGGATAGCAAAAAAATAATCAATCAGTGACAGTGACCCATGAATCCGGGAGATGTGTGTAAAGTCTATGTCTTGGGGGGTGCAGCATGCACCAGACATCCATCAGGTCCAAGACCTCACACATGTGGTACACCCCCCCGGCTAGACTATGTAAAGCGCTGCCCCCCAGGTGGCACCCTAGCCATGGCTGGATCCAGAATGCAGTTAAAGTCTCCACCAAGAAGCAGAGACTGTGGAGGGTATTTGCATAGGTTTTTGAAAAAAGCAGCATCAGGAGTATTAGGGTCATAGATGTTGCAGAATACAAGAGATTTCTCTCCCATAATCAAACAGCAACCCTGAGGGTCAGCCATCTGAGTCTCTACCACAGAACCAGACCTTTATGTATCAGTAAGGTGACATTGGCCTTCCTGAAACCTATGGAAGCTCCATAGGTTTGGCCCACCCACCAATGCTGTAATTTATCATGTTCCTTCTCATCCATGTGGGTCTCCTGCAGCATGACAACATTAGTTTTAAGATCTCAGAGCATCTTCAAAATCTTACACCGTTTTATAGACAAACCCATACCACAAACATTCCAAAACACATACCTTAAGGTGGGGTCACCCATTCCCTGCAAAAAGGGATAGGAATTCCAAAACAACAGTACTTTGATAACCATGTGGGGTCCCCCCCAGCCTAGAGACCTCGCAAACATCACTCATACCACACACTAGCCTCCCCATCACCCCAATCCAAGCATGCTTCCTGCCAACCTTCCCAAATCCCTTCCCAACCCCCTCCCTCCACTTCACCCCACCCTGACCCCCATATCCCCCTACCTTTCAGAACCTCCACACACCACAGGTCACTCTACCCGAACAAGAGTCGCACCCCCATAGACACAAACTTCACACATACCCTCCTTCCACACACTATATACTACATCCTTACAAACCCCATTGGAGAAATGCCCCCATTAAACAGCCCCCTCACTCATAAAACATAATACTAATAATATCCTCCCCACCCCCCTGACTCCCTTCTTTGAAACAGTCCAGGATAAATAACATTAACAGGCCACAGCTGGGTCTTGCTATAATGGGCAACAGCAACAACAATATCCGTGATGTTGCCCCAATAGCACCCGTATGGGCACACCTTCACCAAGATATAAAGCATCCAGAAGATGTCCATTCCAATGTTCAGTGGAGCATCCCACTGCACAACAGCACAAATCCAGGGCCATCAGGTCCCCCAGCACCAACTCAGGTCCCCAGACAAACTCATGCAAAACCAGAATATCAAAGCGCCCAGGCCCAATCGAATCAAGAAGTCATCACAGAGTTATAACCTCAGGACACAGAGCCCAGGCCGTCCATGAACTGCTGCACTGCTGCCACTATAGTATAAAATTCCATGTTTGTTTACCTCCACCCGCAAGCAGGTCGGGTACAGCAGAGAAAATTTCATCTGCCACTTGTACAGGTGGATATGGATGCAAACTCCTTATGCAGCTGGGCCAACCGGCCTGAATAATCTTGAAAAAGAAACCCATACCACAAACATTCCAAAACACATACCTTAAGGTGGGATCACCCATTCCCTGCAAAAAGGGATAGGAATTCCAAAACAACAGTACTTTGATAACCATGCGGGGTCCCCCCAGCCTAGAGACCTCGCAAACATCACTCATACCACACACCAGCCTCCCCATCACCCCAATCCAAGCATGCTTCCTGCCAACCTTCCCACCCATCCCATCCACCAACACCCACCTTCCAACCCCCTCCCTCTACCCCACCCCACTCTGGCCCCCATATCCCCCTACCTTTCAGAACCTCCACACACCACAGGTTACTCTACCCGAACAAGAGTCACACACCCCCCCCACAGACACAAACTTCACACATACCCTCCTTCCACACACTATATACTACATCCTTACAAACCCCATTGGAGAAATGCCCCCATTAAACAGCCCCCTCACTCATAAAACATAAACACTAATAATATCCTCCCCACCCCCCTGACTCCCTTCTTTGAAACAGTCCAGGATAAACAACATTAACAGGCCACAGCTGGGTCTTGCTATAATGGGCAATAGCAACAACAATATCCGCAATGTTACCCCAATAGCACCCGTATAGGCACACCTTCACCAAGATACAAAGCATCCAGAAGGCATCCATTCCAATGTTCAGTGGAGCGTCCCACTATACAACAGTACAAATCCAGGGCCATCAGGTCCCCCAGCACCAACTCAGGTCCCCAGGCAAACTCATGCAAAACCAAAATACCAAAGCACCCAGGCCCAATCGAATCAAGAAATCAAAGAGTTATAACCTCAGGACACAGAGCCCAGGCCATCCATGAACTGCTGCACTGCTGCCACTATAGTATAAAATTCCATCTGTTTGTTTACCTCCACCCACAAGTAGGTCGGGTACAGCAGAGAAAATTTCATCTGCCACTTGTGTAGGTGGATATGGATGAAAACTCCTTATGCAGCTGGGCCAACCGGGCTGGATAATCTTGAAAAAGAAACACTGATGCCCCACTATAGGAAGTTTGAACCCAGTGGGCATCTCGAAACAGCTCTTCTTTGTGAAGAAAATTTAGAATGCACACCAGCACTGCTCATGGTTGACCTCAAGTCTCCCTGTGGGGGCCTTTACAGTGCACATGTTACAAGATGAGGCCGCTCCCCCAACTTAAGGTCAAGAGGAGCCAGGTCTCCAGCAAACCCTCAATTCCGCAACTGTCAGGATTCTGGTAGGCTTACTATGTGTATGTTATTGCACTTAGATCGATTCTCATATTTGTTTCATTTATCTTTGTAGGCAATCATGCTTTTCTGCAGGCATGTCACCTCTGCTCATAGGGCCCTAGCCTCCTCTTCCACTCACTCGATGCTCCACCTCAGACAGGCATCACCCAAACACTTCCAGGGAGCCGGCAACCTAGTCCACTTTGGAGGCAATGGACTGAAATTCGCTCTCTAGAGCTGCAACTACAGCTCCTGCGACTTTGGACACTGGGCCATCACCAGACTTCACTGGTGAGCATGGTGCTGGAAGCGCATCGGCCAATTTGGTCTCACCTGGGTGGCTCTTGTCTTTGCCTTTCTTAAGACTTTTAGACTCCCAAAAGAGCCAGGGTACCACACAACCTTTCCTGCCACCTCAGTAGATTGTCCCACGGCTGGTGAGATGCATAGTGAAGGGGTACACAATCAAAAAGCAAGTGTGGGGTCTGCGACACTCAGAGCCCAGCAGGCTTACATCCACTCAGGCTCACCGCAGCACGTGACCCCAGCAAATCACAGTTATAGAACTTAGTTTAAAATAGGCAGCTTGCTTTGGAATGGCAAGTACAGTCAATCTTCCATTCAAAATGAATTGGTGCATATTATGAGTAGATTGTTGATGGAGTTTGTTTTTCAAGAAGTTAATCAAATTGATTTTGTTGTTTTAATTGCTAATGAAACAAAGGATATAAGTAAGCAAGAACAGATTTCAGATATCTGTTATCAATACAAAGACAACCTTTATGAAAAATGTCAAGATTTTCAACTAAATGCTTCTCTAGATGTAACTTTATTGTTGAGCTATACAACAAATATTTTAACTTGCAGTAGCATTAGTATATAGAAATGCATTGCACAAACCAATGGATGGTGCCAATATTATGAGTGATGTTCTGAACAAGAAACACCAAACCCCCCAATATTAACAGGATACTATAAAGACCCACCACATAAATAACCTGTGAAATAACCAGATAGTGATTTTTATTTATTTCATTTTATTTCGCACCTGCTTATCACAACATTGCTAAGTGGTTTACATAGCCAATGCAAATTTAAAACTGAGAATATCAGACCAACAAAAAGAACAAATGGAACATTAAGCTAATTTAATCAACTGCAGCTCGAAGGAGGTGAGTTTTTGTATCTTTCCGAAAGGCCAAATAATCCTGAATCCATAAATAGTGGAGGGGAAGGCATTCCGCAATTTAGGCTCTACCACCAAAAAGATCCTGAAACATGTAGCCTCATTCCAAACATCAGAGACTGAAGGATCAACCAAAAGGCCCTAGGAAACCAACCTCAAAGCCTGGGTTGGAGCACAGGAGGTTGAGAGAACAAAACACTGAAGAAACTAACAAGTGCAATGATTTAAACACATAACATAATGTCACCTGAGAGTTAAAATAAAATAAATTTTGCCTGGCTAGGCTGGGGAAGTGCTGTCCAGGGCTATCTGTGGCAGCTAGAAATGTTTCTTTCCCCTCCAGGGAGGTTTTTCAGCCTCCAGAGCTGAGTGTTTATGTGGGAGAAGTGCAGGGATCTCTGCAGGAATCTCTTGAGTAAACAGCCTTTCTGGAGGGAAACTGCAGAGGCAGAATACAGGGGAATTGAAACTGAAAGCTGCAGTAGGGCTTGTTCATGGAAAAGTTGAGATGTCTGGAAGATTTTTGAGTGAAGAGAGTGCTGAAAGAGGTGTTTCTGAAGGGTGCTGAGTAAAGAAAAGGGTTGAACTGGTGATTGGTGATTGTGGAAGTGTGGTTTAATTCTCTGGAAACTGAATTTGGTTACCATTTGAAACTTTGGGTGAGTGGCTCTGAGAGAAATACTGACTGACTGGTTGAGAGTCCTACTGAGTAAAGAATATTTCTTAAAGGAAATTAAATTCTCCTTGAAATCCTGTCTAAGGTCTGGAGAAGCTATTATACTCAGAGCTGGAACTGTAATTCTGAATCTGACTTTAAGCTCTTGAGAAGGGATTAAAGGATTGATTTTATAAGAAATATCTACTTTGACTAGAGGAAAAACCTCTGAATTTCCAGAAGAGGGCAATTTCTGAGTGCGGAAGTGACCTACAAGTACTCTGAGAAAAGAAGGGGAAATTCATACTTAAGCTGTGACTGAACTGTTTGTATGCAATTGAAGCAGAACACAGAGCTTAAACATTCTGTTGGATTCTGTGCTTAATTGAGACTGACCCATAATGGGCTTAAGAAGATAGTCTCACTCCTGGATTGAAAAAATAAAGCAGTCCCTAGCTGGCTCAGTTAAGGGAAGTGTGTTTGGGAGATTGCTGCCTGGGTTTCAGTCCAGAGTGTAGAGGTGTGGAGTGGATGTATTCAAAGAAACAAAGGAAGACAGGGTATATCAATTATCTTTTTATTTAATTAGTTAGGGAAAGTATTATAGTTGTTGAAAAAAAACATAATATTCTTTCTTAAAGAGAAAGACATTTTGCCCAACTTATAGGATAGACAAGATTTTCTCTTGTTGATTTGTTAAAGGTAGGGAGTAGGATCCAGCACAGAAGAGGACATCTGAAGAACCTGGGAAGATTTGCAATCCAGTAGCAGAAGGATCCGGAGTCCTGGGCCCCTTCACAAGAAAGAGAACTAGAAGAGGTATGGTGCACCCTACAAAGAGACAAACAGGTAAAATATATTTGACCTCAAATAAAACAGACACTGGGAAAAACCCCATATTCCAAAAAGGAAACTTACCTGTTAGAAGGGGAAAGGTGTGAAGGATTTGAAAAGGAAAATAAGAATTCCTTAGCAGGAACTGGCCTGGAAATCTTTATGTAAAAGTTTCACGAGCAGATCTAAAGAATAACTGGACGTGCCTGTTACTTGATGTGACTGAATACACTTACTTGAGTTTTTGTTATGTAAGCAAAATGTTACTGTGAGTTAAAAAGAATATTTTGGATGGTTACACTGTTGAAATATTTAATAAAATGCATAAAAATCCTATTCCTGAAAGTAGATGTCATCTGTGTAGTCCATTATTACAACCTAATACCTAGCTGCAATTAATAACCTGTTATATAACCTTGATAGTGGCTTATCCACTTTAATTTATTTTCCTCTTGCTCTCTAATTGCCTCATAGTAAAGGGAGAGTAAAACGAGGTTAGTGAAATCTGTCAGTTTCCACCTGAAGAAACTGCCAGACTCCGACCACTTGGTCATCTAACTACATTTAAACATCACTGGTACTGTTGCAAGTGAGTCTGACGGTAAGCTCTTTGAGGTAAGGGGGTGGGGGGGGGGGCTACAATAAACACTTAGGGCCCGATTCCATCCCAGACATCCTGGCCCTCTGTGCACCCGGTCAGAACCGGACGCATAGAGGGAGTCGCGATTCTGATCCCGTGGGGCACGTCTAGCCACACGGGATCAGAATCGTGAACAGGCCTGTACATGCAGGACAGGACTCCGATTTCGCCAGCCTGCACATACAGGTCTTCCCCAGCTAACTCAGTTGTGGATTAGGCATATACAGGCAACTCAACATTTCCATATTATATAGAAACATAGAAACATGATGACAGAAAAAGACCACATGGCCTATCTAGTCTGTCCTTCCATATCAACAACTACAACACTCCACTTTTTACCTTTAGAGATCCTCTGTGTTGGTCCCATGCTTTTTTGAATTCAGTTACTGTCCTCATCTCTACCACCTCCACTGGGAGACTATTCCATGGATCCACTACTCTTTCTGTAAAGAAATATTTCCGCATATCACTCCTGAATCTATCTCCCTTCACCCTCATCCCATGTCCCCTGTAGCAGAACTTGCTTTCAATTGAAAGAGGCTCTCTCCCTGAACATTTATGCCATGGAGGTATTTAAACATCTCAATCATATCACCTCTATCCCGCCTTTCCTCTAAGGTGTACATATTAAGATCCTTAAGTCTGTCCTCATATGCTTTATAATGAAGCCCACTAATCATTTTAGTAGCCACCCTCTGCACCGACTCCATCCTGTTCACATCCTTTTGAAGGTGCGTTCTCCAGAATTGCACACTATACTCCAAATGAGGTCGCACCAAAAACTTATACAGAGGCATTATCACCTCCTTTTTTCTGCTAGCCATTCCTCTCCGTATGCACCCAAGCATCCTTCTAGCTTTTGCCGTTGCCTTTTCTACCTGTTTAGCTACTTTAAGATCATCAGACACAACCACGCCTAGGTCCCGCTCTTCTTTAGTGGACAAAAGTACTTCACCTCCTATACTGTATTGCTCCCTTGGATTGCTGCAGCCCAAATGCATGACCTTGCATTTTTTAACATTAAATCCTAGCTGCCAAATTCTAGACCATTCTTCAAGCTTAGCTAGATCCCTCCTCATATTATCTACACCTTCCTGGGTGTCTACTCAATTGCAGATGTTGGTATCATCTGCAAAGAGGCAAACCTTACCCGACAGCCCTTCCGCTATATCACTAACAAAGATTTTAAAAAGAATCGGACCAAGGACAGATCCCTGGGGCACACCACTGGTAACATCCTTCTCCTCAGAGTGAGCTCCATTTACTTGCACTCTGTCGCCTCCCACCCAACCAATTTCTAACCCAAGCAGTAACTTTAGGGTCCATCCCTAGGGTGCTCAGTTTGTTTATAAGTCGCCTGTGAGGAACAGTGTCAAAGGCTTTACTGAAATCTAAATACACCACATCTAGAGCTCTCCCTCGGTCCAACTCCCTGGTCACCCAGTCAAAGAAATCAATCAGATTTGTCTGACAAGACCTGCCTCTGGTGAATCCATGCTGCCTCGGATCCTGTAATCCGCTGGACTCCAGAAACCTCACTATTTTCTCTTTCAGCAGCGTTTCCAATAATTTACTCACCACCGAAGTTAAACTAACCGGCCTGTAGTTTTCAACCACATCTTTACTTCCGCTTTTGTGTAAAGGCACCACATGAGCCTCTCTCCAGTTCTTTGGCACCACTCCCGACTCCAACGAGGCATTGAAAAGGTCAGTCAGTGGAGTTGCTAGAACGTCCCCAAGTTCCCTCAGTATTCTAGGGTGTATCCCATCCAGTCCCATCGCTTTGTCTACTTTAAGTTGAGCTAGTTTCTCACGAACACAGTCTTCTGAAAATTGTTCAAGATGTCCCTCGCTTCTGTTCCTATTTGTGGGTGTTTTCTGAGGTCCTGCTCCTGGTTCTTCATCTGTGAACACAGAACAAAAATATTTGTTAAGCAATTCCGCTTTATCCTTATCAGCTTCTACATATTCCCCCCCCTGCACCCTTGAGTCTGACAATACCACTTTTGCCCTTCCTTTTCTCACTAATATATCTGAAAAATGTCTTATCCCCCCATTTTATTGCATTGGCTATTTCCTCCTCCTTTTGAATCTTTGCTTTCTTTACTACTTTGCTAGCTTCTCTAAGTTTTTCCAAATACAGATGCCTGTCTTCCTCTCTCTGTGATCTCCTGTATTTCATGAAGGCCTCCCTCTTTTTCTTCACCTTTTCAGCTACTTCCTTAGAAAACCATAGCGATCTCCTTTTCCTTTTGCCTTTATTTACCATTTTAACAAAAAGGTTGGTTGCCCTTAAAATATCCCCTTTCAGTTTTGCCCACTGTTTTTCTACATCCCCCAGCTGTTCCCATCCCATTAACGACTCCCTGAGGTATTGGCTCATCTTCGCAAAGTTAGTCTTCCTAAACATTAACCACCAATGCTTCCGCCTTCGTTTCCACCTCTCCCCTGTCAGCATCCCCACCTTCATTACATCAATGCCCCAATACATCAATACCTTAACATAACTTTTCTCCCACTTCGCCTCCATCTCCTTGATATTTATTTTATTTATTTATTTGAACAACTTTTATATACCGCTGCTTCCAAGGATCAGTCCATGACTTCCTCTCCCTTCCCTTCTCCCTCTCCTCCCAAAAACGTTGCCCGTCTTAAAACACTCAACACAGTTCTTCCCCCAAGTATACACCACCACCCAAGTTTCAAATTCCAAATTCACAGTTAACAGTGTCCAAACAGATGCATTCTAAAACCATATCAAACTCCCATTACTTTATACACATAACTAAAAAATTTATAACCAATGTGACTCTTAATGTTCTCACAGTCACAGTCCTTTTTACTCCCCTTCTGATGCTTCCTCCCCATCCTCCTGAAGTGGTAATTCCCTCCAAGCTTTTCCTGTATGCGCCCCAAATTTTCTTGAATTGCCCCTCCCGTCCTTTAAATCGGTATGATATTTGATCAAATCTCAGGGCCTCCTCCACTTTGCTCCTCCAGTCCTCCATCGTAAGGCCGGTGACTGACTTCCACTTCTGTGCGACCACTACTATGGCTGCTAACAGCATCTTTTGTACTAACATGACTCGTTTTGTGTCTCTCCCTGGCCCTGCCAATAACACCTCCACTGGGTTGTCAGTCAACGGCCCTCCCACTATCCTCCCCATCTCCCATCTAACTTGTTCCCAGTAGGCTTTAATCACCAGACACCCCCACCACATGTGAAAGAACGTGCCTCCTTTCCCACACCCATGCCAGCAAAGGGGGGGTCTCCCTCCATTTTGCCTTATTCTGACTCATCAGGGTGCTGTAATCTCTGTGCATTATTTGAAATTGTGTCTGTCTCCATGAGGTGACCCAGGTGTATTTATCTATCCCTCTATGGATGTTTCTCCATATGTCTTCCCCCGAGCTCCTGCCCTATCCATCTCTCCTATCCCTTCTTGTGAGCCCCTCCTTCCCCTCAGCCTCTTTCCTACAGAGTTTATATAATTTTGCTAACAGGCCCTTTGCGTTCCCATCTTTAAATAATAACTACTCTAATTGCGTGCTGGTCCTGGTTAAGTTTTTCGGAACCTCTGGGATCAGGACATAGTATCGGAGCTGGAAGTACTGGAAAAATGGGATCCACCTTCCAATCCGGCCCTCCACCTCCGTCATGCTCATCATTCCTCCTCTCCCTAGCAAATCACGGAAACGAGTTATTCCCGCTACCATCAAATCCTGCCACAACACACTAAACTCCCCCGCTGAGAATGGATGTATATCCGTTAACTTCGTCCATTCGCTGAGCACACTCGGCATCACCCCTCTTTTCTTTTCCCCCCTAACCACTATCCTCATTGCCTTTAAAAGCAGTTTTGACATAAATACCAAAGTGTCATCCGCATATAGCAAAATCTTATGCTCCACCCCTCCCACCTTTATCGGGCATATCTGTTTGTTTTCCCTAATCTTCTCTGCCAAAGCCTCTATAACTATCGCAAACAGCATCGGGGACAGCAGGCACCCTTGTCGCGTCCCTCTGTACAGTTGGAACTCCTCTGAGTGCTGCCCATTTACCAGAACCCATGCTTTCGTGGCTATGTAAAGAGCCTGTATCCCCCTCTTGAACCCCTCACCCACATTCCAGCAATCCAGCATTGCGAACAAAAACTTCCACTCCACCCTGTCAAATGCCTTTTTGACGTCTAGCGCCACACAGAGAGCCTTTTCCTTCCTTTCTGTCACTACATGAAGTAAGTTTATTGCTTGGCGTACATTATCATATATCACCCTTCCTTTGGCAAACCCTGACTGGTCTGGGTGTACTAGCTGGGCAGAACCTGCTCCAGTCTAAGAGCAAGCACCTTGGCGAATATTTTCGCATCACAATTTATTAGTGCTGTCGGTCGATAGCTGCCACAGTGCTCCTGGGGTTTTCCCTCCTTCGGGAGGACAATAATATTAGCCTGAGCAAAAGAGTCTGGTAGCCATTTCCCATGGAAAGCCCCTGAAAAGATCCTCGCCAGCAGGGGAGCCACCTCCCCTGCTACCGCTTGATAGTATTCCACAGGGAACCCATCCTCTCCCGCCGCCTTCCCCTTCGGAAGGGATTTTATTATCCTTAGTACCTCCTCTGGCTGCACCGCCCTCCGCCTTTTCCTCTACCGTTTAGGAAAGCTTATCCTCTCCAAATATTGGGCCATTTGGTCTGTGGAACACCCCCTTCCGTGTTGTATAACTGCTCATAGAATCGCCTAAACTCCTCATAGATGTCCGCGTTCGCATACACTCGCTTCTCTCCTGGTTGGTGTATTTCTGCCACCAACCAATCCTCCCTCCATTCCTTAAGCTGCCATGCCAGTAATTTCCCCGCCTTGTTCCCACTTTCCATATAGGACCTCTTGGTAGCCCTTAACAGCCTTTCAACCCGCTCTGTATCTAACACATTAAGCTGAGTCCTTGCATTGCACAGTTGACGATACACCCTTTACCCTCCTGTCACACTGTGTTTAGCCTGAAGATCCTGTATCAGGCTTATCAGTCAGCTTTGCTCTGACTTTCTCCCTTTTCTTTTTCGCTCCCAGTTGTATTAAGATCCCCCTCATATAAGCTTTCCTGGCATCACAAATGGTGGGATTACCCACATCCCCCCGTGTCATTATTTGAGAGGTATTCTTTCCATGCGCCCCGAATCTGCTTTTGGATCTCCTCTTTAAACAAAAGTTACGTATTGGCTCTCAACCCATTGTATCTACCTCCTCCCCCACTTCTTGAAGGGATCCATTGACAGGTCACCATACTATGATCAGAAATAGTAAGCGGGTGGAATTTACACTTGCTCACTGCTCCTGTCTGATCCCTCAGCCCAAGAATATAATCTAACCAAGAGTACGCCCCCTGCCTTTGACGAAAAGTAGGTAAAACCCCACTGCCCACCATTTTCCGCCTTCCATATATCCAGCAGGTCCCACTCCCTCATACACCATCTGAGCTCTCTCCCTTCTTTTCCATGAGTCTTCATGGAGAAGTTCAATCTATCCTCCTTCCCCAACGTACAATTCATATATCCCCCTATTATCCAATCCCCCCTAGCCACTTTCGTAAACTCCCTTAACATTTGTCTGTAGAAGCTGCCTTTTGGCCCGTTGGGGGCATATACATTCAAAATTGCTACCTCTGCTTGATCCACTCGTCCCACTATCCACACGCCCCTTCCCTGAGTATTACTCCCCACCTCTCCCAGAATGAATGGGACCCTTTTATGGACCAGGATAGCAACCCCCAGTTTCTTGGAATTATATGCTGAGCAATACATCTGGGTGTACCCCAAACTTTTCAGTTTCTCATGTTTCGTGTCTCCTATAGGAGGGCGAAATCTGCTTTCGCTCGCATCAAGTTTGTCAGTATTCTCTTCCGTTTAATGGGGCTATGTACACCTCTAACATTCCAGGAGGCAATTATGTAACCCTCCACATCTCTTGTTGGGATTTCCTAGTTATCCTCATCTCCCTCCGTGCCGCACTGTTAACACTGAGCCACATTAATACATCAAAACAGCTTACAATAAATAACATCACATACATCATCTCCCTTTCCCGCCTCTCTTCCTCCCTCTTCCCCTCCTCTTCTTCCTCTGATATCCACTTTCTCTCCTTTTTTGCTTCCGCAGAGCTTAATACAGTCTTACCCCTGTCTCACACCCCTCCTCCCCCCTTCCAACCATCCATCCCCTATTATGCCTAATAATTAAACAGTCTTCCGTTTAGCTTCCCTTTGGGAGCCAACTACCTTCTCCTTCATAGTCTTTCCTTTTCTTCACTTCAGATCTGTGTGCCTCCCAGATCAGCCCTCCCCCTGATTGCTCAGTTAATGCATTTCTGAAGCTTAGTCTGATCTCTGTTCCACCACACTTCCCGCTCCAATAGCTGCTCCCCTTGCTCAGCCATCTCCGCTTGGACCACGTTGCCTCTTCCATTGTCTGTATCTGCCCCGTGGCTGCTTCCACGGTGCTCTCCTCCTCTTCTCATGCCATTTTCCATCAGTACAAGTCTGGCTGGATACCATATTGCCACCTGTATCCCTTTCTTTGCCAAGTTGTGGTGCATGTTACCAGGTCACATCTGAAAACACTGACACCCTCCATGATTTGAAAGAGACAAATCTCGTTCTTCTCAGACGAATAATAGGTTCCCTATTCTGGAACCATAGTAACTTAACAATGAAGGCCCATGGCCTCGCGTTGTTCTCCTGGCGGGGGTGAAGTCCACAGTGCGCCCTCTCAATCTCACAGGCCTCCACTGAAGGACAGTCCAGGAAACATTGTATCAATAAAGCTTTAACAAAAGTTATGGGGTCTCTGCCTTCCTCCCCTTCCGGCACTCCAAAGATCCGCACATTTGACCTTCTCTTCCGGTTTTCCATTTTTTCCATTTTAGCTTGAAGCCAGCCTAGTTGTTGTTGAAGGCATGCAACCTCCCTCCCCACCTTTGCTTGTGTATCTGTGGAGCTAATTCGGGCTTCAGCCTCCTCTAGTCGCACCCCCACTGCTGAGACCTTCTCCTCTATCTTCGCAAGGACCTTACAGACAATTTCTGTTTTGGAGTCCCTGATTTCTTTTAATATTGTAAGGAGGTCAATTTCATTGCTCCCCCCATTGTTGTCTTCAGTACTGGCCGTAGAAGACGCAGGGGAAGCCAGGCCTTGCACTACTCCCTCCGCGGGTTCCCGTGGCTTGCCCCTGGCTGCATATAACTCAGCGATAGTCTTAACTGTTTCAGCCTCACCATCTTCAGCATTTTATCTTCCCTGGAGAGGGTTTGCACTGTTCCTTAAACTTCTTAATTATCTTGGGGGGAGTCGGGAGATGGAGCTCACTTAGACACATCTGCCCTTTGCTGCGCTCATACCAGAAGTCCCATCTGGCCACTTTGAAACCCATGCATTAGTTCATTCACTGTACTCTACAGTACCTGTGTGATCTTTCCCCATACATATGTCTTCAGCAGCAAACATCTCAGCAGATTTTGAATTATAGGTACATGAGCCATACAGACTAGTGTTTCCTAACCGTAGCATACTGGTGTGCATTCAGATCTGATTAGATATACCATGGCAAAATCACCACTTCCTGATATTTGATTAGTACTCAGCTCCAGACCTGCACATGGGCACTACTCCAATATCCCACAGCACAAGAAACACCAGTGAAAGTTCTTAAATATGCAGGAGGTTCTTTCTGTCTGAGCATATGTAGTTGTGTAATAGCGAAGGGCCCGCAACGAATAAAACCAGGAGTCTATTCACTAGAATTCAAACCAGTTTAATGTGCACAGTCTCAGGCCAATGTCACATACAAAATGTCTGAGCCCTGAGCTCAGAAAAACGACAGTTTATATACTGTTCTTCTCCAGTCTAATACAGGCAAAACTCCTCATTGGTCTCGGTGGCCCCCCTCCTTCTCCCAATAGCCATCTCTGATCTGGCTTGTACCTGTTTTCTCCCAGTGCAGGCCTTTCTAGCTGTGGCTCAAATCTCTAGACATAATACTTCTGCTACAGTACATTTCGCTACTTTTGCAAGGTCAGTTAGCCAGCAGAGATAGTGGAAAGCACAGCTGTGAGTATCATAACAGTGGAAAAGTTTTACTTTGTTATCAAAAGCAGAGCAGAGCAAAGCATCTCTAACAGCTACTGGTATTTTCTGCCTGTCTGGTTCTGCTATAATATTCCAAAGTCAGTTATAATATTCTAAAGTAAGGGAGGGGGACTCAGGCCTAGCTGACAGGCCTCTGCTACAGGATGAACTAGGCCATCGCCTATCACATTCCCCCCTTTTGATTATTCACACCCGCAAGTGAGAAAGGGTGAGAATCAAATCACACATATATATATGAAAGTACTTTAAACTATGTAATCATCATGATTATAGTCTTTGATGATTAATGAGGTAGTTAATGGTTGATTGAGGTAGATAGATAGAGGATAGAGTCTGAAATGTAGATGTTCAGGAGCAAGCTGGCAAAATCTTTACGATGAGGGATCTCTCCTTCGCAGCGTGAGTCGCAACGGTGATGCAGGATTAGCGATTGAAGTCCAGGGCGACTCTCAGGTACTGCTGCTGGCTTCACTCGACTGTGATGGATCCAGGAGTCGATCTCAGCCACTTTAACTGCGGTTGGGGTTGATAGCAAAACGATATACGGTCCCTTCCAATGAGGCGCCAACGGTGTCTTCTTCCACTCCTTTACCCACACCGAGGCTCCAGGCTTGAAAGGATGCAATGGCTCTGTTAGATCGATAGGCAACTGGTCCTGCACCCAGGTATGAAGGCTCTGCAAAACAGAACTTAGAGCCAACAATTCTTGCCTAGTAATTACGGATCCAATTTGATTCATATCCCCTCTTATCCCCTGTACTATGGGCGGGGGCCTCCCATACAAAATCTCAAATGGGGATACCCCTAATGGCGTGGTGGGGGCTGAACGTATTCGGAGGAGGGCTATGGGAAGAGCTTGGGGCCACTTCAAGTGGGCTTCCTGACAAAGTTTGGATAGCTGAGATTTTAGGGTTCAGTTCATTCTCTCTACTTTCCCTGAACTCTGGGGCCTGTAGGCTGTGTGTAACTTCCATTGTATTTGCAGGGCATGGGCTAGCTGCTGAGTTACTTGTGATATAAAAGAGGGCCCATTGTCAGACCCCATGGTCAAAGGTATTCCGAATTGGGGATAATCTCATGGAGCAAGGCTTTAGTGACCTCTCTGGCCTTCTCAGTTCTGGTGGGAAAAGCTTCCACCCATCCAGAAAAGGTACAAACTAGGACTAGCAAGTAGCGATATCCATTTGCTCGTGGCATTTCTGCAAAGTCTATTTGGATATTTCCCATGGGGGTCACTCCTGACTGAACTCTTGGGGGAGGTACAGGACTTTGTCGGGCATTGTTCTTGGCACAGGTCACACATCTTCGGGCTACTGAGGTGGTCAAAGGTCCCAGCAGGGAGATATAGAAGTACGGTTTTAAAGCATTGGCCATCTTTGTTTTTCCATAGTGTGTGGCTTGATGAAAGGCTTGGACAAAGGCAGGGCCTAGGGCTTCAGGGATACGGTCATACCAGGGGTTGAGCTCTCTTCAGGCGGGGGCAACACTATCCATCCAGTTTCTGATAACTGTCCCCCCTCCTTTTGACAGTAATGGTCCTTCTCTACTTGGGTATATCTGGGTGTCCATACACTCAAAGGTACTGGAAATATGGCTGCTTGAATCGTTACATTTGGGGTAGTAATTTGTCCTGCAATGGCTGCTTCTCGGACTGAGGCATCAGTGAATCTATTTCCGCGGGATACATCTCCATCTCCAGTTCGGTGGCCTCGACAATGCATCACTGCTACATGTTTGGGGGCCCATACTGCTTCCAGCAAAGTCAATATTTCTGGACCATACTTGATAGACTTGCCTCCTGAGGTGATCAATCCACGTTCCTTGTACAGGGCCCCATGGGCATGCAGTGTTGTAAAGGCATATTTAGAATCCGTGTATACATTCAGGCTGATTCCTGTTCCAAGTTTGAGTGCTCGTGTTAGAGCTATCGATTCAGCCTTCTGTGCTGAGGTTCCTGGGGCCAGGGCTGATGATTCTACTACCATGTCTAGGGTCACCACTGCATACCCCGCACATCGCTGTCCTTCTGTTATGAGGCTACTTCCATCCACATAGAAAGTTTTGTCTGGGTGGCTCAAGGGAATATCAGTTAAGTCTGGGCGACTTGAATATACAGTGCCCATTACTTCTAGGCAATCATGGTCAGGAGGGCCTGGACCGGCTGGCAGCAGGGTAGCTGGGTTCAGAGTTTCAGGCAAGGTGGCCATCCTTTGGCCAGTTGTTTTGACAGATAGGCCACGGGTCGCTGCCAAGACCCAAGAGGCTGGGTTAAAACTCCCAATGCATTTCCACCTGACTCATGGACATATAGACGAAATGGCTTCTGCACATCCGGTAGTCCCAAGGCTGGGGATGACATTAATGCTGTTTTCAATGATTTGAATGCTTTATCTTGTTCTGGGCCCCATTCCAAGGGGGATCGTTCAGCTCCATGTGTGACTTGGTACAAGGGTTTTGCTATGAGTGCAAAATTCGGTATCCATATTCGGCAATAGCCTGCGGCTCCCAAGAAAGCTCGCACCTGTTTTCTGGTAGTGGGGGTTGGGATGCGGCATACTGCTTCCTTTCGCTCAAGTCCTAATTTCCGGGTTCCCTTTGACAAATGGAACCCTAGGTATTTCACTTCTGTCTGGCATAATTGCGCCTTGGCTCTTGAGACCTTGTATCCAGCTTCATTCAAAAGATGCAAAAGATCACTAGTAGCTTGTACACAATCAGTTTCATTGTTGGTGGCTATGAGCAAATCATCCACATATTGGAGTAGGATTCTCTTTCCCGGAGTTACAGGGTAACTTGACAGATCTTGACTGAGGGCTGCACTGAAGATGGTGGGTGAATTCTTGAATCCTTGTGGCAAGCGAGTCCAAGTGAGTTGTCCTCGTCTTCCTGTGGTAGGGTTTTCCCATTCAAATGCAAACAAAAGCTGACTGGCCTCTGCCAGGCGTATACAGAAAAAGGCATCTTTCAAGTCCAAAACAGTGAAATGAGTGACTTCTGCTGGAATCAGTCCCAGGAGGGTGTAAGGATTTGGTACTACTGGATGTATGGTTTCAACTGCACTGTTTACTTGACGTAGATCCTGCACTGGGCGGTAGTCACCTGTCCCGGGCTTTTTGATTGGGAGAAGGGGGGTGTTCCAGGGTGATTGGCATGCTAAGAAGTCCATACTGCAGTAATTTCTTCAGGTGGTGATGAATACCTTCAATTGCTGGTCGTGGGAGGGGATACTGACGCACATGCACTGGTTCTGCTCCTGGCTTAAGGGTAACAAGTACAGGAGCTATATTTTTCGCTAGGCCAGGTGGATTATTCTCTGCCCATACTCCAGGCGGGGCTGCAATGTTGAGAGGTGTACAGAGGCTTACTGCTTTGGATGCAGATGAATAGAACCGCCATTCTTCTTCTCGGGGGACAGCTAACACCATCAGGCCGGCAGGTTTTGAGTTTATAGTCATTTCCATTTTTCCCCTTTCAACAAAGGATATCTGTGCTTGAAGCTTTGCAAGCATGTCTCGGCCCAACAGGGGAACTGGGCATTCAGGCATGTACAAGAACTGGTGTGTTATCTTCTGTCCCCCTAGTTCACAGGCGCGGTTCTGCAGAAAGGGTCTCGTGGTTCTTGTTCCTGTAGCTTCCACGATTGTAACAGATCGAGAGGACACAGGGGCCACCGGCTTGGCTACTACTGAATGCTCGGCCCCTGTGTCTATCATAAAGTCCATATGCTGGTCTCCAATTTTTACATTGACCATAGGCTCCTGGAGACCTAAGAAGAACTTGGAGCCCGGTCTGGCCTAGTCCACATCATCCATGAAATCTGCTTCGGTGACTGCCATTCCCTGCATAGCAGTCTCATTTTGCTGGAACTGCTGAAACTGTGCGCGCTGCATCCCCCCTCGCTGTTGGAATTCCCCCCCCCCCGCTCTCCTGGTGCTCCCGCGTCCCCTCCAAGGGGTGGAGCTCATGTTCGGGCACGCATCCTTCCAATGTCCTTCCTCTTTACAATAAGCGCACTGATTTGCACCTAAGGGGGGCCGAGCGCTCCCTCGGCCCCTTCCCCATCCCCTGGCTCTTCTGTTAGGATATCCTCCTCTGCGTCCTTCAACTAGTGCTGCAGCGAGCAGATCCACTTTCTTCCTCATCCTTCTTTCACTTTCCCGTTTGCTTTCTTGATCACGATTCACATATACCTTTTGTGCGACTTCCATTAACTGTGTTGCGTTCATGCCCGCAAATCCTTCTAATTTTTGCAGTTTTCGTTTTATGTCTCCCTGGGACTGACTCACAAAAGCGGCATTCACCATGCGTAAATTCTCCTGAGCCGCTGGGTCATAGGGGGTGTAAAGTCTATAAGCTTCAGTTAATCGTTCATAGAAAGCATCTGGACTCTCATCTGGGCGCTGAAGAACATCTGCTACTTTCCCAATATTCATAGCTCTCTGGCCTCCTTTCTTTAGGCCCTGCAGTATCGCCTGGCGGAACCGGGTGAGGGCCTTTTCTCCTACATCACTATTTGGGTCCCATCCAGGGTCTTCATTCGGGAAATCTGCAGCTGCCGCCTGTCTGGGATCTAGGTTTCTCCCCACTTCAGGGTTCTCTTCCAACCATCGAGTGGTCGCTCGCACTATCCATGCCCGCTCTTCGGTAGTAAAGAGGGTAGCCAAAAGCTGGCGACAGTCAGTCCAGGTGGGCTGATGGGTTTGCATAATACTAGTCATTAACTCTGTTAAATCTTGGGGCTTTTCAGTATAGGAGGCATAATGCGTTTTCCAGTTTAATAAATCTGTTGTGGAGAAGGGCACATACACTAGACTGGTCGGTCCGACCACAACCTGACCGTTGTCTTGAGTGGGTAATCCCGGGACCTTCCGCAACGGCAGTTGGTGAGCTTCTCTCATTCTACTTCTGAAATCATAGCGCATTTCAGTGGGCTTTTGGGTGACGCCGCTACTGGTACCTGGACTAGTGGATGACCCTGGACTGGCATCTAACTCTCCACTAGTGGATTCTTCGGGGGATGATTGTTCCACCTCAGAGCGCTGCTCAGGACTAGGGCTCCGACTTCTTAGGGGACTGGTCCGCACTTCAGATTTTGAAGGCGGATGACCGGGTGGAGGCACCACGGCTGGAGGTACTCTCCCTTCCTCTGGCTCTACTCGGAGTATTGGCGGGTGTTCTCGGAGTACTGGCGGAGCTGATGGGACAGGAGTATACAGAAAGGCGGGTGGATACCTTGGGATCTCTGGAGACTCTTGGGCTACATAAATAGGGGGTTTTTCTTTCTTGGCAGGGACTCTCGTGGCAGTTGCTAACATAATTTTTCTCTGTCCCTCACAGCAACGCTTCATCCAAGAGGGATGTTTCTCACATATCCCTAACCATGAGTCTATATAGGAAAACTGCTCGGGACTATAGCTGCGCACTACCTTGTGCACACGGGACACAATTTGGATATCAAGAGTACCTTCTGGTGGCCACCCGGCGTCCAGCGCCGGCCACACCCTACTACACAATATTTCTAATCGGGTCGGTGTCATCTTCACCCCATAATCACCACTAAATCCTTTCTTAAAATTCGTGATCATACAGTTAAGCGGAGTTTGTACGGACTCCGCCCCTCCCATTATAACATATAACGTACAAGACAGCAAACAGAAAGGGTAGGTAGGATGGCTACGGGTAAGGGGTCTGCGCAGCCCACAAAACAATGAGGGGGACAAACACCAAACGCTTCCTCCTGTTCGCGACCTGAACGCGGTCGCCCGGTCAGGAACTGCGCTACTTAGGAGTCCGCTCTCGCCTGGCCTGTATTGCAAGACCTCTCAATCACACATCACACAACCAAACATGTTAGCATTTCCCAATTCCAAATTCCCGGGCTAACTGACTGAACCTAAATTTACCAAACCAAAAGGGTCGATGGCTTCGCCCCGCGCATACTCATGCAGGGGTACTAGGATCGCTCTGGAAGTTGATCAGACTTCCTTTACCTGTTACTGTACCAAATCAGTCTCGAGACTCTCCCAGAGCTAACTGACTAAGAATCAGAAACATCAATACTCACCGGATCCGGTAGCTAATGCGCTGCGCAACCAGTTCCACCTTGGGTTGAAACCTGGACTCCCCTGGGTTCGAGGTGTTGGCCAGCCGGACCAAGCAGGCCGCCGAGGCAGGGCGGAACCCTCCGATGCAAGGGACCGGTCGGCGCCTGGGATCCTCTCCACGTCGGTCGGCTGTGGGCCCAGCCGGACCAAACCTGGAGGCGGTAATACGTGGTAGTATTCACTTGCGCACTATTCGCGTATTACGCCATTCCCGGCCAATGCACCAAGAATATGTAATAGCGAAGGGCCCGCAATGAATAAAACCAGGAGTCTATTGACTAGAATTCAAACCAGTTTAATGTGCACAGTCTCAGGCCAATGTCACATACAAAATGTCTGAGCCCTCAGCTCAGAAAAACGACAGTTTATATACTGTTCTTCTCCAGTCTAATACAGGCAAAACTCCTCATTGGTCTCGGTGGCCCCCCTCCCTCTCCCAATAGCCATCTCTGATCTGGCTTGTACCTGTTTTCTCCCTGTGCAGGCCTTTCTAGCTGTGGCTCAAATCTCTAGACATAATACTTCTGCTAAAGTACATTTCGCTACTTTTGCAAGGTCAGTTAGCCAGCAGAGATAGTGGAAAGCACAGCTGTGAGTATCATAACAGTGGAAAAGTTTTACTTTGTTATCAAAAGCAGAGCAGAGCAAAGCATCTCTAACAGCTACTGGTATTTTCTGCCTGTCTGGTTCTGCTATAATATTCCAAAGTCAGTTATAATATTCTAAAGTAAGGGAGGGGGACTCAGGCCTAGCTGACAGGCCTCTGCTACAGGATGAACCAGGCCATCGCCTATCACAGTTGCACGTGTCTCTCTCCTTCCAAGATACAATACAAGCCCTAGATTATGAGAATTAACAGGCAGCATTTAAGGCATGGATAACAAGTTGAATTTAGTTTGTTAAAAAACTGGCTTAATCGCCTTCCTTAAATGA
Organism: Ichthyophis bannanicus; assembly: GCA_033557465.1. Lineage (NCBI taxonomy): Eukaryota > Metazoa > Chordata > Amphibia > Gymnophiona > Ichthyophiidae > Ichthyophis > Ichthyophis bannanicus. The sequence continues at coordinate 1,599,901,586 of CM066031.1, forward strand.
AAGGTTAGATATGATTGGAATATCAGAGACATGGTGGAAGGAGGACAACCAGTGGGACACTGATACCTGGGTACAAACTATATCGTAATGATAGAGCTGATCAAATTGGTGGAGGGGTTGCGCTCTATGTTAGAGAGGGCATTGACTCAGAAAGGATTAAAGTTTTGCAGGAAACAAAATCTGCTGTAGAATCTATATGGATTGAAATTCCATATAAAAGGGGGAAGGCGATGGCAGTGGGGGTATACTATCGAGCACCTGGCCAGAATGACCAAATGGATGATGAAATGCTCAAAGAAATCAAGGAAGCTAACAAACGTTACAGCGCAGTAATAATAATGGGTGATTTCAATTACCCCGGTATCGATTGGGTCAGTGTCACGTCAGGACATGCTAGGGAGATAAAGTTCCTAGATGAAATAAATGACTGTTTCTTGGAGCAGCTGGTTCATGAACCGACCAGAGGGGAAGCCATATTAGACCTAGTCCTTAGTGGAACACCAGATCTAGTGCAAGAGATAAGGGTGTTGGGGCCACTTGGCAATAGTGATCATAGCATGATCGCCTTTGATTTAATTAGTGGAGGAGGGATAGTAAGGAAATCCACAGTACTACCTTTTAACTTTCGAAAGGGAGACTATGATAAAATGAGGAAAACAGTTCAGAAAAAACTAAAAGGAGCTGTTGCGAAGGTTAAAGACGTACATCAAGCTTGGGTGTTGTTGAAAAATACTATCTTGGAAGCCCAGACCAGCTGTATTCCACGCTTTAAGAAAAGTGGAAGGAAGTCCAAAAAACTGCCAGCATGGTTTAAAGGTGAGGTCAGAGAGGCTGTTGGTTCCAAAAAAGCATCTTTCAGGAAATGGAAAAAAGAGCCAAACGACGAAACCTGGAAACAGCACAAGCACTGGCAAGTCAAATGCAAGGCATTGATAAGGCAGGCAAAGAGAGAATTTGAGAAGAAGCTTGCTGCGGAAGCAAAAACGCGAAATAAAGACCTTTTCAAGTACATTCGTAGCAAAAAACCTGTGAGAGAGTCAGTTGGTCCATTAGATGATAAAGGGGTTAAAGGAGCACTAAGAGGCGACAAGGCAATAGCGGAGAGACTGAATGAATTCTTTGCTTCGGTCTTTACTGAGGAAGATGTAGGGATGTTACCCATGACTGAAGTGGTATTTAAAGGTGCGGAAGAATTGAAGGAAATATCGATACATCAGGAAGATGTCTTACAACTATTAGATAAACTGAAGAGTAGCAAATCACCTGGGCCGGATGGTATACATCCAAGGGTGTTGAAAGAACTGAAATATGAGATTGCAGACCTGCTATCAGTAATCTGTGAACTATCATTAAAATCATCTCTAATACCGGAAGATTGGAGGATCGCCAATGTAACACCAATTTTTAAAAAGGGTTTCAGGGGTGATCCGGGAAACTACAGACCGGTGAGCCTGACGTCAGTAACGGGAAAAATGGTAGAAACGATCATAAAGAATAAAATTACTCAGCATGTAGATAGTCACAACCTAATGGGAGACAGCCAACATGGCTTTAGACAAGGAAGATCTTGTCTTACTAATCTGTTATGTTTTTTTGAAGGAGTGAATAAACAGGTGGACAAAGGTGAGTCGGTTGATATTGTGTATCTGGACTTTCAGAAAGCCTTTGACAAGGTCCCTCATCAGAGACTTTTGGCAAAAGTAAAGAGTCATGGGATAGGAGGCAGTGTACTACTGTGGATCAGGAACTGGTTAAAAGATAGAAAGCAGAGGGTAGGGCTAAATGGCCAATTTTCCCAATGGAGAAAGGTGAATAGTGGTGTACCCCAGGGATCTGTGCTGGGTCCGCTGCTTTTTGACATATTCATAAATGACCTGGAAAATGGAATAACGAGTGAGGTTATCAAATTTGCAGATGACACAAAACTATTTAAAGTTGTTAAAACCCAAGAGGATTGTGAAAAACTGCAAGAGGATCTTGATAAATTGGAAGACTGGGCATCAAAATGGCAGATGAAATTTAATGTGGACAAGTGCAAGGTTATGCACCTAGGGAAGAACAACCCAAACTATGGTTACACGATGCAAGGTTCCACATTAGGAACCACCACCCAGGAAAAAGATTTAGGCGTCATTGTGGATACCATGTTAAAACCCTCGGCCCAGTGTGCAGCGGCGGCCAAGAGAGCAAATAGAATGCTAGGTATGATAAGGAAAGGAATGGAAAATAAAACAAAAGATATTATAATGCCTCCATATCGTTCCATGGTGAGACCGCACCTTGAATATTGTGTGCAATTCTGGTCACCGTATCTTAAAAAGGATATAGCGATTTTAGAAAAGGTACAGAGAAGAGCCACCAAAATGGTAAAGGGGATGGAAGGATACTCCTATGAAGAAAGGCTAAAAAGGTTAAGGCTCTTTAACCTGGAAAAGAGACGGCTGAGGGGAGATATGATAGAAGACTATAAATTAATGAACGGAGTGGAACGGGTAAACGTAGATTGATTGTTTACCTTATCAGAATATAGAAAGACTAGGGGACATGCAATGAAGCTACAGGGTAAACTATTTAAGACTAATAAAAGAAAATATTTTTTCACTCAACGTGTAATCAAACTCTGGAATTTGTTACTGGAGGATGTAGTAAAGGCTGTTAGTGTAGCTGGGTTTAAAAAAGGTTTGGACAAGTTCCTGGAGGAAAGGTCCATAAACCATTATTAAGAAGTGACCGAAGATATCAATGCTTGACCCAGTACAAGCATTGTGGAACTTGTGTCTCTTGGGGAAACTGCTAGGTACATATGACCTAGATTGGCCACTGTTGGAAACAGAATACTGGGCTTGATGGACCTTGGTCTGACCCAGTATGGCATATCTTATGTTCTTATGTTCTTAATTGAGTAATAAGGCAGTGAAAAGGCTAAAATTATAAAAACAGACATGATCAAACATTAGCAATAAAAGCTAAGAGAACAAAAATAAGACATGATTTCCAACCAAGGCAAGCTGCTGTCTGCAGAACCATTCCATGTTCTTTCCCAGGCCAGAAAGGGCATAAGACCCAAATGTATTCCATGTTTCCTTTACCCTAAGCCTTGTTTTGGAACTTAAGAGCCTACCCTAAATACAACCTGAAAAACATTCCTTTCACAGCATACTCCGTGCTTCTGAGATGCAGAATAGAGGCAAAAGAACATCCTCATTAAAAGCATCAGTGACCTCATCACTTTTTCCATGGCTACATTTCTATGGAAATAGACAGATACAATGCACTACACTTTTTTTACATCACATCTGACAGAGGCAAAATGGTACATTTTCAATTACAGCAGCTTCTACATAGATAGAAAGTGACAGGCTAACATAACCATGCAGAAGATCCAGAGACCCAGGGTACTTCTGCTTTCAGAAGCTACTTGGAACTGCCCTCGTAAATAAGAACATAAGATATGCCATACTGGGTCAGACCAAGGTCCATAAAGCCCAGTATGAGAGGAGTTGAGCAGAAGTGGGGCTCATATGGCATTGGGGCTTCAGCTTAGATGGCATGTAGAGTGAGCTTATGATATCTGGCATGGAACTACCATTGTTAAGCTGATCTTTTGGAATGTTAAGAGCCTTCACAGTCCCATCAAGCGGAAACGAGTGCTAGAACAATTATGAAGGGAAAGAGCAGACATGGCTCTCCTACACGAGGGGTATTTAGCTGGACAGGATCACTTACGATTTAAATCCAAGTGCTTCCCACAGGCCTACGCTACTAACTTTACTTCCCATAGAAGAGGTGCATTGACCTTGGTTTCAAAATATTGCTCTTTTCAGATGCAGACCCAAATTGTCGACCCAGAGGGGAGATTTTTGATTCTGACTGGGATGCTAAATAGAACCCTGCTCATTATCATTAATGTCTACATCCCTCCCGTGCAGATAGGATCCCTCCCTAGCAGCAGTGATAGTGGCAACACAGTCTAATTGTCATGGGGAAGTCGTAATGGGGGGGGACTTCAACTGTATACTTCTGGTATTGTCACCAAGAAAAAAACAGCACACTGCCTCGTAGACAGAGGAAACAGTACAGAAAACGTAGGCAGGTATGAACCACTCATGATATCTAATTATTCCATATGTTTCTTTATTGATCCATAATTGATAAGGGAGGCCAATCTAGGTCATATGTACCTAGCAGTCTTCCCAAAAGACAAAGGTTCCTCAGTGCTTGTATTGGGTCAAGCAGTGATATCCTGGGTCCCTTTTAACAATGGTTTATGGACCTTTCCTCCACGAACTTGTCCAAACCTTTTTAAAACCCACAAACACTAACAGCCCTTACTACATCCTCCGGTAACAAATTCCAGAGTTTGATTACACGTTGAGTGAAAAAATATTTTCTCTTATTTGTCTTAAATAGGTTACCCTGTAGCTTCATTGCATGTCCCCTAGTATTTTTATATTCTGATGATGTAAACAATCGATCTACGTTTACCCGTCCCACTCCATTCATTAATTTATAGACCTCTATCATTTCTCCCCTCAGCCGTCTCTTTTCCAGGTTGAAGAGCCCTAACTTTTTTAGCCTCTCTTCATAGGAGTATTCTTCCATCCCCTTTACCATTTTGGTGGCTCTTCTCTGTACCTTTTCTAATAAAGCTATATCCTTTTTAAGATATGGTGACCAAAATTCCACACAATATTCAAGGTGCGGTCGCACCATGGAATGACAGAGGCATTATAATATCCTTTGTTTTATTTTCCATTCCTTTCCTTATGATACCTAGCATTCTATTTGCTTTTTTAGCTGCCGCTGCACACTGGGTGGAGGGTTTTAACATGTTATCCACGATGACGCCTAAATCTTTTTCCTGGTTGGTGGTTCCCAATGTGGAACCTTGCATCGTATAACCATAGTTTGGGTTGTTCTTTCCTAGGTGCATAACTTTTTACTTGTCCACATTAAATTTCATCTGCCATTTGGATACCCAGTCTTCCAATTTATCAAGATCCTCTTGCAATTTTACACAATCCTCTTGGGTTTTAACAACTTTAAACAGTTTTGTGTCATCTGCAAATTTGATAACCTCACTTGCTATTCCCTTTTCCAGGTCATTTATGAATATGTCATTAAGCAGCGGATCCAGCACAGATCCCTGTGGTACCACACTATTCACCTTTTTCCATTGGGAAAATTACCCATTTAGCCCTACCCTCTGCTTTCTATCTTTCAAACAGTTCCTGATCCACAATAGTACACGGCCTCCTCTCCCATGACTTTTTAGGGGTATGTTTACTAAACAGTCTTAACATCGCAGCGGTGACATTATCGCGCGATAACGTCACTTATCGCGCGATAACGCAGTGGTGGTGTTAAGGCACACTAACGCTGTGAAATCCGGGTCTGAAGGGTGGAGTAAAGCTTCCCAGAGGGCGGAGAGAAGAGGTCAATGGGCGGAGAGTGGGAGGGGAGAGGTTCCAGGCACACTAACGCTGTGAAATCCGGGTCTGAACACTAACGCCAGTGAAACCCTTGCGTTAAGGTACATTTGCAGGAAAGAGAAACCATTTGAGTCAGCAATGTACAGCAAAGGCAGGGGAACCCAGAAAAGTGATAGTTGTGATACATGTGCAGGGAACAAAGAGGCAAATAAACATATAAAAAGACCAGAACCACATCTAAAATCCCAATAACCAAACTGGCCAATAGTGATATTAATGATAAACATAAAGCAACACTACTGACAAAGCGTATAAATTAAGATATCATGTTTGGAAGGGTCTATGCTCTGTCCCCCTACAAAGTGAATGAGCCCACATTGAAATAGCGCTGATCAGGGTTTCTGTCATTTAGATTGGGCAGGTTTGTTATGGCATGCACATGTGCAGCAACAGCAGAGTGGGCACATAGGAAACGGCAACTGTACTGTAAATGGGATACAGGGGGCTGCAGGCGGCACATGCTGTGGTCCAGCTGGGGCACAGTGCGGGCTAGGCAGATGCCTAGGTGGCACATAGGAATGCTGAAACTGTAAAGCAGCAAGACAGCAACTGATGAGGGTCCAACATGGGCACGAGTGTGTGTCCCACAGTGTCACAGGGGAGATTATCCAGCAGATACCCCCAAGGGCACATAACATTGGCAGACGGTGCGGGGGGGAGGGGGGGAAGCATGCATGTCCATGTAGGCACCCCTACCCAAGAACCCAACACCATAGGCAACTGCCTACCGGCATACTGGATGGCATGGGACTGCGCACCACCAGCATCACCGGCATGGCAGCATGGTGGCGGAGGGGTGCTGTGGAGGAGGGGGCAGTGGCATATGCCCACAGCAGACCATGGCCTAGCCCTGTTTAGGTGGGTGCCTTGCAATGCAACAGCAGGGTCTGTCTGACGAACAGTCATGGTATCCCCAGGGAATGAACTGTCCCTGTGGCAACAGTGTGGTGCAGAACACACAGCCAGTGTGTTCAAGAGCTGAAGGTCAGAAGTTAAGTCCCAGCTGTGGCACCTGCCAACCCTTTCCCCATATTTTACCCAGTACTAAACCGTGGTAATAAAGATGGAACCTTTATTGTAGATAAAATAAGCATGGAGGAACAAACGGAGCAAGAGACGTAGGTTGGTAACAGACTGCTTTATTGATGATAGTCCCTACGCGTTTCGGCAAACCCCTTCCTCGGGGGACATACAGCTACCATAAAATGAACAAACAATGTTAAAACAAAATAATATAAAACAACGTATCTTAATAATACACATCATAAAAAATAATAAATAATAAATAATAAGGAGATGAAAATTAATAAATAATTAAATAATTAATAAGGGACATTCAGGGAAGTAAAAGAATAAGAAGGGCTGAGACAAGAGACATACAAATTTATCCAAACGTTGAGGACTGTGTGACCTGATTAAGAGTAGTTATCAGTGTACATATAAAAATGAGAATAATTAAAAATAACTAACAGTCATACATGCATACCCTAGATTATAGAAATAGTAGAGTGAAACAATTGTTACATTAGAACTACAGCAAGAGTGTTAACTGCATAAAGTAAAAGGTAGTCCAAGCAATAAGCTCATACATGTAAAACAAAACCTACCAGTGCTGTGTCAGGTGAAGTGTCTCATTAAGACAGTTTGGTCGGTCGGACTATTGTACAATAGCTAAAAATATAAATATATAAAAATATAAGAGAACAAACTAAAAAACTTAACACACAAAGTATATAATGCCACATGAAAACAATAAATAGTGATCAAATATTATAAAATAATGTACAAACAATGCAAATTTAAAAAATAATAAATATAATAATGAAATACATGAGTAATACAATACATGAATACTAATAAAAGGAAACCCATAATAGAAAAAAGGAATGCATATAAAAGAAATGGAGTGTAAGTAAAAATATATATATATGTAAAAAGAACGTGACATAATGCTAGCTATTAAAATTTTTTATTTTCAGAAGGATACTACGGTACTCAGACAGATAAAAGACCAATTGAAGATTTATGATTTATGCAGAGAACTATAAACAAAAACACGTGTAGAAGGAACTATTAATTGATAAAAAGGGGGGGAAAGGAAGTCATATAGTGGATAGGTGCAGAGAACCTTCAACAAAACTTGTACTGAGGAAGAAATTAAAAAATTGCAAAATTACTAAGGCAGATATAAATATCAGTGAACTAAAGGTGAGCACATAGATTGCATAACTCTGTGCAGGGATAAAGTGTGCTGGGAATAAGGTATACATATTTAATCTAAAAACCAGAAACAAGTGAATGTATATGAATATAAAATAAGGACAAACATGTGAAGAAAAATGGTGAGCAGAGCAGAACAACTGGGTAAACTCAAGGAGATTTGATGCGAAAATATGGACCAGCTAGACGTTAAAATAAAAAATTATTGCAAAGTACTGGAAAAGACAATTATACTGGTGTGAGATAAAATAAGCATGCCTGAAACGCCTATATATTTTACCCTACAGAGCACAGAAACCATAAACATGTGCAAACCCTAAAGCAGAGTTTCCCCAACTGCAGTCCTGGAGGGCCAAACACCATTCAGGTTTCATGCTGTCCCTAAAAAATATGCCTGTGTTGCATTAGTATGCGCCGCCCCATTGTATGCAAATGTATCTCATGCATATTCATTAAGGACAGCATGAAAACCTCAATAGTGTTTGGCCCACCAGGATCAGAGTTGGGAACCTCTTCCCTAGAGCAGCGGCCAACAGGGGCATAAACACCCACACCCACAGCCTCCACTATCCAAAGCCTCATGGAGAGTCAGGCTGTTGGGCCCTGCGTGCAGCAGCATCTCCCAATACTAGCACTTGCATACCTTAGCAATGCCGCCCTAAACTTGAGAATACGTTACACATATATCAAAAGGTTGCTATGATTAATGGCAGATATCAATTCCTAAGTTAAGCACAATTTGCTAATAGAGCTGCATCATAGCAACCTTTCTGATATCTGTGGAACATAAGATATGCCATACTGGGTCAGACCAAGGTCCATCAAGCCCAGTATTCTGTTTCCAACAGTGGCCAATCTAGGTCATATGTACTTAGCAGTTTCCCCAAAAGACACAGGTTCCACAATGCTTGTACTGGGTCAAGCATTGATATCCTGGGTCCCTTCTTAATAATGGTTTATGGACCTTTCCTCCAGGAACTTGTCCAAACCTTTTTTAAACCCATCTACACTAACAGCCTTTACTACATCCTCCAGTAACAAATTCCAGAGTTTGATTACATGTTGAGTGAAAAAATATTTTCTTTTATTAGTTTTAAATAGTTTCCCCTGTAGCTTCATTGCATGTCCCCTAGTCTTTCTATATTCTGATAACGTAAACAATCGATCTACGTTTACCCGTTCCACTCCGTTCATTAATTTATAGACTTCTATCATATCTCCCCTCAGCTGTCTCTTTTCCAGGTTAAAGAGCCCTAACCTTTTTAGCCTTTCTTCATAGAAGTATCCTTCCATCCCCTTTACCATTTTGGTGGCTCTTCTCTGAACCTTTTCTAAAATCGCTATATCCTTTTAAAGATAAGGCGACCAGAATTGCACACAATATTCAAGGTGTGGTCTCACCATGGAACGATATAGAGGCATTATAATATGTTTTGTTTTATTTTCCATTCCTTTCCTTATGATACTTAGCATTCTATTTGCTCTCTTGGCCGCTGCTGCACACTGGGTCGAGGGTTTTAACATGGCATCCACAATGACACCTAAATCTTTTTCCTGGGTGGTGGTTCCTAATGTGGAACCTTGCATCGTGAACCATAGTTTGGGTTGTTCTTCCCTAGGTGCATAACTTTGCACTTGTCCACATTAAATTTCATCTGCCATTTTGATGCCCAGTCTTCCAATTTATCAAGATCCTCTTGCAATTTCCCACAATCCTCTTGGGTTTTAACAACTTTAAATAGTTTTGTGTCATCTGCAAATTTGATAACCTCACTTGTTATTCCACTTTCCAGGTCATTTATGAATGTCAAAAAGCAGCGGACCCAGTACAGATCACCAGAATTGGCCATTTAGCCCTACCCTCTGCTTTCTATCTTTTAACCAGTTCCTGATCCACAATAGTACACTGCCTCCTATCCCATGACTCTTTAGTGGAGTGTGTTTCAGTTTTGGTTTCTGACAGTGTTTACCACCCCGGGGAGTGACCCCAACAGTATGGCATACCATAGCCATGCCTGCACTATGCCCAGGACTGGTGTGGTGGCCTCGGCTGCCAAAAGCCTCTATATTTGCACAATGCTGGCATAGGTGTGGGAGTGTGTGTCTGTCTATCCAGTGTGTTGTGGCTGCCTACACCTTACTCAGCCCACACTGATTGCAGTGTTTCCAGTGTTAGCCTGCCAATGTGCATAATGAGGAGTAAGATACTGTGGGTATGGCCCAGACAGGGTGGCCTGGGCAGGATGCATCTGCACAGGGCATAAGGCAATGGCTGGGACATTGTAGTGCCTGGCCACCACCTGCATAGACAGGGTGGCCACAGCATGTCCTGCTAGGAAGTCACTCTCACCCTGACTGAGCAGTGACCACGGCATGGCTAGGTTCCCCCATAATGCTACATAGTATTTCTCTCAAGTGATATTTGTTTTTTTATTCTGGGGCCTAATCACTGACTTATCTGCTTGGTGTGTGTGCTCACATCCCAGTTTTGGGTGCACACATCTCCTCCAGGAACATGCACTATGGACTAGCTAGAAGACTGTCTGCAGTTAGTATGTGTATGGCTGCAACACCTTGCAGGGTGCAACAGCTGGAGACTCACTGTGCTTGATGCTGGAGAATGTCAGATAGTGGTGGGCTCTACGACTTATGCAGTATATATATTATGTGGCGCCATGGTCCTTCCTAGGCAGCTGCCTAGTGGGGGCGACTGGTCATCACACTTGATTCTATGCTTCAACGTAGTAGCTGAGGCCCTTATAGTGTAGTTGTGGGCTTATTATTAAAGCAGTCCGAGTGGATGAGGCTGACACAGGAAAATTTGTTATAAATTTTTTTCATTTTTCTTTGCAGTGTCAAATTGGCAACTGGCCTTGATAAAGGTTCCCAAAACAGCAAACAGAAAGAAGGATAATTTCTCCAACAAAAACTTTTCAAAAGAGACATTCAACTGCTCTAGCAAAGCAGTTTCTTCACTCTTTGCTTTCTAACTTAAATTCTTCTTCACTTAAGCAAAACACTTTAAACTCGGTTGCATGCACAGTCCAGCAATCTTCTCAGCTTCTCCCAGCTGCTACAAACCAGCGTGTGATTATGTGCTGCCTCTTAGCTTAGAAACTAACAGCATTTTAACACAGCTCCAGCATTAGTAAAAATGGCTGCTTTTAAAGCATGAGGTTTTCTACCTTTTTGTCTGCCCTTCACAATGGCATTCTTTGGCACCAGCACTTCTTATACTTTTCACACAGCCTTCAATAAAACTTCTAAGCATTGCTTGTACAAAAACCACATTCCATAGATTCATCAGAGGACACTGGATTATCTTGATAAGACCCAATTTCCATCTCCTCCTCTGTGCTGTAAGGCTCAGGGCTTGGGACATGTTCTGGAACGTTTAGCTGCACTTTCTTTAAAAGTTTAAAAAGCTTTTCCCACTGGAGATTCCTTCTCCCCTTTGGAACTGGGTCAGAACCTCTTGCCCTTCTTCCCCTTACTGAATCAATTTCAGGAAATGTTTGGTTTACCTGGCTTGCAGAAACCCTTCCTCTCCAAGGCTTTCTGAATTGTTTGGTTATGGACTCAGAGCTTGAGCTGCTGTCTTCAGAGTCAGAAATGTAGTTCTGAATCTTTCCCCAGCTCCTTTCTTCCCTCTGGCCCTGCCACTTGCCTGGGCAGTTATGGCTGGTCCCTTTAGAATCACCAGGTCTCAAAGCCCTGCAGTGCTGTCTCCTCTCCTGGCTTCTCTGGACTCCTGGAATTCCTTCAATTCTCTGCTTTCCTCTGCCTCTGTCCGTCTCTCTCTGGACTCTCTGCCTCTCCTCGTGGCTTTCTTCCTGCTCTCCCCCACTTGCTGAGTGACGCAGTTTAAATGCTCTGTAGCCTGCTTCCTTCTCTGGCCCCACCCTCTCTCTCCCTGCAGCTGCTCTGGAGACTGGGTGTGGCTTCAGGCTAGCTCTGCAAGTGTGTGTTTTAGTTTCACTTTCTCTTTGGGACCTATGCTTAGGTGAGCCCATCCCCCACTTATGGAAAAAAACCTCTTTTTTCTCTCTTTCAGAGGGCTGTGCTGCACCCGCATCACCACAATTAGTATGCCCGTGCATGAAGTTGTATGTTGGACGGACAATATGAAAAGTAAAAACTCGTCTACATGAGCATGCTTCGCGAATAAGGAACAGAGTAAATTTAGCCCCTTTGGTTCAACATTGTATAGACTTTAATCATTCATTTTCTGATTTCCAATGGCGAATAATAGATCATGTTCCAGCGAATTCAAGAGGAGGAGATAGAGAGCAGCGCCTTCAGTGGCTAGAACAAAGCTGGATTTTTCGAATTGGCTCTTTAGAACCAAAGGGGCTGAATCTGGAACTTGATTGGATGAGTTTGATATGATGTCACAAGAGAGGAGGGCTATTCATGGTTAAAAGCTTTCCGTTATCCTTTAGCGTTTGATCAGTAAGTGTGACTGCATGAGAAAAGGGAAGTCCGGCTTCAGAGAGGGATGAATTATGCTGCCGCCTCGTTAAAGAGCTGAGAGGAAATGAGAAGCTTATAACGAAGACGTGAAAATATAAACCTCTTTGGCTGGACATTAGAATCAGATGAGTAAAAAAGTTAGCAGATTGTTTCAACGCTTATAGAGCCGAAAGTGAATGTGCGGCTTTAAACGCAGTACTGTGTTCGTTGAGATCTGCAATGTGAATTTTATTGGAGATATGATTGTGATGTAGCATCAAGTGTTGAATGCGATTACCTCACAGTATTTTATACAGTGGTTAGGTTACCACATAAGTGATTAAAAGGGAAGTTAAGCTCCAAGAGGGAGTAATCTCTCACGGCAAAAACGTCCGACAAAAAAAGTAAAACAGAAAAAAAGTCTAAAAAAGTCTAAAAAAGTTTTCAGTTACTTAGGTTTCACTCGATAGGTGGATAGGATAGAGTTTTGTGATTTGAGTGAAGGGTTGGAGGTGTATATAGACAGTGGTGGGGGGCAGCTGAGCATTTCCAGGCCTACTGTCTGTCTGCCATTGCCTTATGGATGTGTACAGATCTGCATTGACGGCCCTGTAGGGTGCCTGTTCCCCAGCAGGACTGGGGTTGATGGTCCCCACTACTGCCACCAAGTTGATTATCCTGTTCATATGATTATCCTGTTCATATGTAAACACAAAGTACTATTGGAAATGTGTATGTTCACTGTTTATTGTAAACCGCGCTGATGCTGAATAGCGCGGTATAAAAGAGACTTTAAATAAATAAATAAATAAATTGCAGGGATGTAGAATGTGGATCTGTTGGTGGGATATCCTGTCCCCCACCCTGAGCCCCAGAGGGCAGGTTGGTTGGTGCTACATAATCTGTCTATGGGTCCAAACACCCCCCCTTCACTTAAATCATGTGACCATGGCACCCACACAGGATGTGCACTATTCTGGGTGCATCATAGTACTTAAGGGCTAGACGTGACTGGGAAATACAGATGGACACAGTTGTATCCTAGGTGTGTCTGCAAGGACTACCTATTACACACTATAACTGATGGCGACCTGCAGCATAGCCGACCTGCAGCATAGCCTATCTCAGCTAAGCCAGGTGCTGCGGACCTGGTGCTGGGCACCCCACCTCGCCCTCAGAGTGAGCACAGTACCCCTACAATGTGTCAGTCTGTAGCTACGCTGTGCCAGTAACACACACGGTCAGATTCAACCTACCAGGCCGAGGTGCTGTGGGGGTGCATAACCCATCTTGTGATCATCTGTAGACTGCTGATCTGCATGTGCAGTGCATCATGGGTATGGGTGGGTTAACCCTATCCTGGTAACCACAGCAGACAGTTTGTGTGGTGACCTGCAGTCCTTCTGTAGCCAGCCAGGGGTTTGTTAGTAGCTATAGAGATATAGCCCACTGGTTATTTCACTGACTGTGGAGGCAGAGGTCATGAGTTTGATCCCACAGTGGTGTTATTTGATAGGGCTGTCTGAGGCATTTCCTTTTTTAATTTAAATTAGTGCTGCCAGCAAAAACACTCACAGTGCTGTAATCTTAAGGTGCCTCATAAGGCGCCCTATCAAGCACCTTATAAGGCGCCCTATAGGGAACATTATAAGGTACCTTGGCGGACAGTGCACTTTATAATGTACCCTCTGGAGTACCTTATAGGGCGCCTTATGCGGCACCTTAGGTTATGGCACTGTGAGGGTGTGTTTGCTGGTAGCACTAATTTAAATTTAAAAAAGAAAATGCCTCAGACAGCACTGATTTAAAGTAAAGGGTAATGCTTCAGACAGTCTTACTCATTAAGCCCACTGGGGGATCAAACTCATGACCCCTGTTTCATTAGTCAATGTATTAACCATTGTGCTACAACTCTATTACTGTGTTTCCAGGTCAGCGTGCCTAATTAAGGCTAACGCGCATTAACGTGCCACGGCTCCCTCTATTGTGCGATAACCTGAAATGCTACCTTAAGACCGGAACACCCACTACCTTATATGGCCTTCGTCACAATAAGACTGCAACTAACGTCGGTAACATTAAAATGGTTTAGTAAACATACCCCTTAGTTTTGCCAAAAGTCTCTGATGAGGGACTTTGTCAAAGGCTTTCTGAAAGTCCAGATATACTATATCAACCAACTTATCTTTGTCTACCTGTTTATTCACACCTTCAAAAGAACATAACAGATTAGTAAGACAAGATCTTCCTTGTCTAAAGCCTTGTTGGCTGTCTCCCATTAAGCCATGACTGTCTACATGTTCAGTAATTTTGTTCTTTATGATGGTTTCTACCATTTTTCCTGGTACTGACATCAGGCTCACCGGCCTGTAGTTTCCCGGATCACTCCTGGAACCTTTTTTAAAAATTGGCGTTACACTGGCCATCCTCCAATCTTCAGGTATTACAGATGATTTTAATGATAGTTCACAGATTACTAATAGCAGGTCTGCAATCTCATATTTCAGTTCTTTCAACACCCTTGGATGTATACCATCCGGTCCAGGTGATTTGCTACTCTTCAGTTTATCAAATAGTTGTAATACATCTTCCCATTGTATCAATATTTCTTTCAATTCTTCTGCAGTATCACCTTTAAATACCACTTCAGTCATGGGTAACATCCCTACATCTTACTCAGTAAAGACCGAAGCAAAGAATTAATTCAGTCTCTCCACTATAGCCTTGTCTCCTATTACTGCCCCTTTACTCCATCATCTAATGATCCAAATGACTCAAAGGTTTTCTGCAACAAATATATTTGAAAAAGTCTTTATTACACATTTTTGCTTCCACAGCAAGTTTCTTCTCAAATTCTCTCTTTGCCTGCCTTATCAATGTCTTGCATTTAACTTGCCAGTGCTTGTGCTGTTTCCAGTTTGTCATTTGCTCTTTTTTCCATTTCCTGAAAGATGCCTATTTGGCAACAGTCTCTCTGACCTCACCTTTAAACCATGCTGGCAGTTTTTTGGACTTCCTTCCACTTTTTTTAAAGTGTGGAATACAGCTGGTCTGGGCTTCCATGATAATATTTTTCAACAACACCCAAGCTTGATGTAACTCTTTAACCTTTGCAACTGCTCTTTTTAGTTTTTTCTTAACTATTTTCCTCATTTTATCATAGTATCCCTTTTGAAAGTTAAAAGGTAGCACTGTGGATTTCCTTAACATCCATCCTCCATTAATTAAATCAAACGCGATCATGCTATGATCACTTTTGCCAAGTGGCCCCAACACCCTTCTCTTGTACCAGATTTGGTGTTCCACTAAGGACTAAGTCCAAAATGGCTTCCCCTCTGTTTGGTTCATGAACCAACTGCTCCAAGAAGCAGTCATTTATTTCATCTAGAAACTTTATCTCCCTAGCATGTCCTGCCATGACACTGACCCAGTCAATACCGAGGTAATTGAAATCACCCATTACTACTACTGTTCTCTAACTTTTGTTAGCTTCCCTGATTTCTTTGAGTATTTCATCATCCATTTGTTCATTCTGGCAAATCGGTCGATAGTACAACCCCACTGCCATTGCCTTCCCCTTTTTACATTGAATTTCAATCCATAGAGATTCTACAGCGAATTTTGTTTCCTGCAAAACTTTAATCCTTTGTGACTCAATGCCCTCTCTAACATAGAATGCAACCCCTCCACCAATTTGATCAGCTCTATCATTATGATATAATTTGCATTCAGGTATCACAGTGTCCCACTGGTTGTCCTCCTTCCACCATGTCTCTGAGATACCAATCATATCTAACGTCTCATTTAGTGCTATATATTCTAACTCTCCCATTTTATTTTTTAGACTAGCATTTGCATACAAGCATTTTAGAGACTGTATTTTATTCATATTAATCTGGTTATCAGTAGGCAGGGGTAATTTGGAATCTTTAAGCTCTGTCTGCTCTGTACTCAAGGGCATTTGGGCTACCTTTGTCTTTATTGGAACCTCTCTGCTGATGTGCCCTAACTTCATTTTTTTGTAGTATCCTTCAAGGATACATTGTTCCGAACCATGCACTCTTGGGAGACTGTTAGAGCAGCTTTTAAACTAGATAATAGGGGAGAGCTATCTCCTTTTTAAAGGTTAATGCCAGCAGCCTGGTTCCATCCTGGTTAAGGTGAAGCCCTTCCCTTCGGAAGAGCCCCTCCTTTCCTCAGAATGTTCCCCAGTTCCTGACAAATGCAAAACCCTCATCCTTGCACCATTGTCTCATCCACGCATTGAGACTCCATAGCTCTGCTTGCCTTTTCGGTCCTGCACGTGGAACAGGAAGCATTTCGGTGAATGCTACCCTGGACGTTCTGGATTTCAACTTCCTACCTTAAAGCCTAAATTTAGCTTCCAGAACCTCCTTACCACAATTTCCTATGTCATTCGTACCGACGTGTACCAAGACAGCAAACTCCTCCCCAGCACTATCTAAGATCTTGTCTAGATGGCGCGTGAGGTCTACTACCTTTGCACCAGACAGGCATGTTACCAGGTGATCCTCACGTCCACCAGCCACCCAGCTATCTACATGCCTAATGATTGAATCACCAACTATAATGACTGTCCTAACCCTTCCCTCAAGGGCACATGGCCCTGGAGAAACTTCCTCAGTGCAAGAGGGTTTTGCATCACCTGGAGGACAGGTCGTAGATATAGGATCACTTCCTGCCACACCAGGGTGATGATCTCCTGTCACATGACCTCTCTCCTCCATGGCAAGAGGGATGCTGCCAGACTGGAGGTGGGACTTCAGGACTATATCCCTGTAGGTCTCATCTGTGTACCTCTCTGTCTTCCTTATGTTTTCCAAGTCTTTCACTCTTGCCTCTAGAGATCAGACTCATTCCCTGAGAACAAAGAGCTCCTTGCACCTTGTGCACACGTAAGAGCCCTCACCAACTGGGAGAAAATTATACATGGATAAGACTGGAAAGCCCCCATCTCGCTGCTGGACTGCTGCCTGCATCTTCGTTTTAAGGTTTTGTTTAGATATTTAAGTTCTTTACTTACTAAGGGTTGCTGGGGATACTTATACTAATAAAACTATACCTAATATGTTTAATGTACTTTGTTCCCCTGAAGTTTAATTAATCTCAGGTCCTTAATGTATGCTGATGAGAATAAACCGCTGCACCTGAGAGTGAATATGGCACCTCCTTTCCTTTAAGAGGTTTAAGCACTTATAAAGCTACAATTATCCCATGGGTGGGTGGGTGTCAGGGAAGAAGGGAGGGAAAGAAGACTTATTGTGATGGCAATGCCCCAGAATATTCTGTTTTTGGTCAGAGGTTCATAAATACACTTCTAGTGTTCTGGGGCTGCATGGTGAAATTACCTGCTAATTACTTTTCCTTGAATCCCTCCAGTTTAATGCAGATGCATG
The DNA here is from genome assembly GCA_033557465.1 of Ichthyophis bannanicus. NCBI lineage: Eukaryota > Metazoa > Chordata > Amphibia > Gymnophiona > Ichthyophiidae > Ichthyophis > Ichthyophis bannanicus. The sequence continues at coordinate 1,599,919,167 of CM066031.1, forward strand.
GATTGTGTCCCCCCAACCAGCAGATGGAGACTAAGCATGACCAGTTTTTGGATTGTCAAAGGGCTCTGTGCCTCCCAAGATTGGCCAGTATTACCTAACAAAGCAGAGTTTCAGACTTTCAGGTACTAGCTGAGTCATCCGCTTGTATCAAAAAGCGCTCCAGCTAAGGCCACCTAAAATTCCTCCTCATTACTCCTTCTTTGAGCCTTACTGAGTTTCAGCATAAATACACTTTGAGGCTTCATGGACTCCACATTTTAATCGTGGACTCTTAATCTATTTGCCTCTTTTTTTTTAACTGAAAAAGAACGCAATCTGAACATACAGCAATGAACCGAGGCCCTCACAACATCCAAAAAACCTCCACACTGATGGATCTTGAATACCTCCTAAGCGAGCAGAACAGGGCGGGATCTGGACTGGACTGGAGGAATTCAAGAAAAGGTAATTATTAGGTAAGGATTAATTTTGAAGAAAACTCCATGATCTGACCACAATACCACGGCTCTTTAGGTCTCTGGTCCTCAAGCAGCGAGAGACAGGCAGAGTGTAATACAGAACACAATCACACACACACAAGTGTTACTTTCTTTGAGCTCAGAGGGAAGACAATAAACGGGTCTATGAACATGCATAATTCCACGCTTATTGAATTCAAATTCCTCCTCCTAAAAAGCTCCTTTTATTAGAGAAAAAGAGGAAGTAACAGTCATTTATTATAACCATGAATTAACACAAGGTGTCGCCAAAGTTCTTTTTACAGAGTAAGATCTGATTACAGTGTATTAGATGAAATTTATAATTGCAAAGTTGCAAAAATTATGTTGTGTCAGCAGGGACTTCCAGTTGACTGTACAATGAACTTTATGCTTGCACAGTTAATAGCCTATATTTACTCCTTATGCTTGCGTTAACACTGTTCCATCTATTTTAAAGACGGTTACACAGAACTCATGATCATGACATCCTATTCTATTTAAGAGGAAGTAGGTGAAAAGTCAAACTTCTAAACACATTCTGTATCAAAAATTCATCCATCTTCAATTGGAGGAGTGGAGGAGTGGAGGAGTAGCCTAGTGGTTAGAGCACTGGCTTGGTAACCAAGCAACCAGGGTTCGATTCCCGCTAGCACTCCTTGTGGCCTTGGGCAAGTCACTTAACCCTCCATTGCCTCAGAAGAAAGGCCTGGCAATCTACTTCCAGTGACACTGCCAAGAAAACCCAGGAGCTTCTGGGTCACCAGGAGTCATGACTGACTCGAAGGCACACATTGCATTTTTTATTCAATTACATATTGGGGATTCTGGTATCCCTTTATCTGTCCATTCCTTCAAATTTCACCTTCCATATCATCTGCGGCCTCCCCCATCCATACCCCTGCCACACAGGACCGGGAGTGCCACGGACTGGTTGACAGGAAAAACTTTTGGTAGGAAGGATAACACTAGCCAAATTACCACCTTCTAGGGGTGGAACACTAAGTACAGCTCCCAACAGGACAATGCCTGTAGTTCATAGATGCGTCATGCAGAACAAATCACTACCAGAAACACCATCTTTAATGTTAGATCCTTTAGAGTTGCCTCTTTCAGGAGCTCAAAGAGTGGTTCTGCCAAGGCATACAGCATCATGTTGAAATCCCATGGTGGTACCACCATCCGTTGCGGTGGATGCACCTGCTTGACAGCCCTTAAGAAGTGCACAATGTCTGGGTGCGACACCACCAACACACCGCAGTAATATGTTAAGACTGCCACTTGGACCTTCAGAGAGCCCAGAGCCAGCCCTGCATGTAAAAAGGCTAAAATCTGGGGTATTGATATTGTGAGCGCTCTGGCGCCATTGTCCTCACACCATCTCTCAAACACTCGCCACACATGCACATATGACAAGGAGGTCGAGCACTTCCTTGCCTTCAGAAGGGTAGCCACCACCTCTGGCAAATATCCTCTTTCTGAGCCATAAACTATCAAAAGCCAAGCCGTAAGCAAGAATTGATCTGCTTGGGGCATCCTCAAAGGGCCCTGGGTCAACAGATGGCCCTCCCCAGTAGGCCCCAGGGAGTGGCTGCTACTAAGCGAATCAGCTCCATGTACCAGGGCCTTCGAGGCCAATCTGGAGTTATAAGAATCACGAGACCCCGATGTCTCTCTATTCAATGAAGTATCCGGCCGATCAGAGGCCAGGGTAGAAACACATACAGCAGCCCCTCCTGTGGCCATGGTTGTACTAAGGCGTTGAGACCCTCTGACATGGCTTGTGCCTCCTGCTGAAGAACCAGCTTGCTTTGGCTTTGACTGTTGAGGCCATCAAGTCCATCACCAGCTGACCCCACCACCGAGCGAGGTTCCTGAATACCAACTCTTCCAAGGACCATTACGCTGGGTCTACCTGATGCCGACTCAGGAAGTTCATCTATACATTGTCCTTGTCCACCACATGTGCTGCAGACAATGCGCCAAAATGACTTTCCACCCACTGCAACAGTGGGGTTGCTTCCTCCATCAATGCCTTGTTGGCAATGCTGTCTTGGCAGTTGATATAAGCCACTGCTGTGGCATTGTCCAAGAAGATCCACACTGCCTGATTCTTTAATAGAGGCCGGAAAAATTGAAGCCCTAGAAATATCGCTCTCTGCTCTAACTAATTTATGGACCATAACGATTTCTCCTCCATCCCTGGGTCTACTGAGACAGGCAATGCACTCCCTAGGCCGATAGACTGGCATCAGTGATGACTGATCCAAGATGGCAATTCCAATGGAATCCTCGCCATCAGAGCTGGGAATGTATGCCACCACCTCAGGCTGAGCCCAACCTCCTTTGGGCATGGCAAACATTGGGACATAAGATCCCGCTGCGAGTCCCATAGCACCAAGAGGGAGCTCTGTAGAGGTCTCATGTGGACCCACGCCCATGATACCATATCTATGGTTGCCGCCATGGTCCCTAGGCGCTGCAGGTAGTGCCATGCCATGGGCCTTTTCATCCAGAGGAAACATCGGATCTGCTCGTGAACCTTCTCCACCCTTTCCTGTGGCAATTCGACCTGTTCCCGTTGGGTGTCAAATAGTACTCAAAGTAGGTCAGCTGCTATGAGGGACAGAGGTGGCTCGTTTCAAAGTTCACCACCCACCCAGACTCTACAGGAACTTGACCACTCTCCTGTTCGCAGTTCCTCTGTCTTTGAGAGATTTCACTCTCAGCCAATTGTCCAGGTATGGGTGAACAGTATACCTTCTCAACGCCAGGCAGCTGCCACTAGACCATGACCTTCATGAACATCCTTGGGGCAGTAGCAAGCCGAAACGTCAGCACACTGAACTGAAAATGGCATATGGGCACTGCAAATCACAGGTATCGCTGGTGTTCCTCCCGAACCTTGCATTGTGTAATCATAGTTTAGTAATGCAGCTAGTTCTTTCCTAGCTGCATAACTTTGCACTTGTTCACATTTAAATTTCATCCACCATTTGAACATCCAGTCTTCCAATTTATCAAGGTCCTCTTGCAATTTTTCACAATTCTCTTGGGTTTTAACAACTTTGAATAATTTTGTGTCATCTTCAAATTTGATCACCTCACTGGCTATTCCCATTTCCAGTCATTTATGAATAAGTTAAAAAGTAACAGACCCAGCACAGATCCCTGGGGTACTCCACTATTCACCTTTCTCCATTCAGAAAATTGGCCATTTAGCCCTAACCTCTGCTCTCTGTCTTTTAACCAGTTCCTGATCGACAATAGTACACTGCCTCCTATCCCATGACTTTTTAATTTTGCCAAGAGTCTCTCATGGAGGGACCTTGTCAAAGGCTTTCTGAAAATCTAGATACACTACATCAACTGACTCACTTTGGTCTACCTGTTTATTCATACCTTCAAAAAAATATAGATCAGTAATACAAGATCTTCATTGGCTAAATCCATGTTGGCTTTCTCCCATTAAATCATGACTATCTACATGTTCAGTAATTTCGTTCTTTATAATGGTTTCTACCATTTAGCCTGGTACTGACATCAGGCTCACCAATCTGTAGTTTCCCGGAATACCTCTGGAAAAAGTTTTAAAAACTGGCGTTACATTAGTCATTAGTCAAATTTCAGGTACTACAGATGATTTTAATGATAGTTCACAGATTACTAATAATAGGATTGTAATCTCATATTTCAGTTCTTTCAGCATCCTCGGATGTATACCATCTGGTTCAGGTGATTTGCTACTCTTCTGTTTATCAAATAGTTCTAAGAACATAAGAACACAAGATATGCCATACTGGGTCAGACCAAGGTCCATCAAGCCCAGTATCCTGTTTCCAACAGTGGCCAATCTAGGTCATACGTACCTAGCAGTTTCCCCAAAAGACACAGGTTCTAATACATCTTCCCGGTTTATCAATATTTCTTTCACTTCTTCTGATACATCACCTATAAATACCATTTCAGGCATGGGTAACTTCCCTACATCTTCCTTAGTAAAGACGAAAGCAAAGAATTCATTGAATCTTTGTTATGGCCTTGTCCCCTCTTTGTGCACCTTTTACCCCTCTATCATCCCAATGGTGCAACTGACTCTCCCATAGGTTTTTTGCTACAAATGTATTTGAAAAGGTTTTTATTATGCATTTTTTCTTCCATGGCAAGCTTTTTTTCAAATTCTTTCTTTGCCTGCCTTATCAGTGCCTTGCATCTAACTTGCCAGTGCTTATGTTATTTCCAGTTTTCATCATTTGGCTCCTTTTTCCATTTCCTGAAAGATGTTTTTTGACTACAACAGCCTCTCTGACCTCACCTTTAAATCATGCCGGCAGTTTTCTGGCCTTCCTTCCACTTTTCTAAAAGCATGGAATACTTCTGGTTTGGGCTTCCAAGGTAGTATTTTTAAACAATGTCCATGCTTGATATAAATCTTTAACCTTTACAGCTGCTCCTTTTAGTTTTTTCTTAACTATTTTCCTCATTTTATCATAGTCTCCCTTTTGAAAGATAAAAGGTAGTACTGCGGATTTCTTTGCTGTCCTTCCTCCATTTATGAAATGAAATGTAATTATGCAATGATCACTACTGCCAAGTGGTCCAAACACCCTTATCTCTTGCACCAGATCCTGGGTTCCATTAAGGACTAGGTCCAAAATAGCTTTATCTTTTGTCGGTTTATGAACTAGCTGCTTCAAGAAGCAGTCATTTATTTCATCTAAAAACATTATCTTACTAGCATGTCCAGCTGTGACAATGACTCAGTCGATACTGGGGAACTGAAATCACCCATTATTATTACTGTGTTATAACTTTTGTTAGCTTCGTTGATTTCTTTTAGCATTTCATCATCCATTTATTCATTCTGGGCAGGCGATTGGTAGTAAACTCCCACTGCCATTGCCTTCTCCTTTTGACATGGAATTTCTAGCCATAGATTCTACAATGTATTTTGTTTCCTGTGTCCTCTCTAACATAGAGTGCAACCACTCCACCAATCTTATCTACTCTTCATTGTGATATAGTTTGTACACTGGTATCAGTGTCCCATTGGTTATCCTCCTTCCACCAGGTCTTTGAGATGCCAATCATATCTAACCTTTCATTTTGTGCTATATATTCTAATTCTCCCATCTTATTTTTTAGATTCCTAACATTTGCATACAGGCATTTTAGAGGTTGCATTTTATTCATATTAACAATCTGGTCATCAGTAGACAGGGATAATTGGAATCTTTCAACCTGTCTGCTCTATACTTAAGAGCATCTGAGTTAGTTTAATCTCTATTGGAACCTCTGTTGGGATGCCCTAACTTCCCTCTTTTGCTAGTATCCTTCCAAACGATGTGCTCTTGGGCAACTGTCGGCTTTCCCCTATTATCTAGTTTAAAAGCTGCTCTATCTCCGTTTAAAGGTTAAAGCCAGCAGACTGATTCCATCCTGGTTAAGGTGGAGCATATTCCTTAGGAAAAGCACCTCCTTTTCCCAGAATGTTGCCCATTTCCTAACAAATCCTCCCCAGTGCTATCTAAAACCTTGTCCAGGTGGTGTGTGAGATCAACTACCTTCACATCAGGTAGGCATGTTACCAGGCAATCCTCACGTCCACCAGCACCCAGCTATCTACATGCCTAATGATTGAATCACCAACTATAACAGCTGTCCTAACGCTTCCCTCATTTGCACATGATTCTGGAGAAGTCTCCTCGGTGCAAGAGGGTTTCAAATCAATTGGAGGACAGTTCCTAGCTACAAGCTCACTTCCTGCCACACCAGGTTGATGCTCTCCTGTCACGTGACATCTTCACTCTATGGCAACAGGGCAATTGCCAGACTGGAGATATGACTGCAGTATTATGTCCCTGTAGGTCTTGTCTATATACCTCTGTCTTCCTTATGTCCTCCATATCTGCTACTTTAGTCTCCAGAGATTGGATTCATTCACCGAGTGCAAAGAGCTCCTTGCACTTAGTGCACATATAAGACCCCTCACGAACTGGGAGAAAATCATACATGTGACACTCAATGCATACTGATACTGGATAGCCCCCATCTCATTGCTAGATTGCTGTCTGCATCTTCGTTTTAAGGTTTTGTTTAGTTGTTTAAGTTGTTTACTTACTTACGTTTGCTGGGGATACTTGTAGTAATACAACTATACCTAATACGTTTAATGGACTTTGTTCATCTCAAGATTACTTAATTTCAGGTCCTTAATTGATCTATTCCTGATGAGGATAACCAGCTGAACCTGAAAGTGAATTTGGCCACCTCCTTCCCTTTAATAGGTTTAACCCTTTCAAGGCCTACTTTAAATTTTTAATCCACATTCTGCAGCCAGGTTAATTTTTGCATATTTCAGGAAAATTGTACCCATCTTATTCAATATGTTCTAATAGTGATTTTCCTTCTGCTATGGTCATGTATTATATACCATTTGATAGGAATATTTAGTCAGAATTTTGGATCCCAAGAGTTTTGGGCTCAGCTTGGAAAGGGTTAAGAGCCTATAAAGCTAAGATTATGCCTGGGGTGGGTGGGAGGGTCCTCAGGCCGACCACCTTCCTTGGCCCTTCACCAACTTCTCAAGCACCTCTCCAAAGAGCAGCTTACCATTAAATTGTAGCTTGCACAGCCACACCTTGGATGAGACCTCCAATGGACCAGTTGCATAACCATAAGAGGTGGTGAGCCATCACCGCCAAACACATGCTTTTGGAAGAGGCCTGCACCAGATCATAAAACACATCCACCTGATGGGCAACCCCTGACTCCAGCATGGCTGCCTCAGTGGTTGTTCCCGGTGCTGGTTTACCCCTGGGCCCAATGTAGGAAGGCTCAGGCTATGCATGCCCCACAGATGGATATCTGTAGAGTTAACGCATTGGCTTCGAAAGCCTGCTTCACATGGTCTACAATCTCTCCCTTCCACTGGAATGGTGGTTTACTTCATGACAGCAGTCACCAACACATCTACCTTGGGAACCTTTAAGGTCTCCCTCTCCTCAGGGGAAAGCGGGTACATCCTGGCCATCCTCCTGCCCCCATGTAAGCTCACTTTAGGGAGTTTCCACTCCACGTCAATCATCTGTTTAATGGCCTTGTGCACCGGGAAGAAATCCTGGGGAGACCTGAGTCCCTGAAGTAAGGGATCTTCCAGTCAAAACTCCTCCTGTGGAGGGCTGATTGTCATATACAGAGTTACCAGGGAATGCGAGATCAGGGCTGACAGTTCTTCCATAAGGAAGAACTCCAGAAGGAAGACTCTGACCACTATGGGCTCGTCTGTGGAAGGGATCTCCCCTTCCTCAAACTCTGTTTCCACATGGTTCCCACAGTCTGCTGAGGTTCCCTCGAGAGCATCCTCTGAGGAGTCAAGTCTGGGAAAGCCTGTTCCACTTCCTGATCCAACTGTTCCCTGGTCCACTTGGCCAGTGAGGTTTCTCCTACCTTTGGTAGGGATAGCCTGTCCCCACTGGTCTCCCTCACTATCCTGCCATCTTTAGAATCCTTTGATGTCCTGCAGCCCTGCTTTAGGCAGTAGCCCTGGTGCAGTAAAAGGACAACTCTGGAGAGAAGGGCAAATCCCCTTGCTGCTCCTGATATGACTGTTTTGCTTCTTTTTATCCTTGGAGGCATCCCAAAGGGACTTGCTCACTCCCGGTGTCCTCTTCACTGAAGAATCAATCAAAATGGAGGCTTTTACTCCCACTGCCATGCTCTTCAAAATGGCCTCCCTTCCCACCTCTGAGGGAGCAGTGGCTGCCCAGACTTAACACAAGCTGCATCCCCCATTGGCATGACTCTGTCCTGGACACTGGCGGGAGAAGCCCTAACACTCAATACGGCCTTTGCTGACTTGCTTTCCTCAGCGCAAATGTGGCAGAGGCCTGCAGCCATCAGCGTACCCCCTGAATGTACCACACTGTGCAGGGGAGCTTACTTGGTTCTTTGACAGCATTACGGAGCGGCCTTCCTAACTCCCAGACAAGGCTGAAGTCCCGGCATGTGGCCCTCACGTATCCCCAAGACCCGATAAACAGGAAAAAAAGGTGCGAAAAATGCCCCGCTGCAACTTTAAGCTACTGGTAAGAACTTGCAGGAAGAACTCAAACTCAGAGGATCGAAAGGTACACAACCCCCATCCCCAAGGAGACAGGTTAGAGGGGAGAGACCTGTGGCACCCAGGTGTGCATCACGAACGCTGGTGAGCCTGTTACTTATCCAATCAGTTTTCAGAGCTCACCATGATAGAGGCAGGCCATTTTAGAGTTCTATTTCAGTAGCTGATTATGCTTCTGTTGCAATAATGCCTTCTGCCAAATTTCTTTTTTTATTTTCTCTCTTTTAACCTGGATTGCTGACAGGCTGCAATCTGCCAGTGACTCTGCCCACTGGGTACCCTCACTTGGACTATCAATGCCCCTGAAGTGCAGTCCAGAAGCACAGAAGTCCCACCATCTGCTGAAGACTGGAGCAATACTGGCCAATTTTGGGAGGCACAGAACTCTTATAGGGTGACATCACAAAAACAGGTCATGCTCATTCTCCATCTGCTGGTTGGGAGGGCACAACCCATGTGTCTTGACCGGACTGGAGGGATGATATGGAAATAGAAATTATACTTACCTGGTAATTGTTGTTCCTTGAGGAACTCCAATCTAGTCCTCCACCTCTGGGTAGTGTACTTCCTCCTGCAGCTTGGAGATTGGGCATGTCAAAATCGTGACATCACTGGATGCAGCCTGCTGGTCTCTCCCATCAGCCCTCAGTGAACTATTGACAAAGCAAACTCAAAGGAGCAACAAATAAGTAGCTTTTTTTAAAAAATAATTTTAACCTTATAGTCAGCTGAACGCATAACAACAACAACATGTTTAACTATTAACCCCCCCTCCCCCTTCCAGGGAGAAGGGAACTGCTTTCTGCATTCTCTCCTTTCTGCCCTATGCATAGCCATAGACAAAGGAAAGCAGGAATAGTGAGAGAAGAAATGAACCGAATCAATATTACTGCGAACCAGTTAAAGGCTATACCCACCTGTAACCTTGCAGTTCTCCCAACTGAAACCCCTCTGCTAATGACACCATCCCCGGGCGGGAATGAGAACTAAACTGGAGTTCAAGGAACAATAACCAGGTAAATGTAATTTCTATTTTCTTATCATTCCTCCAGTTTGATCCTCCACCTCTGGGATGTATCAGAGCAGTAATCACTGGGAGGGACCTTTCCAGCCAGATCGCAACACCACCGCTCCGAAGCAGGCATCGTTCACAGCCAGAACATCTAGGCGGTAGTGCTTACTGAAAGTATGATGAGACGACCAGGTGGCCACTCTACAGATTTCTACTGGTGAGACCAAACTGTGTTCCGCCCAGGAAGTCGTTTGCGCTCTGGTAGAGTGAGCTTGTAAGCTGGCTGGGATGGAACGCCCTTGCAAAAGATATGCTGACTCAATTGCCTCTCTAATCCATCTAGAAATGGATGCCTTCTCCGCCGCTTCCCCGTTGCGGGGACCTCTGAACAACACGAAGAGGCGGTCTGACTTGTGAAAAGTTTCTGAAACCTTTAAATAGTGCCGCAGCACTCTCTTTATGTCCAAACGGCGTAAACTACGGTCCAATATGCTGCCTTCCGCCGAACCTAGAGCTAGAAGAGAAACCGTTTGGTTTAAGTGAAATGGAGAAACCACCTTTGGCAAAAAAAATACGGAACTGGCCTCAATACCACCTTTTCTTTGGAAAAAGACAAAAATGGCTCTCTACATGAGAACGCCTGCAACTCTGAAATTCACCTCGCCGAACAAATGGCTACCAAAAACACTGTCTTCAAGGTGAAATCCTTAACCAATGCCTGGTGTAAGGGCTCAAATGGTTCTTTAGCTAGCACCCCTAAAACCAGGTTGAGATCCCATGGCAGAACCACAATTCTCCAAGGGCCGCAGCCTGGTAACTGCTTTAAGAAAATGCAACACATCTGCATGCGAGCCTAGAGCCACTCCCTGGACTTTGCCTCTATAGCAAGACAGGGCTGCTAATTGAACTCTTAAGGAACTAGCTGCTAGACCCTTATCAAAACCGTCTTGCAGAAAACTCAACACTAAGGGAACGGATACTGTTGCCACGCGAACTTGTCTCCGTGAGCACCAGTCTTCAAAAATACGCCATATACGCACATATGCAAGGGACGTGGACTTTTTCCTCGCTCGCAGTAACGTTGCAATGACTGCTGCCGAGTAACCTTTTTTACTTAACCTTGCCCTTTCAATGGCCATACCGTAAGCGAGAACTGATCTACCTGAGGCATTTGAAGAGGCCCCTGCAGCAACAGATTCTGACGTTGGTAACCTCCAAGGATTCCCGCTGAGCAACCAAATAATATCGGCGTACCACAGGCGCCTTGGCCAGTCCGGGGCCACCAACAGCACTCTTCCCCGATGGGCTTCGATATGCTGAACCACTCGCCCTATGAGCGCCCAAGGAGGGAAAACAGAGGAGACCTGATGACAGCCACCGTTGAATCAGTGTGTCAATTCCTTCCGATATCCTCTCATGCGGTCTACTGAAGAAATGACCAGTTTTTGCCGACTGAAATGTCGCTATGAGATCCATTATTGGTGGCCCCCATTTGCGAACTATCTGCACGAACACCTCCAGATGTAACTCCTATTCTCCAGCATCTACTCGGACTCTGCTGAGAAAATCCACCATCACATTGTCTTTCCCTGCAATGTGTGCTGCCGAGATCGCTGGTAGTCGAGGCTCTACCCAAGAGAACAGAGCCCCTGCTTCTTCTGCCATGGCCACACTTCCTGTTCCGCCCTGCCGATTGATGTTGGCTACCATCGCAGAGTTGTCGGACAGCACTTGCACTACTTGACCTGTCACCGTAATGCCAGGCAGACTGCTTTCAGTTCTTGCCGGTTGATTGACCACTGGCTCTCCTGTGCCGTCCAAGTGCCTTGAGCGAAGAGATCTCTGTAATGTGCTCCCCATCCCACCAGGCTCGCATCTGTCAGCAAAGGAAGCCACTCCGGCTGTTCCAGAGGCATTCCAGTCTTCAGGGATTCTGGAAGCAGCCACCACCAAAAGGACTGCCTGACCCGGAGCGGGCAGGGAAGCCGCTTGTTCAGTGAGTCCGACTGATGTGACCAATGGCGAAGCAATGCCTGTTGTAATGGTCGCATATGAAATCTGGTCCATGGCACTACTTCCAATGTTGCCACCATAGTTCCCAGCACGCAAAGGTAAGTCCATGCTGATGGCGCCGGGGCGGCCCTGAACTTGCATACCAACTGTTGAAGGGCTTGACGATGATGATTTGGTAGAAACACCGCCCCTTTCTGCGTGTCAAACTGTACACCCAGGTATTCAAGATCCTGGGATGGAACCAATCAACTCTTGGTCGAATTGACCACCCAGCCGAGACTCTGTAGAAACATCAGCACCTTGTTTGTAACATGAACACTCTTGACCCTTGACTTTGCCAGAATCAGCCAATCGTCGAGATAAGGATGCACTAGAACACCCTCCTTTCGTAAAGCCGCTGCTACCACAACCATGATTTTGGAGAAGGTTCGTGGAGCCTTCGCCAGACCGAATGGTAATGCTTGGAACTGATAATATCCCCAAGGCAGAGCGAACCACAGAAACCTTTGATGAATTTCCTTTATTGGAATGTGCAAATACGCCTCCGTGAGATTGAGGGAAGTGAGGTACTCCCCTTGGCGCACCGCCATAATGACTGACCTCAACGTTTCCATCCTGAAATGCGGCACTCGAAGGCAGTGATTCACCCCTTTTAGATTCAAAATATGACGGCAAGAACCATCTTTCTTTGGCACTATGAAATAAATGGAGTAGCAACCCATGCTGTAATCCGCTATTGGAACCGGCACGACTGCTTCCAAATGTAAGAGTCGGTCTAATGTATGACGAATCGCAAGAATTTTCTGTGGACCTTTGCAGGGAGACATCACAAAGGAGTCCAGCACTGGTCTTGCCAACTCCAATGCGTAACCATTGCGAATGATCTCCAACACCCACTGGTCGGTGGTTATTTGGGCCCAGGCAGGAAGAAATCCCCGAAGCCTATCTCCTATCGGTTGATTTCCTACCGGGATCCACCTCCTTTCATTGTGGTTTCCAAAAAGTCGATGTGGATGCTGCAGCGAAACCTCTGTTTGCTCCACAAAACCCACAAAACTCCTGAGCTCGAGAAGGAAATCTCCCCCTCTGGAAACCACCCAAGCGAGAATTATGAAATCTCCTGAAATCTCTAAACTGACCCCGAAAGGCTGGCAAAGACTTCCCTTGTTTAGGTTTATCCTCCGGAAGCCTTCCACCCTTGGACTCTACTAAATCCTTCACCAACTTGTCAAGATCTTCCCCAAGCAACAACTTTCCTTTAAAAGGAAGCTTGCTGAGACGCAACTTATACGAGCCATCAGCTGCCCAATTCTTCAACCACAGTGATCTCCGGGTGGCAATCAATAAAGCCATACTATTGGCAAGCGCTCTGATCAAGTCATAGTGCACATCTGCCAAATATGCCGATCCAGACTCTAGATGATCGAGCTCTCCTATACTTTCCTGCTCTAATTGCGGAGACTGGCATAAACGTTGAGACCATCTGAGACATGCTCTCGCCACCCACACCCCACAAATGGGCGCCTGCAAGGATAACGCGTTAGCCTCAAAGGATTGTTTCAATAAATCTACTTTCCTATCCTGTGCATCCTTTAAGGCCGCACTACCTTCCACCAGGATAGTGGTCTTTTTTGTGACCACTGAGACTGCCGCATCTATTCGCGGTGACCGAAACTTCCTTGTCCTTATCCACCAAGGGATAAAGCCTGTTCATGGTCCTGACCCATCTCAGTCCTGCCTCTGGATGATCCTACTCCTCTTGGATCATGCGATCTACCACCCGGTGGATGGAGAACACTACCTGAGCTTGTCTCACTGCTTGAATGATAGGATCTTCCACGTCTTCTTCCATTGGCTGTGCCATAGCCAGATTTAACGTCTGAAGGGATTCCGTGATAAGTGCCATCAGCTCATCCTTCCAGAATACCTGAATTATTTTTGCCTGATCCTCTGGCTCAGGTATTTCCCCTTCTTTCAAATTCATCCACTCCGGCCTCCAGGTCCACCTCCATGTCATCTGTCTCGTGCCATTCCAAATCTGAGGGAGAAAGCTCACTAGGCCTTGACCTCTTTGGGGGTTTCGGCGAACCGCTACCAGGCTCCCCTGAACGGGTTTGCTGTTTAGTGGACGCCATGGGTAATGGCTCAGGCAACTTTCCTTGACGCCTCAAACAGAATGCCTGATGCATTATTAAGACAAAATCCGGACAGAGATCCCCCAGCTGCAGATTTGAGCCTACTGCAGGAAATTCATTTAAGGGGCCCGGAAGGTCCTCCTGAGAGAGACCTGGCAGAGTGACTATATCAGCGCCTCCTCTCCAGTCGCAGCCGGTGGCTCCAAAGCATCTAGAGTCCCCACAACCTCCATCTGCTGCTCCACGCTGGTAGACACAGAAACACAGCTGCGACAGATTCCAGTGTCTGCTACTGTGCCCCTGCGGGACCCGCAGACCACGCACTAGGGGCACGATGACATGAGCTATGCCCCCCAGTAGTTTTATAAAAAGAAGAACAGATCAAAAGAATACTGATCCCCCTTCTCTTCTTTTTTTTTTTTAAACCAAAATGAAGCGCATGAAACTAAATAATAAAAGAATCCCCCACTAAAAAGTGAAAGGACTCCCCGAAAAGAAAATGAACAACAAAATGAAAGGTCTTAAACAAATAAGTCAAAGTTAAGCAATGCTCTGTGACCTGGCATTTCTGCCGAGAACGCAGGCCGCAGCATTGTACCACGCGGCACCAACTGAGTAGAGAAAAATTGTGCCGATCCGCGTCAGCCTAGTTTAGCGCCAAAACACTCTTGCTGCTCACAGCACTGAAAATACCATTTGCAAGCCCAAGGGCCTTACCTGCAGCGCCGAAGATTTGAAATGCGCACTTCTGCACCGCGGAGCAAGCAGTCTCTCCAGCCACGTTCTTTCTCTGCACTGCCGCGAGCAGCAGCCTTGGAGAAAGCTGCTCTTCGCTCCTGCTATCTCCGAGCAAGCAGGCTCTCCAGCCACGCTGCCACACCGTACTGCTGTCCTGGCTCTGGGAACAAAAAGAAAATTGATCCCGCCCCAAAAGCAAGCTGCCGTCGCACACACCTTCAGTGTGCCGGTACCGGTCTCGGAGCTCTCCCCCGTACCGTCCATGGAGAGAGATCCAACCAAAAAGTGAGTGACTAATCAAGGCAGAAGGCAGAGAAAGCAAGGCGGGAAACTTTATTTTTTTTTTTTAAGGGATATCTCAAATTAACTCAAGTTAAATTAAATTACCTCAAATGAAATGGAATTAACTTAAATTAAATCAAATTAAATTGACTGAAATTAACTGAAATTAAATTTAAACTATTAAAGAAATCTTAATTAATCCTTGCCAATTGAATTAAAACGGATGATTTAAAAGGAAATCCTGACTAACTGCTCCTTATGTGTTCCTCAAGTGAGCCCAGCACCTAGGCTCACTACGTCCTCCTGCTGCATGGAGACTGGACACACTGGGGGCTAATGGGAGAGACCAGCAGGCTACATCCAGTGATGTCACGATTTTGACATGCCCAGTCTCCAGGCTGCAGGAGGAGGTACACTACCCAGAGGTGGAGGACTAAACTGGAGGAACAATAAGGAAATCCCCTTTACATTGACAGTCTTTGTGCTGGATCATTTGCCTCCTGAGGTAGAAGACACTGACTCATGTCATCTTTTAAATTGTTTACTATTGGCGGCACGCAGTGTAATCGCCCACCACTGGAAATGACCCGAACCCTCTTATACAAAATGGAAGGTCAAAGTATGGGATATCTACAGAATGGAGAAGCTCACTGCTGAAGTGAGGGGGAAGCAAGAGGTGGTTGGGAGAGTATGGTCCAGATTTGTGGATGGGAGGCCCCACTATTGAGTGAACGAAATGAAAATCATATTCTGCTTGCTCTTGCCACATATCTCTTCTGTATATGTAAGGCCCTGATGCCCTAATGCGGGCAAGCCCTTTGGTGGGGGGGGGTTGTTGAAGAGATGGAAGAGCATGATGCGGGGAGATGAGATATTGCAGAAGGCCCAGGAAGGAGGCACCCCCTCGGTACTATATGGGATGGGAAAATATGGGCTAAAGGGAAGTGTTCTGTCCTTGGTTTAGAGTTCTTCTTATGAGAGTACTCCCGCTATTTCTCACCTTGTCTGTCCACTCTCTTGCTCCATCTGTAGGAATTGTTTGTCGAAGCACAGGGGTGGAGGGGAGGGAGGGGGATTGGGTCTGAGGAGGAGGGTTGCTGTTAATGAGGCTTTTCTTGGATTCTTCTCCTTTAGAACCCTGATATAAGTATACTAGTCATTTAGTTGTAAACTTATGCAAGTGGTTGTTGTATATCTTGCTGGTTCGAGATGTGGGGCGCCCTTCTGGACCAAGAAAAGGATTTACGCAAAAAAAATGTGTGCCATTGAATAATAGTGTGCACTCTTGCCAGAAAGCAATACAATACAAAAAGACCCGAAAACATAACAAAATGAATATTTTTGGGATGCATACCTCTATTAACTTCTTAGAGCAATCTACAAAGGCCTGTGCTACTTTCCAACTTCATCACACACACGCACACAAAAACATAACTCTCCTCAAGACTGCTCATAACCAGAATCCCTCCAGAAACATTTCTGTTTTATGCAGGCCTTCCTATTCCTTCACAGGTCTCTGTTAAAATGACTGGCAATATAATCATGGGAGAATGATTTACAATGGTTGTCTTACCTATGACAATACAACTATTGTGAAGACCACAATCATGAGGCGTACGCATCAGTAACCATATGCACTGATATATATCCATATGCAGTACTACTCAGCTGTATAGAATAACATATTAAAGCATATTGCTTTTGATCCCCTGGCTGATAAGTACCAGATACATAGATATTGAGAACACCATAGTGATTTTGTACATAAAGTCTTCAATAATGCTCTTATGTCTGGGCCCAATTAAGTGAAGATATCCGGTCAAAGTCTTAAAAAGCAGAAATTTATTCAGTAAACACTGATTTTGGAACACTACACTTGTATTTAGAGCAGCAGTTTACAACTCAGTCCTCGGGGACTGCTTGACTGATCAGCTTTTCAAGCTATCCAGAATGAATATTGTAAAAGGGGGTGCTTGTTATGAAGGTACCATCATCTTGGCAAGTATGTAAATTAACTGTCTTGCAAAGGATTGTGGTTATTGAAGTCCATTCATACAAAGCTTGCCTTTTAAATAAATGAAGAAACTTGTAGTTGGTCGAGTGTAAGGCAACATTAGAGTTTATTTATGGGGTGAATATTCCACACACAGATATACTTGGTAACACCATTCAGATAACTTCTCCAGGGTTTATTCAACATAAACAAAGGCAACTGAAAAGCTTATGTAAATAAGTATCAAAGTCCTTTATGGAACAGAAAGGCTTTCTTACAGTCACTGCTAATCAACTCTTTAGCAGTGCTGAGGTGGAAACAAACCAAAAAGGAAAACTTCTTTTTACAAAAACATAGCTCTCTTTCTCCACACAGAAAAGAACTTTTAAATCCCATGTGTGCACGGCTTGTGCTGTGCTGTGCTCTTCCAACAGGTGACAATTAGCTGCAATCAGTAGCTTGTTTTCAGCACACGTGCAAACTTTCCCAAAAGCTTTTCCTTTCCAACAAAACTTTATGGGAAGCCAGTATTTAGAATGTTTCCTTTTTTTTCTAAAATAACAACCTACTCAAAGAACAGTCCATATAAACATTCTCTTCATCAGATATTAAACCTTGCTCCTGAAATTGCATAGATTCACTTTCACTGTCTGGCTCAGAGGGTTTTATGAACTGACCTCTATACGGAGAGAAACTGATTCCCTGCTATTTGCATTGCTCAAAGCTAGAGAAACGTTCACAGTTCATACCTGAATCCAGGCAAGCATCAGGCTGCTTCTTCTGGTATTCTGGCCAGTATGCAATAGAGCTTCTGTGTCCTGTCCTCCAGTTGGTATCTCTGGACCTCAGGATCTTTTCTCCAGACGTCCTCCAAGAGGTATTTGGGCTCCCTTTCTCCTTAGCTGCAACAGACCTCTTCTTAGGTGCTGCTTGAGGGTCCCTGGCTGTGGATCTCCAGACCTCTGGCTTTCTCCAGTCCTCTGAAGGTTGTTTCCCCCAGGAATCTCTCCAGGCATACGTACTTCTCTGAGCTCCTCTCTTGGACCGTCTGCTTCCTTGTCCTTGTTCCTTCTGGTTCAGGTTGTTCCTCCTGCTTCTGTTCCTCCTCTCCTGGTTCTCCTCCGTCTCTCTTCCTGAAGAATCCCTTCTAGTTTTAAAGGGCATAGATTGCAACTCCTCCCTTGCATTCTTCAGGTGTTGTGAATTAAGGTCTCTCCTAGAGGCTGTTTGATTAGGGATGACATAATGCTTTCTCTGATTAGACTCATGCTTTTCCACTCTAGCTTCCCTATGGACTTTCTGCATACTGGTGCATTCTGGAACATGTAGTCTTTTAGGGAAACAAGCTGTCTTATTTCTATAACCTGCCAGCACAGGTCCCTTAATCAGAGTAAATTCTCCTCTTTTGTCATTACTCCCTGAGCTTTGATAAGCTTCCTTATCACAATATGTATGAGATAGATTTGCAATAATCACCCAGAAGATCCACCATCAAAATATGTGTCTTCACCTTCTCACCTTAATAAATGTAATCATAAATTATTAAATTATAAGCTCTGATGAACATAAAAACAGAAACATGATGGCAGAAAAAGACCAAATAGCCTATCTAGTCTGCTCTTAACGGAGGATCATCTACTACATACGCCAGTACAATGTTGCATATGCCTTGTAGCACTATACAAATGATAACTTAATAGTGGTAGTAGTAAATGAACCATTATAGATAAGCAATACTGGACTGTCCAATTGAGCTTCCTCAGCCACAAGTCATGTAGATTATAATTATCCATCCAGAAACTTTAAATGCTTCATTTGTATACCGCTTTACTTTTTATGGAGAAATTCTACATATCTGATCATTTTCTTTCCTTGAATCCTGCTAGACCAGTCTAGACGTATGTGTTATGCTCTTTTGCCAGCAGGTGGAGGCAGACTTGAGCAACTTTCAGTAATGTTATCACTAGGTATTTCTACTGGTGAACCACTGAGAGAAGCCAGTATGACACTTCCCAAGCAGTAAGCAAGACGGAAACAAACTCAGAAACGAACAATGTTAGTTAACAACTATCCGATGCTGGAACAGTAATCATGAACAACTTTGGCTCTCTTAGTACAATGAATTCAGTGTCAGAACATGGCATTGACAATGCATTCAATGGTAGCTGGACTCTCAAACCTGTAGAAAGCATCTTCCAGAGTGGGTACTCGACTGACTGATCAGGATTCAAGAATCAGGTATGTAAAATTTCTCCTTCCTTGTCATACTGCTAGATCAGTCTGAATGTATGGTATATACCCAAGCAGTCAGGACCTAGGATGGGAGGAAAACATCACTCTGGACAGAACCACCCTGTCAAAGACAACATCTGTTCCAGCTCCCATCTGGAACCTGTAGAGCTTCACAAAAATGTTCAGAAAACCAAGCTAGACCACTACTAGCATCTTCTCTCTCTCTCACTCCATGTCCAGTATCTATCCTCTAAACTCCCCTACTTTAGATCCAGCATCTGCCCTCCATGCCTATCCTGTGTCACACCTCTGCCCTATATCCCCATATACCCCTCCCCATGTCCAGAATCTGCTCTTCATCCCCCTATGACCCCATCCCATGTGCAGCATGTATCCTCCATACCCTTATGACCCCTACTCCATGTCCAGAATCTGCTCCCCATCCCTCTATATCTCCTACCCCATGTCCAACATCTAACCACCCCACTTTGTATCCATTATTTGTCCTCTATCCTCTTATATCCCTCACCCTGTGTCTGTTCCCTACCCTTCCAACCTATGTCCAACATCTGCCCTCCGATACACCTCTTCCACTTTGTGCCCAGAATCTGCCGCTGCTCCCTACCCCACTTCCTTTCTAACATGTTCACTTCGGCTTTCGACCCCTAGAATGTTCCCACCTCTACTGTGTTTCCTGTGCCTGCAGCAATGGTGGGCCTCTGACTTTAAAAAAAAACCACAAGTCTTTGAAACTCCATGCTAGAAAGGCTGCTCTAGTTCTGCCCCCACTGACGAAAAGTATGCATCAGGGGCCACGGGGGCAGAACAGCCTTCTCAGTTCAGAAGTTACAAAGACTGCTTTTGTTTTTCTTTTTTTTTTTAAAGTTGGAGGCCCGCTGTTGCTGATACAGGAAAATCTGTGGTGGCAGCAGCAGCATGGGGGAAGGAAGGGGGGTGGGGGAGGGCTACTGCCATATGGGCAAGAGCATGAGAGAAGAGCCAGTTCATGTTGGGGGCAATGCCTCCCTTATCCCCCCAAGCTATGCCCATGCTTCTTGGGCATCATGAAGCAGAATACCACCCTTGTCCTTGCTCTGCAGAGGGCATGTGTAGTACATCCTGCAATTGCAAAAGATGCTATAGAGTATCCTTGATAGAAAACATAGAAAAATGATGACAGAAAAAGACCACATGGCCTATCTAGTCTGTCCTTCCATATCAACAACTACAACAGTCCCCTTTTTTTCCTTTAGAGATCCTCTGTGTTTGTCCCATGCTTTTTTGAATTCAGATACTATCCTCATCTCTACCACCTCCACTGGGAGACTATTCCACGGATCCACCACTCTTTCCGTAAAGAAATATTTCCGCATATCACTCCTGAATCTATCCCCTTTCACCCTCATCCCATGTGCCCTCATAGCAGAACTTGCCTTCAATCGAAAGAGGCTCTCCCCCTGTGCATTTATGCCACGGAGGTATTTAAACATCTCAGTCATATCACCTCTATTCCGCCTTTCCTCTAAGGTGTACATATTAAGATCCTTAAGTGTGTCCTCATATGCTTTATAATGAAGACCACTAACCATTTTAGTAGCCACCCTCTGTACTGACTCCATCCTGTTTATATCCTTTTGAAGGTGCGTTCTCCAGAATTGCACACAATACTCCAAATGAGGTCACACCAAAGACTTATACAGAGGCACTATCACCTCCTTTTTTCTGCTAGCCATTCCTCTCCTTATGCACCCAAGCATCCTTCTAGCTTTTGTGGTCGCCTTTTCTACCTTTTTAGATATTTTAAGAACATCAGACACAATCACGCCGAGGTCCAGCTCTTCTTTAGTAGACAAAAGTACTTTACCCCCTATACTATATTGCTCCCTTGGATTGCTGTAGCTCAAATGCATGACTTTGCATTTTTTAACATTAAATCCCAGCTGCCAAATTCTAGACCATTCTTCAAGCTTAGCTAGATCCCTCCTCATGTTATCTACACCTACCTGGGTGTCTACTCTATTGCAGATTTTGGTATCATCCACAAAGAGGCAAATCTTACCCGATAGCCCTTCCACTATATCACTAACAAAGATATTAAAAAGAATCGGACCAAGGACAGAGCCCTGCAGCACACCACTGGTAACTTCCTTCTCCTCAGAGTGAGCTCCATTTACCTGTACCCTTTCTCGCCTCTCACTCAACCAATTTCAAACCCAAGCAGTAACTTTAGGGTCCATCCCTAGAGTGCTCAGTTTGTTTATAAGTTGCTTGTGAGGAACAGTGTCAAAGACCTTACTGAAATCTAAATACACCACATCTAGGGCTCTCTCTCTCTGTCCAACTCCCTGGTCACCCAGTCAAAGAAATCAATAAGATTTGCCTGACAAGACCTGCCTCTGGTGAATCCATGCTGCCTCAGATCCTGTAATCCGCTGGACTCCAGAAACCTCACTATTTTCTCTTTCAGTGGTGTTTCCAATAATTTACTCATCACCAAAGTTAAACTAACTGGCCTGTAGTTTTCAACCACATCCTTACTTCCGCTTTTGTGTAAAGGGACCACATGAGCCTCTCTCTAGTCCTTTGGCACCACTCCCGACTCCAACGAGGCATTGAAAAGGTCAGTCAGTGGAGCTGCTAGAACATCCCCAAGTTCCCTCAGTATTCTAGGGTGTATCTCATCCGGTCCCATCACTTTATCTACTTTAAGTTTAGCTACTTTCTCACGAACACAGTCTTCTGAAAATTCTTCAAGATGCCCCTCGCTTCTGTTCCTGTTTGTGGGTGTTCTCTGAAGTCCTGATCCTGAGTCTTCATCTGTGAACACGGAAGAGAAATATTTGTTAAGCAATTACACTTTATCCTCATCAGCTTTTACATATTCCTCCCCTTCACCCTTGAGTCTGACAATACCACTTTTGCCCTTCTTCTTCTCACTAACATATCTGTAAAATGTTTTATCTCCCCATTTTATTGCATTGGCTATTTCCTCCTCTTTTTGAATCTTTGCTTTTCTGACTACTTTGCTAGCTTCTCTAAGTTTTTCCAAATAGAGATGCCTGTCTTCCTCTCTATGATCTCTTGTATTTCATGAAGGCCTCCCTCTTTTTCTTCATCTTTTCAGCTACTTCTTTCGAAAACCATAGCGGTCTCCTTTTCCTTTTACCTTTATTTACCATTTTAACAAAAAGGTTGTCTGCCCTTAAAATATCCCCTTTCAGTTTTGTGCACTGTTTTTCTACATCCCCCAGCTGTTCCCATTCCGCTGACAACTCCCTGAGGTATTGGCCCATCTTGGCAAAGTTAGTTTTCCTAATGTCTAAGACCCTCGCTTTTGAATGGATTCTATCATCCCCAGTCCTAACACTAAACCACACCATCTGGTGATCACTGGATGCAAAATGATCTCCCATTATAACATCAGAAACACTTTCACCATTGGTAAGCACCAAGTCCAGTATGGCCCCTTCATGTGTGGGGTCTGTTACCAATTGCCTGAACAGTTCTCTTTGTAGAGAATCCAGGATCTCCTTACTTCTAGATGATACTGCAGCAGGAATTTTATTTTTTATTTATTTTTTATTTAGCAAACATTTATATACCGCTACTTCCAGCGATCAGCAGCGGGTTAGATTACATTTTGAAAACTGTCAAATCAGGACAGTAAAATTTGGGGTATATACATGTTGATTCGTAGGGTAAGCACAGCACACAGTAATAGGTTCTATTTGTAGAGAGGGTCAATAACTTACATATGTACATTATAACACAAATGAGCAATACATGAGGAGCAATAACTTTTATATAAGTACATTTTACATAAATGCATCCTTGTCTCCCAGGGTGGCAAAGCTTTTATATCAAGTTGTACTGAAACAGGTGAGTCTTCAGTTTTTTTCTAAAGTCTGTTAGGTCTTTGCAGGCTCGTAGCTCTGGCGGCAGCTGGTTCCAGAGTGTCGGTGCTGTGTATGAGTAAGCTCTGTTACTAGTACTGGCTTTGACATATCTTATATCTGCTGGAACGAGGAGGGTGTTTGAGTTGATGGTTCTTCTGCTTCTGTTGGGTGGTTGTGAGCAGATTAGGGTGGAGAGGAAGGACGGTGCTACGTTATGCAAGAGTTTGAATGTGGTTGTTAGTGTTTTATATTTTATACGAGCAGCAATGGGGAGCCAGTGTAGCTCAATCAATACAGGTGTGATGTGATCAGCAAGACTTTTTCTCATAATGATCCGAGCCTCTACATTTTGCGCCATTTGCAGAATGCTTAGGGTTTTCTTTGGTAGGCCCTGTAGAATGGCGTTGCAGTAGTCGAAATGTGGCATGATGAGTGCCTGTGCAACAGACCTGAAGTCATGAGGTTCAATAATGCTCCGTAGAGGTTGTAGGACTCTTAGTTTGTGGAAGACAGCTCTGTTGATTTTGCGGAGGTGTTTCTCCATCTTTAGGTCGCTGTCGAACGTTACCCCCAGATATTTTATTTCATTCTTTGTTTGGTATGTATTGTTGCACAGGGTGATTGTTGCAGGGGGGTCAAAATTTGGTTTCCTGGAGATATACATCACCTCAGTTTTCTTATGGTTGATCGCCATGTTGCTTTGTTGCAACCAGGATTGCATCTCGATAAGGCACGCTTCAAGTTGGATGTAGTTTGGGTTATCCATGTCAAGTTGTGTGTACAGCATTATATCGTCTGCGTAAATGTGGTAGTTGATTTTGTGTTGCTGGAAAATTTCGCAAAGTGGTTGCATATATACGTTGAAAAGGAGTGCAGAGAGAGCTGATCCCTGAGGTATGCCTTGAGTTTGTGGGAATGCCTCCTCTTTTTCACCGTTGAACAGTACCTGTTGCATTCTGTTTGATATGTATGAGGAGAACCATTTTAGGGGAGTACCTGTTATTCCTATTGATTTAATTCTGTTTATGAGGGTTCCATGGTGAACAGTATCAAAGGCGGCTGAGATGTCGATGAATATGAGTATGAACATTTTCTTTTTGTCTTCTAGGCCCTTGAGGAGGTTGTTAAGCAGTGCTAGAAGTAGGGTTTCAACCCCATGATGTTGCCTGAAACCGTATTGGTGTTTATCAAGGGTTTCATTGTCATCCAGGTGGTCTTGCAGTTGTAATAGCACGGCCTTTTCAATGATCTTTGCAAGGAAAGATATGCTGGATATTGGGCGGTAGGATGCTGGGTCGTCCTTGTTGAGTGTTTTATTTTTTAGAATAGGTCTTATGATAGATTTCTTAAGTTGTGTAGGCATGATTCCTTGTTGCAATGAGAGGTTCACTATGTGCGAGATGTGCTGTGCAATGTCTAGTTTCACTGCCTTAACCCATGTGACTGGGCAGGGATCTAGTGGGGAGGTGGTGGTGTTGATGTTTGTGATTATTTTAATAATTTGCTGGTCGTCAATTTTGTGGAAATTGCTCCATGCCTGATCTTGATTTGTGTTGATCGCCATGTTGAGATTAGTCGTTGGGAGGGTTGCGTTTAAACATTGCGTGGGTGTTGTAGCCGTGAGTTTGCTTGCGTAGTGATTTGCCAGGGAATGTGCCAATCAACATCTGGCATATTGAAATCCCCTATCAGTAGCACTTCCCCATTCCTAGCAATGCTGTGTATGTCTTCAATTAACTCTCCATCCACCTCTTCCTCTTGTGAGGGAGGTCTGTATATCATGCCAATGCAAATAGATTTCTCTTTCCCTCTTTCTAATTTAACCCACAGTGCCTCCTCTCTCCCTTTTAAGCTCTGTAATTCCAAAGCTTTAATATTATTTTTACATATAGTGCCACTCCTCCTCCCCTTCTTCCTACCCTGTCCTTTCTGAATATAGTATAACCTGGTATAGTTACATCCCAGTCATGGTTTTCTGTGAGCCATGTTTCTGTAACTGCCACTAAATCCAAGTCATCCACTCCCATTAAAGCTTCAACGTCTGGGATCTTATTTCCCATGCTACGGGCATTTATACATACCACTTTCCATATGTTGCCCCTTTTACCTATAGTTACCTGCTTGAGTGGGGATCGACAGGGAGATTCCAAAAAGGAGTCTCATAGAGGTTCTTATCAATTCCAGCATGTTATTCTAACTGAGGAACTCAAGGACCCATTGATCTGATGTAATATGGGCTTGCTCCGAGAAACAACTGGAGCAATCGCTCCCAAGGGGGACTGCCTGATTTTAGGGATTTATTGGCTCCAGAAGGAGCTTTAGTGGAATCTTGAGAATGCTGAGAGCCCCAGAAAGACTGCCCCTTCATGGACTATGACCCATAGGATTAATAGGCCCTTCCCAGACTCCTAGCAATCCAAAGGCATCTCCAGCTCCACCCATGGCCCTACAAGAGGTACTCCTGGCATCTCTGTGCCAATCATCCAGCAGTCTCTGTGGGCAAGCCTCCTCAAGGTCTATCACCAATTTCTAAAGCCCCACCCTGAAGAATAATCAGACCTTAAAAAGAGAGTTTGCAGCTTGAAGGCAGCACTCACTGACCAATTGTGCAGCCAGAGCAACTGACTGGCTACTACCACCACTGTCATGGACTTGGAAAAGATTATGATCAAGTCATAGAGAGCACGACTCCAATCATGCAGCTACAAAAAGCCTACACACAGTGACTGCAAAGACATTCTTAAGGAAGGCCTCTGCCTTCCTACCATGAGATCCCTTGAGCGCAGCATCCCCCTTCATTGGAAAGGTCATGCACTTTTCAAAGCTGTAATGAGGTCTTCCACATGAGGGAATCCAAAGGCTGATCTAGCTCATCCTGGGGCAAACAAGAAAGGACCTTAGTGCCTCCAAGGCCCAATCCAGCCCAGGAGCCTCCTACTGAGAGACTATGAGTTGGTGCATAGGTTACTGGAGAGAAAAAGCTAGAAATAGGCCCAACACTTCCCATGATAGGGTTCACTGGTAAAGCCTATACAGGTTAAGATTCTGCAACATGCAAGGAGTCCATAGCATCTTGCATAAAACAGGAAGGTCTCCCAGTGAAACAGGTGGATCACATAAGGATCCTTGCCCTCCGAAAGGAAAATAACTTCTCCTTCCTTGGACCCACCTTCTGGAGAAAGGATTCTTCTTCTACATCCCAATTAACCTCTATAGGGGATAAGACTGGGTTCCTGGAGAAACAGGCAGGTAAAATATGCAGTGGTGGCATATAACCCCCTTGACGAGTAGAGACAGAGGTGCCTAAGGGCTTCAGACTTCCATAGGGGAAGCCTGGGCCTCCAACCCCCTCAGAGGGTGCTGCCAAATAGTTAGCAAGGACTGAGAACAGCCTGTGAGCAGTTTCAGCAGCTGCTGTGCAAGTCTTAAGAAAGAATGGGCTCCAGGACCCCAGAAGCCTTATAAGAGCTTAAGGGCTTACAGAGGTGGCTATCCCACTATGCCCCCACTTCAGAAGGTATCATGCAACCACACACAAGTTTGCAGAAAGAAACAGGAATGAGGGAGCACAGCCGAGGCACTAAACATAGCATTGGGCCACCAGCCCCACTGTGGGGAGGTCCCAAACATTTTATTTTTTTAATTAGTAATTACTGTAGCTTATGCCTTTCCAGTAGCAGTTCAAGGCGAGTTACATTCAAGTACAGTAGTTATGTCCCTGCCCCCTGGAAGGCTTACAGTCTAAGCTTGTCCCTGAGGCAATGGAGGATTAAGTAGCTTTCTCAAGGCCACAAAGACATCATGACACAAAAGTAAGCCCCAAGGCAATCCTATAGAACCTGGGGAAAAAACTGCAGCCCCTGGGGAAACAATCACCAAAGATTGCAGGCTGCTCTGGGCTATGATTAGGCACAGCAATGACCAGAAAAAAACCTACTACTACTAATGCTACAAGGCGTACGCAGCACTGTACAGATACATGTAAAAGACTGTTCCTGCTCAATAGAGCTTACAATCTAGTAAAGACAGACAACACAACGGCTGAGGACAAGGGACATCTAGGGGAATGATAAGAAAAACACAGAGGAGACTAAGTGGATAAGGATCCAAAGGTGACCTCGAAGAGGTGAGTTTTCAGCCTGGATTTGAAAAGGGCCAGAGATCATGCAAAGAAAGAGATCGTTAGAGAAAGACATCATGCTTGGCAAGGTTAAAGGCCAATGTAAAAGAGGAAGGCCAGCAATGAAATGGATTGATACAATAATAGCAGCTATGGATGCCACTCTATCAGTAATAAGCCCCCTGACTGAAGACCAAGCACAGTTTAGGTCAACTATCTAGAACAGGGGTCACCAACCTCCAGAGGGCCGCGGGCCGCACAGCCGACTACCGGGAGCCTCGCGGGCCGCATAAGACACGGGGCCTCATTTGCATAAGGGGCCTCATTTGCATAAATATTTGCATAATGTTGCATAATGAGTGCATGGATAAAGAAAGACTAGAAAATTTCTATATTACTATAATCCAGTGCCAACCGCCAGGCACATTAGGAACTACTACTAACACTGCCCATTTAGAACCCATAGCATATCATAACAGCACTACCAGGACTCACAAAGCATCAGACCCTACCTATCAAAAGGCAACACTGCAAATATTAAATCAATACATTTCAGAGAACAATACATGACCTACTGGGAAAAGAGAACAAGTAGCAATGTCAAATAGGAATTACACAGAATACCTCAGCACTGTAGAAATAAAACTATAAATTAATTTCTTGTACTAAAGCACAGAACTGGTAATGTGCTGTGGGCTGGGGGTCAGAACTGGTAATGTGCTGTGGGCTGGGGGGGGGGTCAGAACCATTACCAGTTCTGACCCCCCCAGCACATTACCAGTTCTAAACCCCCCAGCCCACAGCACATTACCAGTTCTGACCCCCCCCCAGCACATTACCAGTGTGCTGTGGGTGTCAGAACTGGTAATGTGCTGTGGGCTGGGGGGGGTCAGAACCAGGGGCGGCCCAAGGGGGGTGCGGGGCCATGTGCGGAGACTCGGTGCGGGGCCTCATTTGCATAAGTGGTCTTATTTGCATAAATATTTGCGTAATGTTACCATTCACTAACTTTTAGTAAACATGTCTCTTAATGAGTGTATGGATAAAGAAAGACTAAAAGATTTCTACATTACTATAATCCAGTGCCAACCGCCAGGCACATTAGGAACTACTACAAACGCTGCCCATTTAGAACCCATAGCAAACCCGCCGTATCCTAACAGCACTACCAGGACTCACAAAGCACCATACCCTACCTATCAAAAGGAAACACTGCAAATATTAAACCAGTACATGTCAGAGAATACTGGGGAAAGAGAACAAGTGGCAATGTCAAATAGGAATTACATAAACAGAATACCTCAGCTCAGTTACACATGCAGAACATACACCATCACCAAACAAGGAATCGCAATTTAGAAACAGGAAGGCAATAATTAAACTGGGAACCCCAAAAGCCAAACTTGGAATGTACAACAACACTGTAGAAATAAAACTATAAATCAATTTCCTCTTGTACCAAACAAAGCGCAGACGTTAATGATGCACATTTCCCAGAGCTTCATATTCCAGTTAATAAATTCAAAATAAAGAGATATCTTTCTACCTTTTGTGCATTTTTTTTCAGTTGCAATTGCTCCAGCCACTTTCTTCTGGTTTCTTCATGTTTTCTGCTAACTCTCCATCGTCTGCTGTCCATTTGTCCTTTCTTCTCTCTTCTAGTTTTCTTTCCATCCTCTCTCTCTACATCTGCTTTAACATACTAATCTTTCTCCTTTTGCTTTTTCCTCATTCTTATTTCATCCACACAAATTTTACCCCTCCATCCTCAATCCCCACTTACTCTCCCAATACCCGGCCAATTGTAGATTTTTCATCCCTCCCACACAAAATATTTTCCCCTCTCCATTTTACTCTCCCAGCCCCATCCCATTCTAATCCTCCCCCAACATCAGCTCCCTTCTAGTTCCAGTCTCACCCAGCATCCATTCCCTTCTAGTCCCTGCATCAGCCCATTTCCAGTCCTAGCCCCCATCAACCCATTTCCAGTCCTAGCTCCCCCCTCCATTTTCAGTCTGAGTCCCTTCATCAGCTCATTTCCAATCCTAGCCCCCCTCAGCCCATTTCTAGTCATTTCCTAGCCCCACCATCAGCCCATGTCAAATCCTAGCTCCCCTCCACTCAGCCCAATTCCAGTCCAAGCCCCCCCATGAGCCTACTTCCAGTTCTAGCCCCTCCATGAGTCCATTTCAATTCAAGCCCCCACCACAGCCCATTTCCAATCTTAGCTCCCCCCAACAGCCCATTTCCAGTCCTATCCTAGCTGCTCCATCAGCCCATTTTCAGTCCTAGCTCCCTTCCCTCACAGCCCATTTCCATTCCAAGCTCCCACCCTATCAGCTATTTGCAGTTCAAGCCTCCCCGTCCACTCAGTCCATTTCCAGTCATAGCAATCCCCCAACCCATTACCAGTCCTAGCCCCCCATCAACCCATTTTCAGTTTAAGCCCCCCCTATAACCCATTACCAGTCCTAACCCCCCCATCAGCCCACTTCCCGTCTTAACCCCATCAGCCCATTTCCAGTCAGCCCCCCATAGGCCATTGCCAGTCCTAACCCCCCCATCAGCCCACAGCCCATTACCAGTCCTAACCACATCAGCCCACCTCAAGTCCTAACCCCTCCCCATCAGCCCATTTCCTGTCCTAGCGCCCCCATAGCCCATTAGCAGTCCTAACCCCCCATAGCCCATTAGCAATCCTAACCCCCCATCACCCTATTTCCAGACAGCCCCCATCAGCCCACAGCCCATTACCAGTCTTAACCACCCCCCCCAGCCCATTTCCAGTCCTAACCCCCCATCACCCCATTTCCAGTCAGCCTCCATCAACCCCAGCCCATTACCAGTCTTAACCCCCCTAGCCCATTTCCAGTCCTAACCCCCCCCCAGCCATTTCCAGTCCTAACCCCCCCCCCCCACCCCATTTCCAGTCAGCCTCCATCAGCCCCAGCCATTAGCAGTCTTAACCCCCCCCCCCAGCCCATTTCCAGTCCTAACCCCCCCAGCCCATTTCCAGTCCTAACCCCCCCAGCCCATTTCCATTCCTAACCCCCCTCACCCATTTCCAGTCAGCCTCCATCAGCCCCAGCCCATTAGCAGTGCTAACCCCCCCCCCACCCAGCACATTTCCAGTCCTAACCCCCCCCCAGCACATTTCCAGTCCTAACCCCCATCACCCCATTTCCAGACAGCCTCCATCAGCCCCCCAGCCCATTACCAGTCTTAACCCCCCCACCCCTTCCCTTCCCGCAAATTTAAAAAAAAAAAAACCTGGCTCTAGCTGCTGCCGCTGCCGCTGCCGCGTCCGTCGCAGCAGCGGCAGAATGGAGTGTCCCGCGGGGCCCCCTCTCCTCGTTGAGCCCTCTGCAAGGGCTTTCAGATTCGCGAAGGGAGAGTGCTCCCTCGCGTCTCTGTAAAGCCCGCAGGGGCTAATGGGAAATTTCCCATCTGCCCCCTTTAGACGCGAGGGGCTGATGGGAAATTTCCCATTAGCCCCTGCGGGCTTTACAGAGACGCGAGGGAGCACTCTCCCTTCGCGAATCTGAAAGCCCTTGCAGAGGGCTCAACGAGGAGAGGGGGCCCCGCGGGACACTCCATTCTGCCGCTGCTGTGACGGACGCGGCGGCAGCGGCAGCAGCCAGAGACAGGTTTTTTTTTAAAATGTAATTTAAAAAAAAAAAAGCAGAATATTCTTTGCGCGGGGCCCCCTGAAACGCGGGGCCCTGTGCAAAAAACATTCTTGCTCAATGGACGGGCCGGCCCTGGTCAGAACCATTACCAGTTCTGACCCCCCCAGCACATTACCAGTTCTAAACCCCCCAGCCCACAGCACATTACCAGTTCTGACCCCCCCAGCCCACAGCACATTACCAGTTCTGACACCCCCCCATCATCATCAGCCGCGGCAAAAATCGCATGTCCCGCAGGGCCCCCCCCTGCCCGGCAGAGCCAGCCCTCCCTCCCTGCCTGTTTGCTTCCCTGCCTGCCTCAGTCCCTCTCCTCTTCGGCTTAGAACCGCGAAGGGAGAGTTCCCTCGCGACGCGGTTAAGCCGGCTGAGGCTTATGGGAAATTTCCCCTCTGCCCCCTCGAGCTTAACAGAGTCGCGAGGGAGAAGCTCTCCCTTCGCGGCTCTGAAAGCCGAAGAGGAGAGGGACTGAGGGAGGCAGGGCTGGCTTAATTCCGGGTGCTGGGCAGACTGCTTCCTTACCTGCTGCGGAGAGCTGTGCACCCTGGCGATCCTCCAAACAGGCCTCGTGGCTGCTCAGACTGCTTTTGGGCCCGGCCCCCCCCCTTTTTCACCTCCTCCTGCCTGTCGCTGATTGGTGGAGGGCAGGCTCGTGACTCGGTCATGTGATCTACAGTGTGTGGCGGGCCGCACGCAATGTTAACAGTGGTAGAGCCTCGCGGGCCGCACGAAGGGACCTCGTGGGCCGCATGCGGCCCGCGGGCCGCAGGTTGGTGACCCCTGATCTAGAAGGTCTCCATGAGTCAACGGCACTTAACAACAATACTAACAGCTTTTACTACATCCTCCTGTACTGAATTTGAGACTATCCTAAAATAAGAGACCGCTGTCCACAGGGCATAGGACTGTAGTTAGGGCAAGGAAAGACAGGCTTATCTTAAGAACATAAGAACATAAGATATGCCATACTCGGTCAGACCAAGGTCCATCAAGCCCACTATCCTGTTTCCAACAGTGGCCAATCTAGGTCATACATACCTAGCAGTTACCCCAAAAGACACAGGTTCCGCAATGCTTGTACTGGATCAAGCATTGATATCCTGGGTCCCTTCTTAATAATGGTTTATGGACCTTTCCTCCAGGAACTTGTCCAAACCTTTTTTAAACCCAGCTACACTAACAGCCTTTACTACATCCTACGGTAACAAATTCCAGAGTTTGATTACACGTTGAATGAAAAAATATTTTCTTTTATTAGTCTTAAATAGTTTACCCTGTAGTTTCATTGCATGTCCCCTAGTCTTTCTATATTCTGATAACGTAAACAATCGATCTATGTTTACCCGTTCCACTCCGTTCATTAATTTATAGACTTCTATCATATCTCCCCTCAGCCGTCTCTTTTCCAGGTTAAAGAGCCCTAACCTTTTTAGCCTTTCTTCATAGGAGTATCCTTCCATCCCCTTTATCATATTGGTGGCTCTTCTCTGAACCTTTTTCTAATAATGCTATATCCTTTTTAAGATACGGCGACCAGAATTGCACAATATTTCAAGGTGCGGTCTCACCATGGAACAGTATAGAGGCATTATAATATCTTTTGTTTTATTTTCCATTCCTTTCCTTATGATACCTAGCATTCTATTTGCTCTCTTGGCTGCTGCTGCACACTGGGCCAAGGGTTTTAACATGTTATCCACAATGACGCCTAAATCTTTTTCCTGGGTGGTGGTTCCTAATGTGGAACCTTATAAGAACATAAGACATGCCATACTGGGTCAGACCGAGGTCCATCAAGCCCAGTATCCTGTTTCCAACAGTGGCCAATCTAGGTTATACGTACCTAGCAATATCCCCAAAAGACAGGTTCCACAATGCTTGTACTGGGTCAAGCATTGATATCCTGGGTCCCTTTTTAATAGTGGTTTATGGACCTTTCCTACAGGAACTTGTCCAAACCTTTTTAAAGCCAGCTATACTAACAGCCCTTACTACATCCTCCGGTAACAGATTCCAGAGTTTGATTACACGTTGTGTGAAAAAATATTTTCTCTTATTTGTCTTAAATAGTTTACCCTGTAGCTTCATTACATGTCCCCTAGTCTTTCTATACTCTGATAGCGTTCTATACTCTGATCTTCACTGTTGCACAAGGCCACACAATTTGCCACCTGCAAGAGGCATTATATTCACACTGGATCAGTGTAGGAATAAAGAATTCCACTCTGTGACACCAACAAATCCCATACACTACGAATAGCTCTACTACAGAAAAAAAAATTTTTTTCGGACCATATACTAAGGTGGCTATACTCAGCTACTTCCGTTTGAGTCCATTTTATTTTTAAAGTGATCATGCATAGAATGCCTCTTTTAAAATTTAGTAATGTATAATACCAATATGACTGTCGCGTTTCAAACCTGTAAAACACTAGGTTCTCCTTCAGAGTTACATTAGCAGTACTTATCTTTTCCGTGGTTCATAGCGGTAATTCTCCTTCATCCAGAAAAAGATCCGCCAAACTTCATCGTAAGTTCAACATTCCAAAAGATTACGGGACCTTACATTTCATACAAGACCTCTGTGGTTTATAGAGGAAAAATGGCCACGGCATATTTTTTAAAATGCATAACTCCACCCCCACAGATTCTTAAAGGGGAACCATTCTAAATAAAGGTATGCTAAGTCCCTTAGGATGAATAGTGTCCAAGGTAAAGATCCAAAATTTCTCTTTGTAATTAAGGCGAGCCTCACGATTGCCTCCCTGCCAAAACAGGGGGGGTATAATCAAGTACTCTCCATCTTAGTAGGTCAAAAGAATGTCCCAATTGAAGAAAATGTTCAACGATAGGAGCTGTTCTGGTTGCATGAGAACAGTGTTCCCTTAACTGATGCACCATAGTAGGTTTAGTTTGGCCAATAAAAAGCTTCGGACAAGGACAAACTAACACTTACACTACAAAGGTAGTTTGACAATCAGTGTGATTTCTAGTTGCAAAACATTTTTTTTGTAATAGGATTTTGCGAAGATTCTCCCTCTATAGTGAGAACACAAAATTCACAGGTTCCACACCAAAAAAGACCTGGAGGATGAGACTGCTCAACTCTCTCTGTATTCCAAGTTTTCCAGGTGATCCAACTGTTGAATTACAAATTAAGATTGAAGATCTGATAAAATCTGGTTATTCACAGGAGTATTTAACCCAGGAGGTGTTTAATTTTCTAACTAATAAATTTCCCCTAGTTCCAATATTTTATACTGTCCCTAAAATCCATAAACAGTTAATGAATCCTCCTGGTTTTACCATAGTTGCTGGAAATGAATCGGTATTAAAACCACTCTCCATCTTTGTGAATAAGATCTTGAATCCTTTGGTCAAGCAAGCGGTCTCTTATTTAGGTTTAACTCTGTTTTTATTGTGAAACAAAATTAACGGATACTACTCATCTGCTCAATGTCCTTTCAAAGATAACTGATTTGAATGAAGAAATATGGTTGGTGACATATGATGCAGTATCGCTATATACGAACATTGATCAGCAAGTGGCTTTAAAATTCTTGCTCAGCTTGACTGGCGGGATGTATTATAATACCTGCTCAACTTCCCAAGGGATTTATTTTGGAGATGCTACAATTGGTGTTGTTGTCAGAATTTCTTCTACTTTAATGGTTTTTACCATCAGAAATACAGGGTAGTTATGGGGCCACTGTTGCCCCCACAGTTGCAATGCTTTATATGACAGCATTTGAAGAAGAACATCTTTATAGCTCACCCTCGATGCCCCATATACATCTCTGTAAAAGATATCTGGATGACTTTTTTTGTTTATGGCATGGAAATCAATCCTCTCTACGGGCATGCATGAATTGGCTTAATACCAGGAAGGATAATATACAGTTGAATATACATTCCATCAGCACCATGTGTCCTTTTTGGATATTTTTATCATTTGATGTAATAGTGGGTTCATAACTATTTTATATCAGAAGCTTGTTTCCTGGAATAACCTGTTGAGATTTTCAAGCTATCATCCAGCGTGGCTTAAATTCCAGTGAGCCAATTTTTGAGGCTGCAAAGCATCTGTACTTAGAAGTGGGATTATGTTTCTGAGGCAAAGAAATTATATCAGAAATATTTGGAATGAGGTTATCCTCCTGGGATACTGAAAAAAGCATCTTTGCATGGTTTACATGCGCAGCGAGAACTTTTATTGTGACCACAATCTTCTGAAGATGCTGATACAGCGGAAGAGTGGAGGAGTAGCCTAGTGGATGGGGCAAGGTACTTCAGGCCGGAAGGTCGGGGGTTCAAATCCCACTAGAGGACAGCAACCTTGGGTCGGAAGGACTGGGGTTTCTAGTCCCACAGGTGCTCCTTGAGGTCTTGGGCAAGCCACTTAACCCTCCATAGCCCATGTTCCCTGTAAAATAGTTATCTCCAAGTTATAATGCCCTGTTCAATGTAATTTCAGTTTGTTCAATGTAGACCACACTGATGCAGAATAGCACGGTATATAAGAGAATGTAAATAAATAAAATAAAATAAAGAGAGGCTAACAGCATGGGGAGCTGGACCACGGCTCGTCATCACTGCTGGAGCTGTGCTGCAGTGAGTGGTTGGGGTGGTTTTCCTGCTGAGTACCAGTGTGCAGTGTCATGGCGCAAGGCAAATAGTGCCTAGAAAACTAGAGGAAAATGTCCAGGGCAGTTTTAAAACCGGCAGTGCAAAGCACATGGCTAGGGGTTGCTACGGGCAACCAACCAAAACACGAGCACCGGCTGTAGGAAAACGCCCAGGAGAAGCATTACATCATAGCTCATCAGAGAGGCAGGAACAGCTGCAGGGATTTGAGCTAACAAGGGTCTCAATAAATTACGCACTTAAATTAAGGTCAGTCTTGAGCAAAGCAGTTCCAGTTCCAGGGTCAGATTTAGATGCAGACGCAGATTCTGATCAAGCAGGCAGAAACACAGACACAGGAGAAAGACACACGGAAAGGACCCGTGGGAAAGGAAAGAACAGAGCTTGTGATAGCCAGGACATATACCTGAGAGCTTCTGACGTGGATTCCATCTGCACCTTAGAGGAGTTTGTACCGGAGGAATTACCCGAGGTTAGTGCTGGAAAGTCAGGCTGCACTGAACTAGAGTCCAGCTGGGGACCGAGAGGGATTCCATTCAACAAACCACGAGGAGCTGGGAGAGGGAAATACCACGAGAGCAGGTACCTGGGGAGCAAAAGCTCTTATCCTAAAGATATTTCTCAGCTAAGAGAGAGACGTCCTGTCAGGGGAAGTGAAAGAGAGAAAAGTTTCAACTTCCCGGTTGCAAAGCGTTCAGGCAGAGCTCAGCCTGGGGAAAGACATATTACCTGTAATAGAGGGGCACTGGATTTTACTTACAATAGTCCTGAAGTGTATGGCCCTATAAGGGGAAAATCCACAGTGCACGGTAAGCTGCCTTTCTACATTGATAGAGGGGAGAGAAGTCTTGGCCAGGAAGAGGAGAGATTCCTAAATGCTGATACACCATACAGCCTTAACAAAGATAATAGCCAGGAAGTTCATGAAGACATGGAATGTGACTTCTGTGCAGAGAATGCAGATGATTGTAAGATGGACTGTACATTGGTGTTTTCCGACAGTGTGACCTCTTTCTGTTAAAGCCTAAGAAAGACTGCTAAAGTGAAATCTGTGTAGGAGCACAGATTTCAATCAATAGCTTTTTGTGAAAGAAAAAGCCTGTTTTCCCACTTTTGTTTCTTTAACGCTGACAAGAAGCATTTTCTTTGTATTTTGTAGTCCCCTATTTGTGTTATGCCAGTATGATGGTTTAATTTCCTTTGTATCCTGTTTGCAAGAATTCTCCCGGGAAGGTAAATAAACACCTCTTTATAAGCCTAGCTGCTCGTTCCACAACTACACTCTTTATTTGAAAAGCTAGTGGGACTTCACCTCCCAGGGGGCACTATGTTGTCCCTGCTACTAAAAGAAGAGGGCCCCACCGAAACCCCAGGCTTCCGCCTCCGGGGTAGTAGGTGCATGACAGCAGGCACAGGGGGGGGCAGCCCTGGACTGTTGAGGACCCTCTCTTGCTCCTACAAACTGCGGCTGTTACATACAACTGAAGGGGCATGACTCTAGGGGCAGGACACGCCCCTTTGGTGCTCCTGAGAGGCTTGAGGGATTAAGTGCTTGTCGAGTATTATGGGCAAAAGGAAGAACAAAGTTAGCGCCAAAGGAGAGGTGGTGGCGCAACCAGGTAAAGTAGTGGACCCCATGGGCAAGCACCTGCTCTCTCAGCTGCCTAGTATTCTGTCATCAGAGGGGGTTTCGATGAGCCCTGACTCTCGGTCCCCACCTCCAATTCCCTTGCCTGCTTTCTCCTCCATTTTGCTTGAGTCTTCCCCTGCTGTGACTGTCCCAATGCCTCAACCCGTGAAGCCGGTAAACTCAGGAGGGCTGGTGTTTACTCCCCAGGCAGGAGAAGTGACTCTTACTGACCTATAGGGTGCTATTCAAAATATTGATCTTCGACTATCTTCTACTGTATTTTCTGTGTGTAAATTTACTTTTGAGGTTGTAGATAAAATGTGATCTATAGATAATCAGTTTGTTTCCTTGGATAAAGTGTGTGAACATAAGAACATAAGATATGCCATACTGGGTCAGACCAAAGTCCATCAAGCCCAGTATCCTGTTTCCAACAGTGGCCAATCTAGGTCATACGTACCTAGCAGTTTCCCCAAAAGACATAGGTTCTGCAATGCTTGTACTGGGTCAAGCATTGATATCCTGGGTCCCTTCTTAATAATGGTTTATGGACCTTTCCTCCAGGAACTTGTCCAAACCTTTTTTAAACCCAGCTACACTAACAGCCTTTACTACATCCTCCGGTAACAAATTCCAGAGTTTGATTACACGTTGAGTGAAAAAATATTTTCTTTTATTAGTCTTAAATAGTTTACCCTGTAGCTTCATTGCATGTTCCCTAGTCTTTCTATATTCTGATAACATAAATAATCGATCTACGTTTACCCGTTCCAGTCCGTTCATTAATTTATAGACTTCTATCATATCTCCCCTCAGCCGTCTCTTTTCCAGGTTAAAGAGCCCTAACCTTTTTAGCCTTTCTTCATAGGAGTATCCTTCCATCCCCTTTACCATTTTGGTGGCTCTTCTCTGAACCAGATTGATTCTCAGGTTAAACCCTGCTTAGAAAATAGTGCTGTTTTATTGAAAGATGTCTTGAGTACATCTTATTGGCTAGAGATACTTGAGAACCATTTCAGGGCAAAAAATCTTTGGGGCTTGTTTACAAAGCCGCGGTAGCGATTCGCGATCGTTATCGGAGCCGCAGCCCTGAAATCAATGGGGCCGCGGCTCCGATAATGATCGCGAACCGCTACTGCGGCTTTGTAAACAAGCCCCTTTGTTTCTTAAATTTTCCTATTACCCATTTGCTTTCCTCAGAAATTCTTTTAAAGAAATATTTCAATGAGGTGTTGAAGTTGATGGATGATGTGGAAATTTCACATATGTGTTTCATCATAGCTTATTGTCCCTCTGGAAGTCAGAGGTATACTAACAGTATATGATGACAGATAAAGACCAGTATGGTCCATGTATGATGTTTCTTCTCATTCTTCTCCACCTCTGCAGGAGGTTTTATACCTCCTCCCACCATATGGATGGTCATAATTTAACTGCTTTTCTTGAAGATACCGCAGACATCATTACCAGACGTTGCACTTTAATTTGGTTCCAAGTCTGGGAAAATTAAAGTTTTGCAATCCTTTTTTAAACACAGAGAAGATTTTTTGTGGTCAGAAATTGCATGTATTTCCTGATGTCGGCCGTGCTACTCAGATTCGGCATAGGAAGTTTCTAGAGTTAAAATCACGAGTGGTGGGTTTGGGAGCCACATTTCTTTTTAAATTTCCCTCTAGATGTATTATTGTTTTGGGGGTCAGACTTATGTATTTACTGGTGTTATGCAGTTACAGAAGTTTTTGATTGAGAGAGACGTCAAGGGTTAGTTGTGGGGTGGGAATGGGTCTTTAATATTGCTCCCTGGACTTGGAGTGGTCACTCAATCCGTTTTTTTTTTCTTTCAAATTTTGTTTTTACCTTTCTCCATGCAAGTTTCTCAGGTGGCTGCCATCATGTATAGGTATTGGCGAGTTCTCCAGCTGCATTCTTGCTTCATTGATGGAGAATTGTTGCATACCAAAGGAGTAAGAATATAGCTTATTATGTTATTTATTTACAGTTCTTCTATACCACGCTTTTCGTATCAGTGCGGTTTACAAATAACAGAAATATTGCCACAGACAAACGGCCATAGGCTTACATTATAATAGGATGTATAACTTGGGATAGAACAGGGGAACTATGTACAGTTGCATTATAAACTATATACAAGTATCACCATAGTGTTGAAAAATTATTTACAATATATATCCCATGCTGGAAGGGTCTGTTAGCCATACTGTAACTTGGAATACAGAAAGAGTTCAGCAATCTAGGCCTCCAGGTCATTTTTGGCGTGCAGCCTGTGAATTTTGTGTTCTCACTATAGAGAGAGAAACTGAAAAGACACATCACCTAAAATGGTATGGGGATGGGTACATGATCAGAACAAACACTACACACCTGTACATGCAGCAGCACACACCAGCAGCGGCGTATCATTGATGAGGTGCGGAGCCCTCCCAGGATGCGTGCAGCCGTAAGGAACCTGCACTATGCGTTCCGCGCACTGCATACATTACACACATATTGCGCATAGCCCCGGCGCATAAGGAATGTGCCATTTGCAACATGCCAAAACATCACATCACGCCACTGGCACGTAATGCCTGTAGATGGCGTGTTATGCATACTGTGATGCTGCAGACCCTCTGAGAAGGGAAGAAAATGTTTTAAATCAGGGGTCTCAAACACGCGGCCCGCGAGAGAACGTTGTGCGGCCCGCGACAGAGGGAAACAAAAAACCCTGGCTTCTGCTGCTGCCGTTGCCGCCGTGGCAGCGGCAGAATCAACTGTCAAATTTTAGAAAAAAAAAACTGGCTTCTGCTGCTCAAGCAGCAAAATCAGCTGTCCTGCGGCCCCTTCCCCTCTGCCCGGAGATCCCTGAGTGTGCTCCATCAGCGGCGTGCTTTTCAAGCCGCGAAGAGAGTATTTCCCTCTCGCGCGGCTTGAAAAGTGAATAGGCTTAAGCCGCGTGAGAGGGAAATACTCTCTTCGCGGCTTAAAAAGCATGCCGCTGATGAAGCACACTCAGGGCATACACATTGGAAGGAGGGAGGTAACAGTGCTGTATTTTTATAGTGATTTTGAGCAGTATCTTACATATTTGTTCTTGGGCACACCTATATAAGAATACACCTTTTCTCCCTCAGTAAACTAATTTCGTAAAATCCTATGCGACTCTCAGGCCCCTCCCCCGAGGCGGTGTGCTCCTGGCTTCCCGACTTCGGGTAATGTGCATGTGCAGTACAACCTCCCGGGTTTGCCGGCTAGACGTGCAGGCCGAACCTGCTTATCCCTCCTAGCTAGTGCTGGTGCGGTGCCTGTAGGTGAGGTGTTAGGACAGGAGGGAGGAGAGAGCAGGAAGGTTTCGGAACCTGCCGCACAAGGTTCGTTGCAGTAACGTGGTGGAAATTTGGTAAGTCAGTCACTTCTAATAGTGCCTTCATTCATTAGCTCTCCTGTGTGAATGGCAGAGGAGCAGCTCATAGATTTTGTTTTCTGGATTCCATTTTTTAATGTTTAAATAAGTCTGTGCTTGATTGTGTATCAGTTTGTTGCAGCGATTTCCAGCAATAGGCCCTTATTGGATAAACACGGGGGGGGGGGGGGGGAAATCCATACACTTCCTAAGCTTGTTTCTAACTCTATGCGCTAATCTTAAAATCGTACTGAAAAGCGATGGTGCACATTTCAAGAAAATCAATAAAGCTTTCGTAGTATTAAGGGCTCCTTAAGAAAGGATGCTGTTATGCCACGGTAAGCCTAATTTTGTGATTTAGAAGCAACAGTACTGACGAAGTGGATTCTTATCCTGTTTCTAAATCTTTTAGTCTTTCTTTATCCATACTCATTAAAGAGGCATGTTTACTAAAAGTTAGTGTATGGTAACATTATGCAAATATTTATGCAAATGAGGCTCCTTATGCAAATGAGGCCCCGCGTCTTATGCGGCCCCCGGGTTACTTTACAAGTCCTCATTTGGCCCTCAAAGCAATTTGAGTTTGAGACCCCTGTTTTAAATGCAGGAAAAGTCAAGCACAACCTGCAATATCGCGAGGAACCACATAGGGGGAGCAGGAGGGACCTCCGAGGAACAGAGGAACCACACCTCTTAGGTCATGAGGTAATGCCAGCCAGCTTCCAATCAAGAAAGAGAGGAGTGCCTCTTAAAGGGAATTTGGAAGGTTGGAAGGCAGATTTAGATTCAGAGCAGCGAGAACCGGATTCAGAATGGAGAGAATCAGGAGCAGAACAGCCTGGGAAAGGAGAACAGGCTGGGAAAGTGGTACAGCCCTGG
Organism: Ichthyophis bannanicus; assembly: GCA_033557465.1. NCBI lineage: Eukaryota > Metazoa > Chordata > Amphibia > Gymnophiona > Ichthyophiidae > Ichthyophis > Ichthyophis bannanicus. The sequence continues at coordinate 1,599,960,425 of CM066031.1, forward strand.
AAAGGAGGATATCCTGGGGAGACAGGACAGCCCTGGAGAAAGGCACAGGCAGGACGGCCTGGGAAAGGAGGACTGCCCGGAGAACCAGCAGAACCAGCAGGTTGGGCAGGACAGCCGAGTGAATGGCCTAGATATCCAGAAGGAGCAGTAATCCCTGAACCATGGTTCCGCAGGAGGCAGCAGCCGCATTGGCTTGGAGAAAGGAGACCCCGTGGAGAAGGTGGGACAACTCCAGCCAGAGTGAGTGTTTGTTGTACAGAGAGGCAAAGGCGTGGCTGTGACTGTGGTCTAAAGCTAACAGAAAGACGCTGGGAGAGCTCAAGGCCTGTTGCTCAGGCCAGGCAGGATCCCAACTGGAGCAGGCCTCAAACCTCACCTGGAGCAGACAAGCCGAGAAGAAAAGGTAACCCCTATTTAACTAAAAGCAGGGTACACTCTGCTGATGTATGGGGAGTACAGGCAGCACAGGAATATTATCCTTATGAGAATGCCTATGAGATAAGGTGCAAGAAACAGGCACCCACTAAGAGACTTGTTAAGGACAAAGCTTTACAGGCAGCTAAGATAAAACACTTGCCAAAGGAGGACGGTTCCCAGTATATGAGGGCGCAGGACCGACGCCCTGTATTCAACCCTGAGCATTGGGAGGTTGTGCAGAAGATATATAAAAAGTCTTATTACAACTTACCAACAAATACTGACTTAGGCTCAGAGGCTTCAGAAGGGGAACCGATGCAGGTGGAATTTGCATCAGACACTGAGATGGACTGTAGCTTCTGTAAGACAGGAAGCTTGGAGTCCTTACTAAGCAACTAAGCTAGGTCTTGGGAGTTGAGACTGTTTGTTTGCCTGCTATACCATTTACTGTGAAGATAACAGTTTTCCTTTAATGCTTTCTTTTTCTTTAACCTGAAGCAAGGAATTTGTGTTTGATGTTTTGTGTCCAAGCATATGAACCTTTTGCATGAAAGGGGAAATAAATGCCTTTTGTTTTCCCTCCACTCGGACCTATTGTTTTCTGTGGGATTTTGGTACTAAAGGACGCTACCAGGGCTGAAAGTCTATGGGCCCTGTTTGATATTGGCCAAACCCAACCTTAAATGTTTTTATGTCCCACCTACCTCGCTCCAGTACGCTGCCAAGGTAGGCCCTGTGACAATACGCAAGCGTAATGCATACGTGTAACACACCATGCCTGTGAATGTGCACTGTACTGTGTGTACCTGCCCCCATGGAGGCATCAAGCGTGAACGTGCTGTCATGGTGCGGCAGGCAGGTGCAGAACACATGCGCATGGTGTACACAGAAACATTACGCGTCCACCTGAGTGCCAGGCCTGTGATGTATATGTGTCACCAACAATGCTTGAATAAGCTGTGGGAGCAGAATGGGTGGACGTAGGAGCGTGTTCACGTAACTCTAACAAACAGATGTATCGTCACAATGGCCAGCCCCTATTGACAATGTATATGGGTACCTGTACATGCGTCCTGCGTCCTGCAAAGGGAGATGCCGTGCACCGTCCATGTTATGCGCGTTGCGCATGTGTATGGCACGTTGCATGTGAACAAGGCGCACGGCAGATACACGAGGGGAAGATGCCGGACGTGCCAGCAACAGTACCAATGCGCTCATAATTCTCCAAGAAACCCTGACATATAGGTACAACTTATGGCAGTCATGTGGTACAGGTAGCAAATGTGATGGCAGGACCCCACAATCCTAGGCGACAAGTAATGTACAATGTGTAGTGTACGTCGAATGGGATAACGCGCCTTGCATGCACAATGCGCCATGCATAACAGGCATGTGTAGTGGTAAGCGCATATGCAGCGCGCTCTCCATGTGCACCAGGCAAGGTGCGGTATGTGGATGGTCCCTGCGCATGCCCACTGCGCATGCACAATGCGTGTTGCACATGCGCAGAAGGTAGAAGGTGTATAGTAGGGGAGACACGCGGCGGAGGATGGTGAGACTTGTGAGAGGCGAACGGCAGAAAGAGCGACAAAAAACATGCAGGATGAGGAGACAACAGGCGAGCAAGGTGGGGAAACACCCAGGGAGCAGTCCCCAGAGGCAGTTGGGATTCAGGAGCTGGAGGTGAAGGAGGCAGAGCCATCAGGGGTGTCGCAGCTCACACAGGAGCAGCCAGAAAGAGCACAAAGTGGCAAGAGAAAGAGGAAGCGTGTGCCTGAAAAGGCAAGAAAAAGGGCATTGTGATTCAGCCAGCAGGAGAACGACATCCTGCTGGCAAATATGCTTGAACACTATGATATGCTGTATGGTCGCCTCAGCACCAAGACACCAGTGAGCACATGAACCATGTTGTGGGAGGAGATCCAGTAGGCTGTGGGCGAGGCAGGCGGACCACCCAGGGACATAGAGAGCCTCAGAAAGAGGTTCAATGACATCAAGCGAGAAGTCCATGCCCACATGACGGTAGAGAAACGCCATGCAATGGGCACAGGTGGAGGTGGACCCATTGGCCCTGCCCTAACCCCCCTGGAAGAGCAGTTGACTGAACGACTTGGGCCCATATATATCCATGGACTGGCCCCAGAGCTGGGCACAGCTCACCCACATGCAGATAAGTGTGAGATATGTATTCCAGAAACAGCTAACATGCTGTCACCACAAATAAATGATGCATGTCGCGTGCACTGCCACACACCTATCTGCCAACACATGACAGTCAGCACTGTAGTGCCGCACAGGTACCCATGTCATACTGCTCACACTCCTGGTGTGATGGCCCCCAGTACAGCCAAAGCAGAGGGATGAGTACAGAAACCATTGGAGGACATATCTGACCCATGACCAGGGCCACCAACAGTCAGTTGGCGTTGGTCCTACAGTAAAGGATCATAGATCCCAGTGCCTCCCGCCCTCATTGCCCCCCCCTTTATTCACCCCTCCCCCTTCTCCACCTCTCCCCCTAACACCCACACTGCTAGACAACTGACCATCCACCCTCCATCGCAGAGGCCATGAGTCTTTCTCTACCCAGCAGGACAACTGGCTCACCTGATCCAATTCCCTACCCATTGAGTCATACACCCTCTCCTGCACCCCCTCCACTCATCCACACTATGAGCAAATCTAGTCCCACCACCGTGACCCTCCCTCTTCCCTGGAAGCGTGCACGTAAGCGCCCAATCCCCGGGAATCCTTCCCATGACCCACCTATCCCTGCCCACAATAGGCCCGTCACTCATCACCCCTTCCCCACAAACATACCTGAAAATGTGGTGCACACACAACTGCCCCACCACGTGGACACCATTAATGTGCTCCATGCCTGCCAATAAGGACGCTGGCCCAGACATAGCATAGAAAGTGTCCTCATAGCCTCCCACAATGAATAGCATGTCGCACATGAATGTGGTGATATCCCTGGGGGGGTCCGATGGACCTATCAGCAGTCACGATCATGTTGAGCATGCACCCCACCCTCCCGTCAATGTGACACTGGCCTCCAGGGCACTGTGGTCCGATGGTTCCAAACCTATCCCCTCACCTGCTCAGTCTCTGCCCCCTCACACCCCACGTTGAGTGTACCCTCTGACCAGCCTCTTCCACAATGTGGTGTTCCCCAAGGCTCTGTGTTGGCCCCCCTCTTGTACAATGTATTCCCAGTGCCTCTGGCTCATCTATATCCACAATCATGGGTCCTGCCATTCCCAATGCAGATGATGTTGTCCCCCCATGCCATCCCCCCCTCCTTCCCGATCTCCCTCCCATGAACACGTGTGACCTCTCTGTGTCCAGCTGGCTCACTGACAACTGTGTTCACCTGAGTAATGGCAAGACCCGTGCTATCTGTTCACCCCATGGCTGTCATCCCCCCAACTGCCTCGGTCCCCTGCCAGTCCCTCCAGACCTTTAGTCATCCCCTTCCAGTATCTTGGTGTCCCTGTGACAGCGACCTCACCTTTCATGGTCACATCCCCAATGTCACTAATATGTCCTATCATCATCTCCGTGCCACCCGTGCGGCACTAGCGTTAGTGTAGCAGGGGCCTCTCCATGCCCACTCCCCACCCATTGACCCCCTTCTCTCTGCCTTCTCTCCACCATCTGGGACAATTACCGCTGCCAGTAATGTTACCGTACATTAACATTACATCAGGTAACATTACCGCACGGTAACATTACCATTGCTACATTACCGCGCCTTAGTAAACATACCCCTTAGTGTTTTACAGATTCGAAACATGACAGTCGTGTTGGTATTATATATTACTAGATTTTAAATGAAGCATTCTATGCATGATCACTTTAAGTATAAAACGGATTCAAACAAAGGAAGCTGAATACAACCACCTTGGTATATCGTCCAACAATTTTTTTTCTATAGTAGAGCTAGTCATAGTGTATGGGATTTGTAGGTGTCACAGATCTGCAAGAGGCAGACAATACTGGCTTCTCTCAGTGCTGCACCAATAGATATAATGAGTGATGACATCATTGGAAGTTGTTCAAGTCTGCTTCCACCTACTGCAAGGAAACATAACACATATATCTGGAAAAGTCTAGCAGGATGATAAGGAAGTGTTTATTTTTTTTTAATCAATGTAACAAAAATTTAAAAAAAAGTTTGATCAAATGCAACCAGTATTCAACACTGTCATTCAACATGATGTCAAGTTTTGATTTTTGCATCAGGGGATGACCAACACTTTCATCTCTCGTTATTATTTCATATAATTCAGTTCATTCCCTCTGAAGATTCCAGCACTTTCATTTTGTTTCAGAAGCATTACACAATGGTATCAGCATCCTATTTATAGGCACCATCAGATTAAAAGAACAGATAATATGAACGCCAATCAAGCAAAGACAGTTTATTTATTTATTATTAGTATTTAGCTCACACCTTTCCAGTGGTAGTTCAAAGAGAGTTACATTCATTTTCTGAATCCACACTATCACGCAAGAAGGAATTTTTAATTCCTTACACTTCAAAAGTCAATTTAAAAAAAAAGTTTAATAATACATTTATGTTACTGAAAAATGGAGGAGTAGTCTAGTGGTTAGAACACTGGCTTAGTAACCAAGAGACCAGGATTCAATTCTCACTAGTACTTGGCCTTGGGCAAGTTACTTAACCCTCCATTGCCTCGGAAGAAAGGCCTGGCAATCTACCTCTGGTCACACTGCCAAGAAAACCCAGTTACTACTGGGTCGCCAGGAGTCAACATTGACTGGAAAGCACACATTGCATTTTATACTGAAAAAAGAGCTTAAGGCAGATTATATGATGGACATCCATTCAATCACAACACTGAGTCTACTGGGAGAGATCTATCAAGCTGAAAAATCCACTATTGTTCTTTATAATTTTATTTTCTCTACTGGTCTCCACCTCACCAATTAGGTGGGATCCAATCAATCACATACCACCTAACATCAGGAAATTTGTGGCCATGTTGAATGCAGTGTTCCATAAAGGTTAGAAAGGGTCTAAGTCCGGGGTCTCAAACACGCGGCCCATGGGCCGCATGCGGCCCGCGAGACAACTTTGTGCGGCCCGCGACGGAGGGAAACAAAAACCCCAAAAAACCCTGGCTTCTGCTGCTGCTGTTGCCGCCGTGGCAGCGGCAGAATCAACTGTCAAATTTTTAAAAAAAACTGGCTTCTGCTCAAGCAGCAAAATCAGCTGTCCTGCGGCCCCTTCCCCTCTGCCCGGAAATCCCCGAGTCTGCTCCATCAGCGGCGTGCTTTTCAAGCCGCGAAGAGAGTATTTCCCTCTCGCGCGGCTTTGAATAGGCTTAAGCCGCGCGAGAGGGAAATACTCTCTTCGCGGCTTAAAAAGCCCGCCGCTGATGAAGCAGACTCAGGGCTCTCCCGGCAGAGGGGAAGGGGCCGCGGGACAGCTGATTTTCTGCTGCAGCAGCAGAAGCCAGTTTTTTTTTTAAATTTGACAGTTGATTCTGCCGCTGCCACGGCGGCAGCAGCAGAAGCCAGGGTTTTTTTGGTTTTTTTGTTTCCCTCCATCGCGGGCCGCGTGTTTGAGACCCCAGTTCTATATGATGGGGCTCGGTAGCACTTCACTTGTCAGCAGCAGAAGCCAGGTTTTTTTTTTTTATTTACCTGGGCTGATGGGAGGGAGGGAGGGAGGGGGGGTGTAGGACTGGAAATGGGCTGATGGGGGTTAGGAAGGACTGGAGGTGGGCTGATGGGGGGAGTTAGGACTGGTAATGAGCTATGGAGGGGCTGACTGAAATGGGGTAATGCGGGTTAGGACTGGAAGTGGGCTAATGGCAGGGGGGGTTATGACTGGTAATGGGCTATGGTGGGGGCTAGGACTGGAAATGGGCAGATGGGGGTTAGGACTGGAGGTGGGCTGATTGGGGGGTTAGGACTGGAGGTGGGCTGATTGGGAAGACTGAAAATGGTGTGATGGGGGATAAGACTGCAAGTGGGCTATGGGGGGGACTAGGACTGGTAATGGGCTATGGGGGGGGGGTAAGACTGAAAATGGGGTGATGGGGGTAAGACTGGAAGTGCGCTATGGGGAGGTTAGGACTGGTAATGGGCTATGGGGGGTCTAGGACTGGTAATGGGCTGGGGGGGTTGCTAGGACTGGAAATGGGCTGAGTGGAAGGGGGGCTTGAACTGCAAATGGCTGATGGGGAGGGGGGCTTGGAATAGAAATGGGCTGTGAGGGGAGGGAGCTAGCACTGGAAATGGGCTGAGTGGGGGGGAGCTAGGATTGGAAATGGGCTGATGGGGGCTAGGATTGGAAATGGGCTGATGGGGGGCTAGGATTGGAAATGGGCTGATGGTGAGGCTAGGACTGGAAATGGACTGATGCAGGGACTAGAAAGGAGCAGATGCTGGGTGGGGCTGGAACTAGAAGGGGGCTGATGTTGGGGGAGGATTAGAATGGGATGGAGCTGGGAAAGTGAAATGGAGAGGGGAAAAATATTTTGTCTGGGAGAGAAGACAAATCTACAGTTGGCCAGGTATTGGGAGAGTAAGTGGGGATTGAGGATGGAGGGGTAAAATTTGAGTGGATGAAATAGGAATGAGGAAAGAGCAAAAGGAGAAAGATTAGTATGTTAAAGCAGATGTAGAGAGAGAATGGAAAAAAAAACTAGGAGAGAAGAAAGGACAAATGGACAGCAGACGATGGAGAGTTAGCAGAAGACATGAAGAAACCAGAAGAAAGTGGCTGGAACAATTGCAACTGAAAAAAATGCACAAAAGGTAGAAAAATATCTCTTTATTTTGAATTTATTAACTGGAATATGTCAGCTCTGGGAAATGTGCATCATTAATGTTTGCGCTTTGTTTAGTACAAGAGGAAATTAATTTATAGTTTTATTTCTACAGTGGTGTTGTACATTCCAAGTTTGGCTTTTGGGGTTCCCAGTTTAATTATTGTCTTCCTGTTTCTAAATCTTTTAGTCTTTCTTTATCCATACTCATTAAGAGGCATGTTTACTAAAAGTTAGTGTATGGTAACATTATGCAAATAATTATGCAAATGAGGTCCCTTATGCAAATGAGGCCCCGCGTCTTATGCGGCCCCCGGGTTACTTTACAAGTCCTCATTTGGCCCTCAAAGCAATTTGAGTTTGAGACCCCTGGTCTAAGTAGTAAACCAGCTCTGTGTTCATTAAGCCAGTTTTGACGATGGATGCTATGGGTGGTGTCACGACGCCGCCCTGGCGGTTGATGGTGGTCAAGGCAGGTCGGACATAAAGAAAAGTAAAGTTGGGTTTGGTATGTTTCTTTTTCTAGGGCCCAAGGTTGTATAGCCCCGGTAGCATCCTGTATTACCAAAAATACCCCGAGAACAAAAGGTCATCGAGTATAGGGAAAAATAAGGCTTTATTTCCCCTGGTTTGCACAAAGGTTCAAAGGATCGACTTCAAACACCAACAGAAATCTCCTTACATTGGGTTACAAAAATCACAACTCAGATTCAAAACAAAAACTGTTCTTTTCACAGAAAGGTTACAAAGGCAGGCATTCCGGTTTTAGTGCTCACTGGTTACACAAGCATTCTACGCTTCCCGTGATGCAATAGCTGCAATCCATGTCTTCCTCTGAAAGGGATTCTACCTCTTCCACTTGCATCGGTTCCTCCAGCAAAGTATCTGAGACAAAGTCAACAGTTCCCGGCAAGCTATAGGTAGGTTTCTCATCCAAATGCTGTATGACCTCCCAGTGTTTGGAGTTTAGTTTGGGGCGTCGGCCATGAGCATTTTTACAGTGTGAATCTCTTTCTTTCTTCCAAGGGTTTACATGCACTTCCTGCAAACCTGGCTTACTTAAAAGTTTCTTATTCGATAAAAACTTTTCATACCTTTTCTTTTGAGCAGTGGGACATGTACAGGGAGCTTCTGTCTCTTGCCCTTTCCATAGGCTGTTTCCAATACAATATGGTTTACCTTGTAACTCTTGCTTCTTTCCTGAGGATGAGGCTTGTGGCCTACTCCTAGGGAGATTCTGCCTTGCTCCAGCAATATGGCTTGGGTTCTGCCCACAGCAATCACAATGCATCTTTTGCGTACCTGAATCTCTTGGACCCTTTTGTAGTCTCTGTCCATTCAGGTTCCTTTGGCTTGTACCTCTTTCCTGCACTCCAGCAGTGTCTGTAGCTTCTGCAGCTCCTGCCGCTCCTTCGGCTTCTGAAGGTTCTGCAGCTTCTCTGTGGCCTTCTCTGCTGCTTCTGGCTTTAAGGCTACTTCTGCCTGTCCAGTCACTTCTGCTCAGCACAGCACTTCTTCCAGAGCTCTCACTGCTCCTACTTCTCCTCCTGTACTCCCTGCTCCTCCTGTCCTCCCTCCAGTCTTCCTGACTTCCTTTAAAAGAAGTTCCTGTCTTCCTGGATTGGAGGCTGGCTGGTTTTAGGTTACACCCTGTAGGACGTGGATCCTCAGTCTTCCAGAGGTCCCTCTTGCTCCCCCTATCAGGCTCCTGCAAATACTGCAGCTTGTGCACGTCTTTTTTCAAGTTTAACACATTTTCTTCTATGCCCTGCTGGTCTGCTGCATCACAGTAGTTATCATCTATATAATTATGAATCCAGTGTACATGAATTCATTACTGATAAAATGGAAAATATTTTATAGTTACTCTGAAGTAAGGGTTCTCAACCCAGTCCTTGGAATACACCTAACCAATCAGGATTTCAGGATAACCACAATGAATATGCACGTTAGAAATTTGCATACTATGGAGGCAATGCATGCAAATTATCTCATGCCTATTCAATTCACAAAAAGTAAATCTCAATACTAGCTGTCGGTGTCATTTTTTCCCCGAGTACCTGTCTAACCCCTGAGGGCAGGTCGGGTGATAGTGGTGGACAGGACAATGGAATGAACACCAGTATTGCTGGAGAACAGAGAGTGTCTGAAATCAGATAAGTGTTCATAAGAATATGTGAAGTGTCCAGCAGAGTGAACGTTGGATTGATTTATGTTGCCTTTGTCAACTATACAATTGAATTGGAACTGTGGTGCACTTTTATGGAAGTGGATGAGAAACCCCTGCATTCTTTTTTATATAAAACAAAAAAATGTTATAAAGGTCATTATAATAAAAGTTGTTTAGATGTTGAATAACTAGGGTGTATAAGGTACCAATGACTGCAAATGGGGAGCAGTTAATGTGAGCATATGATAATATAAGCTCCTTTGGCTTCATTCTAATAATTCCTTGTACCTATCATAATTTTATCAGTTCCCTCTGTTAAGAGGGTTTTATTTGAGGTTTCTATTATACAGTACAGAAATTAGTGGTGAAGGGATTTTTAAGGTGCTATAATTATTTTCCTTCTACTGTGGGGTGTTAGGAGTTAAGCAGACTAAACATAATCATCTTCATCCCTCCTTTTGGTTTAAGCACATCATCTTTTGGAAGAGATTTTTAGATGAGTTATATTTCATTTGGACAGATTGTAGGGATCAAATGGAACAACTTATTAATTAGTTGAATAATGGACACTTTTTTTTGAAATTTCATATTATTTGTCATAGTTCCATGATTGAATTTTTGGATATCATGAATTTGAAGCAGATCAGAACTTTGTTAACATCTATATTAAAAGAAATAGTTACTTACGTTTCCAAAATCACTATTCTGGGAACTTAACAGAAAGCTTACCCATCAGTCAGTTTTGAGACTATAATACCTATGTTCTTCTTTGGAGGATTTTAAGGTTAAAGCTATTGATTTATCCTCCAGATCTTTAGAAAGGGGATATTATCTATCAGCCATCAAGAAAGCTTATACTTGTGCAGAATACGCTCAGCCAGAATTTCTTTTGAATTATAAAAATCAGATAGAAAGTGATTGTTTAACTCTAGTAATGTGTTTTTCAGTGGCATCCACTAAAATTGCAGCAAATATATGACATTATTGGTAGATTTTACTTTAGCACAATGTATTTGCTCAGTGATCCTTGCTGGCATATTCCAGGAGAAAGAACATTGATGGTTATATCACTCATTTGGCTTTTTTTGTGAGAACATGGGGCAACAGGGACCAAAATACTGTACATTATGCTTGTGGCCACTGCAGTTTGCAAGCAAACATTGGAGGGAGAATGTTGGCAACATTCTCAATCTGGCCAAACAGTTTGGGCAAAATTTACCACCTCCTGTGATGCTACTTTTGTAATTTACAAACTAGTCTGGCCTTGTCCATTGATATATGTCTACCGCACTAAAGGGATCATTTTAGAAGCCCTATTCATGATTTTCTCGTCTGAAAATTCCCATTCAGATGAGGAAATCACATGGATGTCCCCCAAGCCATTTTAGAAAGGTCAGAATATACACATGTCCGATGTGATAATGTCCAAGTCACACAGGAGCGTGTTGGGGGCATGTCCAGGGCAGGCCAATAAAAATATGTACCCAATTTTAGACCTGCCCTGCATATCTTAATTTGCCATCAGAGACATCCATGATTATACCTGGTTCAGTGAACAAAATGGACTTTGAAAATTGCTCATTTCTGCAACCAACAACCATAGAATAACCATAGGTAAGAGCTGATATTGCTGTCTCTTTAAAAAATCCTCCCTGTAAGTAAAAAGGCATTTTTTCTGGTTCCCATGCCACTGCATGTCCCCATTTGCTAAATGGCAGGTTGGGACAAAATTAGGGGAGGGATACACAGGCACATTTTGAAATAGGGCCACAGATACATCTATGTTTCCAGAATGGTGGATGTCTATATCCAACCAAAGCAAATAGATATCTTGGTTATAACAGTCACTACCAAAATGAAAGCTTTCAAAAGGGACTTATTATTAAAAAAAGATTATAAATTATTAACAGAAGAGAAAAGATCTCAGATAAGAATTTCTCCCTCTAATCGGCAGTCATCCGCCTACAGGGGAAAGTGTGAATACCATCAATTATCTAAAAAACCTCTCTGCAATATATTGACTCTCAAAGCAATTTAGCCACTGAGAAGCTAAGCTTAGCGTCTCTAGCCTATCACAATATCAAAATTTAATTATATAAAGACCACTCATCAATTATTCAAATAGTGTAAATCAATATAATATAAAGTTTCTCCCAAAGATAAAAGCTGTTTGAAGGTACAACCAATGCCAATGGCTGATTTTTCCAGTTGCACCTAAAACACAAATACCGAATATCAAAAACTCTTCCATTTATACATTTCAGTTCCACTCATAACATACTCAACTTTCCATGTAGCAATAGTCCCTCTTAAATTTTCAGGAAAAACTTGCCCAACAAGGTCCTTGTTTCACCAAAAACAGCTTCATCGGGGACAGTGAATTCATCAGTATCCACGAAATAACCATTCATCTATCACAGTCACATCAAATGATCAATTTAAATAGGGGCCCATCCACCAATCAAAGAGACAAAGACCACCCTCTAAGCCTGCATCAACAATTAACTCGTTCCCTATTGGATAAAAGAACCCTTCCCCCCTTTTTATTTTATTTTCTATAACTTTATTTATAAAACGACATTCCATTCTATCTTATTCTTAAGTCCATTAGGTTCCAGAGAATCAAGATGATATATCCACTGCTGTTCTCTTCAGGTATTACAATGTGTTTAGGATAGGCGCCAGCATCCACATGAAGTACCTACAGAATTTCTGGTGCAGTTGGCAACGATAGCTTTAAAAAAGAATTATTTTCTTTATAGGGATAATTATTATCAGCAAATTTCAGGCACTGCTATGGGTGCCACTTTTGCTCAATCTCTTGCAAATTTATATATGGAAATGTATGAGGAAAAATGGGTTTATACTAGTACTTACGCAGATTCCATTTTATGCTGGTGGAGATTCCTTGACGATATATTCCTGCTATGGAGTGGTTCCTTAGAATATTTGCATGAGTTTTCAGAATTCTTGAAATCTTGTAAATCTGCTGCATAGTCAAAAACCCCCTCCCTGCTGAGCAGGAGCTGGAGTAGGAGGCTTGGGAGCCTTCTGCCTACGGGGCCCATGACCCTGCCCCTTGGCCTGCGGGCCCTGTTGGGGAGCTGCAGAGGCCTGGTAGTGAGGGTAGGTTTTGTAGGCGGTGGTCCTCCTCGGGTAAAAAGCCTTTTTCCCAGAGCCCTTCTTCTTCTGAGAAGGGGCAGAGGTTTTCCTGGACAGCCTTGTCCGGGTAAGAGTCTCGGTCTCGAGTTCTGCAGCCTTTTCCGCCGTGGGCTTGCCAAAGAGGTTTTCACCTCGACAGGGGACATCGACCAACTTGTCCTGTACCCATGGCTCAAGGTCCGAGGATTGTAGTCAGGCCTGGCAGCGTGCACCGATGCCAGCCCCTGCTACTCGGGCCGAAGCCTCAAATCCATCATAGGCTGCTTGAGAGATAAATTTCGAGCACTCTCGAATACCAGAAGACAAGGCCTTGAACCTCTGCAAGGGTTCCTCGGACAGACCAGCAGAGAACCCAGCAATCTCCTTTGCCAGGTCTCGAAGGTACATGCCCATGTACAGCTGGTAGGTCTGGATGCGGCAAGCAAGCATAGAGCCCTGGAAGCACTTTCTACCGAGGGCATCCAGGTTCCGGGCTTCCCTGCCGGGAGGCACCGAGGAATGCATCTTCTGACTCTTCAGGCGATGCATGGCCGATTCCACAACCATGGAGTGGTGCGGTAGCTGTGCCTTTTGGAACCCGGGGCTCTTGCGGACACGATAGATGGAATCGACCCGCTTGCTTAGAACCGGCATCGAGGCCGGCACCTCCCACATGCGGAAGAGCAACCGCTCCAGCATCGGAGGAACCGGTACAGTAAAGGCCTCCTTCGGAGGAGAGTCATACTGCAGGGCCTCGAGCTCTTCAGCTCAAGGCTCTTCCTCGAGGTCCGCTGGGAAGGCCAAGGCTTTGGCCATGTCCCGCACGAAATTCGAGAACCAGGTATCCTCCGGGGGGGACCTTGTCCGAGGCTCAGATCCTGGTGAGTCCGAAGGGACGCACCGAGTCCGAAAGGTGTCAGGAGACTCCTCTTCCTTAGTCTCCCATGCCGATTCCTCCGAGGAGGAATTGAGCGGCTCCGAGTGGGCGGGCACCGACACCATCCGCCCCGACACTGAGGGTACCAGCGTCGACGACATCGGTCCCGAACGGGAGGCCTAGGGTGACCTCAGCCGAGGATCGACTCGAGTTTGCATGGTCTCGAGGATCGGCTCGGCCTCCGGGGTCGACTTGGACGTCGAGGTCCTGGTGGTTGGGGCAGATGCGCCGGTGAGGCCAGCGATCAGCACCTGCTGCTGCTCCATGAAGGCAGACAATCTGCTCTCCAAGGCCGTCAACCTGAGTCCAAGCTCAGGAGACCCAGCACCCTCCGACTCGGCCCCCGACGGTGCCGGGCCCAATGTCGGCTCTCCCGAGAGTTCACGAGGAGTACAGTACTCACGTGACTCGGGGCCTCCGACTCTACACGAGGATGCTTTGCAGACCTCTCCGAAGACTCGGGACGGCGATCGGGGCTATGCGACCACCGATGCCGCCCTCGCGGGTTTCTTCTTCCTTTGGTGCTCCCTCGAGGGGATTCCTTCTCAGAGGAGCCCGGACGATGCTCGGGGTCAGACTCCCGAGACGTTGAGGCCTCTGACGAAGTCTGGACCCATCCAGATGCAGAGTCGGAGAAGATCCTCTCACGCTGGTGCTGACGGCTCCTCAATGCCTTCGAGGACATTTTGCCACAGGGACTACAGACCTTAGGATCGTGGTCAGGCCCCAGGCACTGGAGGCAGCAGTCATGTGTGTCGGTGAGAGACATCAGTTTCTTGCACCGATCACACTTCTTAAAGCCATTGGCAGCCATCGGGGTAAAAAGGGCCCCTGCAAGATCAAAAATTGGGCTGTCAGGGAAAAGAAAAATTGGCATGAATGCAGTCTCTAAGGACAAAAACCGAAAAAAGAGATCCGGGCTCGGCACCGGTGTACCGAGTCCAGGCGGGAAAGGGAACCAATGTCGAACCGAAGAAAAAACTCGTCTCAACGCAGGAAAATCCACTTTTTCCACGGGTGACAAGGACACACGTCCATAGGGCTCCGCGGAAAAAAGAAGACTGAGCAAGATGGCACCTTTGGGCGGGAAGGGGACCACGCATGCGTGCCTGCATTCCCAAAGGCTTTCTTTGAAAGCTGGGGAAATGCTCTGCATGGGGGCTCCATCGGCGCCGACGTCACCCATATGTGAGGACTGACTTCCTGCTTGGTCCTGGAGAAGATAGAAGTCTATAAATTAATGAATAGAATGGAAGGAGTAAACATAAGCAAAAAAGAGACGATTGAGGGGAGATATGATAGAGGTCTATAAATTAATGAATGGAGTGGAATGGATAAACATAGACCAATTGTTATGCCATCAAAATGTAGAAAGACTAGGGGACATGCAATGAAGCTACAGTGTATAACCCATTTAAGACTAATAAGAGAAAATATTTTTTCACTCAACACGTAATCAAACTCTGGAATTCGTTACTGGAGGATGAAGTGAAGACTGTTAGTGTCGCTGGGTTTAAAAAAGGTTTGGACAAGTTTCTGGAGGGGCCATAAACCATTATTAAAGAGGACCCGGGAAATCACTGCTTACCCAGGAGAAGCATTGTGGAACCTGTGTACTTTTTATGGAACCTTACAGGTACTTGTGACCTGGATTGGCCACTGTTGGAAACAAGATACTGGGCTTGATTGATCTTCGTCTGACCCAATATGGCATTTCTTATGTTCTTATGAGAAATCAGGGGCCACCAAGCCAGCAAAGACGGCTGGAGCGGTCTTATGTGAGCACACACCCATGAGACCATCTCTATGCTCACCACCATCAATCTGAGCAGCTGAAAATATTCCCAGACTTTGGGAGCCTGCTGCACACAAAACTGTGCCAGGCAATCCAACAGTCTTTTGACTTTCTCCTCTGGCAGAAAAACTCTGCCCACAAGTGTCGAAACATGCTCCCAGATACTCCAGGGATGGAGAAAGCAACAGTTGGTTCTTTCCCCGATTGATCACCTAGCTGAGGCTTTCCAAAAAAGATGCCACCAGGGAAGCCACCCATGATGCTTCTGAAAGGGAACGTGCCTGGATGAACTATTCATCCAGAAATGGATGGACACAGAACTCTGGGTGCCACAGCGCTATGGCTGCCACCACCATGACCTTTGAAAACATCCTTGAGGCGATGGATAGCCCAAAAGGGAGGATGGAAAACTGAATGTGAGAGCCAACCATGGCAAAATTAAAATATTTCTGCTGATCTGTCTGGATCGGGATATGGAAATATGGCTCGGCTAGAGCCAGAAAAGCCAACAACTCCCCTCGGCGCATTGCTTGAATCACGGAGCGCAAGGTTTCCATCCGGAAGCACAGAATGCACAAGTGCTCATTGACCCACTTTAGGTTTAGAATGGGCCGGAAGGAACCGTCCTTTTAGGGCACCATGAAATAGATGGAGTATCTATCTTTGCCTTGCTCATCCGGCGGGATGGGAACCACTGCCTTTAGATGCAGCAACTTGTCCAAGGTGGCCCACACAGTGGCAATTTTGCTTGCAGACCCACACAGGAGAGATGACAAAGGCATCCAGAATTGGCTCTTTGCACTCCAGGATATAGCCAAACTGAATGGTGTCTAACACCCAGCGATGCTTGGTAACTCGGGTCCGTTCCTGAAAGAAAAGGTGGAGCCTGCCTCCAACCGGAGGAACCTGGAAATGGACCCCCAAACCTTCATTGTGCAGCCTGGGACGATCCTCCTCTGGAGGGGGCCGACTTCCTGGGCCTACACGCTCCACAAAAGGACTGACGAGTTTGAATCCCAGAAGCAGAGGGGAAAAAAGGTTTTCCAGGTCAGTAACACCGAGAGTCCCGAGACCCCTGGGAAGCCAGCCAGTGTACCCTTGATGAACGTGCAGAGGTTGACAAGGGGCACTAGCCTGTTTCGCAGGCCCCTTGGATCTATCCTCCGGAACACAGTAAGATTTTATCTCAACCAGGTCCTTCACCAGCTTCTCCAAATCAAATCCAAACAGAAGCTTCCCCTTAAAAGCCAGTTGGGTCAACTGAGCTTTGGAAGATGTGTCCACTGCCCAGTGACAGAGCAAAATCCAATGCCATGGCACCATCGTCAGGGCACCATCCCTTGCCACCAAATGTACCAGATCATACATGGCATCAGAAAGGAAGACTGTAGCTGACTCCAAAAGAGGAGTAGTATCATCTATCAGAAGAGAATGAATCCAATGGAGTAGGCCTCGAGATGTCAAGCTGGGAGATACCACCAGCTACAGGATAGTAGCCACCACGGTGAACTGGATGAGATTAATTAAAATAACAATAATAAAGGCTCATAAATGAAAACGTGTATTGATTAACACCCATTAAAAGAACCATAAAACAAACAATAAAACCACATAGTGAACAGGTAAAAAACAAATCATCAAATATTAAATGTAACAACCACAGAAAACGCAGGGCAGTGGGTGAACTCACAGAACACCTTTTGTTAAGGAGTGATAAACTATTAGGAGAGATAAAAATAATAAATACATATATACTCACTGATGCGCACTGTGAAGCTTTCTTAGGGTGAGGGGGTTCCTAAATAGAGAGACCTCCTCCGCCCCTCCCACAGACCTGATTGGGCTGGAGCTCCCTGGCCACACGATGCTTAGTTTGGGGAGGCCGGTCACACCAGCAGCGGCAAGATCGGGTGCTTCCGCCTCTCCCACAGCCCCAATTGGGCTGGAGCTCCCTGGCCATGCGGTGCTTGGTTTGGGGAGGCCGGGCACGACGGCGGTGGCAAGATCGGGCGCTTCCGCCCCTCCCACAGCCCCGATTGGGCTGGAGCTCCCTGGCCACTGTCACCAGCTCTCCTTAAACCCCCGTGTATAAGTGGGTAGAGGTTAAGTGAGTGGTTCTTCCCCACTGAAGCAGCTACTTTACAAATCCTGAAGCTGGGCTTTTTGGGAAATGTAGTCCCTTCACCGAATCAATGAGAAGCAGTTGTGGAAAAGTGGTTTAAGCAACCAAAGGATTTTATTTCCCCTCCCGGGGTGGATTTCACCATGAACAAAGTAACACAAACCAGGTATTTACTGGCATAAGGACAAATCAAAGGTTCTTTAACAGAAAAGGCTTACTTCAGCAATAAACAGGTTGATATCTAGCATGCCAACGTAACAATGCTGCTTCTTCACAGCTCTCTGCTTCCCAATGCTAGTAGTGCTGTACTTTCTCTTTCAAAACATGCCTTCAGCGTAATGAGATTATTTCATTAGCAAGCGATATTGTACAGTCCATGATATCTTCATCAATATTCACACACTCAGGTTCAAAGTCCATTAACTCTTCCTGGCTAGAAGGAAATGTTTGTAACGGCAATCCTGATGCCACGACCTTTCTAACTGCTTCAGGTTTCACCTGATATTCCTGAGTTAAATACTGGCTTTCACAAACGTTATCAGCACAGGTATTCTCTTCCCAGCTCCAACCCTCTGGGTAAATACAGTCACTGTAACTATTTTTATACCAGCCTTTTGGCTTACCTTTTAGCCTAGCTGGTGGAGGTTTTCTTTGTGGCTTTGGACTGGCTGTAAGTTCCCAACCTAAGCCTTGCACAGAAGATTTCACTTGCCTTCCTGGCTTCCTTTCACTTTTGTGTTCCCCTGGATACTGCAGGTAATCCACTCTGCCCTTATTATATCCTTCCCTTGGGGTTTCTTTTCTTTTCCTGAAGAAAGACTCTGTCTCACCCTTCCACAGAGACTCTGGCTTTTTCCTGGCACTGCTGTCTTTACCGTAGCTCTCATTAGCTTCCTTATCCAGCACACATGCCTCAGCTCCTTCTTCTCCTTCTTCCCCTTCCTCTTCTAATTCCATAAGCTCAACGGAACTCTCTTTATCAGGGTGAATTCTAGGGCAGTGCTCAACTCCACCCCCTAGCAGGTGTCCTGCATTAGCTTATGACTCATTCCCTGAATGGTAGCACGGGCGTTTCTCTTGCCTCTGTGCTTGGTTTCTAAGGTAACCAGGAGCCATGTGCTTTTGTTTACAACTCAGCCCTACTCCTGTTCCTGGCTTTTTAGCCTCATCTAACGGGCTGGAAGGACCCACTATGTCACACCACGCAGTGCTCTGGTTTGGGGAGGCCAGGCATGCCGGCGGCGGCAAGATCGGGCACTTCCGCCCCATCTGCTTGTCCTCTTTGTGCGCTCTGTTGTAAGTTATGTGCGCTCGCTTGAAGAAGTGTGTGCACACGCACAGCTTAGAGGGAACAGTGACTGTGGTTATTTCTTCCCTGACTTGCAGAGATCAATCTGATGATGGCTGCATACACATGGTCACAGAAAGGCACTATTGAGTGTACCATCTGCCCTCTGGTGGCCATAGACTGTAGCACAGGCACTTCTTGGTTGACAGTTTAACTGTTATTATTATTATATATTTTTTTATATCCTAAGATTTCCTAAACCTGTCCCTGTGAAATCACAGACGTTTGGGCAACTTTCACTATAGAATACACAAAAGCACACTTCCAGCCTGTCCCTCCTTCCAACTACAAGTTAGGGCTCTGCTCTTGAAGAACCTAAAAGCTGGCAATTTGCCTAATATCCCGGGACTTAACAGATGCTCCTCAGAGGCATGATTAGGAGGGAGAGAACATGTGCCATCAGAGATCAATGCCCAAACTGCTGTCCTATAAAACTAAGAATAAACTTAAAAATAAAGAGGACTGACAACAGCCCCCTTAAGGCTGAGGAACCCCCCGAGCCTCAAAAAACCTACAAACAAAAGAAAGAAACACTAGGCCCAAAAATCTAGCTATTCTGCCTGTCGTCTTCCTCACACAGGCAGCTCGCCACGCGGCTTCCTCACACAGGCAGCTCGCCACGTGGTCCAAATACCTAGAGAGAAAATGGCCGCCCCTTTGCCAATGAATTTTGGCGCCAAGAACAACAGCCGCTGGAAAAAGGAGGCCTCAGCAGACCGACAGAGCCTGAAGGCCTTATCTGCAGGGCCAAAAGCCACGCAGCCTGCTCCTACCGCCTTGAATTCATCCAATCCTCAAACTGCGCTGCTGCGCCCGGCAGCCGTGGCGAGGACCGCTCAGTCGGTTCCACAGAGTAAAAGTAAAATCCCACAGCAACGGAGAGGCTCTGTCTCACACAGCTTCAGTGTGGCTGTACGGGTCCCGGAGCTCTCTCCCGTACCGTCAAGGGAGAGAGATCCGCACCGGCGAATGCCTGCAGCAAGTGAAAATAACTGACAATGAGGGAAGGCGAAAGCTGCTACTAATTTATAGAGCCAGGCTCAAATTTAAAATTACTGTAAATATAAGGAAATTTGCTCCTAACAACTAAAGGGAACTAGTCCCTGATTGCCAATTAACCAAAGGTAACTGAATTAAAACTAAAATTAAAAGTAAAATTAAAGGTAAAAATCAAAAGTAAAATCAGAATATAATTTGTCACACTAAATGCTCCTTTCTGTTCCCCCAAGTGAGCCCAGAAGCTAGGCTCACTACGTCCTCCTGCTGCATGGAGACTGGACACATTGGGGGCTGATGGGAGAGACCAGCAGGCTATATCCAGTGATGTCATGAGTTTTTGACATGCCCAGTCTCCAAGCTGCAGAAGGAGGTTCACTACCCAGAGGTTGAGGACTAAACTGGAGGAACGATAAGGAACACCCTTTAATAGATATCCCCCTTAAAGTCAATTATATAACCTGACTTAAGATAGATTTTGTTTGAATTGACTTTTTGGTTATATTGAATTAAAAAGTTCTTACTGGGCAGTAGTGTGGATTCAAACAATAAATTGTCATTGATCGATCAGTGTTCATATGATATGCTCTTTAAATCTGATGGTGCATATAAATATTTAATGCTTCTGTAACGGAACAAAAGTGGTAGAATTGTCAGAACTGAATCATATGGACTAATATAAGAAGTGAAAGCACCGGTTCATCCCTGTTGCAAAGATCAAAGTGAGACATCATGTTGGATGATGGACATTTGGATATTGGCTGCATTGAAGCTAAATTCTAAATTTTTATTATATTGATAAAAGAAAACTATATATAAAAAGTGTTCTGTAAATAAAGCATTTAAAGTTTTTGGATTAATGATTATAATCTGCATGGATTATGGGTGAGGAAGTTCAATTGCACAGTTCAGTGTTGCTTTTGTTTGATGGTCCTTTTAATAGCTTGTCAATAAATTTGCTAAGATGAAAACGTAAAGGCATATAACTGGTCACAGTTTAATTAAGAAATATCTGCAAGCAGTTGAGGCAATATATGCAAATCTCTCTCATGCATATTCAGTGTGGACATCCTGAAAAATATGAACAGCCATGAAGTCCCTAAGGATTGGATTGAGGACCATACTTCAGTCTACCAGGAAGAAGCCATGAAGGCATCTTTCCAAAATGTTTGCTTGCAGGCCCAGAATTTAGTTCTACAAGAAAAGGCAATGTTATAAGAAAAGTGATGAAGCTTTTACTGCCAATCTTTGCTGCCTGGCTGAATCCTGCAACCTTTGTATAATTTCAAAGTCTGAACTGTGAGACTATTTGGAAAAAGGAAGGATATGATGACCTTTGATTACTTACAAACAGATTCACGCATACTACATAAGATGTATCCCACAAAGTGTTTATTTCATCCATATCCATTTTGCTTCTTAAGGTTGGCAGAAAATGAAAAAGTGATTGAATAGTTAAAACTAAAAATGAAGGGCCAATATTCAATGTGATTAATGCAGTTAGCAGATCTGCTAACCGTGTTAATCACAGTGACCAGGATATGCAGTGGCACTAATGTGATTAATGCCGCTGATTATCTCCAGGTGCCACCACTGAATGCCCTGATGCTAGCCAGCTAGCATCAGGGTGTTCCTTGGGCAGAGCGGAGGTGGCAGCCAGCAATAACCAGCAAAAGTTAGGCACCTTAAAGGGTGGCCCAACTTTCACTGCAGAAGCTAAAGTGGCTCAATATCACTGCTGCCTGGTTAGTGTCTCAGCTATCCAGCTGACCGGATAATTAATGTCGGTGGTCAGATATGATCCCGGCCTTGAACATCCAGGTCTTTGGTTCAGCTGCAACGGTTAGCCACTTTAGAATGGCTAGCTGCTGCCACTGAATATCGAGCCAAAACTTCTTTTTATCTATAGGACGTGTTCCTTGTTTCCTTAAGCAGTTGGTGGGGCATCCAGCCATAAAAGGTCAGCCAGGGATGCCATTAGAAAAACATAAAAATTAAAGAAAATTACTCCAATGAAACAACCTTATAGCAGAAAGACTCGGAGGGTTCACTCTTGTTATTTTGAATCTATTGCACGGAAGTTGTCTCAGACTTCATGGCTGTAGTTAACTGGGTTTTTTTTGGAATTCTTTGTAAACACCAGCTCAGCCTTAGTACATCAATGACATTTTCCGGCTTTTTTTGTATAAAGTGTCCAGATACCCTTTCTCCTCCTGTGTATCAAAGTTATCTAAGATTGACTGTGTTTGCACTCGTACTTAAACACTTAAATTCACTTGGGACTCGTACTTAACTTTAGGAGTCTTCCAATAAATCTTGTTCATATAAATCTTCTCAATTGAATCTTGTGCACCCTCCTCCTGTGTATCAAAGTTATCTAAGATTGACTGTGTTTGCACTCGTACTTAAACACTTAAATTCACTTGGGACTCGTACTTAACTTTAGGAGTCTTCCAATAAATCTTGTTCATATAAATCTTCTCAATTGAATCTTGTGCACCCGACGCCTCACTTTCAACGTTGAGAACAGCGTTTCACTCAATGAATGAGGTTCTTCAGGGAATTGTTCTGTAGTGCATATAGTCCAAAGATTTAACCAACTAGGACGTGCGGTCTAGGCAGCTTCCTCTAACGGACATTAGAACTTGCAATTCATTTTGGCAGCCTACGGCTGTTTCCAACTTCTTTCTGTCCAGAGCAGCTCTGGACAGAAAGAAGTTAGAAACAGCCGTAGGCTGCCAAAATGAATTGCAAGTTCTAATGTCCGTTAGAGGAAGCTGCCTAGACCGCACATCCTAGTTGGTTAAATCTTTGGACTATATGCACTACAGAACAATTCCCTGAAGAACCTCATTCATTGAGTGAAACGCTGTTCTCAACGTTGAAAGTGAGGCGTCGGGTGCACAAGATTCAATTGAGAAGATTTATATGAACAAGATTTATTGGAAGACTCCTAAAGTTAAGTACGAGTCCCAAGTGAATTTAAGTGTTTAAGTACGAGTGCAAACACAGTCAATCTTAGATAACTTTGATACACTGGAGGAGAGAGGGTATCTGGACACTTTATACAAAAAAAGCCGGAAAATGTCATTGATGTACTAAGGCTGAGCTGGTGTTTACAAAGAATTCAAAAAAACCCCCAGTTAACTACAGCCATGAAGTCTGAGACAACTTCCGTGCAATAGATTCAAAATAACAAGAGTGAACCCTCCGAGTCTTTCTGCTATAAGGTTGTTTCATTGGAGTAATTTTCTTTAATTTTTATAGTAATTTATTACTCTATAACATGACCCAAATTGCTTGTGATCAGAAAACCATAAGGCTGGCCCCCATTGTTCCCGGAGATGAGTACATTGAATCTCTATCAATCAGGATTCAGGGATGGCTTCAGTACAAAAACAGTTCCTTTGACCAGGGCCAGATTTAAAAAGTTGGTGTCCATAGGCAGGGCCAGGGAGCGGTGGGAAGTTTTCATCCTTAGAGATCATAGAACACAGTCCTAAAACAAGCAGCATGAGGCTCAAGTTTAGCCTAGTTATTTGATACTTTCAAAATCTGGCACCCTACGAAGTTACCTATGCCTCAATTCAGGCCTGCTTTTGGCATAATCTAGCATCATCATCATCAGTGAGATTGTCTATTGCTGCTGGTTTTGAACTTATACAGGGTGTATGCCATTGTGAATGGTTCCATTTTTTAAGAATGATAGACTGATAAGTATATTTATTTTAGATTTAGATCAAACCTTTTCAGTAGCAGCTCAAGATGAGTTAGTCAGATAGATATAGGTTATAGAATAGAGGATCGATCAATAAATAGCAATCTTTTTTTCTGGTAGTGATGTCTCAGAAGGTGAATATTAGATACATTCTGTCTTCATGGAGTTCCATTGGGATCTTTTTTCTTACTCACCCTTATCTAGACATTTACAACCTTTTGAGAGTATTCTCAGGTGCTTTAGCTTGAGCTCTCTTTTTTTAATGTACAATAGATGACATACAATTACTGGTATAACTGAAGTCAGATCTTGAGATTTCAATCCTTACTTTGAAGTTATGTCTCTGATTTCTTTCATGAATTGGAGAGTTCAGTTGATAGTGTTTAGCAGGGCCATACAAAGCCATAATTGAGCCCTGTGTGATTTGCACATTGGGCACGCCCCCCCCCTCCTCACCCATATCTTCATCCAGCTGGCTGCCTGCTCTTGCCCTGCTGCTGGCACGTTTTGTTGTCTCCGTGGTGGCGCTGGCAGCAGCGGAGCAGACCTGACCTCAAATGTAAAAAAAAACAAAAAACACGCGGGTCTTTCAACTCTGTGGTTTAGGCAGATCTGATCCCTCCCTGCTCTGACGTAGGTTCGTGTCAGAGAAGGGTGGGACTAGAGCAGCCATTCAAACGTGGGTCTTTGCAACTCCGCGCTTGAATGGCTAGACTGGTTCTTCCTTTCTCTGACACGACCTTCATCAGAGAAGGGAGGGAGGGATCAGACATGCGGAAAGACCCACATGCTTTTTTTTTTCTTAAAGACAGGACTGATCATCTGCTGTCAGTGCCACCGCCACTAAGAAAACAAAAAGTGGCAGCGGCAGGGCAACTGCAGGCAGCGTGGGGCGAGCTGAGGTCGGCAGCCCAAAATGTGCCCCTAAGCCTTTGTGCCCTATGAGGCTGCACCACTCGCACAGGGCTAGGTATGGGGCTGGTGTTTAGAAGCTGGTGAAGATGGTATGGGTTGACCAGAGAGCTGGACTGAGGGAGAAAGAAGAGAGCTGGATATGGGTCTCTACAGCCTGCAGAATCAACATTCCAACTTTAACTCCACCATCCCTCGAACTGATGCAGCCTTGGAAATGGAGGAGGTAAAAACATCCTAGGAAAAGGAAGAACTAAAGCTCAAATGCCCTAAAGCTGCAGAATCAGTGGCCACAAGGAAGCAAAGGGTAATGATGGTTGGTGACTCTCTTCTGAGGAGTACTGAAACATCCATCTGCCAACCAGATTTGATATTCATGGAGGTATGCTTTCTGCCAGATGCCAAAATCTGAGATCTTACGGAGAGTTTGCCGAGACTCACAAAGCCTATTGACTATCATCCAATGCTGCTCATCCATGTCGGCACAAAAGATACTGCTAGTAATCCCTCTGAGTGTATCAAGAGTGACTTCATGGTTCTGGGATAGAGGGTAAAGCAGATAGGTGCTCAGGTGGTGTTCTTTTCAATCCTCCCTGTTGAGGGTAAAGGCTGAGGCAGAGAAGCTAGCATCCTGAAAATGAATGCCTGGTTGTGTGGATGGTGTCATCAAGAATATTTTGATTTTCTGGTCCATGGGATGATTTTCCAAGGGCTGCTGAGCAGAGATGGTGTCTACCTATCCAAGAAGGGTCAAAGTGTCTTCCTCAGCAGACTGGCTAACTTACTAAAGAAGGTTTTAAACAAGATTTGTTGGGGAAGGGTGAAGAAAGCCCCCAGGTAAGTAAAACACTGAATACCTCTATAGACACAGATAAAAAGGGCAACATCTAGAAAGCGAGGTGAAATTAGACTTACCTGCTAATTGGGGTTCCTGGAGTAACTCCAGTCTAATCCCGAACCTCTGGGTTTTATGCACCTCCTCCAGCAGCTATGGAGACTGAGAAACGTCATTCTTCTGATAACACTGGTGCAAATACTCCTGGGACCGCCTCCTCTGTTCAGTAATCTATTGACAAAGCAGACTCACCCAAGCAACAATCAAGTAGCAATAACATAACAAATAGAAACTCAATATTAACTAACTAACCATGTTCTGAAAATGTGACTTTACTTACGCATGGAAAAACTGTGCTAAGGAAGTCCACCCTTCCTCGCTCCCCAAAGGAACCGGACGTCCCCTGAATCCCACTTTGTCTCTTTTAACCCCCCTTCTCCTTATGGCACACACTTTTACACCAGCTTGTACCTCTTTTGCTTCAGCCGTAATGTCGTGCTTCAGGCCAACACCACAGAACCCACCAGGGAGGGATACGGGACTACATTGGAGTTACTCAAGGAACCCCAATTAGCAGGTAAGTCTAATTTCACCTTCCTTATCGTCCTTCCAGTCTAGTCCCGAACCTCTGGGGATGTAACAGAGCAGTGAAATCTTTTCTTACCGGGAGGGATCCGCTAGGCCAGCCTGAAGCACCGCAGCGCCAAACCTAGTATCCCCTTTCGCTTGCATATCGAGACAGTAATGCTTAACAAAGGTATTAAACGATGACCAAGTAGCCGCTTTACAAAGCTCAACAGCCGGCACTAGACTGTATTCTGCCCACAACGCCGCTTGTGCCCTGGTCGAATGAGCCCTAATGCCTTCTGGCACTGACTTGCCTTTCAGAATGTAAGCCGATGCTATTGCCTCTTTAAGCCACCGAGCAATGGAAGCTTTACTAGCCGCTTCCCCCTTCCGTGCTCCTCCAAAGAGGACAAAAAGCCTATCCGTCTTTCGGAAACCCGCCGTCCTTCAAAGATATCTTTTCAACGCTCGCCGAACGTCCAGAGAGTGCAAGGGTCCAGAACTGGACACCCCACCTGGCTCGTCAAACACTGGAAGAGAAACTACCTGATTCACATGAAACGCCGACACCACCTTCAGCAAGAACGATGCTACTGGCCTCAAGATCACCTTGTCATCAAAAAAGGATAAAAAGGACTTTCAACACGATAGAGCCTGAAGCTCCGAAATTCTATGCGCTGAACACATCACCACTAGAAAAACTGTCTTGAGAGTCAGTTCAATTCGACGCCCTCGCCACCGGCTCAAACGGTTCATGCGTTAACGCGTCCAACACTAAAGCTAGAACCCACCGAGGCACCGGAGAATGACATGGGGGTCTCAGGAGAGACACAGCTCGTAAAAAACATTTAACATCTGGATGCGTTCCCAGTGTCTCCCCTTTTATCTTTCCTCTATAACAAGCCAGGACCGCTACCTGCACCCGTAAGGAAGGTGCTGCCAATCCCTTGTCAAAACCATCCTGCAAGAAGGCTAGCACGTTCGAAACTGAAGCACTCAAAGCCTGAACCTTCCTGTCCATACACCAAGCCTCATACACCAGCTATATACGCACATACGCTAACGACGTAGATCTCCTCCTAGCCTTCAGCATGCTAGAAATGACTGCTGAGGAATACCCCCTTGCTGTCAGCCTCGCCCGTTCAAGAGCCAAGCCGTAAGCGAGAATCGATCTACCTGTGGCATGAATATGGGCCCCTGGAACAACAGATCCTCCCGCACCGGAAGACGCCAGGGCCTATCCGCCAAAAGTCTGACTAGATCCACATACCACGGCCTTCTTGGAAAGCTTTGGAATTACAGAGCTTAAAAGGGAGAGAGGAGGCATTGTGGGTTAAACTAGAAAGAGGGAAAGAGAAATCAATTTGCATTGGTGAGATATACAGACCTCCCTCACAAGAGGAAGTGGTGAACAGAGTTAATTGAAGACATATGCAGCATTGCTAGGAAAGGGGAAGTGCTACTGATAGGAGATTTCAATATGCCAGATGTTGATTGGCACATTTCTGCTGCAGCATCATCTAGAAGTAAGGAGATCCTGGATTCTCTACAGGGAGAACTATTCAGGCAATTGGTAACAGACCCCATACATGAAGGGCCATACTGGACTTGGTGCTTACCAATGGTGAAAGTGTTTCTGATGTTGTAGTGGGAGATCATTTTGCATCCAGTGATCACCAGATGGTGTGGTTCAGTATTAGGACTAGGGCTGTTAGAATCCATTCAAAGGTGAGGATCTTAGACTTTAGGAAGACTAACTTTGCCAAGATGGGCCAATACCTCAGGGAGTCGTTAGTGGGATGGGAACAGCTGGGGGATGTAGAAAAACAGTGGGCAAAACTGAAAGGGGATATTTTAAGGGCAACCAACCTTTTTGTTAAAATGGTAAATAAAGGTAAAAGGAAAAGGAGACCGTTATGGTTTTTGAAAGAAGTAGCTGAAAAAGTGAAGAAAAAGAGGGAGGCCTTCATGAAATACAAGAGATCACAGAGAGAGGAAGACAGGCATCTGTATTTGGAAAAACTTAGAGAAGCTAAGAAAGTAGTCAGGAAGGCAAAGATTCAAAAGGAGGAGGAAATAGCCAATGCAATAAAATGGGGGGATAAGACATTTTTCAGATATATTAGTGAGAAGCGGAGGAGCAAAAGTGGTATTGTCAGACTCAAGGGTGCAGGGGAGGAATATGTAGAAGCTGATAAGGATAAAGCGGAATTGCTTAACAAATATTTCTGTTTTGTATTCACAAATGAAGAACCAGGAGCAGGACCTCAGATAACACCCACAAACAGGAACAGAAGCAAGGGACATCTTGAACAATTTTCAGAAGACTGTGTTCGTGAGAAACTAGGTCAACTTAAAGTAGACAAAGTGATGGGACTGGATGGGATACACCCTAGAATACTGAGGGAACTTGGGGACGTTCTAGCAGCTCCACTGACTGACCTTTTCAATGCCTCGTTGGAGTCGGGAGTGGTGCCAAAGGACTGGAGAGAGGCTCATGTGGTGCCTTTACACAAAAGTGGAAGTAAGGATGTGGTTGAAAACTACAGGTCGATTAGTTTAACTTCGGTGGTGAGTAAATTATTGGAAACGCTGCTGAAAGAGAAAATAGTGAGGTTTCTGTAGTCCAGCGGATTACAGGATCCGAGGCAGCATGGATTCACCAGAGGCAGGTCTTGTCAGACAAATCTGATTGATTTCTTTGACTGGGTGACCAGGGAGTTGGAGCAAGGGAGAGCCCTTGATGTGGTGTATTTATATTTCAGTAAAGCCTTTGACACTGTTCTTAACCAGGCGACTTATAAACAAACTGAGCACCCTAGGGATGGACCTTAAAGTTACTGCTTGGGTTAGAAATTGGTTGGGTGGGAGGCGACAAAGAGTACAAGTAAATGGAGCTCACTCTGAGGAGAAGGATGTTACCAGTGGAATGCCCCAGGGATCTGTCCTTGGTCCAATTCTTTTTAACATCTTTGTTAGTGATATAGCGGAAGGGCTGTCGGGTAAGGTTTGCTTCTTTGCAGATGATTACAAAATCTGCAATAGAGTAGACACCCAGGAAGGTGTAGATAACATGAGGAGGGGTCTAGCTAAGCTTGAAGAATGGTCTAGAATTTGGCAGCTGGGATTTAATGTTAAAAAATGTAAGGTCATGCATTTGGGCTGCAGCAATCCAAGGGAGCAATATAGTATAGGGGGTGAAGTACTTTTGTCCACTAAAGAAGAGCGGGACCTAGGCGTGGTTGTGTGTGATGATCTTAAAGTAGCTAAACAGGTAGAAAATGTGATGGCAAAAGCTAGTAGGATGCTTGGGTGCATACAGAGAGGAATGGCTAGCAGATAAAAGGAGGTGATATGCCTCTGTATAAGTCTTTGGTGCGACCTCATTTGCAGTATAGTGTGCAATTCTGGAGACCGCACCTTCAAAAGGATGTGAACAGGATGGAGTCGGTGCAGAGGGTGGCTACTAAAATGATTAGTGGTCTTCGTTATAAAGCCTATGAGGACAGACTGAAGAATCCTAATATGTACACCTTAGAGGAAAGGCTGGATAGAGGTGATATGATTGAGATGTTTAAATACCTCCGTGGCATAAATGTTCAGGGAGAGAGCCTCTTTCAATTGAAAGCAAGTTCTGCTATGAGGGGACATGGGATGAGGGTGAAGGGAGATAGATTCAGGAGTGATATGCAGAAATATTTCTTTATGGAAAGAGTAGTGGATCCGTGGAATAGTCTCCCAGTGGAGGTGGTAGAGATGAGGACAGTAACTGAATTGAAATAAGCATGGGACAAACACAGAGGATCTCTAAAGGTAAAAAGGGGACTGTTGTAGTTGTTGATATGGAAGGACAGACTAGATAGACCATGTGGTGTTTTTTTGTCATGATATTTCTATGTTTCTAATCTGGTACTATCAGAATCACCTTTTCCTTGTGAACCTCTATTCTTTGTAACACCCAACCTATTAAGACCCAGGGGGAAAAACATAGAGGAGCTGCCTCTCCGGCCACCTTTGAATGAGAGCATCGAGCCCCTCTGACATTCTTTCCTTTCTTCTGCTGAAGAATCTGCTTGCCTTTGCTGACTCCAATGTCGCCATTAGATCCATCACTGGTTCCCCCCAGCGGTTCACTATCATCTCGAAGACCTCCCGATGCAGCACCCATTCTGCCAGATCCACCTTGACTCGACTCAAAAAACACTGGTCAACAAAGTTTTACAAAAGTCATGTTACTGAAATAAAAATAGTCATTTCTTATCAATTCTTATATGCTGAACACGAATATGACAGTGAAATTGCAAATTTGGCTCTAGTTTTTTTGTAAACCACAAGAATTAATGTTTACATCATGAAATGCATGTCAATAGTAAATATATAATAGGCCTTCGGTTAATACCTGTAAAAAACCAAGTCATAGACTACTTAGATTTTTTCGCCTGTCTCTTGTACAGCTGTTCGGGAGCTGCTCTGGGGAGTGTCCAGCAGTAGTCAGCCAGCATTGTAGTGGACCATTTTCCCTGGTATCTTTGCTCCATCGTTGTGATATCCTGGTGAAAACATTCGCCCTGTTCATCACTAACCATATCACAGTTGTCAGGAAAGAAATCGAGATGGGAATCAAGGAAATGGATCTTTAGAGACATATTGCAGCCAAGTTTCTGATACTGCATCAGCATGTCTTCTACTAGTTCCTTGTAGTTTTCTGCCCTAACATTCCCGAGAAAGTTTGTTGACACTAGGCGAAAAGCATTCCATGCTTGCTTCACATCACCATGCAGCAAGTTGTTGAACCGGTCATCTTTGAAGAGCTCTCAAATCTGAGGACCCACAAAATCTCCCTCTTTAATCTTTGCTTCTCTGAGTCGAGAGAATTTTTCATGCAGGTATCGGAAAGCTGGTGAAGTGTGGTCCATGGCTTTCATGAAGTTTTTCATCAAACCTAGTTTGATGTGAAGGGGTGTTAGCAGAATTTTGTGAGCCTCAACCAGAACTGGGTGCTGGATATTCTTCTCTCCAACTGTTACATTTTGTCTGCGATTTCATTCCTTCCGCAAGTAGTGCCAATCCCTTGCTCGGCTATCCCACTCACATAAGAAACACATGTATTTTATATATCCCTGCTGCAGTCCCATTAAAAGGGCAACTACCTTCAAGTCACCACAGAGGTGCCAGCTGTACTTGTTATAGTTAATGGAAGTCAGTAGATGCTTTAAGTTATCGTATGTCTCTTTCATGTGGATGGCATGCGTTACTGGAATAGATGGAAGACGGTTTCCATTGTTCAAAAGCACAGCCTTTAGACTCAGTTTCGAAGAGTCTATAAATAGTCTCAAGTTTTGTGGGTCATGAGTGATTTTTAAGGCATTCATGAGGCTTTCAATATCGGAACAGAATACCAGATTACTTTCCTTTCCGACTGCGTATAGTATACTGCTGACGTCAGATGGCTTCAGCAGCCATCTGGCAGTAGTATTGCATTGCATCAGAAAATGATGCAATCAACTCTGGATGATGTGTGCATGCTGGTATTATGCACTGTGATGCAATATTACATCATTCAAGGTTTATTTGGGATGTTGTTGATGTCCTACTGGATAAATTTACACAGTGAAACGTCAAAAATGAACTACATGCAATATCTTCAAAACGAGAGCCAATAAAATTTTTTTAATGATATATTCGTGTTCAGCTCACCAAGATACTACATATTAGGGCCTTTTAAAGTCAGTAACGATTTCAATGTTGACCAGTGAAATCGGTCATCACATTGTCCACTCCTGCCACATGTGCCACCAACAGCGCCACTAGATGCGATTTGGCCCACTCTAAAAGTTGTTCGGCCTCAGATTCCAGTGGTGAACTGCTTGTGCCACCTTGCCGATTGGTGTAGGCTACTGTGGTTGCATTGTCTGAGAATATGCACACCGCTTTGTTCTCCAGACTCGTCTGAAAGGCCCTCAGTGCTAGAGCAACCGCTCTCAACTCCAATCTGTTGATGGACCATAACTTCTCGACCTCGGTCCAATGACCTTGAGCAAAATTTCCTTCGACGTGCGCCCCCCATCTCAAGAGACTGGTGTCCCTCGTAAGGGGTATCCAGGAGGGAGCCTCCAGGGGCATTCCCTCTTCCAGTATCCCCGGCCTCAACCACCACTGTAACACCTGCCTCGTCTCCGGCCGACAAGGCAGTCTGCGGGATAGAGGATCGTTCTGATGTGACCATCTTTTGAGCAACACCCTCTGGGCCGCATATGTGCCCGCACCCATGGAACCAATTTGAGTGTCGCCGCCATTGTCCCTAGCAACTGCAGATAATGCCACGCCAAGGGAGCCTTTCGGCTTAGAAAGGTGCGGACTAGGTTTCTCAAGCCCTGCACTCTCAGCTGAGGCAGAAACACCTTTCCCATCCGTGTATCAAAGCGTGAACCAAGATACTCCAGATTCTGTGAGGGCTCTAGTCTGCTCTTTGCCCTGTTGACCACCCAGCCTAGGCTCTGAAGGAATTCTACCACCTTGCTCTCTACCCTGGACTTTGCTCAAATTAACCAATCGTCCAAATAGGGGTGCACCAGAATCCCTTCTTTCCTCAGTGCCGCTGCCACAACCACCATGAGCTTGGTGAATGTCCGTAGAGCTGTTGCTAACCCGAACGGTAATGCCCGGAACTGAAAATGCCCCATCGGAAGAACAAACCTGAGGAACTTCTGATGCTCCTGTCGAATGGGTATGTGAAGATAAGTTTCCGACAAATCCAGAGCCGTAAGGAACTCCCCTGTTCTTACAGCCACAATCACTGACCGCAGAGTTTCCATATGAAAATGCGATATGCGGAGGAGACATTGATTTACCTTCTTGAGGTCCAAGATTGGACGAAAGGCTCCCTCCTTTTTTGGCACCACAAAATAGATGGAGTATAGACCGTACCTGCACTGCTCCTTTGGTACCGGAGCCACCGCATTGAGTCTGAGTAGCCTCTCCAATGTCTCCTGCACCGCCCGGACCTTTAGAGGCATTTTGCATGGGGATTGAACGTAAGCGTCGGCCACTGGGTGTTGGAATTCGAGGGCATAGCCCTCACGAACGATCTCCAACACCCACTGGTCGGTGGTAATTTGGGCCCAAGCAGGATAAAAGTCCCGTAACCGTCCTCCTATGGGCACCACTTCCCCCTGGGCCCCCCTGGCTTCATTGCGGCTTTCGAAGGGTCGAGGTAGAGGGAGCTGAGAATCCTCTGTTCGCCTCTCTAAAGCCTCGAAACCCCTGGCTTCTATAGGAGAAATGTCCCCTTTGAAATTGTCCAAACCGAGTTGGACAAAAACGGCAAAAATCTCTCTGCTGATTCTTGTTAGCCAGCAATGGCCTCCCTTGCTTCTGTTTGTCCTCTGGGAGTCTGCCTCCCTTAGACTCCCCCAAATCCTTTACCAACTTGTCCAAATCTTCTCCAAAAAGAAGCTTACCCCTAAAAGATAGCTTACCCAATCTCGACTTAGAGGAGCCATCGGCCGCCCAATTACGCAGCCAAAGATAACGCCGAGCTGCTATCACTGACGCCATACTTTTCAAAAGACTCCTAATGAGGTCATAATGAATATCAGCTAGGTAAGCCGTCCCCAACTCCAACTTGGATGCATGCCCTTCACTGTCCTCCAATTGGTCTCCCTGAATATGCTGAGACCATCTGAGACAGGCATGAGCCACCCAGGAACCACAAACTAAAGCTTGTAAGGAAAAAGCATTGATGTCAAACACCTGCTTCAACAAGGAATCTAGCTTCCTATCCTGTACATCCTTGAGAGCGGCACTACCTTCCACTGGGATGGTAGTCTTTTTGGTCACTGCCGAGACCGCCGCATCCACCTTCAGCGACTTAAACAACTCCCCATCCTGATCTACCAACGGGTAAAGGCGAGACATAATCCTGGAACCCTTAAGTCCTGCTTCTGGCATGTCCCATTCCTCCTGAATCATTTCCCGCATCATTTTATGAACTGGGAAGGCTCTTTGCGTCTTACGAAACACCTGCAACAAGGGATCCTCCAAAGATGTATCTTCTGTCGGCCCTGCCGCAGGCATATTTAATGCCTTTAGGGTTTCCCCTATGAGGGCAGGTAACTCATCCCTTCGAAACACCCTGACCACTCTCGCTTAGTCCTCTTGCTCTGCTAACTTTCCTTCCTCTAACTCATCCTCTAACTCCACATCCTGCTCTCCGTCCTCTGAGAAAGGACTCTCCGAAGCCACTTACTGCTCCTGCAAATGCTTGCCCTTCCTAGACTTCTTTGAAGGAACCTCCATCAGTCCCAAGTCCAGAGGGGTCCCTGGCCGCTTTGCGCCCAGGTCTACTTCCAGCGCAGACACTTCAGTGCCCTTATTACTGCCCCTGAAGGCTTGCTGCAGCAACGCCACAAACTCCTGCGAAAATATTGCCGCCAGCCCTCCTGGTAAGGCAGACTGAGGAGTTGTTTTATCCGGAGCAGAGGAGGGCCCGGCCACCGGCTCCAGCAACGGAAGTGAAGGAGAGCCAGGAGCTGGGATAAGAACCTTCTAACTCGCACCGGTAACCTCTACCCCCGGCTCTATTGACGAGGCTTCTTGGGAGCAGTTTTTACAGACTCCTGCCTCGGAAACTGTGCTCTTTTTAAAACCGCACCGCAAGCACAGAGGTTTAGAAGGCATCTCTGCTTTCCTCCACGGACTAACTTCAAGGGTTTCTTTATCCACAAAGATACCCAACCATATATTAAATACAG
This sequence comes from Ichthyophis bannanicus, assembly GCA_033557465.1. Classification (NCBI taxonomy): domain Eukaryota; kingdom Metazoa; phylum Chordata; class Amphibia; order Gymnophiona; family Ichthyophiidae; genus Ichthyophis; species Ichthyophis bannanicus. The sequence continues at coordinate 1,599,994,942 of CM066031.1, forward strand.
AGAAATCTCTCTCTCTCTATTTATATATATATATAGATAGATAGATAGATACACACACCTAGAAATTACCTCTATCTGCCTTCATCCGCGGGCTGAGCAATCCCCGTTAGGTTTCTGCTCACTGCGCTGCCCTAAATTAAAGGAAAAACACCTCCCACCGAACTCTTCTGTAGGCCCGATGTTCCCATGGCTTCTCGCGCTTCTGCCACGCGGCCGTGGCTCACCCCAGAACGGCGCACATTCGTCGGCCCCTGCCTGCGCCGCACGTGGAGGTGAAAAGGTAAGATAGGCAGCTTACCTCAACTACTGCTTACTATGCGTTCGGCGAATGACTCACCCTGTGCTCAGCCGAGCAGTGGCTTCCGCGGCGGGAGAAGATCGGCAATTGAAGAGCCGGTACTCCGGGATCAGCGGCCTTGTTATGCAGAGATCCCCCAACCGCGCTCCTCTGCTTCCGCTGCTGGTTCCTCACCCAAACAGTGGGTTCAGGAACCGGAGCACGGCCCTTCCACCGCCTATCTATTGCCTTCCTCCCCTGCCCTGCTTGAAAGAGAGAGCGAGAGACAGGAAGGGGGCCTCAGTACAGTTTGTCTGGCAAAGTTCTTCTTTTTGCCTTTTTCTTTCCCCCCCCCCAAATAATACCAATTAAAATAATAACAGTCTTAATATTAATCTACCCTACTCTACTTCCTTAACTGTTTCTCCAGTGAGCCTTCACCTCTAGGCTCACCACCCTCCAGCTGCTATGGAGACTGAGAATACTGGACAGAGGAGGCGGTCCCAGGAGTATTTGTACCAGTGTCATCAGAAGAATGACGTTTCTCAGTCTCCATAGCTGCTGGAGGAGGTGCATAAAACTCAGAGGTTCGGGACTAGACTGGAGGGACAATAAGGAATGTGTATTGTCACCCGACTCGGGACCCCACAGGTTAAGGAAGGGTATGGAGCCGAGGCCTTGTATTGAACCAGCCTGGAATAAGGTATGGAGAGCCTTGCTTGGCACTCTGGGAGTTGTAGTTTTTCAAGCTAGTCAAAAGAACGAGTTGTGGACACGAGGTAAGGCTTAAGACAGTTTTTATTCCCCTTCCGGGAGGATTCTTTTGGTGGTAAAATAAAAGGTAGACAGACCCACTTTGGGCACAAAATAAAGAAACAAAAATTGCTTATCTTCAGCTTCTCAACATATAACACAAAGGCATTTCAAACAGTACTTCCCAAGCAAACAAAACCTTTTTCTTTGTTGCTTTACTGCTTAGCAACTTTCAAGCCAACAAAACCTTTTCTTGGTTGCTTTAATGCTTATCAAGTTTTCACAGCTTGTTCACCGCAGAGAGGAAATCTCATCAGCTACTGTGAGCGTACAGTCCATGTATTCACTAACAGTTTGGTCCCCTTGTACCTCACATTGCATATCCTCAAGTTCTGCTTTTAACAATTCTTCCTTTGCACATCTAGGCACATTATTAAACAGTCTCTCCTTATCATTCAGAGATTCTCTTTCTCTCTCCGTGAGACTGTGTAACAGGCTATTACCACATTCACTGGAGTATTTGGCCTGGGAGCCCTTCCACTGCTGATAACCGTAGGGAAAGTTATAGTATTCACTTCTCCCTCTATTAGTAGAAATCAGCTTACCTCCTAGCTCTTTCTGATTCAGGCTCCTTGGTGCAGCTGCAGTTACTGGAGTACAAGCAAACGGAAGCTTTCCACGAGCTTTGCCTTTTAACTTCCCCCCAGATATAAAAATATCTTCAGGCAAAAAGACTTTACCTTTTCTGTGCCTGTTACTTGGGTAAGTGGCTTTTTCTGCTTTCCTCAAACTGGCTTCCACATTGAATTCTCTGTTACCTTCTGGATAGCTTTTTCTGAGCTCTGACGTCTCTGTGCACTGCTTGTAATAGCAGTCACCTGGGCTTTCTCTCTCTGCCTGGGAATAAAACCTTTCAGCTTTTACAGCTCTCTCACCGGCTTTACTCCAACCCGGGCTTTCCCCAGCACGTCTTTGGCTTCTTGAATTCTCAAAGCTGCTTCTCTTCACTCTTTGCTCACTCTGCACTCCCTGCACTCTCTGCCTAACTCCACGTGCATTGGGTTTATCTGTGTGTGTGTCAACTCCACCCACTCCCAGCTGGCTTTCATCCTCTAATGATCCCTCAGCCTTTCTGCTGCTTGGGCGTGTTTCTGTAGCTCGTGACCCAGTTTGTTTGTGTTGCCTATAGCAACTTCCTGACATGTGCTTCCCTGAAGTGTCAGTGTCAGTGTCAGTTTCATTACCTGCATTTCTGCCTATTTCCATGGGCTCTGCTAGATCCACTTTGTGACAGAATTAATACACATGTAGCCCAATTCCAAAACGGGCCTCTCTAGAGAGGACGTGCACGCACAGCCCTGATTCCACAACCCCGCGTACACACGCACACAGGGATGTAGAATTAGCGTGTGCCCATTCCTGGGGAAACACACCTAACTGGCGGCCTATTGGGCTGTGTTGAGCTACACACATGTGTAGCCCATGTGCTCACTGCCTGTGTTTTTCCTGCTGTTCTGTCCACGTGCAACCCCGTAAACATCCCCAACCCCATGTCCTGCAGACCATTTGAAACCGGAAAGAGGAAGAAGGCTCCCTCCACCTTCATAACTCACTCATCAACATGGCTACGAAGCAGCCTAATTTCAGTGAGGTGGAGAGGAGGCTGCTGGTGACCCTCTTCCCCACTGGGCAGAGACAGCCAGCTCACACAGCAGCACACGGGCTGGAAACACATCAGAACCACCCTCGCCCAGTAAGTACAATACAACACAGACAGACAAACCTGAAAGCAGAGAGAAGTGGGCAGGCTGGAGCAGCACACAAGCTGGCACAGAGATAGGCATGCACCAAAGCAGAGAAGAAGGGCAGGGAAAGTCAGGACCTACCACTGGCAGAAAGCATGCAGGTTGTACAGTGACAGCACAGCACAGCAATGACAGAGCAGTCCCACAGCAGGGGCTCATGCAACAAGGGAGAACAGGATGCAAGCAGGCCCACAGTGAAGGCACAGGGGGACACAGAGACAAATGTAAGGGACATGCATAGCAGAGAGCAGTCCCAAAATGTCAACATAGCCCCAGGTCACATAGATGCGCCCTGAGGTGGCCAAATAAAATGAATCAGTACAGGCCCCCAAGTGGGTAGCAAACACAGCATCCTGAGTACTGGGTGTCAGACACAGAATCACCAGGCCAGAGCTGAGAGGGCTCCCAGGCCCTAGGAAGCAAGAGCAGAGCAAGTCAGAGGGGCGGCATGGTTTGAATGGTACAGGTGCAAAATGAATTAGTACAGGCCCCCAGCAAACCCATCACCCTGAGCACTGGGGGCCAGGCACAGAACCACCAGGCCAGAGCTGAGAGGATTCCCAGGCCCTAGGAAGTGAGAGCAGAGCAAGTCAGAGGGGAGGCACAGTGTGAATGGTACGGGTGCAAAATGAATCAGTACAGGCCCCCTGCGGGAAGTAAACCCAACACCCTGAGCACCAGGGGCCAAGCACAGAAGCACCAGACCAGAGCTGAAAGGGCTCCCAGACCCTAGGAAGCGAAAGCAGAGCAAGCCAGAGGAGCAGCAAGGTGTGAATGGTATGGGTGCAAAATGAATCAGTACAGATCCCCAGTGGGAAGCAAACCTAACACCCTGAGCACCGGGAGTCAGCATAGAACCACCAGGCCAGAGCTGAGAGGGCTCTTAGGCCCCAGGAAGTGAGAGCACTGGGCCCTGTGCCTGTACACCAAATACAATGACCAGCAGGCGCCCTCTCCCCAGGCATGGAAGGCTGAGGCCCCACCTATAGCAAATGGGGACAGGGCAAATGATGTGCGTATGCACAGAGCCAGCAGCACCCCCACAATGAGTAGGCAGGCCCATGCCCTGGCATGGAGGAACGATGTGTCTCTTCTGCACAGGCGTTTTCATATCCTGCATGAAACGGAGGCATACCATGTGCGGTTCCGCACAATCCACTGCATGAACCCGCAGATGATAAGGTGCATCTGCCAGCAGCTGCAGGAGGAGCAGGGTGAGTAGCCATGCTGATACTCAGTCCAAGTAGCAGGCCAACAGGCCCCCCAACAAAGAGGCAGGGTACCACATATAACACACACTACTGTGACATGGACACCACAGAAACATCATGCCCCCCCCCCCCATGGTTCCATAATATACAGCCCTGGCCTGCACTGCCACACCCTCTGCAGAGCTGGGACATACTGGAACATCTCGTGTGTGGTCCTGCCCCCCACAGCAACCACAGTAGTGCTGCAAGAGGCAGAGCAGGGCAAGGACATGTGTGGCACAGACACCATGATGTCCCACACAGCACAATGGGCACATCATGGTAAGGCATCACAAAGAAGCTTGCCTGCCCCACCACAGGCGAAGTGACAGGAGCACTGTCCGTAGGTTGACACAGGAACTAGATGCCTGATGAGGCCCACCCATGGGTAATGAATGACAGCACCCTGTGCCACCAGCACACCAGGAAACCTGCTGCCCATGGATGACCTGTGTCATGAGGTAGCGCTGTCAGAGCCCATGGAAATAGGGAACTCTGAGCAAAACATAGCTGACAGCTCAGATATACACGTGGAAAAAGGTTACCATAGGCAACAGGTACAAGCTGCATCACGAGGTGTAAGGGAACGCCCAAACACGAGGCTGGCTCAGAACTCATTAGGGAATGAGGGGCAGCTGGGTAGAGGCGGAGCCCAAACAAACACCACGAGAAAGGCAGTTAAAAATCACTCACCTGAGAGTAGTGAGAGAGCTGCTGGGAAAGACACATTGAGTGAGAGAACGTTCGGAGGGAGAGCTGCTGGGGAGAGAAGCCAAAGGAACACTTGGAGAGAAGCCTCACCAGGGAAACACAGAGCTGTGGAATCCAGGAGGACTGCTTTGAGGAGCAGGGCATAGCTGTCCAGTATCCCCGGGAACCTTGCTACGGAGGGAGCAGAGGTGGTAGTCCGGTGGCCAGGCTGAGGAGAGCCAAGTTACCCAGCACAAGGTACCAAGCAGGGGATAGTTTTTACCCTGAGGAAACTTTGATACCAGGAAAGCAGCTAGCAGAGAAACACAGTGAAAAGCTTTCATACAGACGGAGCTCGGCTCGGCTGAGAAACCAGGAAGAGAGAGTGCCAGAGGGTAGGCGTATTGACCCTAATAGAAGAGGTCTAGAATACAAAGAACTACCTTGCACTTAACAGGAACTGTGTACCTCTCCTGACGGTGATTATAGTGAATGTGGTAATTACCCATTCCCCTCTAGTTCAGTGGAGGAGGGGAACGCTTTGAGTTACAGGGAGGAACTTTGCAATCACAACGGAAGCTTTACTCCAGGGGAAACTTATTCCGATAGTGAAGAGATGCAATATGAGCCTTATGAGGAATCCTTGAATGGCAGTGATATGGATTGTACATATACCATGGCTGATGCCATATCCTCCCTATGCTAGAGTGCTGTGAAAACTGTTTATAAAAGAAAACAGGAAGGTGTTTTCATGTGAAAAGGTCTGTTTTCTTTTTCCTTCTGTTTGTTACAAAAGCTGAAGTTAAGCCACGTTTTGTTCCAGCATTTCTTTAATTTTGATGCCAGATGAATGGTCTGTTTTTCCTTTGTTTCAAATGCTAAAGATCCAATCCCGGACGGGGAATAAAATCCTGTATTACAACCTTACACTTGGTCTGCAACTACAATTCTTTGACTGTTGTTTAGAACCACAGGTTCCAGAAGGCATTTCAAAGCCTTCTCACAATACTCTATAGCTACTAGAGTACTACCCCACTGAATTACCTATGCCGCTGGCCTCTGGGGACGTTGGTGGGTGACACCTGTCAGACATGTAGCAGAGACACCAAAGCCATGCAGCTTAACATGACCTAAGTCCCCCACAGTGGCAGCAAAGCAGGAGGCAACACCCCCATCACCAGATGGCTCCACCCCTGACACCGTGGAGAATGCTGGGGCAGACATAACCCCTAGCTTCAGCAGGAACGGCAGCATGACCACCAGCAGGGGCAGCAGCAGTGCACTACCAAGCCCATCCTCCTGTCCAGTCCCACACCATCAGCAGACAATGAGGAAGATGAGGGCCAGGCAATGGAGGCTGTATTCTCCCCTCCACCTCCCCTGAAGGGGGCAGAGCTGATGGCAGTGGGCAGGGGGGCCTATGTCCCGCACCACACAAGGGGGACAGTGGACAGCAGGACAGAGGCCAGGGCCCACTGGTGGCAGGCGCTGGTGACGAAGACAGGGGGCAACCACTGGACACTCACTGTCCAGCTCTTGGTGGAGGGGGAGTTTGGCATGCCATGGGGGGAGGCCCCATGGAGTGGTATGGGAGAGGACACAGTGACACAGGGTGAGGGGACAAGCAGGAGCAGTGAGTGGGTGTCAGTTGAGTGCATGAGGGAGGGTGAGTGTCCTGAATGGCTGGACAGGAGAGTGAGGGGTCAGAGTGCATGCAAAGGGAGTGTGGAGGGGAGGATGAGTGGCTGGAGGGTGGGAGTGAGGGTGAGGGGATGGAGTGCATGCAGGGGGTGTATGTGGGGAGGGTGAGTGCCTGGAAGGTGGGGGGATGGAGTATATGCAAGGGAAGTGCATTGGGAGGGTGAGTGTCCTGAGTGACTGGAGGAGGAAAGTGAAGGTGAGGGAATGGAGTGCATGCAGGGGGAATAGATGAGGGAGGGTGAGTGGCTGGAGGGTGGGAGTGAGAGTGAGGGGATGGAGTGCATGCAGAGGGAGCATGTAGGGGAGGGTGAGTGGCTGGAGGGTGAAAGTGAGGGGATGGAATGCATGTAGGGGGAGCGCATGGGGGAGGATGAATGTCATGAGTGGCAGGAGGAGGTAGTGAGGGTAAGGGAACGGAGTGCACGAAGGGGGAGCGTATGGGGAGGGTGGGTGTGCAGAGTGGATGGGGATTCTGATTACAGGGGAAGGGCGGTATGTGACAGGGCGGCTGGAGGGAGATGCGGATGGAGAGGAGGCAGTGGGGGGCCCAGTGTATGGAAGCTGGGGGTGCCAGGAGGCTGTGGTAGTGCCTGGGCATGACAGTGATGAGGGCAGGGATGTGGCAGAGGTGCCTGCGGCATATACACGTATGTCTGTGTGGGTGGGACATGAACCCAACCCCTATCTGATCTGGGGCCTGATGAGGGGGCGCCAGAGGCAGCTATGGACTGTCTGGCGCATGCTTGCATGTGGCCTTGTCCAGCTGTGTAGGTCCCTGTCCCACTTCTCACACTATGTGGAAGGCCTCAGGAGTGAGGTTCAGGCCTGAGGAGCAAGCTCGGGGGCCTGAGGCTGCTGCTGGAGGCCCACCTGCAGTCCCACCCCCCCAGTCACACAGCAGGCAGCCCTGTGGGTTCCTGAGGGAGCCCCACCATCTGGGAGGTATGCAGGGGCAGTCATGCCACTAAGCAGCATAAGCTGTGCCAGTGCCTGCTGGTGCAGCAACAACCACTAGGGCAGACTTCCCTACAGTGGTCTGGATTCTGTAGGTGCAACAGGGGCAGGGGTTGGGAGCCGTGGAGCACACCTGTTTGCCTGTGTGTGTGGACACTGTTAGGTCATTCATGTTTGCTGGGCAAATAAAGTTTTATGATGTTCTACATGTATGGCTTGTGTGCCTATGCCTGTGACCCACAGCAACCCTGACCAATATCAGACCAGGACATATCTATAGCACTACAGAAGAGATGCAGTACTGCAGCGCCACACGTTCATAGTAGGTCATGCAAGACATAGCCAAATAGTCAGGCAGATCGGCCAACACAGTAGCAAGAAACAGAGCCAACACCCAGGGGGAATGGGAAGGAGTCAGAAGGGAGGGGAGCCAGGAACATGTGGCAGCAGTACAAGCAGCAGTCCATAGCCATGCCATGACCAAGGCAATGGAGGCCATCTGCTGTACATACGCAAGTGGTGTGTGCCAGCCAGAGGGGACAGGATGAGGAGAGGGGCACGGGCCAGAGACAGTCATGGATGTGACAGACACAGATCATGGCAGCGGGCCATATGGGCAGGTTACCCGAGGAGGGGCATGGAGGGACCCATGACAGGGAAGGCAGGGAGACACAGCTGACAGACTGCATGGACGGGGCTGCATGCAACAGCAGACATGGACGTGGAAATGGAATGGGAGCCAAACGTGCTGCGTACTGCATGCGGTGATGGGCATGGTGGATCTGGCAGATGATTCGCAGCACTGCCTAGCGCCAGACAGATAGAAGGGGGAGGGGGGTCTGGGAGTGTCCACCAGCGCCGACAGCACAATTGGCATGGTGGGAGGTGATGGATGAGTGGATGGGGTCCCAGGTGTGTGACACATATGGACTGGGTGAGCCAGTGTGCCATAGGGGGGCCAGTTGCGGTACAGCAGTTCCAGAGGCAGCTGAAGGGATGGGGGACAGGGGCCACATGCTGCCACAGACAACCGGCCCATGTGTGGGACCACCTGTGCACCGGGCTCGCTGCCCCATGATGACAGGAACAGCCTTGGGCCTGCAGTGCCTGATGGCTGCCATGCACATCCTGTGTGGCTGGATGGACCCATGCTGGGGATTACCATGTGTATGCCATGTACCATGCGCATGCCCTACCCCCATTACAGCCGCCATGTGTGCGGCATTGGCAAAAGGCAGGTGACAGAAGCACCAGGGACAGGTGGACTGTGCAATGTGTGTCCCAACTGTGGCTGCTGTAGACGCCATGCCACAGATGCACGTGTCTGGCCATGTGAGCTCCCCTGCACAGCACTATCACAAACCACTATAGGTCACATGGCACGGCACACATGGGGACTGGAGGAGCACGGCACGTGAGCAGACCGTCACTGTAACCCTGGGATAAGATTGCCAAACCATTGGCAGGGGTGGGCCCTGAACCCTGGACCCAGAGGCAGTGCCAATACCAGCAGGCCACGATGGCACACTGATGTGCCCAATGTCCCTGGCAGGCAATGTGCACGGTGCACAAATGCATGACCCAGCCACCCAGGCCCTGTATGGATGGTGTGGACATGCACAGGCCCGTGGTGGCAGCTGCACATGCCTCAGCCCTTCCCCAGGCACCGGTGTGTGCATTGGGTTGTACTGGTGAAAGCTGTATGGCACAGGCTGTCAGGCAAAGTGTGCCTGGACAAGGCTGTCCCATGTTGCCATCCCCTGCCTGGAATGCGAGCCGTGGGGCATGTCTACTATGGCATACAGCTCCTCACTGTCACCCAGAGCTGGCTCAGGCTCTGCTGGCAGTGGCTGCCAGTGCTGAAGGGCAAAACTGTAGAGCATACAGCATGTTACGGTGATCTGGCACACCTTCGCAGACCTGTAGAGCAGCTCCCCTCCGGGCCGATCCAGGCATCTGAATTGGCACGTAAGCTGGCCAAAGGTGCACTCAATGATGCCCCATGTGGTCTGGTGTGTACAGATGTACCGGTACTGTGCTGGGCTACTAGGGTGGAGTATGGGCATCAGCAGCCAGTCGCGTAAGGGGTATCCCCAGTCACCTGCAGTGGGAGACAGAACATCACACCATTGAGCAGCTGGTGTGCCAGCGAGGAAGGCATGTGTTACCAACATGTCGTGGGCTGTGGACATCTGACTGTGTATATGCGTGGCTATCTCCTTCAGCCATGGTGGTGGACACACCAGTGTGCTGATGACCAGTTTGACAGATCCCCTGGCCTACACACACATGCCTCTTGACATGCAGACCACACATTGATCCACCGCATTACACCATCATTGTGTGTGCTCTGTGGCCCAACCTTGTGGCCCCCCAGCTGCCTACCCATAGCATCCCCCCATGTGGTGCTCCTTGCTTTCCTGTCCCAAGGTGTGTGTGTGTGTGTGCCCACCTAGTAGCCAGCTGCATGTGATGTAGCCCCCCTCGAACCATGCACGGAGCCCTGACTGGTTCAAAACATATGAGTCATGACAGGATCCCAGGTACTTGGCACAGACATCTGTGATCATCTCCCTATGCACGTTGCACACCACCTGCATGTTGAATGAGTGGAAGGCCTTGTGTTTCCAGTAGGCAGCCTCACTCCATCGCGGAGGCTGGAGGGTGATGTGTATGCCGTCTACCATGCCTACTACAGATGGGAACCCTGCAAGAGCGTGAAAGTCGTGCATGGTCCGGTGCTGTTGTTGCCGTGTGTTTGGAAAGCTGTTAGTCTGTGCCATGCACTGCAGGTAGGCGCACAGGAAATGGGTTAGGCACTGTAAATAGCCCACCCTGTATATAGCTCAAACAAATCAAGCACCCAACACATCCCTCACACAACTAAGTTTTATCCTCACTGCATGTACAACACACACACTTTACCTGATTGCTTGCTGTGATACCACCTTGATTATTAAGATAAGGCGGTTTAGAAATACTGTTAAATAAATAAATAAATAAAATAAATAAATGATATTGCAGGCTGGCTGAGTCATCCAGCAGCTGACAGCACCATCTGAAATGAGCCTGTCGCCAGGAAGGCCAGCACTGCTGTCACCTTAAGATGTACCGGTATTGGCTGTCCCCTGTGCATGGGGCTTACAAGCTATGATTCCAGCTATTGGCAGAGGTCGTGTATAGCAGCCTTGACAAATTGGTACCTTGCCACACAAGCTGTATAAGTCATGTCTATGTACTGGACCCTCTGCCTTGGGACACTGCATGTGGGTGCCTCCACTCCACATCCTGGCCACCATGGTCAGAGCTGTGCAGTAGGGCCAATGCGTACCATCCATGGATGTTGTGCATGCCATCCCAATCCAACTAGCTGGTCGCACAATGTTGGACATCCATTGCACAAATGGGTGGGTGTCTCTGTTTCCCAGATAGCTGCAGGTAGCACAGTTACTATTCTGCACTGTGATAGTCCTGCAACAGTACTGTTCAGTCCCCAGAGTGTGTGGATGTATCTACGGCATATGCGCAAAAGCGCCGGTACACACGTTCCCAGACATGTACATGACACGCACACACATAGACCCTTGCTGCTGTGCATGTGCAGGCCTTTTGATGCTGCATAAAAATTGTCTGTATGTGCCCAGCCCGCACCATGTCCTGTATCCTCTGCATACACACATATGGCTGCCTCATCCATGCAGACTGCTGCTGTTCCATTGGCATTTCTCTCCACTGCGCCAGCTACCGGAGGTGAACCACTGACCTCCTGCATCCCATGCCATTGCTATCCCCACTACTCTGTACATTTACATTCCCATGGGGTGTGTGGTCGCGGGTATATGTGCACATGGGTGTGGGCATGTCTATGTAGGGATGCACACATTGCTGTTTTCTGCCGTGCATGTCTCAGACAGGCCCATCCCTAACCTCCGAGCATTGCCAGTGTGTCATGGACAGTCCAGGTTATGACTCCTAAGGTTGCTACCAGGAAGCAAGGTTCTTGGAAGGTGAGGTGACCCTCATGCTGGAGGAGATCCTCCAGCGGCTGCCACAATTGATGGGTGATGCATCCATGCATGTGGATGCCTATGAGAAGCAGAGGCAGTGGTTTGATGAGTGCCGACGAATCAATGCTATTTATCACCAGAACTGCGACATCGAGGATGTCAATTGGAGGTGGCAGTAGGTGCGCCATGACACTGTCTGGAAGGCTCAGTGCTGGGCCCAGGATGCGCAGGGGGAACAGCTATCAGATCTCAAACAGCACATCCTTGCTACAACTGACCCAGCCACTTCGGAGGGTATAGGCCCCCTCAATACATCTCAGGCATCCCAGGGGCAATGTACATGTGTGCCATGTGTGTCCCTGCCCTTTACCACATATATACCCCTCCCACTATGTGCATGCACATGTGTGCACACAGCCACCACCACTGGTTGATATATTGACCCATCCGTGTTGCCTCTGCCGGGCGCACGCTGTGATGAGGAGAGCATGGCTGAGCCCATGCAAACAGAGGAAAATTGTAAATCTACCTTTAAGGAAGGAGACAGGCAAGGTATCTGTGGCTTTCAGGGTGCAGGCAAAGGGAAAAAACACGCACTTGCTGAGGCTAAGCCACACCCAAGCTCTGCTGATCTAAGGGCAGGCTTGGAGGATAATGAGAGACACCTGGGTAAGGGACAGTGCAAGTTAGGGAAAAGGCAGCCTTATAAACCCAGAGAAACATGTGAGAAGAGGCCCAGCACCAGCACCAGGACCAGCACCGGCTGGAGAGAGGATTCCACGAGAGAGCAGTACTCAGGGAGAGAGCAGCACACGAGAGAGCTAACTAGAGAGAGCACTGCAGACTTCCTTGGAGGGAGAAGCACCAGGGAAAGACCCAGAGAACTCACCGAAGAGGAGAACGGTGGAGATTTCCAGGGGGATTTCAGAGGTGAAAGCAGCACCCAGAAAGAGAGCCAGGTTTGCAGGGAAACTACAATTGGTTCTGAAGCCAGTAGAGCTTTAGCTGAAAGAATTGCAGACAAGGGGCAAGGTGCAGTTCCTCCAGTACGTGGACCCGCTAAAAAGATTCAAGTTCCTAGAAGGTGGGTGGATGAAAACATATCTAAGAGTGACCTAAGCCAGTTAGAGGCACTCTGGCGTTTGAGTCAGGAGAAGAACCTTCTCACTTCAGGTGAAAACCCTTTTCCTAGTAAGAAGCCCCAGTGGAGGAGAATTCAGGAGCTCTTAGAGAGTTTCAAGCAAGAAGCATTGCATGAAGGCTTAGAGCCAGACATACCGGTTGAAAACCCGGAGGAAATGCAGGTAGAATCTGTTGAACCTGATTCTGACTCAGAGGATTTATTAATGGACTGTTCATGGTGCAAAAAGGCAGAATAGAAGCTGCTGGTTAAAGAAAAAAGTCTGTAACCTGAAAACCACCAAAAGCAGTGAATAAGACAGGGAGAATGATTCTAGCCTGAATTGCTAAGTACCCTGTTGAAAGAAGAAAATACATTTACTTTGATTTGAAGAAAAGAAACTGTGTTTGTGGCTGTATGTTTGAGAAACAGCTACGTATGTTGTGAAGGCCAGCTAAAGCAATTTCACTGTTGGGTTTTTGTGTGATTTTCCTGAAGATCGTTTGTTTTGGAGAAGAATCCTGTTGTTTTGTTTGAGCTATAAGCTTGTGAAAAGAAGGAAATAAATTCCTGTGTGTCTTTTGAAAAAAGAAAAACCTTGGTTCTCAATACTACTGTTTTTAAGTGGTAGCACTACTACAAGTCTCAACAGCCCCAAGCTCTGGACGAGGACAAATAATTCTTTATTCAAAGACTAAACAGTGGCACCCCTATACCTATAGGCCGTGGCCTGGGCTAGGGGCCTCCACAGGTGGCGTAGTTTTTAGGATTTTTTCCTTTCACGCATGCGCCAGGATTTACAAGTGTCCAGGATTTTCACCCAGTGCTAAAGGCCGAAGCCTGCTGAAGAGTGCAAGGCTGAATCACAGCCGAGGTCAAAAGCCGGAGTCACGGAGGACAAGCAGTGACCCTCTTTGCTGAGAAGCTGGAATCTACACCTGTACCAGGTAACCCATAAATAAGGGGTTTTTAAAAAGGATACCGGTACAAGGGTGTAGCAGTTATTTGGTATAAACCAGAGAAGAAGTTGGTGTTTTTGTGCCGCACTTGGTGTGGTTTTTTTTTGTCTTTCCTTGTTACAGAACGGCCGCAGCCATGGAATGTAAGGAGCTGTTGCAGTGGATGGCTGGACAATTTGAAAAACAGCGAGAGATGTCCATACAGGCCCAGGAGCAGACTGAAGCAGTAATGCAGGCGCAGCAGAAGCCTTTACTGGAGATGATGGGAGCGTGGCTGTGAGCGCAGGAGAAAGCGTCAGAAGCAGCATGGACAATCACAGGTTCCAGAGGAGCATTAAATACGTGTGAGCTAGGGCCACAGTCTAGCGGGACATTTTCGTTTGGACAGTTAACAGAAAATGATGATATTGACGACTTTATTGAAGCATTTGATAGGGTGGCACACATAATCGGATGGCCTAGAGAACAGTGGGCTGCACGCCTGGTCTCATCGCTTACTGGGGAAGCCTTGGCGGCGTACAGGGCCATGCCTCTAGACCTTGCCAACGATTATGATGAGCTGAAACGTGCCATAAGAGACCGCCTAGGTCTAACGCCCAGGGTATATCACCGTTTGCTAAGAGATACTAAGTTGAAACCTGGTGAGACGCCCAGAGCTCTTTGCCAGCGGATTAAGAGCTTGGTATTAAAGTGGCTAACACCAGAGGCCAAAACTATAGAATCTATCATTGATAGCATTGTTCTAGAGCAGTTTATGGCCGCAGTCCCGAAGGATATCCAAACCTTCCTGATTTTACAGAACTGCCAGAACACTAATGAAGCAACCTTATTGGCTGAACGCTTTTTAGAAGCAGAATGGGCCGGATAGGGAAAAAGGAGTGCTTCCATAATGGCAGATTCTGTACTATCAGAAAGGAAGGTAAGGCAAAAAGGGGACGAGATGAAAATGTGTATGCCTATGTTTAAGAGCTATTCCATAAGGAAAAAATGTTTTTCATGTGGTAGTGAAGGACACCTGAAAAGGGATTGCAAAGCGAGGACTGTTTTGATAACTGCCCATTCAAAGGAGACCAGGGAAGGTTTTCTTTTATCGGTAGAGGTACAAGGCATTCCCACTGAAGCTTTGTTAGACTCGGGAGCAGATCAAAGTATGATGTCCCGAAAACTCTGGCAAGAGATTGAATCCTGCTCCAATAGAGTCCAAGCCCAACCTGAAGGAAAGGTAAAAATCAGGTGTATCCATGGGGCATCATCGTTTTATCCCATACGTAAAGTTTTAGTGAAGGGTTTAGGGATTAAGAAGGAGATTCCGGTAGCAATTGTGCCCAGGTTACCGCATTCTCTGGTATTGGGGAGGGACTGGCCCCAATTCAAAAAAGGACTAGAAGAGGGTCTACATCCGAGGGTAGGCATGGTATCCACCCGAGCACGGTCCAGGGCCCAAGAGGGGGAAGAAGGACCCCCAGATAAGGCAGAAAAGGGGCTACCCTGCCAGAAAGACTTGAAGGCTTCCCTTAAGGATAGGGGTAGGAAGAGACAGAGCGGGTCACAACCTAAGGCAGAGGCTAGGGTAAGCTCAGTTCCCGGTCCGCTGTTTGGGAAAGTGCAGAAGCAGGGACAGAGAGGACGACCTCAAAAGGAAGACTCTGAGGATAGGCCCAAATTTGTCTTAAAATATTGCAGAACAACCCCTAACGCACCGAGCCCTAGGCGCACTTCAGAGCAAGCAGCCGGTTACGATTTGTGTAGCGTGGTGGACATGGTTATTCCAGGACAAGGGAGGGCCTTGGTGGACACAGGCCTCCAAATGGAGATGCCGCTAGGTTGTTATGGTCGCATAGCACCTCGCTCGGGGCTAGCTCTAAAATATTTTATAGATGTAGGGGCTGGTGTCATCGACCCGGACTATAGAGGAGCCGTAAAAGTGTTACTTTTTAATTTTGGAAAAGAAGACTTCAAGGTGAATTTGGGGGATCGAATAGCCCAACTCATCTGCGAGAGGGTGGGTTTTCTGCCACTTGAAGAAGTTCAAATGATGTCCACTACAATCCGAGGAACCGGAGGATTTGGATCCACGGGACGTGCAGACGCGAAGGGATTGACCGCAACCTTCGAAGAAAAGGAAGAGGAGGACTTGGGTCCTCAGTTATCTGATTGCAAGACGGACCCTGAGCCGAGAATGGGGGAAGAACTCTCTTGGTTACAGAAACAAGAAGTGACCAAAGTGTTGAAAGGATTCCCAGATGTCCTAACACCACTTCCTGGGGAAACTAGGTTAGTCGCCCATGAAATAGTGACCCCACCTGGTGAGGTAGTGAGGCAAAGGCTCTACAGACTACTGGAAGCCAAGCAACAGGAGGTGGTGAATCAAGTGAGAGAAATGCTTAAAATGGGCATCATCGAAGAGTCAAAAAGCCCCTGGAACAGCCCCATTGTTCTCGTGCCAAACCCGACGGGACAATAAGGTTCTGTATAGATTTTCGACGTGTCAATGCCATCTCGAGATTTGATGCCTATCCGATGCCACGTATTGGATCGGTTGGGCCAGGCAAGATTCCTTACTACCCTTGATATAACCAAGGGTTATTGGCAGATCCCCTTAATCCGGGAATCACGTCCTAAGACAGCGTTCAGTACACCCATAGGACTCTTCCAATTTCGGAGAATGCCTTTCGGCCTGCATGGCGCACGGTGGTGGACCTCGTGTTTGTAACCTTCTGGTTATGTAATCTTCTGGTCTACTCTCCGTTTGGTCCTGGGTTCATTTCACAGAGACAGTAGGGTAAGCAGCACAAATAAGATAACCAAACAGGTGTGGCTTGGAAAAAGGGTTTTATATAGAAATAGGCTTATTACAAAGTTACAGAACAGAGGTAGGAGGTTGTTAGAAAGCTGCTTCAGTTTACTTCAATGAATCTGTGTGTGTGTGTGAGAGAGAGAGGTAAGAAAATGTGGGTCAGA
Organism: Ichthyophis bannanicus; assembly: GCA_033557465.1. Taxonomy (NCBI): domain Eukaryota; kingdom Metazoa; phylum Chordata; class Amphibia; order Gymnophiona; family Ichthyophiidae; genus Ichthyophis; species Ichthyophis bannanicus. Next base: position 1,600,011,419 of record CM066031.1, read on the forward strand.
GCCTCATAGTAAGAAGAATAGGGAGAGAAAGAGAGAACAAGGGGGAGGGGAGAGAAGTGGGTGTCAGAGCCTCATGGCAAGGTGTGTCCGATGAAAATAGGAAGAGAGAGAGAGAAAGAGGAAGTATTTCTGTCCTTTATAGTGAATTTTCTCTAGCACCTCCCTTTGAGGTCTGCTATTGTTTCCAGCACCTCCCTTTGAGGTCTGCTATTCTTGATTTAGCAAGGAGGGGCTGCAGACCAATCTCATCAGGCCCGGAGACTGACATCACCAGGGGGTCAGAGTTAATCTCATCTTGTAAACTACCCTCATTAAGTTTGGAGACTGACATCACCAGAGTAACAAAGCTGCTTGAAATCCAAGGTCGGGGAACAGCCATGACACCTATGCTAGGCATAATGTCATGTTGATGTATGCTGACATCTCCTACACCTTTTTTATTTATTATTATTATTTGTGCCTGGAAATGGTGGAAGCAAAACCTGTGGTACCTGTCCCAGCTGGCATTACATGATAGTAGGCAGCTTGACTAATACCTCCTGTATTAAATACCCTATGTCTAGCAGGTCCCCTGTCCTGCACAGTACTGTCTCTAGTGTTCTAGAGATAAACAAATCCCCTTATGAGTCCAAACCTCGTGTCTTAGGTAGGGCAGCCAATACTGGGGGGGGGGGGGAGGGGGGCCAATATGCTACCTCAGTGCCTGTCTTAGAAAGAGTGAACAGTGCATAAGGGCTGCAGGAATTTTTGAGGAGGTTAAAGCCGAAAGGTACCAGGATGCAATGAGTGAGGATAGGAAGCAATACTAGACTGCAGCTGACTCTGGTATTCAATGTAATAGGAAATGCCAAATTAGCCAAATTAGCAGGCCAAATGAGCCTGGATGTAGGGGTAGATGCTGGAGAAATTCAGTGTAACTACCTTAAAATGTTGTTGTTCTGTAGGACATGCGCTGCAAGGACATGTACATTTGTTTCATTTTACAACACAGGAAAATTATGATAATGCATAGCAATATTTGTACAGCAGTTAAAATAATAATAGGGTGAATAAAAACATTAAAGACATGATCAGCAGTAGGTGAGTAACCAAATAACAATTCCCACACAGACACATGAGCATCTTGTAGCAAGTGTCCAACAATTTGTTGAATGTGTCCATTCTCATAAGCGATGGTGTGATTCACTTCAGTGGATGTTGTTTTAAGGTGATCAATATAGGCATGGAGTTCTGTAAAGTTGAGCAGTTTATGTAGTGTCTCTTCTCCCATGCCAAGTGGTAATGGATGCACAGCATATGAGATAAAGTCTGGAATGTCCATAGAGTCATTGGTAACCAGCGGTGTGGAATAAGTTGTTCCGTTAATGGTGATGGAGACCAGTGGTGTATGACTGCACCAGGTATTGTTTGGTAAATAGTTTGAACTGTACAACAAAGTGTTCTTGGGAAGGCGAATGTCATGCATTCTGGGAGCAATCGAAAAAGAAACATTCTGGGGAAAGAACAGATGAAAACAAAAGTGTCCAGCTCCAAGGTAATACAAACTGTGTGAGGTAGTCAGGGAATATGAGAGCTTAACAGTCAGGGAGCAGGAGGAGGAGTTGTTCCAGCAGGAGGTGTCAGCCTCTTTGAACTGGTGAGGTTGACACTTGAACTGAAATGTAGTCTGCTCACACAAACTGGGGTCCATCGGCTTGAATGAAGTCCAGGTGTCGTCCAGTGGCTGCACCCATGTGAGATGGTCCACAGGATACATAAGCATATTATCAAACTGCACCCCAGTATTAACAATAGGATAAATAACTTGTGTGTTGTCCTGACCATGGGATCAAAGTACAGATAGAGCAGCCTTGTGGTGAACAAATGGGAACACTAACTGTCCACCAATCAAGGTGAGCTATAGCAAATTCAGGTATTTTGGTACTAGCCATATGGACGAGAGATGGTGGCCAGTGTCCTAACTTAGCAGTGATCAGAATTTGCTTTAGTATAGTAATAAGCTCGATCTGTACTTGATCACAGGCAAGAGCCTAGGAAATATTCTTTCCCAATCTATATTCTGCATGTGCTAATGTAACAATTTTCTGTTCTATAATGGGAGATATAAGAGCAAAGGTATCTACAACTACATTGGACAGTTTAGAGGAAGCTTCATTAATAATATGTTGTGAGGTAAAACCATCAGCAGCATGCTGAGCAGTGGATCCCATTTTATTACGGAGCACCTCTATATCAATTATATTAAGGGCACCCAGTGCAGTCCCTGTGCCACCTAAAATTGTATCAATTAATTCACGCTTGTGTCAAAATTGCTTGGCTCGGGGTGTTACTGACTGCATATCAAAACCAAGTATTGAGCATTTCTATGTAGTTGGCAACAAACTGAGAGCAATTTGGATATTTGTGAGTAACTAAAAACAATTTGGGAAATAGATGCCAAGTAAGAAAATGGTATTCTACATCATATAAAACATTGTGTGGTGCATCATATTTAATCTGAAAGGGATGTCCTTCCTGAAATGGGTGGATATCAGAAAGGTAGAGTACAGGAGGAGCAGAAGTGGTGGGAGGGGTGGGATGAGGGGTGGTAGGTAAACAAGATACATCCAAAAGGAATGAAGTCTCAGTGATGTGCTGTTGATCACTCACAACCCATGTATAAGTTATTTTCGAGGTACCTCTGTCCTGACAGGAAATATTGTACAAAATCAAGGCAGGAGGACCTAGAAAGTAATGTTCTGGAGGTGCCCTCAATTCTTGTGTCCTTTCTAGAGAAGTGGAAACTGGTGGTGCCCACTGTACTTGAGTGATGTTTAATGAGTAGAACACTGGCTTGTCCTGTATGGAACAGAAACTCCGGATGACCAGATCCTTTCCTTCCGGGAAAGGTGGGGGTATTTCTTGATAGCGATATACCCCATCTGTGGAGTTAGCCCAGCCAACCGTGCATATTCGGATGATAGTTCCTGTAATGAGACTTGGGTAGAAGAGAGCAGATACAAGAACAACAGGAAACCGAGACATAATAAAAGCTAACTTGTTTCACTCTACTAGGGAGTAAACTAGTGCTCCCCACTTATACTATGCAACAAGAGAAGGAGAAATTTCACTTACCATTAATTTCCTTTCCTGGAATACTGCTAGACCAGTCCAGAAAAACGGGTTATGCACCCCTGCCAGCAGATCTTGGAGACAGAGAATTCTACCAGAGCTCTGATAGGCTGGAGCCTGGTGATATAATCCTACCCCTAGGGTCTCCCTCAGTTACGTCCACAAGCTAATGCAACATGAACTGTAACATCACCCCAGAGGGTCTCAAGTGAACTATATACAAGGGAGCCGAAGAACTCCCTAGAGCTGAAAACAGTATCCACCTATGAACCCATGGACTGCCCATGGCGAGGCATACCGGCAAAGAGAAGAACCGCGGTCGGCGGCTGCACCGCACCAGCGGCACTCCAACCAACAGCAGGGCGGGTCCTGGACTGGTCTAGCAGTATTCCAGGAAAGGAAATTAACGGTAAGTGAAATTTCTCCTTCCAGTTCATACTGCTAGACCAGTCCAGACAAACGGGCAGTACCCAAGCTACCTGCGTTCAAGGGGGAGCAAGGCCGCCGACAGCTCAGCAACTCCAAAACGGACCTCCTGACGGGCATGAACGTCCAACCTATAATGACCGACAAAGGTGGACAGCGACGACCAAGTCGCCGCCCGGCAAATATCGAGAGGAATTACATGAGACCTCCCGGCCTACAAAGTTGCTTGCGCCCGAGAGGAGTGAGCACGGAGTCCCAGTGGAGCTGGCTCTCCCAGAAGAAGGTACGCCACCTCAATGGCTTCCGTAGCCCATCTAAAAATGGTAGATTCGGAGGCTGCGGATCCCTGGCGAGAACCCGCGAACAAGACAAAAGAGCAACAGTCATATGGAAGGGTCCCGTGACCCCCAGATACCGAAAAAGAACCTTCTTAAGATCCACCGCCCGCAACGGAGACCGACCACTGTCACACTGCGCCTTTGTTAAAGACGAAAAGAAAAGAGGCTGGTCAACAGCGAACGGCGTCAGCACTTTGGGCAACAAAGGAAGGGACAGTTCTCAGAGAAACGCCTTCAGAGGAAAACGAGAGATAGGGATGTCGACACGAGAGAGCCTGGAGCTCAGAAAGACGGCGTGCCGAAGTTATGGCCACCAAGAAGACTGCCTTCAGAGTCAAATCTAGAAGAGAACATGCCCTCAGAGGCTCAAAGGGAGGAGCAACGAGGGCACAGAGGACAAGCACGAGAGCTCACGCCTGCACAGGCGAACGCAGAGGAGGCCGGAAGGCCTAACTCCGCGGAGGAACCGAGACACGTCCAAATGCGAAGCTATCGATCGCCCCGCTATAGGACTCCGAAAACAAGTTGAGGCGACCACTTGTACTCGCAAGGAATCGAACGCTAATCCCTTATCCACTTCGGCCTGTAAAAAGGACAGGATATCCAGAACACCGCAACGCCAGGGTGAGAGGTTATTTCGCGAACACCAACCATCAAGAGATGCCAAACCCGAGCGTAAGTCAGCATCGTGGTAGACCACTGCGCCGTGAGAAGTGTCACGACCACGCTAGGCGAATAGCCGTAGCGAGCAAACCGGCGGCGTGGAATTGCCAGGCCGTAAGCGAGTAAGGAGCCGGGTCTTCCATCTCCACCGGTCCCTGAATCAGAAGGCCGAGAAACGCCTTGAGGCGGAGCATCGACGCCCCAGACAGACGGAATAGATCCGCATACCATGGTCCGCGAGCCCAACTCGGAGCCAGCAGGAGTACAGGGTCGCGACGGTCTCGGAGCTGCTGGAGAACCATGCATATCACGGATCAGGGAGGGAAAACACACCGGAGAAGATGAATCAGCCACGGTTGAGAGAGAGCATCTATGCCGTGCGTTCCCTCGTCCCTCCAATGGCCGAAGTAAAGCGAAGCCGTGGCAGTCTGTGCCGTAGCCATTAGATCCATGGTCAGTAGGCCCCACAGGTGAACAATGGACCGGAACGCATCCGGCTGCAGAGCCCAGACCCCGGGCTCCAGAGAGTGCCGGGTGAGAAAATCGGCCTACACATTGTTCACGCCTGCGATGTGCTGTGCCGACAGCATGAAGATGTTCCCCCGGCCACGGGAGGAGCAAACGCCTCTTCTGTGAGACATCCGGACATTGCGTGCCGCCTAGGCGGCTTAGGTAAGCAACCGTCGTGGCGTCGGACAGGATCCGAACCGCACACCGCCGCATTAGAGGCTGAAACTGAAGAAGGGCGAAGCGCACTTTCCGCGTCTCGAGAGGATTGATAGACCCTTGGGCTGCGCGAGGTGACCAACACTCCTGCGCCGAGGCGAAGCCGCAAGGCGCTCCCCAACCGGAGAGGTCGGCGATTGGCATCACCAAGATCCAGCGCAGAGACTCCAGAGGGACCGCCCGTAGAAGATTGTGTGCCTGAAGCCACCAGCAGAGGCTGCGGCGCACCGGCAGAAGCAAAGGCAACCGGATTCGATAACTCTCCGATACCGGCGACCAACGAGATAGAAGCGCCGTCGGCAAGCAGCGCAAGAGCACTCTTGCCCACGGAACGAGGGCTATCGTTGCTGCCATGGACCTCAAGAGTTGAAGGTAGCCCCAAGGACGAGGCGCCGCTTGATCCAAGCAGCGGCGGAGCTGAAGAGAGATTTTCAGAAAACGTTCCTGAGGTAGAAACACCTGTCCCCTACGAGTGTCGCACCCAGCCCCGAGAGAATCCAGGACCTGAAGCATTCCAAAATAGACAGAGTAACGGCCCAGTCCTCCTTCCAACGGTGGACCGGGACGAATGGCATCTAAACGCTGGAGCCTTTAAATGAAGCAACATCCGCTGCCCATTGACGCAGGCTGAGCCATCTCCGAGCTACCGACACCGGTGCTAGGAAGCGAGCTGACAGCTGCAAGAGATCACAGAATGCCTCTGCCCGGAATGCAGCAATGGATTCGAAATGAACCAACTCGGGAACACCTGGAAGCTGCGGAATCCATCGAAGGGAGGCACGAGCTGCCAGACCTCCGCACACCTGCAAGAAAGAAATAGCGTGTGAAGGAAAACCGGACTGTAGTAGTCTCCCAACTCTTCAGGTCTGGCTGGTCGCGGAGCGCCTCTCCGCCCTCAACTGGAAGTGTGGTATGCCTGATGACCCTGGTCAGAATGCATCAACCGTCGGGTATTGCAGCCAACGGTCCAAGTGAAAGGGAGACCAAGGGTATAACCGACCAATACCGCGTGCCGTACGAATGCACTGGAAAATGGGATGCGGCTGCAACCGGATTTGAGAATCCGGAGGAGCAGGCGTGTCGGCTAGGGGGAGCGACTCCATCACCTGTGTGATTAGAGCCGGCAACTCCTCTTACCGAAAAAGGCGGAGAACCGTCAGCGAAGAAAACAGACGGAGAATATTCCCCATCTCCGTACTCCAACGAGTCAGGGCTGACCTCCGAAGATTTAAAGTCTTCTTGAATATCCATAGTACCCCGCAAGGCACATGCTACGCCCCAAGGAGGACGTACTGCTCTAAAGTCTGAGGACTTATGGGACCACTTGCGAGACCACGCCATATGCTCGCCTGCTACTGGGCAGGTGTAGGAGATAATCCAAAAGACTCCAAAAGTCACAGGCGTCATGCCAGATGGAAGAGTGTGAGGAAGGCACTGTCAGTCAAGGCTGCTGTGGTCTCCAGTGGCTGTGGAAGTGACATTGGAGCTGACTGAATCTTCTCCTGCAGGAAGATCCTGCAGCAGGGGCTCTGAGGAGGGGGGAGATAAGGTGCTGATGAACCCAGCTAGCAACGCAGTGGGAATGGGGAAAGTCTCCGGGATGCAGCGTGCAGGTGGAACACAAGCAATCTATTAATGTCCCCTTCGGCTGATTACATATCACATATAATACAGCCAGAGAAAGAAGCATTGTAGAGACTTAAACCACCTTTCCTCTTCTTGTGTGGGGTTTTTTTTTTTTTTTTTTGCATTTAAAACAAAAAGCAAGGTAGGCTCAGGGAAACCCAGGACTCTTCAAAAAAAGGATTTTGAAACTCCACGTGCCTCCACAGCATGTTTAAATGTGTGGAAACTGCTGTTTAGAGCTGTTTCCTCCAAAAAGAAACACTGAAGAGAAAAACAAAACGGCCGCTGGCACCGAAAAACTGTCAGGTATTCACTGAGCTGAGAAGGGAACTGTCAGTCATTCACTGTGCTGGCATAGAGAAACTTTCAAAGTCAGGGTAAGGCAATTACAGTGACTGAAAGTAGGGAAATTAGAGTGTGATCCCTCCGCAGCCATTCAGACCTCCATGGTAGGGGCTGAAAGGTGTTTCTGGGGAGGGATGTAGAAGCTCAAATCCAGCCGTAGGAAGATTACAGTGAGCATGCTTAATTAGGCCGAGCCCAAAACAGTCAGGATCCAAAACACTGACTTAAAATTCCAATCAAATGGTATATTGAATAAGACAGGTACAATATTCAGTAGGACGTACAAAGTAACCCGGCTGCAGTTTGTGGACTAAAAATTTAAAGTAGGAACTTCAAAACTCAGAGGCAGCCGGTCCGGATGCAGTTGAAATCATCCCAGAGCAGCTGGGGCAAGTAAGAAAAAAACAGGCTACTCACAGTTTTCTTTCAGAAAATGATACCTGAACTTCCTGGAGGTATCCAAACTCTCGTGGTAAAGACTCAGCGCAGCGTAAAGCCAATGGAGAGCTCCACTGAAGCCAAGCTACAAACACTACAAATTTATAAACAAACAATAAACAACTCCAAGCAAAATTATTATTCTAATATAATATCAAGAGCCACTAATCGACCAAGAGAACTATTCTGTATAGTACAGAAATTAACAAACAAAACTCTAAATAATGATGAAATATCAATAGATATCTCCCCACAAGAATTAGCTCAATACTATAGCAACAAAACAAACCTACAAATAACACCATCAAATATTACTCAACCACAAATTAAAATACAATTAAAGCAAACTACAGTTGATAACTGGACCAACTTCAACTTAATATCAAAAACTACTCTCAAAACTACAATAACTAACATTAATACAACAACTTCATACCTTGATCCATGCCCAGTTGATTGGATAAAGAAGACTTTCCCAATACTCTCTTCTTTCATTCTACCTTTAGTGAATCTATCCTTGCAAAAAGGCTATTTACCACCATCCCTCAAACATGTTCAAATACGTCCTATACTTAAAAATAACACATTAGATAAACTATCCCCAAAATCTTACAGACCTATATCAAGTATTCCTTTTATGGCTAAGCTTATTGAAAAAATTGTACAAATTCAACTACAAGATTTTATTGACACATTAAACATTCTTGATGAACATCAATATGGCTTTAGACCCTTCCATGGAGTAGAAACCTTACTAACGATCCTTTATGACACAATATTAAGAGGTATTGATAATACTAAACAAGCCTTTATTCTTGTTTTCCTTGACATATCAGCTGCCTTTGACAGTGTTGATCACTTAACAATGTTAAACAGACTTCAAAAAATTGGTATAACATCTACTGTTTATAATTGGTTCAAATCCTATCTATCAAACAGAACCCAAAATGTAAGAATCCACACCCAAATATCTATCACATTCAAAATAACTCAAGGTCTTCCGCAGGGATCTGCTTTATCTGCACTATTATTTAACATTTACTTACAACCAGTTTGTAACATCTTTAAACGCCACAATGTCTTTTATCATATTTACGCCGATGATATAATGTTCTACCTCCCATTTGAAATCCCACACCCACCTCTCCAAAAAATAACAGAATGTTTTAATGAACTAACTGAGTGGCTCAAAGAACAAAATCTACTTATCAACTTTACTAAAACAGATATTTTATTTATCACTAAAAATCAAACATATATACCCCCAAACACGATTACACTAGATACTCATGAAATTAATATAAAAAAAGAAGTAAAATATTTAGGTGTGATACTTGACAATAATCTAAATATGGATTCACATATAAAATATTTAACTAAAAATATACATTACAAACTCAAAACACTAAAACAACTAAGACCTTTGATTCTTCTACAAGATTTTATTAACATAATTCATGCTATTATTACCCCACATTTCGATTTTGCAAATACAATACTTAATGGTATTTCGAAACAAAATATTAAAAAGATACAAATAACTCAGAACTTAGCTGCTAGAACGATTATGAATATAAGCCCACTTGAACATATTACACCAATTTTAGCTGAACTTCATTGGCTACCAATTTACTCCCGAATCAAATATAAAATTCTTGTCACTACATTTAAACTTATAAATAAACTTGCACCATCTGCACTAAATACACTGATTAACATTGACATTGATAAACGATCTCAAAGGAGCAGAAACATAAATACTTTAACAATACCAAAAGATTTTACAAAAGCCAGAAAACAAACCAATAAGAGAGCTTTCTCACACTCTGCTCCAATACTCTGGAACAATTTACCTGACAACATTCGCCTACTGTCTGACATAAAAGAATTTAAAAAAAAATTAAAAACTCACTTATTTACATTACACTATAATACACTCCCAAAACAGAATTCTCAAAGGGATACAGGCTAACATTTATTTTTAATATTATATACCCTATTTTCAAAAATAAACGACACTAACCATACTACACACTCATTTACATGATGATTAATAATTTAACTAGCAATGTATATATGTTCTAATATGTTATACTTGTAATGTTACAATTTTCCTTGTAATTTATAATTATCTGTTCTATGTAAAATGTCCTGGTATATCTCATACCAATTAACCTACTGTTACATGTAAACCGCACTTGAAACAAGGGAAAGAGCGGTATATAAATAACTGTTAAATAAATAAATAAATAAAGCTCAGGAGTTCCCAAGTTCATCTGGGGAAGCAAGATGCTGGGGGAAGAGCAGAGCTGATTCATGAGGTCCCTGTGTTTCTTCTGACAGCCTATGCAGCGTAAACCTGAATAAGGCACAGTGAGAACTAAAAACAAATAACTGCGTCCCGCAGGAACAGGCATTTAACAATATTCCCCATAATAGGTAATGCCTCAGCCAGCCTTCTTTGTTGGGCACAGTGGGGGATGGAACCCATGAACCCTGCACCATTTGTCAGTGACTTAGCATTGTACTGTGGCTCTGAATTGCATCCTGTTCTCTATCCATGCCTTCCGTACTTTTTATTCATTATGCTAATACATAGGCAGAGAAAAAGGAACCCCTTCACAACTCACAGCTAGCAAGTGTTGTGGAAAAAAAAACTTAAACAGCAATATAGCTGTTAGAAGCCAGCAGAGAAGTAATCTGGCTTCCCGCCAAAAACCGAGGCTCATTAGCTATCCAAAATGGCTGCCGGCAAAAATAAAACACAAAAAGAGTGAATTAAAACCCCCAAAAGCTAAGGAATTAACTTAAAAAGTCAAAGGAGAAGGTGGGAGGGTTGCAGGCATGAGAGAAATGCCTAAAATCGCTGAAAAATCAAGAAAAATAAATCGAGTTACCACAGAGTTGCAGACAGCAGTGGGAGAAAGACAGTTTCTTTACTTACAGTACCGAAAGTGCAGAGAAGCCACGGACCGCTGCTCAAACCACTGCAGCTGCCTCACCACTAAAATCAGCCCCAGGGACTGGATTCTAGGAGGCTTACCATCCAGCTAAATAGCCCTCATGACTAGTGCTGGGGAGTCTGCACATCAGCGATCTCTACTGTGACAGAGGACACAGGAGCTTCAGTTGGAATCATCCTGGTGCTCAGATAAGTACACTGGCAACTCAGGGCATAATCTCTCCAAGAGAAATCACAAAGAAATAAAGTATTTTAAATTTTGTTTGAAGGAGCAAAAAAAAAAAAAGCATCCAGATCTGCTGGAGACAGAGAAAAACTGAGGGAGACCCCTAGGGGTAGGATTATATCACCAGGCTCCAGCCTATCAGAGCTCTGGTAGAATTCTCTGTCTCCAAGATCTGCTGGCAGGGGTGCATAACCCGTTTGTCTGGACTGGTCTAGCAGTATGAACTGGAAATAATGTTTACTACTTATTTACATAACTATTAGGTACATCTACAGTATATAGGTCACATCAACTATACAGCAGAAGTAAATAGTTACCATCCTCAAGCGACTTTTGTTTAGAAAGCAGTTGTCCGTGCTGTCTTCAGAAAGCAGCTGTCCGTGCTGTCTTCAGGTGGTATCTGAAAACAAAGACTGATAAAACACGTATTACCCATATGGTTTCAACTGGGTGATATGTTTCCAATACTGCTGGTTGTCGGGCATTAGGATTTGGTATAGGCTTGGGCCTAAGGTATCAGTAACTAAGTACGGTCCTTCCCACTTTGCAGTTCCAAAGGGGAGGTTTGGTCTAGGTCTCAGAATCATCACTTTACTCCCAACCTTGAGGGGCCTTAAATCAGAACCTTTTGCATGTACCTCCTGCAAATAATCTCTAGCTTTTTCTGTGTTACCTAGCACAGTGGTCTGAATTTCTTTTAGATGTTCTTGCAGGGATTTCATCCACTCATTGGTGAGAATTACTGTCTGGTCCTCTGGAAGAAAAGGACTCAGCATATTTTCCCACTGTTGCATTGGCCTTCCCATTAAGGCTTCATAGGGTGCAAAACCTGTGGATTTACAGACATTAGCTCTGATACGTATAAGGACTAAAGGGAGCACCAGATCCCAATTTTTCCGGTCAGATTAAGCATAGGGCTGAGGTGGGCCTTAATTGTTTGATTCATTCTTTCTACCTGCCCTGCTGCCTGTGGATGGTACGGAATGTGGAGTTGTTGTTCTATGCCTAGAAAATCAAACAAGTCCTTGATGAGCTGAGAAACAAATGCAGGACCATTATCAGAATGAGAATGCCCCAGCGTGTAAAAAATTGCATAGTTAGGATTTCTGCAGTGGTTCGAGCAGTTTGATCTGGGACAGGGAATGCTTCTACCCAATGAGAAAAAGAATCAACAACAGTGAGCAAAAATCTATTTTTCCTAGCTGTTAATGGAAGAGGGCCCACATGATCTATTTGCAATCTCTCAAATGGGCCACGAGGAGGTGCTCTCATTAACTGTCCCCTTCTCTTTTTAGGTTGCCTCCCAAATGAAGCACAGATTACACAGGAGGAAACATGATCCTGTATATCATGTTTCATTTCTGGCCACCATACCAACCTATTGAGGATAGTCTGCATTTCTTCTGCTTTAGGGTGTCCCATAGGACCTGCACCATGAACCCAATGCATCCACTCTTTACCTCGAGCTCTAGGGATAGCTATAACCAAGCCTTCCTCTCTTTTTGCACATAGAATGTCTTTCTCTATAGCGAGTGTGAGAAAGGGTATGTGCTAATATAGGTTATCAGGGGCGTCCTGCACAAGCTTCCTCAAATTGGAAAGCTCAGGGTCCTTTGTCTGCAGTGCTACGAAGTAATCTGGTGGTATTATCTGATCAAAATCTGTGGAACGTGTAGCAATAGCAACCATGCGTGTCTGCTCATACCAGGGCCATATGAGGCCTACATGGCATGCTTCCTTGGCTAGTGAGTCTGCTAATGTGTTTCCTTTCATTAAAGGGCCTTTGTTCCTATGTGCCTTTACTTTAACTAAATGTACTCTCTGAAACTTCTCACTCAGTTCTTGTGCCATTGTCCACAGTGATGAATTTTTCACTGTGGACCCATCTGTAGATTTAAATTTATTTGCCAGCCACCAGGGTAACAGGGCAATGGCACTTTTAAAGACATAATCTAAAATGATTTGTATCTCTGGGTGTGAATCCTGATATTGTTGCATACAAGCTACAAAAGCAGCCAGCTCACAGTACTGTGCTGATGCTGATCCACAGGAATACTGTCTCTGCAGTACCACTTGGTTATTTGGGTCCAATTGTACAATTGCAAAACCTGCTAGTCGCCTGCCTGCTTCATATTGGCTACTACCATCAATATATTGTTTCTGTGGTGGAGGATCCTTGCCTTCCAACAGTATTTCTGTGTGCATTTTCCCACAATCTAACTTGTCTTGAGCCCAGACTGGAATATCAGCCACCTCTGAGGGAATTACACACAGATCATACTGCTGAGCTGCCTTGGTGCACTGAGTTGCTAACTGCATGGGAATGACTTCATGTTCACTGTGCACAGGGATACCCCATTTAACTGGGATAGCCACACATTTGGAAGCTGTGTCATTAATTCCTTGAATTTCATAAATTTCCATATTTTTCTGATCTGCAGTGGGAGAAGCTCTGTTTGTAAAACTAATTCCAGCCCCTGTGTCAATCAAAGCTAGTTTATCCTGACCCCCTACTCTACTGATAACATTGGGGCGTCCACAAGAGTCCAGTATCAAGGATGTTACAAGCCTTAACTGTATTCTGGGCCTGTATCTGTTTCATCATTCAGAGGCTCTGGAATGGAGTCCTCTGCTGAGAGAACGGAGGCAGGCTGGGCTATGAAGGCTTGAGACATTTTGATATCTGAACCCAGGAGGTCAGGACATTCCTATGCACTAGCCTTGTGTTTGTCCTGAGCTGCTTGTACGTCCTGTTTTAATTTATCTATTTCTACCTGCAGTATGTATTTGTCCTGTTCCCATTTAATTTTCTCCTTTTCTAATCCATCTCTCTGTGCTTTAAGTTCCTGAAAGGGAATGTAACCTGAGGGGTTTCTAAAAGTACCTCTGCTTTGTCCTCTCCAAGGTGTCTGTCCTCGGTTTCTAAAAGTACCTCTGCTTTGTCCTCTCCAAGGTGTCTGTCCTCGGTATCCTTTGTCTGTGTTTTTTGTGTATTGGGAGGATCCCTCAGCTTGCCACTTCCGTGCTTCTGATACTGTTATGACCTGCGAGGGCTGGGTCTTCCAAACAGACCCAAATTCTGAGCATTAAAGTATCAAAAGGGGTTGCTTTAGGGTCTTCAGAAAATAAAAGAAGGTGTTTTGTAATCTCAGGGGATAGCAATTCTAATAAAAATGTTTTATGCGTGCTCTCCCCATAATCTTCTGCATTGGGCCAGGACTCCTGCTCATTAAGAACTGCTTTTAAAATCCAGGCTCTATATGCAAACTCTTCCAGTGTATCATTTGGTAGACGTGAAATAATTTTAAATACTTGCATTGGGGAACAGTGAAACAGTTTCTCAATACCCCTTTTAACCAACTGGTATGGGTGAGTGAGAGAGCTGAGTTTATAATAGTGTGGCCACAGAGCCAGATGCATAAGTCTATCAAAGTCTGATTGTTTTCTTCTGTATTTTCCTAGACCCCAGTGAATCAGAATTGCACCAATCATTTACATTAAAAGGCATAGGGCCAGTTTTCTCAACTATTCTTTCCATGTCTCTATCTTTTAAATTGTCCTGCAGCATCACTTTAACTGGTGCTCTGAGTTCAGTACTGGGTGCAGGGTCTGAGTCATCTGAATTATCCTCCTGACACAGGTCCTGGTTATTGCTCTGTTCTGGCTGAGATAAACTATTAGAATTTTCTTCCTGTGATTCATCTTTATTTTTTCCATTCCTAAGTCTAGCTATGCATACTTCTGTATTCTTTTGTTTCTCAATAGCTTGGATGCATGGCTTATAGGGTGTGTCATAGGCACAGGGGGCTGAGGGAGAAATGGGTGTTGGCCAGGGCGTATATTTCTTTTGTCTTTCAGAGGCCAATTGATCCTTAACGTGCCTCAATTCAAGTTTAAGTGCTTCTAATTGCTCACTAACAGTTATAAAAGAATTTGAGGCTTGTATCACCTGAGCCCTTTGCATAGAAATGCAAATTTGTGCCTCCTCAAGGTCTTTGGTCAATTGGGTACAATGAGAAGTCAGTTCAGTATTGTCCTGTTTCATGCTAATGAGCCCCCTGCACATGCCTTGGATAAAAAGGCATTTTCTTTTATTTGTTTTCTTTTTGAATTCTTGATAATGGTTTAACATTTGTCTTTGAATATTATACCATGACGACTCAGGGAATTCACCTTCAAAGGGACCACCTTTCCTCTTACAGTATGTCAGTACTATTTGTTTCAGTTCTTTAAAATCAAAGGCTTCCATATTTGAGACTGCAGAAAGGCTGTAGTTGGACTATCTCAAATGTGCAATCTTGGAAGGAGGAATGCTCACTTTTATGAAGAAGTGAGACTTAGAATTATAGTTGGAATGGCATAAATTTTATGGGTGTTCAGTAAAGAGTACTGGCATAAAGACCACGCCTTAAAATTATACCTGAATAAAAAGTGCTTATCACCTTTTAACAGGGTGGAAGTTTAGGATGAAATTATAGTAAGAAGGGTGTTAGGAGATTAACAGAATTGTCAGTTATACCTGACAGGAGACTGAGAAATAAAAGGCAAAGGGACAGGAGGTAATAGTGTTACCAGGAAAGATGTATATTGTATTCAATGAGGGACTGTTTACCTGTGTACCACTTCCAAACTAAAGCTGGACTATCTCTCTGTCTTTTCTTAGCAGCTCAAATACTAGAGAAAAATCTGTGCCTTGTAACAAACCTTAACAAGCCTCTACCTACAAATAAGAAAATTGCAAGCCACTCTATGTAATGTCCCTAGGTGTAGGTAATATTAAAATTCTGGATTATTACAGAGCCTTTTGACAATAAAAATCTCACCTTGTCTAACCCACAAAACAAAGTTATCACTGGAACTTTTCACTAAATCCAGCCTGTAACCAAAATTGTCAATTGTACATGGTCACAAGGGCTTTTGATTTTCCTGTCGCACCCTGTCTGAAATCCACTTTAATGTATCAAACAAAATTATTACTTACCCAACTGGAGATCTGCTGTGAAGTCTGAGACGGCCCCCATAAATGTAATCTTCTGGTTATGTAATCTTCTGGTCTACTCTCCCTTTGGTCCTGGGTTCATTTCACAGAGACAGTAGGGTAAGCAGCACAAATAAGATAACCAAACAGGTGTGGCTTGGAAAAAGGGTTTTATATAGAAATAGGCTTATTACAAAGTTACAGAACAGAGGTAGGAGGTTGTTAGAAAGCTGCTTCGGTTTACTTCAATGAATCTGTGTGTGTGTGTGTGTGAGAGAGAGAGAGAGGTAAGAAAATGTGGGTCAGAGCCTCATAGTAAGAAGAATAGGGAGAGAAAGAGAGAACAAGGGGGAGGGGAGAGAAGTGGGTGTCAGAACCTCATGGCAAGGTGTGTCCGATGAAAATAGGAAGAGAGAGAGAAAGAGGAAGTATTTCTGTCCTTTATAGTGAATTTTCTCTAGCACCTACCTTTGAGGTCTGCTATTGTTTCCAGCACCTCCCTTTGAGGTCTGCTATTCTTGATTTAGCAAGGAGGGGCTGCGGACCAATCTCATCAGGCCCGGAGACTGACATCACCAGGGGGTCAGAGTTAATCTCATCTTGTAAACTACCCTCATTAAGTTTGGAGACTGACATCACCAGAGTAACAAAGCTGCTTGAAATCCAAGGTCTGGGAACAGCCATGACACCTATGTTAGGCATAATGTCATGTTGATGTATGCTGACAGTGTTACGTCCACACCAAAGGTATGCGGTCACTTATATGGATGACATAATCATACACAGCTCCCGATGGGATCAACATTTGCCTCGCGTGGAAGCGGTCTTACGGGCAATGAGGCACGTGGGCATAACGTTAAACCCCGCGAAGTGTATGTTTGCTGGACAGGAGGTAAAATACCTAGGCCATATGGTGGAGCATAGTATAGTTAAGCCTCTATTGAACAAAATAGAGGGTGTAAAAGCTTTTCCAAGGCTGCTAACCAAAAAGCAATTGCGCAGCTTTTTGGGCCTAATAGGCTATTATCGGCGCTTTATTCCACATTTCGCAGAAAAAAGTACCTTACTGACAGACATGTTGAAAAAGAACGCTCCAAACCAATTGAAGTGGTCTTTAGAAGCAGACGAGGCTTTTACTGTATTAAAAGAAAAGCTCTGTTGTGCACCGGTGCTACGGGGTGTGGATTTTGAACAACCGTTCATCGTACAGACGGATGCTTCTGAGACTGGTTTGCGTGCGGTGTTATCGCAGAAACATGAGGGCACGGAGAACCCGGTGATGTTTCTGAGTCGAAAGTTGTCACCAGCAGAAAGGAAATATTCCACCATAGAGAGAGAGTGCTTAGCCATAAAATGGGCGGTGGAGGCTCTTAAGTTCTATCTAACAGGATGAAGGTTCCTGTTGGTCACAGACCATGCGCCACTGAAGTGGTTAAACCAAATGAAAAATCACAACTCCCGTTTAACCCGCTGGTACATGGCATTGCAGGCCTTCGATTTTCGCATCGAACATAGAGCGGGAAAATTACACCTGAACGCAGACGCCCTGTCGAGAATTATGAGCTGTGCGGGTACTTTAGCGCCAGCCCGTAATATCTTAAGGGGGGGGGGATATGTGATGAGGAGAGCATGGCTGAGCCCATGCAAACAGAGGAAAATTGTAAATCTACCTTTAAGGGAGGAGACAGGCAAGGTATTTGTGGCTTTCAGGGTGCAGGCAAAGGGAAAAAACACGCACTTGCTGAGGCTAAGCCACACCCAGGCTCTGCTGATCTAAGGGCAGGCTTGGAGGATAATGAGAGACACCTGGGTAAGGGACAGTGCAAGTTAGGGAAAAGGCAGCCTTATAAACCCAGAGAAACACGTGAGAAGAGGCCCAGCACCAGCACCAGGACCAGCTGGAGACAGGATTCCACGAGAGAGCAGTACTCAGGGAGAGAGCAGCACACGAGAGAGCTGACTAGAGAGAGCACTGCAGACTTCCGTGGAGGGAGAAGCACCAGGGAAAGACCCAGAGAACTCACCGAAGAGGAGAACGGTGGAGATTTCCAGGGGGATTTTAGAGGTGAAAGCAGCACCCAGAAAGAGAGCCAGGTTTGCAGGGAAACTGCAATTGGTTCTGAAGCCAGTAGAGCTTTAGCTGAAAGAATTGCAGACAAGGGGCAAGGTGCAGTTCCTCCAGTACGTGGACCTGCTAAAAAGATTCAAGTTCCTAGAAGGTGGATGGATAAAAACATATCTAAGAGTGACCTAAGCTAGTTAGAGGCACTCTGGCATTTGAGTCAGGAGAAGAACCTTCTCACTTCAGGTGAAAACCCTTTTCCTAGTAAGAAGCCCCAGTGGAGGAGAATTCAGGAGCTCTTAGAGAGTTTCAAGCAAGAAGCATTGCATGAAGGCTTAGAGCCAGACATACCGGTTGAAAACCCGGAGGAAATGCAGGTAGAATCTGTTGAACCTGATTCTGACTCAGAGGATTTATTAATGGACTGTTCATGGTGCAAAAAGGCAGAATAGAAGCTACTGGTTAAAGAAAAAAGTCTGTAACCTGAAAACCACCAAAAGCAGTGAGTAAGACAGCGAGAATGATTCTAGCCTGAATTGCTAAGTACCCTGTTGAAAGAAGAAAATACATTTACTTTGATTTGAAGAAAAGAAACTGTGTTTGTGGCTGTATGTTTGAGAAACAGCTACGTATGTTGTGAAGGCCAGCTAAAGCAATTTCACTGTTGGGTTTTTGTGTGATTTTCCTGAAGATCATTTGTTTTGGAGAAGAATCCTGTTGTTTTGTTTGAGCTATAGGCTTGTGAAAATAGTAATTACACTTACCTGGTAATTGTAGTTCCTTGAGAGACGACAGCTTAGTCCTCAACGTATGGGTTGTGCACCTCCTCCTGCAGCATGAAGACTGGACCAATCAAATTTCAGCTCCGCTGGTATCAGCATACCAGGCATCCCTGAACTCCAGTGACCTATTGTCAAAGCAAACTCAAAGAAATAGCTAACCTTTAAAAAGTCCTGTTTGGAAAATTTTTTTTTTTTTTAAAGTAATTAATGGAACCAAAGCAACAGACACAGAATGTCCCGCTCCTGCCGCAGCATAAGCCGATAGCGAGATAAATAGAAAAAGGATTGAAACGAAACCAAAAGAAACAAAGAAAGACACTCACCTGGGAGTACGGACTTCTGAACCCAAGGCGTGCCGAGCTAAAAAGAAAGAGTATAGGGAGGGAAGGAGGACTAAGCTGTCGTCTCTCAAGGAACTACAATTACCAGGTAAGTGTAATTACTATTTCCTTATCGTTCCTCCAGCTTAGTCCTCAACGTATGGGATGTAACAAAGCAGCCTAACGGGCGGGATTCTCCCAGCCGGCACGCAGAACCGATGAGCCGAAACGTGCATCGCCCGCCGCCAAGACATCAAGTCTATAGTGTTTACTGAAAGTGTGCAGAGAAGACCACGTTGCCGCCTTACATATCTCCACCGGAGATACTAAACTAAACTCTGCCCAGGACGCAGCCTGCGCCCTGGTTGAATGGGCGCGCAAACCAACAGGCGGTAGCCGACCGTGCAACAGATAAGCCGAGCCAATCGCCTCCTTAATCCACCGAGCAATGGAGGCTTTCGCCGCTGCTTCACCTTTGCGAGGCCCGCCAAACAGCACAAACAAATGATCCGATTTACGAAAATCACTGGTAACCTTCAAATAGCGCCGGAGAACCCTCTTAAGATCCAAACGACTAAGACCGCGATCAGAGGCTTGCTCCCCCGATGCAGGAAACACTGGAAGCGAAACCACTTGATTCACGTGAAAAGGAGAAGACACCTTAGGCAAGAAGGAAGGCACCGGCCGCAGTACGACTTTCTGGGCCGAGAAAGACAAGAAAGGTTCCCTGCAAGAAAGCGCCTGGAGTTCAGAAATACGCCGCGCCGAACAAATCGCTACTAAGAACACCGTCTTAAGAGTCAAATCCTTTACCGAACAATGAGAGAGAGAGGCTCAAAGGGAGCCGCAGTGAGGGACCGCAAAACCAAGTTGAGATCCCACGAAGGTACAGAAATCCTGTGGACCGGACGTAGCCGAGAGACGGCCCTCAAGAAGCGAACGACATCGGCATGGGCACCGAGTGATACGCCGTGAACCTTACCCCGGTAGCACGAAAGCGCCGCCAACTGCACTCGCAAGGAACTGGCAGCCAAACTTTTAGCAAAACCGTCTTGTAAAAAATCTAGTACCACGGGAATTGAGGCCGTAGCGGCTCGAACCTGACGTCGAGAGCACCAATCCTCAAAGATGCGCCAAACCCGGACATAGGCCAGCGAAGTGGATCTCTTGCGCGCTTGTAACAGAGTCGCCACGACAGACTTGGAATAACCTCGTTTTCTTAGCCGCGCCCTTTCAATAGCCAGGCCGTAAGAGAGAATCTCCCCACTTGCGGCATGCGAAGAGGACCCTGACACAACAGATCCGGATCTAGCGGAAGCCGCCACGGAGAACCGTCTACCAACCTCATCAGATCGGCATACCAAGGACATCGAGGCCAATCCGGTGCTATCAAGAGTACCCGACCCCGGTGGGCCTCGATACGCTGAATCACGCGCCCCAGCAGAGGCCACGGGGGAAACACGTAAAGAAGACCCGAGGAGGGCCAAGTATGCAATAGGGCATCCAGGCCTTCTGACATCGGCTCCCTTCGATGACTGTAGAACCGAGCCACCTTTGCTGAGCGTAACGTGGCCATCAGGTCCATCACCGGCTGGCCCCAACGCTGAACCAGCTGCGCGAAGAACTTTGGGTTGAGTTCCCATTCGCCGGGATCCACCTGAACCCTGCTGAGAAAGTCGGCCGTCACGTTGTCTTTCCCGGCAATGTGCGCTGCCGAGATGGCTTGGAGCCGGGGCTCGATCCACTCGAACAATATCCGAGCCTCCGCCTCCAAGCCTACGCTTCCGGTACCGCCCTGCCTGTTTATGTATGCCACTGTCGCCGCATTGTCGGAGAGTACCCGAACTGCCCGAGATGATATCAGGGTCTCGAAGCGTTGCAAGGCCAACCGCACAGCTCGAAGTTCCAGGCGATTGATGGACCAACCGCTCTCCTCCGGAGACCAGAGACCTTGGGCGAACTGGTCGCCGCAGTGGGCACCCCAGCCCGTCAGACAAGCATCCGTCAGTAGCGGAATCCAATCCGGCTGCTCCAGAGGCATTCCCGCACGGAGCGATGATCGTCGCAACCACCACTGAAGATCTCGCCGTACCGTCAGAGGGCAAGGAAGTCGTTTGTTCAGGGAATCCGACTGGTTGGACCAGCGACGGAGCAAGGCTCTCTGAAGCGAACGCATGTGAAAACGAGCCCAAGGTACTACTTCCAGGGAAGCCGCCATCGTCCCCAGCAACTGAAGGTAGAGCCACGCCGACGGAGCGGGGTTTTGCCGAAACTGACGGACGAGAGACTGAAGCGCCAACACCCTGCGGTCGGGAAAGAAAACCGCTCCCCCGCAAGTATCGAACCGCACGCCCAAATACTCGAGATACTGCGTCGGAACCAGATGGCTCTTGCGTGGGTTGACGACCCAGCCGAGAGATTGCAAGAACGCCACGACCTTGGAGGTCGCTGCCATACTCTCCTCGCGAGACTTCCCCCGAATCAACCAATGGTCTAGATAGGGATGAACTAGCACCCCTTCCTTGCGCAAGGCTGCCGCGACTACCACCATGATTTTGGTGAACACCCACGGCACGGTCGCGAGACCGAAGGGCAAGGCCTGGAACTGGAAGTGACCCCACGGCAAAGCGAAGCGGAGGTACCTTTGTTGGTCCTCCCGAATCGGGATATGGAGATAAGCCTCCGTGAGGTCGAGGGAAGTGAGGAACTCGCCCTTGCGGACGGCGACCAGCACTGACCGTAGGGTTTCCATGCGAAAGTGGGGTACCCGCAGGCAGCGGTTCACACCTTTGAGATCCAAAATGGGGCGAAGATCGCCACCCTTCTTTGGCACCACGAAATAAATGGAATACCTTCCGAGACCATACTCCGCCTGCGGCACGGGAACTACTGCCCCCAGCTGGACAAGGCGATCGAGGGTTTGGCGAACCTGAGCTGTGTTGCGAGCCCCCCGGCAGGGAGACGCCACAAAGGAATCGAGGACGGGTCTGGCCAAGTCCAGGACATACCCGTCCCGTACGATGTCCAAAACCCACTGATTGGAAGTGTTCTGGGCCCAAGCGGAGAGAAAGCGTCGAAGACGTCCTCCGATCACTGGAATCCCCGCTGGGGCCCGCTGCCCTTCATTGGGGCTTGCGAGTAGACGCAGGGGTTGCAGCCGCAAATCCTCTACTGGCTCCGCGAAAACCTTGAAAGCTCGAGGTCCTCGAGATATATCTGCCACGCTGGAATCCGCCAGAATGGGGCGATCGAAACCTACGAAAGTCCCGAAACTGCCCCCGGACCGCTGGAAGCGGCCGCCCTCGCTTGGGACGATCCTCTGGCAGGCGGCCGCCCTTGGACTCACCCAAATCCTTGACCAACCTATCCAAATCCTCACCAAAAAGCAGCCTACCTTTAAAGGGTAATCTGCCTAGCCGCGACTTGGACGACCCATCCGCCGCCCAATTCTTCAACCAAAGAGCTCGGCGTGCCGCTACCACGGACGCCATGCTATTAGAGAGAGCTCTGATGAGATCATAATGAACATCCGCCAAATAGGCCGAACCCGATTCCAAGCGGTGGAGCTCACCCAACATGTCGTCCTCCAAGGAGGGCGATTGCTGAATCCGCTGAACCCAGCGCAAACAGGCACGGGCAACCCAAGCTCCACAAACAGAGGCCTGTAATGCAATCGCATCTGCCTCAAACGACTGCTTCAATAGACCGTCCATTTTCCGGTCCTGCGGCTCGCGCAAGGCCGCACTACCTTCCACCGGAATCGTGGTTTTTTTAGTCACCGCCGACACTGCCGCATCCACCTTAGGAGAGCGAAAACGCTCCAGATCGTTGTCCGACATAGGGTAGAGCCGACGCATTATCTTTACCCCCTTGAGACCTGATTCAGGAGTATCCCACTCCGACTGAATCATCTGATCAATAACTTTGTGAATGGGAAAAACCATGCTAGTTTGCCGCACCGCCTGAATAATGGGGTCCGCTCCGTCCGCCTCCTCCACCGGAGGAGTCGGTGCCAAACCCAGAATCTGAAGCGCCTCCGAAACAAGAGCGGGCAACTCCTCTCGTCTGAACACCCTAATAATCTTTGCTTGATCCTCCGGTTCAGGGAGCTCGCCCTCCTCCAAGGCCTCCCCATCCGCTTCATGGTCGAAATCAGGATCATCACCCTCAGGCCACTCGGTCTCCGCCTGGAAGGAGTCGTGCAGACGTTGTCGCTTGGGAGCCTTGACCCCGGACAACTGATTCTCCGCCGACGAGGAAGGGGCAATCACCCCTGGCGCCGACGGTGGAGCAGCGCCCACGCTCTGGCGCCTACGGCAAAACGCCTGATGCATCAGCAAGATAAAATCAGGAGAAAAATCCTCCAAGGGTAAGGCACCCCCAAGGTCCAACTGCCCCCCAGATGCCAAGGAGATCGCAGAAGGAATTCCCGAGGGCCCCTCCAGAGGAGACTCCAACTCCTCCGTCGCGGAACCGGGCTGCGCCACAGCCGCCACTGAGCTCTCCAGGTGCTGCTCCATCCTGAGCGACACCGAAGCACAGCGTTGACAGACGCCTGTGTCAGAAGCTGTACCCCTCCGAGATCCACAAATCACACAGATGGACCCCGCGGGCATGGGAGCGCCCTGATACCGAGTAGTAGGCGGCAAAAATGCCCCTCAGCGCTGAGAGTGAAAAAAGGGCTTACAGACCCAGCAGAACCAGCACACAAAGCGGGAACTGGGCAGCCTCTAGAAACAGAATACCAGAGAGAGGAGGCAAGGAACAGTTCTCTCACCCCTGTTAAATGCCTTAGTTTATTTTTTTATTTTTTTTTTTCTATTATTATTGCTGTCCCACGAAAAACTGAAGTAAAAATTCACGGCCCGCTAATGGAAAAACCGAGAGACCCGCAAAGAACAAGGAAGAGGAGAGAGAAAACGCTCACCCCCCTCCCCCCTAGCCGCGGGACCGAAATACCCCGAAGGAAAGGGAAGCAAATATAAGAAAACAGCTGATATTAACGCAAGAAAATAAAAGAAAGAGACTAAAACCAAAGAAATGAAACAAATGCAAGCAGTAAAAGACAAAAAATACCGCCGCGTGTTGAACACGCTGACAGGACCGGGAAAGGTAAAATGGCCGCGACAGCAAGGATACCTTGGCGTGCTTTCACTTCCCGCCGTTGAAACCGCCCGAGGTCAAAAAATCTTTGCCGGCGATCGACCCCCGAAGCCCCGCAGACGCGGAGGCTGTCTGAAAAAACCAAAAGAACTGCAAAAGGAAAAAGGAAACTTCAGCAGGGCCGGGCAGAGGCGCGGTGAACCTGAACCGGACCGGCTCTGACCGCCGCCAGCCGCCAACACTCACCGGCACTGAATCAGCTGACCTCCAATCCCCTGGAGAGGAGCCGCTGTACCGGCACCGGAGGAGCTCTGCCCCAAACAGTCCTGGGGCAGAGATCCCAATGGAGAAATACAGACAGTCAAGAATAGAAAGGCGGCAGAGGCTGTGCAGGAGAGAGACCTTCCGCAGGTCCTCCTCCCCCCACAGAGTGCTCAAATCAAAATCGTAAATTTAAAGAAACAGGAACCCCTGAAAGGAAGAAAGGAAAATAAGTCCTAATAGGACAAAAATTAATGATTCAAAAGGTTAGCTAGAGTATACTAAACTATGTAACTAGTGAGCCCAGCTAGACTCACTACGTCCTCCTGCTGCATGAAGACTGGACACACTGGAGTTCAGGGATGCCTGGTATGCTGATTCCAGCGGAGTTGAAATTTGATTGGTCCAGTCTTCATGCTGCAGGAGGAGGTGCACAACCCATACGTTGAGGACTAAGCTGGAGGAACGATAAGGAAAGAAGGAAATAAATTCCTGTGTGTCTTTTGAAAAAAAAACAAACCTCGGTTCTCAATACTACTGTTTTTAAGTGGTAGCACAACTACAAGTCCCAGCAGCCCCAAGCTCTGGACGAGGACAAATAATTCTTTATTCAAAGACTAAATAGTGGCACCCCTATACCTATAGGCCATGGCCTGGGTTAGGGGCCCCCACAACGCACATTGCGTGTACTTGCTCCATTGGTAGCCTGTGTGTTGGGGGTACTGGCAGCATGCCTGCCAACTGGTGGTGGTGGGACTGACTGCACAGGGCACTGAAGTGTGTATCTGTGCACATGCCTCTGTGATCATCTGGGATCACAACTGGTGTCAGGATGTGTGCCCAACTGTGTCAACAGCTCCTGTGTCTATACGGCTTACTGGCCCATCTGCATGGCTGCCACTGCTACCCTGCTGTTGTCTGTGGTGGTAATTGAAGGGTCTGACCCTCTCCATTACCTCCACCACAGCAGCCTGTTGATGATGATGACCTGGCAGGGCACACCCACTGGGGTGCCCAGCGACACCAAAATCATTGTGCTGAGCATCTGCTTGCTCACAGCACCGCCCAGCATGCACGGCGCCAGTCTATGGCATTGCAGGAGAGGCATGTTGTGGCCACAGAGCAGCTGACCATGGCTACCAGCAGCCTACAGGCTACCATAGTGGAGATCCTACTAGAGCTGCGCTGTGACCCTGAGCAGTCTGTCCCTATTCTGCCACATGCATACTCCAGTGTGCCTCCCATGGGGACTAGGCAGGGGAGAGGCGGAGCAGCTCCCACAGTTGCAACTGCCTCTGCAGAATGTGCACCTGTGCCTCCACACCTGGACTCCAGTGGTGTCACAATGCGGGCCTCTGCCTGTACACACGCTGCTGTTAGCCATGCCACCACACAGGCACCCCCTCTCCTTGGGCCAGTTACATTGGACAGCGGTCCCCAGATGGTGTTCCCCCCATCTATGAGGATACTGTAGAGTCAGGTGGCATGAGCCGTGACACCTCTGGGTCCAAGGACTCACCACCTTGCACACCAGTGACCGTGGTAACCAAGGCACAGGTGCATGTGTCCTCAGTGAGGGGAAGAGGCAGGGGACAGACACGGGGGGCCCGCAGGGGGTGGGTGGAGGTTGGGCCCATGGGGATGCACAGGCAGTGTGGGTTTGGGCAAGGGTATGTGGGGTGGGTGTCAGTCACATTTCATGGCTGTGTGACATTGTAGCATGTGGGTGGGCATGGGTGATTGGGGAGTCGGTGGGACCATAGGATAGCACTTCCTCATAGGTCTGGCCTTGGGTGGGTGCAGGGGACACACTGTTCTGCAGACAATGGACACATATGTTCATATGGTGCTGTGGTACCAGTGCCTGGCACACACTGTCTAGCCTTGGCTCATGTTGCGTGTGGCATCAGTCTGCTGGCCATTGCTCCTCTATGCCACCTGATGGTCACTGCTGGGGGCATTTGCCATCATCACCACATGCCTGGGGCATCTGTCCTGGCTGGGACCACTGTTACATATGTTGCCCCCTCCTCCCATCTGGTTCTGCTTGGCCACACATCCACCACCATAAAATGAGGTGCTTGCCCTGAGGATCCAGCCACAACTGATCTTGCCAGAGTGTTGGTTGTGCCAGCTGACTGGATTCTGCAACCTCCACAGGCCTTTCTGACCCCCATCTGCCCACACAGACATCAGTGCAAGAGTGCTGGGGCTGGTGCCTGTGGGCTCCCACAGGCCTTGGGGCAAAGGCTCTGGGGCTCCCACAGACCTTGGGGCACTGGTGGCACTATGACCCATTTGGTGGCTCCTATCTTGCTTGATGGGCAGTGGTGGCTATCCTGGCAACATTTGCTTGTCCTTGACTGTGCTGTGCAGATGTTTCCCTGGCACTGCTCTGACCAGCATGGTGTGGTTACTGCATGTGTTGCACTCCAATAAACAGACACATATGCCTCATATTTGGTATGGTGTGGTGTTGGATGTTATATTGCCACATTGGGCGATGGTGGGTCACGAACCCCTGCCTCTCAGGTTCCCAGGTAGTGCCGTTTCCAGTGCGCTACACACCCACTATGTGATATGCATGGCTGCCGGCAGCTATAGCCCACACTACTGGCATCACACTCTGCTCATGGTTGGCAGGCATCACACCTCGTGGGTATGTGGGCGTTATGGTTCCTTGTCCAGCATGGACATTAGGTCCCCTTGATTTATGGGACAAATGATTTTACTTTAGCTTTTTGCTGACCTAACACCCATATACTTGTCTCTGACATTGGCTGACTCCTAGGGAATCATTTACCTGGTACAATGATTATGCTAGTGACTTTCATGGTTATGAGGCAAACCTAGATCTATGTGCATCCTCTTTGTCCATTTCTTTATTACATAGTCATATATGGATCTTAACACACATCTTTGCCTATCGATTTAGGGGGTTATTTCAGAGGCATTCCCACATCTAGACAGCAGCATTTACATGTATAGACTGCCATACACATGGGGATGCCATTTTAGGCATTTGTTAGATGTCAGGATGCTTACCACATTAACATTCCCTGGAAGGGTGGTATGGGCAGTACAAGGGGGTGTTTTGGGCAGGCCCACGGTGTAGACATGGATTCCCCTATTCACATATAATAATGCAATTGCATTACATGCATGTCTAGCCTGCGGACATGTCTATATAGAACACGGGCCCCCCTTTGCACTTAATTCTGCATCCGTGGATCTGCATGTGCCCATGGGGCCGGAATCTGGGAGACAGATGTGTTTTGTGGGGCGCATGCAAGCACTATTCAG
The DNA here is from genome assembly GCA_033557465.1 of Ichthyophis bannanicus. Lineage (NCBI taxonomy): Eukaryota > Metazoa > Chordata > Amphibia > Gymnophiona > Ichthyophiidae > Ichthyophis > Ichthyophis bannanicus. The sequence continues at coordinate 1,600,039,089 of CM066031.1, forward strand.
CCGCCCCCATGTCTCGGATGCGGGGAAAGGTTTTGGATGTCCCCATGCCCACTGTATTCTGAAACGTTATACGTTTCCGATCCTGGCTGTCCTCACAATGTAAGCGCTGATACCATGCCCCTTGGGTAAAATGTGCATCTCCTAGGCTGCCCATCACAGATAGCAGTGTGTTGATGTACAGTAGACATAACTACCAATGAGAAATGACAGCTGCTACAACCTAGACCATATATCATAAGAACATAAGATATGCCATACTGGGTCAGACCAAGGTCCATCAAGCACAGTATCCTGTTTCCAACAGTGGCCAATCTAGGTCATGCGTACCTAGCAGTTTCCCCAAAAGACACAGGTTCCACAATGCTTGTATTGGGTCAAGCATTGATATCCTGGGTCCTTTTTAATAATGGTTTATGGACCTTTCCTCCAGGAACTTGTTCAAACCTTTTTTAAACCCAGCTACACTAACAGCCTTTACTACATCCTCTGGTAACAAATTCCAGAGTTTGATTACACGTTGAGTGAAAAAATATTTTCTCTTATTTGTCTTAAATAGTTTACCCTGTAGCTTCATTGCATGTCCCCTAGTCTTTCTATATTCTGATAACGTAAACAATCAATCTACATTTACCCGTTCCACTCCTTTCATTAATTACCCGTTCCACTCCTTTCATTAATTTATAGACTTCTATCATATCTCCCCTCAGCCATCTCTTTTCCAGGTTAAAGAGCCCTAACCTTTTTAGCCTTTCTTCATAGGCTTCATCAGTTCACCTCATACTCTGAGAGGCACTAGGTAAGTCCAGTGCACTCTAATATGGTATACCAGAATGTAAATGTGAACATGTATGTCAGGACATACCTTGCATCAAATGGCATGTGGCATTAGGAAGCGGCCCCAGTGATTCCTGCCCTGGTTATTTTTACAAACATACCTTAAACTGCTAGGGATGGACCCTCACCAAGTCCACACAACCCCAAAGGATGCAGGTCCCCAAAGGATGCATTCTATTGCTGAGCAACACATGTCTGCCCTTTTTGTACCTTTGGCCTATATGTGCACTCATTCTACTGCTCTAAACTACCATACTCCTCATATCTCTCTCTAAACCCCTTCCCGTGAACACTACTCTTCTGTCAGATTGCCTCTATCTGTGCCCTTCACTTCTACTGCCAAATCTGGACATCGCTGCCCTCACCTTGCTGCTCCATATTCCTGGAACAAACTACTTGAGTCAGTATGTCATGTTTTGTCCCTGGTCCCTTTCAAATTCAGGCTGGGTGCCCAACTCATTGGTGCCGCTGTTGGGTCAGATCCGCCTAAGCTTCCTTATATTTCCTGTCCATTCCCCCTGGACACATCCTGTTCACAGCTGCTGTGTTGTCTGTCCTGACTAGATTCTACGCGCTGCTGAGCAGGGACCTTCTGTTACATGTGTTTATGCAGCGCTGCATACACCTTGTAGTGCTATACAAATGATCAGTAGTAGTTGTTGTGACTGTCATAAGGCCTTCAGGCTATGGCATCTGAGGCCCACCTATCTGGGTACTGGCATTTTTTATAGCAGCTACACCTGTCTTATCTGGCATATGTCAATCTGAATACATCCGCTGTGGGGCAACCCTGTCTGCCTACCCACAGCCAGCTTTGTGGCACTGCTCCCCCAGTCAGGGCTGTGTGGGCATGACAGGGGAGAGCCCTCTGCCATTACACCAAGTAGCCAGACCCAGATATATCACCACTCTTATAGCTCTCATTGATCCTGACCTGGGTAGGGATATGGGCCGCATGGGACAATCCAGGGAATGTTGGCACTACATTGATCATGTCTCTCAGTAGCAGACACCACGGATATGTGGCTGCCCTATCACACTGCCAACTCTATCTGCTGTACATAGAGTATCTTGTGTAGAATACTCCAGATGGAACCAGCATAGATTCCCTTATGGCTACATGTCAAAACATATTGCTGTCATTAATAGAGTCTCTAAGAATAAGAGCATTCAGGAGTGCAAACAGCACTAATACATGCTCAAGAGCAAACTATGCATCATGGGCATGCATTAGTGCTGTTTGCACTGTTGAATGCCCTTATTCTGAGGGTCCCTTATTATTGCCAGGGATTTGTTTTGACATTTGGCTATGGTGAACCCTCTCTGTCTTTGACTGCCTCATCACACTGGCACCTGGTAATGCTGTGGTCATCCATATGGTCCAGGTATTTTCCAGGCTTTCATGTCTCCCCCTGCATTGCTGATGGCCACACAAGATCCTCCCCGTGCACTCCTCAGACCACACACAAACACACACATACTCTTTCACTTTCTGTGACAACATGATTCTGCCAAAAGGATGCCCTGCACCTATACATAACAGCTATGACATAACATACTTGCATGGGGTGCCAGGGCTACATATATGATCTCTGTTTCTCACCCCAAAAGGTATCTTTTCCCTGCTCACATCCATAATATCCGTGTATCAGCAGTCCCATTTTTCTGAACATAGGATTGTCTCCTTTGGCAGAAACAGTGCATAGGTGCATGGCCTGAAAAGACACTAATGCTCTTCTTAATATTTATGCAAGGGTGTTTAAAAATGCTTCTTTACCTGACAATATTCCCTCACTTCTGCTCCCTGTACCTTAAGACTGCATCTTGTATTTTTACAGATTACTCTGACACCATTTCAAAACTTAATTGTCACAACTATTCTTCTATATGGGACGCATTACAGAGCACAGCAGAATAATTTCTAAGTCCTAGCCTTATATCACGTTTCAGCAGGATGTGGGATACACCTCATACGTACAAGGGCCTTTCCTGAATATGCTTTCTACATCTCTGAGGCTGTTCCACCCTCTCCCGCCCATGTTCTTAGCTTCCCGTGCTAGCGCCGTGGACGTGCATGTCAGCAGTGTTTCGGAATAAGGTCTGGGACGTTTTTGGCATATACATGTCCACACCGCACGTAGACATCCCTTATTTGTGTTCTAGAATTACCCCATAGTATGGGAAATAAGATTCTGGATGTTGAGGTTGTAATGGAAGAGGCCGACTTGGATTTAATAGTAGTTACAGAGACATCATTCATGGTGAACCATGACTTGGATATAATTACACTAGGCTATAATATATTCAGATAAGACAGGGTAGGAAGAAAGGGAGAAAGAGTAGCAAGATATGTAAAAAATAATATTAAAGATACAGAATTGCAGGGCATACGAGAGAAGGAGGTGGCACTGTGGGTTAATATGGAAAGAGGGAATGGAGTATACTTTTGCTTTGGTGTGATATACATCTCCTTCACAAGGAGGTAGACATAGATTTAACTGAAAACATTTGCTGTGTTGCTATGAAAGGAGAAGTGCTGCTGATAGGTGACTTCAATATGTCGAATGCTGATTGAAACATCCCTGCTGTGGTATCATCTAAAGTAAGGAGAACCTAGATTTTCAAAAGGGAGAACTATTCTGGCAACTGGTAACAAAACCCACAGGTGAGGGGGCCATACTAGACCTGGTACTTAAAAATGGTGAGACAGTTTCTGATGTTATAATGGGTGATCATCTCACAACCAGTGATCACTGGATGATGTGATCAGCATTAAGACAAGAACTGATATAGTCCATTTGAAAGTGAGAGTCCCAGAAAACTTTGACAAGATGGGACAATACCTCAAGGAGTCATTAGCAGGATGGAAACAGCTGGGGGACACAGAAAAGCTGTAGAGAAAATAGAAAAAAAGATATTTTAAGGGCAACAAACCTTTTTATTAAGAAAGTAAATAAACGTAAAATGAAAATGAGGCCACTATGGTGCTCGAAAGAAGTAGGTGAAAAGGTGAAGAAAGAGGGTGGCCTTCATTAAATACAACAGATCACAAAAAGAGGACAACAAGCATCAACATTTGGAAAAGCTAAGAGAAGCTAAGAAAGTAATCAGGAAAACAAAGATACAAGATACAAATGGAAGAAAAAATAGTCCCAAAACATTTTTTCATATATGTCATAGTGAGAGGAGATGTGCAAAGGTGGTACTGTCAGATTGAAGAGTGAAGGGGAGGAATATGTAGAAGCTGATGAGAATAAAGCAGAATTGCTTAACAAATATTTCTGTTCTGTGTTCAAAGATGAAGGGCCACGAGCAGGACCTCAGTAGACACCAACAAATAGAACAGAGGTGAGGCAGGTCTTGAACAATTTTCAGAAGATTTTGTTAGCAAGGAGCTTGCTAAACTAAAAGTAGACAAACCAATGGGGAAAGATGGGATACATCCCAGAATATTGAAGGAACTAAGGGAAGTTCTAGTGGCTCCATTGTCTGACCTTTTCAATGCTTCTTTAAAGTTGGGAGTGGCTCCCTAAATACAAAAGAGGAAGTAAGGATAAGGTGGGGAACTACAGGCTGTTTAGCCTGACTTTTGTGGTGGGTAAATTGATGGAAATGCTGTTAAAACAGAGGATAGTAATGTTTCTGGAATCCAATGGATTACAGGATCTAAGGCAGCATGGTTTTACTAGAGGCAGGTCTTGTCAGACAAATCTCATTAATTTTTTTGAGTGGGTTGACCACAGAGTTGGACCAAGGGAGAGTCCTCTACATGGTGTACTTAGATTTCAGTAAAGTCTTTGACACTGTTCCGCATAGGTGATGGACCCTAAAGTGACTAAGTTAGAAATTGGTTGAGTGAAGGCAACAAAGGGTACAGGTAAATGGAACTCACGCTGAGAAGATGAATATTACCAGTGGTGTGCCATAGGGATCTGTCCTTGGTCTGATTCTTTTTAACATTTTTGTAAGTGATATTGCAGAAGGGCTATTGGGTAGGGTTTGCCTGTTTGTGGATAATACCGCAATCTGCAATTGTGTAGATACCCAGGAAGGAATAGCTAACATGAGGAGGGATCTAGCAAAGCTTGAAGAATGGTTCAGAATTTGGCAGCTAAGATTGAATGCTAAAAAATACAGGGTCATAAATTTGGGCTGCAAAATACCAAGGGAGAAGTACCATATAGGAGGTGAAGTGCTTTTGTCCAGAAAAGAAGAGCAGGACCTGGGGATGATTGTTTCTGATTATCTTAAAATAGCTAAACAGGTAGAAAAGACTATGGCGAAAGCCAGAAGGATGCTTGGGTTTAGAGGTAGAGGAATGGCCAGCAAGAAGGAGCTAATAGTGACTCTACAAGTCTTTTGTGAGACTTCATTAAGAGTATTGTATGCAATTCTGGAGGCCACACCTTCAAAAGGATATAAGCAGGATGGAGTTGGTGGTTACGAACATGGTTAGTGGGCTTTGTCATAAGGAATATGGGGACTGACTTAAAGATCTCAATATGTATATCTGGAGGAAAGGCGGGATAGGGGGATGCAACAGAGACATTTAAATCCTCCATAGCATAAATGCACAGGAGGAGAACCTTTTTCAATTAAAAGAATGCTCTGCAACGATGGGGAACAGGATGAAGGTGAAAGGGGATAGACTCGGGAGTAATTTGTGGAAATATTTCTTTACGGAAAAAATGGTAGATGCAAGGAATAGTCTCCCAGAGAAAGGATTAGAGACAAGGACTTAATCTGAATTCACGAAAACATTGGCAAACACAGAAGATCTCTAAAGGAAAAAAGAGGGACTGTAAAGCTTAGTAATTGGTATGGAAGAGCAGACTGGATAGGCCATATGGTCTTTATCTGCTGTCATGTTTCTGCGAGCCTTATCTTCTGCAACCATGTATTGATGTTATTTAACTGGGGATGCCTTTATTCTGGGAAAAGTGATTTGTATTAGAATGTTTTTATATTTTTGCATTTACTTGTTATTTTTGTATTATGTTGATATTTTGTTCTTAGGAGTTTTCTATGAGATTATGCAGATGATGACATTTTTTCACTGCATTTTTGTATATCGATTTCTTATGATCAGAGCTTTTTTTGAGGGGGTACATGGTGATACGGAGTACTGGCATCTTTTTCATTGCCTGCTAAAATTGACCCTTGGTCCTCATGTATTAACGAAAGAGCCCTACATATGAGTACCGGCATCTCTTTTTCTAGGAAAAATGCACTGCTTATGTTTCTATATCTCTAAAGGAAAAAAGGGGACTATTGTAGTGGTTGATATGGAAGGACAGACTAGATAGGCTATGTGGTCTTTTTTTGTCATCATGTTTCTATGTTGAAAATGGTTATACACTGTGATGGATAGAATGGTTGAAAAGGTCATCCATAATTTTAAAATTAAATTGCCTCGTCTGAATAGTTTATGATGGCAGAGCCTACCTTATATTCTCAGTCACCTAAAAAAGTATTGGCCTGTCTGAAATTTGCCCTCCTGTCTGGCTAAGATTACGTCTAGACTTCCAAAGCACACACATTTAACAGAGTTAAAATGATGTGGACAAACATTTGAAATATTTCTGCTTAAATGGAAAAACAAATAGACATATCTCTGAGAATTATAAGGAGAGGAGTCAGGAGAAGCAAGAAATAGACTGAAAGCTTCTCCCTCGGAGAAATACAATATGGAATCGTAATTAGGATTTATATATATCCTGCCTAGGCAAAGCAGGCATCACATGCACCAATTTGGTAAACACTAAATGAGACTGGCATGTTTGTGCATCACATTTGGAGTTGTAACAAAATACTCATCATTTGGGGTAATGTTTCAAGTTTACTAAGTGCTATGCTGGAGTGGGAAATCAAGTTAAATGCCAAGTTAATTATCTTAGATGATTACTTCGCTGCTGACATAAAGAGGAAATCTGCCAGGATTTTCCTTCATAGAGGCTTCTTAATTGGTAAAAAATGTAGTACAATTAAGAAGATACTCTCCCAGATATGAGGTTGTGGCTGATCCAGAAGCATGGCTGGATTATTATAAGCCAATTCTCCACAGACAAGGTAGGAAAATGGGTCCATATGAATAGGTGATATCGCCGCTTGAGTCTGGACATGTTGCTCTCTGCAGTGCTCAGCAGAGCCCCTTCTTGTCTCTCTAAGCATGTATAACGCCCATGCTATTAAAAAGGCCCTCTCCTGCCTCCCATACATGCAACCCACTGGATTTTTTTTGAGACCACTCTCTTAAAGAGAGAAGTTTTGTTTTTCTCCCCGTCCCTCCTTGCTCTCCGTATCATGTTAGAGCCACATATCCCAACAGGCAGGAAACTGGCACCTGCGGGGTTTGAACTTAAGAGCTCAGATAAAGTGCAGAACCTCCTTAGGGACTCACAGAAGTATTCTCAGAAGTTACTGGATCAGCCAGGAAGTGGTGTTCCGATCCTATTTGGCACTTGGAGTAGATTCCTCCCCCTGTACCATCCCTCCTCCCTCCCCCCAAATGCATAGCAAACATACCTTAACTTTTTTTTCTGGCTTGCTGTGTTGTCTCCACTCCAGGCCCAGTGGCTATTTCCTCCCAGGCCAAAGTCTCACAGTGTGGCTGTTATAGCGAGACTTCGAGCCGTGAGGGAACAGTTGCCAGGCATGGAGTAGAGACAGAGTGGCCAGCTAGTAAAAAAATTAAGGTATGTTTGTTGTGCATGCCACTGCTTTGTGGGCCTAGCATTTTGGCAACCCCCTTCAGACCAGCATCCGAAGCAGACCACACCCACCATCCTGCCCTTGATATGCCACTGCAGCAAGGAGACTAAAGGACCAAGCAGGCTGTTCCAAAGCAAAGCAGCATAAGAAAAAACACAGAAGCTTAACATGCACAGAAGGATGCTGCCTCTGTAGCCTCTCCTGGGCTCCAGAAACCATGTCCAGAGAGTACTAACCCAGCAGAACTCCCTGCAAAAAAAGGTAGCTGAAGACCCTTCCTCTAGAGAAGTACCAATTCTCCTAAAAGCTCTGGCTGAGACCACAGCCACTTCAGGACTCTGTTGCAGTTAATGCAAATCTTCCTGCAACAGCTTGCTGTTGGAGCATACTTCTTCCATGCCATCCTTTTCTCACTTTCCAGCACAGTCAACACTGTCGTTCCCATCTCAGCGCTGCATGGCCTCACAACCCCCTTTGATTGACTCCCTTAAACTTTTTCCCCGGGAGCTGATACCTCTCATGGAGGAATGGCCAGAATCACTCAGTATTTCGGAATCAGAAGATGATCCATTGGATTATGAGGAGGGGAGTATATCAGGCATAGTACAATCTCAGAGGTCACCTCTTACCGCAAATTCTTTCAGAAGTTCGCAAGGTTGCCCTCCCAATTTCCTTCTGAGGTTCCACATAAATGATAGTTACTCATCTATAGCAGGTGTTCTCCGTTGAGACAGCAGGAATAAGCCCTCACATATGGTAACGTCTCCGAGGCAGCCCTGCACAGGAATGCTCCCCAGCTTCTATTGGAAGCTTTTGGGAGACTCTACTGTGCCTGCACACGCCTGCCTTCCCATCTGCTGCCGCAGTGCTGTCTTCTCCAGTCTGATAAAACTGTAGCAGAATACAACTCCTCAGGAAGATGGAAGAATTGTGAGGACTTATTCCTGCTGTCCACAGAAAACACCTGCTGCAAGTGAGTAACTACCTTTCCTCCATCGACAAGCAGGAAGGAAGTCCTCACATATAAGACTACCAAGCTACAGGCTACCAAAGACCGAGGAGGTTGCTGAGAAGCCCAACAGGGGCAAAAGTGAACTAAGAACTGAGAATCAACTATGTACAGAAGTGGTAGGTCACAAAAGGGAACTCATCTGATTCAACTTCTTCACCATTTGATTTTTTTGGTAGCCTGGATGGACAGTAGGGCCTTGGGGGAATGGAGTTGGATTCTAATCCTCAAACAGATACTTGAGTACTGATTGGCTGAAGTTGCTGTCATGTCAGAAATCCCCATCCAGACAGTAGTAAGACAGAAGACCACATTGCAGCCCTGCAGATCCCCTCCATGGAGAGTGAGCGCAAGTTGGCCACTGACGCAGCCATTGCTCTGACACTGTGAGTGTGACATAACCATCAAGGCTCAGGCCACCTGGGCATAAGCGAAAGAGATGCAGTTTTCCGGCCAAATTGAAACAGTGCACTTGGAAACAGCAGCTCACTGGGATCAAAAGAAAAAGAAAAAACAGCTGGATGGATCTTCGGTGGGCCTTTGTCCGCTCTAAGTAGAACATAAGAACATAAGAACATAAGAAATGCCATACTGGGTCAGACCGAGGTCCATCAAGCCCAGTATCCTGTTTCCAACAGTGGCCAATCTAGGTCATACGTACCTAGCAGTTTCCCCAAAAGACACAGGTTCTGCAGTGCTTGTACTAGGCCAAGCATTGATATCCTGGGTCCCTTTTAATAGGGTTTATGGACCTTTCCTCCAGGAACTTGTCCAAACCTTTTTTAAAACCCAGCTATACTAACAGCCCTTACTACATCCTCCGGTAACAGATTCCAGAGTTTGATTACACGTTGAGAGAAGAAATATTTCTCCTATTGTCTTAAATAGTTTTACCTGTAGCTTCATTACATGCCCCCTAGTCCTTCTATAATTCTGATAGCGTAACCATTTATCCACGTTTATCCGTTCCACTCCATTCATTAATTTATACACCTCTATCATATCTCCCCTCAGCCGCCTCTTTTCTAGGTTAAAGAGCCCTAACCTTTTTAGCCCTCTCTTCATAGGAGTAGCCTTCCATCCCCTTCACCAATTTGGTGGCTCTTCTCTGTACTTTTTTCTAATAACTCTATGTCCTTTTTAAGATACGGTGACCACAATTGCACACAATATTCCAGGTGCGGTCGTACAATGGAGCGATAACGAGGCATTATAAAATCATTTGTTTTAATCTCCATCCCTTTCCTAATGATACCAATCATTCTGTTTGCTTTCTTGGCACCCGCTGCACACTGGTCGAAGGGTTTTAACATGTTATCCACGATGACTCCTAAATCTTTTTTCCTGGGTGGTGGTTTCTAATGTGGAGCCTTGCATCTTGTAACTATAGTTGTGGGTTGTTCTTTCCTAGGTGCATAACTTTGCACTTGTCCACATTAAATTTTCATCTGCCATTTGGATGCCCAGTCTTCCAATTTATCCAGATCTCCTGCAGTTTTCCACAATCCTCTTGGGTTTTAACAACTTTAAACATTTTTGTGTCATCTGCAAATTTGATTTACCCTCACTAGTTATTCCTTTTCCAGGTCATTTATGAATATGTCAAAAGTAGCGGACCCAGTACAGATCCCTGGGGTACTCCACTATTCACCTTTTTCCATTGGGAATATTGGCCATTTAGCCCTACCCTCTGCTTTCTATCTTTTAACCCAGTTTCCCGATCCACAATATTACACTGCCTCCTATCCCATGACTTTTTAGCTTCGCCAAAAGTCTCTGATGGGGGACCTTGTCAAAAGCTTTCTGAAAGTCCAGATACACTATATCAACCGACTCTCACCTTTGTCTACCTGTTTATGCACACCTTCAAAAAAACAGATCAGATTAGTAAGACAGATCTGCCTTGTCTAAAGCCAGTTGGCTGTCTCCCATTAGGCCATGACTATCTACATGCTGTGTAATTTTGTTCTTTATGATGGGCTTCTATCTACCATTTTCCCTGGTACTGACGTCAGGCTCACCGGTCTGTAATTTCCCGGTCACCCCTGGAACCCTTTTTAAAAATTGGTGTTACGTTGGCGACCCTCCAATCTTCAGGTATTACAGATGATTTTAATGAAAGTTCACAGATTACCAATAACAGTTCTGCAATCTCATTTTTAAGTTCTTTACACACTCTGGGATGTATCACATACGGTCCAGGTGATTTGCTACTATTCAGTTTATCAAATAGTTGTAATATATCTTCCCGGTGTAGCGATATTTCTCTCAATTCCTCTGCAGTATCACCTTTAAATACCACTTCAGTCTTGGGTAAACCCCCCTACATCTTCCTCAGTAAAGACCGAAGCAAAGAATTCATTCAGTCTCTCTGCTATAGCCTTGTCTCCTCTTACTGCCCCTTTTACCCCTCTATCATCTAATGGTCCAATTGACTCTCTCAAGGCCTTTTGCTACGAATGTACTTGAAAAAGTCTTTATTTTCGTGTTTTTTTTTGCTTCCGTAGCAAGTTTCTTCTCAAATTCCCGCTTTGGCCTGCCTTATCAATGCTTTGCATTTAACTTGCCAGTGCTTGTGCTGTTTCCAGTTTTCATCATTTGGCTCTTTTTTTCCATTTTCTGAAGGTTTGCTCTTTTGGCAGCAACAGCCTCTCTGACCTCACCTTTAAACCATGCTGGCAGTTTTTTTGGACTTTCTTCCACTTTTCTTAATGCGTGGAATACCAGCTGGTCTGGGCTTCGAGGATAGTATTTTTAAATAACACCCAAGCTTGCTGTAAGTCCTTTAACCTTTGGAAACCGCTCCTTTTAGTTTTTTCCGAACTATATTCCTCATTCTATCATAGTCACCCTTTGAAAGTTAAAAGGTAGTACTGTGGATTCCTTTACTATCTGTCCTCCACTGATTAAATCAAACATGATCATACTATGATCACTATTGCCAAGTGGTCCCAACAACCTTATTTCTTGCACCAGATCTGGCGTTCCACTAAGGACTAGGTCCAGTATGGCTTCCCCTCTGGTCGGTTCATGAACCAGCTGCTCCAAGAAGCAGTCATTTATTTCATCTAGAAACTTTATCTCTTTAGCTTGTCCTGCTGTGACACTGTCCCAGTCGATACCGGGGTAATTGAAATCACCCATTATTTACTACTGTTGTGGCTTTTGTTAGCTTCCTTGATTTCTTGAGCATTTCATCATCCATTTGTTCATTCTGGCCAGGTGGTCGATAGTATACTCCCACTGCCATCACCTTCCCCTTCATAAATGGAATTTCAATCCATAGAGATTCTACAGCATATTTTGTTCCCTGCAAAACTTTAATCCTTTCTGACTCAATGCCCTCTCTAACATAGAGCGCAACCCCTCCACCAATTTGTTTTCAGCTCTATCATTACGATATAGTTTATATCCAGGTATCACAGTGTCCCACTGGTTTATCCTCCTTCCACATGTCTCTGAGAGTGCAATCATATCTAACCTCTCATTTAATGCTATATATTCTAATTCTCCCATCTTATTGTTTAGACTTCTAGCATTGGCATACAAGCATTTTAGAGACTGCATTTTATTAATATTAATCTGGCTATTGGTAGCATGGGTAATTGGGAATCTTTATGCTCTGTCTGCTCCTTACCTCAAGGGCATTTGGGCTACTATACTCCCTTTTGGAACCTCACTGCTTTTTGGTAGTATCCTTCAAGGATACCTTTGTCGACCGTGCGCTCCTGGGTGACTGTCGGCTTTCCCCTATTTTCTAGTTTTAAAAGCTTCTCTATCTCTTTTTTAAAGGTTAATGCCAGCAGTCTGGTCCCATCCTGATTAAGGTGAAGCCCATCCCTTCGGAAGAGCCCCCCCTTTCCCCAGAATGTTCCCCAGTTCCTAACAAATCCAAAACCCTCATCCTTGCACCATTGTCTCATCCACGCATTGAGACCTCCGGAGCTCTGCCTGTCTTTTTGGGTCCTGCAACGTGGAACAGGAAGCATTTCGGAGAACGCTATCCTGGAAGTTCTGGATTTCAACTTCCTACCTAAAAGCTTAAATTTAGCCTCCAGAACTCCCTACCACATTTTCCTATGTCATTGGTACCAACATGTTACCAAGACAGCAGACTCCCCCCCAGCACTATCTATGATCCTATCTAGGCGGTGCGTGAGATCTGCTACCTTCGCACCAGGCAGGCATGTTACTAGCGATCCTCACGTCCACCAGCCACCCAGCTATCTACATTCCTATGATTGAATCACCAACTATAACAGCTGTCCTGACCCTCCCCTCATGGGGACATGGCCCTGGAGAAACGTCCTCGGTGCGAGAGGGTTTTACATCACCTGGAGGACAGGTCCTAGTACAGGATCACTTCCTGCCACACCAGGTGATGCTCTCCTTTCACGTGACCTCTCTCCTCCATGGCAACCAGGGATGCTGCCATACTGGAGGTGGGACTTCAGGACTATATCCCTGTAGGTCTCGTCCATGTACTTCTCTGTCTTTCTTATGTCTTCCAGGTCTGCTACTCTATCCTCTAGAGAACGGACTCGTTCCCTTAGAGCAAAGAGCTCCCTGCACTAAGTGCATATGTAGGACCTCTCACCAACTTGGGAGATAATCATACATGTGACACTCGATGCAAAGACTGGAGAACCCCCATCTCGTTGCTGACCTCTGACTGCATCTTAGTTTAAAAGCTTGTGTTTAGGTCTTTTAAATCGGTATATAATAAGGATTGGTGTAGATGCTTATACTAATAAAAGTGTATCTAATACCCCCTAATACACCCTGTGTACCTGAAGCTAATTAATCACAGGTCCTCTGTGTATGACTGATTTGGATTAAGAGCTGCACCTGAGAGCAGCCCCTTTCCTCTAAGATGTCCAAGTACCTATAAAACTACATTCCCCAGGGTGGGTGGGTGCGTGGGGGATGGGAGGGGGGGAGATTAGTCCTATTAAAGAGGGCAGTTACAAGGTACCCCTGTCCTGAACCCTCAGCAGGGGGATGGGGGTACCACACAAGGCCCAGTTAATTGAGAGAGGCAAGGTAAGTACAGCTGAGAAGGCTGAAACTTGCACACCACTAAGACAAACACTAAATAATTAGAAGGCTAAGGCTCGTTTGCAGTCCAACATGTGCAATGCTGCTTCCCCTCTGTTGGCATGAGGACTTGGGAAGAAAGTTGAAGGAAAGACTGTGATTAAGATGGAAAGCGGATACCACCTTTGGAAGGAATTGAGGGTGAGTGTCAAGGAGCATTATTTTATGATGGAACTTGGTGTATGGCAGATGAGCTACTAAGTCCTGGAGCTCACTTACCTGGCATGCTGAGGTGACTACCACCAGAAATAAGACTTTCCAGGTCAAGTTTTTCACAGGGCAGGAATCAAGTGGCTCAAAGGGAGTTAATATGAGCTGTGCCAGAACCACACTGAGTTCCCAAGCCACCACCGAGGGCTTGAAGGGAGGTTCAAGAGAAGCAAACTGTGCATAAAGCGAACCACTAAAGGCTGAGCCGAGATGGATCTTCCTTTTATTCCACGATGGTATGCCCCAATCTCACCGAGGTGAACCCTGACAGAGCTGGATTTGAAACCCAACTCTGAGAGGTGTAGGAGGTACATGAGTAGTCTCTCAGTGGGGCATTTAAAAACATCTAGTGCCTGTTCCGCACACCAGAAAGCAAATCTTTTCCATTTCAATGCAAAAGATCTTCTTGTCAAGGCCCTCCTAGAGGCCAACAGAACATCAGTTATTCTGTCGGGCAGATTAAGCTCTGACAGGACTAGCCTCTCAACATCCATGCAGTTAGGGCCAAGGACCAGACACTGAGATGTAGCATCCTCCCGTCTTCCTGAGATATAAGGTCTGGGGCAGAGCCCAACTGCTGCTGGTACCGCGAGACACTTTGTGGATTGGAGAGTTCCCCTCTGTGGACATTGGCAGATTGCCTATAGGAACCAGTGTTTGGTTGCAGGGTAGGCTGGGCCTTTTGAGGCTTTTCCCGATGCTGCAGGCGAGGAGCCTGCATTTTCTGCTGGGAGGTCTGAGGACCAGGGAAGTACCTGCACCTGCATGGGTAGTAAGTCTTCTTCTGGCCTCCATTTTGATACCTCCTGCGATAGAAACATAGAAACATGACGACAGAAAAAGACCACATGGCCTATCTAGTCTGTCTTTCCATATCAACCACTACAACAGTCCCCTTTTTTCCTTTAGAGATCCTCTGTGTTTGTCCCATGCTTTTTTGAATTCAGATACTGTCCTCATCTCTACCACCTCCACTGGGAGACTATTCCACGGATCCACCACTCTTTCCGTAAAGAAATATTTCCGCATATCACTCCTGAATCTGGTGATGGCGACATGCTTTCTCCTCCACCTGCTCTCCGAAGAGGTTCTCTCCCCAGCACGGCATGTCCACAAGTTTATTTTACATTGACTTTCTAGGTCGGAAGACTGAAGCCAGGTGAGCCTGCAAGCTCCAATGCCCACTGAGCTGTTCAAGACACCATTTCAAAGGCGTCACAGGTCGCCCAGACCAGGAACTTTGAGCAGTCCTTGCTGTGGCCTACCAGGGCACAATAGTGCTCTAATTTTTCTGGGGGAAGGAAATGGCACAAGTCGGCGAGATCACGCATGATGTCCTTCAAGAACATGCTCATGTAAGAGTGTACTTGAGCTGTGAGCATCAAGCTCTAGAAGTATCTCCTTCAAAGGAGTCCAACATCCAAGCCTCCCTACTCGGGGGCATCAAGAAATGAGTCTTGGTGCTCTTAATACTCAAGGGTGGATTCTACCACTGAGAAGTGGTGTGGAAGCTGAGGCTTCTCAAACCAGGAGCTTTTTAAACTCTCTACATCTAGTCAAGCCTCCTACTGACTGGTGGCACAGTGAGGGAGTTCTCCCACATCCTTATTTGTAGTCGCTGTAGGATGTGGTGCATGGCACAGTCACTGCTTCCTTAGGGGCCAAGGAATATTGGAGGATATCCAACTCCTCTGCTCTGGGCTCATCCTCTGTCTCCAGTGAAAATAGGATGGCCTTTGCCATATCCCTCACAAAATCCTGTAAGGATATGTCCCTCGGAGGAAATGTTGCTGTTCATGCAGAAGGGAGAGGTCTGACAGGAGCTCAGGGGACCTGCTCTCCAGCAAGTTCTTCGATTCCACATTGGTCACCCAGCCATCAGAGTGAGACTCTGAAAGGAAGTCAAAGTATCTCTGAGACTCTGACCAGATCTCCCTCCTGCCTTGAGGGGAGTGTGAGCTTCTACAGGATCGATGATGCATCGACGGCTTCTGGGGTTTTGCCAGGGCATCAGAACCAGAGACACTCAAGAGGGAGATGGCCCTACTGGGAACTGGCGTCAGATCTATTGCCCCAATGTTGATGCCTCCACAGGCAGAGCATACTTCTCGAGGATTGGCTGCACAATGCTCAGTGATGATGCCACGGGCACCAAGGCACCAGCCAGCTGTTTTTCCAGCAACGATGTGATGCAGACTTTGAGTGCCTGAAGGAGGCGCTCCTCCATGGCTGCCAATTCTGAAGGCCTTGGGGCCTGAGCAGTTTCAATTAATGTTTCCAGCATCCGTGCAGGCTATCACCATAGCCTTGGCTGTTGGGAGCCGGTCGGTGCCTCTCTGAAACCCTGGAGGTTGAGGATTCCTCCTCTTTGGGGCACCTTGATGGGATGTTCACACCCATCACTCTCGATGCCTTGCTTAGAAGGGCTCCGATGCCGTTGCACCTGGGCCTTCACCTGGTGCTTGGAAGGATCCCCCTTTGACACCGATGAAGACGAGACTGAATCCTCTAGACTCCAGGCGGAGACTGACTGATGGCCGATGCTCTGGGGCACTGCTGGTGTTCTGCTCCGATTGAGCCTGCGAATTTCTTGATGTCAGTGCACCGTTGGCGGATTCCTGGGAAGCCATCGAGACTGATGGCAGTGCTGAAGATGCTGAATTGGCCCTCTGGCCAAAGAGGGATTCTTTCTGTTTCTCTCGACCCTTCAAGCCTCTCCTTGTCATCTGCAAACACAAACTGCACGAAAAGGGCTGGTGATTGGGACCCAGGGACTAGAGGCACCAATTGTGCCTTTTGGTGACAGAGATGGTCCTGACACATTTGGTGCTTTTCTTAAAACTGCTGGCCAGTGTCTGAAACATGCCAAGGAAGATGGCTGTGGCTAAATCAAATGGCTCGTTGGTGACCACGTGCCCGGTCAGGCCTCAGGGAAAACAAGTGAGAAAAAGAAAATTTACCAGAAAGCGCCAGAACTGATGAACGAACAATGACTGGTGGAACCAATGTGCCGAGGGTAGGCACAAACACGATACTTGCCAGGAAGGCCCCTGAAGGGGAAATAAAACGTTTACCAGCAGAGGACCGAAACAGTGTCCATGGGGCTCCACAGAAAAACGAAGACTGCAGAAGATGGCGTTACAGTGGCAGGCGGGAAGGCAGGCACGCAGGCTTAGTGGAGCCTCCCAAAAGCTTCCGAAAGAAGTTGGGAAGCATTCCCACATAGGACTCCATCAGAGACTTCACCCATATGTGAAGTCTTCCTTCTTGCTTGCACACGGAGAATGGAGAAATTTTACATACCTGATAATTTTCTTTCCTTGAATCCTGCTAGACAAGTCTAGATGAGTGGGTTATGTTCCTTTGCCAGCAGGTGGAGGCAGACTTGAACGTCCAGTGAAGTGATCATTCTGTATAACTACTAGTGTAACACTCAGAGGAGCCAGTATGACACTTCCCAAGCAATAGGCAAGGCTGAAAACCTCAAACTTTGAATGTTAATAAATAACCATAAATTGCAACAAACATTTGGAACAAGTATTTGACTCTCTTATAATTAACTCTGCATTAGATACCATGAATGACAAGGCAATCAAGCAGCAGCGGGGCTCTCAACCAGCAGAAGTCTTCGGGGCAGTTTCTCCAAATGGGTTAGTTTTGCACATACCATGACAGTCATGAACCTCACTTCTAAGCCAGGGTATGTGGAGTATGATCTCAGTCTCTCAAATTTACCACTAATGCTCGATGTAGTACTTGCATCGGGCTAAAGAGAGTTTTCTTCCTGAGCTCGTAAGATGTAACATGTATGGGCAGTTCATCATGATGTGCTTGGAAATTCTTTTTATAAAGCCTGTGGCTTCCAATATGATGGGAAATATTTCTGTGTCTTTCTGCCACATTTTGTTGGTCTCTGACTGCATTTCTTGGTACTTCAGTTTTTTCTGCCTCTCTATGTGATTAACAGAATAATCACTTGGAACCGACACCTCAATGTTGTTCTGGTGTTTTTCTCCTTTACCACTATATCGGGTTTCCTTGCATTCAGTTTCTTATCCGTCGGAATGGGAATATTCTATGTAGGATCTGTAGTAATCTGGTTTGATTGCATTAATTTTAGAAGCTGGTGTCATTATCATATGGTAGCATATGCAAGAAACATGGCAAGCCAGGGTGGAGTGGAGGCGGGGAATGGTTCTAACCGGGTGGCAGCAATTTTGGATGCTGCCTGGTTAGTGCTCTACATCTTAAAGATAGGCAAGGAAAACCCTTGCCCATCTTTAAGGCAGCGGGGCTAATCAGACAGCATAAAAAAAAATCGCTGCTGCCAAGCGTGTTCTGGATCTACCTAGCCTGGTTTCAGCTGACTGCTTGGGTCCCGATTCCACCTGTGCATGCCGGGTGTCAGAGCTCCTCCCTCCGTGTGATTGAGGATAAAAGCCGGCTGGTGCCGCAGGACTTCTAAACGCGTTCTGGATCTACCTAGCCTGGTTTCAGCTGACTGCTTAGGTCCCGATTCCACTTGTGCACGCCGGGTGTCAGAGCTCCTCTCTCTCTGCGATTGAGGATAGCTGGCTGGTAACGCGGGACACGGCTGCGGGCACGTGTCCAAGGGGCGTGATCTAAGGGGCATTTTCTGCCCCTTGTGAGCCCCTTAGGAGTGCCTGAGGAAGTCTGTGGAAGAGTGGTCCCCTCTTGCTGGGTTTGAAGGCTCTGCAATGGGGAAGCGAAAAGCTAAGGTTAAAACACCTAGTGCAGCGCAAGCGGTACAAGGACCATTGGACATGCATCTTTTGAGTATTGCTAAACTGGTTTCAGCGGTTGGGGAAACTGCTTCTTCTGCAGATGCCTCACTACGTTTGGGGTTCCGTACTCCTCCCCTCCAATCCAATGCAGTTAATGTTTCATTTTTTAATGGGCTGGAGGACCCCGGCTTGAGGGAAGTGTTTTTTTCTCCCACTATCTCTACCCCATGTGCTTGGGGAGAGGCACCCGTGGCGTCTGTTTCTTTGAGCGGGATGTTGCCCCTTCCAGTTCCCGTTTCCATGCCTGCTTTTGCAGATTTGGCATCGGTTGATTCGGTGGGGGCTGATATCTCGTTGAAGGACATTTGGCTGTCTGTTACCTGAGTGGAGGGGATATTGAGGGGAACTGTGGCTCAATTATGTAATTTTTCCCAGGGTACTGCTAAAATGTTGCAACAGCATGAAGCGCGGCTCTCTGGCCTGGATGAGGGCTTTTCCGGACTAGAGGGGGCTGTGGATGGAATGCAAGGGGTGGTGAATACATTTGTTAGGGATAGTCAGATCCTGCATACTAAGCTGGAGTTGTTAGAAAATATGGCTAGGGCTAAAAGTTTGTGTTTTTTAAAATTTCTCTTTGTTCGCCTGCTTTCCCCGCTTGAGCTCTTAAAGAAATATATGAAGGAGGTGGCATAGTTTCCTTCTTTTGATGATTCGTCTGTTACCTCTTTATATTACCTCCCTCGTAGTTTCCCTGAGTCAGGTGGGGATCAGTCCGGTGAACAAGTAAATTTAGATAGTCTGAATTTGACTCAGTTTTTAGAGCCCTCTCCAGACAAGGTTTCTAAGAGAGCGACTCTTGTAGTTACTTTAAAATCTGAAGTTGAGAAGTTGGCTATTTTAAAATCTTATTTTCCAAAAACTGATTTTTTGTTTCGTGGTTATCCAATTAATATCTTTCCTGATGTGGCTAGAGTTACTCATCTTCGTCGGAAAGCTTTTTTTGAATTTGAAATCTAAAGTTTTAGCCATTGGGAGGAATTTTTATTTAAAGTTTCACTGTAAATGTTCGGTTTTGTATTCAGGGTCTAAATAATATCTTTACAGAAGTGTCACACCCTGAGCGGTTCCTGAGGGATAAATAATGTAGCTGTGGGTTGGATGAAGTAAAAGAGCTCTATAATATTTATCAGGCAAATTGGGTCTGGGACGGCTCCTATTATGTGGATTTTGGATATTCTAGTTTCCCTTGTTGTTTCCTTAATCTTTTATTTATTTCAATTTTTTGCTTTTGGTTTATTTTGTATAAAAGAAACCTAATGTATGTTGTTATGTGATATCTTATGAAATGATCAATAAAAATATTTAAATTAAAAAAAATAAAAAAACATACAAAATTGCTGTTGCCCGGTTAGGCTTGGCAGCTTTCTGGCTGTGCAGCAAACCCTGTATTTTCATCTCCGTTGCCACAGAAGTGAAAATCTGGGGTTAAGGAGTTGGCGGGCAAGGCTACATGGCTACGGCACTTAGCCCTGCCCAACTGAAAATTGGGCCTGTACAGTCTTGGCATACACTGATTCTTGTAAATTACTTCATGGGCATGGAGGAATTTTCTCGTTCGCACATCCAGTTTTTCAAGATCTTTAAGAGGCCAGTCCACAATCCCAAAGCTGTATGAGAGTACAGGAATTGCCAGCTGATTGATGGCTTGTATCTTATTCCGTGATGTTAAAGCACTTTTCAATAATGATTTTAATCTCCTGTAGTATTCTTTACTGATCTTTCTCTCAGTAATTTTTGCTTAAGTGTTGTTCCTTCCTCTACTCCGAGATACTTATATACGCCTTTCTGTTCATGGTCCTTGATGTCACAGCCTTCAGCCAGGGAGATGTGTTCCATTTTGCTCAATTTTCCTCTAAAAAAAAGTTCCTTTAAACATCTGTCAAGGCCAAAGGTCATCCTGATATCATCAGAAAGTTGTTCACCACACCGAGTTGCTCTGCTAATTGTTGGTTGCTGGAATTATAGAGCTTCTACAAATAATAAGTGAGATGTTATCTTCTTAAAGATTCAGGCTAAATCCGTATCCCAAAGAGTTGATGAGAGTACTTATTGGATTAAGCACCACACAAAACAGAAGAGGCGACAGGGAATCCCCCTGAAATATTCCTTGCTGGATCCTGATATTAGGAATGATGTTCTGACCATCTTCATATTTCAAAAAGAGTTTGGTTTGCCACATTGTCATGATGAACTTAATGTACTCTATTAAACCAGGATTTATTTTATATGTTTCAAGGCAATTTATTATCCAAGAGTGTGGGATGCTGTCAAAAGCTTTTTATAATCATTCCTGCTATACTGAGTTTCTGCTTTTCATAGCGCTGGCCATGATGGCCTTATTAAACATTAACAGGTCTTTGGTGCCATATGCTCCTCTCTTGTTGCCATGATGTTATTGGACTTAATTTAATCATATATTCTATCTGCATCTATTATGATGAACAGCTTATAGATTGAAGGTAAACAAATTATTGGTCTATAATTTTTCGGAGTGTTACTTGGGTCCCCTTTTGGAAGAAGAAATGTTCTTCTTGTAGTAAGCAATTGTAGTGTTAAGTCTGACTGCTTAAGCAATTGATTTTTGCAATTCACCAGGTCTTGGTGGAGTGATGTTAACTGTTTGAGCCAAAGGTTGGCTACTCCATCTGGGCCAGGGCTCTTCCAGTTTGGGGCTTGTTTTAACCTGCTTTCCAGCACTTTTGTTGTTACTATAGGCCATTCCATAAGTTTGATGTTTGCTTGTTCTAAATGCTCCTTGTATGCAGGGTAACCATTCTGCTTTTTGATTGTGCTTTACAGGGTGCCCATATAGTTTTCTCCAGAAGATTTCTGTTTTGGCTTTGGTTGATGGGGCTTTTACCATCTTAATGCTCTTTCCCAATTCCCTGTACAGTTATTTTGGGTACTCTCTAAATAGCTTATTTTGATATCTTTCTTTTCTGTTTTCTTCATATCTTCAGAGTTTTGGTGCTTTTGCTGATAATTTCAATTTATTGTTGGAACATATAAATTTCAGGTCTTCTTCTGTTAATGTAGCATGCTTCAGCTTGATGTCTTGAATCTTCCGTAATATCTTTGATGCTATTAATCTTTTTCGATACCTCTCTATCAGGGATACGTATCTCCGCATGCAATAAGGTGAAATTAGACTTACCTGCTAATTGTTGTTCCTGGAGTGGAACCAGTCTAGTCCCGAAACCTCTGGGTTGCCAATCTCATCTAGCAGCTTGGAGACTGAGAAACTCCACCTTTTTGTGACATCATCAGTATAACTCTCCGGTGCCCGCCTCATGCCACCAGTAACCTATTGACAAAGCAGACTCACCGGAGAAACAAGTAAGACAATATCCAAACCACATTAAACTAACCCAACTATAGGAATATACAAACTGTGACTGAGAAAGTACCCTCGTCATTACTGTGCCTAAAAGAAAGTCGGAGCAGTCCAACCCCTCGTCCCAAGGAAGGAGAGACAGCCCCAAAAGAAAATAATGGACAAAAGACACAGCTTAATTGTGAAACTGGTAGAAAGTCCAGAAATCTGTTTGCCAAGAAACTCTGGGAGGGATACGGGACTAGACTGGTTCCACTCCCGGAGCAACAATTAGCTGGTAAGTCTAATTTCACCTTCCTGATCGTGTCCCCAGTCTAGTCCCGAAACCTCTGGGTCCGTACCAGAGCAGTGAAACACACTCAACCACGGGAGGGACCTGGCAAACCAGCCTGAAGAACCGCCGATCTGAAAGAGGTCTCCTCCGCCATTTGCACATCCAGGCGGTAGTGCTTAACAAAGGTATTGAGGGACGACCAAGTCGCCGCCCTACAAATCTCCACCGGCGAAACCAAACGAACTTCCGCCTAGGAAGTAGCCTGCGCCCTCATGGAATGTGTTCTTAAACCTTCCAGCACTACTCTACCCTTCAACACATAAGCCGACTCAATGGATTCTCTAATCCAACGTGCAATAGATGCCTTTGATGCCGCTTCGCCCTTTCTCTGCCCTGCGAAAAGCACAAAGAGTCTGTTGGACTTCCGAAAGGACGCCGTCCTTCTCAGATACTTCTTTAAAGCCCGCCGGACATCCAAAAAATGTAGCTTCTCTGCCGAAGAATCACTCTTATCCCTGGCCAACACCAGCAAGGAGATTTCTTGGTTGACATGGAACGCCGAAACTACCTTCAGTAGAAAAGCCGGCACCGGCCTCAACACGACCTTAACCGCAAAGAAGGAAAGGTAGGGCTCTCTGCAGGAAAGTGCCTGCAATTCGGAAACCCACCTAGCCGAACAGACTGTCACCAGAAACACTACCTTCAGAGTAAGATCCTTGAGCGACGCACGAGCCAACGGCTCAAAAGGCTCCCCCTCTAACACCTCCAATACAAAGGGGAGACTCCATTTGGGAAACACCTGCCTAGCTGGAGGCCTAACCAGAGACACCGCTCTCAAGAATCGTTTCACATCATGCTGAGCCCCTAGCGACTGACTCGCCAGTCTGCCTCTGAAACAAGATAAGGCAGCTACTTGGACTCGCAACGAAGCCGCTGCCAAGCCCTTCTCGAAACCATTCTGTAAAAATTCCAAAATCTGAGGAAGAGAAGCCCTCAGAGCTGGGCACTGCCGATCACTACACCAGGCCTCAAAGATCCTCCAAATGCGAACATACGCCAAAGAAGTCGACCGCCTTCTGGACTTCAATAAGGTAGAAATGACCGCCGTCGAATACCCCTGGGAGGTCAGCCGCGCCCTCTCAAGAGCCAGGCCGTAAGAGAGAACCGATCCACGTGCGGCATGACTAGAGGACCCTGAGACAACAGATCTGCTCTGCCGGGGAGACGCCAGGGCTTTGCCACCAACAACCTCACCGGGTCCCCGTACCAGGGGCGACGTGGCCAATCCGGCGCAATCAGGATTACGTGACCCCGGAATCCCTCTACTCTTTGCAGGACCCGTCCGATCAGAACCCACGGCGGGAAGACATATAGCAGCTGCTCCGCCGGCCAGACTTGCAAAAGGGCGTCCAAGCCTTCGGACATCCTTTCCTTGCGTCTGCTGAAGAAACGACTGCACCTCACCGAGTCGAAGGTCGCCATGAGATCCATCACTGGCATGCCCCACCTGCGAACAACCATCTCGAACACCTCAGGATGCAGAACCCATTCCCCGGGATCCACCTTCACCCGGCTGAGGAAATCGGCCTCCACATTGTCTATCCCCGCTACATGGGCTGCCGACAGGTCCAAAATGTTGTTCTCCACCCAGGCGCAGAGAGCTTCGGCCTCGGCCTCCAGAGACACGCTGCTAGTGCCGCCTTGCTTGTTGACGTAGGCCACCGCCGTCGCGTTGTCTGACAACACTCAGACTGCTTTCCCTCCGAGAAACTGCCAAAACTCCTGCAATGCCAGATACACCGCTCTTAGCTCCAGCCGGTTGATCGCCCACGTCCTTTCGTGAATGCCCCAGCGCCCTTGCGCGAAGTTGCCCTGACAATGGGCTCCCCAGCCCAGTAGGCTGGCATCCGTCATCACGGCCACCCAGGCTGGTGCTTCCAGGAGCTTCCCCCCCTCCAGCGATTCGGGAAGCAACCACCAGAGCAAGGCTAGACGGGTCTCCTCCGGGCAGACCAGTTTCCAGGAGAGGGAGTCTCGTTGAGGCGACTACCGGTGAAGCAACACCCTCTGTAGGGGTCTCATATGAGCTCTCGCCCACGGCATCGTCTCTATCATTGCCGCCATGGTGCCCAACAACTGCAGGTGATGCCACGCCGAGGGAGCCTTGAGCTTGAGAAACCTCTGCACCCGATTCCGCAAGTCCAGTGCCCTCTTTTCCATAAGAAACACTTTCCCGAGCCGCGTATCGAAGCGCGCCCCTAGGTATTCCAGATTCTGGGAAGGCTGCAAGCGACTCTTGGACATATTGACTATCCAACCTAGACTCTCCAAAAAGCTTACTACTCGGGCCGTGGCCCGCTCGCTCTCGGCCTGCGATTTCGCCCGGATCAACTAATCATCCAGATAAGGATGCACGAGAATACCTTCCTTTCGCAGTGCCGCCGCCACTATTACCATGACCTTGGTAAAGACCCTTGGAGCAGTTGCCAGACCGAAGGGCAACGCTTGAAACTGAAAATGCCCGACTAACCTGAGGAACCTGTGATGTTCCGGCCGAATGGGAATATGAAGGTAAGCCTCCGGCAAGTCCAGAGAGGTGAGATACTCTCCTTGCCGAACTGCCACTATGACGGAGCGTAGTGTTTCCATGTGAAAATGGGATACCCGGAGGCAGCGGTTGACTCCTTTGAGATCCAGGATTGGCTGAACTCCCCCGTCCTTCTTTGGGACAATAAAGTAAATGGAGTATCGACCGCACTCGGACTGTTCTGCGGGAATGGGCGCTATCGCTCTGAGGTCCAGCAACCTTTGCACTGTCTCCCACAGTGCCGCACACTTTGCCACCGCCCTGCAGGGAGACTGCACGAAGGCTTCCCGTACTGGACGCAAGAACTCCAGAGCGTAGCCTTCCCGAACAACTTCTAACACCCACTGATCTGTTGTAATTTGGGCCCAGGCGGGATAAAACTCCTGCAAACGCCCTCCCACAGGAATGATGGGCGACTAGGCCCCCCTCATCTCATTGTGACTTTTTAAGGTTAAGGGAGGAGGAGGAGGAGGAGGAGGGACCGAAACCTCTGCCCGCTCCCTGGAATCCCTGAAAACCCTGGTTTCTGTAGGGAAAACGTCCCCTTTGACCTGAAGGGGCCCTTTGGGACCGAAAACGGCGAAAATCCCGAAATTGACTGCGGGCCCCCGGCGCCCCACGAGAAACCTTGGGCTTATCCTCCAGTAACCTTCCACCTTTGGACTCGCCGAGGTCCTTGACCAGCTTGTCCAAATCCTCGCCGAAGAGCAGACGCCCCTTAAAAGGCAACTTACTCAACCTAGACTTAGAAGAGCTATCGGCCGCCCAATTACGTAACCATAGATATCGTCTCACAGCCACCGCCGACGTCATACTCTTGGATAACCCTCGCATAAGGTCATAATGGATATCCGACAGGTAGGCTGCTCCTGACTCTAGCCGAGCCGCTTCACCCGCCAAAGGAGACGGCTGACCCTCCTGGACTTGCTGCGCCCATCGGAGGCAAGCTCGAGACACCCAAGCTCCACAAATGGCCGCCTGCAGGGAGATGGCATTGACATCGAAAACTTGCCTTAACAAGACATCCAGCTTTCTATCCTGAAGGTCCTTGAGGGCCGCACTACCTTCTACAGGGATGGTTGTTTTCTTGGTCACCGCCGAGACCGCCGCGTCCACCCTGGGAGGCTTGAAAACCTCTTTGTCCCGGTCTAATAAGGGGTACAACCGGCTCATAACCCTCGCGCCTTTCAAAGGCGCTTCTGGGATGTTCCATTCTTCCTGAATCATCTCTTGAAATACCCTGTGCACCGGGAACGCTTTTTGAGTCTTCCTGAAAACCTGTAACAAAGTATCCTCCAACGCCTCATCCTCCGCTGCACCGGGCTCCGGCATATTGAGCGTCTTAAGGGTCTCCACAATGAGCGCCGGCAGCTCTTCTCTCCTGAACACTCTCACAACCCTAGCCTGATCCTCTTTTTCTGAAATCTCTCCCTCTTCTAACTCTTCCTCTAACGCTACACTATGGCTTTCCTCATCCGACAGAGGATCCTCCGACAATCCTGAGGGCTCTCTCAGCTCCCCTTCTCTGCGGGGCTTCTTGCTCCTACACGGGGAACTGGGCATCCGCGGAGACTCCGGGCGTTTCTTTGCTCCGCTGGATTCGCCCGGCAGACTCTGCTGCAAAATATTACTGAAAGCCGACTGTTGAAGCAGCGCGACAAACTGTTGTGAGAAAATGGCGGAAAGCTCCTTGGGAAAACCCGCCGGAGGAGAGATGGCACCCGAGCCTGAAGAGGGCCCTGGCACTGGCTCCTCTTGCGCCAGTTCCGGCATTAGGGGTGCTGAGGTTTCCAGGGATGATCCCGGAGCTTTGACTGCCTGTGTGGAGAGCTGGTCTGGGTCACCGGCCTCTCCCACACATGCCTTGCAGACCCCTGCGTTCGTGCCCTTCCGCGCCCCACACACGACGCAAAGGGGTTTGGAGGGCATTATATTGAGCACTCTGCCTGCCCAAAGAAGCGAGCCTAGCCCCAGGTGCTTGCACTGAACGGCCCCGGAACGTTTTAAACACAAAAGATTAACATGGACGCTAAGCCGCAGCTGCAGGGAACAAGCAGAGAACACTGATCTCCTGACAGTTTCCCTGCCCCGAAGCCGTTCGTTTCTGCCTTCTCTGCACTTTACTTTAGCAGTTTGTCTTCCTTTTTTTTTTTTTAAACTCTGCACTAATGTCCCAGCAAAGTTTGAACCGCAACTAAACTAAATTCCTGGGCCCGCGGCGCGACTGCACCGTCGCCACGCAGCAGGGCCGAGAGGCAAAAAAAGGCACAAAAGCACGCTAACAGAAAAAACGGAGCCACAGGCACAGAAACGCTTACCTCAGAAGCATGCATGGGTAAAGGTCCTGTCCGCTCCGTTAAGAAGAGTCCGTCCCGGCCCCTGAGCCCCCCGGGTGCAGAAGGAATTACCCCCAAAGATAACTCACCGCACAGGCTGCGTTTGGCGGGAAGGAGCTGCCGGGAGTGCTAGCAGGCAGAATCCTCTGCACGGTGCCGGCAAAGCTCCGTTTACGGCCCTGGCCCCCCCCCCCCCCAATCTGAACCGGGACTCTGCTTCGCCTCAGGCAACACTTCTGATGCAGCCGGTCCCGGTTTACCGCCCAGTCCGACAGAGGCCAGAAGAGGGGGGGGGGGAAGGAGGACCCAGAGCTAGAGAGCTGGAGTGCTCCAAAATTTTAAGAAACAGACTTTAAAAAGTAAAATCTCCTACCAGAAATCAAACTCCTAATAAAATAAACTACACTTCCCTAAAGAAGCCCAATTGTTTCTCCAGTGAGCCCGGAACCTCCGGGCTCCCAACTATCCAGCTGCTTGGAGACTGTGGTAACTGGTGGCATGAGGCGGGCACCGGAGAGTTATACTGATGATGTCACAAAAAGGTGGAGTTTCTCAGTCTCCAGGCTGCTAGATGAGATTGGCAACCCAGAGGTTTCGGGACTAGACTGGGGACACAATCAGGAATTGTATTTTTCCCTCAATGTGCTTTTTCCAAGGAGGAACTGCTATTATTTTCTTTTTCTTCTGATCCTGCACTTTAACTAGTAGTATTCTTGCAGTAATAATTTAGGTGCACAATAATGTATTTGATTTATTTTGGTGATGTCAATAAATGATCCCTTTCTTCTAGTTTTTGGCAGATTCTCTTTGTATACCCTCTTGATTTAAATATAGGTTGTGTTGCATAAAAGTAGCAGTACAATATCTTCTCCTTTTTTGCAGAAGTCCACTTAACTGTAGTTAATACTCTTAATTTTTTCATTAATTTCTGTGGTTTATCTCCTGCCACAGTGGGTCCATGAAAATGAGGTTCTGGTTTGCACGGAAGTGGTCTCAGATTTATCGGCTGCCTTTATAAAGCTATATAGGTAACTTGAATATCTTATGGCGCCTGTTAGCATCAATGACACACTATACGGCTGTTTTTTAGCTGTTTCCCTCACCAATATTATTTCACACTTATCTTCTATAGCGACGATATTTATAGTGGTTCTCTGTGGACAGCAGGATAAGTCAGCCACACCTGGTGACGTCATCCAATGGCACCATCCGGACAGAAGTGCTTTCCCAGAGGTCAGAAAGGTAAACCTTTCCGAGCATGTGCCAGTGAAGCCCTACCAACTGTCTGCCCCTACCTGGGCTAGTTCATCCCCAGCAGAGATACACAGGTAGGACAGCAGGCATTCTATAACATATGCAGACCCTTCATCCTAGGGAAGGTGGGTGGGAATGTGTGGCTGACTTATCCTGCTGTCCACAGAGAACCCCTGTTACAGGTAAGTAACCTTCCTTTCTCTGTAAACAAGCAGGATGCATCAGCCACATCTGGTGATTCCATAGCTGCAGTCATGCGGCCTGGTGGTGCTTTGGTAGGATGAATGAAGTGAGAAATTCAGAGGGCACTGTGTGAGGTTTGATAGCATTTATTGGCATCATACTGCTTGAACTTGAACAGAAACCTAAACGTGAACACAAACTTGGATATCATGCAACAGTGGAAACTTGTGTATCATGCAACAGTGAAAGGAGAACAGCATTGCATGTTGCATGGCAATAGGCAAAATTGTATGTTGTACAGCGATTGAAGGAACAATATCTGTTATGACTAACAATGAGCAGTAACATAGCATGTTCGGTTGCAGTCTGATGATAGTTTGAATAGAGTCCGAGCTGCGGTCCATGATGGATGCCAGGCTAGTCGTTGCCCGTGCCCTGGTCCCTGGCTGGTGTTGTCTGCCATATTGAGGATGAATGGTCCAAAGGCACTGTCAGCCTGGGTGAAGGAGTCCAGGCAGTAGTTTTTCTGGAAGGTGCTGGCAGAGGCCCATGTGGCCGCCCTGCAAATATCCTTCAGTGGCACTGCCTTCAGGTTCGCCAAGGAGGTTAAGGTGGCCTGCTGTTGGTGGGCGTGGATGGCCCCAGGTGGAAGAATGTTGGTTTTCATGTAACAGAAGGCGATGCAGGAGGAGATCCACTGTGACAGTGTCCTTTTCGTTATTGGTCACCCTTGTTGGGGATCGAAGGAAACAAATAGTTGTGTTCCATGTCATGTGGGGTGGTTCACTCGAGGTAGATGTGCTTTGGCATGGCGTGTGGTTGCAGATAGAAGATGGGTAGCACGATGGGCTGGTTTATGTGGAATGAGGAAGCTACTTTTGATAGAAACTTGGGGTGTGTGCGGAGAACCGCATTGTCCTGGAAGATCAAGGTGTATGGCGGGGGGCAACTAATGCCTGTAGCTCTGTGACCCACCTGGCAGACGTAATGGCCATGAGAAAGAGGGTCTTCCATATTGCATACTTGAGGGGGGAGTACCCCATGGGCTCAAAGGGGTCCTGAATGAGTTGTCGTAGGACAAGGTCCAGATTGGCACTGGCTGTCAGACCGGGGATTGCAGATTGGTGAGGCTCTTTATGAATCTGGAGACCAGAGGGTAAGAGGAAATGGGTTGGCTATCAAGCTGGTTGTGGAAGGCCATGATGGCTGTGAGGTGCACTCGGATGGAGGGTGTCTTCAGCCCCATGTTGACGAGAGTTGTCAGGTAGTGTAGGACCAGTGGGTGGGGCAGGAGAGAAGGTCCTGGCCCAACAATTCACACCAGGCATCGAAGCATTTCCATTTTAGTCTGTAGGATTTCCAGGTGGAATCCAGCCAGGCGGTGAGGATGATGTGCTGGACCTCTGTAATAACATGGAGGGAGGACAGCATCATTCTTTAGTTTCCAGGCCATCAGAGCCAGAGTTGCCAGGTTGTGGTGAAGTGTATGAGAACCACAATTGTTTCATCCTGTAGGGAGCGATCAATATGATTGAGGTCTGGTTGGTGATGATTTTCTGAATGGTCCTAGAGATGAGCGGTGTCGGGAGAAATGCATAGAGGGGGCGTTTGTCCCAGTGGAGGTCGAATGAGTCGGATGCAAGGCTGCACGTCAAGGGTTGCTTGGAACAGAAGAGGGCACATTTGGTGTTGGTCCCGTCTGCGAAGAGGTCGATGTGAGGGAGCTGCCATTGTCGGAACAGCGAGTGTGCGATCTCTGACTTGAGGGACCACTCATGGAGCAGGAACTTATGGCTGAGCCTGTCTGCAAGTTGGTTATGCTCCCTCAGAAGGTAGGACGCTTGCAGGAAACAGCCCCGGAATATGGCAAAGGTCCATATTCTGTACACCTCCCTGCACCAAGGGAGGGAGCCCATGCCTCCCTTGGTTTTCAGTCTGTATCAACACGACCTAGTTGGTGATCCAGGATGTGGACTGCATGGAGCGCGAGGAGGTTGATGTGTAGAGCTCTCTCTTTCTTGATCCAGGCTCTCTGCATGTGGAGATGGAGTAAGTGGATGCCCCAGCCGGTCGTGGAGGCATCCGTTGTGATGACTAGGTTGTGTTACGGTTCTTGCAAGAGTTGTCACTTGCTTAGGTGGTTCCAGCACATCCACCAGGAGAGCCCCCACCTCATCTTGGGGTCTACACTGATCCTGCATGATAGGGGCTGAGAGTGATGGGTTCAGTTGTGATGCCATTGCAGTGCGTGCATAAAACTTGGCCAGGGGAATGACCAGTGTGGTTGCTGCCATGTGGCCCAGGAGTTGCAGAAGTGTTCTGGCCAAAGCGGTGTTGTGGGATGACACTGTCTTGGCTAGAGCAGTGATGGTGTCCATCCGTTGGGTGGGTAGGAATGCTCTCCCTTGGGTAGTGTAGATATCTATTCCAATGAACTCCAGGTGTTGCATGGGTTGCAGGATAGATTTCTTGTGGTTGATGAGACATCCCAGAGAGGAGAGGAGCGTCGTGTTGTGCTGGATGACATGGGCTGTCTCGAGGGTGCAGTTGTCCAGGTAGGGGAAGATGCAGATGCCATCTTTGTGGAGGCTTGTGGCCACCACTGCGACATATTTGGTGAAGAGCATTGGCACTGAGGAGAGGCCAAAGAGGAGCACTTTGTATTGGTAATGGTTGTCCAAGATACAGAATTGTAAGAATCTGTAGTGCGCTGACTGGATGGGGACTTGTGTGTAAGCGTCCTGGAGGTTGAGGTAGACCAGCTAATCATTGCATTGTATGAGTGGGAGGATGGAGCCCAGAGAGTACATACAGAATTTCCCCTTGCATATGAATCTGTTGAGTCGGTGGAAGTCGAGGATGGGGTTACCCTGCCTGACTTCTTGGGGATAAGGAAGTATCTTGAATACAAACCACAGTTGACCTCCAGGGGGGGAACCTGCTCAATGGCTCCCAAGTGCAACAGGACTTGTAGTTCCATGGTCATGGCAGAGGTTAGCTGGGCCGGAGTGCAGCCTGTGGGAATGCGGCGCTGCCATGGTGGCTTTTTGAAAATGATGCAATATCCTTCACTGATGATCTCCAATACCCACTTGTCTGAAGTGATGGACCTCCAGGAGTGTCCGAAGAGAGCAAGACAGCTCCCACTGGGGGCCCCAGGGCTGTGGTAGAGTCAAAAGGAGAGGGTGCTCTTCCCCGAAGAGGAGAGCCCCTGCTTCTGCTGGCAGTGTCCTTTTGGGCGCTGTTTGTGCAAGTAGGACTGGGGCTTTGATCACTGGGGCTGCCACCAATTGTATAGGTGGTAGTGATATGGGGTGGAATAGGATTTCTTATGTTAAGACCCTTGGTATTTCCGTTGGTCGGGCCCTCGGCGACTAGGATCTGGAGCGTGGTGCAGAGATCCTTCAGGTCATTGACTGTGTCCTTTACCTTGTCCCAAAAGAGGCTTTCGCCCGTGGGTATCCTCTCTGAGACCTGAGCCAGGCTGTCCATCTGGCGGCGATTCCTGATGCTGCAGCGCAGAAAGCAGTGTCGAAGGAGTGGAAAACTAAGTGTATTAGGCACTTGCTGCACTCCTCGAGGCTACCCAGGATGGGGATGAGGATGTCCGTGGCACGCCGCAGGTTGACTAGGAGTATGTCTTGATAGAGGACCTGCTGAAATTGGTGTGAGGCTATCTTCGTCGCCAGCATTAACGCCTGGTAGGACCTCTTTCCGAAATCAACGAGGACTTTGTGGTCTTTCCCCGGGAGCTCTTAGCCTTTTTGAGTGCTGTTTGATCACAGTAGAATAGTGAGGCAGCTGTGTCTTATCAAAACAAGGCTCTGGCTGGACTTGGTACTTCGTGTCTAGCTTTCTGGATGTGGCGGATCCTGAGGCAGGCATCTGCCAAGCTTTCAGGAGGTTGTCACAGAGGAGCTCGTAGACCGGAACAGACACCAGGGACCTCAGGGTGTCCAGGTATTTCAAGAGACCGAGAACTTTGTTTCTTGGATCTGGAGCATCTGACTGAGGCAGGGAGAGGCGGTTGGCCGGTTTCTGGAGGAACCTGAGGTAAGTAAGCTCTTCTGGTGGTGAAGGAGGTGGGGGGGGGAGTGTCGGCGGCAGCTTCAGGGAGTCCAATTAGTCTTAGGGGCAGTCGTAGCTTGCTAAAGAACCCTGTGTGGCCATGTCTTTGCCCTTGTTGTCTCCAGAGAGTGGGCCCAGACAGAAGCCCAGCAGGGTGGGGGACCTGTGAGGAGATGGCATGTGCGCAGGTCTAGGAGGGGTGTGTGGTGGCATCCGGGGGCTGCATTTTGCCTGGCGGTCTGTGTGCTGTGTCAGGAGGTTTAATATGGTGCTGGCTTTCCCTGTTGTGGTTGATGACCTGTGTATGGTTGTGCTGTGGCGTCTTTGTGATGACCTGACTTTGCGGTGCCTCTGGGGTGGACTGGCTGATGATTCCCTGCTGTGCAAGCTGAAAATTGAGCTGCTGCTCCTGCTTCTGCCCCTCTGTCATTCATGGCTGATGAGTGAGACTCTACTACACTGCTGCTGCTGTGGAAGGCCCTGCCGCAGCGATGGGAGATTTTTCTGTGCCTTCCCTGCCATGCAGAGTCTTTTAGGGTGGCCAGTGTGCTGCCTTTGAGGGGCTAGTAATCCTGGCGCCATCAGCATTGTACCATGGAGGACTTCCCCCACAAGCATGGTGAGCCTCTATGTGATGTTCCTGGCACTGGCCAATTGCATTGTTGGATGGTATGGCTTCTGCGACGCGTTGGCCAATGGTGCCGGTGGGGGGTAGAGCCAAGGAGGCAGCATGCTCATCAGTAGCAAGAGTGATTGAGCAGTAGGGAGTCAAAGCCCTGGGGTTTGAAGAACCACTGAGAAGGGGGTCCTCGCGATCGTGGGGCTGAGTGCTGGGAGGCTGCTTAGAGAGCCCCGGGCAGGGGATGGAGGTCTCAGGGGGCACATCCCATGCCGCGGGGGTGTCCTTACTGCCAGCATTGCTGACGGCCAAATGCTTGCTCCTCTTAGTCTTCTTAGTTGCATGGGAGGAAGTACGGTGATCCACAGAGCAGCGATCCCTGGATTCTGCAAGGAAGTCCTGAAGTGTGTGGCTTCTGGAGTGCCGGGCTTGTGGGGACATGTGGGCACAGTGGAGGCAATCCTCCATGCAGTGAGTAGCCCCAAAGCAATGGACACAGTAGTTGTGGACGTCTGTGGAATTCATCTTCCTGCTGCACTTCGGGCATTTCTTAAACCCAGGTTTAGTCATTCTATTTGTTATTTAGTGGTTTGAATCTTGAGTTCTTTTTTTCTTAGTTTTCTTCGGGTTGTTGTTTTTTTTTTTTCTTTTTTGGAGAGCTGAAAGCTCTGTCCTTCTCGGCAAGGTGGAAGAAAAGAAACTGGCCCAGGTAGGGGCAGGCAGTGGGTAGGGCGTCACTGGCACATGCTCAGAAAGTTTTACCTTTCTGAACTATGGGAGAGCAATTCTGTCCAGATAGTGCCATCGGATGACATCACCAGATGTAGCTGACGCATCCTGCTTTTTCATGGAGAACATGCTCACCATGGCCTTTATGTGGCAAGGATGTTATCTACATTTGTAGTGCTTACACTATCGCAACCACCATGGTTAGCCCTAGTGCGTAAGCTACGGGTGGGCACCTTTTTATCCTGGGTGATGTGCGGCCAGTATGTATTTTTCTTTTTTGTTTTTACCATACTTCAATTATAGTGTCACCTTGCTGGGATTCAGTATAGATTTTATACAATGGGGTCACCATGTGAAGGTACCCAGCAAGACTTGGGGAGAGAACTACATTCACACCCTTTAAGAGAAGCACAGCAATGGGAAGCCAATGATGTTAGATCAAGAATGGTGACATATGATCATACTCTTTGGCTTGGGTAAGGGTGTGAATAGTTATATTTTGAATGGTTTGGAGGCATTTTAATTGCTGCTGTGGAAGGCCGGCAAAACAGACATTACAATAGTTGAAGCAAGAGATTACGTTGCTAAAAAGAAGTGTGGTCATGACTGCTTGGTCAAGAAAGGGGTGAAGGGCCCTGCAACTTCATAGGGCAGCAAAGGTGGAACGGGATAGATAAGAAATGTGCGTGGAAAAGGAAAGATCTGAATCTATGTGAACTCCCAGATATTTAAAGGAAGAATGAAGCGAGATGGGAAGGGAGCCCACGACAGGCCCTAAAGAAGGGGCACAGGAAGAACTGGTAATCCATGTAGCAGTTGTTTTATTAGGATTATTTAAGTGTCTTTTCATGTAACCAAGCTGAAATGGATACTAATGCAGAACTGAATGGGGAGAGATCAGGAGACACATTGTCCAAGTGAGCTAGGAGGAGAATATCATCCACATAAAAGTAAAAAGCGATCCAGAGAGAATGG
The DNA here is from genome assembly GCA_033557465.1 of Ichthyophis bannanicus. Taxonomy (NCBI): domain Eukaryota; kingdom Metazoa; phylum Chordata; class Amphibia; order Gymnophiona; family Ichthyophiidae; genus Ichthyophis; species Ichthyophis bannanicus. The sequence goes on from CM066031.1 coordinate 1,600,074,114, forward strand.
ATGAGGGTGACCAAGGGTGAAAGGAAAATATTGAAAAGTGGAGACAGAGCGGATCCTTGTGGTTCTCTGCAGGGAAATGAAAAGAAGGAGGATGAGCTACCATCTGGAAGATCTTGGTATGAGCAGTCTTGAAGGAAGGAGGAAAACCACGAAAGAAGAGAACCACGAAGACCAACTTCAAAGAGACGAGACAGAAGACGATTGTGACCAGGTCGAAGGTTGCTGTAAGATTGAGGAAGACAGCAAGAGCATTCCATCCTTGATCTAGGTAGAAGTGAATATCGTTAAAAACCAATATGATAATGGTTTCTGTGCTGTGGGAGGGACGGAATCCTGATTGGCAGGGGTGAAGGGCAAGAGAATGTTTCAGATGATCAGACAATTGATAAAATATGAACCTTTCGGCAAGTTTAGCTAAGAATGGAAGATTAGAAACTGGATGGTAATGAGTGGGATCGGAGAGGTCCAGCTTGATGAGTGGGCTGATGAGGCTTTCTTCCAGTCAGTGGGGACAGAACTAAATGAGAAGGAGACATTAAGCATTGTGCAGATAATTGTGATGATCCATTTTGGGGCAACCCAGCAGCACAGAATCGACTGAAACACCTCCTGACTCAACTCTCACTTTCCAGGATCCAGAGTGCTGGCTGAGGAAGCCCACTTCCACATTATCCACCCTGGCAATGTACTGGCCTAACAAGGCTAGGAGGTTCTTCTCTGCCCAGGCAAACAAGAGAGCCAACTCCAGAGCTACCCCAGCGCTCCTTGTGCCACCATGGCATTGTCTGAAAACGCTTGAACTGCCCAGCCCTCGACCAGTGGCCGGAAATTCACAAGAGCCAACCTGATGACCCTTGACTCGAGGTGGTTGATGGGCCACACCAACTTCCCTGCAATTCCAACGGTCCTGAGCCATACGGTCTTGGCAATGGGCTCCCCAGCCCAAGAGACTGGCATCCATTGTCAGCAGGATCCAGGAGAAATCATCCAGCGGTACACCCTACCTCAGATCACAGGGCTGTCGCTGCCGCCACCACCACCACAGGCTGCGCTCAAACTCCTGAGAACTTGGGGACCACCAAGTCAACAAGGACAACTGGAGTGGTTGCATGTGAGCATGAGCCCACTGCACTATCTCTATGGTCGCCGCCATCAATCCGAGAAGCTGAAGATAATCCCAGATTCTGAGAGCCTGCTGTTTACAGAATAATGTCAGGCAATCCAACAGTCTTTTGACTTTCTCCACTGGCAGGAAAATTCTGCCCACTCGAGTGTCGAAACATGTTCCCAGAAACTCCAGGGACTGGGAAGACAACAGCCGGCTCTTTACCTGATTCAGAGGTGCAAGATGCACAAGTCCTCATTGACCCTTTTGAGGACCAGAATGGATGGAGTATCTGTCCTTGTCCCACTCCTCCGGGGGAAAGGGCACCACTGCCTTCAGGCACAGCAACTTGTCCAAGATGGTCCACACAGCGACACTTTGGATTGCAGACCCACAAGGGGAAATGAAAACACCCGGAATCAGTCCTTTACATTCCAGTACACAGCCAAGTTGAATGGTATCTGGCACCCAGTGATCCTTGGTAACCCGGGCCCATTCCTGAAAGAAAAGGTGAAGCCTGCCTCCAACTGGAGGAACCGGAAAATGAGCCTCCAAACTTTCATTGTGCAGCCCAGGAAGGTCCTCCTCTGAAAGGGACTGAGTCCCTGGGCCTATGTGCTCCACAAAAGGACTGAGAATGACTCTGAGGCCTAGAAGCAGAGGGGAAGAAGGTTTTCCAGGTCAGTAACGATGAAAATCCCGAAATCTCTGGAAATTTGGCCAGTGCACAATCGGTGGATGGGTGGAAGATGCTAAAAAAGGGGGCACCCACCCGCCTCAAAGGTCCCTTGGACCTGACTTCCAGAAGTCAGTAAGATCTTGTCTCGCCCAGTTCCTTCACCAACTTCTCCAAAGCGGCTCCAGACAGATACTTCCCATTAAAAGCCAGCTGGGCCAACTGAGATTTTGAAGAGGTGTCCACTGCCTCATGCCGGAGCTAATCCAAGGCCATGACACCGTCGTCAGGGCACCATCCCTGGCTGCCAGGCATACCAGGTCATACATGGCATCAGAAAGGAAGGCCGTAGTATCATCTGGTGGAAGAGACTGAATCCACTGGAGCCGGGCTCGAGACATCAGGATGGTACATACTGCCAGCTGCATAATAGTAGCCACCACAGAAAACTGGTTCCTCAGCAACAAATCCACCTTAGGGTACAGAGAATCCTTTGAGGCCGCAGGAGAAAGACCTTGGTGAGACTGTCTCTGATGATCTCAAGGAAGCGAAACAGTTTGACAAGGAGGTAGCAAAAGCCAGAAAGATGCTGGGTTGCATACAGAGATGAATTACCAGCAGAAAGTAAGAGGTACTAATGCCACTATACAAGTTGCTGGTGAGGCCTCACTTGGAATATTGTGTTCAGTTTTGGAGACCGTATCTCGCAAAGGATATAAAAAGGCTGGAAGCAGTTCAGGGGAAGGCGACCAAAATGATTTGGAGCCTGCGTCAGAAGACTTATGAGAAGAGACTTGAAGACCTAAATATGGAGAAGAGGAGGGACAGGGGAGATATGATTTAGACCTTTAAATACTAGAGTATTAATGAACAAACAAACCTCTTCCAAAGACGGGGAAGTTGTAAAACTTGAGGGCATAACATGAAGCTGCAAGGGGGTAAACTGAAAGGCAATGTCAGGAAATACTTTTTCACCGAAAGGGTGGTGGATGCTTGGAATGCCCTCCCAATGGAAGTGGTGGGGGCAAACACAGTGACAGAATTCAAAATGGTATGGGACAGACATAGTGGATCCCTTTATAGCACCAGGATAAAATCAAAATAAGCATAACTATCTCTTATAGCTGAACAAATAGGGGTGACCTACACGGAGCGGTGGGTACACCCCTAAACAAAGGCATGGGAAGAGATGACTTGCACAGAGCGGGAAGTGCATCTACTCTTGCCACCTTGCTGGGCAGACTAGATGGACCATACTGGTATTTATCTGTCGTCATATACTATGTTACTGTATGTTACTATGTTACATCCGGGAACAGGAAGACAGTAGTGGATTTTCATATTCCTTGAAGGAGAGGGTGTACCTTCTGCTCCTGCTCCGTGCAGGACTCATTTGTCAAGTTCAAAGTGGATGAGAATCTGGTTATCAATGCCGCTGGCTCCTCCTTCTGAGATAGGTAGATCATTACAGCCTCTGCACAATCCTCTGAAGGAGAGAGTACTTTTTCATCCACAGCAGAGCCCAGTACCAAGCCATCTGAATCCAAATCAGTCAAAATTTCAGATATTGTAGCTCCCAGCTGTTCTCCATCTCCAGGGGGTGAGGGGGGGGGGCCCTCACCAGGGACACTTAGCCAAAGATAATTAAACAGGGTTTCCACTCTCAGCCTGTCCCGCATGAGACTGTGTCCGGGGAAGGGGGCACCCAGAGGCCACAGGTTCTGAATTTCCACGCCAGAAGGACCGGGCCTGCTGCAAAAAGGAAAAGAATTCCTGGGAGGACAATCTAGAGTCCAGCTTTCCTCTTGAACATAACTCCTCAATGTCAGGGGGCACTGCCACCACAGACACTCTAGAAGACGATCAGTGGCTCAAAGCACGGTCGCCAGAAACTTTGGCTGGCTGAATATCCTTACACATAGCGCCATCTGTCATCTCTTGCCCTGAGACATGCAAGGTCAGACTAACTGTATCCCCCAGCTGCAAGCAGGAAAGCATGCCCTCCAGAGATGACTCAGAAGCTGCCATGCAAGAAGAGCAGAGTCCAGAATCCGGGGATGAGGCACCTTGTTTGCCACAGGTCAAACGTCTCAAGGCAAGTATCACAATAGCACACACTAAGGATGCGGCATGTTAACTGTGCTTTTATGCAACGCGCACTACTGGCGCTAGGGAAGGAGTGTGCATTGGAGCTGCTTGGGTGAAACGTGCATTAGGACCATACAAACACCAAGCGCACAATAGGAAAAAAAGCTATTAATACATGCAGAAAATGACAGGAAATCCCACACATTGTGCAAATGGTCACCAATGATCCACCCCGAATTGCATCCCGGAAAGACAGAATCGGGAGCCCCCAACAAGGACAATGATGAGGTCAAGCCTTGGTACTCACCCCCGAGAGCCCTGGGCAGAGGATCTGTGCAGGGCTCAGCTCTACTCCCCTGGAACTGTGTTACTGGCTGACTGTGCAACACTGTGTTTAAGGTGGTTGGCAGACAGATCCCTCTGAGAACCTTTTGCAATCTTCGGGAGAGGGCATGGGGAATAGAGGAGGGAGGGGGCGCTGAGGTTGTGTGAGGCTGCTGTATTCTTCCAGATCCTTCCAGTTTTGTGGCTGCTGAACAGGCTGTTATCATGGTAAGAGCATACAGCTGAACCAATTTTCCCTCCTGTTATGTATGGCTACCAGAAAGACTGGTCTAGTGCAGCCTCCCATGTGGTGTCAAGTGAGACTGTCACCTTTATTTCTCTGGGAGGTTTTTCACGAGCTTTTAATCAATCTTTTATTGCCAATCCTCAGATTTTCTTCAAAAAGGAGAAAATCCATCCACCATCTGCTGGAGACAAAGAAATACTGAAGAGTTCTCTGGTGGCTCAGGCGAATAGAGGCATAGGAGTGATGTCATTGAAACCTGGGCTTTTCATTGGTTCTTTGTCTCCACCAATCTGCTGGTTGAAGAACACAATCCATCCACTTGCCTGGACTTGTCTAGCAGGCAGGACAATATCAAATATATATTTACAGGTGTCAGTATTTTTTAAATCTTAGACTGCTAGGCTAAATAACTATATCAATATGGATAAAAATTACTCCACTCTAAACATTTATGTCAACATAACAAGGGGGAACTCTCCGCTCGCTTCTGGTTTGCACGGAAGTGGTCTCAGACTTATCGGCTGCCTTTATAAAGCTATATAGGTAACTTGAATATCTTATGGCGCCTGTTAGCATCAATGACACACTATCCGGCTGTTTTTTAGCTGTTTCCCTCACCAATATTATTTCACACTTATCTTCTATAGCAACGATATTTATCTCTCTCAAGATGATAATATACTCAAAAACAGAACAATTTCCCAAGTAGTAGGATGCTAACAGGCGCCATAAGATATTCAAGTTACCTATATATTTATTTTATTTATTTATTTACATTCTTTTATATACCGTGCTATTCTGCATCAGCGCGGTTTACATTGAACAAACTGAAATTACATTGAACAGGGTATTATAACTTGGAGAAAACTATTTTACAGGGAACATGGGCTATGGAGGGTTAAGTGGCTTGCCCAAGACTACAAGGAGCACCTGTGGGATTAGAAACCCCGGTCCTTCCAGCCCAAGGTTGCTGTCCTCTAGTGGGATTTGAAACCCTGACCTTCCAGCCTGAAGTACATTGCCCCAACCACTAGGCTACTCCTCCACTCCTCCACATATCTTTATAAAGGCAGCTGATAAGTCTGAGACCACTTCCGTGCAAACCAGAAGCCAGTGGAGAGTTCCCCCTTGTTATGTTGACATAAATGTTTAGAGTGGAGTAATTTTTATCCATATTGATATTGACATTAACATTTTGCTATTATTCTTATATACCAGACCGTTTGCTTTTTGTATAAATAGGCTAAATAACTAAACAGCCACAATTTTTGCTGAATTTTAATTATGCTGTATAATCTGGGAATATGTTGCTTTCTCTTTTATTGGCAAAGTCACTGATTGAGAGCTTCTGCTACCTTTTGCGTATCTTGAGAGCTCCAGCTCATCCCTCACCTTTTTTGTTTTAAAAGTGCCATCAACTCAGTGCGGACTCCTAGTGACCCAGCAGCCCCTAGGTTTTCTTAGCAAAGTATGGCCAGAAGTACATTGCCAGGCCTTTTCTTCTGAGGTAATGGAGGGTCAGATAACTTGCCTAAGGTTCTTCACAAGGAGTGCCAGTGGAAATCGAACCCTCATCTATGGATATTAGGCTATTCTTCCACTCCACTCGCTTCTTATCCATTTCGTATTTTTTTGTTAAAGATAACCATAATGAATATGGAAACAAATATATTTGCATATCACCCCACCCTTTGATTCCACCAAATGAAATAGTTAAACTACGCCGATGGCCCCAAGTCCCCAACCATCCGGCAAACAGGTGATTGCCGGGGGCGGCAATTTCCAATGAGCAAGCATTCAAAGCTAAACAATAGATTCCGACATCCCCTGTGTAAAGCTTAAGTTTTACCTCTGAGAGGAGTCCTGGCTTTACTCCCTCCAGCCCCCCCTCCCATTAAACTCTATTGCTTAGTTTTGAATGCCCTGCTCCTTGCCACCCCTCCCACCAGCAAGTTGCCGCCCAAGGCAGCCGCCTAGTTTGTCTGATGGTTGGGACAGCCTAGCACAAACTTCCATCTAAACGCCCCCTTTGGCACGCATCATCTTCATGTCAGTGATCGCTACACAAACACTATGTCACCTCATGCCTCATACATACAGATTTGGAAATATATACCTATATCATTTTCCCTCTTATCGCCGTTTTTGTTAAAATTGACACCTAGAAGTACGTGCTACACGCCGTATCGACTCTCAACGTCTTTTTAGTTAAACTGCAAACTTCCTACCAGTTGGCGAAAACTGAACCACTTTTACCCAGTAAACAAGAAGTTCTGTCTGATTGGCATCAAGTTTGCCCAAAACAGTAATTGCCATTCTCGCAATCACAAAAAAAATCCAAATGAAATGAAATGAAAAAGAAAAAAACAAGGAAATTCCCGCCTAGTTCGCCAATACATTGCCACACTGCCTTTGATGGACAAGCTGTTTGCCCAATGGAGTACCAGCCCTGTGCGGCTTCCGCAGCTCCTAGTTGGTTTGCGGTTGCTATGGAAATGTTGACAGAGGGTTGGCCGCTGATTAACCCCGAATGTTTCTGTTGCTCCTCTGCTGAGGTGGCGTGGTCGCCGCTCCTAAACGTTCGTTAATGTACTCTACTCCCTCAAATTCTTTTGGATCCCGATAGCCCTTCTCCATGTTGCTGGGATGGTGAAACTGACGGCCAAATGCATTCTGGCAGGCGAGTAGTCGGCGGCGATCTCCTATGGCCTACTATACTGACAGAGCTATGGATTTGTTTTGTTAATTTGGGTGCTTGTACCTCTGCAGACTGGCGGGAGGGAAACTTAGGTCACTAGATATTTGACTTCCTTTTCCTATCCCCGTTGTGGTACATTTTAATTTTTGTTAATATAATCAACGAAAACAGAGAAAACTACACATAGCAGAGCGCACACTGGGCATGTGGGGTTCAAAAGGCTGGTACTGGCCACAAGTCTGCCGGAAGCTGGACCATTTAGTAAATTACTCGATTAACAGAAATACTTGTTTCAGGGAAGCCACTGCTTGACTATTTGTTATTTGGGGATTTCTTGGGCTTTGTGTGCATGCAGAGTCTGGAATGGGATCTGGTTTCGATAAAAAAAAACCTTCTGACGGCACCAACAGGGAGTTAAGTACCCAATATTCGGAACTGTGGTACTCATTACTTGGCTATTTATTTATCAGGGTTTTTTTATACCACTTTATCATTTCATTCAAAGCGTTTACATTGTAACTTCAACTTGGTAACGTACATTAAACAGGGACATTGATAACTGAAGTAATGTGTGACTTGCCCAAGGCAAACAAGGAGTGCTAATGGGAATCAAACCCTGGTCTCCTGGTTCCCAAGCCAGTGCTGAAATTATCATTGTCATTAAGCAATCCTATGTTACTCTCATTCTAATGGGCCTCACTATGGTTTCTTGGGGGAAATTATTGAGAAAGTAGTGGTGCACTAGTTGCCTTTTTCTTTTGTAAATTTCTGGTGTCCAGTCGTGCTAGATGAGAAGCAGGAGGGTTTTAGGCAACTTTTGATGGTGGTCTTGTTTGATGATATGCCTGGCTTCTTCTTGAACAAGGGTTTAAATGACATTTTAGTTATCTTAAAAGTTTGTATTGCATTTGAGGTGGTGAATCATGTCAAGCTGTTAGTGCGTGTAATTGCTTGGCATTCAAAGAGGGACAGGGGAGTTACAATGGTCTCAGTCCTTTTTTTTTTTTTTTTAGCTGAGAGGACACAAGTGGTTATGCAGGGAGAAGTGATTTCATCTCACAAGCCCCTTAATCAGGGGTCTTATAGGGTTCTATACTCTCCTGTATTTGTTTACAGTTTATATGCTTCCTGGTTATGACTGCAGCTGAGTTGCACTATTATGTTTATATGGATGGGATGATGATTAGGTATTAATGCCTTATCGTTCCTCCAGTTTAGTCCTCCACTTCTGGGTTGTGTACCTCCTCCTGCATCTTGGAGACTGGGCATGTCAAACTTGTGACATCACTGGATGTAGCCTGTTGGAATCTCCCATCAGCCCCAGTGTGTCCAGTCTCCATGCAGCAGGAAGACGTAGTGAGCCTAGGTGCTGGACTCACTAGAGAAACGAATAAGGAGCAAATTAGTCAGGGATTTAGATTACCAAAGTTCTTTGTCCTCATTTTTCTGTGATCCATTCAATTTTGGTTTGACTCCTTTAAATTTGTTTGATTTCTCAGGGGATATCACTTTAAAAAAAACCCCAGAAAGTAAATGGAAGCGGGCTTAGGTTGCCCTTCCGCGCCAAGACGTCTTTATTTCTTGGGATCTCTCTCTTTAGACGGCGCGGGGGAGAGCTCTGAAACTGCGCACCTTCAGACAGGCTCCCACGGTCCGCCACTCCGAGTCTCTGATGCTGGAGCGTGGTCGGATACAGAGGAAGCTCTCGCTGCAGATGTCACTCGCGGTAGTGCGGAGCGACGTCGCAGCTTGCAGGGCTCTCATTATTGACAGTAAGGTTTCCTTTCTCTATGGCAGTACCGAAGTCTGGGTCTGCCTTTCAGTCGGGAGACTTCTTGATGTTTTGCGCGCCAAAACGTTCCCTCACAGGAGCCGTGACCATTTTAAATTAGCGGTTTTCACCACATGTCGGCTTGGTGCGGCGGCAGGGTTTGAGTACCGCTGCTGTTTTTTTTTGAGCTAGCCTCAGTTTCCCTTATTTCCATTTATTTTCAGTTTGATTGATTAAGTTTTTCTTTTCTTTTGCCCTGGTTGCGTTTAATTTCAGGGGGTTTCTAATTCTCTTTGGTGATTCCATGTGAGGGCAGTATTTCATAGTTCCCTTCTTTATTTCCTTAGTTTAAAAAAAATAATAAGCAGAGGGGAATTCAACGTGATTGTCGGTGCCTGTTTACTGACCAGGTCTGGTTGGCGAGTCAGCACATGTCAGCACGCCCACAGTGTGTGGGCTGTGGCACCCACAGAGGCATGGTTGTGGACACCGGCATCTGTAGGGGCTGTGCTGCTGTATCTGCCAGTGTGGAGCAGCAGATGGAGAGCACAGCAGCCCCAGCTTCCCAGGGGTCCACAGCGGGGGTAGAGGGAGAAGCGTGGGTGGCTACCGTCTTTGCCCGGCCTGGAAGTTTCAGCAGCTGTCCCTACTGCGTTTCCAGGACTAGGGTCAGGTCCGCAACTGGGGGATTTTTGTCCTGACTTTGTCTTGATAATGCATCAAGCATTTTGTTTAAGACGTCAGGGTAAATTGCCTGATTCCCTGACGCTTCCCTCGGCTACACCGTAGTCCGGGAGGGCGGATGGGGGAAGTTTTTCCCCGAGACCGCTGAAGAGGTCTCGTCCACCGGATCAGTCCCCTTCCGAGCTGGGGTGGCAGGAGGTGGAAGACGCAGACTTAGAACTTGATGCAGATATAGAAGAGTTGGAAGAAGGGGAAATCCCAGAACCTGAGGATCAGGCGAAAATCATTTGGGTGCTCCAGAAAGACGAGCTAACGGTACTTATTACAGAATCCCTGCAGATGCTAAAGCTCGCTACAATGCAGCCGGTTGAGGAAGACGATGGAGAAGACCCTATCATTCAAGCGGTGCGACAGGCACAGATAGTGTTTCCCATCCACAAGGTGGTGGATTGGATGATCCAGGACGAGTGGGATCACGCAGAAGCGGGACTCAGGGGGATTAGGACTATGAACAAGCTCTATCCCTTGGCGGAGAAGGACAAAGAGAAATTCCGCTCTCCGTGGATTGATGCAGCGGTGTCGGCGGTCACTAAAAAGACCACTATACCGGTGGAAGGTAGCGCGGCTTTAAAGGATGCGCAGGATAGAAAGTTGGATGGGTTGTTGAAATAATCCTTCGAAGCAGATGTGTTGTCCTTGCAGGCTTCCATTTGTGGAGCTTGGGTGGCAAGAGCATGCCTCATATGGTCACAACACTTACGACAATCGGCCTCTTTGGAGCAGGACAGTGTAAGGGAGATGGAGCGTCTAGAGTCAGAGTTGGCTTGTTTGGTGGATGTACACTACGATCTGATCAGAGCCTTAGCAAATAGTGTGGCTTCGCTGGTGGCCGCCCGCAGATCCCTGTGGCTCAGAAATTGGGCAGCTGACGGTTCATCCAAGTCGCGACTCTGTAAACTCCCTTTAAAAGGGAAGTTGTTGTTTGGAGAGGATCTTAACAAACTGGTAAAGGATTTAGGGGAGTCCAAGAGTGGAAGACTCCCGGAGGACAAACCTAAGCAAGGAAAATCCTCACCGGCCTTTCGGGGTCAGTTTAGAGATTTCAGGAGATTTCGTACTTCTCGTTTGGGTGGTTTCCAAAGGGGAAGATTTGCTTCTCGGGCACAGGGGTTTCATGGCTTTCATGGAGCAAGTAGAGGATTTGCAGCGACATCCGCAGGGACTGCTCGAAAACCACAATGAAAGGAGGCGGTTCCCGGCAGAAAGCCAACCGATAGGAGGGCGGCTTCAGGGGTTTCTTTCTGCCTGGACCCAGGTAACGTCTGACCAGTGGGTGTTAGAGATAATTCGCAAAGGTTATGCGCTGGATTTGGCAAAGCCAGTTCTAGACTCGTTTGTGATGTCGCCCTGCAGAGGGCATCCAAAGACTCGGAGTCTGCCAGATACTGGACAGACTCGTACATTTGGGAGCCGTCGTACCGGTGCCGGTGACGGAGTATGGTGTGGGACGGTACTCCATTTATTTCGTGGTGCCAAAAAAAAGATGGATCCTTCTGACCTATCCTGGATCTCAAAGGGGTAAATCGCTGCCTTTGGGTGCCGCATTTCAGAATGGAAACGCTAAGGTCCATCATTGTAGTGGTGCGGCAGGAAGAGCTTCTGACTTCTGTCGATCTCACAGAGGCGTATTTGCACGTTCCGACCAGAGCTTCTCATCAAAAGTTCTTATGGTTTGCGGTCCCTTGGGGACATTATCATTTCCAAGCGTTGCCCTTCGGTCTCGCTACAACTCCGTGTATTTTCATCAAGATCATGGTTGTAGTGGCGGTGGCGCTAAGAAAGGAAGGAGTCTTGGTTCATCCTTACCTCGACGATTGGTTGATTCTGGCGAAGTCCAAAGCCGAGAGCGAGAGGGCTACAGACAAGGTGGTGAAATTCCTACAGAGTCTAGGCTGGGTGGTCAATCCGACCAAGAGTCATCTGGTCCCGTCCCAGGATCTCGAGTATCTGGGAGTATGATTCGATACTCAGAGAGGAGTGGTGTTCCTGCCAGATCGGAGAGCTCAAGCGCTCCAACAACTGGTGCGAATCTTCAGGTCGACTCCAGCGCCCACGGCATGGAGTTATCTTCGTGTGCTGGGGACAATGGCGGCGACCCTGGAAGTGGTTCCGTGGGCCAGATTTCATATGAGACCTTTACAGAGGTAGTTGCTGCGCCGATGATTGCATCAGTCCGACTCGTTGAACAAACATCTCCCTTGCCCTCCTCGGGTCAAGCAGTCCCTTTGCTGGTGGCTGATGCCCGGGTCCCTGAGGGCAGGGATGCCCCTGGAACAGCTGGAGTGGATCCCACTGCTGACGGACGCCAGTCTTGCAGGGTGAGGAGCACATTGCGGGGAGCTCTTCACGCAAGGCACTTGGTCTGCAGAAGAGAGCAAATGGTCAATCAACCGACTAGAGCTAAGAGCGGTCTTTCTAGCCCTGCAAAGGTTCGAAGTGACCGTGACAGGGCGAGCGATACGTGTGCTGTCCGACAATGCCGCAGCGGTGGCCTACATAAATCGGCAGGGCAGTACGGGAAGTGTTGCCATGGAAGAAGCAGCAGACGGGCTGTTCTCTTGGGTAGAGAATTGTTTGCCAATGATCTCGGCAGCGCACATTGCAGGGAAAGACAACGTGATTGCAGATTTTCTCAGCAGGGTCTGAGTAGATGCCGTGGAATGGGAGTTGCATCCGGACGTATTCGCATAAATAGTTCAGCAATGGGGGATGCCGGTCATGGATCTGATGGCGACCTTTCAGTCCACAAAATCGACTCGTTTCTTCAGCAGATGACGAGAGAGGATGTCGGAAGGCATCGACGCCTTGATGCAACTGTGGTCGTCGATGGGTCTCCTATATGTCTTCCCGCCATGGGCGCTCATTGGACGCGTGCTTCAGCGTATCGAAACGCATCGGGGACGGGTGCTGTTGGTGGCTCTGGACTGGCCAAGGCACCCGTGGTAAACCAACCTCATGCGGTTGCGCGACGGGGACCCTTGGAGTTACTGACATCAGAGAAGCTGTTGATCCAGGGTCCGCTTCAAATGCCCCAAGTGGATCTGTTCTCGCTTACGGCTTGGCCATTGAAAGGGCAAGGTTAAAGAAGAAGGGTTACTCCAGATCGATGATTGTGACTTTACTTCAGGCGAGAAAACCCTCCACATCGTTGGCTTATGTGCGCATATGGCGTGTTTTTGAAGACTGGTGCTCGAGGCATCAATTACACGCGGCTACAGCGTCTGTTCCTTTGGTATTAGGTTTCCTGAAGGACGGTTTCGATAAAGGGCTGGCAGCCAGTTCCTTGAAGGTTCAATTAGCGGCCCTGTCCTGTTAAAGAGGTAAAGTTCAAGGAGTGTTGCTAGGTACTCACGTCGATATAGTACGTTTTCGTAAAGCAGTTACCAGAATACGGCCTTCGCGTAGAATTTTGGTTCCTCCGTGGGATCTCAACTTGGTTTTAGGGGCACTAGTAAAGAAACCATTTGAGCCCTTAAACCAAGCATCAGTTAAGGATTTAACTTTAAAAATGGTGTTCTTGGTAGCCATCTGTTTGGCGAGGCGAATTTCGGAGTTGCAGGCGCTATCATGTAGGGAGTCCTTTTTGTGCTTTTCCAGAGAAAAGGTGGTTCTTCGCCTGGCTCCATCCTTTTTGCCAAAGGTGTCCTCTGTTTCATTAAATCAAACGGTTTCTTGCCAGTTCTAGAGTCGGCGGTAGGGAACGTTTCAGGCTGTGGTTTACACCGTTTGGACATAAAGAGGGTACTGCAGGATTATTTGAAGGTCTCCGAGCCTTTCCGCAAGTCAGATCATCTCTTCATGCTGTTCGGGGGTCCACGAAAAGGAGAGACGGCGGCGAAAACTTCCATTTCCAGATGGATTAAGGAGGCAATTGTGTCAGCATATATCTTACAGGGTCGCCCAGCGCCTGTGGGCTTGAGAGCGCATTCCTCTGGCCTGAGCGGTATATCAAATGAATAAACATAAACATAAACACAGCTTGGTTCCGCCGGTGGAGATTTGTAGAGCGGCCACCTAGTCCTCTCTTCATACTTTCAGTAAACTCTACCACCTTGATGTGCTAGCGGCAAATGATGCCTGTTTCGGGTCGGCGGTATTGCGTTCTGGCTGGAAAGGTCCCTCCCGTTAGTACTGCTTTGTTACATCCCAGAAGTGGAGGACTAAACTGGAGTTCCTCAAGGAACTACAATTACCAGGTAAGTGTAATTTCTATTTCCTTGTTCCGAGGATGCAGGTTATTGCTGGAGAAGATAATCATGTTATGTAATTGGTCTTTGATAATGGGCATGTCTACTAAAGGACATTAGCTGCTATCATGGGCTAATGCAGATTTCCTTATTGTCAGTCCAGTCCTGTCCAGTACCTGTGGGTTATCACCCTCCACCAGCAGCTGGGAACTGAGCATGTCAGAATTTTGCTGTCCTAGTACAAGAGCTCTCTCCATAGGCTCCAGAGATCAGTATCTCAGTTTCCTGCAGCTGGGGAGAGCTTCCCTGTGGCAGAACTCCACTGGAAGGTTTTTTCTGGGGTCTGTCTTAAAGAAAGAAAACAGGAACCCAAAAGAAAGACAGAGAAACGTTTCTTAAAAGCTGAGCAGAATTCAAGAGTTGGTAGGCTGGGTAATGGCCATGATGGAGCTATTTACTAGTGAGGACTGGCAGCTGCAGGGTCTACTTGTTAAGCACCGGGACTCTTGGGTGGGTCAGGTCAGTCCAGGGGTTAAATAGCTGATGGGGAGGCTCTGCTGGCTATTTCCCCCCTTTATTTCACTGGTCTGGTTGTTTTTGGTACTGTGCCTTTTAAAAACAGGGGCTCTGCATTTCAAGCAAAGATAAGAGTTTGTAGCTTTTAATTACTAACTCTCTGCCTGAGAGCTCTTAAAAGGGTTTTGGTACATTTTTAAAACAGTTACATTCTTTTTAGTGCTTTAGTTCCAAAGGGGAAATATTTTCTTTAGTGGTGTAGATTTAAAACACAGCTTTTAATATCTTTCTCAGATCTTTGAAGTTACTGACACCTCATCAGGTATTAGTTCCCTTCCTACCCCCCCCAACTCCCACCCATCCCATGTGAGCAGCCTTGCTTATAGGGTACCTCCCCATTTAGCTACACAGAGGGATGTGGAACAGCACATTTAGAACACACTTAAAAGAGGTTAACTCCTTTTTCTCTGAACGTACAGCTTGGAATCCGGCTGATACTTTGGTAGGTCTCTCTCTTTTGCTTCAACGGGTACCTAAGCTCCACCAACTGAACAATGGCTGGGAAAAATTGTATCGCCAAAGTTGTTGCCCCCGTTACAGCTTCTGCCTCTGTCCACACACAGATCCCAATGCCAGTTGAAGGACCCGTTCCATGTGTAGGATGCCTGCATGCTGAAGCTCTCAGGAAACAAGTGGAGGAGCATTCAAAACAGTGAGAAGTACAGTGATGAGAGATGCTTCTTGAAACATCCAAGCTCTCCAGCAGAGAAGATGGGAGCCTACAGAATGACAAAGGTTGGACACGAGTCACCAGGGCCTGCAGAATCACCAATCCAACTCCTCTAGCCCTTGAATTGAAGAACCATTATGCAGCCCTGGAAGTGGAGGAGGTGAAAGCATCCCTGGAAAGGGAAGAACCAGAGCTCAAGCTCCCCAAAAATGCAGAATCAGTGACCACTAGGAAGTGAAAGATAGTGGTGGTTGGTGACCCCTCTTCTGAGGGGTACTGAGGCATCCATCTGCCGACCAGACTTGATGTCCAGAGAGGTATGCTGTCTGCCAGGTGCCAAAATCCAAGATGTTATAGAGAGTTTGCCGAGACTCATCAAGCCCACTGACTTGATGTTGCTCATCTATGTCAGCATAAATAATACTGCCAGATATCCCTCTGAGCGTATCAAAAGTGACTTCATGGCTCTGGGACAGGGTGAAGCAGATAGGTGTGTGGGTGGTGTTCTTTACAATCCTCCCTGTTGAAGCTCGCATCCTGGAGATGAATGCATGGCTGTGTGGATGGTGTCATCGAGAGCATTTTGCATCTCAAGGGCTGGCTTTACTCTGAAAAGTCTTCAGCTCATTCCCAGTTGTCAGTTGAGTGCCTTCTGACCTGGTGGTCTCATCTTCCAGTACTATAGTGCAATTTGTTTTGTTGTGACTATCCATTGGGTTTTCTTGGCAAGATACAGAAATAGATTGCCAGGCTTTTCTTCCGCGCAGGTAATGCTAATGTTGCTATTGTCAAAGAGGGAAATACCTACTGTACCTGAATTTTAACTCGCCTTGAACTACTGGTGAGCTAAAAACTAAAAAATGAATAAATTAAATTCATTGACTGAAATGGCAGGAGTTGGTGGTCAGTTTCCTCAAGAGAAGCCTGGTTCCACCCCAGGACCTGGAAATATGGGTGCACGGTTCAACACTTGCTTGGGAAGAGTGTTGCTCATGCTGCAACATCAACTTGGAGAGTTTTGCACATGGCCAGCTCCCAGGCCTGGGACTATCTGCAAATTGTAGGATCCATGGACCTAGTCCCTTTGGCCAGGGCGCACATGCACCATCTACAGGAACAACTGTTAATGCACTAGTCTTCTAGTTCTCTGTTGTTCGATTAGCATCTTTGCCTCCCCCAGGAAATCAAAGAGCAGTTAGATTGGTGGTTGCACTCTCATCCGTTGGAAGGGATGTCTCTGTATGTTCCGGATTGGGTGATAGTTACCACACATGCTGCGGAACTCGCTGCGTAAGTCAGTTTGCCTAGGATTTATAAGCTGGAGATTGGCGCGATCAAACTGGCACTGGAGAGATTTCAGATGTTACTAGCAGGCAGAGCAGTCCATGAGTTCTTGGATAATGCCATAGCTGTGGTTTATGCCATCAAGCCAGGCAGTGGTGGGTTGAGGTGGTGGAACTATGTCATTGGGCAGAGAACATAAGAACATAAGATATGCCATACTGGGTCAGACCAAGGTCCATCAAGCCCAGTATCCTGTTTCCAACAGTGGCCAATCTAGGTCATACGTACCTAGCAGTTTTCCCCAAAAGACACAGGTTCCGCAATGCTTGTCCTGGGTCAAGCATAGATATCCTGGGTCCCTTCTTAATAATGGTTTATGGACCTTTCCTCCAGGAACTTGTCCAAACCTTTTTTAAACCCAGCTACACTAACAGCCTTTACTACATCCTCCGGTAACAAATTCCAGAGTTTGATTACACGTTGAGTGAAAAAAATATTTTCTTTTATTAGTCTTAAATAGTTTACCCTGTAGCTTCATTGCATGTCCCCTAGTCTTTCTATATTCTGATAACGTAAACAATCGATCTACGTTTACCCGTTCCACTCTGTTCATTAATTTATAGACTTCTATCATATCTCCCCTCAGCCGTTTCTTTTCCAGGTTAAAGAGCCCTAACCTTTTTAGCCTTTCTTCATAGGAGTATCCTTCCATCCCCTTTACCATTTTGGTGGCTCTTCACTGAACCTTTTCTAATAACGCTATATCCTTTTTAAGATACGGTGACCGGAATTGCACACAATATTCAAGGTGCGGTCTCACCATGGAACGATATAGAGGCATTATAATATCTTTTTTGTTTTATTTTCCATTCCTTTCCTTATGATACCTAGCATTCTATTTGCTCTCTTGGCTGCCGCTGTACACTGGGCGGAGGGCTTTAACATGCTATCCACAATAACGCCTAAATCTTTTTCCTGGGTGGTGGTTCCTAATGTGGAACCTTGCATCGTGTAACCATAGTTTGGGTTGTTCTTCCCTAGGTGCATAACTTTGCACTTGTTCACATTAAATTTCATCTGCCATTTTGATGTCCAGTCTTCCAATTTATCAAGATCCTCTTGCAATTTTCCACAATCCTCTTGGGTTTTAACAACTTTAAATAGTTTTGTGTCATCTGCAAATTTGATAACCTCACTCGTTATTCCACTTTCCAGGTCATTTATGAATATGTCAAAAAGCAGCGGACCCAGCACAGATCCCTGGGGTACACCACTATTCACCTTTCTCCATTGGGAAAATTGGCCATTTAGCCCAACCTCTGCTTTCTATCTTTTAACCAGTTCTTGATCCACAGTAGTACACTGCCTCCTATCACATGACTCTCTTTAGTTTTGCCAAAAGTCTCTGATGAGGGACCTTGTCAAAGGCTTTCTGAAAGTCCAGAGGAACATCTGTTTTCTCTGTTTGCAGCCTATATAGCAAGCGTCTACAATGTGCAGGCCAACCTTTTGAGTCACAGTCTGTGGATCCTGGCGAGTGGGTGCTTAAGCTCTCACGTGTTCAATCTCATTATGAAGATGGGGGGCCCTACGGTATTCAGCCTGATGACTGCCCAGATGAATGCCAAGATGGAGAACTTCTTCAGCCACAGAAAGGATCCACAGGTGGCGAGCTTGGATACTCTGCTTCGGGAGTGGTCCCTGGAGGAATTCCTACATGTCTTTCTACTTCTCCCCTTTCTCCCCTCACCCCCCCCCACCCAACCCTTGGTGAGCCATCTTCTTTGCAGAATTATATCTCACCTGGGCTTGTTGATTCTAGTGGTGCCAAACTGGTTGCATAAGCGATGGTAGAAAAGATCTCTTGAGCCTATTGGCCGGACCTCTCTCTTGCCTCCTAAAGAGAAGGGCTTTCTGTGACAGGGACCCTTGGTGATAGAGGATCCTGTTCCCTTCTCGCTTACGGGCTGGCCTTTGAGAGGAGCAGGCTGTCCAAGAAGGACTACTCTGGAACAGTGTTGAATACTTTGCTTCGGGTCTAGAGGCCTATACATCTTTGGCCTATGTGAGAGTTGGGTAGGTCTTTTGAGAGGTGGTGTTCCTTTCAGGCCCTGCAGGCCAGGAAGGTGGACATTGTAACTGTTTTGTCCTTCTTACATTTCAGTTTGGACCAAAGGTTGGCGCTGAACTTTCTCTCAGGATTCAGATAATGGCCCTAGCATGCTACTGGGTCTGAATTCAGGTGATGTCCTTGGCGGTGCACCCTGACATCGCCAGCTTCCTCAGAGGAATGAAGCAGATCTGTCTTCCAGTATGTCTGATTGCTCCTCAGTGGAGTCGCTCTCTAATGTTGAAGGCTCTGAAAGGCCTCCTTTTTAAGTCCATTCAAAAGGCATCGCTCAAGCATTTAGCCCTCAAGGAGGTCTTTCTAGTCGCCATTAGCTCTGCCAGGTCTGCTTTTCTGGTCAACTCAGCAGCGCTCATCTTCTTGCGGATTGCTATGTACTTTCTCCTAAAGGTGCTGCTGCCCTTTCATCTTAATTAGACTGTTATTCTACCTTCCTTTTCAGAGGAAGATCTTTGGACGGATCCTCTGCTGCATCTGGTGGACGTGCAGAGGGAGTTAATATATCTCGAGATTACTCATTTCTTCTGTCAGTCGGACCATCTCTTTGTGTTCTTCAGCAGCCTGAGGAAAGCACTGGTGGGGCCAAGTTCTCGATTGCCCACTGGATTAAGGAAGCTGTCACCTCAGCCTATCTTCTGAGTGGAAAGCGTGTGCTGGAGGGAGTCTAGGCTCGCTTCATTAGGGCACAGGCCTCTGTTTTGGGTGGAATCTGCCTTTGTCTTCTGGAGGACACCTGTAAGGCAGCTACCTGGTCATCTCTGAGCACCTTTTGTGAAACACAACAGGTTTGCATGTGGGTGCTGAAGTGTGAATGGCATATTTGGCAGGGCAGTTCTGGCTAGAGCATCTTCTTCCTCCTTTTCTGGGTCTTGACTGCTTGTGTATATCCCCTTCATCTGGCTTGGTGTAGCAGGATGATTAGGAAGGAGAAATTTGCATACCTGATATTTTGATTTCCTTGAATTCTACTACACCAGTCCAAGACCCACCCTGGAAGACTATTCTACAAGTTTGGGAGCCCTGCTGCTTCTTCATGGAGCAGTCAGTTTGTTTCTGAGGTAGAATTGACTTTCCTGAAAGAGCCAGATGGTTTGTGCATAGTTATGGTAATACTATTGACTTGCGTAGTGTCTCTGAGTTATTCGGTTTACTTACTGCTTGGAAAATTGCTGGCTTCTCTTAGTACTGCACCAGTAGAATATACCAAGTGATGACATCACTGAAAGCTGCTCTGGTCTGCCTCCTGCTGGCTGGGGAGCATAACCTACATTCCTAGACTGGTCTAGCAAGATTCCAGGAAAGAAAATTATCAGGGTATGTAAATGAAACCGCATTTGGGAAAAGCTGGTAAAAAAAAAAAAAGATACATTGAGTTCAAGAAATGGGCCAACTCAGACCAGGGATTTCAGAGAAATATGCCCCCAAAAACTAGATCAATGTATTTCTCTGGAAGAAGGAAGTCCAGCTTCTGTAGCATAGAAATTTACATATGCTGTCGTAAATATAGCCATTAGAGAATTGCTCCTTTCAGACTCCCTCTACCTTTTCTGTACTCTTCCAACCCACCAAATACCATTACCACAGGAAAATACCCCCAGAACTGCCACACCACCCTGCAAACTGCTCCACCCACAAAAACTACTCTAACATCTTTCAAACTACCCCATCCCCACAACTGTCACCAACAAGTACATCCTCCATAACCCCCCTCAGCTGCCCCACCACAGATGCAACGCATGCACAACACATATACAACTTGAAACAGAGTTACAAACACACACATGCATATCAGCACGTGTGTGTGTGTGCGCGCGCGTGCGCAATCAAGTTCCAATAGCTACAGTTTCCTTATCCCTCCAATCCAGTCCAGTCCAGACACGTGGGTTATGCACGCCTGCTAGCAGTTGGAGACTGAGAACCACTGGTTTGATCTTGATGTCATGACATAAAGGGGTCTGTGCAGCCTCTATCTAGCCAGTATTTCTTAGTCTCCAGGAGATGGAGGTGTCATGACTCCCTGCAGTCTGAATTGGTTCTTGGTAGGAGAAGATTTGGAAAGCAGGCCAGTAGGCCTAGGGTCGTTCAATCCACTTACTGAGCCCTGGTGTGAAAATCTGGTGGTGCCAGATTCTCCCCCACCTACCCCACCCTTCCTTGTCGGCTCTTGGGATAATGGTGGTCAGCCATTTGGTGGAGGCCTTCCACTTCCTCCTTCCCAACTTTTGGGAGGGGGCAGCGAGGAGGCTATGGACCTATCTGGCTTAGACCATGAAGCTGTCCTTCCTCTGGTTTTGAGTCTGGCTCTGGACTCCGTGCAGTGAGATAAACTTGGCCTTTATAATGTGTTTAGACAATAGTGCAGGGGTTCTCAACCCTGTCCTCGGGACCCACCTAGCCAGTCGGGTTTTCAGGATAACCACAATGAATATGTATGAGAGAGATTTGCATACACTGCCTCCATTATATGCAGATCTCTCCTATGCGTATTCATTGTGGTTATCCTGAAAACCCGACTAGCTAGGTGGGTCCCGAGGACAGGGTTGAGAACCCCTGCAATAATGGCTATTTTGCTGTGCTTCATGTTAGGTCTTGCTTGTTCCTTATCGTTCCTCCAGTTCAGTCCTCTACCTCTGGGTTGTCAATCTCCTCCTGCAGCTAGGAGACTGGTATGTCAGAATGATGACATCACTGGATATAGTCTGCTGCACTCCTACTTCCATCCCAGTGTGACCAGTCTCCTTGCAGCAGGAGGACTTGACGAGCCTTGTGAGGGGGCTCTCTGGAGGAATGGATAAGGAGCCAGGAGGAAATTAGGATAGCTAAGTGGGTTAGATCTGTTATTGGCAGTGTCTCTTTAAAAAAAAAAAAGAAGAACCTCACGGCTTTCTTGTTCCCTGCCTGTGCTGGGGTTTCTTCCTGGGGGTTCTGGCTCATGCCTTCGAGTTCCCCCCCCCCCCCCCCCCCCCGGTGGCCCAGAGGTCTCTCCCCCCTGACTCTACGGGGGAGAGCCCTTCTTATGCAGTGTGCATCTCGGAGCTGCAGTGTCTGCCCTCTGGCGGCTGAGCGGACGGCAGTAAATTACACCGGCAGAGCTTCGGGCTTGGGTTTGGAGGCACTACAAGCGGCGAAATTTGCCTGAGAGTGGCAGGCCGGGCCGGTAAGTGATTAACCGGCGTCAGGCTGCCTTTTTTTCGAGGGAAAGCTGTTCCGGGAGGGCAGAGGCGCCGGCGGTGCTTTTGGCACCCTTTTTCCTTCACTGTCGGCACTCGTGGCGGCCATTTTTTGAGCCGCGAAGCAGCCACGTGTCAGCAAATCCTCTCCCGTTCCCGGGGCAGAGCACAGCTAAGCTTTTATTTTCATCGCTTTGGTATTTGGGGGGCTTCCTTTTGATTTATTTGTTTCTTTGGTGGTTTTGGGCCTCTTCAGCCATCCCTTCAGGATCGGGGGGTGGGGGCTGAGGGGTATCGTTTCCCAGGAGCGAGTGTATTAAAAAAAAAAAAAAAAAGGGAGTTTGTTTTAGGGCCTGCAAAGCAGTTGCTTTTAACAACCCCCCCCCCCCCCAAAAAAAAAACCAAAGCCAGAGCCAACCTCATCAGCGGGGTAAGAGGCTGAGGTAAGCCCCGGAGGGAGTTCTGGCTTGTCTTCTTATGGCTGCCCGGCCTCAGTGTATCGTGTGTGGCACTAGGAGGGGCACAGTTGCTGACACCGGGGTGTGCCGGGGCTGTGCTGCCCTATCATCTGCAGTGGAACTTCAAATGGAAGTCCACGAGTCCCCGGAGGTGCAGGGCGCGCCCGCGGGGGTGGAGGCTGCATCCCCGTGGCTATCGGCGCAAGGGCCAGAGTTGGAGGAGCTGGCGGGGCCCTCCGGTGAGCCTTTGCAAGCCCAGGCGTCGGGTCTCGGAGAATTTAGTCCTGAGTTTGTCCTACTTATACATCAAGCTTTTTGCCTGCGGCAGCAGGGCAAGAGGGCATGATCCGGGTCACCGGCATCCCAACCTCCGCAGCTAGTGGCGGATGGGGTGGTAGGCGAGGATCTGCCAGCGCCGAAGCGAGCGAAACTTAGAGATCCGGTGGAGGGCGCCTGGCCGGAAGCCCAAGATCAGGAATGGGATCCTGAAGAGGGTTCGCAGGACCTGGAAGAAGGTGAGATCCCTGAACCCGAAGATCAAGCGAAAATTATTAGGGTCTTCCGCAGAGAGGAGTTGGCAGCCTTGATTTCGGAGACATTGCAGATGTTGAATCTTGCTACGCCGGCTGCGGTGGAGGACGACGTGGAGGATCCCGTCATCCAGGTGGTTCGACAGACACAGGTGGTGTTTCCAGTGCACCGTGTCGTCGAGAAGATGATTCAAGACGAATGGGATAAGCCGGAGGCAGGGCTTCGGGGCATTCGGACGATGAATAGATTGTATCCTTTGGCGGATAAGGATAAAGACAGGTTCCGGGCACCGCGGATAGACGCGGTGGTGTCGGCGGTTACGAAGAAGACCACCATTCCGGTTGAAGGGAGTGCGGCCTTGAAGGATACCCAGGACCATAAATTTGACGGTCTACTAAAGCAGGCCTTTGAAGTGGATTCTATTTCGCTGCAGGCCTCCATCTGCGGAGCTTGGGTAGCCAGAGCGTGTCTGCGCTGGGCCCAGCGTCTGCGCCAATCTTCGCACGTGGATCTCGAGGCGGTAAAGGAGCTGGATCGCTTGGAGTCCGGGGCGGCCTACCTCGCAGATGTGCATTACGACTTGATTATGGTGTTGGCCAACAGCACGGGGTCGGTGGTGGCCGCCCGTAGATCTTTGTGGTTACGCAATTGGGCGGCGGATGGCCCTTCTAAATCCCGCCTCAGCAGGCTTCCATTTAAGGGAGGTTTGCTGTTTGGGGAAGATTTGGATAAGTTGGTGAAGGACCTGGGTAAGTCCAAGGCGGGCCGGCTGCCCGAGGATAAACCGAAGCAAGCCAAGTCAGGCCAAGGCGTTTGGGGTCAGTTTCGAGATTTCAGAAGATTCCGGTCAACGCGGTTCGGTAGTTTCCAGAGGGGGCGGTTTCCGTCTCGAGCCCAGGGCTTTCGCGGATTTCGGGGAGCGAATAGAGGATTCTCCTCCAACCCTGCGTCCACATCGCGTAAGACTCAATGAAGCGAGGCGGGTCCCGGCGGAGGAGCTTCCCATAGGCGGGCGACTTCGGGAGTTTCTTTCCGCCTGGACCCACATCACATCAGACCAGTGGATGTTAGAAATAATTCAACACGGTTACGCGTGGGAGCTGGCTCGGCCCGTGCGGGATTCCTTCGTCTTGTCTCCTTGCAGGGGATCCCAAGAAAACGGCGGCGGTTCGCGCGACTTTGGAAAGACTCATTCGGTTGGGAGCCGTGGTGGAAGTTCCCAAAACCGATTACGGCATGGGTCGCTACTCCATTTATTTCGTGGTGCCCAAAAAGGGCAGAACGTTAAGGCCCATACTCGACCTGAAAGCGATGAACCGGTGCTTAAGGGTACCGCACTTTCGAATGGAAACATTGAGGTCGGTCATAGTGGCGGTGCGGCACGGAGAATTCTTGACGTCTCTGGATCTGTCGGAGGTGTATTTGCACATTCCCATTCGAGAAGCTCACCAGAGGTTTCTGTGGTTCGCCCTTTCCTGGGGCCACTATCAGTTTCAAGCGTTGCCGTTCGGTTTGGCAATGGCGCCGCGGACCTTCACCAAAATTATGGTGGTGGTGGCGGCGGTGGCGTTGCTCAAAGAAGGGATTCTGGTCCACCCTTATCTCAATGATTGGTTGATTCGAGCCAAGTCCGCGGAGGAGAGTCTCCGGGTGACAGACAGGGTGGTGAACTTTTTGCAAGAGCTTGGTTGGGTAGTCAGCCCAACCAAGAGTCATTTACAGCCCACTCAGGACCTCGAATACTTGGGGGTCCGGTTCGACACAAAGAGGGGGCAAGTATTTCTGCCGCACAAACGGGCCGAGGGCTTGAGGGACATGGTGCGGCAGTTTGTGTCGGTGCCATCGCCATCAGCGTGGGATTATCTCCGGGTGCTGGGCACCATGATGGCGACGTTGGAAGCGGTGCCTTGGGCCAGGATTCATATGCGACCTCTCCAAAGAGCACTGCTCCGCCGTTGGTCGCATCAGACCGATTCGTTGAGCAAGCGTCTTCCTTGCCCGAGCAAAGTCAGACAGTCTCTTCGTTGGTGGCTTCGCAGCTCGTCGTTGGCTGCCGGCATGCTGCTGGAACAGCCGGAGTGGCTTCCGTTGTTGACGGATGCCAGTCTAGTAGGATGGGGAGCCCACTGCGGGAGCCAGTTTGCGCAGGGGCTTTGGTCTCCCCTGGAGGCTTCATGGGCAATAAACCGGCTGGAACTTCGAGCAGTGTTCCGGGCCCTTCAGGCATTCGGTCAGCCCGTGCGAGTGCTCTCCGACAACTCGGCGATGATGGCGTACATCAACCACCAGGGCGGCACAGGGAGTGCCACAATGGAGGAAGAGGCCGACGAGCTATTCGCGTGGGTAGAGCTTTGCTTGTCCACGATTTCGGCGGCGCACATTGCAGGAAAAGACAATGTCACCGCGGACTTCCTCAGCAGAGTGCAGGTGGATGCAGGGGAGTGGGAATTGCATCCCGAGGTTTTCAGACAGATAGTCTGTCGTTGGGGGACTCCGGTCATGGATCTCATGGCGACCTTCCAGTCTGCAAAAGTCGGACGCTTCTTCAGCAGAAGGCGAGAACGAATGTCGGAGGGCATAGACGCATTGCTTCGTCAGTGGCCGTCGGTCGGCCTCCTCTATGTCTTTCCACCATGGGCGTTGATAGGCCAAGTGATTCAGAAGATCAGGGCGCATGCAGGGAAAGTCCTTTTGGTTGCACCCGATTGGCCGAGGCATCCTTGGTACGCGGACCTAGTACGTCTCTTGGACGGGGAGCCCTGGCGGCTGCCGGTGAGGTTGGATCTGTTGCTGCAAGGGCCTCTGCTCATGCCTCAGGTGGATCGGTTCTCGCTTATTGTATGGCCATTGAGAGGGCTAAGCTGATGAAGAAAGGCTACTCGTCGGCAGTTGTGGCAACCTTGCTTAGAGCTCGTAAGCATTCGACCTCTTTGGCGTATGTGCGCGGCTGGCGTATCTTTGAAGATTGGTGTTCGAGGCGTCAGGTTCGGGCGGCCTCGGTTTCGATTCCGTTGGTCTTGGAATTTCTACAGGGCGGATTTGACAAAGGTCTTGCGGCCAGTTCCTTACGCGTCCAGTTGGCAGCCCTCTCCTGTTATCGGGGCAAGGTCAATGGAGTGCCTTTAGGGGCTCACCCTGATATAGGTCGCTTCCTGAAGGCGGTCGCTAGATTGCGCCCGGCGCGTAGGGTGTGCGTTCCGCCGTGGGATCTCAATCTCGTTTCCAAACGTTTAGCCAAGTCTCCCTTTGAGCCGTTGCGTCATGCGTCGGTGAAGGATTTGACATTGAAGACGGTATTTCTGGTGGCGATTTGTTCAGCGCGGAGAGTTTTGGAACTGCAAGCGTTGTCGTGCCGAGAGCCATTCTTGTCTTTTTCCAGGGAGAAGGTGGTTTTACGTCCGGTCCCGTCCTTTTTGCCTAAGGTGGTATCCCCCTTTCATTTGAACCAGGCGGTGTGTTTGCCCGTTCTGGGGTCTTTGGGGGGCGGCGACTCGGATCGCAGTCTTCGTCGTCTTGACGTGAAGAGAGCCTTGCGTCAGTATTTGAAAGTCACGGAGTCCTTCCGCAGGTCTGAGCGGTTCTTTGTTCTTTTCGGAGGAGTGCGCAAAGGTGAGGCAGCGGCTAAGGCGTCCATCGCCCGCTGGCTTAGAGAAGCGATTGCTTCCGCTTATTTGCTTCAAGGTCGTGTTGTGCCTGTGGGGCTGCGGGCGCATTCCACCAGGGCGCAGGCGTCTTCTTGGGCGGAGCACAGTTTGGTTCCGCCAGGGGACATTTGTAGGGCAGCGACTTGGTCGTCTCTACATACGTTCAGCAAGCATTACCGACTGGATGTTGCAGCGGCTTCGGATGCTCGTTTCGGATCGGCGGTCTTATCTGCCGGCTGGAAGGGTCCCTCCCATTGATTACTGCTCTGGTACATCCCAGAGGTAGAGGACTGAACTGGAGGAACGATAAGGAAATGATAATTACACTTACCTGGTAATTGTAGTTCCTTGAGTGACGACAGTTCAGTCCTCCTTCCCACCTGGATGTTTCGAGGGGGATCCCGATTGGTAGCAGGCGGCAGATGGTTACCGGTAAGTCTGGATTACTTCAATTCCTTTGGTTGTTCCCTTCTCGATGGCAGGGCAGGGAGTAAGAAAGCCTTGTCGGAAGGGGTGGATAGTTTACGGTTAGTTGATATTCTATTATGTTTAGCTACTTATTTATTGCTCCTTTTGAGTCTGCTTTGTTATAGTTCACACTGGGATGGAAGTAGGAGTACAGCAGGCTATATCCAGTGATGTCATCATTCTGACATACCAGTCTCCTAGCTGCAGGAGGAGATTGACAACCCAGAGGTAGAGGACTGAACTGTCGTCACTCAAGGAACTACAATTACCAGGTAAGTGTAATTATCATTTTATGCTGCTTCCCTGGTGTATTTACCATACGGTGAGGGGACATAGGCTCGGCTAATGTCCTCTTGAGTGAGGAGTTTTGCCGTGACTGCTGGTGTTTCAGTGTACAGAAGTTTTGCCACCGCTCCTGGGTGATCAGTAAGTGTGGGAGCAAAGGGGTGCTGGACCAGCACTTTGGCATTCACTAAATGACATAGATACTTATCCATTTGTGAGGTGGTGTTATTTTTGTGATGTTCTGCCTTTGGGGTTCATTGGCATTCCTGGCTGCTTTGACTGATGGCCAATTCATTTAACACTGGAGTGGTGTTCTAAATTGTAGTGGGAGCTGTTGTCATTTTTTGTTTTCGTGGTTCATGCTCAGCTCAGGCATGTATTGTTCTTGCTGAAAGTTTGTTGGGACCGTAAGCCTTGTCATTTCTCAGCAGTGGTTATTTTGTGACCATTGGTATTTCACTTTAGTTATCCTTTTATCTGGAGGATATGTTTTTTTTGGTTAGCTCTGGAGACCATGTTTTTGGCAGGAATCAGTGCCATTTTCGGTCCTCCGGATTGTATTGTTCTTTATGAGGAAAAAACCCCAGATGTAGATAAATATGTATTTCGTTTGGCACTTATTTTTTACAGAAAATCTTGTGTAGGTTAGCCTTGGACATTGTTTTCCTTTTGCGATTGATTGGGAGGTACTTTGGCTAGGGCAAGCTTTTGATTGCTTCCTTTGTTTTGCCATTTATTTCTGGGCCAGCAGGGCCCCTTTAGTTGTTTTTGGTTACTTGGTGGTTTATTGTGATTTGACTAAGTTGCCGACCTTTTATGATTTACAGTGTGGGCCCTAGGTGTCCCTCTGTTTGGGTTCTGGGGTTACGGAAAACTCGTACAGGATTCTTTTTTTTTCTCCGGGAGGAGCTCCCTGTTTTGTGGCTGGGCGCTACTTATTAGGCAAGGTAGAGCCTTTGCAGTTCATCACTCCTCTCCTAGGATATGTCTAGCACGGGGCTGACAGCAGACAGCCAAGTCCTCCATTTTTTCATCTGAGGTGTCTGTGCACTGCATTATATTAAAAAACAAAACAAAACAAAACAAAAAAAACCTAAAGAAATTAATCTATAATGTTAATTGAATTCAGTGCCCTCTTTCTTAGTCTGTTAGTCTGTAATGGCTCATGTAGCACTCCTAACGTTGAAACAAGGAAAACACCCCACCTGCAGTCAAACAGCACACAGAAGAAGCAGGGCTGTTTTTAATTGTCTATTATTAAGTTTATATTATATTATGTTATTATTATTATTTTTTATTATTATTATTGCCTGTTTTTTTTAATGATTACAGTCCCCTGATGAAGGCTTCAGTGGCAAAGACACGTGTTGGACTGGCCAATCAATAAAGTTTTGTCCTCCAAGGGTTTTCTTTGCCTGTTTCTTCTGTGTGCACTCCTAACATTGGTCAGATGCAGTTAATGCTGCAGCTGGGTTGCTGGTAGCACAAGTTGCTAAAAGGTAGAGTCTCTGCCTCCTCCGCTTAGAGTGGAGCGGCGTCATTATTCTCCGTTTACATGCGCTAGTCTCTGACCGCCTGCCATTCTGCATCTTATGCGGGGAGTTTGATTCTCGGCAATAGTTCATTGGCAGACCAGTGTTTTTCTAACTTCAATAGCTTCGTTGTAGCTGACAGAGCCCACATGGGTCTTCCCAGCTCCTTATGACTTTAGCTTTATCCTAGTTCTATTGCTTGGCTGACATTTTTGGTTGGGCAACTTGTGCCCGCTTATTCCCCAGTATAGGTTTGGCAGGAGAAGTCTTCTCCATGGTTTGTTGGTTGTTCCTCTTATTCTGGAGGATGTGTTTTCCTCAGGTTTAGTCTGGTTTGTTACCTTTTGGCGGAAGTGGTGCCTGGAAGGTGTCTTCAGTCTTTGACAGCTTTCTTTTGAGTAGTGGAGCAGGAGCTTATTCTTTCCTGGACCAGGAGTCCGCGCTTCTTATAGGCAAGTTATTGGTAGTGTTTACCAAATATGCTAGGTCCAAGTGGTGGAAATCGTGTCTGGTAGGTGTTCTAATCGCTCAGCGGGTTGCAGGAGTGCCTAGGGGCTTTCCTTACACTCTGGTTTTCGTGGGTCGTGCTTCATGCCGGTGCTGGCATTGCCTATCCTTTGTGTTTGGTACTAGATTTGTTTAATAGGTTTTAGCGTGCATCAGACTGTGACCTGGAAAGAGATTCCATCTACGAAGTAAAAAAACAAAACAAAACAAAAAAACCATGAGAGCAGCAGTAACATAAGCTGGATCTCTGCCTCTTGTGTCCAGCGGTGATCTCAGAGTTTTATGGTTGTCAAATTACAGCTGGATAGGTGCAGTTCTTTAGAGTCAGAAACTAATGCTTCCTATCCATGGGATTTTGATGCTAGTGATTTGTTCCTTATCGTCCCTCCAGTCCAGTCCCGCACCTCTGGGTAGTGTACCTCTTCCAGCAGCTTGGAGGCTGAGCCTGTCATCTTTTTGATGACACTAGTGTAATATGCAGCTGGCACCGCCCACCAGCCTCAGTATGCTCAGCCTCCAAGCAGCTGGAGGAGGTTGTGAGCCAGGGTGCTGGACTCACAGAAAGGACAACTAAAGAGAGAGGTTTAGTTAGAGTTTGCTTTTATTTCCTCTGTTAAGGTGCAGGTTTCTTTGTTTTTAAAGGCAGAAGTAAAAAAAACCAAACAAAAAAAAAACAGGAGGAACAGAAAGAACCCGGGGGACAACAGGGCTGAGGGGAGGATATTCCTTCTTCCCCCTCTCCCCCCAGGATTTTGGGGGGAGGGTTCTGTGGGGGCCTTCCTCAGTCCGAGACTTCTGGTTGCTCCTGTTATCAGGTGAGGAGCCGCTGCAGGGGCTGCAGTTGCTTGAAAGGAGTGAAAGCTGGCAGCCCCGAGTCACCCCCCCTCAGCGCCGAAGCCAGGAAGGAAGGCTGAGCGTGAAGGGTAGAAAAGCCATGCGGCAAAGAGGCTCCAAGGTAAGAGTGGTGGGGAGGAGGACAGCAGAAACCTCTAGCAACTGCCAGAACATGAGGAGACAGAGAGCGGCCTGCAACCGCATGTTTGGGAGCCTGCATTAGTGTGGGAAACTCCCCCCGCTGCATTTAGGCGCAATTTTTTTCTTCTTCAGGCCCGCATGTGTTTAACCCTCTGCTGTGTTTTGGGTTCCTGGGAGAGGCAGCCACCGGAGAATAAAGCAGGACAGGGGCCATTTGCAGTTTCTTTTTCATTTCATTTTCAGTTAATTAGATTTTATTTTATTTTAGTTCAAGTACTCTAGTGCTCTGTGCCTGAGCCTGTGGAGGTGCACTGTGCTGGGGATCCTGTTACATACCCGGGTACAGATTGAGGGAGTTCCTGGGGAGTGCCCCCAGCCCTTCCCACCATGCCGGCCAGACCACAGTGCCTCGTATAGGATGGTATCAAGGGGTGTGAACCCCACTTAATCCTTAAGCATTTCTTGTGTTATACAGCTCAAAACGTATTCAGTGCACAATGACTTGATGCAAACATGTGGGAAAGGCCTAATCAGATAGGCCATTGTTGTTGCTGGGCAAATTTCAGAGTGCTGTGTGCCTGGTCAGGTGATCTAAAAGGCAGTTGGTTGATACGTTGTTACTTTCTCCTGAGAAGGGTCTGATAGAAAGTCAGAGACAGGAATAAAGATGTGTTTAAAAAAAATGCTGCATATAGGTTTGTAGCAGCTACAGCTCTGTGGAAAACAGGAAGTACCTGCATACAAGAAATGTATGTAATTTGAAAGATAGTGGATAGGAAGCAAATGAAATCCTTCCATCTGTCTGTGGTCAGTGAGTAATCTGACATGGTCATCTCTTGTCTCTTAGCCCAGATTATGTACCTATTAAATCTGTAATATTGCTTGTAAGGGAAGCTGTACTCCCTTATAGCGATTTGTAGTATTAGAATAAAAACTTAAACGTTACTCGGAGAATGTTTCAGTTTGATTGGATCAGAGCAAGGTCCATTTCATATCTTTAAGATACAACACTGCAGTGCAATCTAAAAATCCTCAAGATATGCAGTCCCCGATGTGGTGTGATCTTGGAGGCAGGTGTCTGCCTAAACTGCACGCAAGAGGCGGTCATGGGAGCAGGACCTGCAGGATAAAATGAGGCAGGAGAGTTCCTCCCGGTTGCAAGAGACCTGGGGGCGGGGGGTACCATGTTACCTTCAACGGATCCGGCCCTCGGTCCCTGCACGATGCCCGGACCATCCACCCCTCAAGCCCACGAAGCGATAGGGCTCCCGGGGGAGTTCTCACCGGAGTTTGTCTTACTTTTGCATAAGGCGTTTTGCCTACCAAGTGGCTCCTAGGCCCCGGAACACAGGGCTAAGAGGATGCCAGACGCAAAAGAGCATGAGTCAGGAGCAGTGGCGTCTAAGTGGGCTAGAGGCTTAGAGGAGTGGCAGCAATCGCTGTTGTCAGGGGGGCTGGATGGGGAAGACCTTGGCACGGAGTTAGATCTGCAGGAGGAGTTGGAAGAAGGAGAGCACCCAGAACAGGAGGATCAGGCCCGAATTGTTCGGGTTTTCCGACGAGAGGAGCTACCAGCGCTCATCTTTATGCTTATGTTTATGCAATTTCTCGATATACCGCCCAGGCCGAAGGCCATCAGGGCGGTTTACAAGCGGGTACTGATACAATTCCTCGTCCCCAAAGGGCTCACATTCTGTGTGTACCTTGGCGACCCTCAAGGCCCTGAATATGCCTGCTAACCTCCCGGGAGAGGAAGAGACGCTATAGGATCCGCTGTTCCAGGCGGTACGGAAATCGCAGAAAGTCTTATCAGTACATGGAGTAGTAGGACAGATGATCCAGGATGTGTGGGATCTGCCAGAGGTTGGCCTTAAAGGGGTGCAATCCATAACGTGTCTATACCTGCTGCCGGAGCAAGAATAAGCTCCTTTGATTTCCCATAGTGGGCGCAGCGGTGTTGGCAGCAGTAGACGAGACCTTGACTTGTCTCCTGCAACTGAGAGCTGTGGAACTGGTTCCGCGAGACCAGTACGTCTGCAATCGATGCTTCATGTATTTCGTTTTGTCCGAAAGGAAGGTTCCTTTCGCCCAATTCTCAACTTTGAGGGCATGAACTACGGTCTCCAGTTACCGCATTTTCACAGTAGTAATGGCGGTAGGAAACAGAGATTTTTGGTGACTCTCGATCTCACAGAGGCGTATCTGCATGTTCCCTTCCATCCAGAACATCAGCAGTTTCTCTGCTTTGCGGTGCCAAGGGGCCATTTACAGTTTCGAGTGTTGCCCTTCGGTCTGGCGACCACCCCCGTACCTTCGCCAAGGTTATGGTGGTGATGGTGGCAGCTCTCCACAAGGAAGGGGTTCTCGTCCACCCGTACCTAGATGATTGGCTGATCCAGGCGAAGTCCAGGGACGATAGCGAAAAGAGCGACAGCACAGGTGGGAGAGTTCCTTCACAGTCTCGGTTGGGGTCAACCTGGCCAAGAGCCAGTTACGGCTGGCCCAGGAACTAGAGTATTTGAGAGTGTGCTTTGATACCTGCGTGGGCAGGAATTTCCTGCTGGTTCACCAGGCGCAGGAGCTATGACAGTTCATACGGCAGGTCCTGAAGAGGGCAAGACCATCAGCGTGGCGTTATCTGCAGATTCTGGGGACCATGGCAGCCACTCTCGAGCTAGTCCCATGGGCAAGGGCACATATGCAATTGCTGTAGAGGGCTCTGCTCCGTCGATGGTCCCATCAGAGTCAACCCCTGTCCCAAGTACTCCCCTGCCCACGGAGCGCCAGAAGAGCCCTCAGTTGGTGGCTGCATGTGGAAGAAGTCCCTGGTGTGGGTTCCTCGGATGACCAGCCTGTCAGGTTGGAAAGCACATTGCGAAGGATGCTTTGTTCAGGGACAATAGTCTGCAGAAGGCCCTTTGGTCAATCAACAGGCTCAAGATGCGAGCGGTGACCTTGGCGCTAGAAAGTTTCGAGCCATGGTTGCAGGGGAAGGTGGTCCATGTCCTCTTGGACAATGTGACCATGGTGGCTTACATCAACCGGCAAGGAGGCATGGGCTGTGCAGCCCTGGAGGAGGAGGCCGAAGGTCTGTTCGGATGGGCAGCGATTCGTCTCCAGGCATCATCAGCGGCGCATGTAGCAGGAGTTTGACAGTGTGATGGCAGACTACCTCAGCCGAGTGCGCATGGACCCCGGAGAGTGGCAGCTCAATCAGGAGGTGTTCGAGCAGGTGGTCCGCTGATGGGGCACACTGGTCATGGACCTAATGGCAATGTTCGAGTCGGCCAAGGGCTGCCGGTTTTTCAGTAGAAGAAGAGAAGAAGTCCAAGGGCCTGGTTGCTCTAATTCAGCAGTGGCTCGAAGAGGGTCTTCTCTATTTTTCCCCATGGATGCTTATAGGCCGGTTAGTGCAGTGGCTAGAGGCGCACCTGGGATTTGTGATTCTGGTGGCACCAGACTGGCCGAGGTGCCTGTGGTATGCTGACCTGATTCGGATACTGGCGGATTGAGTGTGGTGGCTTCCGGTTCGGAAGGACCTCTTGATGATCAATTCTCACTTACGGCATGGCTCGTGAAAGGGCGAGGTTGAAGAAGAAAGGATAATCAGGCTTGGGGATAGCGACCTTGCCACAGGCCCAGAGGTGGTCTACGAACCTGCCGTGCATCTGCGTAGGATGCATCTTTAAATCATGGTGCGGAGAGAGGCAGCCGCGCCCTTCCACTGCCTCTGTCCCAGACATCTTGGCGTTCTTGCAATCCGGTTTTGATAAGGGTCTAGCTGCCAGTTCCTTGAGGATGCAACTGGCGGCGATTTTCTGTTTATCACGGGAAAGTCCATGGGGTGCCGTTGGGTACACACCCAGACGTGCTGAGCTTTCTAGGGGTGGTGACCCACCTCCATCTGCCAAAGAGGGCAGTGGTACTGCCTTGGAATCTCAATCTGGTGCTCTTCCTGGTGGCGATTTGCTCGTCACGCAGGATTTCAGAGCTTCGGACCCTGTCAT
The DNA here is from genome assembly GCA_033557465.1 of Ichthyophis bannanicus. NCBI lineage: Eukaryota > Metazoa > Chordata > Amphibia > Gymnophiona > Ichthyophiidae > Ichthyophis > Ichthyophis bannanicus. Next base: position 1,600,108,189 of record CM066031.1, read on the forward strand.
GCAAGGAGCCATTCCTTTCCTTCTCGGAGGAGAAAGTGGTCCGGCACTCAGTACCTTCATTTTTGCCAAGATGGTGTCAGCATTTCATGTAGCTCAGGCCGTTTCCTTACCGGCTCTGGCAAGCACGGATGTGGGCAAGAGCGGGTATGGGTCGTGCCACTCCACATCTGTGCCACCTGGATAGTAAGAGAGTCCTGCGAAGGTATGTGAAAAGGGCATTGTCCTTTCGGAGATCGGACTGTCTGTTTGTTCTTTTGGCAGGTCACACAAAAGTGAGGCGGCAGCTAAGCTTCCATTTCCAGATGGATCAGTGAGGCAATCACGTCAGCATACATCTTGAATGGTAGAACAGTGCCAGCGGGGTTGCAGACGCATTCCATGAGGGCTCAGGCAGCCTCATGGGCAGAGTATACTTTAGTTCCGCCGGTGGAGATCTGTAGGGTGGCATACTTCTCTGAACATTTTCACCTGAATGTCCAGGCAGCGGGGGATGCTACCTGTAGTTTCGGATCGGCAGTGCTTCAGGCTGGTTGTGCAGGTCCCTCCTGTTAGTTTAACTGCTCTGATACATCCCAGAGGTGCGGGACTGGACTGGAGGGACGATAAGGAAAGAGAAATTAGACTTACCTGCTAATTGTTGTTCCTTGAGGAACTCCAGTCCAGTCCCGGAACCCTCCCTGAGTGTTTCTTGTGATCTGTGCACATCCCGGTCCTGAATCTGATTCCCTTGGTGGAGGAAGTGGCCAGGAGGAGCCGGGGAGGGGTGTGAAATCAGTGTTTGGGGGAGGTGTGGACCAGAAGAGCTGTCGGTTGCTTACTTCCTGCTGGTTGGAGTTGCTCAGGCGCTCAACAGGTAGGCCTCTTCATCCTGGAGTGGGGTATGGGGTATCCGTCCCAGGGGATGGAGGGGGTACTAGTTTATTTAGATGTAGAAGTGTTTGTTGCATGTTTAACTACTTATTTGTTGCTCCTCTGAGTCTGCTTTGTCAATAGGTACTGGGGCTGGTACGCAGTGCCAGCTGCATATGTACTCTAGTGTCATCAAAAATATGACAGGCTCAGCCTCCAAGCTGCTGGAAGTGGTACAGAGATGCGGGCCTGGACTGGAGTTCCTCAAGGAACAACAATTAGCAGGTAAGTCTAATGTCTCTCTGTTCACTTTGGACTCTGTCAGTGTCTTCCAATTTTTCGAGGGAATCTCTGGCCACTGTTGGAAAGAGGATACTGGACTTGATGGACCTTGGTCTGACCCAGTATGGCATTTCTTATGTTCTCAGTTCTTATGTTCCTCTCATGGGTCTTGGGTTTTTTAAAAGTTCAAAAGTATGTCTAAGTCTCTGGCCGCTCCAAAGTCATCGGCATTGAAGGCCGATACTGAGACCAGAGAGAAATCCCAATATAAGCATTGCGACTCCCCCCGGAGGTGCTTCCGACTGGTCAGCCAAACAGCTTCAGTGGAAGGATCTGTTCTCCAAAGCACAAGGAGCTCCAGGACGCTCCCGAGGAATCAACCTCCGGAGAGCTATCAGTTCCATGTTTTGGGACAGTGGTTCAGAGCCCCATAGGAGATACCACCCAGACATCGGCCATCTCCCTGGACCAGCGCATGCTGGCTCTCGAGAGGAGTTTGGCAGCACTCCTAGCAGCCTCAATACCGATTTAACATCAAAAGCTCCAGGAGTGCAGGCTTTGGCACCGAGCCTTCAGCCAGGTGTATCGACCCCAATGCCGGCCCTCAAACCGCCATTGATGGAACCCCCACCGTTGGAACCGACCGATGTCCGCCCCCCTAGTATCCAAATTACTCAAACTGACATAGCTTTTGGTACCAATACTTCTGAGCATCGGTATTGGCATCAACCTTCAATGTCCATGAAGCATCGAGGTCTTATTTAGGACTGCCAATACTTTGATTGCTTGCCAAACTGTGATTCCATTTCTTCAGATTCTGAAAAGGGATCATTCGATTCCTAGGAACTTCGATATCCCTTCGGACCTTTGCTGCCTCAGGGACGGCATCTGTCCCCACCAGAGGATATGTCCTTTCAAGACTTCATACGTGATATGGCAGCAGGGCTTGCCATCACAGTAGCCTCAGAAAAGGAACTAAGTGCAGAGGAACTGGAGATACTGCAATACCCTCCCAGGCTCAAGGAGGCAGCTACATTGCCGTTGCATTGGATTTTACGGGTCTTAATTCAGTGAGAGTTCACCTTGGTGCCATTGCAGACAGCCTATCTCCTCATATCCCTTAGTAGCACACTTCATGTGGTGTCTGCTACTGTTCAAGCCGCCCATTAAGCCACCTCCGGTGGCCTGGATTCTCAATGTGGTTCTCGCTCAACTTCTAAAGCCTCCTTTCGAGCCTTTAACCACCACTTCACTGGAGTTTCTATCTTGGAAGGTAAACTTCCTCATTGCCCTCACGTCAGCTCGCTGCATCAGTGAACTGCAAGCTCTTGTGGCAGATCCACCTACCAGTGATGAAACGTACTCTATCCAAATGGATAAAAGATTGCATTTCTTTTGCCTATGCACAGGCAGGATTCTTTTTGGAGGGTCATGTCACTGCTCATAATGTGCGAGCTATGGCAACCTCCATAGCAAATCTCAGTTCAGTATGCATTGAGGAGATCTGTTGGGCAGCTACCTCGTCCTCCATTCATACTTTTGCTGCACACTATTATCTGGACAGAGACTCCCATCAGGACGCTGTCTTTGGCCAAGCTGTACTCCAGCAGCTCTTTGGGACTTAAACTCATCTCCTATCCTCTATCCCGGACTTCTAGACCAGACTATCATTGGGGGATTATTGCCTCCTGGAATTGATTCCAGTGGCCCACAACTCTTCCAGACTCTTCGGCTTCAAGATTTAGGCCTCAGGGATCACTGCTGTCCACCCACATACCAGTCTGGTACCTGGGAACTAGTGAGTCCCATATGTGAAGACTGATTCCTGCTGTTCCTGGAGATCACCTGCTACAGGTGAGTAATTACGCTTTATCACAGTTCTCTGCAACAGATTTTGTTCAGGGAGAAAGGAGTATTTTGTGCCTTGTAGACTGGGAAGCCTATACCTCCTCTTGAGGGCACTCTTCTCCCTGATGCCTTACAGGCCGATGCAGAAAGCTAGCGTGGGCTTTACAAGCCCCTAATGCCCCATTTAAGCACTTTTAATGATCTTGCAAATGCAGGAAACAGACATAAACGCCGATGGAAAAACTAGCGCCCAACTAACGCCACGCATATTTAAATGAACCTGAATTATTTAAATCTATTATAATCAGCTGACCTAGTATGCAAATCATAGCTACGCCCAATGCAGAGACAGGCATAGAGGATTTCACAATCATTCACAGCACCAAAATTTTTACTTCAGGGTCTGAGCAGAAGTAACCCTCTAACGCGTGCCCCCGACAGTATTTTGATGGCACCGGCTGCTTTCCCCAATGACTGGCTGCTTTCACCAGTGACTAGATCATATCCTCCTCACATGATCAGGCATTGGGAAAATCCTCCTAAGCCATGAAAATACTGATGGGGGCCGTTCCAACAATAAAATTATCCCTGTTGGTCCAGCAGCCCTGATTCCCACCCCTGATAGTATTTTGATGTCATCGTGAAAGGCCTCTGATGCCATCAAAATACTGTTGGGGGCCATGCCAAACAACAAAAGAATCCCTGGTGGTGTAGTTGCCCCTTCCCCCCACACCCCATTAAATTTTAATTTTAAAAAAAAACAAAACCTGGTGCTCTAGCGGCCCCCAAATTCACCTTAAGCGGGAGCGCTGCCTACACGCTCCCGCCCTGCATCGGCCATCTTACAAAATTGTGATGTCTGGCTCTGCGCTGTGCATCCTAGGATGCACCGGGTGAGGTAGATTGCCATATTATGCCTTATATGGCAGTATGACCTCACCTGGAGACTACAAGGTATCAGTAGTGAACTGCTTAGGTGGCTGGTGTTCTCTGACTTGTTCAAAGTTTTTTCCAAGTCCATGGTGGCAGTGGTAGTAGCCAGACAGTAGCTGTGGCTGTGCTTGGTCGATAGCCACAGCTTAAAGGCAGTGTCTGAGGAAATCTCCCTTTTAAGGGCTTGTTATTTGTCAGATTTGGCCTGAAGAAGTAGTGAAAGTCCTTGCGGAGGCTTTCTCACAGGGACTCCAAAAAGATAAGAGGTGCCAGGAGTACCTCTTTATACAGTGGTGTGCAAAAGTCTGGAATCACTTGTGAGTTTTGCATTTTTCGTACTTTCTAACGGTTTTTTTTTTTTTTAAATTTTGCGTTAGCCCAGCATATTCACCTTTCTACCATGTTAAAAGGGATACATTTGGCTATTAGAGTTGACTTTTTTGCATTCCTTGCTTCCAATTTAAATACTTTACAGACACTGGGAGATAGCTCCTGCAATTTTTGTGGATCATGCGTCAAAACTGGATCGAGATTATCCAATATGCACACGTTATTTCTGACCAATCAGGAGGCTTGTTTCACTAACCAATCACAATGCAGATATCTAGCCAACAGTGCAGCTATAAAAACGCGTGGAATTTTTGAAGTTCATATGCTTTCTGGGTCGACCATGAAGATGACTCAGACCCTGATGTTGGAGGAGCGTGTTCGTGTGTCCTTTATGAGTGAGGAAGGATTTTCAAGCCGTCAAATAGCCAGGAAAGTTGGCGGCAGTCAGAGCGCTGTTGTTAAGATTGTACAGAAGAAGAAAGAAATGGGTTCAGTGGTAGACAAGCCTCATTCAGGTCGTCCACGTGCATCAGCATCACGCCAGGACCATGCACTACGACTCATTTCACTGACTAATCGCAAGTTGACCTCTCCTCAGCTTCTTCGAGAGTGGTCAGACAAGAGTGAGGTCAGTGTCAGCTCATCAACAGTTCGTCGCCGGTGCCTGCAGTTTGGTTTCCGGAGCTGCAAAGCACAGAATAAGCCACTGATGACTGACATACAAAGGCGCAACCGGATCATGTGGGCGAGAAAGCACTCAACCTGGTTGACTGAAATGTGGGAAAAGGTGCTATTCAGCTATGAAAGCACCTTTTGTCTGTTTGGTAACCAGGCCCACACCTATATGAGGAGATTTCCTGGAGAGGAAAATCAAGCCTGAGTGTCTCAACCTCATTGTGAAGCATCCTTTGAAGGTCATGGTCTGGGGCTGCATGGCTGCCAGTGCCGTTGGACGTCTTCACATCAGATTGAATGGTCAACGGGGCCAAGTACATCACCATACTGCAAAAGTGCATGGTGCCATCAGCAAACCAGCTGTTTCCTGGCCAGTTCCTGTTCCAAGATGACAATGCACCCTGCCATCACTCCAGACAGGTGATCAGCTGGAAGCTGCGGAACAACATCAAGTCAATGGACTGGCCTGCCCAGTCTCCAGATCTGAATCCATTCGAGAACCTGTGGCACAGTGTGGCCTTGGAAATATCCCAGAGGCATCCGACATCAAAGCGCGAGCTGATTGAGTCACTCATTGCAGCTTGGAACCGCATTGTCACCAACAATCACCTTGTCAGACTGGTTCATTCAATGCCGACAAGGTGCAGTCAGGTGATCTAGAACAAAGGGTGGCCCATCAAATACTGAGCCATCACTGACACATATAAACGGCCTTTTTCAAGGCCACATACTGTCATGCCGCCACCACTCGCCTGTAGCTAAGAGGGGCGTGGTTTTTAGAGGAACTTTCTGCTGGCTGCTTTTTCAACATTTCAAACTATTTCCCCGCATTGCCTTATGGGAAAAGTAGTCTTTGCTTGGCTGTATGTGTGCCTCAAACAGAAAGCTGTAGTTGGGCTCCAAGGGGTAAGGCAAATGACAGAAATTTACACACACACAAAGGTTCATTCATACCATGTACAGGATATTTGCTCAGGGACTCTGTGAAGCAGAGCACTCTCCAAAAACAAACACAAACCCAAAAACGTCTGTTTAAAGGTTCTCCATAGTGCAGGATACACAGTCTTTAACAGCAAGGATAATTCCCTTTTTAGCCTTGCTGGGTAAAGCACAAAACAAAATCACATTCACTGTCCGTGATAGTATAGCTTCTCTCAGCTTCAAAACCTTCAAGCAAGAAATATAACTCAGGGCACAAGAAAGCTTTGTTATAATTACGGTAGCTACTTTCTTACCCCAGTGTCCTTGTTCCAGCAGCAGAAAATTAACAAGCTTATCCCAGTTTCCAGGCTTGCTCTTTAGTCCCTGTGACCTTTCCCTTTACCAACACGAGGGACTCACGGCCACCCAGCCTGTGGACTATGGGTTTCTTTTCCTGGCAAACTCTCTCTCAAGACTGGCTTGTTTTCTCCCTGTTCCTCAGGTTTAAAGCTTGGCACAAAGAACAGTCCATGGGAGTGTCGTCCTCATTCAGCTTCATCTCAGGCTCTCCCAGCTGCATAGGCTCTGACTCCCCGTCCTGCTCACAATGCTTAGCTAGCCTCTCGGGGGATCTTGGAGTCTCTCCTGTTCCTGGCTCCAAACCCTCTTGCAGATGTGCTATATGCCAATTAGCACTCTCCTCTCTTGGAAGCTCGGTTCCTCTGCTCTGCTCAGCACCGGTCAAGCTTCCCTTGCTTGCAGCTGTGCCTCGGCTCGTGGCAGTCTGGCTTCCTGCTTCTCCTCCCCTCTCTCTCTCATACTCTGGCCTAGGTTTATACTTCCAGGGCTCTAGCTCCAACTCCTCCCTACCCAGGTGATGGCAATCAGCCTGACTTCGGGCACCTGAGAGCCTGGAGCATTCACTGCCTAAGGGGTTCTGGACTCTTTATCCTCTCCCCTTCATTCCACTAGGGAGAGCATGAAATGTGGGCCATGTGGAAGTTTTCTGATTCCTGGAGGTGTTTGTGGCTTTCCTACCCTGCCTCGGTGAAAGGGGGCCCTTTTTACTAGGGTGAATTCCCTGTCTCTTTGTCCTCCCCCAGACTCCGGATAGGCCTCCTTGCCACAATACATTAATTTGAAGGAAACCTGGCGTGCGTCCATAATATTTTAAAGCATGCTTAGCCAACGATGTACATTACGTGATTTTCACAGAATCTATCAACAGGACAACTATGGGGAACAAACTCAGAAAATAAGGGCCAAACCAATACTAAAAGTTGGCCCTAATAACCAAATTTATCACTTATCATGAGATACACAGAAAAAGCTACTGGGAGGAAAAATAAATTAAGATATAAGGTCACTAAGTTGAAAAAACGTCAAATTTACAAGTGATTCCAGACTTTTGCACACCACTGTAGGACTGTATGTAGAGCCTGGAGATGTCTTCAGACTGCTAGGAGTCTGGATGGGACCTGGTCATACTTTAGGTCTCAGCCCAAGAAGAGACAGTCCTTTTGGGTCTTTCAGCATGTGCAAGACACTACAGCTCTATCAAGAGCCAGTAATTCTCCTCAGAGAGTTCTGGCGAGTCTCTTCTGAGGTGCATCCAGTTGAGGGCAGCTTTGACTCTTTGTCTCGGAGTAGACCCATATCATGTCAGATCAGCGGGTTATCGAGGTCCTCAGTCAGGACTGGAGACTTAATGATTTCTCCTGCAAGACGACTGCCTTCTAACCAAAAGGTCACTGGTTCCAAACCAATCTAAGAAAAAAAGAAGGATTATATGCTGGAGTTTACAGAGCCTCCGTGGGATGCTTTTGTGGAGTCTTCATGTGGCTCCTCGCAGACTATTCTGTCTGTGTAGTCTACAGAGAAGAATCAGGGATGTTTTTCCATCTACTCCTGGTGCTCCAAAAGGGAGTTTCCTTCTGATCTATCCTAGATTCAAAGGCCTATCCTAGATCTAGCAGGACTCAAGGAAAGGACATCATCTGGTAAGTAAATTGCCACAGTATTCTTCCCTATATGCATCACTTTGCACTTTTTCACATTAAAGAAACCTCCCTGACAATTTACATTAAATCTCTGACCTAATGAACCACCTGTAAGAGCCTCAAAACCCACCTCTTCAAGGAACACTTCGACATGAAACTCAAACACACTCCCCCCCCAACTACCCAAGACTGTGTAACACTTCTCCCGCCTTACTCGTACTTCTGAATCTAATGTATATTTAGTTCTGTTCTACCTGCCAAGTTTATTCCCCTTGTTCCATGTAAAATTGAAGTTCATTTATCTGTAAACCGCTTTGACTTTGAGATAAAGTGGTATATAACAATAGCTAAATAAATTTAATTTGCCATTTGGATGTGATTTAACAACTCTGAATAATTTGGTGTCATCTGCAAATTTAACCACCTTGCTGCTTGTTTCCAATTCCAGATCATTTAAAAATATGTTAAAACACACTGGTCCCAATATAGATCCCTGGGGTACTCCACTATTCACCTTCTGCCATTGAGAAAATTGACCATTTATCCCTACTCTTTGTTTTCTATCCCTTAACCAGTTTCCAATTCACAATAGGACATTGCCTCCTGTACCATGATTCCTTTTCGTCCCTCTAGTCCAGTCCCGGAACCATAGAGTTGTGAACCTCCACCAGCAGCTTTGGAGACTGAAAGATGTCATCGCTTTGATGTCACTGGTATATCTTGGCAAGCACCGCCCCTCTTCCACCAGTACTTTCAGTCTCCAAGCAGCTTGGAGGTTCTGAGCCCGGGACTGGGCTCAGTAGGAACGAATAAGCAGAGTTTTTCTTTTTGGCTTATTTTCTTTTTGGTTTGGGTAATTTTCTCCTTTTGGGTTTCTTATAGGTGCAGACCTGCTGCTGCTGAAAAGGTTCCTGTTTGGCTGTGGACCTGGTTCTTTGCCTTCTTTCTCTCTCGCCCCTTTTTTCCTTCTCTGTTTTTTCTTTACTTTGTTAGCCCCAGCGTGTAAACGAGCATAGTAGAGTTGCTCTGTGCCTCCCTGCTCTCGAACCCGCTTTGAAAGGGTGAGGAGCAGGTGGAAGGAGGGGGCGACAGTGCAGCAGCAGGACAGAGACGGCTAGGCCTGTTGAGATTTTATTTTTTTCTCTGCACCAGGAACCGGCAGCACAGACTTGTTCAAGGTCCTCCCTGCTCCCGAACCCGCTTACAAGGGGTGAGGAGCAGGTGGAAGGTGGATTGGCACAGCAGCGACTGTGTCAGCGCTGCAAGCAGGTGAGGCTTTTCCCTGCACTATTAGGAGCAGAACCGCCGGGACTGCAGCCGGGGTCGGCAGTGCTCCAAGGCTTAAGGTATTCTTCTGCCCCCTCCTTCTCCTTCCTTTTCGTGGCAGCGGGGAGTGAGCGGCCTCCGTTTGTCGGGCTATTGGCTTTGTCGTGTGTGTTTTGAGTTTGCGGCTGGATTTTTTGAGCGGGAAACATTGCCGGCGGCCATTTTCAGTACCGCGTTTTTAGCGGGAAGGCGCCATCGTGTTTTTCGCGGTCTGGGGAGCTTCGTTTTGGCATTCTTTGTTCAGGATTCAGCTAGTTGGCCATTTTCAGTGACTGTGAGTAGGATTTGAAAACAAGAAAAAAAAAACCCACAAAAAGTGTGTGGGGGGGGGGGGCTCCTTGCTGTGAGGGGCCTCTGTCTTCCTGAAACTTCGTCCTGCTCTTCTTCTTGTTCTTGTGGTAATCAGCACAGGATTCTGACACAAGTTGGAGTGGGGGAGTCCTGCTGAGGATGCCAGCTAAGCCCCGCTGTCTCGTCTGTGGGGTCAGGCGTAGCGAGGTTTTGGAGTCTGGTGTGTGCCGGGGCTGTTCTATAGAGGCAGCAGTGATGGAAAAGGCGCACGGGGGACTGGCTGATGCGCCCGCAGCGGTCCCTTTGGAGGCAGGTGACTCCCAGCTGCCTACTTTGGAGCTCCCGGAGCCGACGGCGGGTCCATCCTCGATGGCAGGCATTTCGGCGACGACCGCAGGCAGCCAGAGCGGAGGACTGCCAGGTATTCCCCCGGATTTTTTCTCCCTTATGCAGCAGGCGTTGGCCTTGTTGCAGCCCAGTCTGGAGGCTCAGGGCCCGAAAACTAAGGTTCCGAAAAGGTCGGGGGGTCTTCTTGAGGAGGCAGGTCCGGCGAAAAGACGTAGGGAACTGGTGGAGGAGAGTCCATCTTCGGTGGGACAAGACGAGGGGCACCTCTCGGATTTGGACGTGGAAGGCGTTTCAGAGGGGGAGCTGGAAGAGGGGGAGTTGCCAGACGCGGAGGAGCAGAGTAGGGTAGTCAGGGTGTTCCGGCACGAGGAGCTGCCGGCCCTGATTGCGGAAACACTCAAAACGCTCAATATGCCCGCTGTGGTGCCGTCGGAAGAGGAAGCGTTAGAGGATCCTCTGTTGCAGGCCGTTCGGAAGTCCCAACGGGTGTTCCCGGTTCATAGGGTGTTTAGGGACATGATTCAGGAAGAGTGGGACGCCCCGGAATCGGTGCTCAGGGGCACCAGAGCTTTAGCTCGGTTATATCCCCTTTCGGACCAGGATAGGGAGATTTTTCGTTCACCAAAGGTGGATGCGGCGGTGTCGGCAGTTACTAAAAAGACCACAATCCCTGTTGAGGGCGCCACAGCGTTAAAGGATGTCCAGGACAGGAAATTGGAAACCCTGTTGAAGCAGGTGTTTTTGATATGTGTGCCCTTTCCTTGCAGGCCTCGATAGCGGGAGCGTGGGTGGACCGGGGTTGCTTGAGATGGTCCCAGCGGCTGCAAGAAGGACTCCTGGGTACGCAGGCAGAAGAATTAGTGAGGCTGGAGTCGGGCACAGCGTATTTGTCGGATATCCACTACGATCTGATTCGAGGTCTGGCCAAGAGTATGGCCTCTGTGGTAGCGGCGTGCCGGTATCTCTGGCTGCGTAATTGGTCGGCAGACGGGTCTTCCAAAGCGTGCCTTAGTAAGCTCCCCTTTTGCGGAAAACTTTTGTTTGGTACAGATTTGGAGAAGCTGGTCAAGGACCTTGGGGAGTCCAAGGGCGGTCGGCTCCCGGAGGATAGACTAAAGCAGGGCTGCGGGACGACTGGCGCCAGAGGGCTCTCAAGAGATTTTTGTAAGTTTCGGTCATCACGTTTTGGCCAATCGCAGAGGGGGCGTTTTCCTCCACGAGGCCAGGCGTTCCGAGGATTCCGTGGAGCGGGTAGGGGTTTTACTCCCTTCCACTCCTCTAGCGGAAAGAAATCACAATGAGATAAGGCGGACCCAGGGGGTGGACATTCCCATATGAGGGAGGTTGCGGGAGTTTTACGCTGCCTGGGTCCAAATTACCACAGATCAGTGGGTGTTGGAGGTCATCCGAGAGGGATATGCTCTGGAGCTCCATCGATCCGTCTTAGATTCCTTTGTCCTTTCCCCATGCAGAGCTCCGCGGAAGTTGCGGGCGGTCGCCGACACGCTTTGGCGGCTTCAGCGTCTCGGAGCGGTGGTGCCGGTGCCACGGGTGCGGTCGATACTCTATCTATTTTGTCGTTCCAAAGAAGGAAGGTACGTTTCGGCCCATTCTGGATTTAAAGAGGGTGAATCGTTGCCTTCGAGTGTCCCATTTTCGGATGGAAACCTTGCGCTCGGTCATTGCGGCGGTCCGGAAGGGGGAATTCTTAATGTCCTTGGACCTCACGGAGGCGTATCTGCATATTCCCGTATGCACCGAGCATCAAACGTGCCTGCGTTTTGCCCTGCCCATGGGTCACTTTCAGTTCCGGGCGATGCCTTTCGGACTAGCGACGGCGCCTCGGACATTCACCAAAGTCATGGTGGTTGTGGCGGCGGCGCTCCGCAAGGAAGGGATTCTGGTGCATCCTTATTTGGACGATTGGCTGATTCGAGCAAAATTCAGGGAAGAGAGTGTGGCGGCCACCGGACGGGTGGTGGCATTCTTAGAAAGCCTAGGCTGGGTGGTCAATTATGCGAAGAGCAAGCTGCTTCCTGCTCAAAGCCTGGAATACTTGGGAGCGCGCTTTGAGACGGTACTGGGAGTGGTGTTTCTCCCGCGAAAAAGGGCACAAGCCTTAAGGGAGCTAGTGCGGAGGTTTCTGGCGTGCAGGGCCCCGACGGCATGGCAGTATTTACAGGTGCTTGGAACGATGGCGGCCACGATCGAAGTGGTGCAGTGGGCCCGGTTTCATATGCGCTTGTTGCAGAGCTCTCTTCTCCGGCGTTGGTCTCATCAACGGAACGCCTTGTCTCAGCGACTGGTGTGCCCGCCGGAGGTGAGGCAGGAGCTTCGGTGGTGGTTGAGGCCCGAAAACCTGGAAAGGGGCGTGGCGCTGGAGGCTCCCTCCTGGAGACTCGTGATGACGGACGCCAGTCTCGCAGGCTGGTGGGCGCATTGCGAAGGCCGTTTTGCCCAGGGGGCTTGGTCGAGTCCGGAGCGGAGTTGGTCCATCAACCGGCTGGAGATGCGTGCGGTGTATCTAGCGCTGCGGCACTTTCAGGGAACCTTGGGTCGAGTGGCGGTACGGGTTCTCTCCGACAATGCGACGACGGTGGCTTATATCAATCGCCAGGGAGGCACAGGGAGTGCGTCGCTGGAGGAGGAGGCCGGCCAGCTGTTGTGTTGGGCCGAGCGACATTTGGTGGCGTTGTCAGCGCAGCACGTGGCCGGCATGGAGAATGTCGAGGCAGATTTCCTCAGCCGTCGCAGAGTGGATCCGGGGGAGTGGAGTCTTCACCCGGAGGTGTTTGCAAGGCTGGTATAGCGCTGGGGGACGCCGATAATGGATCTCATGGCGAGCTTCGAATCCGCAAAGGTGGAGAGGTTCTTTAGCAGGCGGAGAGAGCGGATGTTGGAAGGACTCGATGCGTTGGCTCGACGGTGGCTGGTGGAGGGGATTCTCTACGTGTTTCCACCTTGGGCGCTTATTGGAAAGGTAGTCCAGCGCATAGAGCAGCACCGCGGCGTGGTCATTCTCATAGCGCCCGATTGGCCCAGGAGACCGTGGTATGCGGATCTGGTTCGGCTGGTGATAGACGAGCCATGGCGGCTTCCGGCCCGGGACGACCTCTTACTGCAGGGGCCGTTACGCATGCCGCAGGTGGGTCGGTTCTCGCTTACGGCATGGCTCTTGAGAGGGCTAGGCTGTGCTCCAAGGGGTACTCGGCGGCAGTCATTGCTACATTACTGAAAGCGCGGAGGCTTTCCACGTCTACGCCCGGGTGTGGCGGGTGTTCGAAGCTTGGTGCGCGGAACGCGATTTGCAGCCATTGAAGTCTTCGGTGCCGCATATTCTTTCGTTTTTGCAAGATGGCATGGAAAAAGGTCTGGCGGCTAGTTCCTTGCGAGTGCAGTTGGCGGCCATATCCTGTTTCCGGGGGAGGATTCAGGGTCAGCTGGTAGGAACGCATACGGATATTCGGCGTTTTTTGCGCGCAGTGCTGCTTCTGCGGCCGCCGAGACGTCTGTCATTCCCTCCGTGGGATCTCAATGTGCTGTTAGAGGCGTTGATGGGAGCGCCGTTCGAGCCGTTGAGTAAGGCCTCCATTAAGGACTTGACATTAAAGACGGTTTTTCTCGTAGCTATTTGTTCCGCTAGATGGATTTCGGAGCTGCAGGCTCTGTCTTGTCGGGAACCATTCTTGTCTTTTTTTCGAGCACAAGGTGGTCCTGCGCACGGTCCCGGCCTTCTTGCCTAAGGTGGTGTCGGGGTTTCACGTTAACCAGGTGGTGTCCCTTCCAGTTTTTTCGAGTGAACAGAAGGCTCAGTCGGGCGGACGGTTGCATCGCTTGGATGTTCGGCGTGTGCTTAAAAAGTATCTTTGTAGGATGGAGGCTTTCAGAAAGTCGGACCGTCTATTTGTCGCCTTCGGTGGGCCGCGTAAAGGTGGGGCGGCGGCGAAATCTTCAATTTCTCGGTGGTTAAAGGAGGCTATTGCTTCAGCCTATCTGTTGAAGGGTAAGGTGGTGCCGGAGGGTCTTCGTGTGCACTCGACCAGGGCGCAGGCGGCGTCTTGGGCGGAATTCAGTTTGGTGCCGGTGGAGGACATTTGTAAGGCGGCGACTTGGTCCTCGTTGCATTCATTCGCGAGGCACTATCGGCTTGATGTTCAGGCAAGGGGGGATGTGCGCTTTGGTTCAGCGGTACTTCAGGCTGGACTTGCGGGTCCCTCCCGTTGATATTCACTGCTCTGTTACATCCTCTATGGTTCCGGGACTGGACTAGAGGGACGAAAAGGAAATGGAAATTAGACTTACCTGCTAATTGTTGTTCCTTAAGGAACTCTAGTCCAGTCCCGGATCCCTCCCTGGGTGTTTCTCTGTACACAGCCTGAAGAAAAGAAACGGCTACGGGGGAACACCACCTTTTTCTTTGTTAGGAGGGTACACAGGAGAACCACAGTGGGGTCTTTCTGGAGCAGCAGGCTCGGGGGCGCCAGGGAGCAGGCGTCTGGAGTATATCGTTTTACCATATATTCTTAGATAGTTTTTTGCATAGAGTTCTGGGCAGTTACCTGCGTTGATTTTTTCTGTTACTGCTTATTTGTTGCTCTGCTTAGTCTGCTTTGTCAATAGGTACTGGTGGAAGAGGGGCGGTGCTTGCCAAGATATACCAGTGACATCAAAGCGATGACATCTTTCAGTCTCCAAAGCTGCTGGTGGAGGTTCACAACTCTATGGTTCCGGGACTGGACTAGAGTTCCTTAAGGAACAACAATTAGCAGGTAAGTCTAATTTCCATTTTTTTAACTTCCTCAGGAGTCTCTGATATGGGACTTTCAGAAAGCGTTTGACAAAGTCTACATACCCTGTATCAACTGGCTCACCTTTATCCACATGTGTATTCACACCTTCAAAGAAGTGGAGAAAATGGTAAGGCAAGTCTTCCCTTGGCTAAATTCATGTTGGCTTTGTCAGATCAACTATGTCTGTCCAAGTGCTCTGTAATTTTGTCCTTAAGAATGGTTTCCACCGTTTTGCTTGGCACTGATGTTAGGCTCACTGGTCTGAAGTTTCCTGGATCATCCTTGAAGCCTTTTATAAAATAGATGTTATGTTGGCCACCCTCCAATCTTCTGGTACCATAAACAATTTTAAGTGTAGGTTAAATATTACTAATAGGTCTTTGAGTTCTCTCAGCACTTTTGGATGTTCACCGTCTGGTCCAGGTGATTTGCTGCTCTTTAGTTTATCAATTTGTTCTGCTACATCTTCCAGATTCACTGAGATTTCATTCAGTTCTTCTGACTCATCACCATTAAGTACCCTTTCTGCCATGGTAAGCTTCCTCACATCTTCCTCAGTAAAGACCGTAAACAAAGAATTCATTTAGTCTTGCAGCTATTTTATTTATTTATTTGTATATTTTTCTATACCGCCCCTTCCAGAGCATCGACATCGGTGACTGTGTTACCGACGCTGAGTCATGCTGTTTTCTCTGGTATCGACAGGCCGGTACCGGACTCCTCCGGTACCGACTTCGATCGGTACCGGTATCGTGCTTTGCAAGAGCACCCGGACAGGAGATACCTTGAATCCTCCGATGAGTCTGAGGATTCTGACAGCTCTGTCGGTACCGGAGTACTTCTCTCCGAGGAGCCTTCCTCTCCTAAACGTAGGATGTCTCCTCCAGAGGATATATCCTTTCAGGATTTCATCCGGGAGGTGGCTAAAGGTCTTTCCATCACAGTGGCTCCTGAAACAGAGCCCAGAGCAAAGGAATTGGAGATTTTACAATATCCTAAAGCTCCCAAGGAGGCAGCTACTTTGCCTATTCATGAGATCTTGCATGATCTCATGCTAAGAATGTGGGAAACACCTCTTACCACCTCTCCTCATTCTCGTAGGCTTGATACCATGTATCGAGTACCTCCTTGTCCTGGATTTCAAAAAACCCAGTTACCACACCACTCCATGGTAGTGGAGTCAGCTATGAAAAGGATCAAGAGTGCAAAAAGACATGCATCTAATCCGCCAGGACGTGAATGTAGGACTCTTGATGCCTTTGGGCGTCGAATCTTCCAGACCTCTATACTTTCTGCCAGGATTAGTTCCTACATTATATGGGAATGTTCCTTAAGGAGGTTACATGAGATCTAGAGCTTATGAGCCCTCTTCTTCCTGATGATAAGAGGCAAGATTATCTTACACTTGTGAAACATGCCCAAGTTGTTTCCAAGTTTGATAATCGTGCAGCTTTTGACTGCTTTGAGTGCATAAGCAGAACCTCTGCCATTGCCATAGGTGCTCGTAGGATTGCCTGGCTCCAGGCATCCGACTTAGAACTCTGGTACAGGACAAACTGGGGAATATCTCTTGCACAGGCGAAAATCTCTTTGTCAAAAATTGGCAAGAGAAAGCTAATGAGCTGGATGCTGATAACACCACTTTGGATAGACTATCCAAGGCTACAGCTGATCTTACAAGGAGAAAATCCTACAAGAAACCATTCTTCTCTAAAAAGAAGAGGTTTTACCCCTCCTATACCCAGCAGGGGCATTCTGCAGGTCAATCTGCCCGAAAGGGACAACAGCCACCAAAACAAAGAAAAACAAAGTCTGCTAAGCCTCAACCGGCACAACAGACTCAGCCTCCACAGGGGCTTTGACTCCCATCTAGAGAACTTGGCCTTCCTGGCCCTCAACGGGCCAGAGCCCTCCACCATTCCAGGAAGGTTGTGTCATTTTGCCCCTAGATGGGAGCAGATAACAGCAGAAGAATGGACTCTCTCCATTGTAAAGGAGGGGTACAAGCTTCATTTCCTCAACATGCCCCCTCCTACAGTTGTAAGATGGTTCAATTCTCAGACTTCACTCGAAAATCAGTTAGGTCAAGAGGTCAATTTACTTCTTGCCCACGGGGCAATAGAAGACGTACCCATTTCCCAACAGGGTACAGGGTTTTACTCCCCCTATTTCCTTATTCCAAAGAAAACAGGGGGACACAGACCCATTTTAGACCTCAGAGAATTGAACAAATTCCTGTTCAAGGAGAAGTTCAAGATGATTTCTCTAGGAACTCTTCTGCCATACCTTCAGAGTCAGGATTGGCTTTGTTCTCTTGATCTCAAGAATGCGTACACCCATGTTCTCATCCATCCAACTCACCGAAAATTCCTTCTTTTTCTATTTCAGGGGAAGCACTACCAGTACAGGGTTCTTCCTTTTGGCCTAGCCTCAGCACCAAGGGTGTTTACGAAATGCATGGCTGTAGTGGCAGCATTTCTTTGCCCTCTAGGAATATTCGTCTTCCCCTACTTAGAGCACTGGCTCATTCGAGCCCCATCAGAGTCAGAGGCCAGAATTTCCCTATCTTGCACAATGCGTATACTTCAGTATTTGGGCCTGGTCATAAACATCCCAAAATCCAACCTAACTCCCACTCAGTCTCTAGAGTTTATAGGAGCTATGCTGGATACCAGGAAAGCAAGGGCCTATCTTCCACAGCCCCACTGCCTTCGCATTGTGCAGTTAGCTTCCCAAGCAGTGTTAAAAACTCATCTCACTGCTCGGGAAATGTTACAATTGCTAGGCCGCATGGCATCTACCGTGCATGTGGTTCCCTATGCTCGCCTCCATATGAGAACAGCCCAATGGACTCTATCCACTCAGTGGAAAGCATCAGGCTGCCTATCAGACAAAATAGCAAATTCAAGTTGCCTTATTTTGTCCCTACAATGGTGGCAGTCAACCCAAAACCTATTGGTGGGGTCCCCTTTTCAACAGCCCCCACCCCAGGTCACTCTAACAACAGACGCCTCACAGGTGGGTTGGGGAGCTCACCTGCAAGATCTCTCTACCCAAGGCACCTGGACTCCACAGGAGACCCATCTACACATCAATCTCTTGGAACTCAGAGCAATCTTCCTTGCTCTTCGAGTGTTCCACACCCAGCTGAGCTACAAGACAGTCCTAATTCAGACGGACAATCAAGTAGCTATGTTCTATCTGAACAAGCAGGGAGGAACAGGCTCTCTGTCGCTTTGCAATGAAGCTTTGTGACTATGGGCCCTCACCAGAGAGCATCAGATTCATCTCCTTGCGGTGTATCTGCCAGGCATTCAAAACTCCTGGTCAGACAGAGTTCTGCTTCCACACGAGTGGTCTCTTCGTGCAGACCAGGTAGTAAAAATTTTTTCAAATTTGGGGAACTCCGGACATAGATCTCTTTGCAAGTCCGTTGAATGCCAAACTTCCCTGATTCTGTTCCAGAATTCCGGACAGGGTTCTCAGGCCAGGGATTCTTTCATCCTCCATTGGGGTCAGGACTTCCTATATGCCTTTCCACCCATTCCCCTAATTCCCAAAACCCTATTCAAGCTTCAGAGAGACAGAGGCCATATGATTCTCATAGCTCCACATTGGCCACGGCAGGTGTGGTACCCTCTGCTCCTACATCTCTCTCAAGCTCCATCTCTGGAGTTAGGATCTGTTCCAGATCTCCTGTCTCAGGAGGACGGGATGTTGGGGCATCCCAATCCCCACTCTCTGCATCTCAGGGCCTAGACCTTCATGGTCTTAACCTGTCTCAACAAGTAAAGGATATCCTTTATGCTTCTAGAAAGCCTTTCACAAGACGCTCTTAGCTTTCAAGTGGAAAAGGTTTCCATATGGTGTTCGCAGAAGGGTCTTGACCCCCTGGCGATACCTCTGGAATCATTATTAGAGTATATCCTTCATTTATCTAATGCAGGGCTTAAGACTAACTCAGTACGAGTCCATTTAAGTGCTATTTCAGCTTCTTTCAAGCCTTTAAATGGACAACCTATTTCCTCTCATCCTCTCTTAGCGAGATTTATGAGGGGCCTCCTTCTAACTAAGCCTCCCATTAGGCCGCCACCGGTAGCATGGGACCTAAATCTGGTTCTTGGACAGCTCATGAAGCCGACTTTTGAGCCTCTAGCTACTACCTCCTTGAAATTCCTTTCCTGGAAGGTTGTCTTTCGCATTGCAATCGCATCAGCACGTCGCATTAGTGAGTTGCAAGCATTAGTAGCTGATCCTCCTTATACAAGGTTCCATCATGATAAGGTAGTCCTTAGGACTCATTCACACTTTATGCCAAAGGTGGTCTCACCTTTTCATTTAAACCAAGCAGTTTACCTGCCTGTATTTTTTCCAAGGCCTCATGCTTCAAATGCAGAAAGGAGTCTTCATACTTTGGACTGTAAAAGAGCACTTGCTTTTTACTTACCAAGGACACAGCAACATAGAAAGTCCTCTCAACTTTGTTGCTTTTGATCCTTCCCATTTGGGACTTCCAGTTTCCAAGAGAACATTGTCCAATTGGATTGCACAGTGTATTTGTTTTACCTATCAGAGTAAAAACCTTACTCTGGAAGGCCATGTCACAGCTCACAGTGTGAGAGCCATGGCAGCCTCAATGGCTCATCTACACTCTGTGTCTATTGACGACATCTGTCGAGCAACTACTTGGGCCTCGGTTCATACCTTCACAGCCCATTACTTCTTAGACAAGGACTCCCGCCGGGATGCCTTGTTTGGTCAGGCTGTTCTACGACACCTGTTCCATACTTAATCAACTCCTACCCACCATTCCTGGTAGGATGCCAGAGATCCATGGGGGGAAGTGGAGCCCTTTCACAGGGGCACACAACTTCTGGGGTCTCTCCCTGGCATCTGTAGCTAGGGAGTCCCCATATATGAAGACTACATTCCTGCTTGTTCCTGGAGATAGCATAGTTACTCACCTGTAACAGGTGATCTCCGGGAACAGCAGGAATTTAGTCTTCACAACCCACCCACCTCCCCTAGGAGTTGTATCTCTCTTTTCTTTCCCTCTCTCTCTCTTTCTCTAAGCTTTAAAACTCAGCTGGAGAGAGGCACTTGGGAAAGGCGGGAAGGCAGCACGCAGGCGCTGTGGGATGCTCCCAAAAGCTTTCTAATTGGACGCTGGGGAGCGTTCCCACGCAGGCTCCGTCGGTACCGACGATACCCATATGTGAAGACTAAAGTCCTGCTGTTCCTGGAGATCACCTGTTACAGGTGAGTAACTATGCTATATGGGGGAGTTAAGCTAAGTGTCCTGTCAAGGGTAACGCCTAGATATTTTACCTCAGATTTAACTGGGAAGATGATGCTCATCAACTTGATAACTGAAGGGGGAGTGAAATTTGAGTTTCTAGATGCAAAAAGCACTTTGGTCTTTTTGAAGTTAATGTTCATGTTCATTGAATGGAGCCACAGTTCAGCTTCAGAGAGACAGGATGCTATGTTGTCATAATTGGGTTTAGTTATGTCAAACGGTGAGAACAACATGATGCCGTCCACATAGATGTGGTAGTTGATATTATGGCATTTGAATATGGAGCAAATAGGTTGAAGCTATGACATTATCCTCCCTGAGTGCTGTTTTTACACCTTGATCATCTAATGGTCCAAATGACTCCTTCTCCGGCTTCTTGCTTTGTATGTATCTGAAAAGGCTTATGTTGTGAATTTTTGTCCCTATAGCAAGTTTCTTTTCAAATTTTCTTTTTGTCTTCGTTATTATTGCCTTGTATTTAACTTACCAGTGCATATGCTTTTTCCCATTTTCTTCATTTGGTTCCTTTTTCTATTTTTGAAAGATTTTTTTATTCTAATAGCCTCTTCTAGCTCAACTTTTAACCAAGCTGGCTGTTTGGCCTTCCTTCCACCATTCTTAATGCATGGGAAGCATCTGGCATGAGCTTCCAAGAATATATTTTTAAACCATGTCTATGCCTTATAGAAACATAGAAACATGATGACAGAAAAAGACTACATGGCCTATCTAGTCTGTCCTTCCATATCAACAACTACAACAGTCCACTTTTTACCTTTAGAGATCCTCTGTGTTGGTCCCATGCTTTTTTGAATTCAGTTACTGTCCTCATCTCTACCACCTCCACTGGGAGACTATTCCACGGATCCACTACTCTTTCCGTAAAGAAATATTTCCGCATATCACTCCTGAATCTATCTCCCTTCACCCTCATCCCATGTCCCCTCGTAGCAGAACTTGCTTTCAATTGAAAGAGGCTCTCTCCCTGAACATTTATGCCACGGAGGTATTTAAACATCTCAATCATATCACCTCTGTCCCGCCTTTCCTCTAAGGTATACATATTAAGATCCTTAAGTCTGTCCTCATATGCTTTATAATGAAGCCCACTAATCATTTTAGTAGCCACCCTCTGCACCGACTCCATCCTGTTCACATCCTTTTGAAGGTGCGGTCTCATTGCACACTATACTCCAAATGAGGTCGCACCAAAGACTTATACAGAGGCATTATCACCTCCTTTTTTCTGCTAGCCATTCCTCTCTGTATGCACCCAAGCATCCTTCTAGCTTTTGCCGTCGCCTTTTCTACCTGTTTAGCTACTTTAAGATAATCAGACACAACCACGCCTAGGTCCCGCTCTTCTTTAGTGGACAAAAGTACTTCACTGTATTGCTCCCTTGGATTGCTGCAGCCCAAATGCATGACCTTACATTTTTTAACATTAAATCCCAGCTGCCAAATTCTAGACCATTCTTCAAGCTTAGCTAGATCCCTCCTCATGTTATCTACACCTTCCTGGGTGTCTACTCTATTGCAGATTTTGGTATCATCTGCAAAGAGGCAAACCTTACCCGACAGCCCTTCCGCTATATCACTAACAAAGATGTTAAAAAGAATCGGACCAAGGACAGATCCCTGGGGCACACCACTGGTAACATCCTTCTCCTCAGAGTGAGCTCCATTTACTTGTACTCTTTGTCACCTCCCACCCAACCAATTTCTAACCCAAGCAGTAACTTTAGGGTCCATCCCTAGGGTGCTCAGTTTGTTTATAAGTCGCCTGTGAGGAACAGTGTCAAAGGCTTTACTGAAATCTAAATACACCACATCTAGAGCTCTCCCTCGGTCCAACTCCCTGGTCACCCAGTCAAAGAAATCAATCAGATTTGTCTGACAAGACCTGCCTCTGGTGAATCCATGCTGCCTCGGATCCTGTAATCCGCTGGACTCCAGAAACCTCACTATTTTCTCTTTCAGCAGCGTTTCCAATAATTTACTCACCACCGAAGTTAAACTAACCGGCCTATAGTTTTCAACCACATCCTTACTTCCGCTTTTGTGTAAAGGCACCACATGAGCCTCTCTGCAGTCCTTTGGCACCACTCCCGACTCCAACGAGGCATTGAAAAGGTCAGTCAGTGGAGTTGCTAGAACGTCCCCAAGTTCCCTCAGTATTCTAGGGTGTATCCCATCCGGTCCCATCGCTTTGTCTACTTTAAGTTGAGCTAGTTTCTCACGAACACAGTCTTCTGAAAATTGTTCAAGATGTCCCTCGCTTCTGTTCCTATTTGTGGGTGTTTTCTGAGGTCCTGCTCCTGGTTCTTCATCTGTGAACACAGAACAAAAATATTTGTTAAGCAATTCCGCTTTATCCTTATCAGCTTCTACATATTCCCCCCCTGCACCCTTGGGTCTGACAATACCACTCTTGCCCTTCCTCTTCACACTAATATATCTGAAAAATGTCTTATCCCCCCATTTTATTGCATTGGCTATTTCCTCCTCCTTTTGAATCTTTGCCTTCTTGACTACTTTGCTAGCTTCTCTAAGTTTTTCCAAATACAGATGCCTGTCTTCCTCTCTCTGTGATCTCTTGTATTTCATGAAGGCCTCACTCTTTTTCTTCACTTTTTCAGCTACTTCCTTAGAAAACCATAGCGGTCTCCTTTTCCTTTTGCCTTTATTTACCATTTTAACAAAAAGGTTGGTTGCCCTTAAAATATCCCCTTTCAGTTTTGCCCACTGTTTTTCTACATCCCCCAGCTGTTCCCATCCCACTAACGACTCCCTGAGGTAATGACCCATCTTTGCAAAGTTAGTCTTCCTAAAGTCTAAGATCCTCACCTTGGAATGGATTCTAACAGCCAAAGTCCTAATACTGAACCACACCATCTGGTGATCACTGGATGCAAAATGATCTCCCACTACAACATCAGAAACACTTTCACCATTGGTAAGCACCAAGTCCAGTATGGTCCCTTCACGTGTGGGGTCTGTTACCAATTGCCTGAATAGTTCTCCCTGTAGAGAATCCAGTATCTCCTTACTTCTAGATGATACTGCAGCAGGAATGTGCCAATCAACATCTGTTATATTGAAATCTCCTTTCAGTAACACTTCCCCTTTCTTAGAAATGCTGCGTATGTCTTCAGTTAGCTCTCTGTCCACCTCTTCCTCTTGTGAGGGAGGTCTGTATATCACACCAATGCAAATAGATTTCTCTTTCCCTCTTTCTAGTTTAACCCACAATGCCTCTTCTCTCCTTTTTAAGCTCTGTAATTCCAAAGCTTTAATAGTAGTTTTTACATATAGTGCCACTCCTCCTCCCCTTCTTCCTACCCTGTCCTTTCTGAATAAAGTATAGCCATGTATAGTTACATCCCAGTCATGGTTTTCTGTGAACCATGTTTCTGTAACTGCCACTAAATCCAAGTCAGCCACTCCCACTAAAGCTTCAACATCAGGTGATTAGGTGTTAGCAGTTTCTAAACCTGAGGAGGTTACTAGAGTTCAGCAACCTATTGTGCTCAAGGAAAGTTCCCCTAAAGCACCAAAAAGAAAGTAACCTTGCTTTAAAAAATATACAAAAAACCCTTTTAAGAGCTCCCAGTCAGAGAGCTAGCAATGTAATATAATAAAAACAAACCAACAAACCCTCAAATCCTTACTGTTTGTTGATCTGTAGAGCCCTGGTTAGGAAAGCCTCAACAGGGCAAGTTATGTAAACTATTGTTAGGGATGGGACATTTTGGAGTGTGCTGGCGTATGTTTTAGGGGTGGAGCAGTTTGTGTGGTAGCAGGCCAGGTCTGAAGGAATGACTTCTTTTGTTTATTTTTTATTTAGAGGTGGGGCATTGTGCAGGTAAGTGAGAAAGTTGTGAGGGGGTAGTTTATGGGGGATGGGTAATTGCAGAGCAATAGTTTTGGGGAATTAGGCAGTTTTGGTGTGTTGGGGCAGATGCAGGAGGAAGTTGGTAGGATGGTGGAATGTTTGCAGGAGGGTACTGTAGTTTTGGAGGTGGGGCATTTAGTGAGGTGGTAGAGCAGTTGAACTATTTTTTGAGGGGTGGGGTAGTTTATGAAGTGGTAGGACAGTTGCTTTTTAGTGGGGGAAGCAGTGTGTGAATTGGTGGAGCAGCTGCAGTGTGGTAATTTTTAGGGATAGTGCAGTTTGCAGGGGTAGTTTTTGAGAGTGGGGCAGTTGCGGCAGGGGGTATTTCTTAAGGATGGGGCAGTTTCTGAGGGGGCATTGTAAGTGAGGGTTTTTTAAGGGAGCAGTTTGCAAGATGATGAGGTAGTTGCAAGAGGTTTTTTGGGGAAGAGGGCAATCAGTGTGGTAAGGCAATTGTGGAAAATGATAATTACACTTACCTGGTAATTGTAGTTCCTTGAGTGACGACAGTTCAGTCCTCTACCTCTGGGTTGTCAATCTCCTCCTGCAGCTTGGAGACTGGTATGTCAGAATGATGACATCACTGGATATAGTCCGCTGCCCTCTCTCCTCCATTCCATTGTGAACTATTAACAAAGCAGACTCAAAGGAGCAACAAATAAGTATCGAATTATAAACATTGAACCTAGCATATACTAACAGCAACGGCTCCCCCCCTTCCGGCAAGGCTTTCTGTCTCCCGCCCCTGCATCAAAGAAAGGGATGCCCCCTAACCAAGGAAACCAAGACAGACCTACCTGTAACACTCACCGGTACTGAATGCACCATGGATCCCCCTCAAAACATCTGGGTGGGAAGGAGGACTGAACTGTCATCACTCAAGGAACTACAATTACCAGGTAAGTGTAATTATCATTTCCTTATCGTTCCACCAGTTCAGTCCTCTACCTCTGGGATGTACCAGAGCAGTAATCATTGGGAGGGACCTCTCGAGCCAGCCGATAAAACCGCTGACCCAAAACGAGCATCGTTAGCCGCCGCGAAATCCAGCCGGTAATGCTTGCTGAAAGTATGCAGCGACGACCAAGTCGCCGCCCTACAAATGTCCCCGGGAGGAACCAAACTGTGTTCCGCCCAGGAACACGCCTGCGCCCTGGTGGAATGTGCTCGCAACCCCACAGGCACCACCCGACCGTGAAGCAAATAAGCAGGCGCAATTGCCTCTCTAATCCACCTGGCAGTGGAAGCTTTAGCCGCCGGCTCACCTCTTCGCACACCACCAAACAACCGATCAGACTTGTGGAAGGACTCCGTGACTGCCAAGTACTGACACAACGCTCTCTTCACGTCCAGAAAACGGAGACGGCGATCAGCCTCGCCGCTGTGCAAAGAACCAAGAACGGGCAAGCATACCATCTGATTTAAATGAAACGGAGACACCACCTTAGGCAAAAAGGACGGCACCGGCCGCAGAACCACCTTTTCCCTAGAAAAGGACAAGAAAGGCTCCCGACACGACAATGCTTGCAACTCCGAAATCCTTTTAGCCGAACAAATCGCTACTAGGAACACAGTCTTTAACGTCAAATCCTTCAGCGACGCATGACGCAACGGCTCGAAGGGAGACTTGGACAACGTTGTGAGGACGAGATTGAGATCCCACGGCGGCACGCTCACTCTACGCACCGGGCGCAACCTGGAAACCGCCTTCAGAAATCGACCCACATCGGGGTGAGCTCCCAACGAGACTTCGCTGACTTTGCCTCGATAACAAGAGAGGGCTGCCAACTGCACGCGCAAGGAACTGGCTGCCAGACCTTTATCATAACCGTCCTGCAGAAACTCCAAGACCACCGCGATGGACACCATAGTCATCCTAACCTGACACCGCGAACACCAATCCTCAAAGATCCGCCAGATCCGCACATATGCTAAGGAGGTGGACTGTTTATGCGCTCTAAGCAAGGTTGCCACGACTGCCGAAGAATAACCCTTCTTGCTCAGCTTAGCCCTCTCAATGGCCATACCGTAAGCGAGAACTGATCCATTTGGGGCATGAAAAGTGGACCCTGAACAACAGATCCGCTCTCTCCGGGAGTTGCCAGGGATCTCCGTCCAGAAGATGTACCAAGTCCGCATACCACGGATGCCTCGGCCAGTCGGGCGCCACCAAAAGGACTTTCCCCGAGTGAGCCCTGATTTTTTTGAAGCACCCGGCCTATCAGCGCCCAAGGCGGGAAAACGTATAGAAGACCCTCCGACGGCCATCGATGCAAAAGCGCGTCTATGCCCTCTGACATCCTTTCCCGTCGCCTGCTGAAAAACCGACCGACCTTCGCCGACTGAAACGTCGCCATCAGATCCATTACTGGAGTCCCCCAACGGGCCTTTATCTGCCCGAAAACTTCGAGATGCAACTCCCATTCGCCGGCATCCACTTGTACCCTGCTGAGGAAGTCCGCCTGGACATTGTCCTTTCCTGCAATGTGCGCCGCCGAGATCGCGGACAACCGAAGCTCTACCCACGCGAACAACGCGTCTGCCTCTTCCTCCATTGCGGCACTCCCCATGCCGCCCTGACGGTTGATGTACGCGACCGTCGCCGAGTTGTCGGAAAGGACCCGCACGGGCCGACCCCGTACCATCTCCTCGAACACCTGAAGAGCCCGGAGAACCGCCCAAAGTTCCAGACGGTTGATCGACCACAAGGACTCTAGGGGGGTCCACTGCCCCTGCGCAAACTGATCTCCACGGTGAGCCCCCCCAACCCAGCAGGCTGGCATCCGTCAACAACGGAGTCCAGTCGGGCTGGTCCAGCGGCATGCCGGCCGCCAGCGGCGACAGGCGAAGCCACCACCGACGAGATTGCTGGACATCGAGCGGGCAAGGCAGACCCTTGCTCAACGAATGGGACTGATGCGACCAGTGATGGAGCAGCGCTCGCTGCAACGGTCTCATATGCACCTTGGCCCAAGGCACCGCTTCCAGCGTCGCCGCCATGGTCCCCAGAACCCGAAGATAATCCCAGGTAGACGGCGCTGACACCGACAGGAACCGTCGAATCAGGGACCGCAGGGCATCGGCCCGTTTTTGTGGAAGAAACACCTGACCTGACAAGGTGTCAAACCGGACCCCGAGATATTCGAGGTCTTGGGAGGGCATCAAGTGACTCTTCGCCGGTTTGACTACCTAACCCAGACTCTGTAAAAACTGCACCAACCTGTCCGTCACACGGACACTCTCCTCCTCGGACTTGGCGCGAATCAACCAATCGTCGAGATAAGGATGGACCAGGATGCCTTCTTTGCGCAACGCCGCCGCCACCACCACCATGATTTTGGTGAAGGTCTGCGGCGCCGTCGCTAGACCGAAAGGCAACGCCTGAAATTGGTAGTGACCCCAAGGAAGCGCAAACCAGAGAAACCTCTGATGAGCTTCCCAGATGGGAATGTGAAAATACGCCTCCGTAAGATCCAGGGATGTCAGAAACTCTCCGCGTCGAACCGCCACTAGGACCGATTTGCAACGTCTCCATCTGAAAATGCGACACCTGCAAACAACGGTTTACAGCTTTGAGGTCTAGAATGGGCCACAAGGCTCCGCCCTTCTTTGGAACCACGAAATAGATGGAGTATCGACCCAAGCCGCAGTCGGTTGGGGGCACTTCTGTCACAGCTCCCAAGTGGAGCAACCTTTCCAAGGTTGCACGAACGGCTGTCGTTTTCGCGGGTCCCCTGCAAGGAGACATAACGAAGGAATCTCGTATGGGGCAAGCCATTTCCAAAGCATAGCCGTGCTGGATTATCTCCAACACCCACTGGTCGGAGGTGATGTGGGTCCAAGTGGAAAGAAACTTCTGAAGCCGCCCGCCTATCGGAGGCCCCTCCGCCGGGACCCGCCTCGCTTCATTGTGGCTTACGTTGTGCGGACACAGGGTTAGAGGAGAACCCCCTGGAGGCCCCTCAAAACCCCTGGGCCCGAGACTGATACCGGCCCCTATGGAAACTACCGAACCGCGTCAAACGAAATTTCCGGAAATTGCGAAACTGGCCCCGATAGCTTTGCGCAGACATCCCTGGTTTCGGTTTATCCTCCGGGAGTCTGCCCGCCTTGGACTCACCAAGATCCTTCACCAACTTATCCAAATCCTCACCAAACAGTAAACCACCCTTAAAGGGAAGTTTACTAAGGCGCGACTTAGAAGGTCCATCTGCCGCCCAGTTCCGCAACCACACCGAACCCGAGCGGCCACCACAGAAGCCGTACTATTGGCTAGTGCCCTGATTAAGTCGTAATGCACATCCGCTAAGTAGGCCGTCCCGGACTCCAGCCGATCCAGCTCCTTCAACTCTTCAGCAGTCATATGCGAAGACTGCCGGAGGCGCTGTACCTAGCGCAGACACGCCCTGGCCACCCACACACCACAGATGGAGGCCTGCAGCGACAGGGAATCCGCTTCAAAGGTCTGCTTTAGGAAGCCGTCCACCCGGCGATCCTGGGCATCCCGCAAGGCCGCACCACCTTCCACCAGAATGGTGGTTTTCTTAGTAACTGCCGATACGACCGCGTCCACCCGCGGGGCCCGGAACTTGTCCTTGTCCTTATCAGCCAGAGGATACAGTCTATTCAGCGTCCGAATGCCCCGTAGACCCGCCTCTGGTCTATCCCATTCATCCTGAATCATTTTGTCGACCACTTTGTGAACGGGGAAACACCACTCATGTCTGCTGAACCGCCTGAATGACGGGGTCCTCAACGTCATTCTCCACCGTGGCCTGCTTAGTTAAATTGAACATCTGTAAGGTTTCCGTGATCAAGACCGCCAGCTCTTCTCTGCGGAAGACCCGAATAATCTTAGCCTGATCCTCGGGTTCAGAGAACTCCCCTTCCTCGAGATCCTGCGACTCCATGTCCTGATCCCAATCGGGATCACGGGCTTCCGGCCACTCATCGTCCGAAGCAGGATCTCTCATCCGTGTCTGTTTAGGTGCCGGCGGTTCCTCACCCACGGCAGCGACCGCCTCTAGCTGCGGAAGTGGGGACGCCAATGCCCCAGCAGTTGACCCCTTGCTCTGGTGACGCAGGCAAAAGGCCTGATGCATGAGTAAAATAAACTCGGGGCTGAACTCCCCGAGACCCGACGGCTGTGCTGTCAAAGAAGCGCTGGAGGTTCCTGCCAACTCCTCCAGTGCCGATTCGGGTGCCGGGGACCGCGGTGAAGAAATACCCGCCCCCGCGGACGCTCCCTGCACCTCCGGGGATTCCTTGGGCTTCATCTGCTGCTCTACGGCAGAGGAAAGGGTGGCACACCCTCTGCACACCCCAGTCTCTGCTACTGTTCCCCGCCTAGTGCCACAGACAATACACTGGGGTCTAGCCGCCATAAGGCAGACCTCTCTGAACTTCCTGTTTCTGTTGTTGTTTTTTTTAAATGCAACAGGCTATGCCACTGCAGTGGTTAGTAAACTTTCACGGAACTCCATATGCCCTGCTCCCCGGGAGAGAGATCCCCCTCACAGCCCCTCCCCCAACCCAGTGAAGTGGCTGAAGGGGAAAACGAAAGTAAGAAAAAAACTTGCCCCCAAAATACATAAAAAGGCCATAAATCAAAGAACTAAAACAAAGAAACAAGAACAGAACGTTGATACGGAGGAGAAGGACAGAATCGGGACCCCTCCGAGGAGCAAGCGGCTGCCGCGCGGCACTCAAAATGGCTGCCGCCAACTTACCGAGGCAGAGAAAAGGGCGCCAAAAGCAGCCGCAGCCGCAGCCGCTGGAGGCCCAGAGGACACAAGATCGCTGCCTGGACAATCAACCTGACGCCGGTGAAAGGCCTACCGGCCAGGACTGCTACTCCGGTGCCTGAAAAAGCTGTCTCCGACAGGAACCTTAATCCCCGAGTACAGCTGCAGAGAATTGGTGCTGTTGCTGAAACGCCGACGCAGCACCTGTTTGTAGATGGCCCGGATTGAAGAGGAAGGGCTCTCCCCCGTAGAGTCCGGGGGGAGAGAACCTCCTAGCACTAGGGGAAACAAAACTCGCCCCTTAAACTAGCAACCCCATAGAAAGTGCAGGGGCAGGGAGGAAAAAAAGCCGGCCACTGAGTGCTGAACCTAAAATCCCTTCTATTTTTTTTTTTTTTTAAAGAGACAGTGATCAAATAAAAATGCCAATCAGATAGCCAAATTAGACCCTAACTAACACCTAGCTCCTTATCAGTTCCTCCAGAGAGCCCTCTTCCTAAGGCTCGTCAAGTCTTCTTGCTGCATGGAGACTGGTCACACTGGAATGGAGGAGAGAGGGCAGCGGACTATATCCAGTGATGTCATCATTCTGACATACCAGTCTCCAAGCTGCAGGAGGAGATTGACAACCCAGAGGTACAGGACTGAACTGGAGGAACGATAAGGAATGTAAATTTTGGAGATGGGGCAGTTTGCAGAATGTTGAGACAGTTGTAGAGAGGTTATTTTTTTGCATTGGCAGCATTTGGCAAGTTGGTAGGGCAGTTCCGAGGGAATAATATTTGGGGGGACTATGGGCAGTATGTGGGTTTGTTGAGTAATTATGGTGGGGGGGGGAGCACTGGGGGGGGGGGTAGGAAGAGTAGATAACAGGGAGAGAGTGTTTGAAAAGAAGAATCCCTAACTGCTGTGTTTCATTGTTTTATAAGTTTCTGTGCTATAGAAGCTGGGACTCCTTCACCAATAGAAATATATTGGGCTAGTTTTTTGGGGGGCTTATTTCTTTGTAACTCTTGGTCCGATTTGGATCATTTTTTTAACTCCATGTGTTTTTTCCCAGCTTTTTTTTTAACCCATATTCCAAGATTCATCCCATTCAGTTAATTTTTTTATTTGTTTTGCCCCGAGGATGGACAGACATTCTTGACCCATTTTTTTATATTTCTTTCCAAATACCATTGGGTCTGAAAGAATAAAGCTAGCAGTTAGGTGATTGCTCCTTTCAAACTCCCTTTCCTGTTCTGTATGCTCTCAACAACTTAACTGTCCACCATAGAATTGCCCCACCATCCTCCTCGCCCCCCAAAAATACTCCATCATAATTGCCCTACCCAACCTGCTCAATATTGTCATCATGAAAAATATACCCTCACAACTGCCTTTCTGCCCTGAAAACTACCCTACACTGGAAAACTGCATTGCCACAACTGCTCCATCACATTTCTAATTGTCCCCACCCCAAAATAAAATCTTCTCCAACTTGCCTAACCATCCTGCAAACTTCCTCACTCCCAAAAACTACACTTTTGCAACTGCCCCACCCCCAGAAAATGCCCCCTCACAACTTGCCCACCACCCTATAAACTGCTCCCACCCGCCAAAACTTCCTTCAACTGTCCCACCATCCCACAAACTGCCCTATCTCCATAAACTACCATGCCACAACTGCCTCACCAACCTGCACACTGCCCCTACACCTAAAAAACCACTCCATCACAACTGGCCTGCATCCCACAAATTATACCCACAATTGCTCCACCACCTCATAAAATGTCCCTAAAGTTATCTCTTACAACTGTCTCACCATTTCACCACCCTGTATCTACCCCACCTCCCCAAAAATGTCCCCCACTCCCAAAAACTACTGCCCTGCAATTGCCCTGCCCCCAAAAAACTATCCCTTCACAACCGTCCTCCTGCCTCCTACTCCCCTTCCCAGCACCCACCCATTTACTTCCTTCTCCAGTATTCATTTAACCTTGTTTTTCATCCTTCTTACAGATACAGATGTAGACAAAAACCAATGGAGAATGACCACGGCTGGGACGCTTGATAATTTCTTGATGGATGTTTTATAAGGGACTCAACTTGGCCAAGTTTCAGCAAATCGTGCCTGCATCAGGGGTCTTAAATTGTATCAATTTATGAATAAATACAGAATATATCTATAGCGTGTTGTGTAGAACATGTAGTCTAAAAAAACACCATCTGCACTAGTGAGCAGTCATATAAACAAGTTCAGGCACATGGTTCTTGGTCAAAGGTAGTCTGTTTGGAATGATCATGGTTCACCTCTTCAAATCAAACAGCATAACATCTAATGATGTTTTTTTGGACTATGTGTTCTATGTAACATGCTGTAGATATATTTTGTATTTGTTCACAAATTGATACAATTTAAGACCCTGATGCAGGCAGGATTTGCTGAAACTTGGCCGAGTTGGGTCTCTAATAAAACATCCGTCAAGAAATTATCAAGTGTCCCAGGCGTGGTCATTCCCCATTGGTTTTTGTGTACATCTGTATCTGTTCTATTCATGGAGACATCCTTCCTTTTGTTTCCTTCTTTCATCCTCCTTAATCCAGCATGAGTTATATCCCTCTTCCTCACTTTCCTTTTGTTGTCTTTGCTTCTTCCCCACTCCCCACAATATCTGTCGTCCTCTCCCTTCTCACTCCCCCAACATCTCCCTCTTTTTCCTACTCTGACTCTAGAATTTGCCATCATCACCCCCCCCCCTTTCAATGCCAGGACCCCAGCCCTAGAATTAGCTCCCTTCCTGTCCCAATTCCCCAGATCTAGTATCAACCCATTTCCAGTTCTCCCAGCTGCAATATAAGCCCATTTCTAATCCTAACTCCCATTGCCAGTATCAGTCCATTGTCAGTATCAACCAGCCCCAGCCTCTGCATCCATCCATTTTCAGTCTCCCAGCCAGCCCCAGTATCATTCCGTTTCCATTACCAGTCCCAGCCCTATTATCAGCCAGCTCCCCTGCCTCTGTGTCAACCCATTTCCAATCCCAACCCCACACTCCAGTGTATCAACTCATTGCCAGTATCAGTCGGCACCCCCAGCCCCTGTATCAACTCATTTCCAGTCCGCCAGCTCCAGTATCAGCCCATTTCCAGTCTCAGCCCCCCATTCCCAATATCAGTATAATGCCATTATCAGCCCGCCCCCCATATCCCTGTATCAGCCCATTTCCAGTCCTCTCATTGCCTCAATATCAGCCCACTGACAGTCCCATTGCGGTGTGGGTGCCTGGAAGGGCATTCCTGCCTGGAGTTGGTGCAGGTTTTGCTACCAGTTGAGGGACACCGCCAGTTGATGGGTAAATCTGACCCTGTCTTGTAGCCTGTCCATGACCTGTGTTCACTGCGAGCATAGGCACCACTGGGCTGTCCGCATTTGTAAGTGGACTGAAGGCATGACATGGCCCATTGAGGCCATATGGCCCAGTAGGCAGAGGAGGAGATGAGCCGGCACTGACCAGCGGTGTTGTACCTCTCCTGCCAGTTGCTTGAGGCGTTCTGCCTTTTCTCTTGGGAGAACGGCTTTGACCTGTAATGTGTCCAACTGGGCACCTATGAACTTGTGCAATAGCGAAGTGCACGCAATGAATACACCAGGAGTCTATTTACTAGAATTCAAACCAGTTTATTTGTGCACAAGCTCAGACACCTGTCAATGTCACTTTCAAAATGGTCTGAGCAATGGCGTTCAATAAAACAACAGCATTTATAGTTTTCCTCATCAGTTCTATACAGGCAAACTCCTCATTGGTCCCGGTGGCCCCCTCACCCCCCCCCCCCCCATTCAATGGAAAATTTCTGACCGGGCTCACACTGCTCTTCCCCCCTGCTCTTAGGCCTTCCTAGCCATGCTCAGTAACTAGACATAACATTCTGCCTTGCTTTTTGCTGACAAGGTCACTCGCAGCACAGACACTGTGTGAAAAGCTGAATTCTGAAATACATCCGTGAATAACAGAACACACTCAGTGGAAAAGTTTTACATTCTTATCATCATAAGCTGCTTGAAGCAAAATTCTGTTTTCTCTAGCTTTCAGCTCTGCTTAGTTATAATATTCTGAAGTGGGGGTGGGGACTCAGGCCTAACCTACAGGCTTGCTTCTGCTACCTAACATATAGTTACAGGCTATCCTAGGCTATAGCCTATCACATTCCCCCCTTTGATTATTCTCACCTGCAAGTGAGACAGGGTGAGAATTAAATCACATATGGTACTCTACACTAGGGTGGAGGGATCACTGTGTGGCACAGGGTTAGGGTAGTAATGCCACATTGTATCTGTGAATCTGCCTTGCGTTCAACAATTCTATCAATGGTTGAGTTCAGCATACGCAAGCATAAGGGAAGGAAACATGGGATACATAAGCAAACAGCCACAATCAAGAAAACTATCAATACAAGTGTCTTCAGGCCGCCCATACCTGAAAACCACAAACCAAACCAGCCATCAAGTTGCAAGCCATGCCAGGTTTGGACTGGGACATAAGTTTGTTTTCTCATGTGATTGGCTATGTCTTCTACAACCTGCCCTTCATTATCAATTTGTAAACAACAGTTCGTTAAATTAAGCTTATCACATACACCTCCTTCAGCTGCAAGCAGATAATCCAATGCTAAGCGGTTCTGGTAAATGGCTGTACGCATCTGTGTGGCTTGTTTGGCTAACAAGGTTAGTGCTCTGCTAGTTTCATTGGTTATAATTTCAACAACAGCTTGCAAACGTTTAATACGGTCCAACATATACACAGGAGTGCGGTAGCCCCAAGAACCATCTTGTGCCCAGGTAGCAGGTCCATAGTAAGAAACAATTCTCTCAGGTGGCCATTCTTCAGAGGTTGCATCCCATTTGTCTCACTGGCCGATTTTGAGAGCCTCTCGCTTCTGTCGACTTTTGTATACAGGGAATCCCAATTGTTCTCCGTGGGACAGGGGCAAAAGGAAGAAAGATGGTCGTATAGTTCCTAGAACACACGCCCCTCCCCAATTGGCAGGGAGTTTAGCATATGCTCGAGTGCCACAAATCCAATAAAGTCCAGGTGGAGCTTGCCAGGTGCTATGCGTAGCCAGATTTGTCCATATCCTGGCCAAGTGAGGAAAGACGATCAAAGGATTAGAAGGTTCCAGAGTATTGGCACCTGACCACTAAGATGTTTTCTCAGTAGTAGCATTGTAATATTTCTGGTTCAAACAGACCAACTGTCCTACTAATGCAGTCAATTGTGGTCCTGCTCGTACAAAACATAGTCCATAGTAACTATGGAGTGGGCGAGGACCCATTCATTGGTAGTGTTATGAACATCAGTCTGGTTATATGGTACGGAATAGTTCAGTTTATTGTTTATATAACATTTGATATACCGTCCCCCATTACATCGGGGCGGTTTACAATATAAATAAAATCATCAAGTCAGAAACGGAAAGAGAAAGTTACAATTACATGAAGAAAGGAAGAAAGAGAAACAGAGGACAGGGGAAGATAGGAAGATAGAGTCAGGAGGGTCAGCTAGATCCAGGAAAGGCACAGGAGAACAGATGAGTTTTGAGAAGGGAGCGAAATTTAGGATATGATTCTTCCAAACGGAGGGCAGTGGGT
This sequence comes from Ichthyophis bannanicus, assembly GCA_033557465.1. Taxonomy (NCBI): domain Eukaryota; kingdom Metazoa; phylum Chordata; class Amphibia; order Gymnophiona; family Ichthyophiidae; genus Ichthyophis; species Ichthyophis bannanicus. The sequence goes on from CM066031.1 coordinate 1,600,143,349, forward strand.
AGTGAGTTCCAGAGGGAGGGACCAAGGTAGAAGAATGCTGATTTACGGGTGGATTAGAGATGTGCACGGGAAGGGGCTAGAAGGTGAAGGCGATTGATGTGAATGGACCGGAGGCTTCGAGAGGGGACATGGAAGGAGAGCAAATCGGAGAGGTATTGGGTGTCTATGAAGGTAAATGGCTCGATGGACCAGAGTAAGGACCTTGTAAGGGATCCGGAATTGTAGTGGCAACCAGTGAAGGTGTTGTAGGAGGGGGTGACGTGATCGCGTGAAGAGGCATGTAGAAGCATCCGGGCAGCCGTGTTTTGAATTAACTGTAGTCGATGTAACTGATACTGAGGGATACCGGCGTAAATAGAATTACAAAAATCTAATCGGGTTATGACTAATGAAAGAAGAAGGGTAGTGAGTGCCTGAGGAGATAGGAAAGGTCGAATGGCACGAATCTGCCGAAGGCAGTAAAAAGAACACTGAGAAATAGAGGAAATGTGATCGTGAAACGTGCGTGCACTATCGAGAATGACACCAAGATACCGAAGTTTGGAAACTGTGAGAATAGAGGCACCAGAAAGAGAAGGTGTGAAAGGCGGAGTGGGGGAACCGTGGGTGAACCAAATAGCAGCCGTTTTGGAGATATTCAGAACCAGACAATTTGAAGAGAGCCAGGAGGAAACTGAGGATAGACAGACCTCCAGTGGAGTGATATCAGGATGGGATGAGGAAGTGTGGTGCAGAAGGAGAATATCATCAGCATAATAATAGCCCGAAATACCCAACTGCTGGACAAGAAGTGAGAGAGGGGCCAGAAAAAGATTGAATAACAGGGGAGCCAAGATAGAGCCCTGAGGAACACCACAGGTGAGAGGGAAATGATCTGAGGTGGAAAGACCAGAAGTAACTGCAAATGAACGAGAAAATAGAAAAGAATGAAACCACCGATAAACACCACCACGAATACCCGCATCCCGCAGACGAGAGAGAAGAAGGGGGTGATCCACAAGATCGAAGGCGGCTGAGAGGTCAAGGGACACAGCGATGGTAATGTCGCCTCGATCTTGGGCGGTGCGTATTTCATTTAGAACCGCTGTGATGGTGGTCTCCACACTATACCCAGACCGAAACCCAGATTGGCGGGGGTGCAGAAAGCGCGTAGAATCCAAGTGATGGGAAAGCTGTGAGAAAACCACTTTTTCAAGAAGCTTAGAAGCAAAAGGAAGATTGGATACTGGACGAAAATTAGCGGGGATAGAGGGGTCAAGGGAGGGATGTTTCAAGAGAGGACGAACCAGGGCGTGCTTCCAGGGGTCAGGGAAAATACCACAGGACAGACTAGTGTTCACAATAGTAAGAAGAGAATGTAAAAGGGCAGGAGAAGGCTTAGCGAACCATGAAGAAGGAATGGGATCTAGAGGACAGGTAGTCTTGCGAGTTGTAGATAGCAGCTGGATGAGCTCTGGAGAAGTGATTGGGGAAAAATGGGACCAGGTATGAGAGAGAGAGGGGGACAGCGGGGGCGAGGTGGGCGACGGTGAAGACAGAATTTGGGGACAAGAAGGAAGAGAGGAACGAAGGCTTTGGACTTTGGAGGAAAAGAAAGAAGCCAGAGTGGTCGGGTCAGGGGCTAGCAAGACAGAGGCAGATCCGCGTTTGGGGGGTGCCTGGAGCTGCGAGAGAGTATGTAGAGTAGCAAAGAGTTGTCGTGAACGGTTAGGAGCTGAGACAATGGACGTAGAGTAAAAGGTGCACTTGGCGTGGTGAATGCTTGAGCGGTAGTGAGCGTGGGAAAGCTTGAAACGCTGATAAGAAGCGGCGGTGCGTGACTTCTGCCAAGAATGCTCAGCTCTCCTCAACTGGGAGCGCAACAGATGAAGGCCTGGATGAAACCAGGGGTTCTTGTGCTTCCCAAGGCCATTGGTCTCCCATCTGAGTTCCTCCACAAACGAGACAGTCTGAGACATGGAGGCTGGAGGCCCAGCTCCATCTAGTTCGATGAACAAATTCTGCGAAGCGCGGGGAACTACAAATTCTGCCTTCATGGCCTCATGGGAAGGTATGATATATGCGATAAGGTGAAGAAACATGAGTCTTTACATTCAGTTGGATGAATACGATGGTTCCAGGATCAGTTCCACCTCCTGCTATATGCGCAGGCCAAATCGAAATCCTTGCTTCCATTGACTGGGGTCAAAGATCTGGAGTCTTAGGGGATTGCATGTACTTTTCTTGCACTTGTTGGGTTCTAGTAGGGGTAATCTTTCCAATATAGCTTTACGATTGTTTCCAGTTTGTCCAGTTGGGCCACCAGACCAGGTGGCATAGTACACACAGTCCCACTTCGGACAGTAGTAGTCTGCTTCTGATGATTTGCTATACGTTGTTGGTGAGCGTGTTCCAGTGCACATTCCCCATCTGTATGCACCTTCAGGACACATATATTTTTCATCATAATAGTAAGCGTCAAAATATAGGTATGCAGGTTGGGTGGGATCAGAGAGTTGACTTGTGGCTTTGACGAGTGCTCCATCTTCATCATTCCATCTCAGTTCCAGGACATAGTAAGATGGATTCTGTCGAGGTCTGAAGCAAGTACAGACGTTTGTACAGACGTTCAGTTCTGTACCATTATAGATACACTGGCTGACTATGCCAGTACAAGTATAGTAAGAGTGATAAAGTAGAATCTGAGTAACTTGCATTCCAGTTCGGGTGATGGTTATACAGGCTGCACAAGGGGGCAAAGCAAGAGTGGTTCTCAAGAGTCCCAGGGCTACCGCAAGAATAAAACAGTAATTAGTAAGCATCATGATCATAGTCTCTAATAATAATTGATGAGGTAGGTAATGGTTGATTGAGGTAGATAGATAATGGTTGATTGGTTGATAGAGTCTACAATGAAAATAATGCAAAACTGGAGGATGGGGTGTAAAGTCTGTAGGCTTCAGTCAATCGTTCATAGAAAGCAGCTGGACTTTCATCTGGGCATTGAAGAACATCCGCTACTTTCCCAACGTTCATAGCTCTCTGCCCTCCCTTCTTTAGGCCCTGCAGTAAGGTATGGCGGAACCGGGTGAGGGCCTTCTCTCCGACATCATTATTTGGGTTCCATCCGGGATCTTCATTTGGGAAATCTGCGGCTGCTGCCCTTCGGGGATCTAGGTCTCGCCCATCTTCAGGGTTTTCTTCCAACCATCTAGTGGTTGCTCGCACTATCCGTGCCCGCTCTTCAGTAGTAAAGAGGGTCGCCAAGAGCTGGCGACAGTCAGACCAGGTGGGCTGGTGGGTTTGCATAATACTGGACATTAACTCTGTCAAATCTTGGGACTTCTCAGTATAGGAGGCATAATGCGTTTTCCAGTTCAATAAATCTGTTGTGGTGAAAGGCACATAAACTAGACTGGTCGGTCCGACCACAGCCTGACCCTCTGTATTTACAATAGGTAATCCTGGGACCTGCCGCAGTGGCATTTGGCGAACTTCTCTCTGGCCCGCTGTCCTGCTTCTGAAGGCGTAACGCAGATTAGCGGGGGTAGTGCTGCTGCTGGTGCTTGGACTAGTGGGTGGCCCTGGACTGGCATCTGACCCTCCGCTAGCAGATTCTTCAGGGGATGATGATTCTGTTGCAGAGCTCTGCCCAGGGCTGGCAGCACTCTGCTCAGGACTAGGGCTCCGACTCTGGGGAAGGGGGTGGTCCTCGGGTGGTGGGTGACCGGGTGGAGGTACCTCAGCTGGGGGTACTCTCACTACCTCTGGCTCTACTCGGGGTACTGGTGGAGCTGACAGGACTGGTGTATACAGAAATGTGGGTGGATGACCCGGGACCTCTGGAGGCTCTGGGGCTGCAAAAATAGGGGGCTTTTCCTTCTTAGCAGGGACTCCCGCTAACAGAATTCTACTCTGCCCCTCACGACAACGCTTTATCCAAGGGGGTTGCTTCTCACAGATAGCTAGCCAGGAATCTATATAGGAAAACTGCTCGGAACTACATCTGCGCACCACCTGGTGCACTCGGGACACAATTTGAATATCAAAAGTACCTTCTGGTGGCCACACGGCATCCAGCGCCGGCCACACCCTACTACACAATATTTCTAAGCGGGTTGGTGACATTTTTACCCCATAATCACCATGAAACCCCTTCTTAAAATTCGTGATCATACAGTTCAACAGAGTTTGTACGGACTCCGCCCCTCCCAATATGACATATGACAGACAAGACAGCAAACAGAAAGGATGGGTAGGATGGCTGCGGGTAAAGGGTCCGCACAGCCCACGGAACAATAAGGGGGACAAAAACCAGACGCTTCCTCCTTTTCGCGACCTGGGCGCAGTCGCCTGGCCAGGAAATGCGCTACTTAGGAGTCCGCTCTCGCTCGGCCTGTATTACAAGACCTCTCAAGCACACTTCACACAACCAAACATGCTAGCATTTCCCAAATTCCAAATTCCCGGGCTAACTGACTAAGCCAAAATTACCAAACCAAAAGGGTCAGTGGCTTCGCCCCGCGCATACTCATGCAGGGTTACTAGGACCGCCCTGGGAGTTGATCAGACTCCCTTTACCTGTTACCATACCATATTAGTCTTGAGACTTTCCCAGAGCTAACTGACTAAGAACCAGAAAAATCAATACTCACCGGATCCGGTAGCTAATGCGCTGCGCAACCAGTTCCACCTTGGGTTGAATCCTGGACTCCCCTCCCGGGTTCGAGGTGTTGGCCGGCCGGACCCAGCAAGCCTGCCAAGGCAGGGCGGAACCCTCCAATGCAAGGGACCGGCGGCGCCTGGGCTCCTCTCTGCTGTTGGCTGGCTGCGGTCCCAGCCGGACCAAACCTGGAGGTGGTAATACGTGGTAGTATTCACTTGCGCACCATCCGCATACCCCACTCTTCCCGGTCAGGGAACCAATGCAATAGCGAAGTGCACGCAATGAATACACCAGGAGTCTATTTACTAGAATTCAAACCAGTTTATTTGTGCACAGGCTCAGACACCTGTCAATGTCACTTTCAAAATGGTCTGAGCAATGGCGTTCAATAAAACAACAGCATTTATAGTTTTCCTCATCAGTTCTATACAGGCAAACTCCTCATTGGTCCCGGTGGCCCTCTCACCCCCCCCCCCCATTCAATGGAAAATTTCTGACCGGGCTCACACCGCTCTTCACCTCTGCTCTTAGGCCTTCCTAGCCATGCTCAGTAACTAGACATAACATTCTGCCTTGCTTTTTGCTGACAAGGTCACTCGCATCACAGACACTGTGTGAAAAGCTGAATTCTGAAATACATCCGTGAATAACAGAACACACTCAGTGGAAAGGTTTTACATTCTTATCATCATAAGCTGCTTGAAGCAAAATTCTGTTTTCTCTAGCTTTCAGCTCTGCTCAGTTATAATATTCTGAATTGGGGGTGGGGACTCAGGCCTAACCTACAGGCTTGCTTCTGCTACCTAACATACAGTTACAGGCTATCCTAGGCTATAGCCTATCACACTTGGGCTGGAGAGAGATGGGGTTTAGGATAGTTGATGATGATCTCCAAGTGCTGCAAAAGAAGGGTTGCACGTTTTGCAGCCTGACTGACCTCTGAGACCGTACTGCCTCTGTTGAGACAGTTGTCCAGGTAGGGGAAGATGAAAGCCCCTTGAAGGCACAGGTAGGTGGCTACCACCGCCAAGCATTTGGTAAAGACCATTGGCGAGGGGGCCAGGCCGAAGGGTAGCACTTTACACTGGTAGTACCTTCCTCCCACCATGAACCATGGATACTGTCTGTGGGAGGGATGGATCAGGATGTGCGTGTACACATTCTTTAAGTCCAAGGAGCACAGCCAATCTCCCTGGTGGAGGTGAGGCAGCAGTGTTCCAAGTGAGAGCATCTTGAACTTCTCCCACACCAGAAACTTGTTTAAGTTTCGTTGGTCTAGTATGGGCCTGAGGCCCTCAGTTCTCTTTTGGCACAAGGAAGTATCTGGAGTAGAAGCCTTTTCCTCATAGATGTTCGAGTACAGGCTCTACTGCGTTGTCCCTGAGCAGACCTGCGAGCCCTGGTGAAGGGAGGGGTCTCACTGATTGTCCTAAGAAGAACCTTGGCAGTACCTTCTGTAGGTGGAGGAGGTATCCCTCCCTTACCACCTGCAGTACCCACTGGTCTCAGGTGACACTGGCCCACCTGTGGGCGAAGAGTGCCAGGTGACCCCCTGTGGGCTTTTGACTCCCAGGGGAGGAGAGGCCTGCCCCGGGAGTCAAAAGCTCCTCCCAGGCTGGGTGGGAGCTGGGACCTGGGGCTTCTGTGCTTTTGGCTTCTGGGCCCCATAGTTTTGTTTTTTAGAGTGAGGACCCTGTTGCTGGCCTGAGAAGGGCTGGTAGTGGTGACTGTGATGAAAGGGCCCCTTTTTCCTTGGGAACAGGGGTCTTTTCCCTGATGGTTTCTTACGGGGGAAGGATGAGGTCTTTCTGGAGAGCCTCTGTCGAGTTACCATGTCTGCCTCTATCTCAGCTGCCTTGTTGGCTATAGGCTTGCTGAACAGGTTCTCCCCAATGCAGGGGACGTCAAGTAGCTTGTCTTGGACCCACTGTTCGAGGTCCAAAGACTGCAGCCAGTATTTGTGCCGGCCGCCGATGCCGGCCACTGCTACCCGAGTCGCTGACTCAAAGCCATCATAGACCACCCGGGAAAGGAGCTTAGAGCAGCCCTTGATCCCAGAGGTCAGGGCTTGGAATGGTTGAAGGGGTTCCCCAGTAAGTCCTACTGAAAACCCGGACAACCTCTGGGTTAGAGCCTTGAGGTACATGCCTACGTATAACTCATAGGCCTGTATCCGACACCCCAGCATCGAGCGCTGATAGCACTTGAACCAAGGGCATTGAAGGCTCTAGCATCCCAACCAGGGGGAACAGAAGAAATGGGTCTTCTGGCTCTTAAGGTTTTGCATGGTTGACTTGACAACCATGGAGTTATGTGGGAGCTGGGGTTTGTGGAAGCCCAGCCCTTTCCTGATGCGGTACATGGCATCAAGGCACCGGCTGACCACTAGTGCCAATGCCGGGGTCTCCCACATTCTCAACAGGAGATGCTCGAGGATCAGCTGCACTGGCACCATAAGAGTTTCCTTGGGTGGAGACTCGTACTGGAGAATCTCCAGTTCTTCGGTGCATTGGTCTTCCTCTGCCACAGTTTGCTCCAGCCATGTCCACAACAAAGTCGTGGAAGGCCACGTCCTTTGGAGGATAATGGCGCCATGGAGACTGGTCCGAGAGGATGTCCTGGTGCCGTCTGGTTTCGGGGATTCCGCGTCATCAGTCTCCCACTCAGAGTCAAGGAGTGATGATGATGAGTCCGAGGCCCTGCGACTCCTTGCCTCAAGGCCAGTGCCAAGGGACCTGGAGCCTCCGGAGGACCTGGGGTCCGAGTCGTGGAAACTGGCTGGGGAGGATCGGATTCCCAAGAAATGGGATCGGAATCTCGACTGGTGCCGAGAGCTTACCCAAAGCCTGTGGCGCTCAGAGCTCGACTCAATGATCGGGGACTCCCCCGCAGTCGGTGGGGGGGGGGCCCGTTGTCGGCGCAGATGATATTGAAGAACCAGCCATCATTGCCTGCTGCAGGGCCAGGATAGCAGTGATGTTCTGCTCCAGGGCTGCCATTCTGGTTTCCAAGCCAGAAGGCTCCACGGCTTTTGGCTTGGGCACCGAGGATCTCAGGCCCAGTTCCAGCACTCTCGCGAGTGTGTCCTCAATGTGGATTATGGTCTTGAGGAACTTCACACGGTCTCCACTGGCCGAGGAATCCTTTTTCAGGACCTTGGTAGGGCGCTTCTTGGAGCCGCCCCAGTCCCTCCTAGGGGTGGAACCTCAACAGACTTTGAGTATTTTTTTCTTCTTTCTCTTGGGGTCTGAGGTCTTCTCGGAGGAGCTGCTACCACAGGACTCAAAGAACTCTCGGGCCACGGGAAGTGCTGCACTTGGAGCTCTGCGTTGGGGAAGCCGGTGCTAAGTCGGACCTTAGGAACAGTTTTTTTTCCTGAACCTTCAACCTCTCTTTATTGGTCTTAGGCATCATGGCCTGGTACAGGTCGCTGGAGGTGCTGTCATGGTCCACTCCCAGGCAGTGTAGGCAGCAGTCATGGGTGTCAGTTACTGACATGGTTTGATTGCAGCGGTCACATTTCTTGAACCCACTGGGAGACATAGTGGGGAAATACCTGGCCGGGGTCGATAAGTCCTGGGCGAAAAAAGGCGCAAACGTCGGTTGAGGCAATCCTCAATTTAAAAAAGGTGGGGGGGGGGGGAGCAGAGAACAGCTCTGAGTCCAGCACTGGCTTGAGGCGGGAAAAGCAAACTGAAAAATGCTAACTTTTAAGGATATTAGCAAGGATTTTTTTCCGGGGAAATGGGACAGACGTCTGTTGGGCTCCGTGGGGAAAAAAGGAAACTGAGCAAGTGGCACCCTTGGGCGGGAAGAGGACCACACATGCATGGTAACATGTCCCAAAGGCTTTCTTTGAAAGCTGGGGAAATGCTCCGTGCGGGCTCTGTAAGCGCTGACGTCACCCATATGTGATGACTGACTTCCTGCTTGTTTCTGGAGAAATAAATTGTTTCTAAAGACCTTTGCAAAGAGGCCTTCCAGTTAGGGGCAAAAGACCTGTGAAACTGTTTTAAATAGGTATTAAAGCTAAGTGACAGGCAAAGGGGCAAATTGAAAGACTCCCTCTATCAAACCAAGGGCTGTGTGAATCATTCAGGAAATTAAGAGATTACCTTAGAAGCACAGGTCAGGGGACTGTTTTTAGCAAGCCATATTTTTACTAGGTGTTCTTTCCCTGCCACCCACCCTGATTTCCTCCCACCACAGGCTTAATCTTAGCTTTATAGGCTCTTAAACTTACGAAAGGGGAAGAGGTGGTCAAATTTACTTAGGTTAGCTAGTTATCCTCACTAGGAATAGATTAACCGTGGGGTAAATTTAAGTCCCTTAAATCTATTAGGTACATTTGCATCAGCACAAGTATCCCTAGCAACTTTAAGTAAGTAGAAAACTTAAATAGCTAATCAAAACCTTGAAACTCGGATGCAGACAACAGTCCAGCAACAAGATGAGGTGTATCCAGTCTTTGCATTGAGTGTCATATGTACAATCTTCTCCCAGTTGGTGAGGGGTCTTGCATGTGTACTAGATGCAAGGAAGTCTTTGCCCTTGGGGAACGAGTCCAATCTCTAGCGGCTAGAGTGGCAGACTTGGAGGATGTAAGGAAGGCAGGGAGGTATATAGACAAGACCTTCAGGGATGTAGTACTGAAGTCCCACCTCCATTCTGGCAGCCTCTCAGTTGCCATGGAGGAGAGAGGTCACGTCAAAGGAGAGCATCACTTTGGTATGGCAGGACGTGATCCTGTAGCTAGGACCTATCCTCCAGGTGGTGTAAAACCCTCTCGCACTGAGGAGGTTTCTCCAAGGCCATGTGTCCATGAGGGAAGAGTTAGGATATTTGTTATAGTTGGCAATTCGATCATTAGACATGTAGATAGCTGGGTGGCTGGTGGACTTGACAATAGCAGACCTTATGGGCCACCTAGGCAAGGTTTTAGATAGTGCTGGCGAGGAGTCTGCTGTCTTGGTACATGTTAGTACCATTGACATAGGAAAGTGTGGGAGGGAGGTTCTGGAGACCAAATTTAGGCTTTTAGGTAGGAAGGGTAACATTCTCCAAAATGCTTCCTGTTCCACGCATGGGACCTACAAGGCAGGCAGAGCTCCAGAGTCTCAATGCGTGGATGAGACGTTGTTACAAAAAAGAGGGTTTTGGATTCATTAGGAACTGGGCACATTCTGGGGAAGGGAGGGGCTTTTCCGAAGAGATGGACTCCACCTTAACCAGGATGGTACCAGGCTGCTGGCATTAACCTTTAAAAAGGAAAGAGAGCAGCTTTTAAACTAGATAATAGGGTAAAGCCAATAGCCGCCCAAGAGTGCATGGTTTGGAAGGATGTATCCTTGAAGGAGACTAGCAAAAGAGGGAAGTTAGGGCATTCCGATAGAGAGGTTCCAATAAAGATAAAAGTAACCCAGATGCCCTTAAGTACAGAGCTGAAAGTGACCTAGTGGTTGGGGCAAGTTACCTCAGGCCGGAAGGTCGGGGGTTCAAATCCCACTAGAGGACAGCAACCTTGGGCCGGAAGGACTGGGGTTTCTATTCCCACAGGTGCTCCTTGTGGTCTTGGGCAAGCCACTTAACCCTCCATTGCCCATGTTCCCTATAAGTATTAGCATATGTGTCTCATATCCCCTCGTGTTAAATGTATCCCCCAATTGTGTTGTGACCACTTTGATTGAAGGACAAGGTGGTATGCAAAACTGTCTAAATAAAATAAATAAATAAATTACCCTATCAAATGATAAACAGATTAATACGAATAAAATACAACCTCTAAAATGCTTGTATACAAATGCTAGAAGTCTAAAACTAAGATGGGAGAGCTAGAATATATAGCATTAAATGAAAGATTAGATATGATTGGCATCTCAGAGACTTGGTGGAAAGGAAGACAATGGGACACTGTGATACCTGGGTACAAACTATATTGCAATGATAGGGTAGATCAAATTGGTGGAGGGATTGGACTCTGTTAGAGAGGTCATTGATTCACACAGAATTAAAGTTTTGCAGGAAACAAAATACAGTATGGAATCTCTATGGATGATAATCCTTTGTAAAAGGGGGAAGGCGATGGCAGTAGGGGTGTACTACTGACCGCCTGGCCAGAATGAACAGATGGATGATGAAATGCTAAGAGAAATCAGGAAAGCTAAAAAAAGTTACAAGTAATAATGGGTGAATTCAGTTACCCCGGTATCGACTGGGTCAATGTCACTGTAGGACATGCTAGGTAGATAAAGTTTCTAGATGAAATAAATAACAGTTTTTGGAGCAGCTGGTTCATGAACTGATAAGAGGGGAAGCTATTCTGGACCTAGTCTTTAGTGGAACACAGGATCTGGTGCAAGAGATAATGGTGTTGGGGCCACCTGGCAAGAGAGATCATAGCATGATCATGTTTGCTTTGTAAGAAGGATGGCAAGGAAATCCACAGTACTATTTTTTAACTTTCAAAATGGAGACTATGATAAAATGAAGAAAATAGTTAAGAAAAACTAAGAGGAGCAGCTGCAAAGGTTTTATTTACACGAAGCATGAACGTTGTTTTAAAAATATTGTTTCCTTATTGTTCCTCCAGTTTAGTCCTCCACCTCTGGGTTGTGCACCTCCTCCTGCAGCTTGGAGACTGGGCATGTCAAAGTCGTGACATCACTGGATATAGCCTGCTGGTATCTCCTATCAGCCCCCAGTGTGTCCAGTCTCCATGCAGCAGGAGGACGTAGTGAGCCTAGCTTCTGGGCTCACTTGGGGGGAACAGTTGAGGAGCATTTAGTGTGACAAATTCTATTCTGATTTTACTTTTAATTCAGTTACCTTTGGTTAATTGGCAATCGGATTAGTTCCCTTTAGTTATTAGGAACAAATTTCCTTATATTTACAGTAATTTTAAATTTGAGCCTGGCTCTTTAAATTAATAGCAGCTCTCGCCTTCTCTCCTTGTCAGTTATTTTCACTTGCTGCAGGCATTCGCGGTGCGGATCTCTCTCCCTGGACTGTACGGGAGAGAGCTCTGGGACCCGTACAGCCACACTGAAGCTGTGTGAAACAGAGCTTCTCCGTTGCTGCGGGATTTTAATTTTACTCTGTGGAACCGGCTGAGCGGTCCTCGCCGTGGCTGCTGGGCACGACAGCGCGGCTTGAGTATTGGCTGAATTCAAGGCAGTAGGAGCAGGCTGCGTGGCTCTCGGCCCTGCAGGTAAGGCCTTCGGGCTCGGTCGGTCTGCTGAGGCCTCCTTTTTGCAGCGGCTGTTGTTCTTGGTGCCAAAATTCATTGGCGAAGGGGCGGCCATTTTCTCTCTAGGTATTTGGACCTCATGGCGAGAGTTGCAGCTGCCTGTGTGAGGAAGATGACAGGCAGAATAACTAGATTTTTGGGACTACGAGTAGTGTTTCTTTCTTTTGTTTGTAGGTTTTTGAGGCTCCGGGTGTTCCTCAGCCTTAAGGGGGCTGTTGTCAGTCCTCTTTATTTTTAAGTTTATTTTTAGTTTTATAGGACAGCAGTTTTGGCATTGATCTCTGATACCACATGTTCTTTCCCTCCTAATCATGTCTCTGAGGAGCATCTGTTAAGTCCCAGAATATTAGGCAAATTGCCAGCTTTTAGGTTCGAGAGCAGATCCCTAACTTGTAGTTGGAAGGAGGGACAGGCTGGAAGTGTGCCTTTGTGTATTCTGTAGTGAAAGTTGCCCAAATGCCTGTGGTTTCACAGGGACAGGTTTAGGAAATCTTAGGATATAAAAAAGAAAGTATATATATAACAGTTAACTGTCAACCAAGAAGTGCCTGTGCTACTGTCTATGGCCACCAGAGGGCAGCTGGTACACTCAATAGTGCCTTTCTGTGACCGTGTGTTTGCAGCCATATCAGATTGATCATTCTCTGCAAGTCAGGGAAGAAATAACCACAGGGCCACCTCATGGGCTCTCAGGGGTTAGTGACTATACAAGCAACTGTAATGTTCTGCAAATCAAGATTATATGACCAAGATTTAAAGCTCTTAACTTCTGTATCGTTTGTCGGGCTCTGGTGCCCTAAAGGCCACTGGATGGCAGCGCCGCTCATGAATCACATTTAGTATTCAGTGCCCCCATCCCTGGGGGGGGGGGGGGTGTGGTAAAATACAAAATCGTATTACTCATCAGGCTCACACAGGCAGCAACCTCTAAGACCTCCATTTGCAAGGTTGTTGGTGTATCCCACTGCTATTTCTCTGACTGCAGGAAGGCCGGGGAGGTGCCTGTGTGTTTCATAACTCCACTTAGCATGCCCTTCCCAGGAACTTCTCATCTATTTCTAGAGCAGGATTTCATTTCATTTCATTTCTCTGGTTATGGTTAATGCACAGCGTTAAGGGGCTGTGTTCGAAGGCTTGGGTCTCACGGACCTCGGTGGGATTTCAAAAAGAAAAAGAAACTCTCTTTAGTGAGAGATAGCCTTGTTCATTTTTAGCTAACACTGTTGATTTATTCGGTGGCCTTTTGCGTCCTGAACCCCAAGGTCGGGACACTGTTTGCTTCCAGGGGTTCTACTCTCTATTTCGCTCTTCAGCTCCCTAGCAGACGCAGCAGGCTGGCAGGGGGTGCGCAATGCTTCCTGCAACACTGAATCCCTCAGGATAAGGGGGGAAGGAAAGCTGGGTGCAGCGAGGGCTGGTAGCTTCTTGCAAAGCTATAGGAGCAGTTCAGGTAATTTTAGCTGATCTGCTTTGATTTCATTGGAGTTGGCAGAAACTTGTTTTTTGGAGTCCTATACTTAAAAAAAAAAAAAAGAAAAAAAAAAGAAGAAAAAAAAAAAAGGCATAGCTATGTTGATTTACAAGAATCTCCTTCCGCTATCCATAGAAGGTCCTATAAAGCGTTAAAGTCGGTTTATATGGCAGGGTAATATTTTGGCTTAGTTGCTGTGATATAGCGCTATGATCCGCTGTAAACATATTCAAGTCAAAAGGAATTATGGTGATAACTCTCTTGGACAGTTGTAACAGGTGCTTGGGTGAGCGCCATGGCCAGTCCATAGATGTGGAATGCTCTGCCATAAGCATTATGTCAGGAGAGGGGTTTTATAGTTGTGTGGTTTCTTAATGGAAAATATTCCCGTTTAGATTGGCTTTGCCCAAATTATAAGATTTTACGGTAGATTTGTAATATCTTAATTTTGGCTATATGTGGTTTAATTTTACATATGGAAAAGGCAGCTCAGCGGAGAGAGGTTGCAAAATAGAACTCTGGCCTTTGAAGCTATCTATGCTCCCATTCCATTTATCAGAGGTTCTCCAGTACGGAGAGTATCTGCTAGTGTTCAGCGAATGCCTTAATGGGGGCCAGAAGCACGCAGCCAGGCTAGTTCTCTAGCAGCAATAGCAGCAGCTCAGATTCTAGTAGGCATACATCATATGCTGGGCTTACAAGATGGCTTCCACGCTGATCGGCATCAGCCAAGATGGTTGCCGGTTTAGACTGTGAATGTGGAGGCAGCCTGGATGAGGGACCTTGCTTTCTCTGGAAAATGCCCTGCATACACTGAATCATTTAAATTCGATCAGCTACTGGCAGGAAACAATGTACTCTCGCATGCCTTTTTGCTTCAGTGGTCTAAAAATGGAGTCTTTACCAGGTGGTATAATGGGAACTTGTCTGCAGTTTCTCGGCTTCTTCATTGCTGACTCAATTGCCACTGCGGAATGAGAAAGCTGTATTTCCTAACACCAGGTGCTAGTTGAACTTAAAATATAAAGCCCATCTTTGTGCAGTCAGACAGAATGGGGCGTTAATCTAGCAGGAAGGCCGTGGATTAGTATGCCTGTAATTGGGAGTTCTTTCTACTTCATATTGTTGGCACGGAAAGAACTTCTCCTAACATATGCTGAAGGAATTTTTGGTTAAGAGATGTCTTTGTGAAAAAAAAAAAAAAAGTATTCAGCTGTCCTGAATTCGCCTGTTCTTGATTGACATTTTGAGGCTAAGCAAGGGCAGGCCTGGGTACTACGTGGGTGGATGCACACCTTGCACTACCAGGGGGTGTGGACTCACTGTATGGAAGAGAGCCCTAGCAATCTTCTTTAGCGCAAGATAGGAAAGTAGATGGTTCACTGAAGCGATCGTTGGGGGCAATGCTCTGTCCTTACAAGCTCCCATTTGTGGAGCCTGGGGGGGGCGAGAACATGCTTCAGGTGGTTTCAGTGTTTACGGCAGTCTACTCGCCTGGAACAGGAAAGGATCAGGGAGTTGAATCGACTAGAGTCTGATTTGCTTTATGTGGCAAATGTGCATTATGGTTTAATTTGAGTGCTAGCTAATATTATTGGCTTCCTTGGGGTTCACCCGGAGGTCTTTCTGGTGGAGGAATGGGGCAGCTGATGGTTCGTCCAAGTCGAGGCTCAGTAAGCTCCCAGTTAAGTCTTTGTCTTGTCCTTTCCCCGTGGGCTCTCATAGGGCAAGTAGTTAGCGTATCGAGGCTTTCGGGGAAAGATACTCTTGGTAGTGCCCGGTTGGACGAGACAGCCGTACTAGGCTGATCTCATTCGCCTACTTGACGGGCGTTTCCTAGAAGTTGCCGGTAGCGGACGTTCTGCTGCGGCTAGGTCCGCGACGAATGTCTCAGGTGGATCGGTGCCCGCCTACGGTTTGGCCTTTGAATGGGCGGGGCTGAAGAAGAAGGGTTATTCTGCGGCAGTCTTCGCCACCTTGTTGAGAGCAAGGAGGCAGGCTGCGTCTGGTACATAGGTCCGTGCTTAACGCCTTTTTGAAGGCTGCTGTTCATGGCGGCAAGTCCGGGCGACAAAGGTGTCTGTATCCTTGGCCTGAGTTCTCTGCAGGACAGTATCTGAAGGAACTAGCGGCCAGTTCCTTAGAGGGTCCAGCTGGCGACTGCTTCTGGCTGTAGAGGTTCTGTGGAGGGAATAGCGCTAGGTGTTCGGATCGATGTGTGGCGTTGGGACCCGATTGCGCTCCTCAAGGAGAGTTCGGGTGCCGCCGTGGGATCCCAATTGGGCCTTAGAGGCGTTAACTAAAGAGCCCTTTGATCTTTACTCCAGGCGTCGGTAAAGGATTTGCTGTTATAGACAGTGGCTTTGATAGCTCTTTGTTCGGCGCGACGAGTTTCGGAGTTTCAGGCATTGTCATGTAATGAGCCGTTTTCACCCTTTCTGGATAGAGGGTGATGTTTGCGACCAGTCCCGTCGTCCTTCCAAAAGGTGGTATCTGATTTTCTCCTGAGCCTATTGGTTTCTCTTCCAGTTCTCGGTTTTTCTGGAAGGGGAGGTTTTTATTCGCAGCTTACGCCGATAGGAAACATAAAATGCAGGGTGCGGCGTTCGTTTCTTTGTTTTTGTGTGTTGGTTGGAGGTTCCCATGAAGGGGAAGCAGCAGCGAAGGCGGCCATTTCGCACTGGGTTAAGGCGGTGGTTGCCTCAGCATTCTGGTGGCGAGGTTGTACGATTCCGGGGGGGGGGGCTTTCTGACTCTTGCTACCAGAGCGCAAGCAGTTTCATGGGTGGATCACTGTGTCATTCCACCAGGGGGGATTGGTAGAGCAGCTTCCAGGTCGTTTCTTCATTCCCTCAGTAACCACTACTGCCTAAATGTTCTGGCAGTAAAGGATGCCTGTTCCGGGTCGACGATGTGGTGAGTTGGCTGGATAGGTCCCTCCCAATGATTACTGCTCTGTTACATCCCAGAGGTGGAGGACTAAACTGGAGGAACGATAAGGAAATAGAAATTACACTTACCTGGTAATTGTCGTTCCTTGAGTGACAAAAACAAAATAGAGTCAACAATCTAGTAAAGTTAAGCTTGCATATGTGAAAATAAATTATTGTCGGTTCAACCTGTTTTAACCTGACGGCTTATCTTCCGACAATAATTTATTTTCACATATGCAAGCTTAACTTTACTAGATTGTTGACTCTATTTTGTTTTTGGGACTTTTTGACATAGAATGTTTAGTTATTTTGTTATTTTTTGGTTCCTTGAGTGACGACAGTTTAGTCCTCATTCCCACCCAGGGGTGTGATTGCTTCAGAGTTTATTTTCAGGCGGAGTGGAGCATCAATCTCAATAAGTAGACAGATCCTTTTAGATTCTAGATCGCAGTGAGTATCCCTCTCTTGTTTCTTCCTTCTCTCTTATTTAAACGAGGGGATGGTATAGGAAACGTGTTTGCATAGGGGGGACATGAATGTAAAGTTAAAAAAGAAAATATAAGACTGATAAGGTTAAAAAGATTCCTCAAGTTGAGGAATGGAGAGTTATTTAAAGTTATGGTATAGTTACTTATTTATTCCTTTGAGTTTGCTTTGTCAATAGTATACTGGGGGCTGATGGGAGATACCAGCAGGCTATATCCAGTGATGTCACGACTGTGACATACCCAGTCTCCAAGCTGCAGGAGGAGTTGCACAACCCAGAGGTGGAGGACTAAACTGTCATCACTCAAGGAACGACAATTACCAGGTAAGTGTAATTTCTATTTTGGAAGCCCAGACCATATGTATTCCATGCTTTAAGAAAAGTGGAAGAAAGGCCGAAAATCTGCCTGCATAGTTGAAAGGCAAGATCAGAGAAGCTATTGTAGCCAAAAAAGCATCTGTCAGGAAATGGAAAAAAAGAGCAAATGATGAAAATGGGAAACAATGTAAGCACTGGCAAGTTAGATGCAAGGCATTGATAAGGCGGGCAAAGAGAGAATTTAAAAAAAAGCTTGCCATGGAAGCAAAACACATAATGAAAACTTTTTCAAGTACATTTGTAGCAAAAAACCTCTGAGAGAGTCATTTGGACCATTAGATGATAGAGGGGTAAAAGGGCTACAAAGGGTGGACAAGGCTATGGTGGAGAGATTGAATGAATTCTTTGCTTTGGTCTTTACTAAAGAAGATGTTACCCATGCCTGAAATGGTATTTAAAGGTGATATATCGGACCAATTGAAAGAAATATTGATAAACTGGGAAGATATATTACAAGTACAGTGCCTTCTGAAAGTATTCATCCCCTCGGTTTTTGTCCTGTTTTGTCGCATTACAACCTGGAATGAAAATGGAGGTTCCTTAGCGTCCCTCCATTCTAGTCCCGGAAACTCTGGAGTTGTGATCCTCTTCCAGCAGCTTGGAGACTGATCCACATCATTCTTTGATGTCACTGGTATAAGGACTCAGGTACTGCCTCCTCCCTCTCCAGTTTAGATCAGTCTCCAAGCAGCTAGGAGCTGGTGAGCCGGAGTCCCGGCTCACTAGAGGAGCAATTAAGGCTTTAATCTGTACTAAATTGGGGATTTTATTTCTTTCTTTATTTAATTTGGTTGGTTTGATTGACTGAGGAAATTGAGGGGGGTGCTCAAATTTTTTCAGGGTCTGTGCCTTTAAATTTGGCTGTGAAGGGCCTCCCTCTCTTTCGCTTCTTAATCGGGGGCTAGCTGTGGGCTCCGGTGAAGGAGGCAGTGTCCGGGTGCGAGTCTGCGGGTGCAGATATGTGCTTGTGCTCGTCAGCCCTCTCCCGACGCCACACAGAAGTACTTGCCTGTTTGCGTCTGAGGAGTTGGGCGGGAGAAGTGTGTGAAGACGCGCTGCACAGCTGTCTGCTTCTGCCGGTTCTCTGCATCGGGGAATCGGGACCAGGGGCGCAAATCAGAGCACAGTGGGCATTCGAGAGCCGAGCTGCAGGGCTAAGACTTGCCTCGGGCAGCAGGTAAGGCCTGAATTATTTCATAGCAGCGGGTGCCTTCCTACCACCAGGCCGGACAGCAGGCCGCGGCGCGTGGTTGTTTTCGGCGGGAAAATGCCGACAGTGGGAGCGGGGCAACAAGCGCTTGTAGCTTGTTCCTGGAGCCTCGTTTTTAATTCTTTCTGGTGGGATTCGACTCCCACGGGGTCCTGCTTACTGGTGTGATTAAAAAAAAAAATCGGCCCAGGTTTTCGGGGTCCGTTGGAAGCACTGCTGCTGAGGCTCCTTGCAAGGGGTAGTTTGTCTTCTGGAGGGGTCCAGGCCAGGCAGCAGCGCTCTGGGTCAGAGCATTCAATATGCCAGGAAAGGTATTATGCCTGCTCTGTGGCGTGAAGAGGTCAGCGGTGTCAGAGGCCGGGGTGTGTAAGAGCTGTGGCCAAGCGGCCCTGGCGGATCAGAAGCTGGATGAGGAAGGGGAGGCTCCTGCCGGGCCTCTCAAGGGTCCTCGGTCGCCGGGAGTACAGCTTGAGGATTCGGTACCGGGCCCATCCTCGAGGCCTGATGGGCCGGTGGCTCAGGCTCCTTTTCCGGGAGAGTTGGCTTCTATTTTCTCCCCGGACTTTGTGGCTCTGATCCAGAAGGCGTTTGGTGGTGCATCCCGGGAGCTGGCGTCCTCGGCGGCTGGGCTAGGGCCCGTGGCGGGGAGCCTGAGTCATAAGAAGCCAGGAACTCCGCTGTCAGTAGCAGCTTCGCCGCCCTTGCCGAAGAGAGCGCGAGGGGAGTTTGAGAAGCAGAGTCTGTCTGGATTTTCCGAGGACTTGCATATGGCAGATGAGCAGGATCCGGACCTGGAAGAGGAATTGGAGGAAGGTGAGATTGCAGAGCAGGAGCATCAGGCCAGAGTGGTGCGGATCTTTCGTAGAGAGGAATTGCCTGCTCTCATCTCGGAAACGTTGAAGGCGCTGAATGTTCCGGTGTCGGGGCCAGCAGAAGAGGCGGCGTTGGAGGATCCGCTTCTGCAGGCTTTTTGGAAGACACAACGGGCTTTCCCTATGCATAGAGTGGTCAAGGAAATGATTTAAGGGGAATGGGACATGCCTGAGGCTACCCTTAGGGGTTCTAGGGTGATGTCTCGCTTGTACCCCCTGGTGGAGCAGGATAAGGAGATCTTTAAGTCACTGAAAGTGGATGCGGCGGTTTCAGCGGTGACTAAGAAGACAACCATTCCCGTTGAAGGCAGTGCGGCGCTCAAGGATACTCAGGACAGAAAGCTGGCTGCCTTGTTAAGGCAGGTGTTTGAGGTGAATGCTCTTTCCATTCAGGCATCTATTTGTGGGGCTTGGGTGGCAAGAGCCTGTTTGCGCTGGGCCCAACAGGTCCAGGGAGATCGAGAGCAGGAATCGCTGGATGAGCAGCTCGACTGTAGTCCGGTGCGGCTTACCTTGTGGATATTCATTATGACCTTATCAGGGGGCTGTCCAACAGTATGGCCTCGGTGGTAGCAGCGAGGAGGAATCTGTGGTTGCGCAATTGGGCAGCGGATGCCTCCTCTAAGGCCAGGTTGAGTAAGCTGCCGTTTAAAGGGGAGCTTCTATTTGGAGAGGATTTGGACAAGATAGTTAAGGATTTGGGTGAGTCTAAAGGGGGTAGGCTTCCCGAGGACAAGCAGAAACTGGGAAGGTTTCCGTCCCTGTCTAGGGGCGTACAGAGAGAGTTTCGTCGTTGGCGGACGTCTCGGTTTCCTCCTCCTCAGAGGGGGCGTTTTCCTTATCGAAACCAAGGGTTTCGTGGTTTCCGGGGGGGCAACAGAGGATTTGCGGCCTCCTCTGCGGGTGCTAAAAAGCCGCAATGAAGTCAAGGAGGCCCAGGTGGAGGTTGCAGTCGGAGGTCATCTACAGGAATTTTATGCTGCCTGGGCCGCAATTATGACAGATCAGTGGGTATTAGAAGTGATTCGAGAGGGCTGTGCGTTGGAGTTTCAGAGACCGGTGACTAACTCCTTTGTCCTGTCCCCTTGCAGGGCGCGGCAAAAGCGTGATGCGGTTCAACAGACGTTAAACAGGTTGTTGGAGCTCAAAGCGGTTGTGCTGGTGCTGCTAGAGCTTTGCGGCTTAGGTCGATACTCCATTTATTTTGTGGTCCCGAAAAAAGAAGGGACTTATCGGCCCATTTTGGATCTGAAAAGAGTGAACAGATGTCTCCGGGTTTCCCATTTTCGTATGGAGACGCTGCGGTCGGTCATCATGGCGGTCAGAAAGGGGGAGTTTCTGACGTCGCTCGATTTAGCCGAGGCATATCTGCATATTCCGATCCGTCAGGAGCATCAACGGTTCCTCCGCTTCACGGTGCCGATGGGGCATTTTCAGTTTCGGGCGTTACCGTTCGGTCTCGCCACTGCGCCGCGCACTTTTACCAAGGCTATGGTGGTCGTGGCGGCGGCGTTGCGGAAGGATGGCATTCTGGTTCATCCGTATCTCGACGACTGGTTGATTCGAGCGAAGTCCCGCACGGAAAGCGAGGAGGCGATGGCCAAGGTCGTCGGCTTCCTTCAGAGTTTAGGCTGGGTCGTCAATATGGCCAAGAGCAGTCTGGTTCCATCTCAGAAGCTCGAGTATCTGGGCGCAAGGTTCGATACGGAGGCAGGGAAAGTGGTTTTGCCTCCGCTTCGAGCCGTGGCTTTACGGACATTGGTGCAGCGGTTTCTCGACAGACCTCGTCCCACGGCCTGGCATTATTTACAGCTCCTGGGAACGATGGCGGCGGCGATCGAGTTGGTGCCCTGGGCGAGGGCTCATATGAGGCCGCTGCAGCGGGTGTTGCTCCGACGGTGGTCTCACCAAAACGACCCGCTGTCTCGGCGGTTGGTCTGCCCGGAGGAGACTCGGGAAGCGTTGCAGTGGTGGTTGCGTCTGGAGTCCTTGGCGAGGGGGATGCCGTTGGAGGCACCGAATTGGATTCCACTGACAACGGATGCCAGCCTGTTCGGTTGGGGAGCGCATTTTCAGGGCAAATTTGCGCAGGGTCTGTGGTCCGTACAGGAGAGGGCCTGGTCGATAAACAGATTGGAGGTCAGGGCCGTGTTCCAGGTGCTGCTAAGTTTTCAGCGAGATCTGAGAGGGGCGGCAATCCGGGTACTGTCGGACAATGCGACGGCAGTGGCCTACATCAACCGGCAGGGGGGCACGGGCAGTGTGTCTTTAGAGGACGAAGCGGATCGCTTGTTCCGGTGGGTCGAGGAGAATCTGCAGGCCCTATCGGTGGCGCACGTGGCAGGAGTAGACAATGTGATGGCCGACTTCTTAAGTCGGGTAAAGGTAGACCCCGGAGAGTGGAGCCTTCATCCAGAGTTGTACGGCATGGTGGTGCAGCGCTGGGGGGGCTCCAATAATGGATCTTATGGCCACGTTCCACTCTGCGAAGGTCGGTCGGTTCTTCAGCAGGCGTCGAGAACCAATGTCGGAAGGGCTGGATGCCCTTATCCAGGACTGGCCGCTGGGTCAGCTTCTTTACGTATTTCCGCCTTGGGTGTTAATCGCACGCGTGGTGCGTCGCATCGAACGTCACTGTGGAGTGGTGATTCTGATCGTGCCGGATTGGCCGCGGAGGCCCTGGTATGCGGATCTCAGGAGATTGTTAGTGGACGAGCCTTGGCGTCTGCCAGTCCGGCAGGACCTTCTGATGCAGGGGCCGTTGTTCATGCCTCAGGTAGCTCGGTTCTCGCTTACGGCATGGCTCTTGAAAGGGCAAGGTTAAGAGCTAAGGGCTACTCGGAGGCGGTGGTATCCACCTTGCTAGGTGCGCGTAGAAGGTCCACTTCTTTAGCGTATGTTAGAGTGTGGCGCATTTTTGAAGCTTGGTGTGGTGAGAGGCATTGTGAGGCATTGCGAGCGTCTGCCTCAGATCTTTGCGTTTTTGAAGGACGGTTTTCAAAAAGGATTGGCAGCCGCTTCCTTATGGGTACAGGTGGCGGCGATTTCCTGTTACAGGGGGAAGGTTAAGGGCCAAGCGTTGGGTGTTCTCCCTGATGTGAAGAGGTTTTTGACGGCGGTGAAGCTGTTGCGGCCTCCGGGCAGGTATCTTGTTCCTACCTGGGATCTGCAATTGGTCTTGGAAGGTTTAGGAAAGCGGCCGTTTGAGCCTTTGGCAGAGGCGACGTTGAAAGATTTGACGTTGAAGGTGGTGTTCTTGGTGGCTATTGCGTCAGCGAGGAGAATTTCAGAGTTACAGGCGGTGTCGTGTAAGGAACCTTTTTTTACCTTTTTTGAGTCGAAGGTGGTTTTGCGGCCGGTGCCGTCCTTTTTGCCAAAGGTGCTGTCGGCCTTCCATCTGAATCAGGTGGTATCTTTGCCGATTTTCCGCGCAGATTCGCAGGGGTCCTTGGGTCGGCATTTGCATCGCTTGGACGTCCGGAGGGCGTTGAAGTATCTCAGTAGAATGGCGGAGTTCAGGCGCTCGGATAGGCTGTTTGTGTTGTTCGGGGGGGCCTCGCAAAGGTGAGGCGGCGTCTAAGGCATCCATTGCCAGATGGATAAAAGCGGCGATTGCGTTGGTGTATTTACTGAAGGGAAAGGAGGTTCCTGAGGGGTTGCGAGCTCATTCGACTAGGGCGCAGGCAGCGTCTTGGGTGGAATACAAGTCTGTGCTGCCGGTAAAGATTTGTCGGGCGGCAACGTGGTCCTCCCTAAATTCGTTTGTCAAGCATTATCGTCTGGATGTGCAGGCGAGTAGGGATACCTGTTTTGGATCGGCGGTGCTTCAGGCTGGTCTGGCAGGTCCCGCCCGGTGAGTTCTTTTACTGCTCTGTTACTTCTCCAGAGTTTCCGGGACTAGACTGGAGGGACGCTAAGGAAGTGTAAATTAGACTTACCTGCTAATTGTAGTTCCTGAAGGAACTCCTGTCTAGTCCCGGACCCCGTCCTGTTTCTTTGCCTGATGTGGAGCCTGAAGCGCAAGAGGTTACAGGTAAGAGATTGCGGTGCAGGCCGCGGCTTCGCATTCCGGTGAAGGGATTGTACATAAGATTTCATAGGTGGGGGCTTCCAAGGGAAGGGAAGCGAGGACCTTCACAACTGAATTTCAAGGTAGTGACTATATTAGTTTAAAGTTTACAGGATTTTGTTTTCATATGGTTGGTTTTTCATGTGTTTTGTCTTATACTTAATTGTTGCTCCGGTGAGTCTGCTTTGTCAATAGGTTACTGGAGAGGGAGGAGGCGGTGCCTGAGTCCTTATACCAGTGACATCAAAGAATGATGTGGATCAGTCTCCAAGCTGCTGGAAGAGGATCACAACTCCACAGTTTCCGGGACTAGACTGGAGTTCCTTCAGGAACTACAATTAGCAGGTAAGTCTAATTTACACTTCATTTAGATGTTAGGTAATGAACCTAACAATATAGTCGAAATTGAAGTGGAATGACAATAAAATACCTTGTATATATAAAAAAACGAATAAAAACTGAAAAGTTGTGTGTGTGTGTATTCATCCCTTTTTGCAATGAAACCCTTAAATAAGATCTGATCCAACCAATTAACCTCAGAAGTCACATAATTAGTTGATCAGGGTCCCCTTGTGTGCAGTCAGTGTCACATGATGCCTGTATAAATATATCTGTTCTGAAAGGCCCCTGATGCTGCAACACACTAAGCAAGCAAGACCAAGGAGCACTCTAAACAGGTCAGAGACAAAGTTGTGGAGAAGTATAGATCAGGGTTGGGTTATTTAAAAAAAAAAATCCAAAATTTTGAATATCTCACAGAACACCATTAAATCCATTATTATTATTATTTTTTTTTTTAGTGCCGTTAAATCAGTGCTGACTCCTGGCAACCCAGCTGCCTCTGGGTTTTCTTGGCAGTGTATCACTGGAAATAGATTGCCAGGCCTTTTCTTCTATAAATCCATTATAACAGAATGGAAAGAATATGGCACCACTACAAACCTGACAAGAGAAGGCCGCCCACCACAACTCACAGACTGGGCAAGGAGGGCATTAATCAGAGATGCCACAAAGACACCAATGATAACACTGAAGGAGCTGCAAAGATCCACAGCGGAGATGGGAGTATCTGTCCATAAGACCACTTTAAACTGTACACTCCACAGAGTGGGGCTTTATGGACGAGTGGCCAGAAAAAAGCCATTGCTTAAAGAAAGAAATAAGAAAAAATGTTTGGGGTTTGCACAACATGTGGTGGACCCCCCCCCCCCCCAAACACATGGAAGAAGGTTCTCTGGTGAGATGAGACGAAAATTAAACTTTTTGGCAATCATGGGAAACGCCATGTGTGGTGCAAACCCAACACCCCGAGAACACCATTCCCACAGTGAAACATGGTGGTGGCAGCATCATGCCGTGGGGATGTTTTTCATCGGCAGGGACAGGAAAGCTGGTCAGGATTGAATGAACTATGGATGGCACTAAATACAGGGTTATTCTTGAGGAAAACCTGTTTGTCTGCCAGAAATTTTGACTGGGACAAAAGTTCACCTTCCAGTAGGACAATGACCCTAAACATACTGCTAAAGCTACACTGGTGTGTTTAAAGGGAAACATTTAAATGTCTTGGAATGGCCTAGTCAAAGTCCAGACCTCAATCCAATTGAAAATCTGTGGCATGACTTGAAGATTGCCGTACACCAAAGCAACCCATTTAACTTGAAGGAGTTGGAGTAGTTTTGCCTTGAGGAATGAGTGTCAATCCCAGTGGCTAGATATGCTAAGCTAATAGACATACCCCAAGAGACTCGCAGCTGTAATTGCAGCAAAAGCTCGCTCTACAAAATATTGACTTTGGGGGGGGGGGGGGATACCTATGCACACTCATCATTTCTGGGGGAGGGGTTTGTCTTTGTGTCACAATAAAAGATATTTTGCACCTTCAAAGTGGTAGGCATGTTGTGTAAATCACATGGTGCTAACCCACAAATCTCCATTTTAATTCCAGGCTGTAATTTTACAAAACAGGACAAACACCGAGGGGGATGAATACTTTCACAAGGCACTGTATTTGATAAACTGAAGAGTAGTAAATCACCTGGACTGGATGGTTTACATCCAAGGGCGTTGAAAAGAACTGAAAGATGAGATTGCAGATCTATTATTAGTAATCTGTGAACTTTCATTAAAATCATCTGTAGTACCTGAAGATTGGAGAATAGCCAACGTAACGCCAGTTTTTCAAAAGAGTTCCAGGGGGATCCAGGAAACTACAGACCGATAGAGCCTGACATCGGTACCGGGCAAAATGGTAGAAACCATTATAAAGAATAAAATTACTGAACATGTAGATAGTCATGGTTTAATGAGAGAAAGCCAACATGGATTTAGCCAAGGAAAGTCTTGTCTTACTAATCCATTGTATTTTTTGAAGGCGTGAATAAATAGGTAGACCAAGGTAAAAGCTGGTTGATTATAGTGTACCTGGATTTTCAGAAAGTCTTTGACAAGGTCTCTTATGAGAAACTCTTGGCCAAATTTAAAAATTATGGGATTGGAGGCAGTGTAGTATTGTGGATCAGGAACTGGTTAAAAGAAAGCAGAAAATAGGGCTAAATGTCCAATTTTCTCAATGTAGAAAGGTAAATAGTGGAGTACCCAGGGATACGTGTTAGACTCGCTGCTTTTTAACATCTTCATAAATGACCTGGAAATAGGAATAACAAGTTAGGTGATCAAATTCTTAGATGATACAAAACTATTCAAAGTTGTTAAAACAAGAAGAGTGTGAAAAATTGTAAAAGGACCTTGATAAATGGGAAGACTGGACGTTCAAATGTCAGATGAAATTTAATATGGACAACTACAAAGTTATGCACCTAGGAAAGAACAACCCAAACTACAGTTACATAATGCAAGGTTCCACATTAGGAACCCCCACCCAGGAAAAAGATTTATGTGTTGTCGTGGATAATATGTTGAAAGCTTCTGACCAGTGTGCAGCGGCGGCAAGAAAGCAAATAGAATGCTAGGAATCATAAGGAAAGGAATGGAGAATAAAACCAAGGATATCATGTCTCTGTATCGTTCCAGGGTGCAACTGCACCTTGAATATTGTGTGCAATTCTGATCACCATATCTTAAAAAAGGATATAGCGTAATTAGAAAAGGCATAGAGAAGAATCACCAAAATGGTAAAGGGGATGGAAGGATATCCCTATGAGGAAAGGCTTAAAAGGTTAGGCCTTCTCAACTTGAATAAGAGACGGCTGAGGGGGAAGATATGATAGAAGTCCGTTAATGAATGAATGGAGTGGAACAGGTAAACATAGATTGGTTGTTTTACGCCATAGAAAGACTAGGGAACATGCAATGAAGCTACAACATAACCCATTTAAGACTAATAAGAAAAAAATATGTTTTCACTCAACACGCAGTCAAACCCAGTGTAGCTGGATTTAAAAAGATTTGGACAAGTTCCTGGAGGAAAGATCCATAAACCATTATTAAAGTGGACCCGGAAAATCCACTGCTTGCCCGGGGACAAGCGTTGTGGAACCTGTGTGCCTTTTGGGAACCTGCCAGGTACTTGTGACCAGGATTGGCCACTGTTGGAAATAGGATACTGGGCTTGATGGACCTTGGTAAGGCATTTCTTAAGTTTTTATGTTCAGTTATACACAAGCACATGCACTTTCATACCAATACACAGACATACCAACCTACAAAGATACATATAGATGCACACAAAGAAAATAAAGATGTACATACAAAAAGGATAAATGTACAAAACAGAGAGAGGCTCTCACACAAAGGATGTAAAAAGACTGGAAACTGTTCAGAACAAGGCGACCAAAATGATTTGGCGCCTGCGTCAGAAGCCTTATGAGAAGAGACTTGAAGACCTAAACATGTACACTTTGGAGGAGAGGAGGGACAGGGGAGATATGATTCAGACCTTTAAATACTTAAAGGGAAATAATGAGCAAACAAACCTCTTCCAAAGACGGGGAAGCTGTACAACTAGAGGGCATAACATGAAGCTGCAAGGTGGTAAATTGAAAGGCAATGTCAGGAAATACTTTTTCACAGAAAGGGTGGTGGATGCTTGGAATGCCCTCCCGATGGAAGTGGTGGGGGCAAACACGGTGATGGAATTCAAAATGGCATGGGACAGACACAGTGGATTCCTTTACAGCAACAGGATAAAATCCAAAATAAACTGAACCATCTAATTTCTCAACAAATAGGGGTGTCCTACATAGAGTGGTGGGTTCACCCCTAAACAAAGACATGGGGAGGGGTGGCCTGCACGGAGCAGCAGGTGTACCTATTCTTGGCATCGTACTGGGCACCATACTGGTCTTTATCTGCCGTCATTTACTATGTTACTGTGTATGCATATTCATTGTGGTTATTTTGAAAACCTGACTAGCTAGGTGTGTACCAAGGACTGTTGAGAACCCCCTGGTCTTAAGGAAGGATCTATTGATCTCAGATGCTTATGTATAAGAATGCCCTTATATAAATTTTATGTTCGTTCAAAGATGTGCACAACTTGTATTAAGTACAGTTCCTGTGCGGATATCCAGTTTAGTCCTCCACAATCGGGTAATGCCCCTCCTACTGCAGCCTGGAGACTGGACCAATCAAATCTTCTGTAGTACATATCCAGCAGGAGCTCCCAGAAGCCCCCCAGTGTGTCCAGTCTCTAGCAGCTTGAAGACGTAAAAGTGTGTCCTCCTGGGCACACTGAGTGACTATTGCAGGAGCAACACTTGTTAGTTAGTTGTTTTAGGGTTTGTTTTGGGGCATTTCCTTGCTATTTCTTTGATAGCTAGCTGTATCTTTAAAAGGAAGACAAAAGAAGAAGTCTGTCCTCTCTGGAGCACTGCCACAGGAGACTAGGGGGAAGTCAGACCTGTTGGCTCCTGTGTTCCTGCCTAGCAAATTTTCACAGCCCTGGGTGAGCTTCCCCTGGACAGTACGGGGTAAAGCCATACCTGATACAGTAGTGGCTGGCACTGGGAGATGTTGGCTGAATCCTGGTGGTTCCTGAGCTGGTAGGAGATTTTCATTTCATTTCTTCTTGTGTGCAGTGCTCTGTTAGAGCTGCCAGCATTTCTGTAGGCTCTCCTGAGCCCATTTGGCAATTTTTCTTAAATTTGGTCGTTTGCCCTGTCTTACAGGGTCGTTTTAGTTCTTTTCCATTTTATTTGGTGGCTTTTGTATTTTCGCGCCGTTTTTTACCGCGGGTGAAAAAGTCCGGCGGCCATTTTGAGTTTTAAAAGTGTGCTTTAGAGGCACTTTTGAGCACTTGTGCACAGGTTCCCCTGGCGTTTTTGGGGTTCCTCTGGCTGGCGATTTTGCTCAGGGCACCCCAGGGAGTCTGGGGCATATTTTGTTTCTTGTAAAAAAAAAAAACAAAAACAAAAAAAAAACGTTTTAATTTCAAATCGGGGCTGATTTGCATAGGATTGCCCCTGTGGTGTGGGCTTCCCTGTGACTGTTGTATTCTATCCCGCTGGGCAGAGGTGGCCTTGGGATGGCTTCCCAGCCCCAGTGCGTGATTTGTGGGTCCCGCAGAGCAGTAGGGACTGACTCTCTGGCATCTGCAGGAGCTGTGCTGCAGTGCCTGCAGAGTTAGAGCAATCTGTGAGTCTCCCGGATCAGCCTACCCCTGGGGATGCTTCTAATTCAGGGGTTAGTGTTCTTTCCCCGAGCCTCCCTCAGTCTGGGTCGGTTCCACCGGCCAGCGGGTCGGTGGCTGCGCTCCAGCAGGCGGCTATAGCTGCACCGCCTATGGATTTCTCCCCGGATTTTGTGCTCCTCATGCATCAGGCGTTTCGCTTGAGCAGGTCCGGTCAGTTGCCGGCAGTTTGGCCCCCTCTCTTCCCCCGGGGGCCTCTGGCGGCTCAATGCACCTCGCAACCCGGGGGCAAGCGTCTTCGGTTGGGGGAAACAGGAGCAGGACGCCCTAGGTCTCCTGGATTCCGAGGCAGAGGGCGATCCTGAGACTGAAGCGGAGGAGTTGGAGGATGGGGAGATCCTTGAGCCGGAGGACCAGGCTCGGATCATTCGCGTGTTCCGTAGGGACGAGCTGGTTCCTCTGGTCACGGAGTCCCTGCAGGCGCTTAACCTTTCGGCGGTGCGGCCCCTGGAGGAGGAGGGTCTTGAGGATCCTCTAATTCAGGCAGTCAGGGATTCCCAGGTGGTTTTTCCCGTTCACCGCGTGGTGGATCATATGATCCAGGCGGAGTGGGAGCATCCGGAATCCGGCTTGAAGGGGATTCGGACCATGAATCGGCTTTATCCCCTTGCCGACAAGGACAGGGACTTGTTCAGGTCCCCCCGGGTGGACGCTGCGGTTTCCGCAGTGACCAAGAAAACCACCATCCCGGTTGAGGGGGCGGCTGCCCTCAAGAACGGTCAGGACAAGAAGATTGATAATTTGCTCAAGCAAACCTTCGATACTGATGCCGTGTCATTGCAGGCCTCTATCTGTGGGGCTTGGGTGGCTCGGTCGTGTCTGCGATGGTCGCAGCATTTGCGCTCGAGCCCCGGGCTAGACCAGCAGGGCCTGTTGGAGGTTACCCGGCTGGAGTCCGGCTCGGCCTATCTGGCGGATCTGTTTTATGATTTAATCCGCGCATTGGCTAACAGTATGGCATCCGCGGTTGCGGCGCGCCGGTCCCTCTGGTTGCGCAACTGGGCGGCGGACGGTTCTTCCAAGTCCCGCCTCAGTAAGCTGCCCTTCAAGGGCAGATTGTTATTTGGGGAGGCTCTCGAGAAGTTGGTAAAGGATCTCGGTGAGTCCAAGGGGGGCCGGCTCCCGGAGGATAGGCCAAGGTCCAACAGGTCCTCCCCCTCGGCGAGGGGGTCCTTTCGGGATCAGCGCAGGTTTCGTTCCTCCCGCCTGTGGGCTTCGCAGCGGGGCAGGTTTGGAGCCCGTAATCAAGGGTTTCGTACCTTCAGGGGAGCCGGCAGAGGCTTCTCCGGAGCCGCCTCTTCCTCGGGCTCTTCTTTTGGGCGCAAGCCACAATGACGCGAGGCAGGCTCTGGAGGGAGGTCCGATTATCGGGGGTCGCTTGCGCGACTTTCTTTCCTCTTGGGCCCAAATCACGTCGGATCGCTGGGTGCTACAAATTATAGGAGAGGGTTACGCTCTGGAATTTGCGTTCCCACTTCCAGATTCATTTGTTCTGTCTCCCAGCAGGGGAGAGCAAAAAACGCGGGACATTCGCGTGACCCTGGATCGGTTTGTTAGCGCTGGGAGCGGTGATCCCGGTTCCTCCTTTGGAAAGAGGCGCCGGGCGATACTCCATCTATTTTGTGGTTCCCAAAAAGGGCGATTCCCTGCGTCCGATTTTGGACCTCAAAGGCGTGAATCGCGCGCTCCGGGTGCCGCATTTCCGTATGGAAACCTTGCGGTCAGTCATTGTAGCGGTGCGACAGGGGGAGTTTTTGACGTCCCTCGATCTCACCGAGGCCTATTTGCACATCCCGATACATCCATCTCATCAGCGGTTTCTCCGCTTTGCGTTTCCGTGGGGCCACTTCCAGTTCAGGGCCATGCCGTTCGGCTTGGCTACGGCTCCGCGCACGTTCACAAAGGTGATGGTGGTCGTTGCGGCGGCCTTGCGCAAGGAGGGCATTTTGGTCCATCCATATCTCGACGACTGGTTGATACGGGCAAAATCCAGTCGGGAGTGCTTGCGAGTCACGAGCAGGGTGGTGGCTCTGCTGCGCTCTCTAGGCTGGGTGGTGAACGAAAGAAAGAGTTGTCTGCGTCCCTCGCAGGACCTGGAGTATCTGGGAGTGCGCTTCGACACCGCTCGGGGACTGGTGTGTCTCCCCGAGCGCCGCGTCCTGGCGTTGCGGGCTCTTGTCCGACTCTTTCGGGGGATGCCCGCTCCGTCGGCGTGGTGGTACCTACGGCTTCTCGGAACGATGGCGGCGACATTGGAGGTGGTGCCATGGGCACGGTTCCACATGCGCCCGCTCCAGAGGGCGCTCCTTCGCCGCTGGTCCAACCAGTGCGATCCCTTGCACAAGAGGCTGCCCTGTCCGAAGGCAGTGCGGCGGTCGCTTCGATGGTGGCTTTCCTCCGAGAACCTGACGCGGGGGATTCCCTTGGAGCCTCCCCTGTGGGTTCCCCTCACTACGGATGCGAGCCTAGCCGGCTGGGGAGCTCACTGCGAGGCCCGCTTCACGCAAGGGGTGTGGTCCTCTCGGGAAGCTGCGTGGTCGATCAACCGTCTCGAGCTTCGGGCGGTCAGGCTAGCCCTGTTGGCCCTGGAGCCTCTGGTCCGGGGTCGGGCGGTCCGCGTCTGGTCGGACAATGCGACCACGGTGGCGTACATCAATCGCCAAGGGGGCACAGGGAGTGTGGCCCTGGAGACGGAGGCGACGGCCTTATTCAGTTGGGTGCAGACTCGCCTGCCAGCGATCTCGGCGGCGCACATAGCGGGCGCAGAAAATGTCCAGGCCGACTTCCTCAGCAGAGTGCGGGTGGACCCCGGAGAGTGGGAGTTAAATCCACAGGTGTATGCGCAAATAGTTCGGCGGTGGGGTCCGCCCATCATGGATCTCATGGCGACCTACCAATCGGCCAAGACGAGTCGCTTCTTCAGCAGACGGCGGGAGCGAATGTCCGAAGGACTCGACGCTCTCATTCAGCCGTGGCCGACGTCCGGGCTACTGTATGTCTTCCCTCCTTGGGCGCTGATCGGACGGGTCGTACAGCGCATCGAGTGCCATCGGGGCCGAGTGCTGCTGGTGGCTCCGGATTGGCCCCGGAGGCCCTGGTATGCCGACCTCGTCCGGCTTCAAGACGGCGTGCCGTGGCGCCTCCCGGCGTTGCCGGACCTTCTCCTTCAGGGCCCCTTGCGGATGCCCCAGGTGGCTCGATTCTCGCTTACGGTTTGGCCATTGAGAGGGCTCGGCTGAAAAAGAAGGGTTATTCGCCCGCGGTGATTTCCACCTTACTGCGGGCGAGAAAGTCCTCCACTTCTCTCACTTATGTTCGGATTTGGAGGATTTTTGAGGACTGGTGCTCCCGGCGGGGAGTCCGGGCGGCGACGGTCTCTGTGCCCGTTGTGTTAAGCTTCCTTCAGGATGGGTTCGAGAAAGGTCTCGCGGCCAGTTCCCTGAAGGTCCAGCTGGCGGCGATTTCGTGTTATAGAGGCAAGGTCTTGGGCCGCCTTCTTGGTGCTCATGCGGATGTGCGGCGTTTCTTGACCGCCGTTTTTCATTTACGGCCTTCCCGCAGAGCGGTGAATCCTTCGTGGGACTTGAATTTAGTTCTGCGGGCTATGGTTCGGGAACCATTTGAGCCCTTGCGGAGGGCGTCCTTGAAGGATCTCACATTGAAGACGGTGTTCCTGGTTGCCATCTGCTCGGCACGGCGTATTTCGGATCTGCAGGCCCTGTCCTGCCGAGAGCCTTTCTTGTCTTTCTCTTCGGAGCGGATTGTGCTCCGTCCGGTTCCTTCCTTTCTACCAAAGGTGATGTCTCCCTTTCACTTAAATCAGGCGGTATTTCTGCCAGTGCTTTCGGCATGCTCGGTCGAGTCGGTGGACAAGAGTCTTCTCCGGCTTGATGTGGGCCGCGCGCTGCGGCGGTATTTGCAGTCTACCGAGTCCTTTCGAAAGACTGATCGGCTTTTTGTGCTCTTTGGGGGTACAAAAAAAGGGGAGGCGGCGGCTAAGGCCTCCATTGCTCGATGGCTCAAGGAAGCGATCGCGTCCGCGTATCTGTTGCAGCGGCGGCCGGTCCCGGAGGGGCTCCGGGCTCATTCTACTCGGGCTCAGGCGGCCTCTTGGGCGGAGCATAGCCTGGTTCCACCAGCAGAGATTTGTAGGGCGGCCACCTGGTCGTCTCTGCATGCTTTCAGCAGGCACTATCGCTTGGATGTGTCAGCGGCTCGGGATTCTTGTTTTGGTTCGGCGGTTTTGCGCGCCGGCCTGCAAGGTCCCGCCCGGTCTTAACTGCTCTGTTACATCCCGATTGTGGAGGACTAAACTGGATATCCGCACAGGAAATGGAAATTACACTAACCTGGTAATTGTAGTTCCTGTAGGATCCAGTTTAGTCCTCCTTCCCTCCCGACTATCTGTATGATTTGCGGCGCGCTGTCCCGAGCGGGTGCCTGTAGGATGGTTTTCGTCCCGTTCGGACTCTGTCGGCAGTCGTGCTTATCGCTATGGCTCTTCCCTTTATTTTGGAGTTCAGTTAGCTCCTTAGTTTCTGGGGGAAGCTCGGTGTAAATTTAAAGGCGTCGATACCGGCGCCATGCAGTGTCCTGACTTCCTCGTTTGGGGAGGGAGTTGGTTATTCCAGGGGGGGAAGTACATAGTTTATTGATAGCCTAATAATAATCTGATGTGTTGCTTCGTTAAGTTTGCTTTGTTACTAGTACACTGGGGGGCTTCTGGGAGCTCCTGCTGGATATGTACTACAGAAGATTTGATTGGTCCAGTCTCCAGGCTGCAGTAGGAGGGGCATTACCCGATTGTGGAGGACTAAACTGGATCCTACAGGAACTACAATTACCAGGTTAGTGTAATTTCCATTTTTTTTCCTAAAACATTTTAGCCATGTAAAATTGCCTTCTGTTACTCTATAGTTCCACTTTGACAGCGGCATGGTTGTAGGAAGTAAAATATTTGAACATGTTGCTTTAACTGATTTCAAAGTCTCATAAGCTTGCATCAAACAGCGTTGATATGCCTAGTGATGCCATACCACTGAGTTCAGTAAATCCTTGATGGTCATATCCATGAATATTGTATCATTTTCTGTATATGTACAACAAATGCTAGCAAGGCCTTCTGGAATCTTCATTCCTTTGATTCCCAAAGAGTAAAAGAATCTCCCTTCCTGTGAGTAAGGCTGAAGTACGTAAGTTCCAGACTGCAACAGTACTGGGAGAGTGGAGTGGAAGTGGGTGATGGGAAGACTTTGTCAAAAGACAGGAGGTCAGTCTCTAAGCAGTGGAATGAGTCAGCTACAGCAATGGTTGCAAGGGCTACATAATTTCAATGTCTTCCACCTCCTTGCAAGCTGTTGCATTAGCTGGATGTTACTGTATATGCCTGATGTGTCTGTGGGATGTTTAGCTTCCAGCTCTGTGTTGCTAACTGCAGATGTTCTTGGGAAGAAAGAGGCCAAATGAGGAAGAAAATGTTTCTGAAAAAGGCATTCTTTTTTTCTTTTGACAAATTCATAGGTGATGCTACAGTCGGGAAAAGCACCCTGGCCCAGCTGTTCCGGAGCGATGGAGCCCATTTCCAGAAGAATTATTCCATGGTAGATAACAAACAATATTTGTTTAATAAGTATGATGCAGTGTGGGTTTTTTTGAGAACATGATCCATTTAAGAAACTGATTTATCAAAACCTATCATCCATTCTGTGTCTGGGACGGAAAAATCTTTTGACAAGTCAAGTCTTTTGTCTTCCTGGAAACTCAAGGAAATAGAAGTTGAAAACTAGGAATAGAGTTCACATTAACAATAGCAAGAGTCATTCAACTTTTCAAATACTATTTTTTAGGTTATAGTTCTGTATGCATCCTGGGAATTATGTGATTCTGTACCAGTCTGTTTTGTGTCTGCATTGCTTGCGTGTGCGTGTGCGCATATTTCTGTTTTGTAAGTTTATCCTTTTTTTTTTGTAGATCTGTATTTTGTTTGTCTGTATATATATCTACGCAGACATTTCAGTGTAATTTACGATGACATGTGAAATCAGATAATTTCCCACATACCAGCAATGAAAACTTGACTTCCAACCAAGCATGGTTTCCAAAATCCCTCCAGTCCAGTCTAGATATATGGGTTGTGCCCCCCGACCAGCAGGTGAAGACTGAGCAAGACCAGCTTTGCTGACCACGGGTACTGTGCATCAGGAGGCTAGCTAATATTGCTCAGCCTCTCAGCAGGTGAGGGACCTCCTTGTGCATCTCTACAGAGCTATAGGGATCCCTGTAAGCTTGTTTTTAACATAGAAACATAGAAAAATGATGACAGAAAAAGACCACATGACCTTATCTAGTCTGTCCTTCCATATCAACAACTACAAAAGTGCCCTTTGTTCCTTTAGAGATCCTCTGTGTTTGTCCCATGCTTCTTTGAATTCAGATGCTGTCCTCATCTCTACAACCTCCACTGGGAGACTACTCCACACATCCACCACTCTTTCTGTAAAGAAATATTTACGCATATCACTCTTGAATCTATCCCCTTTCACCCTAATCCCATGTCCCCTCATAGCAGAACTTGCTTTCAGTCGAAAGAGGCTTTCTCCAGGACCAAGCAGGAAGTCAGTCCTCACATATGGGTGACGGCGCCGACAGAGCCCCTGTGCGGAGCTTTTCCCAAGCTTTCAAGGAAAGCCTTTGGGAATGCAGTGCGCATGCGCGGTCCCCTTCCCGCCCAAGGTTGCTACCTTGCTCAGTATTTTTTTCCGCGGACCCAACGGACGTGAGTTCGTGTTACCCAGGAAAAGTTGATTTTTTTTCAGCGATTTTCGCTGTGTCTTATCCGGTTCGACGCCCGTTCCCCTTCTCGCCTGGGCTCGGTACACCGGTATCGAGTCTGGAGTTTTGATTTTCGTCTTTTGTCCTTCGTGACTAGCGTTTGCGCTCTTTTTGTGTTTTCACTGGCAGCCCAGTCTTTTGACCTTGCAGGGGCCCTTTTTTCCCCGATGGCTGCCAGCGAGTTCAAAAAGTGTGATCGGTGCAAGAAACTTATGTCCCTCACCGACACACATGACTGCTGCCTCCGTTGCCTCGGGCCCGACCATGACCCGCTGGCCTGAGGCCCGTGCGGCAAGATGTTGTCGAAGGCGCTTCGGAGCCGTCAGCATCAACAAGAGCGAATTTTCTCTCACTCTGCGTCCGGCTGGGCCCGGACTTCATCAGAGGCCTCAATATCTCGGGAGTCTGACCCCGAGCGCCGTCGGGGTTCCTCTGAGAGGGAGTCTCCCACCCGGGAGCACAGAAGGAAGAAGAAGCTCACAAGGGAATCGGCGTCAGTGGAGGCTCATGGTTCCTCGAGGGCCAGGTCGCGTAGCCCTGACCGCCGCCCCGGGCTCTCGGAGTCGGAGAGGCCGTCCAAGTTACCTCGTGTAGAGCCGGAGTCCCTGAGTCACGTAAGTGCAGTTGTCCTTGTGGACTCTCCTCCGAGGGAGCTGACTTTGGGCCCAACGCTGTCAGGGCCTGAGTCGGGGGCAGCTGAGTCTCCTGAGCTTGGACTCAGGTTGACGGCCTTGGAAAGCAGCTTGGCCGCCTTCATGGAACAGCAGCGGGTGCTGATCACCGGTCTGACTGGTGCATCTGCCCCGACCACCGGGACCTCGACGTCTAAGTCGATCCCGGAGACCGAGCGGATCCTCAAGTCAATGAAGTCTCGAGTCGATCCTCAGTCAGGGTCTCCCTCGACCTCCCGTGCGGGGCCGAGGTCATCGACGCCGATACCCTCGGCGTCGGGGCGGGTTGCTCCGAGGCCCACACGGCCGGTGTCTCACGATTCCTCCTCGGAGGTGTCGGAGATGGAGGATGAGGAGTCCCCGGACACCTTCCGGACCCGGTGTGTCCCTTCAAACTCACCGGAGTCTGAGCCTCGGAGACGATCCCCCCTGGAGGATACACGGTTCTTGGACTTTGTGAGGGACTTGGCCAAAGCCTTGGCCTTCCCTGCGGATGCCGTGGAGGAGCCTTGAGCTGAGGAGCTCGATGCCCTCCAGTATAATTTTCCTCCGAAGGAAGCCTTTACTGTACCGGTTCCTCCGATGCTGGAACCGCTGCTCTTCCGCATATGGGAGGCACCGGCCTCGACGCCGGTTCTTAGCAAACGGGTCGATTCCATTTATTGAGTCCGGAAGAGCCCTGGGTTCCAAAAGGTGCAGCTACCGCATAACTCCATGGTTGTGGAATCGGCCATGCACCGTCTGAAGAGTCAGAAGATGCACTCCTCGGTGTCCCCCGTCTGGGAGGCCCGGAAACTGGATGCCCTCGGTAGAAAGTGCTTCCAGGGCTCTATGCTGTCTTGCCGTGTCCAGACCTACCAGCTGTACATGGGCATGTACCTATGGGACCTGGCAAAGGAGGTTGCCGGGTTCTCAGCTGGCCTCTCTGAGGAACCCTTGCAGAGGTTCAAAGCTTTGTCAACGGATCCGAGAGTGCTCAAAGTTTATCTCTCGAGCAGCCTATGATGGCTTCGAGGCTTCGGCCCGGGTAGCCTCGACCAGCATCGGTGCATGCTATCAGGCCTGGCTGCAGTCATCAGATCTGGAGTCATGGGTGCAAGACAAGTTGGTCGATATCCCTTGCCGAGGTGAAAACCTTTTCGGTAAGTCCATGACGGAAAAGGCTGCGGAAATCAAGACTGAGACTCTCACCAGGACAAGGCTGCCCAGGAATTCTTCTGCCCCTTCTCAGAAAAAGAAGGGCTCGAGAAAGAAGCCCTTTTTCCCGAGGAAGGGTACTGCCTACAAATCGTATCCTCAATATCAGGCCTCTCCAGCTCTCCCACAGGGCCAGCAGGCCAAGGGGCAGGGTCATGGGCCTTGTAGGCAGAAGACCCCCAAGCTGCCAGCTCCGTCTCCTGCACAGCAGGGAGCGGGGCTTTGACTCCCACAGCATAGCCTGTTCTCCACAGCTGGCTCCACTCAGCACAGGAGGTCGACTGACCCTGTACGCCTACAGGTCGCCAGCCATCACATGGGATACCTGGGTACTGAGCATAGTCCAGAAGGGCTACATGCTCCACTTCCACCAGCTACCCCCCTCCTACTTTCCATGGGAGCCTCCAAGACTCCCTCTGCACAGAAACCTCCTCCTTCAGGAGTTGGCAAGTCTTCTAAAGGAACAGGCGGTGGAACCGGTGCCTCACCACCTGAAAGGGCAAGGCTTCTACTCCAGGTACTTCCTGGTACCAAAAAGGACAGGAGGCCTCCGGCCTATCCTAGACTTGCAAAATTTAAACAAGTTTCTGGAGAGGGAAAAGTTCAAGATGCTTACCCTTGGGATGCTGCTGCCCTACCTCCAGCAGGGAGATTGGCTATGCTCCTTGGACCTAAAGGATGCTTATACTCACATCCTCATCCATCCAGACCACAAACAATATCTCAGATTTGTGGTGGGAGGAAACCATTTCCAGTACAGAGTACTTCCCTTTGGTCTAACGTCCGCCCCCAGGGTCTTCACCAAATGCCTGGAGGTGGTGGCGGCCTATCTCAGGAATCAGGGAATTTTTGTCTTCTCATACCTGGACGACTGGCTCATCAGGGGCCAGTCTCTCCAGGAGGCCAGACAAGCCGCTCTTTGTACTGTCTTCTTCAGTATCTGGGCTTTGTCATAAACTACGCAAAGTCCACTTTTCTCCCCTCACAGAACCTAGAGTTTATAGGGGCAAGATTAGACACCCTGCAGGCAAGAGCTTACTTGCCCAGGAACAGGGCCCACAGACTGATGGACTTGGCCAACCAATTACAAAGCAATTCCCAGGACTCCGTCAGGCACTTCCTGCGGCTCCTGGGCCATATGGCATCCACGGTACATGTGACTCCGAATGCCCGTCTGCACATGCAGGCTGCTCAGTGGTGCCCCAGAGTTCAGTGGACGCAGGCCACAGGCGACCTCTGAGACAGAGTAAAGGTGTCCAAACCACTTTTGGACTCCTTGCAGTGGTGGCTACATCTCCCAAACCTTCTCAGGGGGGTACCTTTTCAGACCCCAGCACACACAAGAGTGCTGAACACTGATGCTTTCTTAAAGGGCTGGGGTGCACATTGCCAGGGCACGTGCACTCGAGGCCTCTGGTCTCCTCGGGAGGCCACACAGCAGATCAATCTTCTGGAGCTGCGAGAAATGCATTTGGCTCTATAGACTTTTTCTCATGCCCTTTCTCACCAGTCTGTCTTAGTTCAGACAGACAATCAGGTAGCAATGTTCTATGTGAACAAGTAAGGGGGCACAGGGTCCAGACTCCTATATCAGGAGACGCAGGCCCTTTGCTTCTTTGCAGTCAAACAAAGCAGTTTATCTACCTGGTCAGGGGAACTTCTTGGCAGACAAACTAAGCAGGATTCTCCAGCCTCACGAATGGCAGTTGAATCCACTGGTGGTCCAGCAGATTTTTCTACGATGGGGACTTCCATCCATCGATCTCTTTGCAAATTCACTGAACCATCAGCTGCCAGGTTTTGCTCCAGACAGCCACATCTCCTGAGTATGGCAGCAGATGCTTTTCTGATCTGTTGGTCTATGGGCCTCCTGTATGCGTTTCCTCCCATGCCCCTGGTGGCCCGAACTCTGTTCAAGATTCTCCGGGACAAGGCCTTGGTGATTCTGGTTGCCCCCAGATGGCCGAGGCAACCGT
This sequence comes from Ichthyophis bannanicus, assembly GCA_033557465.1. Classification (NCBI taxonomy): domain Eukaryota; kingdom Metazoa; phylum Chordata; class Amphibia; order Gymnophiona; family Ichthyophiidae; genus Ichthyophis; species Ichthyophis bannanicus. The sequence continues at coordinate 1,600,182,985 of CM066031.1, forward strand.
GGTTTCCACTTCTGTCTCAGGATCAGGGTTCCCTTCTGCACCCCAATCTCAGATCCCTCAATCTGACGGCCTGGCTGTTGAAAGGATAGTGCTAGCTCCTTTACTTCTACCTAGGGAAGTTGAAGAGGTGGTCTTGGCCTCCAAGAGGCAGTCCACCAGAAAGTCCTATGCCCTCCAGTGGCACAGGTTCACAATATGGTGTGCTCAGCGCAATGAAGATCCTTTCTCCTGCCTTGTGCCAGTAGTACTGCAGTATCTACTCCACCTGTCGGACCTAGGCCTTAAGTCCAACTCGGTTCGAGTCCACCTCAGTGCTCTATTAGCACACCACTCACCGGCAGAGGGACAGTCTTTGTCAGTTCACCCCTTGGTGTCCCGCTTCCTCAGAGGTCTGCTTCTGCTCAAGCTTCCGGTTTATCCACCGGCCACTTAGTGGGATTTGAACGTGGTCTTGCAGCAACTTACTCGCCCACCGTTTGAGCCGATGGCTACTTGCCATTTACGCTTCCTTTCTTGGAAGATGCTCTTCCTGGTAGCTCTTACCTCGGCTAGACGTGTGAGTGAACTACAAGCTCTGGTTTCTGATAGACCGTACACATGGTTCTATAGGAACAGGGTGGTCCTGCAGACCCATCCGAAGTTCCTGCCAAAAGTTGTCTCCTCTTTTCAACTCAACCAAGAGGTGGTTCTTCCGACATTCTTTCCCAGGCCGCATACCAGCTGGGCTGAAACAGTCTTACATACACTGGACTGTAAGAGGGTGTTGTCCTTTTACATAGAACGTATACGGGGGCATCAAAGGGCCACTCAGCTCTTCGTCTCCTTTGACCCTAATAAGCTGGGGTTACCTGTCTCCAAGCGTACATTTTCCACTTGGGTAGCAGATTGTATCGCCTGGGTGTATAAGGCAGCCGACCTCCCCTTACAGGGTCGAGTCATGGCCCACCGTATCAGGGCAAAAGCCGCGTCACTAGCTCTTCTCTGCTCTGTTCCGTTGCAAGACATCTGCCGGTCCGCTACTTGGTCTTCAAGCCAGACTTTTGCAGCCCACTACTGCCTTGAGAGAGAGTCCCGAAGGGACAGTGCTTTCGGACAGGCGGTACTCCGTAATCTCTTTGAGGTTTAGGCAACTCCTACCCTCCGGCCCTTGTGTTGGGCTACCGTGGGCATTCTCAGAGGATATTCTTATCACGATGCTGAGGCTCTTCAGAGGGAGCCACTTTTTCAGCTTTGGGTTTCCGGTAGCCTAGAGCTGGGGAGTCCCATATGTGAGGACTGACTTCCTGCTTGGTCCTGGAGAAAGAGTAGTTACTCACCTGTAACAGGTGTTCTCCAGGAGCAGCAGGAATCAGTCCTCACGACCCTCCCTCCTCCCCTTGAGTTGCAGTCCTATATTTCATTTTGTTTTTGCTGTCTTTTAACTATGTCCTCAGACTGAGCCAGATGGCACCCTTGGGCGGGAAGGGGACTGCGCATGCACACTGCATTCCCAAAGGCTTTCTTTGAAAGCTGGGGAAATGCTCCGCATGGTGTCTCCGTCGGTGCCAACGTCACCCATATGTGAGGACTGATTCCTGCTGCTCCTGGAGAACACCTGTTACAGGTGAGTAACTACTCTCTCTCCCTGTGCATTTATGCCACAGAGGTATTTAAATGTCTCAATCGTATCACCTCTATCCTGCCTTTCCTCTAAGGTGTACATATTAAGATCGTTAAGTCTGTCCTCATATTCTTTATAATGAAGACCACTAACCATTTTACTTGCCACCCTCTGTACTGATTCCACCCTGTTTATATCCTTTTGAAGGTGCGGTCTCCAGAATTGCACACATTACTCCAAATGAGGTTGCACCAAAGACTTATACAGAGGCACTATCACCTCCTTTTTTCTGCTAGCCATTTCTCTCTGTATGCACCCAAGCATCCTTCTAGCTTTTGCTGTTGCCTTTTCTACCCTATTTAGCTACTTTAAGATCATCAGACACAATCACGCCTAGGTCCCGCTCTTCTTTAGTGGACAAAAGTACTTCACCCCCTATACTATATTGCTCCTTTGGACTGCTGCAGCCTAAATGTATGACCTTGCATTTTTTAACATTAAACCCCAGCTGCCAAATTCTAGACATTCTTTAAGCTCAGCTATATCCCTCCTCATGTTATCTACACCTTCCTGGGTGTCTACTCTATTGCGGATTTTGATATCATCCGCAAAGAGGCAAACCTTACCCGACAGCCCTTCCGCTATATTACTAACAAAGATGTTAAAAAGAATCGGACCAAGGACAGATCCCTGGGGCACATCACTGGTAATGTCCTTCTCCTCAGAGTGAGCTTCATTTACCTGTACTCTTTGTCATCTCCCACTCAACCAATTTCTAACCCAAGCAGTAACTTTAGGGTCCATCCCTAGGGTGCTCAGTTTGTTTATAAGTTGCCTGTGAGGAACAGTGTCAAAGGTTTTAATGAAATCTGAATACACCACATCTAGGGCTCTCCCTCGGTCCAACTCCCTAGTCACCCAGTCAAAGAAATCAATCAGATTTGTCTGATAAGACCTGCCTCTGGTGAATCCATGCTGCCTCGGATCCTGTAATCCGCTGGACTCCAGAAACGTCACTATTTTCTTTTTCAGCAGCGTTTCTAATCATTTACTCACCACTGAAGTTAAACTAACCGGCCTGTAGTTTTCAACCACATCCTTACTTCCGCTTTTGTGTAAAGGCACCACATGAGCCTCTCTCCAGTCCTTTGGCACCACTCCCGACTCCAACGAGGCATTGAAAGGTCAGTCGGTGGAGCTGCTAGAACGTCCCCAAGTTCCTTCAGTATTCTAGGGTGTATCCCATCCGGTCCCATCGCTTTGTCTACTTTAAGTTTAGCTAGTTTCTCACAAACACAGTCTTCTGAAAATTGTTCAAGATGCCCCTCGCTTCTGTTCCTGTTTGTGGGTGTTTTCTGAGGTCCTGTTCCTGGTTCTTTATCTGTGAACACAGAACAGAAATATTTTTTAAGCAATTCCGCTTTATCCTCATCTGCTTCTACATATTCCTCCCCTTCACCCTTGAGTCTGATAATACCACTTTTGCCCTTCCTTTTCTCACTAACATATCTAAAAATGTCTTAGCCAATGCAATAAAATGGGGGGGGGGATATTTCCTCCTCTTTTTGAATCTTTGCTTTCCTGACTACTTTGCTAGCTTCTCTAAGTTTTTCCAAATATAGAAGCCTGTCTTCCTCTCTCTGTGATCTGTTGTTTTTAATGAAGTCCTCTCTTTTTATCTTCACCTTTTCAACTACTTCTTTTGAAAGCCAAAGCGGTCTCCTTTTTCCTTTGACCTTTTTTTTACCATTTTAACAAAAAGGTTGATTGCCCTTAAAATATCCCCTTTCAGTTTTGCCCACTGTTTTTCTACATCCCCCAGTTGTTCCCATCCTGCTAACGATTCCCTGAGGTATTGGCCCATCTTGGGAAAGTTAGTTTTCCTAGAGTCTAAGACCCTCGCTTTTGCATGGATTCTAGTAGCCCTAGTCCTGATACTGAACCACACCATCTAGTGATCACTGGATGCAAAATGATCTCCCACTATAACATCAGAAACACTTTCACCATTGGTAAGCACCAAGTTCAGTATGGCCCCTTCACGTGTGGGGTCTTTTACCAATTGCCTGAATAGTACTCCCTGTAGAGAATCTAGTTTCTCCTTCTAGAGGATATTGCAGCAGGAATATGCCAATCAACATCTGTCATATTGTAATCCCCTATCAGTAGCACTTCCCTTTTCCTAGCAATGCTGCATGTGTCTTCAATTAACTCTCCGTCCACCTTTTCCTCCATATGTTACCCCTTTTACCCTTTTCCATAAAGGCCTTTGCCGAATGGACCCCAGGTTTTTCCTCAGCAACCATAGGATTTGTTGGTACAGAGCAGCCCAAAAAAAAGTGAGAGGTTTGGGCTTAAGCCTTTTTGGGCATGGCTGTCTCTGTTTATGGAGTGTTGCGAAACACCCTAGGTGTGGTGACAGCCTCCCGTGCAGAGGGATGCACACTCCGGGAATCCTGGGTCCCTCCCCCTGTTTTGCCATCAGCCCTCCTGGGCTTGATTCTCTCTGTGTGTGTGAGTGCTTTGGGGTGTGTATGGAGCGCATGTGCTAGTGGCTGTTGTCTGAAAAAAAGAAAGAAAAAAGGAGTAGGAAATGACCTATTTTTCTCTTTGAGAGGGCTTGATGGATGGCTTCCTCCTTGGGGAAACCCCTATATGCGGCCTGTGGTGCGTGCCGGGGGATGGTCTCTGCAGCTGGACTCTGCCATCTTTGCTTGTTACGGCTGTATCCACTCATGCCGGAGAAGAGGGAGCTTCTCTAGCTCCTCAAGGTGGATGCCTTAGTGATGGGCACACCAGGAAGATCACCATTGTCGAGGATGGTGCGGCCCTGCGGGATATGCAGGATCGGAAGTTGGAGCCCGTGCTCAAGCAGGTATTTGAGGCTAATGCGCTCATCCCACAGATATCCATCTGCGGAATGTACGTCGCCAGGGCCTGTCTCTGTTGAGTACAAGGTATCCAAGACTCCGGGCCAGGGGGGGAGTTCTGATAGAGTAAGGGGCGGCATACCTGGCTGATGCCTTCTATGATCTGGTCCAACTATCCTCCACAGGGATGGCTTCGGTGATCACTACATGATGCCTCCTGTGGCTCCGGAATTGGTCAGTGGATATCTCCTCCAAGCTGAAACTTATCATGCTGCCTTTTGGGGGCAAAATTCTGTTCGGGGAGGCTTTGGAGAAGTTAAGAACATAAGAAATGCCATACTGGGTCAGATCAAGGCCATCCAGAATTTGATTATGCATTGAGTGAAAATTGGTGAAGGATCTAGGAGACTCCAAAGGAGCTCGCCTACTAGAGGATAAGCCCTGGAGGGTTATGGCCTCTGGGGAAGGGGGGGAGGTGTAAGGTCAGCCCAAGGACTTTCACAGGTTTCGAGCAACCCATTTTGTTCCCTACCAAAGGGTGTGTTTCCCTCCAGGGGCAGTTCACCCTTTCGCGTTTCTACTCCCAGTCTTCTGGGGGAGCCAAGAAACCATAATGAAGTGAGGCGGGGAGCAGATTGGAGGCAGGCTCCGTATTTTCTTCTCCGCTTGGGCCCGGATCACACAGGACCAGTGGGTCTCAGAGATCGTGTAGGAGGGCTACGCCCTGGAGTTTGTGTGCTCATGACCAATGCCTTCATAGTGTCCCAATGCAAGATGTCGACCAAGTGTGTGGCAGTTCAGGGGACCCTGGATTGCCTAGGAGCTGTGTCTCTGGTCACGCCCAACCAGTACAAGTCCAGTCGTTATTCCATCTATTTCGTCGTCCCCAAAAAAGGGGATGCCTTCCGCCCTATCCTTGACCTCATGGCCATCAAGAAGGGCCTGCGGGTCTCGTGGTGTCATATGGAGATCCTGCAGCTGGTGATTCTGGCTGTCTTGAAGGAGTTCTTTATGTCTCTGGATCTCATGGAGGCGTACATCCACATTCCCAACCGTGAGGAGCATCAGCAGTACCTGCGCATCGCAGTGTCTGCAGGATATTTCTAGTTCTGCGCCCTGCCATTCGACCTGGCGACAGCCCCACAGACATTCATGAAGGTTATGGTGATAGTGGTGGCAGCTGCCTTGTGGTGAGAGGGAATTCTGCTGCACCTCTATCTGGATGATTGGCTGACCAGAGCACAGTCCTTTGAGGAAGGTTAGCGGGCCATTCGGTGAGTGTTAGACTTCCTTCAAAGCTTGGGCTGGGTAGTGAACCCCGAGAAGAACTCTCTGCAGCCCTCTTAGCAGCTGACCTACTTAGACGCATGATTTGATACGGTGGCGGGACTGGTGTCCCTGACACCAGAGCAGGCGGCAAAGTTGTGGGAACAGGTCTGTCTGTTTCTGGATATGGTATGGCCTTTGGCGTGGCATTACCTGCAGTTGTTTGGGCTCCATAGCGGCCACGATGGACCTGGTTTTGTGGACCCAGGCACAATGCATCCCTTGCAGTTTTCCCTCCTGTTGCAGTGGTTCCACAGAAGGGGGTCCCTTTTGCAGGGGTGCCCTGTCCACCAGAGGTGCGGCTCAGCCTGCAGTGGTGGCTCTCCTCAGTGACAGTGATGACCAACACAAGCCTGGTCAATTGGGGAGCGCACTTTCTTTTGGTTCACTCAGGGCTGCTGGTCGGGGGAGGAGTCAGCCTGGTCGATCAACAGGCTGGAGCTTTGGTTGGTGTTCAGGGCATTTGAGAGTTTCTCTTCACTTCTTCCAGGGCCAGGCGGTGTGGATCTTCTCTGACAGTGCGATGGTAGTAGCTTGCCTCAGTTGCAAAGGCAATACTGCTAGTGCAACGCTGAAGGCTGAGGCTGCTCCGCTTATGTAGTGGGTGGAACAGCAACTGGCATCCCTCTCGGCTGCACATATAGCAGGGAAAGAGAACGTTCAAGCAGGTTACCTGAGTCGTTTCAAGGTGGACCTGGCGGAATGGTCTCTGCTGGACTAGGTCTTCCAGACCATAGTGGAGCCCTGTGGCCCATTGGTGATGGATCTGATGGCATTGGTCTCCAACCCCAAGGCGAACCGCTTTTTCAGCAGGCAGCATGAGCCTATGTCTGAGGGGCTCGATGCCCTGGTGCAGCCTGGCTGTCCGAGGGCCTTCTGTACATGTTTCCACCTTGGCCCCTGATTTGCTGAGTCCTTCACAGAATTCAACACCACAGGGGGTTGGTGATCCTAGTGGCTCTGGCTGGCCGCGGAGGCTCTGGTATGCAAACCTGATCCGATTGCTGGCGGGGACACCTTGGCGGTTCCCAACGAGGGACAATCTTCTGACCCAAGGTTCAGTCAGGATGCCTCAGGTGACTTGATTCTCGCTTATGGCCTGGCCCTTGAGAGAGCATGTTTGAGCAGGCAGGGGTATTCGGCGGTGGCGGTGTCCACCCTCCTGAAGGCTGGCAAGCATTCCACATCACTTCATACATACAGGTATGGCAATTGTATGAGGTCTAGTGCACAGACAAGGGTGTTCCGGCCTTCTCAGACTCAAACCCACACATCCTGTCCTTCCTGCATACTGGACTGGAGAAGGGACTAGCTCTCTGTTCCTTGAGAGTTCAGATGGTGGTGCTGGTCTGCTATCGCGGCAAGGTCCGGGGCACATCCCTGGCTGCGCAAGGGGATGTTGTGCATTTTCTTCAAGCAGTCCGGCAGGTTCATCCTCAGAGGTGGCCAGCTGTGCCACCATGGGACCTGAATCTGGTACTGTCTATGCTGATGGGTGAGCCATTTGAGCCGTTAAGGGAGACCTTGAAGAACCTCACTCTGAAGACTGTCTGTCTTCCTGGTGGCGATCTGTTCAGCACGGCGTATCTTGGAGCTGCAGGCTTTGTCCTGTCGGGAACCTTTCTTGATTTTTCATCCAGAGAAGGTGATTCTATGTATTGTTCCATTCTTCCTACCCAAGATAGTATTCTCTGGGAACAAGCAGGAAGTCAGTCCTCACATATGGGTGACATCGGCGCCGATGGAGCCCTGTGTGACAGCATCTCCCAAACTTTCAAAGAAAGCCTTTGGGAGATGCCACCACGCATGCGTGGTGCCCTTCCTGCCCAAGGGTGCCGTCCTTTCTTCTGTGGAGCCCTTCAGATGTCCGTCTGTTTTTCCCTGGAAAAAGGTGATTATCTTGTACCTGAGTTTCATACTCTCCTCTGGTTGGGCACCAGTACTCTTCCCACCACCCGAGCCCACTGTCCTGGGCATCGAGTCTCAGATCTGTACACTTTTTTTTCCTTCTTGGCGCCTTTGCACCTTTTTTCCAGCTGGCAGAAACATGGGTCTTCGACCTTGCTGGGGTACTTTTTTTTCCTATGGCTACAGTGGCTTTAAGAAGTGTGATCGGTGTACAAAAATCACCTCTTTGGTAAACTCATAACAGAAAAGCCCGCCGAGTTGGAGACTGAGTTTGTGACAAAGACCGGGCTCTCCAAAAAGACCGCTGGTCCTCCCCGACGGAAGGGCTCAGCCAAAAAGTCCTTTTTCCTGAGGAAGGGAGCTGCTTACAAAATCTAACCACAATTTCAGGCCTCCCCAGCTCCCCAGCAGGGTGAGCAGGCCAAGGGCATGGGCAAGGCCCTTGTAAACAAAAGGCTCCCAAGCTCCAGGCGTCGGCCCCAGCCTAGCCTGGCGGGGTGGGGGTGGGGGGGAGTTGATTCCTTGGGCATAGCCTCTCTACCCCAAGGAGGACAGCAGCCCACAGGGGGATCTCTGATCCACTATGCCTACAGGTGGCCAGCCATCACCACCAATGCCTAGGCACTTCAGTTGGTCAAGGAGGATTACCTCCTCCACCTGGTAAAGACACCTCCCCCTTTCTTTCCGGAAGAGCCCTCAAGGTTTCCCTTTCACTGGGACCTTCTACTGCAGGAACTCACAGGCCTTCTCAAGGACAAAGCAGTGGAACCAGTGCCCAAACATCTCAGGAGCAAGGGGTTCTACTCCAGGTATTTCCTTGTGCCAAAAAGAGCAGGGTACCTAAGGCCCATCCTGGACCTGCGCAACCTGAACAAGTCCCTGATGAGGGAGAAGTTCAAGATGCTCTCCCTTGGAACATTGCTGCCTTACCTCCAGCAGGGAGATTGGCTATGCTCCTTGGATCTAAAGGATGATTATACTCACATCCTCATTTACCCTAACCACAGGCAATATCTTCACTTCATTGTGGGGGGAGGCCACTACCAATACAGGGTACTACCCTTTGGCCTGGCATCCACCCACAGGGTCTTTATCAAATGCCTGGTAATAGTGGCCGCCTACCCCCATCTCCGTGGAGTATTTGTCTTCCCCTATCTGGACGACTGGCCAATAAAAGGAGGCACGGCCACAGAGGTGCAGCAAGCCACAGCACATACCATTCATGTCCTGCAACATCTGGGGTTCGTGATAAACTACTCCAAGTCCCACCTCCTCTCGACTCAATGTCTCAAGTTCATAGGGGCAAAGCTGGACACCATTCAGACAAGGGCCTTCCTCCCCCTGGATCCAGATGACCATCTCAGAGAATTGGCCGCAGACATGCAACACCCGTCCCTATGTGTCGGCTCAGCTTCTGTTACGCCTATTTGGCCACATGGCCTCCATGTTCCATGTCACCCCAGATGTCCGTCTGCACATGAGGGTTGTCTAGTGGTGCCTTCGACATTAGTGGCCACAAGCCACCAGCCACCTCCAGGACAGAGTCTCAGTGATCCACCAGTTAGCGGAATCTCTGACGGTTGCAATACCTTCAAGCAGGAATATCCTTCCAAACTCAAAGTCCCCAAAGGGTCCTCAAAACGGACACCTCCCTGCTGGGATGGGGAGCCCACTGCGAGGAACTTCACACCCAGGACAGGTGGTTCCAAGCCGAGAGCAACCTGTAGATCAATCTCCTGAGCTTTGGGCAATATATCTAGTCCTCCGAGCTTTTTGCCACCACCTGAGGCACCAGTCAGTGCTGATCCAAACGGGCAATCAAGTGGCAGTGTTCTACGTGAACAAGTAGGGGGCACAGGGTCTCACACCCTCTGTCACAAAATGATGATACTCTGCTCATATGTAATTTGTTAGGGAATACTCCTACGGGCTGTATACCTACCAGGCCAGAACAACACCCTGACGGACAAACTGAGCAGGGTCCTCCAACTGTCCAAATGGCAGTTGGACCCCAGAGTAGCCACCTGGCTCTTCCGACTCTGGGGGACCACATGAGTGGACTTTTTCACCAACCTGGACATCCATCAGTTGCCCCACTTCTGCTGCTGTCAGCCCCACCCATCCCGGGTGGCGGCAGATGTGTTTATCATTCTGTGGTCGGAAGGCCTCATGTATGCCTTCCCACCCAAGCCGTTGATTTGCCAGGATCCTTCTCAAGGCTCTTTGCGACAAAGCATTGCTGATCTTGGTGGCTCCATGATAGCCAAGCCAGCTGTGGTTCCCGCTGCTCCTCTAATTTGTCAGTGGAAGCTCTGATCCCCCTGGGGAGTTCCACAGGGCTCTTGTCTCAGGATGAAGGCTCTTTCCTGCACCCCAACCTGGGGTCCATATCACTGATGGGTGTGGCTTCTGAAAGGATAACCGTAGCCCCTTTCAGCCTCTCATAAGAAGTGGAAGAGATCCTGCTGGCCTCCCGTAAGACCTCCATCAGGAGGGCTTACGCCTTCAAATGGCGTAGATTCTTGGAGTCAGTGTGTGGAACAGTGGCTAAACCCATTCTCCTGTCCAGTGCAGATGGTGCTGCAGTACCTTCTTCATCTCTCACAATCTGGCTCAAGTCGAACTCCATCAGGGTACACCTCAGTGCCCTAGCGGTGCACCACCACCCTATCGAGGGCAAGTCTCTCTCGGCCCAGCCTTTGGTGACCCATTTCCTGAGAGGGCTCCTACTGTCAAAACCCCCCATCTGCCCTCCGGCAAAAGAGTGGGACCTTAACGTAGTGTTGGTGCAGCTCACCCACCCGCCATTTGAGCCTCTAGCTACTTGCCACCTGAGGTACCTCTCGTGGAAGGTTGTGTTCCTGGTGGTGTTCACCTCTGCTCGCAGGGTCAGCGAGCTCCAGGCCCTAGTGTCAGAGGCTCTGTATTCCAGATTCTACAAGAATAGGGTTGTGCTACACACGCACCCTAAATTCCTTCCAAATGTGGTATCTTCCTTTCTCCGAGAACAAGCCTTTGGGAGATGCTACCATGCATGTGTGGTCCCCTTCCCGCCCAAAGTTGCCATCTTGCTCAGTCTCCTGGAGCTCTTCAGACATCTATCTGGCTTGTCCCTGGAAAAAGTTGATTTTTCAGCCTGAGTTTCATACTCTGCTCCAATTCTGTACTGATACTCTTTCTGACACCCAACCTCGCTTTCTTGGCATCGGGTTTGGGTCCTTTTTGTAGTTTTTCCTCCTTGGCATCTTTGCGCCTTTTTTCCAACTGGCAGCTTGGTGGGTTTTCAAACTTGCTGGGGTACTTTTTTCCCCGATGCCTATCAGTGGCTTTAAAAAGTGTGGTTGGTGTGCCAAAATTATGTCTTTGACCGACACACATGACTGCTGCCTTCGCGGTCTTGGGCCGGACTAAGACCCCACAGCATGCTCACTTGCCCACCCTTTGAGCCTCTGATTACCTACCACCTGCAATACCGCTCCTGGAAGGTGGCATTCCTGGTTGCGCTCACCTCCGCTCACAGGATTAGGCACCATATACTAGATTCTACAAGAACAGAGTGATGCTCCGCACACACCCTAAATTCCTTCCGAAGGTGGTATCCTCCTTTCACCTCAATCAGAAGGTGGTACTTCCCATCTTCTTCCCAAGACCTCATTCTAGTAGGGGGGGGGGGGGGACAAGGCTCTTCACACCCTGGACTGTAAGAGGGCCTTGTCCTTCTACATCCAACTTATTCAGGGCCACCGCAAAGCTGCTCAGCTTTTCGTCTCGTACAACCCCAGTAGCCTGGGGGAGGTGGTGACCAAGCGTACACTGTCTGTCTGGGTGGCGGACTGTATCGCCCTCGCCTATGAGCAGGTGGGGCTCCCACTGGAAGGCCAAATCACAGCGCACCATGTCAGGGCCATAGCAGCCTCGGTGGCAAACCTGCACTCCGTCCCAATCTGCCGGGCCGCCATCTGGTCTTCAGTCGATACATTCGCAGCCCATTACTGACTGGAAAGGGAGTCCTGACGGGACAGTGCCTTCGGCCAAACCATGCTCAGTAATCCTTTTGGGATTTAGGCACCTCCTACCCTCCAACCCTTCTGTGTTCAGTCTACTGGAGTGCTGGTTTCCATCAGACATAGGAGTCCTACCATAGTCTCTAGCTACGGACTTAATTGCTGCTGCTCACGGCTCCCCTTGAGGGCGACTATGTTTTTCGCTGTAGGCTTTTGGTAGTCTGTAGCTGGGGAGATCCATAAGTGAGGACTGACTTTCTGCTTGTTCCCAGAGAAAGCATAGTTACTCGCCTGTAACGGGTGCTCTCTGAGGACAGCAGGAATCAGTCCTCACAACCTTCCCTCCCTCCCCCCTCCCCCCTCCCCTTGGAGTTGCTCCTTTACCATCTTTTATTTTATTTTTGCCTTCTATGTCATCTGACTGAGCAAGATGGCACCCTTGGGTGGGACGGGGACCACACATGCATGGTAGCATCTCCCAAAGGCTTTCTTTGAAAGTTGGGGGATGTTTCTGCGAGGGCTCCATCGGTGCCAACATCACCCATATGTGTGAGGACTAATTCCTGCTGTTCCCGGAGAACACCTGTTACAGGTGAGTAACTACACTTTCACCTCAACCAGGAGGTGGTGCTACCCATCTTCTTCCCAAGGCCTCCAGCAAGGCGGAGACCGTCCTTCATACCTTGGACTGTAAGTGAGCCCTGTCCTTCTACATTCAATGTATGCAGGGCCACCACAAAGCTGCTCAGCTGTTTGTTTCCTAAGATCCCAGTTGGCTGGGGGAAGTGGTGACCAAGCGAACACTGTCCACCTAGGTGGTGGACTGCATCGCCCTCGCCCACAACTGGGCTGGGCTCACACTGCATGGCCAGGTTATGGCACACAGTATCAGGGCCATGGCGGCCTCTGTGGCAAACCTGCGCACTGTCCCGATGGTGGACATGTGCTGGGCCATCACCTGGTCTTCAGTCTGTACCTTTGCAGCTCATTACTGCCTAGAGAGGGAGTCCCAAGGGACAGCGCCTTTGGCCAGGCCAACCTCTGCAATCTTTTCAGGATCTAGGCAGCTCCTATTCTCCGACACTCCTGTGTTCAGGCTACCGGAGCGTTGGTTCCCATCGGACACACAGGTCGTACTGCAGTCTGCATCTGCAGACTCAATTGCTGCTGCTCATGACTCCCTTTGAGGACAACTGTGTTTTTTCCTTATGGGCTGTAGGTAGCCTGGAGCTAGGGAGTCCCATATGTGAGGACTGACTTCCTGCTTGTTCCCGGAGAAAGCGTAGTTACTCACCTGTAAAAGGTTTCTCTGGGGACAGTAGGAATCAGTCCTCACAACCCTCCCTCCTCCCCTTGGAGTTGCCTCTTTACCATCTTTTATTTTTGCCATCTTTTAGCTATGTCATCTGACTGAGCAAGATGGCATCCTTGGGCAGGAAGGGCACCACGCATGCATGGCTGCATCTCCCAAAGGCTTTCTTTGAAAGCTGGGGAGATGCTTCTGTGAGGGCTCCGTTGGTGCCAGTATCACCCATATGTGAGGACTGATTCCTGTTGTCCCCGGAGAACACCTGGTTACAGGTGAATACCTATGTTATTTTCCCAGAAAAAGTTGTTTCCTTTTTTCTCCGTTTGTGACCGGTTCCTTTCCCGCCTCCAAGCTCGCTTGCTGCGGCATCACTGCTCAGGCCATTTTTTGTAGTTTTTTTCCTCGGCATGGATTTGCGCTTTTTTTTTTCACCGCTGGCCGATCCTTGGGTCTTCAGCCTTGCCGGGGTATTTTTTTTCCCCGATGGCCAGCGGCTTTAAAATTTGTTACCGGTGCACCAAAAATATGTCTCTCACAAATTGGTGCCTCAGGTACCTAGGGACTGACCACGACCCGAAGGCCTGCAGCCTTTGTAGAAAGATGTCCACAAAAGCCATCAAACTCAGCAGAAGCACGATGAGATCTTCACAAGGTTGGAGTCTGCCCTGGAGACCCTGGTGACCCCCATGATGCAGGGCCCCATCTGAATCCTGGGAGTCGTGCAGTGACCCCTCTGCTAATGATTGGGGCCATGGGAGCCTCCGGTAGGGGTTCCCCGGAGCGCAAACGGAAGAAGAAAAAATCTTTGAGGAACTCCTCTCAGGACTCGGACAAGACGGGCAAGTCCCGTGCTAGGTCCAGTAACCCCGGTGTCCGGTTCGAAGGAGTTGTAAACCAGGATGGTGGCCTTAGAGCACAGATTTTCTGCCTTCCTCACCACGCAGCAGATGCAGATGCCCGGCTCCACCGGTGCATCCGCCCAGACCACTGGGACCTTGATATCGAGGATTTCCCTAATTGCCAAGCAGATTTTCTTGAGCCCACTGCCTTGAGTCGATTCTCGGCAGAGGTCTCGATCACTGTCCCACTTCTTGGGAGCGAGATCCTCATTGGCAAGTGCTTGTGGTGCCAGCCATGAAGCCGCTATGATCCATCGACCACCTGACCTTGGTCCTGCCCCAGCGCCGAATCCTCAATCGACTACTCCGATTAGGAATCCGAGGATGAGACATCTCTGAACACTCATAAATTCTACAATATCCCATCAGACCTGTCCCCTCCAGCGACCTGGTGTCGGTAACTGCCCAAGGGAACCTCGTTCCTCAACTTCATGCAGGATATGTTGAGGGCACTGGCCATCTCCACGGAGTTTGAGGAGGATCCTTGCACATTGGAGTTGAAGATTCTCCAATACGATTCTCCACCAAAGAAGGCACTGATGATTCCTGTCCTTGCCATCCTCAAGAGATGTCTCCTCAGCATGTGGGAGATGCCAGCATCAGTGCAGCTGTCGACTCCGTGTTGTGTACCGAGTCCGGCAAGGAAGCCACAGTTGCCCCATAACTCCATGGTGGTGGAGTCGGCCATATGTCTGCTCAAAAACCAAAAGATGCATTCTTTGGTGTCGCCAAGTAAGGAGGGCCGTACCCGCAATGCCCTCATTAGGGAATGCAACCAGGGCTCGATGTTTGCCTGCCAGATTCAAGCATACCAGTTCTATTTCAGCATGTACCTTCAGGACTTAACGAAGGAGCTTGCTGGGTTCTCCGCTGGCCTCTGGGATGACCACCTCCAACGGTTCCGGAACCTGACCAAGGGTATTGGGGAGTGCTCAAAGTATGTGACTCGAGCGGCCTCTGATGACTTCGAGTCAACTGCGAGGATAGCTGCGTGAGTGCAGGACAAGCTCATTGATGTCCCATGCCAAGGAGAGAATCTCTTTGGCAAACCCATGGCAGAGAGAGCTGCGGAGATTTAGTCCGAGGTCCTTAAGAGGACTCGACTCTCCAAGAAGACTGTTACCCTACCTAGGAGGAAAACCCCGGGGGGAAGAAGCCTCCATACCTACTCCAGCTCCTCAGCAGGCCCCCACAAGAAGAAGAGCCCTAAGCCCCCAGCACAGCCTGGTGGGAGCTTTTGACTCCCGGGACATAGCCTCTCCACCCTCAGGAGGTCAACTACCCACAGGGAGATGTCTGGTCCACTTTGTCCACTGGTGGCCTGCCATCACCACCGACGCTTGGGCACTCCAAGTAGTCGGAGAAGCCTACCTTCTCTACCTGGACCAGACGTTTCCCCCCATTCTTCCCAGGTGATCCCTCTCTGATTCTCTTGCACCAGGCCCTACTTCTGCAGGAACTTGCAGGTCTTCTCATGGACAAAGCTGTGGAACTAGTACCCTGTCACCTAAGGGGCAAGGGGTTCTACTCATGGTACTTCCTAGTTCTGTAGGGATTATTAGTAGCACAAAAATAAGTTAGACTCTGTGTTGTCCAGGGGAAATAGCTACTAATACCCAGCCCAAAGTTCGGTGAGTTATTCTGGCAATGAGCCACGAAAGAAGTCTGGTCTGCAGATATATATTAGACTTTATTATAGGCAACCAGGTAGAAAAATATACACACACATATAGCTAATTAGAAACATGAGGTAGAAATTTGTTATAGTACAGATGTACAATTGGACAACATAATAAATCACTGATTAGTAACCAGACGTCACTGATTCACTCTGCACTGAGGAAAAGTAAGAAATATATTGCTAACCCCTTGCCCATCCAGGAGAGGAGAGATAAGCCAGTACCTTAGCTTTGTCGGGCACTCAGGAACAGCTTCGTCCAAGGAGGCAGCTGTTAGCTACTGCAGGCTCCAGCCCTGTCACAGGCGAGCCGCAGTAAGTCCGAACCGGAGGTATCTGTGAAAGTCTCATCTCCGACCTTTGGAGGACGGCCTAGCCCACACGTAGTGGCCATCTGGCGGAAGGCTCAGGGCGCAGGAATCAGGTACGCAGTGCACAGCAGGGAGGAACCGGTGCAGAAGTCTGTATGAACAGGTGGACCAAGCCCCCAACTCTCTTACTAAAGTTCCAGTGCAGATTGCATTATTCTGTGTAAGAATCCTCCGTCATAGGTCCGATGATTGGTTGGCACCAGGCAGTCTGAGGTGTTCTCAGCGAATCAGGAGGTAGATGATGGGCATCTTCTTACAAACAAAGGATCCATAGTAAGAAGTAACTTCTGGGCATATGTAAAAGTGTCCAAGGACAGTGAAGCAGCAGATGTCCTTGCATGCGGGCAGTAAATTAGCCACGGACAATAGCTTCTGTATGTATGCACACTTAGAAACGCTGCGCAAGCAGTTGCTTGGAGGGCAGGCTTATAGCTGAACACAGCAAAAGTGTAGTGAAGAATCCATCTTGTCTTTGCAGTTTGGTTCAGGCCTGAGTTGCTGAGCAGGCCGGAGATTTGCATGTAGAATTGCAGGGGTACCAGCCCTACATCTCCCCCCCCTTGTAAGATGGAGGATGCTACAAGGGAGTACACTCCATCGTACAAAGCCTAACTAGCAGTACTACCGTGCAGGTCAGAACCAAATGACAAATGATTGACTAATACATGATAAGCGGATAATACTTCAAGCACAAAAGATGCATGAAAGCAATACTGCATGAGGAATAATACAGTGAATACTCTGAAGCAATAAAAGAAGTCAAAATAAAATGACATAGATACAGTCAAGTCAAGTCAATGAAAATAAGGCAGGTGAACTTCAAACTCAAGAGTAGATAGTGTACCTTAACCAAATAGGCATATCAATAATGCAATATAATGTGTTAGTGTAACACCAAGGTGAACACTCAAAAGTAATGAGAATCCATGTGTAACTGTGTTAGTAAAATAAACACATGCTATCTATGAAAAAAACACAACTCAATCAAGAGCAATGGATAACTTTCAAAGAAAATGGTGACACTTATTCAAAAGTGTGACGTTCCAGCAAATCCTGCAGACGCATGGCAGGCAGCAGAGGTGCAGGATGCATAGAGCGACGAAGAGTACGAATCTGTCTCTGTTGATACAAGGAGATAAGAAACTGGAGCACCAACAGAAAGAAAAGACCAGGCACAATGACATGTGACATAAAATCAGTTTGTAAAATGTCCACATCACGGGAATCAAAGTTATAATCAGCAATGGCAAGGTTGTCCTGGTCAATAGACAGTTCAACTGTGTGAGAGTCCTTATAGTCCAAAAGATAGGTCAAGGCTGCAGAGAAGTCAATCTCATGAACTCGAAACACATCCAATATCTGGAGCTCTGTCAAAACAGGGTCAGCATCTAGATAAAACAAGGAAACTCCACCAACAGTAACAATGGAGTTCTTGGGAACATCAATCAAGCAAACATTGCAGGGTAGAGGAACTCTATTATGAATGTCATGTTTATTCATGGTGGCCAGGAGTTCACTCAAAGGGGTACTAACCAGCCAAACATTGTTGACAACAGCAACTTTCGTCTCTGAAAAGTCATCGTACTTGGTCATGGTAACTTTACATTGTTCTTTCACATTTTCAGCAGACAACCCACAAAGAGCCGCAGAAGTGTCCTTCATGAAAGGTTTACCAGGACACAACCAATGAATGTCTTTGGAGCGTTGGCACATGCCAAGATTAGGTACTGTTGTATATCAGTGATGCGTACAACAGACGATCCAAAATGTTTCTGTAAAACATGTCGGGGATCTAGGGACACAAAAGCTTTCTGTGGGACAGTCTGGGACTGTGTAATCAGGAAACCAGGCGCATCCTGTAGCACGACACCAGAAAGTGGGCCAGGCTCAATCAATCTGGCAACCTTGGATCCCGCTAACATCAAAATCAGGAACAGGACCTTCAAAGTTCGGGACTCCATCTGGAAAAGAAAACAGAGGCTATGCTGCCTCAAGGTTAGAATCACTCACTTCAGCAAGAGGTTCTTCAGGAAGGAACTTACTGGGATGACACGGTCTAAGCTGATTAATGTGGACCCATTTAAGGGAGCCTTCCCTCTCAGTACTGGACTTCATTCGAATTTGATAAGCAACAGGGGAGGCTTTATCCACAATAGGAAATGGACCGTTCCAGCAAGGTAGAAATTTACAGTCTTTGACCTTATTCTTACCAAAATTGTAGTAGAATACCTTATCGCCAATCTGGTATTCTTTAGAGGTAGTCCTCAAATCATAGTAGGCCTTCCTACCCCTAGCAGCAGTGTCCAAATTCTTTTAGGCAAAGGCACTTTGCAAGTGTTGTCTTAAATGGGCAACATATTCATGAGCAGTTGTAGCAGCAGCGAGATTCACATCATTAGTCCTGTAAAGAAGATGAAGGGGTAAAACCATGTCCCTACCTGTCATCATCTCAAAAGGGGACACACCGGTAGCACGATGACGCGTGGCTCTGATAGCCATCAGGACCAAGGGCAGTTTGATGTCCCAGTCCTTCCCAGAGGAAGAAACATACTTTTTCAAGATACTGATGATAGTTTTGTTTGCTCTCTCCACTTGTCCAGAGGATTGTGGACGATAAGCAATGTGGACTTTGGCCTTCACACCTAGTACCTTCCACAGATGCTTAATGACTTGTCCCGTGAAGTGGGAACCCTGGTCGGATTCCACTCGCATGGGGAAGCCCCACCTGCTGAAAACATGGTTTAACAACAAGGTGGCCATGGTCTCGGCGGTACAGTTGGCTGCAGGGATGCACTCGACCCACTTAGTAAATAAGCAGGTAACTGTCAACATATATTTGTTGCCTCGAGAGGATTGGGGCACCGGGCCAATCCAATCAATCTGGAGATCAGACCAAGGCATGGTCAGACCTCTGTTTCTCAAAGGGGCTCTATGAGAAGGAGCTGCAGGTTGAAATCTACAACAGGTCAGACAACCTTTAGTATACAATTGGACATCTTGGTACATGTGGGGCCAGTAGGCCACTTGTTTCAACGTTTCATAGGTTATTCGGTCACCTCTATGACCGGCACAAGGTTCATCATGAGCATGCTGTAACATAACTCCTCGGAAGGCCCGAGGCACCACCCATTGCACAATACCATGCTTACTCGTCCGTATCAACAGATCTTTCTGGAGATGGAACATGTCCTTGGAGATGTAGAGGATCCTCAGTTCCTCATCGTCCTGACAATCCTCCAGAGTTAATGGGTGTTCCTGGGGGTTCTGCAGAAAAAGGTAGAAACGTCCAAGAGTAGGATCTTGTTTCTGGGCTTGCACGAGGTCGAGATCTGTGCTCTCGCCACACCATTGAACCACAGGGGGCATGGTGGATAATTGAGCTTGTCGCCGGGTAACCGCCGTCACAATTTGAAGCCCATTGGTCTCGGGAGCCTCCAACTGCCAGAGGTCTCCAGAGACAGCACCCTCCTTGGCAAGCTGATCAGCTAGATCATTTCCAATCTTGTCAGGATTATCAACACGGGAGTGACCTTTCACTTTCTTCCAGTAGATGGTCATGTCATTTTCATGAGCTACCTTGTCCAAGGCCAGAATCAATCCGGCATGTTTGACAGGTTTCCCTTTGGAATTCAGCATATTGTTAAATTTCCAAATGGGTAAGAAACAAAATTCTGTCGGACGTAGTCTGAGTCAGTACAGATGGTTAGGGTGTGAACCCCTCCCTGAGCAGCGGACTGGAGAGCTGCCAGGGCTGCAGCTAGCTCTGCATACTGATTAGTCTTGGTACCCAGACGGTACTTGAAGGGTTCACTAGGGTGGTTCTGGTTCCAAACTACACCTATACCTGCTACCAGTTCATGGTCAGGCTCTCGACGGTACACACAACCGTCCACATACACCTTGGGGTAGCCTTTACAGAGGTTCTCATCATAAGGACGATGACGGGAAGGCTCAGGCGTGCATGACTCCATTTTGGTGTCTAAATTACCCACTAAAGGTTCTCTGGCAGTGCAATCGTGCAATTCAGCCAGGCCCTGTGCGGCGGCATCCTTGCGGTTTTGAGCATACCTCACCTCCAGCCCTGAAGTGCTAAGGTCCAGGAGACAATGCGACTGTTTGACACTTGTCCCAATTTAATCCGATCACTGCCTAGGAACTTGATGGGTTGGTGATGAGTCTCAACAACCAGCCTCTCACCTTGGATATAACTGCGGAAATATTGGAGGGCCAAGACTGTGGACAACAAGGATTTCTCACAGTCAGAGTATTTCTTCTCCACTTCCGTTAAAGCTTTGCTGGCATAGGCAATAACTTTCCTATCTGTGTCATGCATCTGGTACAGAACAGCACTCATAGAGTGATCGGTGAAACCTAGTTCCATGAAGAATTCTCTGCCACTCTCTGGATAGGCAAGACAGGGAGCGCGACTCAAAGCTGCCTTCAGCTCTTCTAGAGCTGCCTCTTGGTCGGGATTCCATGCCCAAGGTTCATCTCTTTTGAGGAGTTTGACCAGGGGTCGGGAAATCTCCACATATTGATCCACAAATTGGCGGGAATAATTGCAAATGCCCAAGAATGAGCGCAGCTCACTCACGTTGGTCGGACGTTTGAGTTGTTGCAAGGCCGCAATTCTCTTCCTTTGAGGCCGCAGTCCCTCAGCAGAAACTTCGTAACCCAAATAATTGAGGGATTTCCGGCACCATGGGCCCTTTGACAAGGACAGCTTTGCTCCCGCAGCTTTCAGTTGCTGGAAAACATGCTCTATTTCTTGCAAATGGTCAGTGAAACTGGCGCTCTTCACCAGAATGTCGTCTACATAGACGAGGGTGCCTCTAGTCTCAGCATCAGGCAAAGCCTTATGCAGGAAAATATTGAAGTCTGCTGGGGCATTCAAATAACCAAACGGTGTCTGATTCCTAGTATATTGTCGCCTACCAAAGGTAAAAGCCAGCTTATGCTGATCTTCTGGATGGACAGGTATAGTCCAAAATCCTGAGGCCAGATCCAGGCTTGTAAAGTACCTTGCACCCTTGATGGTGGCTAAGTTCTGTTCCAGATGTGCCATAGGCCATCTGGATAGAGGTACCTTTTTATTAAGCTGGCGATAGTCCAAAGCTAAGCGCCAGCTAGAATCCTTCTTGATGACAGGCCACAGTGGGGCATTGTAAGTGCTGTTGCATTGACGTATAATTCCCTTTTGTTCCAGGGAATTAATGATTTCCTGAACGGATTCATAGGAGGCCAATGGGATTTTATACTGCCTCACAAAGACAGGTTTACTGTTTGGATCCGTAGGAATACGGGTGACATGTAGGTCGGTGAGACCACAGTCATAGGTGTCAGTGGCAAACAGGTCCTTGTGACGGTACAGCAGTTCTTTTAATTGGGCCTTTTCTGACTCATCAGTGCAGGCGTCTGCTTCAGCAAGTTTTCTCGCAACCAGTTCGTCAAATCCCAGAACAGGTTTGTTTGAGGGTATTTCAACCTTCTCCTCAATCTCATCTTGGAGAGAGGAGACCTGGATGGCTTGGACAGCATGGGGCTCCCCCCCCTGGTGGGTGAGGGAACTAACAGCCTCATCGAGTTTACTTGACAAAATCAGATGGTCAGACTCGAGGACCACCTGAGAGGTCACAGCACTATGTGGCCAGACAAAAACTGTAAGGTGAGGAGGCCTCGGGGTGAGGATCGTACACACTCAGGGCCCCCCCCCCCCCTTCACAGATGTTCCAGGAAACAGGAGCTTCCTCAATAATCTGGAGACACAATTCCACACTTGGGAATGATTCTCCCACTAGGAATCCCAGAGGTTCGCCTTTCACAAGGTGAATGTGATCTGGGTTTGGATTGGTGAGCAATAAGTGTAAGGAGGGAGCTGTGGCCTCCATGCAGGGTATGGGACCCATGGCTAGGCCCAGCTCCTCAAAACGGGAATTTGGACTGAAGAAGACCAAGTTGTCTGAGACCACTTGTCCTCGGGTCACCTGTATCGGCAGGGGACAATCCTGTACCCTCCCAGGTATGTGGGTGTCTTCTGCACTGACCACTTCACAGACTTGAGGAATAGTCTGACCAGCCCGTAGAGATGGGCGGGCACCAGAGAAATCCACCGGATCTCCTTCCATCCTACTCCAGAGGATGTTGTTCATGAAATCCATATAAGTTCCCAGTCGAACAAGGCAATCTGAGCCTAAGGAGAGGGACACCTCAAGTCCTCTGATGATGGAGAAGGTGTGCCGAAAACCTTTGACCCCAACATGCAAGGGGAGATTGCAGTAGCCCATTAATGTCTTGAGCCCTTCCCCAGGCACTTGGAACAAAGTCTTCGCTCCCATTACCCAATCAAGGGTAAGCTGTTGTTTGAGCCGATAGAAAAGAGTCTCACTGATGAGGGAGTGGTCACAGTGGGGTAATAGGTAGGCCCTGTCCTTTTGGGACATGCCCACCTGCACATATATAAAGGGACCTTTCTCAGCCGAGAATATGTCCGTCAGTCTCCTAGGGTGATCTAGGCAGGGATGGGATGGAGGAGGGATTTGCACCTCACAACCTTCCACAGGTTCCTTCAGGAATATCTGCAGGCAGTCAGTATCAAGGACAATGTTAGCTACTGAACCTACTGCAATGGCAACCACGTCGCTGATGCCCTGATCCTCATTTCCAGCCCTTTCATACTGGAGCTGAAGGATTTGGGGATCAGCTGACCTCTGGAAATTAATCCTGATGGACTTGTTTGTGCGTTCCACCGAACAAGGACCACTGACTCTGCTGTCATGTTTTACCCTTTCATAAGGTATGGGATGTGTGACCTGTGTCCAGATCACTTCCTGGACGTAGTCCAGAATGGGGCGTAACCGTTTCAGGAGTTCATTGCCAATCAAGAATTCTTCCCCAGGGCACTTAGTAATGATGACAGGATGTTTCACCTGTAATTTTCCAATTTGGAGGTTAAGCCAGACCTGCCCCATTGACTCTATGGCTGATTCCCATAAGCTGCGAGTGACAAATCACTGGGTGTGACGTGTATGGTCCTCTGACTCCCCAAGGAAGCAGTGAGTCTATCAAAGAGACTCGAGGTAATCAGGGTAGCCTCAGAGGCTGAATCTATCAGGCCCTCACAGAGAAAAGCCTGCTGAATTGTAACAGGAACAGTGTACCTCTGTCCTTTTGGCTTGAGTTTACCCAGAAAGTACTTGTGCTTCCTGATGGTGTCAAAGGCTGGACCCTCGCTGTCCATTGCAGGACTGTCACTCTGTGTCCATGGGGTGGCATCTCCAGCTGGTCTGGATATCTGAACTGGCTGCACCTGTGCAATAGTGACCTGTGGGACAGAAACAAAGTCTGTTAGTCATTTAGTCGCATTAGAAGGGGAAGAGGAGTCAACCAGTTCTTCCTCTGGCTTCTGAGGCTTTGCTCGTGGCTTAGGTGGCGCACTACTAGCAGAAGCCTCCTGTGAGGAGCTGAATGCAATGGTAGCCTTCATCATATCTGTCAACTCGCTTATTCTCTTCTCCAGCTCCTGGAATTTGTCAAAACCGGGCTTTCTCTTCCAGTTCCAGTTCTGTGGAGCGAAACGCTGATTCCCAGAGCGCTGCTTAGACCCAGATGACTGGTTATTCTGGGGTGGCCTGGGAGGATTCTGTGGAGCAGAAGGAGAAGTTATTTTCCAACGAAAGGGTAGATTTTACAGCACTAACACACTGTTTTGGCTCTTTGGCTTTGCTTGGAGCCCTTACTGTGCTGCCAGTATTGGTTGCTCTCATGTTGGGAACAGCTTCCCAAATCCACTCAGCATGTTCTATCACACGTGACAGGGGTTCGTGACGCTTGTCAGACATATAAGGCTTAATAGATGGAAGGAGCAACTGACAGAAAAGATTACGAAACTCCTGATGGTGTTCTATCGTTTCCCAAGAAGGGTCACTCTGGAAGAAGGTCTGCCTAAGTCTGTAAGCAAACTCTCGGGGTGTTTCATTTTCCCTATGAGTCATACTAAATGCTGCCTGCTTTGCAGCGATATCATCAGGGTATGGCCCATAATGTTTCTTTAGTGCCTGTTCAAAGATGACGATGTCCTTCTTTTCATCATCTGCCATGGCCCTGATAAACTGCTGACAAGGTACATCAAAGGACCATGGAAGATACAGAACCATGTCCTCCCCCCTGGTAATGTTCAGTGCCCGAAAGGCATCTTTGACTGCAGCTAAATGTTCATTTATGGTGGCACGATCATTTTTCTCAAAAGGTGTGACCATGCTCCGCAAGGTCTTGATAATTTGTAATTGGGCGACAGAAGCACCTTCATTTGTTTGTGTTCCTTGCAGGACACGGGAGCATGGAGGATTTTGCTTGCCTTCAGCTCCCTCTGGTGGTCGCTGCTGGTACAGTTTTCCATCACTAGGGGGACTTCCCACCCCCCCTTACCGCTCCCTGGATGGGGAGGGGTCGAGAGTAGGGTGTTTCACTCCTGTACTCATGTGCTGATGGAAGAAAACTGACTTTGTTCTGGAAAAGCTGCCTTTCTACACTGGGCAGGGTTTCCAGTGGCAAACTGCCGTCATCTACCCTCCGGTAATTTGAGAAGCCTAGAGGGATCAAATTATCCCTGTACTCTGTCTCATTACTCTGAGAGGTGGACTCATAGGCCAAGTCAAAACAATCAGCTCTTAATTGCCGGATTTCTAGGTTAACTCTCTGTATTTCCTGCCCACATTCCTGACGTGCAACAGCTAGCTCTCTCTCGAGACTAGCCGTTCGCTGTCTTTCTGCATTCAGAGCAGTCTCTGCAGACTCGAGCTCAGCCATCAGAGCTCTCTCTCGTTGCTCATAAAGAGCAGCGTCCGATTTTAATCTCTTTGTCTGAGCAGCCATCTCAGTCCTACAAATGGTTAGAAACTGCAACTCCTTTTGATCCTGTTCACCCCGCTTCTTAAGAGCGGAAACCTGAGCCACTAACTCTTGGCATCGCAGACACCACAGGCTAGTAGTACCTGGGGAAAAGAGGCTACTGCTAGCCCGTCTGGTCATCTCAGCCTGAAGTTCGTCAACTTGATGACGTAATTCAGCACTCTCCTTTTCACACTGTTTTGCTGTATCCTTGGTACACTGTAGCTGACTGTGAGCTGTCCTTAAATCAGCCTCCAGCGAGTCAGATTTAGTTTGCAGGTGACATAATGCCTTCTGCAGTTTGTCAGTAAAAATATGCAGCACACAGGCATGCTCGGCCACCATATCCACCATTAATTTAGCCTTATGAGCAAGAAGCCGGTCTAGGAACTCACTGAAAAAGCTATCAGCCTTAACAAGCTCTTGCGTATCTGTTGTAAGGCACTTAGAAATTCTTTCAATGTGGTCGGCAGTGGTATCTTTCGACCAACATAGGGAAGCTAATTTCTGGAATGCCAAATCAACCTTATCTGCGTGAGCCATCATTAAGCAATAGCTGAGACTGTCTGTAAGAACAAACACAGGAATAGCTGCTAGAATTACGCTGACTCAGTAAGACGCAACTCATTCAGAAAGACTCATCCCTTGGAAGAGACCCCATTATTATGTAGGGATTATTAGTAGCACAAAAATAAGTTAGACTCTCTGTTGTCCAGGGGAAATAGCTACTAATACCCAGCCCAAGGTTCGGTGAGTTACTCTGGCAATGAGCCACGAAAGAAGTCTGGACTGCAGATATATATTAGACTTTATTATAGGCAACCAGGTAGAAAAATATACACACACACATAGAGCTAATTAGAAACATGAGGTAGAAATTTGTTATAGTACAGATGTACAATTGGACAATGTAATAAATCACTGATTAGTAACCAGACGTCACTGATTCGCTCTGCACTGAGGAAAAGTAAGAAATATATTGCTAACCCCTTGCCCATCCAGGAGAGGAGAGATAAGCCAGTACCTTAGCTCCGTCGGGCACTCAGGAACAGCTTCGTCCAAGGAGGCAGCTGTTAGCTACTGCAGGCTCCAGCCCTGTCAGGCGAGCCGCAGTAAGTCCGAACCGGAGGTATCTGTGAAAGTCTTTTCTCCGACCTTTGGAGGACGGCCTAGCCCACACGTAGTGGCCGTCTGGCGGAAGGCTCAGGGCGCAGGAATCAGGTACGCAGTGCACAGCAGGGAGGAACCGGTGCAGAAGTCTGTATGAACAGGTGGACCAAGCCCCCAACTCTCTTACTAAAGTTCCAGTGCAGATTGCATTATTCTGTGTAAGAATCCTCCGTCATAGGTCCGATGATTGGTTGGCACCAGGCAGTCTGAGGTGTTCTCAGCGAATCAGGAGGTAGATGATGGGCATCTTCTTGCAAACAAAGGATCCATAGTAAGAAGTAACTTCTGGGCATATGTACAAGTGTCCACGGACAGTGAAGCAGCAGATGTCCTTGCATGCGGGCAGTAAATTAGCCATGGACAATAGTTTCTGTATGTATGCACACTTAGAAACGCTGCGCAAGCAGTTGCTTGGAGGGCAGGCTTATAGCTGAACACAGCAAAAGTGTAGTGAAGAATCCATCTTGTCTGTGCAGTTTGGTTCAGGCCTGAGTTGCTGAGCAGGCCGGAGATTTGCATGTAGAATTGCAGGGGTACCAGCCCTACAGTCCCAAAACAAATTGGGGGCCTAAGACCCATTTTAAACCTGTGAAACCTTAACAAATTCCTGGTGCAGGAGAAGTTCAAGATGATCTCCCTTGGAACCTTGCTGCTGTATCTCCAGCAGAGAGACTGACTATGCTCCTTGGATCTAAAGGATGCATATTCTCACATCCTCATTCATCTCAGCCACAGGCAGTACCTCAGATTCATGGTCAGGGGCAACCACTACCAGTACAGTGTGTTACCCTTTGGTTTAGCCTCTGCACCCAGAATCTTCACCAAATGCCTAGCGGTGGTGGCGGCCTTCCTCTGCCTTCAGGGCACTTTTGTCTTCCCCTATCTGTTCGACTGTCTCATAAAAGGGGACACAGTCGCAGAGGTGCAGCAAGCCATGGCCCGCACCATCAGTTCATAGGGGCTCCACTGGACACTCTCCAGGGCAAGGCCTTCCTCCCCTTAGACAGAGCAAGTTGCCTCGTAGCTCTGGCCACAGAGGTACAGCGCCACTGCTCTGTGTTGGCTCGCTCCCTGCTCTGTCCACTTGGCCACATGGCATCGACAGTCCAACGTCCACCTTCATATGAAGGTAATCCAGTGGGGCCTCCATTCCCAGTGGAAACAGGCCACGGACTGGCTTCAGGACAGAGTGTACATGACCCGCCCCCTGGTGGAGTCACTCAGCTGGTGGAAAGTTACACAGCACCTACAAACAGACATGCCATTCCAGAATCCAGTGCCCCAGCGGGTCCTGACCATGGATGCCTCCTTGCTGGGGTGGGGAGCCCATTGCGGGAGTCTCCAAATGCAGGGCAACTGGTCCAGGGCAGAGAGCCAACTGCAGATCAACCTGCTGGAACTCAGGGGCATATTCCTGGTGCTCAAAGCTTTCTGCCACTGCCTACAGCACCAGTCGGTACTGGTCCAAACGGACAACAGGTCACAATGTTTTTCCTGAACAAGCAGAGAGGCACAGGGTCTTATACCCTCTGCCAGGAGGTAATAGCCCTCTGCTCGTATGTGATCAGTCAAGGAATACTCCTGAGGGTGGTATACCTGCCAAGCCAGGACAATGCCCTGGCAGACATACTGAGCATGGTCCTACAGCCGCACGAATGGTGGCTAGACCCCAGGGCAGCCCAACGGCTCTTCTGCCTCTGGGGCACCCCACAAGTGGACCTCTTTGCCAGCCCGGCCAATGTTCAGCTGCCCCGCTTCTGCTCTCACCATCCTCGCCTGTCCTGGGTGGCAGCGGATGCCTTCCTCATCCTGTGATCAGGCGGCCTCCAGTACGCCTTTCCACCCACGCCATTGATTGCCAAAACCCTTTTCAAGGTCCTCCAGGACAAGGTATCGCTGATCCTGGTGGCCCAGGCAGCCTTGGTTCCCACTGCAGCTCCGCCTATCAATGGAGTCCCCGATCCCTCTGGGGAATATCCCGGGATTACTGACTCAGGAGGATGGCTCCCTCTTTCACCCTAACCTGGGGTCTCTGGTGCTAACAGCATGGCTGCTGAACGGGTAGCCTTGGCTCCCTTCAGCCTTTTGAGGGAAGTGAAGTAGGTCCTGCTGGCTTCTCATAAGACCTCCACGAGGCGGGCCTATGCCTTCAAATGGCACAGATTCTCGGTGTAGTGCACAGAGCGACGGGTCAACCCTTTCTCCTGCCTGCTGCAGACTGCACTGCAGTACCTGCTTCATCTCTCATAGGCTGGACTCAAGTCCAGCTCCGTTAGGGTGCACCTGAGTATTCTTTTGGCATACCACCACCTTATCAAGGGCAAACCTCTCTCTGCGCAGCCCCTTGTTACCCGGTTCTTATAGGGCCTCCTGCTCTTGAAGCCCCCATCTGCCCACCTCCAGCAGAATGGGACCTTAATGTGGTACTGTCATGGCTCACCGGGCCAACATTCGAGCCCCTGGCTTCTTACCACATACAGTACCTCTCATAAGAACATAAGATATGCCATACTGGGTCAGACCAAGGTCCATCAAGCCCAGTATCCTGTCTCCAGTGGCCAGTCTAGGTCATAAGTACCTAGCAGTTTCCCCAAAAGACATAGGTTCCTCAATGCTTGTATTAGGTCAAGCAGTGATATCCTGGGTCCCTCTTAATAATAGTTTATGGACCTTTCCTCAGGAACTTGTCAAAACCTTTTTTTAAACCCAGCTACACTAAAAGCTTTTACCACATCCTCTGCTAACAAATTCCAGAGTTTGATTACACGTTGAGTGAAAAAATATTTTCTCTTATTAGTTTTAAATAGGTTACCCTGTAGCTTCATTGCATGTCCCCTAGTCTTTTTATATTCTGATGACGTAAACAATCGATCTACGTTAACCCGTTCCACTCCATTCATTAATTTATAGACCTCTATCATATCTCCAATCTGCCATCACTTTTCCAGGTTGAAGAGCTCTAACCTTTATAGCCTCTCATCATAGGAGTATCCTTCCATCCCCTTTACCATTTTGGCGGCTCCTCTCTGTACCTTTTCTAATAACGCTATATTCTTTTTAAGATACGGTGACCAGAATTGCACACAATATTCAAGGTGTGGTCGCACCATGGAACGATACAGAGGCATTATAATATCCTTTGTTTTATTTTCCATTTCTTTCCTTATGATACCTAGCATTCTATTTGTTCTCTTGGCCGCCACTGCACACTGGGCGGAGGGTTTTAGCATGTTATCCACGATGGCTCCTAAATCTTTTTCCTGGGTGGTAGTTCCCAGTGTGGAACATTGCATTGTGTAACCATAGTTTGGGTTCTTTCCTAGGTGCATAACTTTGCACTTGTCTACATTAAATTTCATCTGCCATTTGCATGCCCGGTCTTCCAATTTATCAAGATCCTCTTGTAATTATCCACAATCTTCTTGGGTTTTAACAACTTTAAATAGTTTTGTGTCATCTGCAAATTTGATAACCTCACTCGTTATTCCCTTTTCCAGGTCATTTACGAATATGTTGAAAAGCAGCAGACCCAGCACATATCCCTGTGGTACTCCACTATTCACCTTTTTCCATTGGGAAAATTGGCCATTTAGCCCTACCCTCTGCTTTCTTTCTTTTAACCAGTTCCTGATCCACAATAATATATCACCACCCATCCCATAACCTTTTAGTTTTGCCAAAAGTCTCTTATGAGGGACCTTGTCAAAGGCTTTCTGAAAGTCCAGATACACTGTATCAACTGAATCACCTTTGTCTGCTTGTTTATTCACACCTTCAAAAAACATAACAGATTAGTAAGACAAGATCTACCTTGTCTAAAGCCATGTTCCTTAGCGTTCCTCCAGCTTAGTCCTCCACCTCTGGGTTGTGAACCTCCTCCTGCAGCTTGAAGACTGGATATGACAAACTTGTGACATCATGGGCTATAGCCTGCTTGAGTCTCCCATCAGCCCCAGTGTGTCCAGTCTTCATGCAGCAGGAGGATGTTGTGAGCCTAGGTGCTGGGCTCACTAGAGGAACGGATAAGGAGTAATGTAGTTAGGGTGTTAGTGGTTAGGTCCCTAGGTTTTTGGGGTTTCCTTTAATTGGTTTCTGCCTATACCATTCTTTATTTTGCTGGCCCTTTAAAAAAAAAGAAAAGAAAAGGAAACGAAACGAAAAATCAGAGGCGGTGGGGGGGCTGGTCAGTTCCCCTGTAACACCGGGACCTCCATTTCGTTAGGAGGCCTCTCCCTGGGCAGCGCAGGAGAGAACTCCTGAAGCACATCGTCTGTTTCTTTTCTTCAGTTTCTTTTTGCTTATCTGCTCGGCCCCGTTACGCTGATTTCTGGCGGGAGCTGGTTCGGCGCCGGTATTGCAGACACAAAGGCATGCTCTCGCTGCGAATGTTACTTTTAGACCGGGGTAACGTCGCAGCTTGAAGGGCCCAGATTTTTGGCGGTGAGTACTCCCTTTTGGCAGTGGGGTCAGATTCGGGGTGTAGCCTTCAAGCTGAACGATTCGGCTGGGCAGAATGGCGCCAAAAACGGCTCTCTTTTGAACCTGCAGCCATTTTATCTTAGCGGTTTTTACCGTATGCCGGCTTCAGCGGCGGAGAGAGGGGGAAAGTCCACTGTGGGTGGTCAACTTCCCTATTACTGCTTCTTCCCCTCGTAGTTGGTGAGATTTTGTTTTATTTTCCATTTTATTTTGTTTTTCTTTGAGTTGAAGCTCTCTGTATCATAGTGGTCTAGGTGGCAAGTGCTGGGTTCTCTGTCAGGGCCGTTAGCGGTTATTTGACCCGGGTGTTCTCTGGGCAGGGAGGAGAGCCTTAGGGGCTTGTTTACAAAGCCGCGGTAGTGGTTCGCGATCGCGATCGCAGCCGCGGCCCCATTGAAATCAATGGGGCCGCGGCTCCGATTACGATCGCAAACCGCTACCGCGGCTTTGTAAACAAGCCCCTTAGAGTTTCTTTTATTTCCTAGATTCGGGAATTTTTGAAAAAAAAAAATCCTTTGCAGAGTTAGTATAAGTGACCACATCAGCACATGTCTGCACGCCCGCAGTGCGTGGTTTGTGGGACCCACAGGGGCACGGTGGCAGATACCGGCATCTGTAGGGGCTGTGCTGCAGTTTCTCTCACTGTGGAACAGCAGATGGAGAGCGCTGCTTCCCCACCTTTGCAGGGGGCCACGACAACGGGGGAGGGCGAGCTGTGGGGGCCTTCTCCGTTGGCGTCAGTTCCAGAAGTGCCGGCAGGGGGCCCGTCAGCATCCACGGGAGCTGGAACGGAAGCGCAGTAAATGGACTTTTGTCCTGACTTTGTCCTTTTGATGCATCAGGCATTTTGTTTAAGGCATCAGGGTAGGATACCAGATGCCTCTTTGCTTACTTCAGCGGTCCCGCCGTCTGGTGGAACTGAGGGGAGTGCTC
The DNA here is from genome assembly GCA_033557465.1 of Ichthyophis bannanicus. Classification (NCBI taxonomy): domain Eukaryota; kingdom Metazoa; phylum Chordata; class Amphibia; order Gymnophiona; family Ichthyophiidae; genus Ichthyophis; species Ichthyophis bannanicus. Next base: position 1,600,214,418 of record CM066031.1, read on the forward strand.
TATCTCCCAGACCGCCAAAGAGGTCTCGTCCAACCCGCTTCTGACCTCGGGTGGCAGGAGGTGGAAGACACAGATATGGATTTGGATGCTGATATGGACGAGTTGGAAGAAGGGGAAATCCCGGAGCCTGAGGATCAGTCGAAAATCATTTGAGTATTCCGAAGGGAGGCGCTAACGGCATTAATCTCAGAATCTCTCCAAACGCTGAAGCTCGCCACTGCTCCGCCGGTTGAAGAAGATAAGGGAGAGGACCCTATCATTCAGGCGGTGCGTCAGACTCAGATAGTGTTTCCTGTCTACAAAGTGGTAGATAGGATGATCCAAGATAAGTGGGATCACCCAGAAGTGGGGCTCTGAGGGATTCGAACTATGAACAAGCTATATCCCTTGGCGGATAAAGACAAGGAGAAATTCCGCTCCCCCCGGGTTGATGCTGTGGTCTCCGCGGTTACTAAAAAGACTACCATTCCGGTGGAAGGTAGTGCGGCCTTAAAGGATGTGCAGGATCGAAAGATTGATGGTTTGTTGAAGCAATCCTTTGAGGCGGATGTGGTGTCGTTGCAGGCTTCCATTTGTGGAGCTTGGCTGGCGAGAGCCTGACTCAGGTGGTCCCAGCACTTGCGTCAGTCGGCTTCCTTGGACCAAGACAGTGTGCGCGAACTTGAACGTCTGGAGTCGGGTACCGCGTATTTGGCGGATGTGCACTATGACCCTGTCAGGGCTCTAGCGAATAGCATGGCCTCGGTGGCTGCTCGCAGGTCTCTCTAGCTCAGACAGTGGGCGGCGGACAATTCTTCCAAGTCTAGATTGAGTAAACTTCCGTTTAAAGGGAAGTTATTGTTTGGGGAGGACCTTGACAAGCTGGTCAAGGATCTGGGGGAGTCCAAAGGCGTGAGGCTGCCGGAGGACAAACCTAAACCAGGAAAATTCTCCCCGGCCTCCAGAGGTCAGTTTAAAGATTTCAGGAGGTTTCGATCTTCTCGTTTGGGTGGTTACCAAAGGGGAAGGTTTGCTTCGCGGGCGCAGGGGTTTCGTGGCTTTCGTGGAGCAAGTAGAGGATTCTCCAGGACCAAGCAGGAAGTCAGTCCTCACATATGGGTGACATCGACGTCGATGTAGCCCCTGCAGAGCATTTCCCCAGCTTTCTATGAAAGCCTTTGGGAATACTGCACGCATGTGCGGTCCCCTTCCCGCCCAAAGGTGCCATCTTGCTCAGTCTCTCTTTTTCCATGGAGCCTGTCGGATGCTTGTCCTAGTTCACCCGGAAAACAGTTGGATTTTCTCTTCGAATCCCTGCGATTTCTTCTCGGTTTTTTTCTCCAGTTCGACGCCGGTTCCCCTTCTCGCCGGGTTCGGTACACCGGTATTGAGCCCGATCTTATTTTTCGGTTTTTGCCCTTCGTGGCTGGCGTTCGTGCCCTTTTTTTCTTTTTCCCTGGAAGGCCGGTCCTTTGACCTCGCGGGGGCTCTTTTTTCCCCGATGGCTTCCAGTGGTTTTAAGAAGTGTGATCGGTGCAAGAAACTAATGTCTCTCACCGACACACACGACTGCTGCCTTCGGTGCCTCGGTCCTGATCATGATCCTAAGATCTGTGGACCGTGTGGGAAAATCTCCACAAAGGCACTGCGAAGTCGTCAGCACCAAAAGGAAAGGCTTTTCTCCGATTCGGCCTCCAGCCAGGCCCGGACATCGTCTGAGGCCTCGACGTCTCGGGAGTCTGACCTCGAGCATCGTTGGGGTTCCTCGGAGAGGGGGTCCCCCGAGCGGGAGCGAAAGAGGAAGAAGCGGCTCATGAGGGCGGCATCAGAGGAGGTCCCTGGCTCCTCGAGGGCTAGGTCTTGGACCCCTGACCGCCGTCCCGGGCCCGTGGAACAGGAGAAGCCGTCAAAAGTACCTCGGGTAGAGCCGGAGTCTGCTGGAAACGTAAGTCCTGTTGTCCTCGAGGACTCTCCTCCCAGGGAGCCAACGTCGGGCCCGGCGCCGCCGGGGCCTGAGTCGGTGGCTGCTGAGTCTCCTGAGCTGGGTCTCAGGCTGACAGCCTTGGAGTGCAGACTGTCTGCCTTCATGGATCAGCAGCGGGTGCTGATGGCCAGCCTCGCTGGTGCATCTGCCCTGACCACTGGGACATCAACGTCGAAGTCGACCCCGGAGACCGAGCCGATACTCGAGACCATGAAGGCTCGAGGTCGTCCTCGGTCAGGGTCACCCTGGACCTCCCTGTCGGGACCGAGGGTGTCGACGCCGGTGCCTTCGGCGTCGGGGCGGGTGCTGCCGGGCCCCGCGCGCTTGGAGCCCGACTCCTCTTCGGACAAGTCCGCCTGGGAGACGGAGGACGAGGAGTCCCCCGATACCTTCAAGACTCGGTGCGTCCCGTTGGACTCACCGCAGTCTGAGCCCCGGAATAGGTCCCCTCCGGAGTATACCCGGTTCTCGGAGTTCGTTAGGGATATGGCCACTGCTTTGGCGATCCCGGCGGACCCCGAGGAGGAGCCTCGAGCCGAAGAGCTCGAGGCCCTCCAGTATGACTCTCCTCCGAAGGAGGCCTTTACTGTGCCAGTTCCTCCGATGCTGGAATGGCTCCTCTTCCGGATGTGGGAGGCACCGGCCTCGGTGCCGGTTCTGAGCAAGCAGGTCAATTCCATTTATCGACTCCGTAAGAGCCCTGGTTTTCAGAAGGTGCAGCTACCGCACCATTCCATGGTGGTGGAATCGGCCATGCATCTTCTGAAAAGCCAGAAGATGCACTCCGTGGTGCCCCCGGCCGGGAGGCCCGGAACCTAGATGCGTTTGGTAGAAAGTGTTTCCAGGGCTCGATGCTTGCTTGTTGTGTCTAGTCTTACCAGCTGTACATGGGCATGTACTTGCGGGACCTGGCAAAGGAGCTTGCCGGGTTCCCTGCTGGTCTCTTCAGGGAACCTTTGCAGAGGTTCAAGTCCTTGTCTTCGGGGATCCGGGAATGCTCTAAGTTCATGTCCCGAGCAGCCTACGATGGCTTCGAGGCCTCGGCCTGTGTTGCGGCAGCCGGCATCGCGGCTCGACGCCAGGCATGGCTGCAGTCATCGGACCTCGAGCCATGGGTTCAAGACAAGTTGGTCGATGTCCCTTGCCGAGGTGAGAACCTTTTTGGCAAGCCCATGGCCGAAAAGGCTGCTGAGCTCGAAACCGAGCACTTCACGAGGACAAGGCTGTCTAGAAAGACTTCTGCCCCTTCACATAAGAAGAAGGGCTCGGGTAAGAAGTCATTTTACCCGAGGAAGGCGACTGCCTACAAACAGTTCCCACCTTACCAGGCCTTCCCCACTCCCCCACAGGGTCAGCAGGCCAAGGGGCAGGGACATGGGCCCCGTAGGCAGAAGGTCCCCAAGCCTCCGGCTCCTGCTCCCACTCAGCAGGGTGGGGGCTTTTGACACCCAAGGCATAGCCTCTCCATCTCTGCTGTCCCATCCCTGCACAGGAGGTCGACTAGCCCTGTTTGCCCACCGGTGGCCACCCATTACAGGAGACAAGTGGGTTTTAAGCATAGTCCACAAGGGCTACCTGCTTCATTTTCATCAGTTGCCTCCTCCCTACTTTCCAGGAGAGCCTCCAAGGCCTCCTCTCCATACAGCCCTCCTCCTGCAGGAGCTTCAGGGTCTGTTGCAAGACAAGGCGGTAGATCCTGTGCCTCCCCACTTACAAGGTCACGGTTTCTACTCCAGGTACTTCCTAGTACCGAAGAGAACAGGGGATCTCAGGCCTATTCTCGAACTCCGAAATCTCAACAAGTTCTTAGAGAAGGAGAAGTTCAAGGTGCTTACTCTTGGAACACTTCTGCCCTACCTCCAGCAGGGAGATTGGCTATGCTCTTTAGATCTAAAGGATGCGTACACCCACATCCTCATTCATCCAGACCACAGAAAGTACCTCAGGTTCATGGTGGGAGGAAACCATTATCAGTACAGAGTGCTGCCATTTGGCCTCACCTCTGCTCCCAAGGTCTTTACCAAATGCCTGGCAGTGGTAGCGGCCTACTTAAGGAATCAGGGTATCTTTGTCTTCCCCTATCTGGACGACTGGCTCATCAGGGGTCAGACGTGCCAGGAGGCCAGGCAAGCCACCCTCTGAACAGTTTCTCTACTCCAACACCTGGGGTTTGTAATAAACTTTGCAAAGTCCACTTTGCTTCCCTGCCAAGACTTGGAGTTCATAGGAGCAAGGCTAGACTCTCTGCAGGCAAAAGCTTTCTTGCCAGAGGACAGAGCCCAAAGACTGAAAACCTTGGCAAACCAGTTTCTCAGCAGGTCACTGGTCTTCGCCAGGCTCTGCTTGAGGCTTCTTGGCCACATGGCTTCGACAGTACATGTGACTCCCCATGCCAGGCTTCATATGAGACCTGCGCAATGGTGCCTCAGAACTCAGTGGTCGGAGGCCACAGGGAGCCTCAGCGACAGAGTAAGGGTGTCCAGACCATTCCTGCACTCCGTATGTTGGTGGCTGCATCCCCCCAACTTACTGAAAGGGATGCCTTTTCAGCCACTTGGGTTCACAGTGGTGTTGACCACCGATGCTTCCCTGCAGGGCCGGGGAGCACACTGTCTGGGCAAGTGCACCCAGGGCCTGTGGTCTCCCTGGGAGGCCAAGCAGCAAATCAATCTACTGGAACTGCGGGCTATTCGCTTAGCCCTCAAGACTTTCTCTCAAACCCTGGCCCACCAGTCTGTCTTAGTGCAAACAAACAATCAGGTAACCATGTTTTATGTGAACAAACAGGGCGGCACTGGGTCCAGGCTCCTTTGTCAGGAGGCACAGGACCTTTTGCTTGTTTGCACTCAGGCGCAACATGTTTCTCAGGGCGGTTTACCTTCCTGGCCAGGAAAATTACCTGGCAGACAGGTTGAGCAGGATTCTGCAGCCCCACGAATGGCAACTCCATCCCTTGGTGATTCAGAAGATTTTCCTGAGATGGGGACTTCCGTCCATAGATCTATTTGCCAGTCCCCTGAACAGAGAGCTGCCCAGGTTCTGCTCCAGGCAACCGCATCCCCTGCGGCTAGCAGCAGATGCTTTTCTAATTTCCTGGTCCCAGGGCCTCCTGTATGCGTTTCCTCCCATGCCTCTGGTGGCCCGAACCCTGTTCAAGATCCTACAGGACAAGGCCTTGGTCCTTCTGGTAGCCCCCAGGTGGCCGAGGCAACCTTGGTTCCCACTTCTTCTTCAATTAGCAGTGGACACTCCACTACCTCTGGGGTTGCAGCCCGACCTTCTCTCTCAAGACCAGGGGTCTCTTCTGCACCCCAACCTCAAATCTGATGGCCTGGAAGCTGCAAGGGTAGTTTTGGCTCCCTGGGACCTCCCTCAGGAAGTTGAGGTCGTCCTGGCCTCTAGGAAGCAGTCCACTAGGAAAACCTATGCCCTGAAAATGAAGAGGTTTTCTTTGTGGTGTCAGCTGCGTACAGAAGATCCTTTCTCCTGTGCTGTACCAGTAGTGCTTCAGTACCTGCTGCACTTATCCAATCAGGGCCTTAAGTCCAATTCTGTTCGGGTCCACCTCTCAGCTCTAGCAGCTCACCACTCACTGGTGGAAGGACACTCTCTGTCGGTTCACCCCTTGGTGTCCCGGTTTCTCAGAGGTTTGCTCTTGCTCAAGCCTCCTGTCCGTCGTCCTGCCCCTGAGTGGGAGTTGAATGTGGTCTTGCAGCAACTGACTCGCCTACCTTTTGAGCCGATGGCTACTTGTCCTCTCCGCTTCCTATCTTGGAAGATGCTCTTCCTGGTAGCCCTAACTTCGGCCAGGCGAGTAAGTGAGCTTCATGCCCTGCTCTGTGACAAACCTTACACTCGCTTCTATAGGAACAGGGTAGTCCTTAGGACTCATCCAAAGTTCCTTCCAAAGGTTGTCTCCTCTTTCCACCTCAACCAGGATGTGGTTCTTCCAACATTCTTCCCTAGGCCTCATGCAAGCCAAGCTGAAGCAGTCCTGCATACCCTGGACTGTAGGAGGGCCTTATCCTTCTACCTTGATCGTACGCAGGGACATAGAAGTGCTACTCAGCTCTTCATCTCTTTTGACCCTAATAATTTGGGGTTAGCTGTGTCCAAGCGTACCTTGTCCATTTGGGTGGTTGACTGTATCACCTGGGCTTACAAGGCGGCTGACCTTCCCTTGCAGTGTCTGGTCACGGCCCATCGTGTCAGGGCAATGACTGCCTCAGTAGCTCATCTCCACTCTGTACCTTTGGCAGACATCTGCAGGGCTGCAACTTGGTCCTCAAGCCAGACTTTTGCAGCTCATTACTGCCTGGAGAGGGAGTCCTGTAGGGACAGTGCTTTTGGCCAGGCAGTACTCCGGAATCTCTTGGAGGTTTAGGCAACTCCTGCTCTCCAGCCCTCCGTTGGGCTACCGGTGGAGGTTCTTTCAGTGAAAAGCCTTTCTTTGATGCTGAGACTAGAGGGAGTTCTCTTGTTCAGCCTGGGTTCCTGGTAGCCCAGAGCTAGGGAGTCACCCATATGTGAGGACTGACTTTCTGCTTGGTCCTGGAGAAAGAGTAGTTACTCACCTGTAACAGGTGTTCTCCAGGAGCAGCAGGAATCAGTCCTCACAACCCTCCCTCCTCCCCTGGAGTTGCAGTTGTACATAGTTTATTTTACATTTTTGTGTGCTGTTTTTTAGCTATGTCATTTGACTGAGCAAGATGGCACCTTTGGGCGGGAAGGGGACCGCGCATGCGTGCAGTATTCCCAAAGGCTTTCATAGAAAGCTGGGGAAATGCTCCGCAGGGGCTCCATCGACGTCGATGTCACCCATATGTGAGGACTGATTCCTGCTGCTCCTGGTGAACACCTGTTCCAGGTGAGTAACTACTCTTTCGCCGCGTCGGCTGCAGGGTCCACGCGAAAACCACAATGAAAGGAGGCGGGCTCAGGCAGTGGTTCTGCCCATAGGGGGGCGTCTTCTGGGGTTTCTCTCTGCCTGGGCCCAGATAACGACGGATCAATGGGTGTTGGAGATCATTCGCGATGGATATGCTCTAGACCTGGCAAAGCCGATTCGAGACTCCTTTGTGATGTCTCCTTGCAGAGGGCTTACAAGGACCCTAGCGGTACGGCAGACGCTCGACCGGCTTCTACAGTTAGGAGCTGTAGTTCCGGTGCCGTTGGAGTATGGAGTGGGTCGGTATTCCATTTATTTCGTGGTGCCAAAGAAGGAAGGTGCCCTCCGGCCTATCCTCGACCTCAAGGGGGTAAATCGTTCTCTCCGCATATCGCATTTCAGAATGGAAACTCTAAGATCGGTCATCGTAGCGGTGAGGCAGGGGGAATTTATAACTTCCCTCGATCCCACGGAGGCATACCTGCATGTTCTGATCAGAGCGTCTCATCAGCGGTACTTGCTCTTCACTCTGCCCTGGGGTCATTTTCAGTTCCAAGCTCTACCTTTTGGCCTGGCTACAGCGCCGCGCACTTTCACCAAAATCATGGTGGTGGTTGCGGCGGCCCTTCGGAAGGAGGGAGTCCTGGTTCATCCTTACCTCGACGATTGGTTGATCCGGGCAACGTCCTCAGCCGAGAGCAAAGCGGCCACGGCCAAGGTGGTGACGTTTCTTCAGAGTCTCGGTTGGGTGATCAATCCGTCTAAAAGCCAGCTGGTGCCGACTCAGAGCCTTGAATACCTCGGCGTCCGGTTTGACACGCAGAGCGGAGCGGTGTTCCTGCCGGATCGCAGAGTCAGAGCGCTCCAGCGGCTAGTACGGGAATTCTCTATGGTTCCAGCGCCCACGGCTTGGAGTTACCTTCAGTTGCTGGGAACAATGGCGGCGACCCTGGAGGTGGTGCCATGGGCTCGTTTTCATATGAGGCCGTTGCAGAGGTCCTTGCTGCGCAGGTGGTCCCATCAGACCGATTCGTTGAACAAGCGGCTTCCTTGTTCGGCAAGAGTCCAGCAGGCCCATCGTTGGTGGCTGAGGCCCCGGTCCCTGTCGTTGGGGATGCCTCTGGAGCCGCCGGAGTGGATCCCGTTGATGACGGATGCCAGTCTTGCAGGCTGGGGGGCCCATTGCGGGGAGTTTTTCGCACAGGGCGTTTGGTCTCCGGAGGCTGAGCAGTCTGGGTGTTGTTCGACAACGCAGCGACGGTAGCCTACATCAACCGTCAGGGAGGTACAGGAAGTGTAGCGATGGAATAGGAAGCGGACAACCTATTCTCTTGGGCAGAAGTTCGGTTGACAGCGATCTCGGCAGCTCACATTGCAGGGAAGGACAACATGCAGGCCGATTTCCTCAGCAGAGTCCAGGTGGATACGGGAGAATGGGAGCTACATCTGGACGTGTTCGAGCAACTGGTGCAGAAATGGGGGCTGCCAGTCATGGATCTGATGGCGACTCTCCAGTCCGCAAAGGTGACGCATTTCTTCAGCAGAAGGCGAGAAAAAATGTCGGAAGGCATCGACGCTCTAATGCAGCCTTGGCCGTCGGAGGGGCTTCTGTATGTCTTCCCACCGTGGGTGCTCACCGGTCGAGTGATTCAGCAGATCGAGGCGCATTAGGGTCGGGTACTGCTAGTGGCTCCGGACTGGCCGAGATGTCCTTGGTACGCTGATCTCATGCGTTTGCTGGACGGGGTTCCGTGGAAGTTGCCGGTGTCCGAGAAGCTGTTGGTCCAAGGTCCCCTCCAAATGCCTCAGGTGGATCGGTTCTCGCTTACGGCTTGGCCATTCAAAGGGCGAGGCTGAGAAAGAAAGGATATTCCCACTTTGCTTCAGGCACGGAAGCGTTCCACGTCGTTGGCAGTTTTTTGAGGCCTGGTGCTTGCAGCGTCAGTATCGCGCGGCTACGGCGTCCATTCCGGTACTTTTGGCTTTTCTGCAAGATGGTTTCGATAAAGGTTTAGCAGCCAGTTCACTGAGGGTCCAGTTGGCGGCCCTAGCCTGTTATAGAGGGAAGGTTCAAGGGGTGCCTCTTGGATCGCATGTCAATGTGGTGCGTTTTCTTAAAGCAGTTGCCAGAATGCGGCCGGCTCGTCGAATTTCGGTGCCGTCCTGGGATCTTAATCTGGTCTTGGGGGCTCTGGTCAAAGAGCCCTTTGAGCCCTTACATCAGGCGTCGGTTAAGGATGTCACTTTGAAGGCGGTCTTTTTAGTGGCCATTTGTTCGGCGAGGCGCATCTAGGAGTTGCAGGCGCTTTCTTGTAGAGAGCCATTTTTGTGTTTTTCTAAGGAGAAGGTAGTTCTTCGAACAGTTCCATCGTTTTTACCAAAGGTCTCCCCGTTTCATTTGAATCAAGCGATTTCATTGCAGGTTCTCGGAGCTGGGGGGGAAAGCATTGCAGACCGGGGGTTGCACCGCCTCAACGTCAAGAGGGTGCTGAAGCATTATTTGAAAATTTCCGATTCTTTTCACCAATCGGATCGACTTTTCGTGCTGTTCAGGGGTTCACAGAAGGGCGAAGCGGTGGTGAAAGCAACTATCGCCAGATGAGTTAAAGAAGCCATAGTGTCAGCATATGTTTTGCACGGTCGGCCAGCGCCGGTGGGCTTGAGAGCGCATTCCACTAGAGCGCAGGCGGCTTCCTGGGCTGAACACAGTTAGATTCCGCCGGTGGAAATTTGCAGAGCGGCTACGTGGTCCTCTCTTCATACTTTCAGTAAGCACTACCGCCTGGATGTGTTGGCGGCACATGACGCCTGTTTAGGGGCAGCGGTATTGCACTCCGGATGGCACGGTCCCGCCCGTTAGTACTGCTCTGTTACATCCCAGAGGTAGAGGACTAAGCTGGAGGAACGCTAAGGAAATAGTAATTACACTAATATGGTAATTGTAGTTCCTTTAGTGACGACAGCTTAGTCCTCCTTCCCACCCAGAGGGGTATTTTTTATCGGAGCGCGTTCAAGGGGATTCAGTGCAAATTTTTCAGGGGAGTGTTTGAGCTAATTCTTTGCTGTGCTGTGCTCTCTGGCTTGCGTCTTTGGTGTGTTACGGGAGCTGGAGAGCGAGAGTGGTCACAAGTCCCCTAGTTCGGAAGGGGAGTGGTCGAGCCAGATAGTTATCGTTTCTACCTTAACAGTTTCAGGTTTGCGTTATTGAATTAGTGTTGATTGTTAGCTACTTATTTGTTGCTCTTTTGAGTCTGCTTTGTTAGTAGTTCACTGGGGCTTATGGGAGACTCCAGCAGGCTATAGCCCGTGATGTCACAAGTTTGTCATATCCAATCTTCAAGCTGCAGGAGGAGGTTCACAACCCAGAAGTGGAGGACTAAGCTGTCGTCACTAAAGGAACTACAATTACCAGGTTAATGTAATTATTTTATTTATTTATTTAGCTGTATTTATATCCCGCTTTTCACCGGGTCAAAGCGGCGTTACATAGAGGGGTGGGGAAATTAAGTATAGGGCGGGGCCATCACTGAGGAGGCAACATTGATGATTTTGATATAGGACAGACTTTGGACATGGGACAGACTTTAGACATAGACAGGATGGTATAGCCTTGATTCAAAGTTCATGGTGGGCGAGGTCAGTGGTTAGTGCGCTTTTCGGTGGGAGTCGTGATGAAGTATTCCTGGAAAAGGATGGTTTTTAGCTGTTTTCTGAAGGATAGTAGGTCGGCGTTGTTTCTGAGACAGCTTGGTAGGGAATTCCATAAGGATGGAGCATAAAGTTCAAAGGCTCGGTTGCAGGTCCGTTGCAAGCATTTAGTTCTTTTGTGGGGGACTGTGAGGGAATTGCTGGAGGCTTGTCTGGTAGTTCTGCCGTGGGCTGGACGAGACAGTAGGGTGCGAAGCTGGGTGTTCTGTGTTTGGTGGATGGCTTTGTGGGTGAGTAGGATGGCTTTGTATTTAGTCCTCGCCTCCAGGGGAAGTATGTGAAGGTCTTTGAGAATTGGGGTGATGTGATCGGTTTTCTGGATGATTCTTGCTGTGGTGTTCAATGCTGTTCGGAGGGGGTTGGTCTGTGTGGCTGGAAGGCCATGGTAGATTATGTTGCAGTAGTCCAGATGTGGGAGTGTCGTGGCTTGCATCACTGTTCGGAAGTCTTGATGTTCAAGAAGGGGTCTGAGACGTTGCACTGTTCTTGCCTTATGGAATATAGTTCCGGAGGTTTTAGTGATTTGTTGCTTTAGGGTAAGGGCTTGGTCAATAATGATGCCCAGATATCGTATTTGTGGTTGTATTTGAATGCTTGTGGTTCCTATGTTGAGGTGTGTAGGTGGTGTGAAGTCTGGGTCTTTTGTCACTATGAGGGCTTCAGTTTTCTTTATGTTGATGGATAGGTTGTTTGCTTATAACCAGTCGGACATCTCGGAGAAGCATGCTGATAGATGGGTGTTTGTTGGGTTTGTGGTTGTTATGGGGGCGTAGAGCATGATATCATCAGCATATATGTGGAAGCTGACGTTGTGAGTGTGTATGACTGAGCAGAGTGGTTGAAGATAAATGTTGAAGAGCATGGCTGATAGTGTGGATCCTTGGGGTACTCCTTGGTGTTGCTGGAATGGGGGGAAGGTCGAAGTGCTGGTACGGATTAATTGTTGTCTGTTAGTTAGGTAGGATTGGAACCACTTTAGTACTGTCTTTGATCCCAATTGTCCGCAGTCTGTGTATGAGGATGTTGTGGCTGTCTCCCATTAAGTCTGTGTATGTGGCTATTTGGCTGTCTCCCATTAAGCCATGACTATCTACATGTTGAGTTATTTTGTTCTTTATGATGGTTTCTACCATTTTTCCTGGTACTGAAGTCAGGCTCACTGGTCTGTAGTTTCCCGGATCACCCCTGGAACCCTTTTTAAAAATAGGCGTTACACTGGCTATTCGCCAGTCTTCAGGTATTACAGATGATTTTAGTGATAGTTCAAAGATTTCTAATAGCAGGTCTGCAATCTCATATTTCAGTTCTTTCAACACCCTTGGATGTATACTGTCTGGTCCAGGTGATTCTCCAGGACCAAGCAGGAAGTCAGTCCTCACATATGGGTGACGTCGGCGCTGACGGAGCCCCCGTGCGGAGCATTTCCCCAGCTTTCAAGGAAAGACTTTGGGAATGCAGCGCACATAGGCGGTCCCCTTCCTGCCCAAGGGTGCCATCTTGCTCAGTCTTTCTTTTTCCACGGAGCCCAACGGACGTGAGTTTGTGTCACCCGGGAAAATTTGATTTTTTTTCGGCTGTTTTGGCTTTTTCTGATCCTGTTCGACGCCGGTTCCCCTTCCCGCCTGGGCTCGGTACATCGTTATCGAGTCTGGAGTTTTGATTTTCGGCAAAATGTCGTCGAAGGCACTTCGGAGCCGTCAGTATCAACGTGAGAGAATTTTCTCAGAGTCCGTGTCCGGCCGGGCCCGGACTTCGTCAGAGGCCTCGACATCTCGGGAGTCTGACCCCGAGCGCCGTCGGGGTTCCTCTGAGTGGGAGTCTCCCACCCGGGAGCACAGAAGGAAGAAGAAGCTCACGAGGGCGGCGTCAGTAAAGGCTCCTGGATCCTCGAGGGCCAGGTTGTGTAGCCCTGACCGCCGCCCCGGGGTCTTGGAGTCGGAGAGGCCGTCCAAGTTACCTTGCGTGGAGCCGGAGTCCCCGAGTCATGTAAGTGCTGTTGTCCTCCGGTGGAGCTGACGGGGGCTGCTGAGTCTCCTGAGCTTGGACTCAGGTTGACGGCCTTGGCGAGCAGCTTGGCTGCCTTCATGGAACAGCAGCGGGTGCTGATCGCCGGTCTGACCGGTGCATCTGCCCTGACCATCAGGACCTTGACGTTCAAGTCGACCCCGGAGACCGAGCCGATCCTCAAGTCAATGAAGTCTCGAGTCGCTCCTCGTTCAAGGTCCCCCTTGACCTCCAGTGCCAGGCCGAGGTCGTCGACGCCGATACCCTCAGCGTCGGGGCGGGCGGCACTGCGGCCCACACAGCTGGAGCTACTTGATTCCTCCTTAGAGGAATCGGCATGGGAGACGGAGGACGAGGAGTCCCCGGACACCTTCCGGACCTGGTGCATCCCTTCGGACTCACTGGAGTCCGAGCCTCGGAAAAGGCCCCTCCCCCCCCGGAGGATACCCGGTTCTCGGACTTCGTGAGGGACATGTCCAAAGCCTTGGCCTTCCCTGCGGACGCCGAGGAGGAGCCTCGAGCCGAAGAGCTAGATGCCCTCCAGTATGACTTTCCTCCGAAGGAAGCCTTTACTGTACCGGTTCCTCTGATGCTGGAACAGCTGCTCTTCCGTATGTGGGAGGCACTGACCTCGGCGCCGGTTCTTAGCAAATGGGTCGATTCCATTTATCGCGTCCATAAGAGCCCTGGGTTCCAAAAGGTGCAGCTACCACACAACTCCATGGTTGTGGAATCGGCCATGCACCGCCTGAAGAGTCAGAAGATGCATTCCTCGTTGCCCCCTGGCTGGGAGGCCTGGAACCTGGATGCCCTCGGTAGAAAGTGCTTCCAGGGCTCTATGCGATCTTGCCTTGTCCAGACCTACCCAGCTGTACATGGGCATGTACCTACGAGACCTGGCAAAGGAGATGGCCGGGTTCTCAGCTGGCCTCTCCGAGGAACCTTTGCAGAGGTTCAAGGCTTTGTCAACAGGGATCCGAGAGTGCTTGAAGTTTATCTCTTGAGCAGCCTATGATGGCTTCGAGGCTTCAGCCCGGGTAGCCGTGGCAGGTATCGGTGCATGCCGTCAGGCCTGGCTACAGTCATCGGACCTGGAGTCATGGGTGCAGGACAGGTTGGTTGATGTCCCTTGCTGAGGTGAAAACCTTTTAGCTAAGCCCATGACTGAAAATGCTGCAGAAATCGCGACGGAGACACTCAACAGGACAAGTCTGTCCAGGAAGACTTCTGCCCCTTCTCAGAAAAAGAAGGGCTCGGGAAAGAAGCCCTTTTTCCCGAGAAAGGGTGCTGCCTACAAATCCTACCCTCAATATCAGGCCTCTCCAGCTCCCCAACAGGGCCAGCAGACCAAGGGGCAGGGGCATGTGCCCCGTAGGCAGAAGACCCCCAAGCCGCTAGCTCCAGCTCCTGCACAGCAGGGAGCAGGGTTTTGACTCCCACAGCATAGCCGCCTCTTCTCCGCAGCTGGCACCACTCAGCACGGGAGGTCGGCTGACCCTGTACGCCTACAGGTGGCCAGCCATCACAGGGGATACCTGGGTACTCAGCATAGTCCAAAAGGGCTACATGTTCCACTTCCACCAGCTACCCCCCTCCTACTTTCCAGGGGAGCCTCCAAGACTCCCTCTGCACAGAAACCTCCTCCTTCAGGAGTTGGCAAGTCTTTTAAAGGAACAAGCGGTGGAACCAGTGCCTCACCACCTGGAAGGGCAAAGCTTCTACTACAGGTACTTCCTGGTACCAAAAAGGACAGGAGGCCTCCAGCCTATCCTAGACTTGCGAAACCTAAACAAGTTTCTGGAGAGGGAAAAGTTCAAGATGCTTACCCTTGGGATACGGCTGCCCTACCTCCAGCAGGGAGAATGGCTATGCTCCTTAGACCTAAAGGATGCTTATACTCACATCCTCATTCACCCAGATCACAGACAATAACTCAGATTTGTGGTGGGAGGTAACCATTTCCAGTACAGGGTACTTCCATTTGGCCTAACCTCTGCCCCCAGGGTTTTCACCAAATGCCTGGCGGTGGTGGCGGCCTATCTCAGGAATCAGGGAATCTTTGTCTTCCCATACCTGGACGACTGGCTCATCAGGGGCTAGTCTCTCCAAGAGGCCAGACAAACCACTCTTCGCACTGTCTCTCTTCTTCAGCATCTGGGCTTTGTCATAAACTACGCAAAGTCCACTTTGCTCCCCTTACAGAATCTAGAGTTTATAGGGGCAAGATTAGACACCCTGAAGGCAACAGCTTACTTGGTCGAGGACAAGGCTCACAGACTGATGGTCTTGGCGAACCAGTTCCAAAGCAATTCTCAGGTTTCTGCCAGGCGCTTCCTGTGGCTCCTGGGCCACATCGCATCCACGGTACATGTGACTCCAAATGCCCGTCTGCACATGCGGACTGCTCAGTGGTGCCTCGGAGCTCAGTGGGTGCAGGACACAGGCGACCTCCGAGACAGAGTAAAGGTGTCCAAACCACTTTTGGACTACTTGCAATGGTGGCTACATCTCCCAAACCTTCTTAGGGGGGTACCTTTTCAGGCTCCAGCATACACAAGGGTGCTGATGACCGATGCTTCCCTAAAGGGCTGGGGTGCACATTGCCAGAGCACGTGCACTCAAGGCCTCTGG
This sequence comes from Ichthyophis bannanicus, assembly GCA_033557465.1. NCBI lineage: Eukaryota > Metazoa > Chordata > Amphibia > Gymnophiona > Ichthyophiidae > Ichthyophis > Ichthyophis bannanicus. The sequence goes on from CM066031.1 coordinate 1,600,229,612, forward strand.
TCTCCACGGGAGACCACACAGCAGATCAGTCTTTTGGAACTGCGAGCAATCCTCTTGGCTCTACAGACTTTTTCTCATTCTTTCTTTCACCAGTCTGTCTTAGTTCAAACAGACAATCAGGTAGCAATGTTCTATGTGAACAAGCAAGGGGGCACAGGGTCCAGATTCCTATGTCAGGAGGCGCAGGCCCTTTGCTCCTTTGCACTCAAACAAAGCATGTTTCTCAAAGCAGTTTATCTACGTGGTCAGGAGAACTTCTTAGCAGACAAGCTAAGCAGGATTCTCCAGCCCTACGAATGGCAGTTGAATCCACTGGTGGTCCAGCAGATCTTCCTACGATGGGGACTTCCATCCATCGATCTCTTTGCAAGTCCACTGAACCGTCAGCTGGCCAGGTTTTTGCTCCAGACAGCCGCATCCCCTGAGAATAGCAGCAGATGCTTTTCTGATCTCTTGGTCTGTGGGCCTCCTGTATGCGTTTCCTCCCACGCCCCTGGTGGCCCTAAATCTGTTCAAGATTCTCCGGGACAAGGCCTCGGTGATTCTGGTAGCCCCCAGATGGCTGAGGCAACCGTGGTTTCCACTTCTACTTGAGTTGGCGGTGGAAACTCCTTTCCCTCTGGGGTTGCAACACGATCTCCTGTCTCAAGATCAGGGTTCCCTTCTGCACCCCAATCTCAGATCCCTCAATCTGATGGCCAGGCTGCTGAAAGGATAGTGCTAGCTCCCTTACTTCTACCTAAGGAGGTTGAGGAGGTGGTCTTGGCCTCTAGGAGGCAGACCACCAGAAAGTCCTATGCCGTCAAGTGATGTAGGTTCACAATATGGTGTGCTCAGCGCAGTGAAGATCCTTTCTCGTGCCTTCTGCTAGTAGTACTGCAGTGTCTACTTCACCTGTCAGACCTAGGCCTTAAGTCTAACTCTGTTCGGGTCCACCTCGGTGCTCTCTCAGCGCACCACTCACCGGTGGAGGGACAGTCTCTGTTCATCCCTTGGTGTCCCGCTTCCTCAGAGGTCTGCTTCCTCTCAAGCCTCCGGTTCGTCCATCGGCGACTGAGTGGGATTTGAACGTGGTCTTGCAGCAACTTACTCGCCCACCGTTTGAGCCAATGGCTACTTGCCATTTGCGCTTCCTCTCTTGGAAAGCGCTCTTCCTGGTGGCTCTTACCACGGCCAGACGTGTGAGTGAACTTCAAGCGCTGGTTTCTGATAGACCTACACACGGTTCTATAGGAACAGGGTGGTCCTATGGACCCACCCGAAGTTCCTTCCTAAAGTGGTCTCCTCTTTTCACCTCAACTAGGAAGTGGTTCTTCCGACCTTCTTTCCCAGGCCGCATACTAGCCGGGCTGAAACAGTCTTGCATACCCTGGACGTTGTCTTTTTACATAGAACGTACGAGGGAGCATCGAAGGGCCACTCAGCTCTTCGTCTCCTTTAATCTTAATAAACTAGGGTTACCTGTCTCCAAGCGTACGTTGTCCACTTGGGTAGCAGATTGTATTGCCTGGGCGTACAGGGCAGCCGACCTCCCCTTGCAGGGTTGAGTCATGGTCCACCATGTCAGGGTGAAAGCCGCGTCAGTAGCTCATCTCCGCTCTGTTCCATTGGCAGACATCTGCTGGGCCGCTACTTGGTCTTCAAGCCAGACTTTTGCAGCTCACTACTGCCTTGAGAGATAGTCCCGAAGGGACAGTGCTTTTGGACAGGCGGTACTCCGTAATCTCTTTGAGGTTTAGGCAACTCCTACCCTCCGGCCCTTGTGTTGGGCTACCATACGGGGGCGTTCTTAGAGGATATTCTTCTCGCAAATGCTGTGGCTCCTGAGAGGGAGCCATTTTTCAGCTTAGGGTTCTCAGTAGCCTAGAGCTGTGGAGTCCCATATGTGAGGTCTGACTTCCTGCTTGGTCCTGGAGAAAGAGTAGTTACTCACCTGTAACAGGTGTTCTCCAGGAGCAGCAGGAATCAGTCCTCACGACCCTCCCTCCTCCCCTGAAGTTGCAGTCATATACTTCATTTTGATTTTTTGCTGTCTTTTAGCTATGTCATTAGATTGAGCAAGATGGCACCCTTGGGCGGGAAGGGGACCGCACATGCGTGCTGCATTCCCAAAGGCTTTCCTTGAAAGATGGGGAAATGCTACGCACGGGGGCTCCGTTGGCGCCGACATTACCCATATGTGAGGACTGATTCCTGCTGCTCCTGGAGAACACCTGTTAAAGGTGAGTGACTACTCTTTTGCTACTCTTCTCAGTGTAGCGATTTTTCTTTCAATTCTTTCGCAGTATCACCTTTAAATACCGCTTCAGTCATGGGTAACATCCCTACATCTTCCTCAGTAAAGACCGAAGCAAAGAATTTATTCAGTCTCTGTCTCTCCGCTATAGCCTTGTCCCCTCTTACTGCCCTTTTTACCCCTCTCTCATGTAATGGTCCAACTGACTTTCTCATAGGTTTTTTGCTACAAATGTACTTGAAAAAAGTCTTTATTATGCGTTTTTGCTTCCACGGCAAGTTTCTTCTCAAATTCTCTATTTGCCTGCCTTATCAGTGCCTTGCATTTAACTTGCCAGTACTTGTGCTGTTTCCAGTTTTCATCATTTGGCTCTTTTTTCCATTTCCTGAAAGAGGCTTTTTTGGCAGCAACAGTCTCTCTGACCTCACCTGTAAACCATGCTGGCAGTTTATTTGACTTCCGTCCACTTTTCTTAAAGCGTGGAATACAGGTTGTCTTCCTGATGGCACTCACATCCGTTCTCAGGGTTAATGAGCTTCAAATCCTGGTGACAGAGCCACCGTATACCAGGTCCTAGAAGAACAGGGTCGTGCTTTGCATATACCCTAAATGCCCTCCGAAGGTGGTTTCTTTGTTCCTCCTCAATCAGGAGGTGGTTCTCCCCACCTTTTTTCCACGGCCTCATGCTGACAAGGCAGCGACCGTCCTCCATACCTTGGATTGTAAGAGGTCCCTGTCCTTCTGCTTGCAGCATACCCAGGATCACTGTAAATCTTCCCAGCTTTTCATCTATGACCCCAGTCAGCTGGGGGAGGCGGTAACCAAGCAGACCCTGTCCACCTGGGTGGCGGACTGCATTTCCCTCGCCTACGAACAGGCAGGGCTCTCGCTGGACTGCTGTGTTATGGCACACAGCGTCAGGGCTATGGAAACCTTAGTTGCAGACTTGCGCTCTGTCCCCATGACAGACATCTGCTGGGGCACCACCTGGTCCTGAATGCACACTTGCGCAGCTCACTACTGCCTGGAGAGGGAGTCCTGACAGGACAGTGCCTTCAGCCAGACCATACTCTGTAATCTCTTCGGGGTCTAGGCAACTCCCACCCTCTGACCCCCTCTTGTTCTGACTACTGGAGTGATGGTTCTCCCTGGACACTGGGGTCTTTTCAGGGTCTGCCTTCGGACTCACATGCTGCTGCACACGGCTTGACTGTGGTTTTCTACAGTTCTCAGTAGCCTGTAGCTAGGGAGTCCCATATGTGAGGACTGACTTCCTGCTTGACCCCAGAGAAAGCGTAGTTATTTTACCTGTAAGAGGTGTTCTCTGGGGACAGCAGGAATCGGTCCTCACAACCCTCCCTCCTCCCCGTGGAATTGCTGTATTTTTGCCATCTTATTTTTCGGCACTAGCTATGCAATCTGACTGTGTAAGATGGCACCCTTGGGCGGGAAGAGGACCACGCATGTGTGGTGCATCTCCCAAAGGCTTCCACGAAGGGCTCCATTGGCACCGATGTCACCCATATGTCAGGACTGATTCCTGCTTTTCCTGTCGAACACCTGTTTCAGGTAAGTAACTACGCTTTCTCCTTCCATGTGAACCAGCCAGTTACCTTGCTGGCTGTGTGGTGATGGACCCTTGAGAGAGGAGTGACAGTTGCGGCTACTTAATGCCAAGCAGGTCCTCCGGCGGTATCTGGAGCATACGGAGGGCTTTCAGCAAGCAGATTGCTTGTTTGTCCTCTTAGGAGGGACACGTTGGGGGGGGGGGTGCGGCAGCTTTCCAAAGCATCTATCGCTCGTTGGCTGAAGGAGGCAGTCGCAACCACCTATCTCTTAAAGCACAGACCAGTGACGTCCAGGTTGTGGGTGCATTCTACACAGGCACAAGCAGCATCCTGGACAGAAGTGGGACTACTTCCCCCTGGAGAGATATATCAGGCTACTTGGTCCTCCTTGCATACCTTCGCGAGGCATTATCATCTTGATGTGGGAGCTTGGGAGGAGGCGCAGTTCAGTTCTCAGGTGTTGAGGGCTGGATTCGTGGAACCCTCCCAGGGAGAGATACTGCAGTTGTACATCCTGTGCATCTGGACTGGACTGGAGGAGTGATTTAGAAGGTTTAATTAGGCCTTATCTGCTAAAAGCCTTTCCTTGAATCTGTCCAGTCCAGAACCCTCCCAGTTTTGTTATCGCTCGTCCTTACATATGGAGTGGTACCGGTGGAGTGTGCAGTGTGTTTATGGTGGAAAATGTGTGTTTGGCCCACCGCTTTGGTGGAAAAAGAAAAAAAAAGTGAATGTGACAAGGTCGTTGGTGAAAACTGGCAATTGAGGAGCATTAAAGTTATATCGTCAGTGGAAGATTGGATTATCAGCTGGTTGGTGATGTGTGGGATGACTATACCCACTGGTAGGCACTTGGGCTCGGAGTTCTGGGGCAAACAGGGGGAGGGACCCAGGTGGATCCTGCTGTGGTTCCTCTCTCCGGGAGGCTTAGCAGGGACTCGTCAGCTGGTACATCCTTGAGTGTTAGTGTTGCCTAGATAGGATTGTTTGAGATCCATGAAGGGTTCTTTCTGCTTTGTGACTCTGATACTGACTAGCCTCCTGATGCACAGTACCCTTAGTATGTGGTCAGCAAAGCTGGTCTTGCTCAGTCTCCACCTTCTGGTCGGGGCACAACCTGTGCCTCTGGACTGGACTGGAGGAATTTAAGGAAAGGCAATTAGCAGATAAGGCCTAATTACACCATCACTTCTGTCCCAAGAAATAGAGGCAGTCCCCACCAAGACAAAAAAAAGTGTTGGTTCCATAATCCAACAGATTGAATACTATTTGGTCTGCTTCCAGGTTATAAGCATATAAAACATGCAGAGAACATCAATAAACATATAAGTGTGTGTATGTATCCAAAATGTACTCACAGGGAGTGAGAACTAACAGAAGCTCACTTTTAAAATACGTAACTAAAATAATAAAATCAAAAGACTAAGTCAAAATCAAAATTAAACTAAATAAGTACCACCCCATCGTTGTGAGGCTGCTTGCTCTCGCATAGAAACGCTGAACCTCAAGGTGCGAGACCTGTGTAACAAGAATGATTTATTCAATAAAAATCTTCAAAGAGAAAACACTAAAAATCAAGACTAAAAGACCGCAAGATTTACTAAAATAAATTTCCACCACCCATATTAAAGTGTAACACCTTCAAGATCCAAGCTACTCTTCCCAAGCATATACCAATAAATCTCAATGCCTCCAAGAGATCTGAATAGAAAGCCAAATACCTGGCAACAAGTAAATGCCTAATAACATGGCGTCAACGACTAAAAGAATCTTTCATATCCACCTTACAAAAGGCAAACATAAGAGCTCAGATACCAGCATATCATAGCACAAAAGATGTAAAAGGTGCATAGAAGAGCCTAGTGGCAACCTAAGAACAGCAAGGCTTTAAGGATCCTGCATTGTTACACCATGTTAAATAACATTCAACTAAAAGCAGTTCATAATACACCCTAGCAGATGCTGTGCATTACAAAGGCACTCTGTCACCAGACCCTATTAAATTACGGAGGTACATGGATCTGCTTTACTTAAATCAAAAATGGTAATTACACTTACCTGTTAATTGTAGTTCCTTGAGTGACGACAGTTCAGTCCTCTACCTCTGGGTTGTCAACCTCCTCTGCAGCTTGGAGACTGGTATGTCAGAATCATGACATCACTGGATATAGCCTGCTGCTCTCTCTCCTCAGCTCCAGTGTGAACTATTAACAAAGCAGACTCAAAGGAGCAACAAATAAGTAGCTAACAGCAAATAAAAAAACCTTAAACTGTACCAGCCCGAAAGGGCTAAATTCCATAACATTCGGCCAGACTTTCATACTCCGTCACTGCTAGCAAAACTGCGGAGTAAAACAGAGTGAATCACAGCAAAATACACCTACCTGTAACCGACGTCCTTCGATCACTAGCGGAAATCCGCTTCTGAAATAGACTGGGTGGGATGGAGGACTGAACTTTCGTCACTTAGGGAAGTGTAATTACCATTTCCTTATCGTTCCTCCAGTTCAGTCCTCTACCTCTGGGATGTACCAGAGCAGTAATCATGGGAGGGACTCCGCCATCTGGCCTGCAACACCGCCAAACCGAACCGAGCGTCTGAACCCGCCGCCACATCCAGACGGTAATGCCTACTGAAAGCATGAAGCGACGACCAAGTCGCTGCTCGACAGATCTCCTCTGGCGGAACCAAACTGTGCTCCGCTCAGGAACAGGCCTGCGCTCTGGTGGAATGCGCCCGCAGCCCCTCGGGCACCGTACGACCTTGAAGAAGATAAGCAGAAGCTATAGCTTCATGAAGCCACCGAGCAATAGAAGCATTAGCTGCCGCCTCTCCTTTGCAGACACCACCAAACAGCACAAACAAACGATCCGATTTGCGAAAAACCTCCGTTACCTGCAAATACCGCCGCAACGTTCTCTTGCCGTCCAGCCGACGCAACCCGCGCTCGCGATCGGCACCCTCCAAAGAACCGAGAACAGGCAAACACACCACCTGGTTAAAATGTAAAGGAGACATCACTTTAGGCAAAAAGGAAGGAACCGGACGCAGCACCACTTTCTCTCTAGAAATTGTCAAGAACGGTTCCCTACACGACAAGGCTTGCAATTCCGAAACGCGCCTAGCCGAACAGATTGCCACCAGAAAAACTGCCTTCAATGTCGAGTCCTTCACCGAGGCCTGATGCAATGGCTCAAAGGGAGGTCCAGATAACGCTGTCTACACAAGTTTGAGATCCCAAGGCAGAACCACCACCCTGCGCGACGGCCGCAACCTGGAAACTGCTTTCAAAAAACGAATCACGTCCGGATGAGCTCCCAAAGTCCGCCCCTGAACTTTACCTTGGAAGCAGGCCAGAGCCGCCAGCTGAACGCGCAATGAACTAGCCGCCAGAGCTTTATCAAAACTGTCCTGCAGGAATTCTAAGATAACAGGAATGGCCACCGTAGCCGCCCGCAACTGATGTCTGGAACATCAATCCTCAAAGATCCGCCAGATCCACACATACGCTAACGAGGTGGACTGTTTTCTAGCTCTAAGCAGTGTAGACACTACCGCCGCCGAATAGTCTTTCTTCTTTAACCGGGCCCTTTCAATGGCCATACCGTAAGCGAGAACCGATCCACTTGAGGCATGAAGAGCGGACCCTGTAGCAACAGATCCGCCCTTGCCGGCAACCACCACGGCTGACAGTCTAGAAGACGCACGAGGTCCGCATACCACGGGCGCCTCGGCCAGTCCAGTGCTACGAGGAGCACCCTTCCCGGGTGAGCCCGATTCTTTGAACCACCCGGCCTATCAACGCCCACGGAGGAAAGATGTATAGAAGCCCCGTGATTGGCCACTGTTGTTACAGCGTGTCGATGCCTTCGGACATTCGCTCTCGCCTCCTGCTGAAGAATCGTCCGACTTTCGCCGACTGAAAGGTCGCCATTAAATCCATCACTGGCATCCCCCAGCGATTCACTATCTGCGCATAGACGTCGGGATGAATCTCCCATTCCCCTGCATCTACCTGCACTCTGCTGAGAAAACCGGCCTGGACATTCTCCTTTCCTGCTATGTGCGCTGCCGAAAACGCCGTCAGTCTCTTTTCTACCCAGGCAAACAACAGATCCGCTTCCTTCTCCATTGCGGCACTTCCCGTGCACCCCTGGCGGTTTATGTACGCGACCGTCACTGAATTGTTGGACAATACTCGAACCGGATGACCGAAGACCAACTCTTCGAACGCTTGCAGCGCCCGCATCACTGCTCGAAGCTCCAGCCGATTTATGGACCAGGACTTCTCCTGGGGTGACCACACCCCCTGCGCAAACCTGCTCTGGCAGTGGGCTCCCCACCCTGCCAGACTGGCGTCCGTCAATAACGGAAGCCACTCTGGTTGTTCCAGGGGCATGCCGGCCGCCAGGGAGGTCTCGAGCAGCCACCAGTGTAGCGACTGTCTGACTTTCTACGTGCACGGCAGTCGTTTGCTCAAAGGATCGGACTGATGCGACCATCGGCGCAGTAGTGCCCATTTGTAACGGACGCATATGAAATCTGGCCCACGGAACCACCTCCAACGTTGCCGCCATCGTGCCCAACACTTGCAGATAGGACTACGCCGACGGAGCTGGGACAGACCGGAACGTCCGAACAAGAGCCCTGAGCACCAGGACTCTGTTGTGCGGCAGAAACACGAGACCCTTTCGGGTGTCGAATCGAACTCTGAGGTATTCTATATCCTGAGAGGGCTGCAGTCAACGTTTGACAGGATTGACCACCCAACCAAGACTCTGCAAGAACTCCACTACTCTGGCCGTCACACGAATGCTTTCCGACTTGGACTTGGCTTGAATTAACCAATCGTCGAGATAAGGATGCACCAAAATTCCTTCCTTGCGCAATGCCGCCGCCGCCACCACCACCATAATTTTTGTCGGGCAACGCCTGGAACTGATAATGGCCCCAAAAGAACGTGAACCTCTGAAACGTCTGATGAGCTGCTTGAATAGGAATGTGCAAATATGCCTCCGTAAGGTCCAGGGACGTCAAATACTCCCCTTGGCGCACCGCCACTATGACAGACCGCAAAGTTTCCATCCGAAAGTGCGGCATTTTTCAGACAACAATTGATGGCTTTCAGGTCTAAAATGGGTCTTAATGTTCCGCCCTTCTTTGGCACCACGAAATAAATGGAGTACCGACCTGTGCCGCACTCCGCTTTCAGCACCTCTATTACCGCTCCTAACCGAAGCAGTCGATCCAAGGTACTGCGAATCGCTACTACCTTTTTGGAGCTCCTGCACGGAGACATGACAAATGAATCCCGTACCGGACGGTCCAGCTCGAGCGCATAGCCTTGCTGAATTATCTCCAACACCCAGCGGTCGGAGGTGATGCGGGTCCAAGCCGGAAGAAACTCCCGAAGCCGCCCTCCTATGAGAGGCCCCTCTGGCGGGACCCTCCTCATCTCATTGTGACTTGCGAGCTGCGGGGGAAGAACCTGCTGCGAACCCCCTATTAGCTCCTCGGAACCCGCGGAATCCCTGCGCAAGAACCAGGAACCGCCCCTGCTGGAAGGAGTTGAACCGGGAGATACAAAATCTGCAGAAGTCCCGAAACTGACCTATATAGCCTTGACCCGACTTCCCTTGCTTCGGCTTATCCTCAGGTAGCCTGCCTGCCTTGGACTCGCCGAGGTCCTTCACTAACTTGTCCAAATCCTCTCCGAAGAGTAAACCGCCCTTAAAGAGCAGTTTGCTGAGACGAGACTTGGACGAACCATCCGCCGCCCAATTTCGCAACCACACCGAGCGGCGGGCCACCACCACGGACGCCGTACTATTTGCAAGGGCCTTGATCAAGTCATAATGCACATCCGCTAAATATTTATTTATTTATTTATTTATTTATTTAGACAGTTTTGTATACCGCCTTATCCTTCAATCAAAGCGGTCACAACACAATTGGGGGATACATTTAACATGCAGGGATATGAGACACATACACTAATACTTACAGTGAACATGGGCAATGGAGGGTTTAGTGGCTTGCCCTTGACCACAAGGAGCATCTGTGGGACTTGAAACCCCAGTCCTTCCGGCCCAAGGTTGCTGTCCTCTAGTGGGATTTGAACCCCCGACCTTCCGGCCTGAAGTACCTTGTCCCAACCACTAGGCTACTCCTCCCACATATGCCACTCCAGACGACCCAGCTGTTTAAGCTCCTCAAGAACCAGATGTGCTGACTGCCGCAGCCGCTGCACCCAACGCAAACACACTCTAGCCACCCAAGCCCCGCATATGGAAGCTTGCAGCGAAAGAGAGTCCGCCTCAAAGGTCTGCCTCAACAAACTATCCACTCTCCTGTCCTGTGAATCCTTTAAGCCCGCACTACCCTCCACTGGGATGGTAGTCTTTTTTGTAACGGCCGAAACCACCGCGTCGACCCGCGGCGCCTTGAACCGTTCTTTATCCTTATCCGCCAAGGGATAGAGCCTATTCATAGTTCGTATGCCTCAAAGACCCACTTCTGGCTGGTCCCATTCCTCCTGGATCATTTTCTCCACCACTCTATGCACAGGAAACAACACCTGTGTCTGCCGAACCGCCTGGATAACCGGGTCTTCAACCTCCTCCTCCATGGAAGCTTGCGAGGAGAGATTCAGCACCTGCAGAGACTCCGCGATTAACGCCAAGAGTTCCTCTCTACGGAACACTCTAATAATCTTGGCCTGATCCTCCAGCTCTGGAATCTCGCCATCCTCGAGATCCAGAGCACTCTCATCCTGTTCCCAATCAATGTCCTCGTCCTCATTCCAAGCGACCTCCCCAGAAGTTGACGCTTTGAGTCTCGCCTTCTTGGGAGCCGCCGGTTCCTCGCCGATTCCCTCCCTTGCGTCCACTGGCTGGGAAAATCCGGGAATCGCCAACGTGCCGGGCAACCGATCCTGATGCCGCAAACAAAAGGCGTGGTGCATTAGCAAAACAAAATCAGGACTAAACTCCTCTAACTCCGCTGCTTGCGACGTCACCTGAGTCCCTGACGCTCTGGCTAGCTCCTCTGAAGGTAAGCCTTGTGCAGGGCTCTGAGGAGACGCAGATACCGCTCCCATTGGCGCCCCCTGCGCCTCTGGAATCTCCGGAACCTCCATCTGTTGTTCCACTGTGGACGACAGGACTGCACAGCCACGACAGACCCCCGACTCCGCCACTGTGCCTCTGCGCGTCCCACAGACAATGCACTGTGGTCTAGCTGCCATTAGTAAGCTGACCCAGTCCTAAGAAGAAAATTCCCAAGAAATAAAACAAAATAAATTAAATAAGACTTACACCACCGTGCCGTCGAAGAAAGGAACCCCCCCGCAGAAGGCCCCCCTTCGCAACTGCCGCCTAGCGCTAAACGTCAAATAAAAGCAAGAAAAGGAAAAATGAAAGCAAATTAAATAAAAGCTACTAACGGAACCAACAAAGTCCCGCGATTAGTACTGCAGCACCAGCTAGAAGCTAGCCTGACTGCCGGCAGCCACGCGGCCTCACCGTGTCCCCTAAAATGGCCGCCAGAAACTGCAGGGAAGTAAAATAGGCGCAAAAAAGCTTACTGTGCCTTGCCGTGGCTCTTGTCACCGCTCCCCCGGCAGAAGCGCAGCCTGCAACTGGTTACAGCCTACCGGCCAGGTCTGCGCTGTGGTTCCCGAGACTGCACATCCGCTGCTATGCCCAACGCGCTGCTAGCGATCTACCAAAGCCGCGTCTCTTCTGGACCGCGGAAAACGCGGTCCGGTTAAGGCAGCCTTGCACCAAAGGGCTCTCCCCCGAATGTCCGGGGGGAGAGAACTTTGCCTTTCTTTCAGAGCGAATTGACCTAACTGAAAATAAAAGAGACTCTCTGTGACTCTCAACGTCCGTCCCTTTTTTTTTTTTTTCTTAAACAGCCCGGGAATAAGAAAGTCAGCCTTCCCTGCACTACACTTTTAAAGAAATGATACTCTTTTTTTGTTGTTGTTGGTTTTTTTTTGTTTTTTCAGTCTTTTTCTATTCTGACCCTAATCTTGTACCCAACCAAAATACTCCTTATTCGTTTCTCCAGGGAGCCTCTACCAGGCTCACCACGTCCTCCTGCTGCATGGAGACTGGTCACACTGGAGCTGAGGAGAGAGAGCAGCAGGCTATATCCAGTGATGTCATGATTCTGACATACCAGTCTCCAAGCTGCAGGAGGAGGTTGACTACCCAGAGGTAGAGGACTGAACTGGAGGAACGATAAGGACCAAAGTCATATAGCAGCCAAAATCAAACCAACTAAAACTGCCAAAACCTCCATGGGATGCTTCCCTGCAGCTTCTTTAGAATAGCATAAATATAAACACTGCAGAGCCTTGGGTTGCCCTTTAATCGGCAATTTCCAACCACGAGACTTGAGAGTCAGGCTGCACCAACACTGGCGTCATGCTAGCTTGAAGATGCTCACTGTACAAGTATACATAAAAAAATCAAAACCGTGCCAAAAACATTCTTTTTTTAAAAATGGGCCCTTCCAAGGAACTTCTGGTTGTTTTTTTAATTAGTTTGCTTTTGGCTGCTGTTTGACTTTGTTCTGATTTGAATAAAGCAGTTCTGGGTACATCTGTAATTTAATAGGTTCTGGTGACAGAGTGCCTTTTATAATGCACAACATCTACTAGGGTATATTTTGAAATGTTTTTAGTTGACTGCAATTTTATCTGTTGTAGCAGTACAGAATCCTTAAGAGCTCACTGTTCATAGGCTACCACTAGGCTCCTCAATGCACCTTTTTAATATGGGTGGCTGATATTTGTTTTAGTAAGTCTTGTGGTCTTTTTTTTAGTCTCTTTGATTTTTAGTATCTGTATTTTAGAGATTTTTATTGTATAAAATTAATTGTTACACACATTTTGCTTCTTTAGGTTCAGTGTTTCTGTGTGAGAGTGAGCAGTCTTGTACCAGAGGAAAGTTCTGTAACCCACTATGCAAAGCTTACTGTTACATATGTAAATAGTTGACGTGCATGTTTCCCTAAGTTATCCAAGTTGTATTTCCCTGTTCTCTGTAAAACTGACGTTTGTTCATTATGGTTTATTGTTCCATGTAAACCGCGCTGATACTAAATAGTGCGGTATATAAGAAATTAAAATAAAAATAAATAAATAAATAAATAAAGGTGCTTATTTTATTTGATTTGGTTTTTGTCTTAATTATTTGATTTAATTATTTTTATTTTAGTTATGTATTTTAAATATGATTTTTTATTGGTTCACACTCCCTGCAGGTATGTCCCCTGCGAATACATTTTGGGTACAAAGCACGTATTTTTATCTTTATTGAAGTTCTATATGTTGTAAATGTACCCCTGAAGCAGGTGAAAATTGAAACATGTTGGGTTTGTTAAAAATGTTATATTCATGTGTGTATATGGTGATATGATTCCATATTGTTTTATTATTTTTCTATTGTTGCTATATATTCAACCAAACAATATTCAATAAAGTCACTGTTCTATCTGTTGGATTGTGGGACCACCACTTCTTTGTTTTGGTCACATCTGTCCCACCACTTACTTCCCTTCTCCAGTGGTTTTTCTTTCCTTTTGGGCTATGCGTTCGGCTGCTCCTCAATACCTTTCCTCTCTTATCTCTCTCTACACCCCTCCTCGGGAACTCTGCTATTCTGGCAGATCCCTTCTGTCTGTGCCCTTCTCTTCCACTGGCAACTCTAGACTTCGATCTTTCTACTTTGTTGCTCCTTATGTCTGGAACAAACTACCTGAGTCGGTAAGCCAGGCTCCATTTGTTTCCCTGATCAAATAAAGGCTAAAAACTCGCTTCTTCCATATTGTCCCTCCAGTCCAGGATACAATTGGGTTTTCTTTCTCCTACAGCAGCTGAGAACCGAGCATGCCAGAATCTTGATGTTACCACTTATGGGCTCCCCCCTCTGGCTCAAACTTCAGTATCCTCAGCAGTTGAGGAAGCTTCTCTTCATAGTGGACTCTTCTAAGAGGAACCGGAGAACATATGTATGTTAGTGGCTAGCATATAGGTCACAGAAGTGGATTATAATAAAGCTGGATTGCCTTTCTTCCCATTTGGTGATTGATAAGGCTGGCAGTGATCAGATCTGCATCTCTTCATCAGGATCCTTGAGTGGGTCTGGTGAGCCTAAGGGGTAAAACACCTGGTAGTCCATGTCATTTTCTCCCCCAGATGTACATCCCATGTCTCTGGTCACGGTCCTCTGGAGCTGCTCTTTTAAAACAATTTTGGAGTGTTTCAATGATTTAGCTGATATAGATAAAGATTGCAAAAAAAGAAAAAAAATGGAAATTGCGGTAGAGAGAACCGGAGTGCTCTGGAGAGCTGAGCAGTGTTGACAGAGCCGGGCAGGCTCTGGGAATTCGTGGTAAAAGCAGCATAGGGTCTGTTAGTTTGTCTTGTGACTTATAGTTCTCCGGGAACAAGCAGGAAGTCAGTCCCCACATATACATCATTCAAAGCCTTACATGACATGGCCCCGACTACTCTATGTAGTCTAATATGCAAAGAACTTTCTAAGCCTACCCACAGAAAAGGACAATCAAATAAACTAAAGATTCCAAAAGACTTCATAAAAGCACATAAATTAACAAATAATAGAGCCTTTTCTCACATAGCTCCAACCATTTGGAATTCGCTACCAGAGGATCTACGATCACTAACAGAGATCGTGGAATTCCGCAAAAAATTGAAAACATATCTATTCACTAAACACTATAATACAATGGAAACCCTAGAACCCATATTAGACAAAGGCTAAATAGCCACCTGTTCACATCAAGTACAAACCTAACTCTATCCGGACAACACTTATAGCTTAAACGAAATGACGATCCAAGCTCTTATGCCCAAATACCTCCACATGTATATAGTTGCATATGTTATGATCTTTTTTACGCTGTTCGACACTACACTACGTTAGTTAACTTGTTACACACGGTTCTAGCTTAAATATACTGTTTGTTTATTAAACTGTGTTTGTTTAATTTATGATGTTCTATGTAAAAGTTATGACGTTCTATGTAAAACAAACTGCGCTTTGTTAATTGTTGTTAATTGTACACCGCAACTGAACTTTGGAAGATGCGGTATATAAATGTTAAATAAATAAATAAATAAAAATAAATATGGGTGACATTGGCGCCGACGGATCCTACGTGGAGCCAATTCCCAGCTTTCAAAGAAAGCCTTTGGGATTGCTACCACGCATGTGTGGTCCCCTTCCTGCACAGTCTCCTTTTTTTCCACGGAGCCGACCAGATGTCTGTTTTTCACCCGGAAAAAGTTGATTTTTTTCGAATGTTTTACTCGTCTCCGGTCTTGCACCGGTACCTTTCCTGCCCCAACCTCGGTGCCTCGGTATCGGGGTCAATTCTTTTTACTTTGTTTTATTTTGGGGGGGGGGGGGGTTTGGCGTCTTTGCGCCCTTTCTCTCCGCTAGCAGCCCAAAGAGTCTTTGACCTTGCTGGGGTTCTTTTTCCCCCCATGGCTATGAAAGAGAACAACATCCAATACACAATATACGCAGACGATATAATGGTATACTCCCCGATATCAATCGAAAACCCGGACTTCTCTAAGATAGCAGACTGCCTTACCCAAATGGCGAAGTGGTGCCAAAACAACAATCTAGCTATAAACTACAACAAGACTGAAGCTTTAATCATCACTCGAAACCAAAGCTTCACACACCCACCAAACATAAAGATACAAAGCACCACGATACCGATAAGATCGGAGGTGAGATACCTTGGGGTTACTCTGGACAGTAAACTCAACCTCAAACCACACATAGACAAAACAATCCAAAAAGCATATTACAGGATGCGAATCATCAGGAGACTGAAACCACTCCTCGCTCCAGAACACTTCCGTACAGTCTGTCAAGCACTGATAACCCCAATACTGGACTTCTGCAATCCGATATACCTCGGACTACCAAAACAAGCTCTCAAACCACTACAGCTGGCACAGAACACTGCAGCTCGAATCATATCCGGAGCCGCAAGGCAGGAGCACATCACACCTACACTAAAGGACTTACACTGGCTCCCAATCATTGCTCGCATCAGATACAAGACTATCATAAACCTATTTAAGATAAAAGAACACACATCAGCCAACAGCCTCCACCTGCTCATACAACCGGAAACCAGCGCACGTCCCAGAAGAAGTCAAACACGCAACCGAGTCAGCACCCCAAATGAGTACAAGCACACACGCAAGGACACAACAGACAGAGCTCTCTCCATGGCTGCTCCAACAATATGGAACAATCTACCGGACGATCTAAGGGCAACTACAGACCTCAAAGACTTCAGAAAACAACTGAAAACCATGCTGTTCATAGAGCACTATGGTCACATCACATAACCTAAGAGAATGGATAACAGCACTCCAATCCTCCCAAACAACTGAATATATATAAAATATGATTCTAGCACCACTGTAAATAGCCCACCCTGTATATAGCTCAAACAAATCAAGCACCCAACACATCCCTCACACAACTAAGTTTTATCCTCACTGCATGTACAACACACACACTTTACCTGATTGCTTGCTGTGATACCACCTTGATTATTAAGATAAGGCGGTTTAGAAATACTGTTAAATAAATAAATAAAATAAAAAAGTATGATCAGTGTGGTAAGACTGCTGTACAACGTTTCCTCTGTTGTACAGCGGTCTTTTCACACTTTACCTCAACTCCGTGCCATTCGTCCTTTCATATCTGTTTCTTCTCTGACTACACTATTATTGTCCCTGGTGGTATCCCGCCTGGACTACTGTAATGTGGTCCTGGCCGGCCTCCCCCAAACCCAATTGCGAAGACTACAATTAGTCCACCACACAGCTGCACGTATTCTCACTCATGCTTCCCGTTTCGCTCACATCACCCCTATCTTGATTCACCTCCACTGTCTCTCCTGGAAAGTGGTTTTCCTGGTCGTGCTCACTTCTGCCCGTAGGGTAAGTGAGCTCCAGGCCCTCATGGCTGAGACACCTTACACCAGGTTTTACAAGAATAGGGTGGTGCTTTGCACGCATCCCAAATTCCTTCCGAAGGTGGTGTCCTCTTTCCACCTCAACCAGGAGTTGGTCCTCCCTACCTTCTTTCCCAGCCCGCACGCCAGTCAGGCAGAGACAGTCCTCCTTACCTTGGACTGTAAGAGGGCCTTGTCCTTCTATATTCAACGCACTCAAGGCCACCGAAAAGTCTCTCAGCTTTTCGTTTCCTACGACCCCAGTAAGATGGGGGAAGCGGTGTCCAAGCGTGTGCTATCCACATGGGTGGCGGACTGTATTACCCGGGCCTATGAGGAGGCGAGGCTTCCGTTGGAAAGCCGGGTCACAGCGCACCGGTCAGGGCTATGGCAACCTCAGTAGTCAACTTGCATTCGGTCCCGCTAGCGGACATCTGCCGGGCCGCCACCTCGTCTTTAGTTCATACCTTCGCATCTCATTACTGCCAGGACAGTATCTGACAGGGATCTGAAACAGCAATCTGGAAAACAGACCCTTTTCACTGGAGGAAGTCCTCGTTATGAATATCTTTTAAGTCAGATAACTTAACCAAGTGTATGCTTCTAGTGAATCGGTATTGTGGAATAGGGTTCTGTTTGCATTTAATTGGGGTCATTGATGTGATCATGCAATTAACTTCATTTGACGTGAGTCTATGAGGCTTTGTTATTGCTTAACTGAGACCCCAAAAGAAATTGTAAGGAAATCAGCTGAATACTCTAATACTCTAATCCAGAATATAGTGATGGTGAACGAAAAAATATTTTTGTAATCATCGAGTGATCGTTCAAACAATAAGGCCCATTAATTTTTGTGTTAGGACAGTGCCTTCGGCCAGGCTGTGCTCCGTAACCTTTTCGGGGTCTAGGCAACTCCTATGTTTATGTTTATTTCGCTTGATAGATCGCCCTTCTGTGGTAATCGGAGCGATTTACAATACAATAAATTTAAAAAAAAAAGGAGAGGCACAAGGCCAGGAAAATGGAAAAAGAATTTACAATCCTTGACAGAATAGGGGAGAAAAGAGGAAAATAGGACAGTAAACGTAGAAGAAGAGACTCACACGAGAGGGGAGGGAAGATTAAAGGCCAAGGAAAGGAGGTGGGTCTTTAGGTCACGTTTAAAGTTGGTATGATGGGGTTCTAAATGAAGGGAAGTGGGGAGGGAGTTCCAGAGGGCAGGGCCTGCGAAAAAGAAAGCTGAGGAGTGGGTGGACTGGAGGTGGGCACGGGAGGGAGGGGGGGAGTGTAAGGCGTTTAAGGTGAAATGAATGTATGTCTGGGTGTGTGAAAGTCGATAAGATCTGCCAAATATTGTGGGGTGTTAGTATGAAGTGCCCTGTGGACAAGGGTGAGCAGTTTAAACTGGGTGCGGAAGGAAACGGGCAGCCAATGGAGGTGGAGAAGAAGAGGTGTTACGTGATCTTGAGGGGAGGAGTGAGTGATGAGACGGGCAGCAGTGTTTTGGATCCTCTGAAGTCTGTTCAGTTGAGCTTTGGAGAGACTGGTGAGAACGGAGTTAGAGAAGTCGACGCATGACATAACAAGTGATAGTAGTAAAGTAGCGAGAGCAGGTGGAGAGAGAAAGGGTCGAATCGCATGGATTTGGTGAAGGAAAAAGAAGGAGGTCATGGTGACGTGAGAGACATGTGGTTGAAAGGTAAGATCGGAGTCAAAGAATATGCCTAGGTAGCGGAAGGTAGAAACCAAAGGTATGGGAGTACCGGAGAAAGATGGGGCCAATGAGGGGGGTGGGCTACCATGAGGAAACCAGATCGCAGTGGTCTTGGTCAGATTGAGGTGGAGGCAGTTCCGGGTCAGCCAGTCAGCAACAGTAGAAAGGCAAGAATTAAGTGTAGAAAGGTCAGGGTGGGTAGGGGAAGTGTGAAAAAGAACTATATCATCTGTGTAGTAGAAAGCGGAGATCCCAGATTGTTATCCTACCCTTCAACCCTTCTGTGTTCTGGCTACCAGAGTGCTAGTTCCATCGGACACAGGGGTCCTGTTTGGTCCGTTTATACGGACTTCATTGCTGCTGCTTGTGGCTCTCCACGAGGGAGCCCTTTTTTGGCTATAGGTTTTTGGTAGCCTGTAGCTGGGGAGTCCCATATGTGAGGACTGACTTCCTGCTTGTTCCCAGAGAAGGCGTAGTTACTCACCTGTAACAGGTGATCTCCAGGAACAAGCAGGAATGAGTCTTCACATATGGGTACGTCGGTACCGACGGAGCCTGCGCGGGAACGCTCCCCAGCGTCCAATCAGAAAGCTTTTGCGAGCATCCCACAGTGCCTGCGTGCTGCCTTCCCGCCTTTCCCAACTGTCTCTCCTCAGTTGTTCTTTTTCCGCGGAGCCAGCAAGTCGTGTTCCTGTCACCGCAGAAGAATTTCCTTATTTTTTCTTTATTCTTTTCTGTCGCGTCTGCCTTCTTCGATGCTGTACTGGTACTGCCGGTCCTTGTTCTTTTCTTCTTTAAAAAAAAAAAAAAAAACACGACCTTTTTTCCACTTCAGGTGCACTTCAGTTTTGGGCCTTAGGCCCAGAACCTTTTTCCTTAACTATGGAAAAGCCTGCCTCAGGTTTTAAGAAGTGCACAAAATGTGGCGGTACTATCTCCGTCACCGACACCCATGACTGGTGTCTAAAATGTTTAGGTCCTGACCATTCCATAACAGATTGTGTGTCCTGTTCCATGATGTCTAAGAGGGGTCGTCAGAACCGAGCTGCCAAGCTCAGTACCCTGTTTCCCTCTGATGCGGCTTCGGTGGCATCAACGTCTTCCAGGGCTTCTTCTTCCTCACATGGATCTCAGGTAACTAAACATAAATCCAGCCGGTCCTCAAAGGGTAGATCTCCTTCTAAGCATCGAGATGCCTCTGGCCTTGCCCTCGAGGATTCTGCACCGGCAAAATTACCCCGGCGGGAGGCTTCGGCCTCTAAAGCATCATCATCGGGGTTCCAAGATGATCTCGATGGTGTGGCCTCGACAGATCTCTTGGTGCCATGCTCTGGGGTACCGGTGGCTTCCACCGGTACCGACTTCCAGGCACTGGCGGTGTCGATGGATCAGAGAATTCTGTCCATGGAACGCAGTCTGGCGGCTTTCCTTGTGGCATCGACGCCCGTGGTACCGCAACAGACTACTCTGCCGGTACCGGCACTAGCATCGCCATCAGTACCGATCCCGGTACCGGTGGCATCGACATCGACATCGGCGTCCGCTATGCCGGTACTTTGTCCTCTGAAGCCCTCCGGTACCGATACCCTGGTACCGGTGATTCCCGATACCGATCCCGGTCGGTACGGGTATCGGGCATTGCAAGAGCATCCAGACAGACGATACTTCGATTCCTCTGACGACTCTGAGCATTCTGAGGAGTCTGTCGATGCAGTGATGCTTCTTCCACAGGAGGAGTCCTCTCCTAAACGTAGGATGTCTCCTCCAGAGGATTTGTCTTTTCAAGACTTTATCAGAGAGGTGGCTCAGGGTCTCTCTATTACAGTGGCACCTGAATCAGAGCCCAGAGCCAAGGAGTTAGATATTTTACAATATCCTAAAACTCCTAAAGAGGCAGCTACCTTACCTATTCATGAGATTCTGTATGATCTCATGTTGAGGATGTGGGAAGCACCTCTGACTACCTCTCCTCAGTCTCGCAGGTTGGACACCATGTATTGTGTCCCTCCTTGTCCTGGTTTCCATAAAACTCAACTTCCTCACCACTCTATTGTGGTTGAGTCTGCAATGAGAAAGATTAGAAGTGCCAAAAGACATGCCTGTAATCCTCCAGGACATGAATGTAGAACCCTGGATGCTTTTGGAAGAAGAGTCTTCCAAGCTTCCATGCTTGCTGCGAGAATTAATTCCTATAGTCTTTACATGGGAATGTTCTTAAAAGAAGTCACTGACCATTTGCAGACTTTAAGTCCTTTTTATATCTGAGGATAAAAGGCAGGAATTTCTCACTTGGCTCAAACATGCCCAGGATAGCTCCAAATTCTCCAACCGTGCAGCTTTCGACTCCTTTGAATGCGTAAGCAGAGCCTCAGCTATTGCCATAGGTGCACGTAGGATTGCTTGGCTTCAAGCATCTGATTTGGAGATCTGGGTTCAGGATGAATTGGGAAATATCCCTTGTACAGGTGAGAACCTGTTTGGTAAGGATTGGCAAGCAAAAGCCAGTCAGATGGATGCTGAAAATTCTGCTTTGGATAGACTATCCAAATCTACAGCTGCTCCTGCTAAGAAAAGGTTGTTCAAGAAAACACCTTTTTCTAAAAAGGGAAGATACTACCCTGCTTACGGTCAGCGGGCATCTTCTGCAGCTCAGTTCCCTTCCAAACATCAGCAATCCTCCAAACAGAGCAAAGCAAAGGCTGTTTGGCCTGCTCCAGCCCAGCAACCTCAGCCCCCTCAGGGCCTTTGACTTTCTGCTAGAGAACTTAGCCTTCCTGGCTCTAGAAGGACCAGAACCCTCCACCATTCCAGGAAGGTTATGTCACTTTGCTCCCAGGTGGGGGCAAATTACAGCAGAACATTGGACACTCTCCATCATAAGAGAGGGGTGCAAGCTTCATTTTTCAAGTTTGCCCCCTCTCTCAAGAGTGCACCAGTTCAATTCTCCAACCTCCCTCCTCAGCCTGTTGGAGCAGGAGGTTGCCACTCTTCTTGCCCAAGGGGCCATAGAGGAAGTGCCCTTTCAACAACAGGACACAGGGTTCTACTCCCCCTATTTTCTTATTCCAAAGAAAACAGGGGGCTTCAGACCCATCTTAGATCTCAGAGAGTTGAACAGATTCCTAGTCAAAGAAAAATTCAAGATGGTTTCTCTAGGAACTCTGCTGCTATACCTTCAGAGTCAGGATTGGCTTTGTTCTCTAGATCTCAAGGATGCGTACACTCATGTTCTCATCCATCCATCTCACAGAAGGTTCCTTCGGTTCCTTTTTCAGGAAAAGCACTATCAATACAAAGTGCTCCCTTTTGGTCTGGCCTCTGCACCAAGGGTGTTCACGAAATGCATGGCAGTGGTTGCTGCTTTTCTGCGCACCCTGGGAATATTCGTCTTCCCTTACCTGGACGACTGGCTCATTCGAGCTCCCACTCAATCAGAGGCCAAGACTTCTCTCACCTGCACAATGCGTATCCTTCAGTATTTAGGGCTGGTAATAAACATCCCAAAATCCAATTTAGTCCCTACTCAGTCCCTGGAGTTTATAGGGGCGTTGCTGGATACCACAAGGGCAAGGGCCTATCTTCCCCAGGCCTGTTGCCTTCGCTTGGTGCAGTTAGCTTCTCAAGCAGAGTTAAAACCCCTACTAACTGCTCGAGAGATGTTACAGTTACTAGGCCACATGGCATCCACTGTACATGTGGTACCATATGCTCGCCTTCACATGAGAGCAGCTCTGTGGACTTTATCCACCCAATGGACCCAGGCAGTAGGCTGCCTGTCAGATAAAATAGCAAACACAAGTCGCCTCATTTTGTCTCTCCAGTGGTGGAAGTCCCCTCAAAACTTGTTGCTGGGGTCCCCCTTTCAACAACCTCTACCCCAAGCAACTCTTACAACAGATGCTTCTCCAATGGGCTGGGGAGCTCATCTTCAGGACCTCTCAACCCAGGGCATCTGGTCCCCACAGGAGACTTGTCTATATATCAATCTCTTGGAACTCAGAGCAATCTTCCTTGCTCTATGAGTTTTCCACACCCTGCTCAGCCACAAGACAGTCCTTATCCACACGGACAATCAGGTAGCCATGTTCTATGTAAACAAGCAGGGAGGAGCTGGCTCTCTGTCGCTTTGCAATGAAGCTCTGCGACTGTGGGCCCTCGCCAGAGAGCATCACATTCATCTTCTGGCAATTTATCTTCCAGGTATTCAAAACTCTTGGGCGGACAGACTCAGTCGAGTTCTGCTTCCACACGAGTGGTCCCTACATACGGACCAGGTATCCATGATTTTTTGAATTTGGGGAACCCCGGACATAGAACTCTTTGCAAGTCCGTGGAATGCCAAACTTCCCCGGTTCTGTTCCAGAACTCTGGCTCAGGGGGCTCAGGCAAGGGATGCTTTCCTCCTTCACTGGGGTCAAGACTTTCTGTATGCCTTTCCACCCATTCCCCTAATTCCCAAAACCCTGTTCAAGCTTCAGAGAGACAGAGGCCACATGATTCTCATAGCTCCACATTGGCCACGGCAAGTGTGGTACCCTCTGCTTCTACATCTCTCTCAAGCTCCCTCCCTAGAGTTAGGGTCTGCTCCAGACCTCCTCTCTCAGGAGGACGGAAGGTTATGGCATCCCAATCACCAGTCTCTGCATCTCAGGGCTTGGTTGCTGAAGGCCTAGATCTCCAGGATCTTCATCTTTCTCAACAAGTGAAAGATGTTCTTTATGCTTCCAGAAAACCTTCCACTAGACGTTCGTATGCTTTCAAGTGGAGGAGGTTTACCATCTGGTGTTCTGAGAAGGGTCTTAACCCCCGTGCCATACCTCTGGAATCGTTGCTGGAGTATCTCCTTCATCTGTCTAATGCAGGCCTTAAGACAAATTCAGTAAGAGTCCATTTGAGTGCTATTGCAGCTTCCCTTAGACCTCTAAATGGACAACCTATTTCCTCTCATCCTCTTGTAGCAAGATTCATGAGAGGCCTCCTTTTAACAAAGCTTCCCATTAGACCACACACGGTGGCATGGGACTTAAATTTGGTTCTTGGTCAGCTTATGAAGCCGCCTTTCGAACCTTTAGCTACCACCTCCTTGAAATACCTTTCTTGGAAATTTATCTTTCTCATTGCTATCACATCTGCACGCCGCATCAGTGAATTGCAAGCACTAGTAGCTAATCCACCTTATACAAGGTTCCATCATGACAAGGAGGTCCTTAGGACTAATCCACACTTTATGCCTAAAGTGGTCTCGCCTTTTCACCTCAACCAGGAGGTCTACCTACCTGTCTTTTTTCCAGGACCTCATGCATCAAGTGCAGAGAGGAACCTTCATACTCTGGACTGTAAAAGAGCTTTGGCCTTTTACTTAGAAAGGACACAGCAACATAGAAAGTCTTCCCAACTCTTTGTTGCCTTTGATCCTTCTCATTTGGGACAACCAGTCTCCAAGAGAACACTTTCTAACTGGATTGCCCAGTGTATTTCTTTCGCTTATCAGAGCAAGAACCATTCTCTGGAGGGCCATGTCACAGCTCACAATGTGAGAGCCATGGCAACCTCAATGGCTCATCTGAACTCTGTATCTATCGATGATATCTGTCGAGCAGCCACTTGGAAAAACCAGTCCACAAAAAGTGGGCAGGGAGTCCACACAAATTTTATTAACCGTCTTTAAAAAGCGGCCCAAACCCTACACAAGCTGTGTTTCGTGTTACACTTCGTCAGGGGTCATCAAGGCACACTATGAAATCATAAAAAAACATAAATAAATGAATTCATAAGTAAATCCATAAATAAACTAAAAACATAATACACAACATCCTGGAATTATAAAAACGGTATGATAAATAAATATTATAAAAACATATAAAAATGTTAATTTCTAATCACT
Organism: Ichthyophis bannanicus; assembly: GCA_033557465.1. NCBI lineage: Eukaryota > Metazoa > Chordata > Amphibia > Gymnophiona > Ichthyophiidae > Ichthyophis > Ichthyophis bannanicus. The sequence continues at coordinate 1,600,254,038 of CM066031.1, forward strand.
AAACCATACAAAATTACAACCAAAATAAACTACAAAAAAATATAACCTATGGAGATTTGTAAAAACATATAAATATGTTACTTCATAATCACAACCCATATAAATCACAATCTAATTGAACTTAAAACATTAAAAACACCTAAAATAAATTCTTAAATGCATAAATAAGCCAATTAGAACATATAGCAAAATAAAACAAATGCATATTAAAAGAACATACAGAACGCCAAAAAAAAGGAAGAAAGAAATGACTGAGATGAGGAGGACAAAAAACTAAATGTCATGGAGCAGAAACAGGTTAAGAACGGAGCAGGAGTGAATCGGAGGACCTTACCTCAACGTTAGGGGCAAACAACGGCACTGCAAAGAATTGTGAGCCTATTTTGTAATGAAGCTGTCGTGGTGTGCTGGATAAATAGTTTAACAAAATAAAAACGTACATTATAAAACACATTTTGAAAGAAAGTCAAAATCAATTATACATTAAAAAGACCCTCTGCATTTATGATAAATAATGAAACCATGGTACTGTATTTGAGCTAAAGATGCCGATACGAAATGCAAAAACCAGCATCACAAACAGATAAAAACTTTCCAATTTGGTAATAAAGAAAGGGTCACTGTACAATTTAAAATCTATCAAAAACAAACTAAGATCGAAAAAAGGGGGTACTTTGGGGGTACTTTAAAAAGAACTTTTATATAGCTATATAAACGACAGTATTTGTAAAAAGAAAAGCTCACCCCACCGGACCACTAAGAACTCGTAAATAATCTGCCAAAAAGGACACCCTTCAAATATTTTTAATAATGTCTGAGGGTAAAAAACAAAGGAAATAAAAATAAAAACCTGCAGGGAACTGTATTGATGAAAATATCTTACGAATAAAGCTTGAAGGCAGTACCGCACCGTAGCGAAGCCAGTGTTCAAATCACCTTCTGTACAAAAAAAACCGCCGACGCATGCGCGATTTATAAAAGAACCCCAAGGTTGAAACAGGGCATGTGAACAGGGGGAATAAAAACTTCCCAATGGAATTAAATGAAAGTATCTCCTGTAAAATTAAAATATGCGCCAGGTTGCAAAACTTGAAAAAGATAAAATGAATATCATAAAAACATGTTCTTCATATAAATACATTGTAAAAAATGTGAAAACGAAATGCTACTTATATATTATTTAACAAAACCATAACGCTGTGCTCGGGTAAAAAAGACCTGTCCAATTCATAAAAAATGCAGATCGAATGATAAAACTTCCCAAATGATAAAAGAAGGGGGGGAGGAGGGAGGGGAGGGGAGGGGGAAGAAAAAAGGGGGGGGGGAGGAGGGAGGGGGTGGTGAAGAAAAAGGGAAGGGGGAGGGGGAAGAGGAGGGGAGGGGGAGGGGGAAAGGGGTCATGTTGTACAATTTAAAACCTATCAAAAACAACCTTTATTGAACCAAAAATGCTTTTAAAAAAATTTTTTAAAACATCGAGCCAACAATACGTGAAAAAGAAGGCTTATACCCCACCGAACCATAAAAGGATCGTGAGTCATCCACCGAGGGAACAACCTTCAAAAATTATAAAACGTGTGTGAAGCCACAAGCGGAAGATGCAACAGATGAACGTCAACTAAAAATATATTATATTCCTGATCGTGTCCCCCGTCTAGTCCCGGAACCTCTGGGTTGCCAATCTTATCCAGCAGCTTGGAGACTGAGAAACTCCCACTTTTGAGACCTCACGAGTATATCCCTCCGGTGTCCGCCTCCAATCGTCAGTTACCTCAGTCTCCAAGCAGCTGGATACATGGGAGCCCGGGGGTCTGGGCTCACAAGAGAAACAATTAGATAATTGCTTTTAAGTGGTTGGCTTTAATTCTTTGGTGTGGTGCAAGTAGTTCAGTCCCGGGGTCTCCCTCTACCTTCGGTCTGTGGCTTTTATCTCTGCACAGGTCAGCATCTATATTTCTAGCGTTGGTCTGCTTCTCCCTCCCTGTCTCTTCCCTCCTCTCTGTCTCCCTGCTCATTTCTTTGGGGAGTGGGGTCCCTTCAGGCACCAGCGATAAGAAGAGTGGTCTCCCTGCAGCAGCTGCATAGCGCTGCTTCATAGACTGATTGTCCGGAGTTGAGCCGACGCCACGCAGAGGTCTTGCCTGCTCGTGCGTCTGGCGGCTCCCTCCGGTGCACGCGGCCGGCGGCTGACAAACAACAAATTTGCTTTCCTTCGGGAGTGCTTCTCGGGCCTGCGGCGTCTCGAGCGCTCCCGGGGCAGACGGCCGCAGCCCTGCTTCCTGCACGCTCGTTCCTCGTGATCGCAGGCCGGAGGTGAGTGTTGCGACGGGCAGCGAGCTCCTTTCCCCTCAGAGCGTTTTCGCGCGCTTTTGCTCCCTGCGGCCCTGCCGCGTGGTGTCGGCGTGCCGGCTCTTCTGGCCTTCGGCACAGGGGGTCCGGGGGCCGCAGCAGGCGGTTGAGTGCTTCAGCGTTTCTTAAAAAAAAAACAAAAAAAAAAACCTTACAAGCACGGCGCTGTGAAGGGTGAATCTCTTGACAGGGGGGGCTCTGGGCCTTTTCTGCTGCTGGGGTTAAGGCGGTTTGGTGTGGTAATTCCACGGTTGGCTCTTAGTCTGAGAACTCTTTGCCTGCCTGCCTTGGTGTTTGCTACCCTAGGCAAGCCCCGGGTCAGTGTATTTTCTGTCATGCCTTCCAAGTCCCTGTGTTTGGTGTGTGGGACGCGGAAAACGTCTACCGGCGTCTGCAAGTCTTGTGTGGGTGACTCCGGGGAGACGGCTTCGGAACAAGCTCAGCAGGAGGCCGTCCCGGCTTCCACTGCGGACATTGCCATGCCAGGGGGGCTGGACGCTTCTCCATTGGAGTCGGGGGCGGGTCCTTCATCCGGCTCGGTTGTCTCTTCCGCCTTACCGGCGTTGCCATTGGACTTGTCCTCTATTTTTTCCCAACAGTTCGTTGCTCTCCTGCAACAGTCCGTCTTTGGCGGCCCTACGCAGCAGCAACCTCCGAAGGGGGGTACCCGTAAGCGCTCGGCTTCTCCTCGAGCGGACTGCGCTTCGGTGGAGGGTAAGAAACCTCGAATAACAGGTGACCTCGGGGCGCAGTCGGAGGTTTCTGAGGATCCTCTTTCGGATGAGGAGTCGCACAGCCTTCAGTTGGATGAGGAGCTGGAGGAAGGTGAGATCTCAGAGAGGGAGGACCAGTCCCGGATTGTGAGAGTCTTTCGGAGGGATGAACTTCCCGCCCTCATCGTCGAGACGCTTAAGGCGCTCAATATGCCGGTCCCAGGGACGTCGGCTGATGAGTCCTTGGAGGATCCTTTGTTGCAGGTGTTTCGGAGGACTCAACGAGCGTTCCCGGTTCACAGGGTTTTTCAGGAATGATTCAGGAGGAATGGAATCTGCCCGAGGCCTCGCTCAAAGGCTCCCGGGTTATGGGGCGGTTGTATCCCTTGTTAGATCAAGATAGAGAGGTGTTTAAATTGCCTAAGGTGGATGCGGCCGTCTCCGCAGTTACTAAGAAAACGACCATTCCCGTGGAGGGCAGTGCGGCCCTTAAGGATGGGCAAGACAGGAAATTAGATGCCTTGTTGCGGCAGGTTTTCGAGGTCAATGCCACTTCGCTCCAGGCAGCGATCTGTGGTGCGTGGGTGGCTAGGGCCTGCCTGCGGTGGTCCCAGCGGATGCAGGAGGGGCAGCCCGGCGCGGTGGCGGAAGAGGCTGCCCGCCTGGAGTCCGGGACAGCTTACTTGGCAGATCTTCAGTATGATCTTATGCGTGGGCTTTCCAAGAGTATGGCCTCCTCTGTCGCAGCCCGACGCTATTTATGGCTCCGCAATTGGTCAGCAGATAACTCCTCTAAGGCTCGATTGAGTAAACTTCCCTTTAAGGGTCGTCTTCTGTTTGGTGAGGACTTGGAGAAGCTGGTCAAGGATCTCGGTGAATCCAAGGGCGGGCGGTTACCGGAGGATAAACCCAAGGTGGCCCGTGGAGCACCGGGAGGTAGGGGGCTCGTGCGCGATTCTCGGCGTTTTCGCTCCCAAAGGTTTTTTCCCGAGCCAGCGCGGCCGTTTCTCCAACAGGTCGCAGGGTTTTCGTGGGTTTCGGGGAGCGGGCAAGGGCTTCGGTGCCTCGACCTCCTCCTCGACTACCTTCAAGAAACCGCAATGAAGCGAGGGGGGCCCAGGCGCCCCTCATCCCAGTGGGGGGGCGTTTGCAGGGGTTTCTTCCTGCCTGGGCCCAAATCACCTCGGATCAGTGGGTCCTAGAGGTCATTCGAGACGGTTTATGCCCTGGAGTTCCTCTGTCCGGTGCGGGACGCGTTTGTGCTGTCTCCCGGTCGGTCCGTCGTGAAGCGGGCGGCCCTTCGGGAGACGGTACAAAGGCTACTCGACCTCAAGGCCATCGTCCCCGTGCCTCCAGACCAATGCGGGTGCGGTCGCTACTCCATTTATTTCGTGGTGTCAAAGAAGGACGGGGGAGTACGTCCCATTTTGGATCTCAAGCGTGTCAACCGCTGTCTTCGAGTGTCTCATTTTCACATGGAGACTCTGCGGTCCGTCATTGTGGCGGTTCAGCGCGGGGAGTTCCTTACGTCGCTGGACCTCTCGGAGGCTTATCTGCATATTCCCATCCGACCGGACCATTACCGATTCCTCCAGTTTGCGGTCCCGTTCGGTCACTATCAGTTCCAAGCGTTGCCCTTTGGGCTTGCCACGGCTCCGCGGGTCTTCACCAAAGTCATGGTTGTGGTAGCGGCGGCTCTGCGCAAGGAGGGCATCCTCGTCCACCCGTACCTGGACGACTGGCTGATCTGAGCAAAATTCCATGCCGAGAGCGTGCGAGCAACAGCCAGAGTAGTTTCGTTCCTGGAAAGTCTGGGGTGGGTAGTCAATGTGGCGAAGAGTCGCTTGCTCCCATCTCAGAACTTGGAATATCTCGGTGCGCGTTTCGACACCCAGTTGGGCAGGGTGTTTCTCACGGCGCAAAGAGCTCAGCACCTCCGCAAGCTGGTGGAGCGGTTCCGGTTGCGCAGGGCTCCCTCGGCTTGGCATTATCTGCAAGTGCTGGGCACCATGGCGGCGTCCATAGAGACGGTGCCGTGGGCACGGGCTCATATGAGGCCGTTGCAGCGCGCCTTGTTAAGTCGGTGGTCGCATCAGAGGGACCCGCTGTCTCGGAGGCTGGTTTGTCCGGCGGAGGTCCTGCAGGATCTGCTCTGGTGGCTGGTTCCCGAGTCGTTGGAGCGGGGAAAGTCCCTGGTGGCCCCAGACTGGGTAGCCGTCACGACGGATGCCAGTCTGCTGGGCTGGGGCGCCCATTATCAGGGCCGCGTCATTCAAGGTCGGTGGGCCCCCCAGGAGGCAGCGTGGCCGATCAACCGCCTCGAGCTGAGGGCGGCGAGTCTGGCCCTGCAGAGGTTTCGCCCCTTGCTTGCCGGCAAGGAGGTCCGGGTGCTGTCCGACAACGCGACAGCCGTGGCCTATATCAACAAGCAGGGAGGCACCAGCAGTGTCGCCTTAGAGGCCGAGGCCGCGGCTCTGTGTGCCTGGGCGGAGTTGACTCTCTCCGACCTGTCGGCCGCTCATATTGCGGGGGTGGACAATGTGGAAGCCGACTTCCTCAGTCGGGTGCGCGTGGATCCGGGGGAATGGGTCCTTCATCCCGACGTCTTCGAGATGGTAGCTCGCCGGTGGGGCTTCCCGGTCATGGATCTCATGGCGACCTTAGCGTCCGCAAAGGCAAATCGCTTCTTCAGCAGGCGCCGCGAGCGGATGTCAGAGGGTCTGGATGCTCTGATTCAGGTTTGGCCGGCGGATCAACTGCTCTATGTCTTTCCCCCTTGGGTCTTGATCGGCAGGGTGCTACAAAGGATAGAAAAATTCCAGGGGTCCGTGATTTTGATAGCGCCGGATTGGCCCCGCCGTCCTTGGTACGGGGATCTGATGAGGCTGGTGGCGGCGAAGCCTTGGCGTCTCCCTTGTCGGGAGGACCTTCTTTCTCAGGGACCTCTTCTCATGCCCCACGTGGATCGATTCTCGCTTACGGCTTGGCTATTGAAAGGGCGCGGTTGACATCCAAGGGGTACTCCGCGGCGGTTGTTTCCACCTTATTGAAGTCCAGGAAGCGTTCCACGTCCCTGGCGTACATTCGTGTATGGCGCATCTTTGAGGCGTGGTGCGGGGACAAAAAGTGCAGACCCCTGCAGGCCTCTGTTCCTCAGATTCTAGCGTTTTTACAAGATGGCTTTGACAAGGGGCTGGCGGCGGCCTCGCTGCGGGTCCAGGCGGCGGCTTTGTCCTGTTTCCGGGGCCGAGTCCAAGGTCAGTCCGTTATGTCGCACCGGGATGTGAAGCGTTTTTTCCGAGCGGTTGCTCTGGTTCGGCCGCCTTCTCAAACTGTTTTTCCTAGGTGGCATCTTCCTCTCGTCCTGGAGGCTTTAGAGCAGGTTCCTTTCGAGCCCGTAGCGGAGGCCTCTCTTAAAGACCTCACGCTGAAGACGGTGTTTTTAGTGGCCATCTGTTCGGCGCGTCGGGTGTCCGAGCTTCAGGCGCTGTCATGCAGGGAGCCCTACCTTTCCTTTTTTTCGGGTAAGGTGGTTTTGCGGCCTGTGCCGGCGTTCCTCCCGAAAGTCGTATCGCCTTTTCATCTGCACCAGGAAATCGTTTTGCCTGTTTTTTCTAAGGCTGGCTCTGCCTCTTGCTCACGGAACCTACATTTATTGGATGTTCGCAGAATCTTGAAGAAATATCTACGGCGCACGGAGTCTTTTCGGAACTCTGACAGGCTTTTTGTGTTGTTTGGGGGTCCGAGGAAGGGCGACGCGGCTTCCAAGGCCACCATTTCCCGATGGATCAAGGAGGCGATTGCCTCCGCCTATGTGCTGAAGGGTCGGGTTGTGCCGGAAGGGCTACGGGCACACTCCACTAGAGCGCAAGCCACTTCGTGGGCCGAGCATCGCTTGGTGTCACCAGGCGACATTTGTAAGGCGGCCACGTGGTCCTCTTTGAATACCTTTGTTCAACACTATCGTCTGGATGTGCGAAGGATGGAGGAGTCCTCCTTTGGAAGGGCTGTTCTTCAGGCTGGTTTGCCGGGTCCCTCCCGTGCTTAATTATTTTCTACTGCTCTGGTACTGACCCAGAGGTTCCGGGACTAGACGGGGGACACGATCAGGAAGAGGAAATTAGACTTACCTGCTAATTATGGTTCCTGGAGTGGAACCCGTCTAGTCCCGGGTCCCTCCCCGGCTGGGCATGCGCTCTACTGCCTGAAGTGTCTCACAGGCTTACCGGTAAGATTTGTCCTTTCTTCCTTCTGTTGTGTAAGAAAAAAACAAAAAAAAAAACAGTGCATACACCAGATTACTTGTTGTATGAGTACTCGGGGGTGGGGGTCAGAGGCCTTCCTTTCGGGGGGTTTCTTTCTCTCCGTTCCTTCTTTTCTGTTAAGATTCTGATCTGTTCGAGGGTCTATCGTCACAGTGAGGACGGGGCTGTTTCTTCGTCCCTGTTGTTTTCCCTTTGGCCATTACCTGTAGTAGGTATATTTACTTGTTTCTCTGGTGAGTCTGCTTTGTCAATAGGTTACTGACGATTGGAGGCGGACACCGGAGGGATATACTCGTGAGGTCACAAAAGTGGGAGTTTCTCAGTCTCCAAGCTGCTGGATAAGATTGGCAACCCAGAGGTTCCGGGACTAGACGGGTTCCACTCCAGGAACCATAATTAGCAGGTAAGTCTAATTTCCTCTTCCTGGAGGTGTCTTACAAATGAACTTTGAAGACAGCGCACTCTGGTGAAGCTGATATTTCGATCATTTTCAATGCAACAAAATGCCGGTGCATGCGCAACTTATAAAAAGTCCAAAATAAAATTAAAAGTTAAAATATAAGATCCTGGCCGATGGGAAAAACAATCGAAATGCCCAATTTGCATAAAAAATGCATAAAGAGAACAAAAACCATATCTTGTAGAAAAACAAAATGTGTAACCGTGTGGCTTTTATAGAACGTTAGGCCCACATAAAACATGAGCATAAATATAAATAACCATCGTGTCATAAAACACTGAAATGGACGTAGGGTGAAGGATCAATAAAAACAATCTAAACCAATAATTAAATCATGCACTGAAAAGAATTAAAAATATTTAAGTATAAGTAACTCAAAACTGAAACCATATTATACCAAAGGCGACCAAAATTGAACTTGAATTACAAAAAAACAGACAAATCATTTTCTAAATTCAAACCCTGAGGAGACATGTAATCTAACTGGTAGATGTATCTCTGTTCCAACCGCAACATAGTCTTGTCGATATCCCCTCCTCTCCAATTTAATTTCACTTTTTTGATAACAAAAAATCTTAAATCAGCGAGTTTGTGACCCATATCTAACCAGTGTTGCACTAAAGGTTTGTCCACCAATCCTCTTCTTATGCAACTACGATGTTCTACTATGCGAACCCGTATGCTGTGCATAGTCTTGCCAACATATATTTTATTACATGGGCATAGGATGACATAAATGACATGTGTAGTGTCGCAATTCGCGAAGTCATCAATGAACATTCATTTTTGTGTAACGGGATGAGAAAAAAAACTTCCGTACTGGAAAGACATGTGTGCACATAAAAGAAGGGGGGAGGGGAGGGGGAAAGGGGTCATATTTTTGAAGGTTGTGCCCTCGGTGGATGACTCACGATCCTTTTATGGTCCGGTGGGGTAAGCCTTCTTTTTCACGTATTGTTGGCTCTATGTTTTAAAAAAAAAATTTAAAAGCATTTTTGGTTCAATAAAGGTTGTTTTTGATAGGTTTTAAATTGTGCAATATGACCCCTTTCCCCCTCCCCCCTCCCCTCCTCTTCCCCCCTTCCCTTTTCCCCCTCCCCTCCCTCCTCCCCCCCCTCCCCCTCCTCCCCCCCTTCCCCCTTCCCCCTCTTCCCCCCCTTCCCCCCTTTCTTTTATCATTTGGGAAGTTTTATCATTCGATCTGCATTTTTTATGAATTGGACAGGTCTTTTTTACCCGAGCACAGCGTTATGGTTTTGTTAAATAACATATAAGTAGCGTTTCGTTTTCACATTCTTTTACAATGTATTTATACGAAGAACATGGTTTTGTGATATTCATTTTATCTTTTTCAAGTTTTGCAACATGGCGCATATTTTAATTTTACAGGAGATGGCTTTCATTTAATTCCATTGGGAAGTTTTTATTCCCGCTGTTCACATGCCCTGTTTCAACCTTGGGGTTCTTTTATAAATTGCGCATGCGTCTGTGTTTTGTTTTGTACAGAAGGTGATTTGAACACTGGCTTCGCTACGGTGCGGTACTGCCTTCAAGCTTTATTCGTAAGATATTTTCATCAATACAGTTCCCTGCAGGTTTTTATTTTTATTTCCTTTGTTTTTTACCCTCAGACATTATTAAAAATATTTGAAGGGTGTCCTTTTTGGCAGATTATTTACGAGTTCTTAGTGGTCCGGTAGGGTGAGCTTTTCTTTTTATAAATACTGTCGTTTATATGGCTATATAAAAGTTCTTTTTAAAGTACCCCCTTTTTTCGATCTTAGTTTGTTTTTGATAGATTTTAAATTGTACAGTGACCCTTTCTTTTTTACCAAATTAGAAAGTTTTTATCTGTTTGTGATGCTGGTTTTTGCATTTCGTATCGGCATCTTTAGCTCAAATACAGTACCGTGGTTTCATTATTTATCATAAATGCAGAGGGTCTTTTTAATGTATAATTGATTTTGACTTTCTTTCAAAATGTGTTTTATAATGTACGTTTTTATTTTGTTAAATTATTTCCTGAGCGGTCCTCCAGTTTAGTCCTCCACATCCGGGTAGTGCACCTCCTCCTGCAGCCTGGAGACTGGACCAATGAGAATCTTCTTATGCCAGGATGTATGCTGCTGGAGCTCCCATCAGCCCCCAGTGTGTCCAGTCTCCTTGCAGCTGGATGACGTGTGTGCCTGGTGTTAGGCACACCTAGGGACAGCTAGAGGCAACACTAGAGGGAGTTTTTGGTGACTTTTTCTTTCTCACTCCTATTTTTTTTCTTTAATTTGTTTAATAGGTAGCTGTAGCTTTAAAAAAAAAAAAAAAAGATCCAGCAGGCGGCGATCGAGGAGCCGGGTCTGCATGGCCCTTCTGCCTTTGCTACTGAGCTGTCTTTTGTAGTCCGGGAGGACAGCTCTCTCCTCTTGGATTGTACGGAGGAGAGATCTCCCTTGACAGCCTGGGTCCGGTAAGCCTCTGAACGGTATACTGGCTTCCCTTTCGCGAACCGCCCTGTTTTTCTTGGCTTGAGTGGCAGTCCGGAGCGGTAGCGCGCCCCCGCTCAGGATTCAAGCGGCGGGTCGTCTGCCGGCGCTTCCATGACAGTGCGGTGAGTTTTGGATATTTTGGGCTTTGCGGGTCGTTTCGATGATTTCTTTTGATTTCTTTGATTTCTCTTTGGTTTCATTTTCACGCCATTTTTTTCTCGCTGGCTTGATTTTGCCGGCGGCCATTTTCTCGCTCCGTTTTTCCCGCCCTGATTGAGGAGCTGTGCAGCGGGTTCCCTCTGCGCTTTCCGCGGTTTTGGCCTGGCGTTTTTGCTTGGGGGCACCTGAGTTCCCAGTCCTGTTTGTTTGTTGAAACACTTTAAAAAAACAAAAAAAAACAAAACACAAGGAAGAGGGGATTTTTTCTTTCCTGGCTTTTTTCATTTGAGGGTAGACCAGACCCCTTTCGCTTTGGGGGCTGCTGGGCCTGCATGGCTAGTAGACCACAGTGTGTTATCTGTGGTTCCCACAGGGGGGCGGTGGCTGACTCCGCGCTTTGCAGGAGCTGCGCCTCGGTTCCCACCGGTTTAGAGCAACAAATGGAGCATAAGGAGCTTTCAGACCCGGGAAGCCCGGCTGTTCAGGAGGAGGGAGATCCCTCTCCTGGTACTCTTGCATCTTGTTCTGCGGTCCCCCCTTCAGGGCAGGTGGGCGCGTGGCCGGGTGCAACAGCAGAGTCTTCCTTCGTGGATTTTTCTCCAGACTTTGTTCTTATGCACCAGGCTTTTCGTTTGGGGCGTTCGGACAAGTTGCCAGATGCCTGGCCGTCGCCCCTGTCCGCCTTGAAGGCTGAGGAGCCCAGGCAGGATGGCCAGCCTGCCGCCAAGCGCCGTAGGTCCATGGATCTGGATCAGGACGACTTGGGTTGGCAAGATCCTGATACAGATGTAGATCCCGATGGGGGTATTGAGGAGCTGGAAGACGGAGAAATCCCCGAGCCAGAGGATCAAGCCCGGATCATTCGCGTGTTCCGTAAAGAAGAGCTGGTACCTTTGATTACGGAGTCTCTCCACGCACTCAATCTGGCGGCATCTCGTCCTGTTGAGGAGGACGGGTTGGAGGATCCTCTCATTCAAGCTGTGCGGGAGTCTCAGGTGGTGTTTCCGGTGCACCGTGTGCAGGAGCAGATGATTCAAACTGAGTGGGATCAACCTGAATCCGGATTGAAGGGAATTCGGACTATGAACCGCCTGTATCCATTAGCGGATAAGGACAAGGACAGGTTTAAGTCGCCGCGAGTGGACGCCGTGGTCTCGGCGGTAACCGAGAAGACCACCATTCCTGTTGAAGGCAGTGCGGCTTTAAAGGACGCAAGACAAAAAGGTGGATGGTTTGTTAAAACAGGCCTTTGAGACCAATGCCTTATCGTTGCAGGCTTCCATTTGTGGTGCTTGGGTGGCTAGGGCCTGCTTGAGATGGGCTCAGCGCTTGCGGCAAGCTTCCGGCTTGGATAAACACGGCTTACTAGAGGTGACTCGTCTGGAGTCTGGCTCGGCGTATTTGGCGGATGTGCATTATGATTTGATTAGAACATTAGCGAATAGCATGGCGTCTTTGGTGGCGGCGCGCAGGTCTATCTGGTTACGGAATTGGGTGGCCGATGGATCTTCTAAGTCCCGCCTCAGTAAGCTTCCCTTTAAGGGCAAATTGTTGTTCGGAGACAATCTGGATAAATTGGTAAAAGACCTCGGAGAGTCCAAGGGCGATAGGCTGCCCGAGGATAAGCCTAAGCTGGGTAGAAACATGCCGCCGGCACGGGATCAGTTTCAGGACTTTCGCAGGTTTCGTTCTTCCCGCCTTTGGGGTTCCCAGCGCGACCGGTATGGTTCCAGATCACAAGGGTTTCGAGGTTTTCGAGGAGCCGGCAGAGGCTTCTCTGCGGCATCCTCCTCTACCTCCTCTTCCTTTGGTCGAAAGCCGCAATGAAGCGAGGCGGGCTCCGGAGGGAAGTCAAGTCATCGGGGGTCGCTTAAGGGACTTTCTTCCTTCCTGGGCCCAAATAACCTCAGATCAGTGGGTGCTCGAGATAATCAGAGAAGGTTATGCACTGGATTTCACTTGTCCGCTTCCAAATTCCTTTGTCCTTTCTCCCAGCAAAGGCGAGCAGAAGGAGCGGGCCATTCGGGTGACGTTACGTCGACTCCTAGATTTGGGAGCGGTAATTCCAGTTCCTCCTTCCGAGCGCGGCGTCGGTCGCTACTCCATTTATTTTGTGGTGCCAAAGAAAGACGGTTCGCTCCGTCCGATTCTAGATCTCAAGGGCGTGAATCGTTCTCTCCGGGTGCCGCATTTCCGGATGGAGACCTTACGGTCCGTCATTGTGGCGGTATGTCAAGGGGAGTTTCTGACCTCTCTCGATCTCTCGGAGGCCTATTTACACATTCCCATCCGAGCGGTACATCAAAAGTTCCTGAGGTTCGCGTTCCCGTGGGGTCACTTTCAGTTTCGGGCTATGCCGTTTGGTCTGGCCACAGCCCCGTGCACCTTCACAAAGGTCATGGTGGTGGTGGCGGCGGCCTTGCGCAAGGACGGTATCTTAGTCCACCCTTACCTCGACGATTGGTTGATTCGTGCGAAGTCCGCAGAAGAGAGTGTGCAGGTTACGTTCAGAGTAGTGGTTTTGCTGCGGTCTCTCGGCTGGGTGGTCAACGAGAAAAAGAGTCATTTGGGGCCCACGCAATCCCTCGAGTACCTCGGGGTTCGTTTTGACACGGCGAGCGGCTTGGTGTGCTTGCCGGAGCGCCGCGTCCAGGCCTTGCAGGGCCTAGTGCATTCATTCTTGAGGATTCCCGCACCGTCAGCGTGGTGGTACCTGCGGCTGTTGGGCACTATGGCGGCGACGTTGGAGGTAGTTCCGTGGGCCTGGTTTCATATGCGGCCACTTCAGAGAGCCCTGATAAGTCGCTGGTCGAACCAGTCGGACTCGTTGAACAGACGGTTGCCTTGTCCGATGTCGGTCCGTCGGTCTCTCCGGTGGTGGCTCTGCTCGAAGAATCCCGTTCATCACGGATGCGAGTCTGTTGGGCTGGGGAGCCCACTACGAGGGTCGGTATGCGCAGGGGACGTGGTCCCCTCTGGAGGCTTCTTGGTCGATCAACCAACTCGAGCTTCGAGCGGTGCGGTTTGCGCTACAAGCCCTCGAGACGTTGGTGAGGGGGCGGGCGGTGCGAGATCTCTCGGAAAACTCGGCGACGGTGGTTTACATCAACTGCCAGGGCGGCACCGGAAGTATTGCTATGGAAAGCGAGGCAGAGGCCTTGTTCAGTTGGGTGGAGGCCCGTCTGCCGGCTATTTCGGCGGCGCATATCGCGGGAAAAGACAATGTGATGGCGGATTTTCTCAGCAGAGTGCAGGTCGACCCCGGGGAGTGGGAGCTGCACCCGCAGATCTTCGCGCAGATAGTTCACAAATGGGGGACTCTGATTATGGACCTCATGGCCACCTTTCAGTCGGCAAAGACAGGGCGGTTCTTCAGCAGGCAGAGAGAACGCATGTCCGAGGGCATCGACGCGCTAATTCAGCCATGGCTGGAGGACGGTCTTCTTTGTCTTCCCCCCTTGGGCGCTGATCGGTCGTGTCGTGCAACGCATCGAGGCGCACCGGGGGGCAGGTTTTACTGGTGGCTCCGGATTGGCCCAGGAGACCGTGGTATGCCGATCTGGTTCGGTTACGCGACGGGGTGCCTTGGAGTCTGCCTCCGTTACCGGATCTACTGCTCCAGGGTCCGCTGCGGATGCCTTAGGTGGATCGGTTCTCGCTTACGGTTTGGCCATTGAGAGGGCTCGGTTGAGAAAAAGGGTTATTCCCCAGAGGTTATTGCCACTCTCCTTCGGGCGCGGAAGCCTTCCACTTCGCTCGCGTATGTGCGAGTGTGGAGGATTTTTGAGGACTGGTGTTCGCGGTGTGGGGTTCGTGCAGCAACTGCTTCGGTGTCGGTGGTTTTCAGCTTTCTGCAGGATGGATTTGACAAAGGTTTAGCAGCCAGTTCTCTGAAGGTGCAGTTGGCGGCGCTCGCGTGCTACAGGGGCAAGGTTCTGGGAATTCCCCTAGGGGCGCATTTGGATGTCCAACGTTTTCTTAAGGCGGTCTTCAGGTTGTGGCCTTCGCGCAGGGTGTCAGTCCCTTCGTGGGATTTGAATCTAGTCTTACAGGCTTTGGTTCGCAAATCCTTTGAGCCCCTTCGGCAGGCGTCTATCAAGGATCTGACCCTGAAGATGGTCTTTCTGGTGGCGATTTGTTCGGCGCGGTGCATTTCCGAATTGCAGGCGCTTTCGTGTAGGGAACCGTTCTTGTCTATCTCTAGGGATCGAGTAGTTCTTCGGCCCGTTCCCTCCTTTTTACCTAAGATTGTGTCGCCCTTTCATTTGAATCAGCCCGTTTTCCTTCCGGTCCTTAAAAACTTAAAGGTGTCGGAGGCGTTCCGTAAGACCGATCGGTTGTTTGTGCTTTTTGGCGGGGCACGCAAAGGTGAAGCAGCGGCAAAAGCGTCCATCGCTCGGTGGATTAAGGAGGCGATTGCCTCAGCGTACATTTTACAGCAGTGGCCGGTTCCGTTGGGTTTGAGGGCCCACTCTACTAGAGCACAGGCGACGTCCTGGGCAGAGCATAGTCTTGTTCCGCCTGTGGACATTTGTAGGGCGGCGACTTGGTCGTCTCTTCATACCTTCAGTAAGCAGTACCGGTTGGATGTGCTCGCCGCTCGGGATTCTTGTTTTGGTTTGGCAGTGTTGCGCGCCGGTTGGCAAGGTCCCGCCCGGTGTTGACTGCTCTGTTACATCCCGGATGTGGAGGACTAAACTGGAGGACCGCTCAGGAAATAGAAATTACACTTACCTGGTAATTGTAGTTCCTGGAGGGTCCAGTTTAGTCCTCCTTCCCTCCCATGTGTCTGCTTTGTTTGGGGCGGCGCGCTTACTATGGACGGTGCGGAATTGTCTCAGAATATATCTCGTTTTTCCGTGTCCGGGGCTCGCTTCTACTTTTTTTTCCAGCTATTCCATTCATGTGGCTGGGATTATTCCTGCCTCTTTCTGTGGGTGGACTCAGAAGCAGTGTGCAGAGTTCGGGCTTCCTCGTTTGGGGAGGGGGTCGATTAACACATACGGTGACTAAATTTCGTTCTGGTTTGATATTTCTACTTATCTCCTGTGTTGCTTCTTTAAGTCTGCTTTGTTACTAGTTCACTGGGGGCTGATGAGAGATCCAGCAGCATACATCCTGGCATAGGAAGATTCTCATTGGTCCAGTCTCCAGGCTGCAGGAGGAGGTGCACTACCCGGATGTGGAGGACTAAACTGGACCCTCCAGGAACTACAATTACCAGGTAAGTGTAATTTCTATTTATCCAGCACACCACGGCAGCTTCATTACAAAGTAGGCTCACAATTCTTTGAAGTGCCGTTGTGCCGTTGTTTGCCCCTACGGGGAAAAACGTTGAGGTAAGGTCCTCCGATTCACTCCTGCTCCGTTCTTAACCTGTTTCTGCTCCATGACACTTAGTTTTTTGTCCTCCTCATCTCAGTCATTTCTTTCTTCCTTTTTTTTGGCGTTCTGTATGTTCTTTTAATATGCATTTGTTTTATTTTGCTATATGTTCTAATTTATTTATTTATTTCTCTTATATACCGCGCTCTTAATTCAGTGCGGTTTACATATGAACAAATATAAACACAATGGTACAAGCAGCATTGTTTTTTTACATAGAACAAGGTACATAAACTTGGTGAAAATCAGGGTAACTATAGACAATAAACTATATAAATGTCTACTATATACATGTTTATTTGGTTAATTAGATGCTAACAAGAATATCTATAATGTCGTTGGTAAGAAATTATTTAGAGCAGAATAAAAATTCAAAATATCTTGATAATGAATATTGCATAGTATAATGAGCTAAACATCATAATTACCCATTCTCTACCGGGGTCAAGTATGAGAGATCTGCATGAGTACTATTGTCAGATGGAGTGTCTTCGGGGTAGTATGTTAGGAACAAATAGTGCTTCAATGCCTTTCTGAACTTCATCAGACTTGATATAGCTCTTATTTCGGGTGGAAGGGCATTCCAGGCTCTGGGAGAAAACAGAGAGAAGGCTCTAGAGGCTGTTGATTTAGAGCATTTTGTGAGGAGTTTCGGGAGGTCAATGGAGTTTAATGTAACAGACCTCCTGGATCTGTTATTTGGGGTGATATGTATCATATTACTGAGAGGTGATAGAGATGGGCATTTTGAGGCTTAAAAGTCTTGACCAGAGTCTTGTATAGAGTTCTGGCCTGTAGGGGTAGCCAATGTAAACTCATCAATATTGGAGTTATGTGTTCTGATCGTGGAGCGCCTACGAGGATTCTCGCGGCTGCATTCATGGCCAGACGGAGAGGATTTAGGGTGGATTGCGGGAGACCGTGTAGAATGATATTGGCGAAATCCAAGTGTGGTAATATCAGGGCTTGGAATATAGTACGGAAGTCAGAGTAGTTAAGTAAAGGTCGGAGATTAGTAGTGATCGCATCTTGTGGTAGATTGCACTCGTTGTTTTCTTAATGTGGGCTGACATATTAAGCTGTTGATCTAATATAATTCCTAAGTATCGAATTGTGGGTTGTGCTTTCAGCTCAATGTTGTTTACCTGAAGGGAGGTAGGGGGTATGAATGTTGGGTTCCGTGTAACGAATAGAACATCAGTTTTGTTGTGGTTTATCCGTAGATTCTGATTAAGGAGCCAGTTGGATACAGCTTCAAAGCAGTGAGTTATTGGTGTAAAATCTGGTGTTTTATGTTGAATGGAGCAAACATGAGGATGTCATCAGCATAGGCAAGGCATTGTATGTTGAAAGTGCGTATGAGATCGCAGATTGGCTGCATATAGATATTGAACATTAAGGCGGACAATGAGGAACCCTGCGGGACACCTTTTAAGGGGGAATGGATCAGACGTTGCTTCTCCTGTTCTGACTTGCTGCTGTCTATCAGATAAGTAGGATTTACACCAGTTCAGGGCTAGTCCTTGGATTCCCTTGTCTTGAAGGCGCTGTAGGAGAGTATCGTGGTTTACTGAATCGAATGCTGCAGCTATGTCGAGAAAGATAAGAGTGAACCCTTGGTGGATATTATCAATGCCTATGATTAGGTTATTGAACAGTGTTGTGAGAAGGGTGTCTACACCATGTTCTTCTCTGAAGCCATGTTGTGAGGGGTCCAGAGGGATTCGGAGTCAACATGATGCTGTATTTGTCGCTGGACTACTTTTTCCATGATTTTTGCTAATAGAGGGATGCTGGAGATGGGTCTGAAGGATTCAACTTTTGTTGGGTCAAGTTTACTGTTCTTCAGGAGCGGACGGATGGATGAGTACTTCAGGCTCTGAGGGAAGGATCCTGTTGAGAAGGAATAATTGACAATCTTGCTAATAGTTGGGTTAAGTTCATGTCGTAGTTCTTTGATCCATCTGGCTGGACAGGGGTCATTTGGTGCGGTAGTTAAATTAATAGCTGCTATGATATCTTCGATCTCTTTGTGGGATACCTGGGAAAATTTGTCAAGCGATACTAATTGGACCACGGTCTGTGGGGTGGAAGGTGATGAAGTTGTGGTAATCGTACTGGTCTGTATCATTTTTGATTGTAGGTATATGGCATAGTCTTGGGGGTGTGGCATAGGTGGTTGGGAAGTGGATGGGTCACCTGTTAAGGATTTAACTATATTGAAGAGGTCATGTGGCTTGTTTAAGGACCTCATTAGTGTATTTGAGTGGAATTTCTTTCTTGTCTCAATTGTCATTCTTCGGTGAGTTTGTAGGTATGAATTGTACGAGCATAGTGCGTCGGGGGAACGAGAGGAGCGCCAGCGTCTCTGCGCAGGTGAAGGAGAGATTCTTGTAATTCCGTGGAGAACCATGGTTTATGGTTGTCCTTGGTCTTAATCTTGTCGGTAGCAGATATGCATGCAGCAGCTTTTAATGTATTGTCCCAGTTAGTTACTAATTCATCTTTCGAAGGTAAGTCGTTTGGGAGAGCAGGTAGAATTTTTTCCAGGACTTCGATCTTATTGAAAGGACGGAAGCGTGTTTCGAGGGCACTTGGGGGGCGACCTGGTTTGTTGCAATCAGTAGTGGAATGTTCGGTGGGGATGTTAAATATGAGTAGATTGTGATCAGACCAGGGTACCGGGGTTATGGAGATCATGATAATTGGCTTATTTATGCATTTAAGTATTTATTTTAGGTGTTTTTAATGTTTTAAGTTCAATTAGATTGTGATTTATATGGGTTGTGATTATGAAGTAACATATTTATATGTTTCTACAAATCTCCATAGGTTATATTTTTTTGTAGTTTATTTTGGTTGTAATTTTGTATGGTTTAGTGATTAGAAATTAACATTTTTATATGTTTTTATAATATTTATTTATCACACCGTTTTTATCATTCCAGGATGTTGTGTATTATGTTTTTAGTTTATTTATGGATTTACTTATGAATTCATTTATTTATGTTTTTTTATGATTTCATAGTGTGCCTTGATGACCCCTGACGAAGCGTAACACGAAACACAGCTTGTGTAGGGTTTGGGCCGCTTTTTAAAGACGGTTAATAAAATTTGTGTGGACTCCCTGCCCACTTTTTGTGGACTGTTTTTTCTCTGCTTCCTTGTGTGGCAGGTTTGCTGTATTTTGCTTGGTGAGCAGCCACTTGGGCCTCGGTTCATACCTTCACAGTCCATTACTGCTTGGACAAGGACTTCCGCCGGGATGCCTTGTTAGGTCAGGCTGTTCTTAAACACCTGTTCCATACTTAATCAACTCCTACCCACCATCCCTCATGGGATGCCAGAGATCCAGGTGGGGAAGTGCAGCCCTGTTCCAGGGACACACAACTTATGGGCTCTCTCCCTGGCATCTAAAGCTAGGGAGTCCCCATATTTGAAGACTCATTCCTGGAGTCTTAACAACCCACCCACCTCCCCTAGGAGTTGTCTCTCTCTCTCTCTCTTTCCTTTCCCTCTCTTTCTCTCTTTGTCTCAGCTCTAAAACTTAACTGAGGAGAGACAGTTGGGGAAGGCAGCACGCAGGCACTGTGGGATGCTCCCAAAAGCTTTCTGATTGGACGCTGGGGAGCGTTTCCGTGCAGGCTCTGTCGGTACCGACATACCCATATGTGAAGACTTATTCCTGCTGTTCCCAGAGATCACCTGTTACAGGTAAGTAACTGTGCTTTCTCCAGGGACAGCAGGAATCAGTCCTCACAACCCTCCCTCCTCCCCTTGGAGTTGCAGTCATACCATCTTTATTTATTTTTGCCGTCTTTTAGCTATATCATTTGACTGAGCAAGATGGCACCCTTGGGCGGGAAGGGGACCATGCATGTGTGGTAGCAATCCCAAAGGCTTTTTTTGAAAGCTGGGGATTTGCTCCACGCTGGCTTCGTCAGTGCCGACGTCACCCATATGTGAGGACTGATTCCCGCTGTCCCCGGAGAACACCTGTTACAGGTGGGTAATTGCCCTTTTCCCGCCTTTGTCCCTGCTCATCTGCATGCGCTGGTCAGCTTGAGTGTATGTGTGCAACTTCCTTTTTATGCATCGGGTTTGGGGGTGGCCATGGGGTAGATGTTCAGTCAGTTTGCCACGTGTGTAGCAGTCGAGGTTGGTGTCTCAAGCGCATTTTGGCCGGCGGGGGCATTGAGGGTCGGGGGAAGCTTTAGATCTCAGCACTGCAGGGTTAGCAGTTCCTGCAGTTTTGGCGGGAACCGCAGCCATTTCTGATAAGGCTGCCATTTCCTGTAAAGCCGACAAGCCAGTGAAAAGGAAGACAAAAACCCACATGGCTGGTAATTCAGCAATGAGGATAGCTCTCATTTCTGCAGAGAAGCAGGGAGACTCTATTTTTTCTGCTGACTTTATTCTTTCTTTGCATAAAGCCTACTTATTGAAAAAAACCTGTCGGGGCCTTCAGATCTTACTGAGTTGTCAGCCCTTAAGCAGTGCAGGGGGTGCAAGAGGGACCTCAGGCTAAATTAATGAGGCGAGGGAATCTCTGGGGTAGTCCAGTTTCCCCTCAATCGCAGGTCTCAGAGGATCCGGGGAGGGCCCCTCAGACCTCTGGGGAGAGTCGGCACAGTCTGATTTTGAGGAAGGGGAGATCCCTTCTAGTAACGCTTCTAGTAACGACCCAAATGTTTTCAGTGTTTTTCCTAAGGGGGAACTTGTGGCTTTAATTAAACCTTCTTTGTCGGCCCTTAACCTTGTCTCCCCTCCATGGTTGCGGAGGAGCCCCTGGAGGATCTGCTGTTGCAAGGGTTCAAGGGTTCCCAGACATATTTCCCAGTTCATACGATGATCAAAAAGATGATAGAAACCGAATGGGAGGTTCCAGAGGCGGACCTCAGAGAGGGGAGAGTGCTGGGTCAACTGGTACCCCATTCCCCAGGAGGAGAAAGAGCTCCTTAAGATGCCTAAGGTGGATGCAGTGGTCTCGGCAGTCACAAAAAAGACCACAATCCTGGTGGAGGGAGCTGGGACTTTGAAGATCTTCAAGACCGTAAGCTGGAGTCATTGCTTAAGCAGGCGTTTGATACCAGCGCGTTGACATTGCAGGCTTCTATTTCTGGAGCCTATGTGGGCAGGGCTTCCATCTGCTGGCTTCAGGTGCTAACTTCATCAGAGCTGGTGGCCCAGGAGAGGGACAAGCTGGAGTTGGCAGCCACATTCCTGGCAGACTCCGTTTACAACCTGGTACGCTCATCCTCTAACTCTATTGCCTCTATTGTGACAGCACGCAGGTTTTTGTGGTTATGGAATTGGTCGGCTGATTTTTCCTCCAAGATAAGGCTCAGTCAGCTACACTTTTTTTTTAAAAATTTTATTTTTTATTACAGTTTGCAGAATTTATGCCAAAAGTAAAACAAAGTAAATTAAGAATCACAAAAATAAGAATATTCTTAATACAAAATACATGCATATATAGTCCACATCAAGGAGAAGCATCATACAGTCAGATCAAATAGACCAGATTGATCCTAAAAAGAAATACAAAAAGCTCATCATATAAAGCCAGAAGAATAACATAATAATATTTCAAGTTTAATCTTTATCTTTAAGAAAATTTATCAACTGATCCACTTCAAAAAACACATAGCGTTTACCACGAAAAACTACCTGGCATTTACAGGGGAACTTAAGATAGAATAAAGCACCTAAGGCTACCACACGAGGGCACACTTCCAAAAAAGCCTTACGCCGAACCTGTGTAGCCCTAGACACATCAGGGAATATTTGAATAGATTGGCCACAAAACATTTCAGATTTTTTTTGAAAATAGAGCTGCAATATTTTATCCTTATCACTTTGCATTACAAAGGTGACTAACAATGTATCCCTAGAGGAAATATCATCAGTAGACGACTCCAAAAACCCAGTAATATCCAAAGTAGAAAGCGCTAATTGATCATATTGTACCTCCCCAACCCCAACCTCAGTCCCTTTAAGCACTTTTCCTTTAGGAACATAGTAAATTTGAGAAATAAAAATACTTTCCACGTCATTAATACTTTCCACGTCATGAAGTAATACCTAAACTCTCAACATACACAACCAACGTCAATGAATTAACAGACCAATGGAACTCAACTATAAAAAGCGCAGCAACCCCCACCCAGCTCACACAAAAACAACCTCCAAAAAGATCTGAAAAATGGTTTACTAAAAATCTCTCTACTCTCAATTGAGAAAACAAGAGAAAATTTGGAGAAAAGTAAAATCTGAAGACAACAAAGCCCAATATCTCTCACTACTCAATATATACAAAAACACAATCAACAAAGCTAAAAAAGATTACCACTCTAAAGTGATAAATATGGCGATCAACCGCCCAAGAGAACTATTAATATCGTAAAATCCCTTACCAAAACCCAAACACCTGAACCGGATCACCTAGACATAAAAGTACAAACCCTAGCCACACACTTTGCTGAGAAGCTAAAAAACAGAACGAGCATCCAAACTATAACTCTGCACTCAGACCCAAAACAACCATTTAAATGGACAACCTTCCACGAAATTGACCAAAAACACCTCCTCAATGTCATAACAATGATCAATACTACAACATCCCCCCTTGACCATGCCCAGTTTCATGGATAAAAGCCTCAAAAACTGAACTCGCTGTACATATCCAACCGATAGTGAACCAATCCCTTGCCCAAGGCTTAATGCCCGATCCCCTAAAACTCACCTCCATACGACCCATCTTAAAAAACAACAAATTAGACCCAAAGGATCCAAACTCATATAGGCCTATAGCCAGCATACCATTCGTAGCCAAAATAATTGAAAAAATCATACAACTTCAACTCCAGGACCATATTGACTCTCATGCCCCCCTTGACTCCCACCAATTTGGATTCCGCCCATCTCACGGGGTAGAAACCCTACTAATAACACTGTTAGATACCTCATTAAAGGCACAGACGATAACAATCAAGGATTCCTCCTCAATTTCATAGACATATCAGCCGCTTATGACAGAGTCAACCACAATACACTAATTAACAGACTCCAAGATATAGGAATTAGCGGGACAAACCTCCAAATGTTCATCTCATATATAAACCACCGAGAAATACGCATTCAACTAGGCCAGAACACATCAGAACCTTTCACACAAGACCAAGGCATACCCCAAGGCTCAGCTCTCTCAGCACTCTCTTCAACATTTACCTCCAACCTATCACAAGTATATTCAAAAAATACAAAGTTAGCCATTATATCTACGCTGACGACATCATGCTCACCCTCCCAATTAACACAAACAACCCCACATACCAGAATATGTCTGAATGTATCAAAGAGACAGACACCTGGCTTGAGAATAACCACCTCAAAATCAATTTGAAAAAAACGGAAGCAATGTTTGTCGCAAGAAAACTAAACGCAACCTTCCCGGAAACCATCACAATAAACAACACAACAATCCCAATCAAGAAAGAGGTGAAATACCTAGGAATAATTCTAGACCATACCTCAGTATGATCCCTCACATAAAGCAAACAGTTAAGACAATATTCTTCAAGCTAAAAACCATACAACACCTAAGACCACTCCTAGACTCCCACGATTTCAGATCGGTCATCAGTGCACTCATCACTCCCCACTTCGACTATTGTAATAGTCTCCTAAACGGTCTACCACTAGCAAACACTAACCTCCTCCAAAGAGCCCAAAATATCTGCGCTCGCGTAACAACGAAAGCTCGCCTGACCGACCACATAACTCCTATCTTATTTGAATTGCACTGGCTCCCCATAAATAGCAGAATAACATACAAAATAATCATAACCACATTTAAACTCATCAATGACATCTCTCCATCTCATCTAACCACCCTATTGCAAGCCCCACCAGAACACGAAGACAAAATGCAACATACTCGTTAGCCATACAAAACACTATCCGTAAAACAAAAAAAACCACGAGCTCCAGAACATTCTCATATGCTGCACCCGCCATATGGAACAAACTACCTTTAAATCTCCAAATGATAAAGGACCTCCATCTATTCAGGAGAGAACTTAAAACCCACTTATTCACAGAACACTTCTCAAACACAATACAGATCACAAACCCACCTTAAATGCAGACGATCACACCGTAACCTCAACGATGATGATTAAATCCAGCAAATGTCTACCTACGCTACCTACTCTACTACTCCTGTATATAGTTTTTACAATTAATAATATAGTTACTCACAATCATGTTGATTGTCAATAATTTAAAAACTGTTGATTTAAAAGTTGATTGTAAATAATTTAAAAAATCTGTTCTATGTAAAACCTGTTCATGTTACACTTGTTATATGTAAACCGCTTTTTATTTAAAAGTTGATTGTAAATAATTAAAAAAAAAAAAAATCTGTTCTATGTAAAACCTGTTCTTGTTACACTTGTTATATGTAAACCGCCTTTGATCTATGGAAGAGGCGGTATATAAGAAAGTTTTAAATAAATAAATAAATAAAAAATTAATTAATAACACCTCTTTTAAGTATTTACGAAACAAAATTATAGGAGAAAGATAGTGTGTTCGAGGGAAATTAAGTAAACGCAAGTTCCTGGAACGCACTAAATTTTCCAACAATTCATCTTGTCTATGCAATGAACAAACATCCTGAGAAACTGTAGCTATAACATTTTGTTGAGAGGATAGTTTTATATCATTAGATTCTATAGCTTCCTCCACAGACAAGAGTCGTACATCAAAATCAGACAGTTTAGTTACAGTTTCCCTAGAAAACACCGCCACCTTCTGCAGAGAACTAGCAAGAAATGATTCCATATGGGAAACAATCGACCATATGTCTTTAAGGGAAACATCCATGGGCGGTTCCAACGTTCCACCCGAAGCCGTAAAAGTGATCATAGAGAACAGAGGGGGAGGTAAGTTCCTTGAAGAAGAATCAAGTCTCAAAAAGGATTCATCAAGTAATACGGAACCGTTTTGCTCCAACCCGACTTTCGGAGAGGAGCACACAACGGGACCAGAATTTCCAGTCTCCTGGCTGGGCTGAGCTATACCCTCATCAGCAGAGATGGGAGAAACAGCATTACTCACTGCGGATACCTCCAACGAATCAGAAGTCGATGGGCCAGTTGAGGGCAGACAACTCGCCACACGCACGTGGGCATCCATCGGCCCAGCAACTTTAACCGCCTTCAGCTGTTCAGATTGCGAGTGACATTTTCTCCGCTTCCCCATTACAGGGTTAACCCTCTGCACCGAAGGGGCACCAAAGGGGCGGGACCTACCCCTTTGGTCACGCCCCTTCGGACATGCGCCCACTACCGCGTCCTGTGGTGGGGCCGGTGTTAAATGGCCCTCCTTGTAGCAGTCACCCATTAGGGAGCTGAATCGACGGGGACCAAGACCAATCAAGTCCACAGAAGAAAATCAGGAAATGAAATGAAGCCTGTCCAGTCAGCTACACTTTAAGGGTAAGCTGCTCTTCAACGACGCTCTGGACAAGCTGGTGAAGGACTTGTGGGAGTCCAAGGGTGGCTGCCTGCCTGAGGACCACCCCAAGGGGATTAAGCAAGGGGCCCCACAGCGCGGTCAGCCTCAGGACTTCCGCAGATATCAGTCTAGAGGGGTTGCTATAGCCCGAGGGGTGAGTCCTTTTGGGGCTTTAGGGAGTTTGGTAGAGGTTTTTATGCAGCCCCTCAGGTCTCCGACAAGAAGCCACAATGAAGCCAGCAAGGTCCAGGCAGAGGTAGTTTCGGTCTGAGGTCATTTACAGCATTTGTACCCCGCCTGGACCGAGATAACATCTGACCAGTGGGTGCTGGAAATAATTTGCAAAGGCTACGCACTGGAATTCACTCTGCCTCTTTCCAACACCTTTGTACAGTCTCCCTGCTTTAGGGCAAAAGCAAAAATGGTACGGGACACCCTGGATCGCCTGCTAAGCTTGGAGGCTATCAAATCATTTCCATAGGAGCAGTTGGCAGTGGGGCACTATTCCATTTACTTTGTGGGCCCCAAGAAAGAAGTTTCTTTCTGCCCAATTCTGAACCTCAAGGATGTCAACTGGCCTTTGCGAGTGCCCCATTTTCATATGGAGATGCTACGGTTCATCATTCTGGCAGTGTGTCGGGGAATTCCTAGCTGCATTGGATCTCACAGAGGCTTACCCACATATTGCTATTCGCCCAGACCATCAGAAGTTCTTACGTTTCACTCTACCGATGGGACATTTTCAGTTTTGAGCTCTGCCCTTCGGCTCCGTGCATTTTTATGAAGGTCATAGTGGTAGTGGCAGTGGCTCTGAGAAAGCAGAGGGTGCTGGTGCACCCCTGTCTGGACTATTGGCTCATTCATGCGAAGTCGGCAAATGAGTCTCTGGCATCGATGCAGATAGTGGTGCAGTTTCTCAGGAGCTTGGATTGGGTGGTCAACCTGGCCAATAGCCAGTTGCAGCCCGTCCAGAGGATGGTGTACTTAGGAGTACAGTTTGACACACTGGTGGGGCATATGTATGTTCTGCTGTGCAGGATTCTGAAGCTCCAGGGGCAGGTGTGCCAGTTCATTGCCATGAGAGCCCCATTGGCATGGAATTACGTATAGCTTCTGGGTTCCATGGCAGCGGTGCTGGATCTGGCCCCTTGGGCAAGAGTGCATATGCAGCCCTTACAGCAGTCACTCCTGTCTTGGTGGTCGCTGCAGGAGCATCCACTCTACCAGCGATTGCCATGTTCTGAGGACGTGAAGGAGAGCTTGGGCTGTTGGCTTCAGAACAACCACTTGGAGGCCGGAATGCTGTTGGAAATTCCAGAGTGGGTGTTCTTGACTACAGATGCCAGCCTCCTCAGCTGGGGAGCCCATTGTCAGGCTCAGGTTACTCAGGGGCTATGTTCGTCGGAGGAGAGCACATTGTCCATCAATTGTCTGGAAATGCGAGCAGTATTTCTAGGGCTCAAGGCGTTTCGTCCCTTACTGGAATGGAGAGCAGTCAATGTGTTCAGACAGTGCGACCACGGTAGTGTATGTCAACCATCACGGGGTCATTTGAAGTACAGCCCTGGCGGGGAAGGTTTGTCCGATACTGCTCTGGGCGGAACAGTGGCTCTCGGCTCTGTACGTGGCTCATGTAGCAGGCAAGGAGAATGTGCAGGCGGATTTCGTCAGCTGATATTACTTGGATCCCGGCGAGTGGAAGCTGAATGCGGCGGTTTTTCACAACATCACCTGTTGCTAAGGCGTCCCAATCATGGATTTGATGGCAGCCTTGGCAAATGCCAAGGCATCCTGGTTTTACAGCAGGCAACGGGAACACATGTCCGAGGGTCTGGATGCTCTCGCACAGCTGTTGGCGATAAGTGGTCTCCTCTACATATTTCCTCCATGGGCACTGATCGGGCGGCTGCAGCAGGGCAGAGAAGGGCACCGAGATCCGGTGGTCCTAATTGCACCGGATTGATCTCGCAGACCGTGGCATATGGATCTTTGGCGCATCCTGATAACCAAACCATGGTGCCTTCCCAATCAGGACAACCTGTTGGCACAGGGGTCAGTCCTGCTACCTCAGAGGATCGATTCTCTCTTACGGCCTGGCTCTTGAAAGGGGGCACGCTTGAAGTGGATGGGCTATGCCCCAGCGGTCATTGCCACCCTGGTGAAATCTAGGAAAAAGTCTCCAAACTTAGCGTACGTAAGGGTGTGGCGGATATTTGAGGCTTGGTGTACCTCCAACCTGGTACGGCTAGTTATGGCATCCATCTCGGATGTACTGTTTTTTTTTCTTCAATCTGACTTCGAGAAAGGCTTAGCCCTCTGCTCTTTGAGGGTGCAAGTGGCAGCCATCTCCTATTACTGAGGGTGTGTACAGGGGCATCTTTGACCTCACATCCCGATCCAGTATGCTTTCTCAGGGCAGTCAAATGCCTTCGTCCTCCGGTTCTTCCGGTTGGGCCACCTTGGGATCTTAATGTGGTGCTGTCTGCCTTGGCGGAGGGTCCATTTGAGCCTCTAGTGGAGGTCTCGTTGAAGTGCGTAACGCTAAAGACTGTCTTCTGGTGGTGATCTGCTCTGTGCGCAGGGTTTCAGAGCTGCAGGTGCTGTCTTGCAGGGAACTTTTTTTGGTGATGTCCAAGGAGAAAATGGTCTTCAGACCGGTGCCGTCTTTTCTCCCAAAAGTAATTTCCACCTTCCATATCAATCAGATGGTTAATTTAACAGTCTTTCAGGAGCTGAGCAACTCTGAGGAGAATCGGCAGCTCCATAAGCTGGATTTGTGCAGGGTTCTACGGAAGTATTTAAAACGAACAGTGAGTTTTCAAAAGTCGGATCACTTGTTCATATTATTTGGAGGACCTTGGAAGGGCAGAGTGGCCTCCAAAGTGTCCATGGCATGCTGGGTTAAAGATTCCATCGTGGCAGCGTACCGTAGCCTGGGGAAAGCCAGTTTCAACTGGGTTGCGGGCTCATTCCACGTGTTCACAGGCTGCATCATGGGCAGAGTTCAATCGAATCCCACTAGCAGACATTTGTAGGGCAGTGACCTAGTCGTCGCATATGTTTACTCATCATTACTACCTGGACGTGGCGGACGCGCATTTAAGAGCATCTGTGCTTCAAGCTGGGCTTGCTAGTCCTTTCTGACATTAGTTACTGCTCTAGTATATCTCAATTGTATCCTGGACTGGACTGGAGGGACTATATGGAAGGAGAAATTAGACCTTACATGCTAATTGTCTTTCTTGGAGTCCAAGTCCAGGTCCTGCCTGGGAGAAGATTAATTTCTTTCAGAGGGTGGAGAGTCCAGCTGTGGAAGTTAGTTAGATCGCCTGAAGAGTCTAGGGGTGATCTCATGTAACCTTCATTGAGAGAGTTAATCAGGCTTGGCCTGTTACAACATCCATTAGTTCCTGTACATGTTTTTTTTTGTTTTGGACCTAGCTTTCAGATACTCTACTTCCGTTGCCTCTGATGGGCTTCTCCAGTCCTGGGGAGGATAGCAGGATGTTTATGGTGGGTGTGTTTAATTTTCTGCTTTGTCAGTAGGATACTGGAGTCTGAGCCAGAGGGTGGAGCCCTTAAGTAGTGACATCAAGATTCTGGCATGCTCAGTCCTCAGCTGTTGAAGGAGGGGGGAAAACCCGATTGTGCCCTGGACTGGACTGGAGGGACTTCAGGAAAGACAATTAGCAGGTAAGGTCTAATTTCTCCTTGGGACTGCTTTAGGATCCAGTTCACTCTAGTCTCTTGTTTGCCTCCTATTGTGTGTTTCCTTATCATTCCCCTAGATATATCCTTTTCCCCAGTTGTGTTGTCTGTCTTGACTAGATTGTAAGCTCTTAAGAGCAGGGACTGTCTCTTACATGTCTCTGTATGGCGCTGTGTACGCCTTGTAGCGCTATACAAATAATAATAATAAGTAGTAGTAGTAGTGATCACTGACAGCTCAGTGTTGGAGCTGGCCAGAGACTGAAGCAGCTTGCTCAATTCTCATGCTCCTTCTCCTATAGAGAAGCCAAAAGCGGACAGGGCAATGGTAGGGCTTTGCAGAAGAGTATGCTGACTCAGTCTCCAAGTGGTTCCTCAAGCAGGAGAATCTGAAGCTACTAAAAGAAAATTAATCCAAAGCTAAGGGTAGCTGTAGATGGCCAAAAGGCGACCCATGGATGACAAATAGGTGGAGGTTAGGCAAAAAGATTCCAGAGAATTCTGTCCATAAAGCGTGTCACTTTGAGAGGTGCTTTGTAAAAGTGTGCACAGAGGATCAGGTAGCTACTTTTGGCAATATCTACAGTGGAAGCAGAGCCCAGGTGGGCTACCTTGCTGATTTTGCACAGAGTTTATGGATGGAAACCACTGAGGAGATGATCTTCCACCCTGACAATAACAAAAATCAATGCAACTGGAAATCCACTGAGAGAGAGGGTTTTATTAGAAGACTGCTGATCCAGGGTTATTGGGATTATAGGAAATATAAAGTTGAAATTCTTTCCACGTTGACAGAGTAGCTCTTAAATAATAGATCAAAGCTCTTTTACAATCCAAGATGTGAAGGACTACTTCAACAGGATGAGTATGAGGCTTAGGAAATAAAATTGGCAAGACAACTGATTCAGGAGAAAATGTGATGCCACTTTAGGAAGAAAAGAAGAATGCATCTGTGGAAGCTCCCTGTAGGGGAAAAAATGAATATGGGAATAGTAGGAAACTAAAGCTTCCTCCTCGTCTCTCCGGGCTAGTCCAGGAACCTTAGGGTTTTCAATCTCCTTCAGCAGCTGAGGACTGAAAACTGAAAGTTTTGCTGACAGCCTATACCACTCCCCCTGGTGTCAGTGACTCAGTCTTTCAGTCCTCAGCAGCTGAACAGGACGTGGGGCTGACAGGCTCTTTGGAGAGAAGAGAAGGAAAGGATTAGTTAGGCGAGGTTATTAAGGAGGTTTGGCTCTGGCTGGGCTCTAACTCCGGTATATTTCCCTTGTTGAAATAAAGTATTAACCCCCCCCCCCAAAACCCCCCCCCCCCGAAAAAACCAAAACGGGACGGGCCTTAGCTGCGGACATTGACAGCAGCTTGAAGAGGCAGAGCCTGCCTTGTTTCTGAGGACCCATCCATTCTTAGGGGAAAAGGACCTGGGAGCCCTAGAATCTGCCCACCTCTCTTAGGGGTCGCGATCTCCATCTCCCGCTAGCAGTGGGGAAGCAGGGAGTCGTCGGCTCAGTGTGCTGCGCTCAGGTGGGTGTTTGTTTTTCATTTCTCTAGGGGTTTCAGTGCTAGCAAGGACTGGCAGCGTTCAGCTGAGCGTGCGCGCCGTAGCAGGAGCAGGTTTGAGGCAGTCGGAAGTGTCAGACATTCACCGCATGTTCGGGGGGGTCCGACGGTCTGCTGTTCTGTGGGTCGGCGTTTTTGCACGTGATCGAAAGGAGCAGAATGGAAGGCAAGTCAGCTTCGGGGGAGTTAGATAGGCCGCAGGGCTTGTCATAAAAGGCGGGAACGGCAGCCATTTTGGTGGAGGCAGCTGTTTCTCCCGTGTGGCAGCACAAGCAGGGTAAAAGGAAGATGAAGTTAAATAAGGAGGCTTCTTCTGAAATCAAGGCACAGCAGAAGTTGTCTGAGGTTCAGGAGGGCTTCTCATCCTTGTTCTCCCCAGATTTCATTTTAGCATTGCATAAGGCCTATACTTTAAAGGTGTCTCAGGCTGTCAGCACTTCCGCGGGTCCCAACCTCTTTGAGGGGGAGAAACCTGAGTTGAGCAGGATGGATCCTGGAGAGGGCTCTTCCCAAAAGAGTGCGGGCCCAGGGACAGGCTTCGATGGCTTCGAGCCACAGATCCCAGCACCTCAGGTGGTAGAGGAGGGGGAAATCCTCTCTGAGGCTGGCATGGATCCTTGGTCTGGGGAATTGGAAGAAGGAGAGATTGCACCGGGCGAGGACCCGAATGTGTTTCGGGTCTTTCGCAAGGAGGAGCTGGGTGCGCTTATTACTCAGTCCTTGGCTGCGCTAAATATTCTTCGGCTGACAGTGCCGCAGGAGCCGCTTGAAGATACTTTGTTGCAAGGCTTTAAGGGGGAGCAGCACTGTTTTCCTGTACACTGAGTAATTAAGCAGATGATAGAATCTGAATGGGAATTCCCAGAGGCTATCCTGCGGGGTAGACGTGCCATTGGTCGCCTCTATCCTGTTCCACAGGAGGAGAGGGAGTTGTTGAGAATGCCTAAGGTGGATGCGTTGGTTTCGGCGGTGACGAAGAAGACAACGATTCCGGTGGAAGGGGGAGCAGCACTTAAAGATCTGCAGGATCGTAAGCTGGAGGTGCTTCTCAAGCAGGCCTTTGATTCTAGTGTGCTTTCTCTGCAGGCGTCCATTTGTGGAGCGTATGTCTCTAGGGCTTCTATCCGTTGGCTCCAAGGGGAGGCCACTTCGGATGGAGGAGAAGGTTCTGCCGCAGAGGGAGCAAAGCTGGACTCAGCGGCAGCTTACCTGGCGGATGCCTTCTATGATTTGGTTAGGATTTCTGCAAAGTTCATGGCATCGGTAATCGCCATCAGATGGTTCCTTTAGCTGTGGAATTGGATGGTGGACTCATCCTCGTAGTCTAGGCTCAGTAAGCTCCCCTATAAGGGCAAGCTGCTCTTTGGGGAGGCCTTGGAGAAGATTGTAAAGGATTTGGGTGATTCCAAGGGAGGCCATTTATCAGAGGGTCGGCCTAAGGCACCCAGACCGGGAACTTTGCAACGAGAGCAAGGTAGAGATTTTCGCAGGTTCCGAGGGGCTCGGTTTGCTCCCTATCAGAGGGGCCGCTTCATGGCTCGGGGTCAGCCCTTTCGAGGGGCTAGAGGGTTCAGCAGGGGCTATTTCAATGCCCAGCAGAACTCTGCAAAAAAAGCACAATGAAGGTCGGCTGGTCCAGGCAGAGATGCCGGTAGGAGGCCGCTTGCAGGGCTTTCTCTCTGCCTGGACCGCGATAACTACGGACAGATGGGTGCTGGAGATCATCCGAGATTGGTATGCGCTGGAGTTGCTCACCCGTTGGCGGAAGCCTTCGTGTTGTCTCCATGTGGACTGGGGACAAAAAGACAAGCGATAGACAACACGCTTCAGTGTTTGTTGCGGCTGCAGGCGGTAGTGCCGGTACCTCAGACCAGTGTGGATTAGGTCGATGCTCGATTTATTTTGTGGTTCCCAAAAAAGAAGGGTCTTTTCGACCGATTCTGGACCTCAAGCATGTGAACCAGTCGTTGCGGGTGCCACATTTTCGGATGGAGACGCTGCGATCAGTTATTCGAGCGGTAAGGCCGGGAGAGGTGCTGTCATCCATAAATCTCAGGGAGGTTTATCTGCACATTCCTATCAGAGCAGATCATCAACGTTTTTTGCGGTTTGCCGTTCCCAGGGGGCATTTTCAGTTTCGAGTGTTACCGTTCGGCCTGGTGACGGCACCACGTACTTTCACGAAGGTAATGGTGGTGGTCGCGGCAGCTTTGCGGAAGGAAGGAGTTCAAGTGCATCCTTATCTGGACAACTGGTTGATCCAGGCAGGTTCTCTGCCGGAGTCGGTCGCAGCAATCTCACGAGTAGTACAGGTCCTGGAGCAGCTCGGGTGGGTCATCAACCGAGTAAAGAGTCAATTGCAGCCGGTGAGGCGGCTTACTTACCTCGGGGCCTTGTTCGACTCGGAAGTGGGGTCGGTGTTCCTGCCTGAAAACAGTGCTAAAGATCTTGGATCAGATGCAAGCGTTCTTGGGGCTGCAGGCGCCATCGGTGTGGAGATACTTGCAGCTGTTGGGGTCCATGGCGGCTGCCTTGGACCTGGTTCCGTGGGTCAGGATGCATATGCGCCCTCTGCAACGGGCGTTGCTTTCCAGGTGGTCTCTGCAGCATCATCCTCTCTCGCAAAGGTTGGTCTGTCCGGAGGTATTGCGCAACAGTCTGCTCTGGTGGTTGGAGTTGATGCTGTGGGCGGAAGATCATCTCGTGGCTTTGTCGGCGGCACATGTAGCAGGAAAGGACAATGTGCAGGCCGACTATCTCAGTCGAAATGTTCTCAATCCTGGGGAATGGGAACTGAACGTGGCTGTCTTTCACGACCTTACGAAGCGCTGGGGGCAGCCGGTGATGGATCTGATGGCTACGCTCGGCAATGCCAAAGCGTCTCGTTTTTACAGCAGACGCAGGGAACACATGTCAGAGGGGCTCGATGGGCTGGTGCAACCCTGGCCAGTGGGCGATCTTCTGTACGTGTTTCCTCCTTGGCCTATGATCGGCCGGGTCATTTGGTGAATAGTGGGGCACAAGGGGAAGGTGATTCTCATTGCTCCGGATTGACCCCGGAGGCCTTGGTATGCAGATCTGATACGGCTTTTAGTGGATTCCCCTTGGAGGCTACCAGATCGATTCAATCTGTTGAGTCAGGGACCCGTTCTAATGCCTCAGGTGGATTGGTTCTTGCTTACGGCTTGGCTCTTGAAAGGGAATGGTTGAGACGTAGGGGATATTCTGCATCAGTGGTGGCCACAATGTTGCAGTCTAAGAGAAAGTCGACTTCCTTAGCGTACGTTCGAGTATGGCGTGTTTTTGAGACTTGATGTGGGAGTGTGGCATTAGACCTTTTTCGGTGGCGTTACCGGAGATTTTGTCCCTTCAGGAAGGAATGGATAAGGGGTTAGCTCTCAGCACCCTCAAGGTTCATCTGGCTGCCATAGCTTGCTATAGAGGAGCAGTGCAAAGAAGGAGGCTGACAGCGCATTTGGATGTGCAATGGTTTCTTCGGGCGGCCAAGAATATCAGGCCACCGGTAAGACACGTAGTGCCGGTGTGGGATTTGAACGTGGTGCTGGAAGCGTTAACGTAGCCGCCTTTTGAGCCAGCATCGTCGGTGAGCTTGAGAACTGTCGGTGAGCGGTGAGAACTGTCGTGGAAGACCACTTTCCTCGTGGCGTTGTGTTCGGCGCGAAAGATTTCGGATCTGCAGGCTTTATCTTGTAGGGAGCCGTACCTTCAGTTTTTGGCAGAGAAAGTGGTGTTGTGGCCGGTGCCCTCTTTTCTGCCTAAGGTGGTATCATCTTTTCACGTGAATCAGTCGGTTGTGCTTCCGATTTTTTCAGGGCTAAAAGGTTATCGAATGGCTCGATCGCTGCGGAAGTTGGATCTGGGACGAGTGTTGAGAAGGTACCTCAAGAGAACAGAGTCCTTTCCAAGGTCAGATAGGTTGTTCATGCTTTTCGGGGGACCACGTAAAGGAAAGGCGGCTAGCAAAGCTTCGATTGCCCGGTGGGTGAAGCAGGCTATTGGGGTGGCGTATGAAGCCAGGGGAAAGTCGCCGCCTGACGGACTCAGAACTCATTCTACTCGAGGTCAAGCGACATCTTGGACTAAGTTTGCTTTGGTTCCTCCGGTGGATATTTGTAGAGCCGCAACATGGTCATCACTGCATACTTTCGCGAGGCACTATAGATTGGATGTTCATGCCAGGGAGGATGCGAAAGTAGGGGCCTCGGCCATTGTGGCGGGGTTCGCGGCGGGTCCCTCCCGATTTTAGGTACTGCCCTAAGGTTCCTGGACTGGCCCGGAGAGACAAGGAGGAAGGAGAAATTAGGCCTTACCTGCTAATTGTCTTTCCTTGAGTTCTCTTCGGGCCAGTCCAGGGCCCACCCAGTTTGTCGGAGTGTGTTTTGAGAGGGGTTAGGCTGACTATAGCACAAGAGGTGTTAGAAAGTTGTATTCTGGTTGGTGTGGATTTTGGGGCTTCCTTGGGGATAATGGGGGGTGCTCTGTAGGTGACAAGTAAATAAAAAAAAAATGAAAGACAGAGTTGATGTAAATGAAGACATCCTCAAGGAAAGTATGTGTAGCTATCAGCACGGTTGAGAGAAAAATTAAGGCAAAGAGGCAGGAAAGAAAACCAGAAGTTCACAATGTGCAAGTGGTTAGGTTTTCTGGTTTTTTTGGTTGTCTCCTAGGTTAGTGTTAGAATTAGGCTGCTTTGACAATAGGGGACTGAGTCACTGACACCAGGGGGAGTGGTATAGGCTGTCAGCAAAACATTTAGTTTTCAGTCCTCAGCTGCTGAAGGAGATTGACAACCCTAAGGTTCCTGGACTGGCCTGGAGAGTACTCAAGGAAAGACAATTAGCAGGTAAGGCCTAATTTCTCCTTGTAGCTCGCTAATTCACTGAGCTGAGTTAATAGCTACAAGGGAAAAGAACCTTCCAGGAAACATACTGAAGTGCCGCTTGCACATTGGCATGAAGGAAGGATGAATAAACTGCACAAGACAATGTTAAGATCCCATTGAGATCCCATACTGGGTGAGATCGGTGGTCCATCAAACCCGGTATCTTGTTTTCTTTTTTCTTTTCAATTGAATATTTATTGAGGTTTAATAATAAAGTATTCACCATATAGTACTTTTAAATACTAAGGAAAAGGAGGAATATAGATGCCAAATTACACAAAAAAAAATTAAAATAAAATTATTGCATCAACCTCCAATAACAAAAACAATACTGGAGGGGGAAAAGCATCAAAATGCATACCAAAGCAGCACCAACACAGTTTATACCCCTAATTGCATCTCTGCTTCAAGATCTAATACCAACACTTTCTATTGACTACTAATTGAATCTTCTTGAGCTAACAGAAAGGCCTCAAGTTTAGAGGGGCCAAGAAATCTTTCCCAACATGTCTAATTAGGCATTTCCTAGGAAACGTCAAAAAGAGAAGTCATGCTTAGAGCTAATGCCCTGTATTTGAACTGAAGAAAGGCCAGCAGTTCCAGACATCAGGATGCACATAAATCAAATGACCATTGTAGAGTGTTAATCTTTCTTTAAAGAATCTGGTTAATACCAGTTCTGAAACATGGAGCCTGATTCTGAAAGGGGCACATCTGGGCCCCATGCACGTCTCCAAAGAGGATGTTTATGCAGCACACCGATTTAAGAACCCTGCATATACATGTACACGGGGATGTGGAATCGGCATGTATCCGTTCCCAGTGAAGCATGCCTAACTGGCGGCCTATCACACCGCCCTGAGCCACGCACACATGTAGGCCATGCACACACTGCCCATGTTGCCCCAGCCGTTCTGTGCACCTGCACTGCCAAAAACGTCCCAAACTCCATATCCTGCAGACCATGTGCAACCAGAACCAGGAAGAAGGCCTCCCCCCCCCCACCCCATCATCATAACCCACACATCAATATGGCTACCAGGCAGCCTAACTTCAGCAAGATGGAGATGAGACTGCTGGTGACCATGGTCCTGCAACAGGAGGAGACTCTCCCCACCAAGCAGAAGCGGCCAGCCCACACAGCAGTGCGCAGGGGCTGGGAACACATCAGGACTACCCTCGCCCAAAGAGTACATCACAACACAGACATACAAACCTGGAATCAGAGAGAAGTAGGCAGGCAGGAGCAGCACACAAGTTAGCACAGAGACACGTATGCACCAAGTTGGAGAGGAAGGGCAGGAAAAGTCATGACCTGCCCCTGGCAGAAAGTAATCAGGCTGCACAGTGACAGCATAGCACAGTACAGACAGAGCAGCCCCACAGCAGGAGCCCATGAAACAAGGGAGAAAAGGATGCAAGCAGGCCCACAGTAAAGGCACAGGGGGACACAGAGACAGATGGAAGTGACACGCATAGTAGAGAGTGGTCCCAGAATGTCAGCCACAGCCCCAGTGCACCCAGATGCCTCCTGTGGATGCCCAAAAAATGGCCCTGTACATGCCCCAATGCAGGAGGCAAACCCATCACCCTGAGCACTGTAGGACAGGCGCAGGACCATCAGGCCAGAGCTGTGACAGCTCCCAGGTTCCAGAACATGAAAGCAGAGCAAGTCAGAGGGGAGGCACAGTGTGAATAAAACAGGTGCGAAATGCAATATTCTCCAGGAACAAGCAGGAAGTCAATCCTCACATATGGGTGACATCGGCGCTGATGGAGTCTGCGCGGAGCATTTCCACAGCTTTCATAAAAAGCTTTTGAGATATGTTACCATGCATGCTTGGTCCTTTTCCAGCCCAAGGGTGCCATCTTGCTCAGTCTACTTTTTTCTGTTTAGCCTAACGGACATCTGTTCTGTTTCCCCAGAAAAAATCCTTGCTATATCCTTAAAAGTTAGCTTTTCCCGATTTGCATACCGGTTCCTCTTCCCGCCTCGAGCCGGCGCCTGACCCAGTGCTGTTCTCTGTTTTTTTCCCTTTTTTCAATCGAGGCTTGACTCGACCGACTTTTGTGCCTTTTTTCGCCCAGAGGTCATTGACCCCAGTCAGGTGTTTCCCACCATGTCTCCTGGTGGATTCAAAAAATGTGACCGCTGTAGTCAAATCATGTCAGTAACCGATACCCATGATTGCTGCCTATGCTGCCTGGAACCAGACCATGACAGCACCTTCTGTGACCTGTACCAGGCCATGACGCCTAAGACCAATAAAAAGAGGTCGGAGTTACAGGAGAAACTGTTCCCAAGGTCCAACTCAGTGCCGGTTTCCTCGACGCTGAGCTCCAATCCCAGCACTTCCTGTGAGGCCCAAGTATCCTCAGAGTTCTACTGCGGCGGCTCCTCCTAGAAGACCCTGGACCCCGAGAGAAAGAAGAAAAAATCCTTTAAGTCCATTGAGGTTCCACAGAAGAAACCCGGTAAAACCGCATGGAGGGACTTGAGCGGCTCCAAGAAGTGCCCTACCAAGATCCTTATAAAAGTTTCCTTGGCCAGTGGAGACCGTGTGAGGTTCCTCGAGATCGTAGTTCTTGTCAAGGACACACTCCTGGAGCATAGCGTCACTGCTATCCTGGCCCTGCAGCAGGCAATGATGGCTGGTTCATCCGCATCATCGACAGGCCCCTCGACTATGGGGGAGTCCCCAGTTGTTGAACCGAGCTCTGAGTGCCACTGGCCTCAGGTAAGCCCTTGGCGCCGGTTGAGTTCCCAGTCCCATTCCTTGGGAATCCGATCCTCCCTGGCAAGTTTCCGTGACTTGGACTCTAGGTCCTCTGGAGGCATTGACCTCAAGGCAAGGAGTCGCGGTTCCTTGGATTTGTCGTCACCCCTCGACTCCAAGTGGGAGACTGACGACGAGGATCCCTGGAAACCAGACTGCACCGAGATATCCCCTTGGACCCATCTGCCCCGGCACCATTTTCCCCTGGAGGACATGGCCTTCCACAACTTTGTCAAGGATATGACCACAGCCCTCTCGGTGCAATCCGAGACGGAGGAGAATCCACGCACTGAAGAACTGGAGATCGTCCAGTATGAGTCTCCACCCAAGGAAACTCCTATGGTGCCAGTGCAGTCAAATCTCAAGCGGCTCCTGTTGAGAATGTGGGAGAGCTTGGCATCTGTATCAATGGTCAGCCTGCACCTCGACGCCATTTACTGCGTCAGGAAAAGGCCGGGGTTCCACAAACCCCATCTCCCATATAACTCCATGATTTTCGAGTTAACCATGCAGAAACTTAAGAACCAGAATACCCATTCTTCTGTTCCCCCTGGTAGGGATGCTAGAGCCCTCAATGCCCTTGGGTGCAAGTGCTACCAGAGCACGATGCCGGGGTGTCGGATACAGGCCTATGAGTTATACATAGGCATGTACCTCAGGGTCCTAACCCAGGAGTTGTCTGGATTTTCAGCAGGGCTTACTGTGGAACCTCTCCAACGGTTCCAATCCCTGACCGCCAGGATCAAGGACTGCTCTAAGTTCCTTTCCCAGGCAGCCTATGATGGCTTTGAGTCAGCAGCTCGGGTAGCAGTAGTGGCCATCAGTGTCCGGCGCCAAACCTGGCTGTAGTCTTTGGACCTCGAGCAATGGGTCCAAGACAAGCTGCTCAATGTCCCCTGTACTAGGGAGAACCTGTTCGGCAAACCTATGGCCAACAAGGCAGCCAAAAGAGGCCAATGTGGTGACTCGACAGAGGCTCTCCAAAAAGACCTCATCCTTCCTCTGTAAGAAACCATCTGTTCCCGTGGAAAAAGGGGCCCTTTCATCAGAGTCACCACTACCAGCCCTTCTCGGGCCAGCTACAGGATTCTCACCTAAAAGACAAAGCAATGGAGCCGAGCATCCAAAGGCACAGAAGCCCCAGGCCCCAGCTGTCCCCCAGCCTGAGGGAGCTTTTAACTTCTGGGTCAGGGCCTCCTCTCCCCCAGGAGACCTTAGCCAGTCCTCAGGGGGCCGCCTGGCATGCTTTGCTCTCAGGTGGGCCGTTATTACCTTGGACCAGTGAGTACTGCAGGTGGTAAATGAGGGATACCTCCTCCACCTACAGCAGGTACCACCCAGGTTCTTTCCAGGAGAGCCGGTGCGACCTCTCCTTCCCACACCCTTCTGCTCTCAGAGTTCGCAGGTCTGCTGAGTGATAACGCAGTAGAGCCTGTACCCAAACATCTATGGGAAAAGGCTTCTATTCCAGATATTTCCTTGTCTCAAAGAGAACTGGGGGCCTCATGCTCATACTAGACCTGAGAAACCTAAACAAGTTTCTGGTGAGGAAGAAGTTCAAGATGCTCTCCCTTGGAACACTGCTGCCTTCCCTTCACCAGAGAGATTGGCTGTGCTCCTTGGACCTAAAGGATGCATACACGCACATCCTGATCCACCCCTCCCACGGACAGTACCTACGGTTCGTAGTGGGAGAAGGGCACTACCAGTACAAGGTGGATGGGGGTTGGGGCCCATGGGGGTGCACAGGCAGTGTGGGTTTTGCCGGGGGAGGGGGGTGGTGGTGCCAGTCACGTACTGAGGCTGTCGGTTTGACATTGTGGCATATGGGTGGAAATCGGTGGTTGGGGAGTGGGTGGATCCACAGGATAGCACTGCCTCATAGGGTCTGGCCTTTGGTGGGTGCAGGAGATACAGCATTCTATGGGGAAGGGACACATATTTATTTATTTAACAACTCTTATATACCGCGCTATTTGTTATCAGTGCGGTTTACATACAACAAGGGTGCACAGTCAGAAGCCTTTTCTGTGCTCACATTGTAACGAGTTTAAAACTTGGAGCAACAGGGAAACTATAAACATATGTACAAAATACAATTAGATTTGATTTGTATATACACGGAGGGCTAAGGCAAGCTCAAAATACTTGTTACAGGGAAGGGTTCGTAGACATTGGTGAGTGGGTGAGCAGAGGTGGGGTGGGTGCTTGAGCAAAGTGAAGTAGGAAGATGTGATGTTTGATTGCCTTACGGAACTGAATAAGGCCTTTGATGGATCTAATTTCTGGTGGAAGGTCGTTCCAGCATTTTGGGGCATAGAAGGTGAATGTTCTTTTCTTGGTCGTCTGGGTGCACTTGATGGACTCCTTGGGGATGATCAAGGTGTTGTCAGATGATCAAGGTGTTGTCATATGTTCATGTGTTGCTGATGAACTCACATTGCTATGTCCGTGACAGTCACACACTGTAATTGTTATCTTTTTTGATGTAAACCGCCTTGGATAAAGGCGGTATAGAAAACCTGTTAAATAAATAAACACTGTTCAGCCCAGGTTCCTGGTGTGTGTGGAATCGGTCTGTTGGCTAGTGCCACCTCTGGAGGTCACTGCTGGGAGCATTTGCCAGCATCACCGCATGCATGGGGCACATGTCCATGTTGTGACCACTGTCACATTTGTCACATCCTTCTCCCTTGTGGGTCTGCTTGGACCCACATCCTGTGCCATAAAAGTTTGGCTTTGGCCTGGGGCTACATCCACAACTGATCTTGCTAGGGTGATGGGTGTGCCAATTACCCTGCCTCTGCAGGGTATGTGTTCCCTGAGGCTCCCACAGGCTTTGGGACACTGGTGGCTCTGTGACCCATTCGTGGCCTCCCATCTTGCTTGCTGACCAGTAGCAGCTGTCCTGAACACATTTGCTTGTCGTGCTGTTGTTTTCTTGGCCCTGTTCTGACAAGCATTATGTGGTTGCTGTATGGGCAGACATGTACACCTCATATTTTGCATGGTGTAATGCTGTGGATGTTGCATTGCCACATTGTGGGGTGGTGGTGGGTCACAAACCCCTGACCATTTGGTTACAAAATCCGAATGGTGCAAGGGTGAAGTTCGCTCCTACTAACCTCTACTGCGTGACTCCGCATATGGCAGACAGATAATGCCACTCAACATCTGCCTTGCTGCAGTCATGCCTTGGACATCTCTGTAGCGGCTCTGCTTATCCATATCACAGCTTTGGACAGCATCGTTCTTCGGCAACATTGGGCATCCTTCCACCAGTGCCAGTCGACATACAGATATTTCATGACTTTCCTGCATTGGCCTGGGTGACT
The DNA here is from genome assembly GCA_033557465.1 of Ichthyophis bannanicus. NCBI lineage: Eukaryota > Metazoa > Chordata > Amphibia > Gymnophiona > Ichthyophiidae > Ichthyophis > Ichthyophis bannanicus. The sequence continues at coordinate 1,600,295,654 of CM066031.1, forward strand.
TTACATCTGCGGGACACATTTGTTTTAGATATTAACATATCCCATCTGTGGGAACGACAGACATTAGGTTCCCTTTCAGTCTGGGGCAGATGATTCTTCTGTGGCTTTCAGGTGACCTATCCCCCATATACCTGTCTCTGCTATTGGCATACATATTCAGTGGCTTACCATCATGGGCTATTTTATTTGGAACCATGATTTTGATGGCAGTGTTCATGGTTATGGGGCACACCTTAGTCTCTGCATGCTCTTTATCCATGTATTTGTGACATTGGCATATATGGTTGGTAGCACACATCTTTGCTGACAGATATGGGGGTTGTTTCAGAAGATTCTTCACATCACAACAGCAGCAGTAACATGTGTGGACTGCCTTTCACATAGACATGCCCTCTTTGGCATCTCGTTGCTGACAGGGGGCGTACCACCTTAACATTCCCCAGAGGGGTTTTGTGGGCAGTCTGAGGGTTCCTGGGTGGGACCATAGTGTAGACATGGGTTCCCCTGGTCACATATCATCGTACATTTGCATTATGTGCACGTCTGGCCCGCGGACATGTCTGTATTGGACACGGGCACCGTTTGCACCTGCTCCGCTTCTATGGGTCTGCCTGTACTGGCGGAACCGGGGACCGTGTTTTGCAGGGCTTGTGCAGGTGCTATTCAGCTGCCCCCCTGCCTCAGACACGGGAAATGTTTTTGAACGTCCCTACGCATACCGTATTCTGGGACATTAGATGTGTCTGAACCTGACCGTCCCCATCCTATACCCGCTGACACCACGCCCCTCATGTAGAACGTGTTTCTCCTAGCCTGCATATTACAGACAGCAGTGCGTTAATGCACGGTAGACATTACTACCTATATGATGATATTACATATGCAGCAGCCTGGAACATATATCAGTTCCCCTCATGCCATGTGGGGCACTAGCTAGGCCCAGTGAACAGCTATATGGCAGAATGTAAATGTCAACATGTATGTTGGCACACTGCTTATTGGTCAGCTTTTGAACGATCGACAATGAATTCTTACAATATTAGTCGTTCACTATTAACTAGATAAGAATCGGAACACTTTCAATTTCTTTTCTCTTTGAATATATCAACAGCCGTAAATGTGTTAAAGAAGATCTCAGTCTTATTTTGGCACTACTCCTTAGACGTACATCTTAATTGAGCAATGTGCCGTTTAACATCAACGACCTCCAGTTTATTAAACAGTGATACTAGTCATACTATTATGCTGCCATAGATCTTCAATCCTCAAACGGCAAGTTTTTAATATTATATTTATTTATTTATTTATTTATTTATTTAACAGTTATTTATATACCGCTCTTTCCCATGTTTCAAGTGCGGTTTACATGTAACAGTAGGTTAATTGGTATGAGATATACCAGGACATTTTACATAGAACAGATAATTATAAATTACAAGGAAAATTGTAACATTACAAGTATAACATATTAGAACATATATACATTGCTAGTTAAATTATTAATCATCATGTAAATGAGTGTGTAGTATGGTTAAATTAGTGTATTAGTGTCGTTTATTTTTGAAAAAAGGGTATATAATATTAAAAATAAATGTTAGCCTGTATCCCTTTGAGAATTCTGTTTTGGGAGTGTATTATAGTGTAATGTAAATAAGTGAGTTTTTAATTTTTTTTTAAATTCTTTTATGTCAGACAGTAGGCGAATGTTGTCAGGTAAATTGTTCCAGAGTATTGGAGCAGAGTGTGAGAAAGCTCTCTTATTGGTTTGTTTTCTGGCTTTTGTAAAATCTTTTGGTATTGTTAAAGTATTTATGTTTCTGCTCCTTTGAGATCGTTTATCAATGTCAATGTTAATCAGTGTATTTAGTGCAGATGGTGCAAGTTTATTTATAAGTTTAAATGTAGTGACAAGAATTTTATATTTGATTCGGGAGTAAATTGGTAGCCAATGAAGTTCAGCTAAAATTGGTGTAATATGTTCAAGTGGGCTTATATTCATAATCGTTCTAGCAGCTAAGTTCTGAGTTATTTGTATCTTTTTAATATTTTGTTTCGAAATACCATTAAGTATTGTATTTGCAAAATCGAAATGTGGGGTAATAATAGCATGAATTATGTTAATAAAATCTTGTAGAAGAATCAAAGGTCTTAGTTGTTTTAGTGTTTTGAGTTTGTAATGTATATTTTTAGTTAAATATTTTATATGTGAATCCATATTTAGATTATTGTCAAGTATCACACCTAAATATTTTACTTCTTTTTTTTATATTAATTTCATGAGTATCTAGTGTAATCGTGTTTGGGGGTATATATGTTTGATTTTTAGTGATAAATAAAATATCTGTTTTAGTAAAGTTGATAAGTAGATTTTGTTCTTTGAGCCACTCAGTTAGTTCATTAAAACATTCTGTTATTTTTTGGAGAGGTGGGTGTGGGATTTCAAATGGGAGGTAGAACATTATATCATCGGCGTAAATATGATAAAAGACATTGTGGCGTTTAAAGATGTTACAAACTGGTTGTAAGTAAATGTTAAATAATAGTGCAGATAAAGCAGATCCCTGCGGAAGACCTTGAGTTTGTTTGAAGGTGTTAGATATTTGGGTGTGGATTCTTACATTTTGGGTTCTGTTTGATAGATAGGATTTGAACCAATTATAAACAGTAGATGTTATACCAATTTTTTGAAGTCTGTTTAACATTGTTAAGTGATCAACACTGTCAAAGGCAGCTGATATGTCAAGGAAAACAAGAATAAAGGCTTGTTTAGTATTATCAATACCTCTTAATATTGTGTCATAAAGGATCGTTAGTAAGGTTTCTACTCCATGGAAGGGTCTAAAGCCATATTGATGTTCATCAAGAATGTTTAATGTGTCAATAAAATCTTGTAGTTGAATTTGTACAATTTTTTCAATAAGTTTAGCCATAAAAGGAATACTTGATATAGGTCTGTAAGATTTTGGGGATAGTTTATCTAATATATATGGCTATATACTTGGCTCCAATGATTAGAATGACTAGAATCTTCTGTGTTAACAAATCCAATTTATCCAATGTATGTTGGGACATACTTTGCATCACATTGTATGTCGCATTCAGGGCAGCCCCAGTGATTCCCACCCTGGTTATCTCTGCAGACATGCCTTAGATGGCTTGAGGTGGGTCCTCACCATGCTCACACTCCCCAAGGGATGCAGGTCCATTACGACTGCCTACTCCCTACTATTGCTGGGCAACACCTGTCTGCCCGTACCGTGCCTCTGGCTTATATGTGCACACATTCTGCTGCTCTGAGCTCCCATACACATCATATCTCTTCCTGTACCCTTTCACGTGAACACTGCTCTTCTGCCAGTTTGCCTCTTTCTGTGCCCTTCTCTTCTTCAGCTATATCTGTACATCGCTGACCTCTCCCTGCTGCTCCCATATTCCTGGGACACAGTACCTGAGTCTGTCAGGCATACTTTTTCCCTGGACCCTCTCAGGTCCCAGCTGGACACCCACCACAATGGTGCCACTTTGGGGAATGATCCGCCTAGGCTCCCTTATGTTTCCTGTCCATTCCCCTTGCACATATCCTGCTCATAGCTGCAGTGCTGCATACACCTTGTGGTGCTATGGACGTGATCAGTGGTGGTTGCTGTGGCTGTCGTGGGGCCTTCTGGCTATGGTATCTGAGGCATACCTATCTGAGTACTGGCATTCTTTACAGCAGCTACACCTGACCCATCTGGGGTGTGTCAATCTGTCTACATCCACTCCCTGTGGGCCAACCCTGTCTGCCCTCCCACAGCCAGCTTTGTGGCATTGCTCCCCCAGTCAGGGCTGTGTGGGTATAAGGGGGGTGGGCCTTGTTCCATCACACCAAGTAGCCGGACCCGCGATATGTCACCACTCTCTCAGCTCATGCATCCTGGCCTGGGTAGGGGTATACGCCGTATGGGATAGTCCGGGGAATGTTGTCACTACATCAGTCGTGTCTCCCAGTGGCAGATACCGCAAATGTGTGGCTGCCCTATCAAACTGCCAACACTATTTGCTGTACAATACTCCAGATGGTACCAGCATAGGTTCCCATGCGGCTACCTGTGCAAATATATCACTTTCATTACTAGTGTCCCTCAGATTACGGTCATTCAGGAGTGCATACGACATTACTACATGCTCAACAGCACACTGTGCATCACGAGCATGCATTTGTGCTGTTTGCACTGTTGTGTGCCCTTATTATGGGGGTCCCCTCTCTTTGACTGCCATATGTTTTCACATTTGGCTATAGTTGCCCTCTCTGTCTTTACCTCCCTCATCACACTGGCACCTGGTGACACTGTGGTCATCTATACTATCCAGGTACTGACCAGGCTTTCATCTCTCCCGTGCACTACTGCTGCCCACACCAGCTCCCCCCTTGCACCACACACATACACACTTTCTGTGACAGCAACATGATTCTGCCAGGGGGCTGCCCTGCACCTGTGCATGTCAGCTATGACATAACATACACACATGGGGTACCAGGGTTACATATCTGATCCCCCATTCGCATCCCACAAGGCATCTTTTCCCTGTTCACATCCATACTCTCCCTGTATCAGCAGTCCCATCTTTATGTGCATAGTTTTGTTGGGGTCCCATGGATTGTCTCCTTTGGCACATAAAGCGCATAGGTGCATGGCCTGATTGGACACTGTTGCTCCTCTTAATATTGCTGCAGGTGTGTTTAGATATGTTTCTTTACCCTACAACATTCCCTCTATTCTGCTCTCAGTACCTTATGACTGCATCTTGTGTTTGTCCTAGCTGCAGTGGCGCCACTTCAGAACCTACTTGTCACATCCATTCACATGTATGGGACGCATTGCGAGACAGAACTGGATTTTTTCTAAGTCAGAGCTTTATGCCTGGTTTCAGCAGAACATGGATGTTTCAAGATTACACCTCATACGTAAATGGACCTTTCAGGATTAAGCTTTCTACATCTCTGCAGTTCACCATGCCCCTGTTCCTCCCTCTCCCGTGCACGTTCTTAACTCCCCGTGCTACCGTCCAGGACGTGCATGTTAGCGATGTTTTGGAATACGGTGGGGGACGTTTTTAGCACTTACATTTCCCTGCCGCATGTGGACATCCATTATTTGTGTTCTAGAATGACCCCCATAGCCACCATAGTATCTCTATTGGTGGACTCCTATTCAGATGTCTCAAAAATAGCAGTATCCCATTTTCAGTAGTGGCCATTTCAGGTCACAAATACCTGGCAGGATCTCAAAAGGTATTTTCATTCATTTAATTTCATTGTATTTATCTCTCACCTATCAAAATATTGCTAGGCAAGTTACAACATACATACATACATACATACATACAGATACAAAGCAACACAGATATAACAACATCACAGTTCAAAAGGAAGTATCTAGAGTAGAAGCCCTGATCCTCCTGCTGCAAGGAACTGCTCTGATCGCATGTGCCTGGACGAGGGAGCAGAACTCGGCGTCTAGCTTTGAAATGTGATGAGAAGGATAACTGGAAAGGACACACACACAAGATGGTCCGGGGGAAGCGAATCCAGAAAATACAGCCTGTACCTGTGTGCTATCGTGCTCAGTACCCAGAAGCCTATGGTAATAGTCTACCAGGCTTCGAGGAAGTGTTAAAGATACCCGCCCTCTTCCCCCACCCCCCTCCCCCCCCCCCCACCTACCACCAGAAAACTATCAAAAGCCTTGAACCTGCTTTGGAATCATAGCTGGGGTAAAAGTAGCCTGCTTTCTTTCCCTGAGATGTTGCTTGGACACATACAGCTGGAGGGGTTGTGGAGGCAGACAATAATAAGACTGATAATGAGCATAGAAAGAAAGAAGGTATGGAGGCTGGTAGGACCTATGATAGGATGGCAATTGCTACCTCCAAGAAGATAACTTGGATTCTGTTAGCTGAGATGAAAGCTCTTGCACAGTTGAACAGTCTTCCTTAATCATAGACAGTGTCCTTCACCAAATAAGGTATCTACCCAACAAGGAGCATCTGCCAAACAATCAAACAGCTTCTCCCGAAGACCAGTGATTCATGCGACATATTCATTGAATGGAGACTAATGTTAAAGTCCTGCTCATTGCGTTGGTCCAGCCTGTCAAGTTCCTTACCTCCCTGGACGTCTCAGTCCATATTACTATCCAGGTCAGCATCAGCAGTTCCTCCGCTTTTGTGTCCCGGGGTGCTATTTTCAATTCCAGGCCCTGCCTTTTGTCCTTGCCTATTGCACTCTGCATCTTCACAAAGGTCATGGTGGTGGTGGTGGTGGTGGTGGTGGTTGTGGCCCTTTTGCGCAAGCAGGAAATCAGATTCCACCCTTATCTAGAAGAGTAAAAAATCATCCCAAGGATGCAAGTTGAGAAAATGAGGAGGATGACGGTGTTACCTACAGAAATGGAGATGGGAGGAAGGGGAGAGAGAGGTTTAGGGGGAAAGTTAAGAAGCTATGTCTTGAAGAAATGCCGAGTGATGCATTTGGAATGCAGAAATCAAAAGGAACTTTATGTGATTTGGGGGGAGGGAGGAATCTGATGTGCATGGATTAGGAGAGAGACTTTGAGATGATGGTATCTAATCTCAGAGTAGCAAAATATAATATGATTTGGTGGTAGTTAAAGCCGGGGGATGCTGGGATGCACAGAAACACTGATGAAGAAAAATAGATTTGTAGGCTGTATCTCGAGGATATAAAGGGCTTAATTTTTCCTAGGACATCTGGATCATAAATTGAAATGTCCAAACAAGATATTTCAACTTATGCCAGTATTCAGCGGAGCTATGGCACTTGGGCTTATGCAAAACTATGGGCCTTGTTTAAATGTCTGGATGCTGATAAAGACCTATAGTTTAGGTAGTGTGTTTGCCGCCCTAGACGCTCTGGGTTATAGCTGGTTTTCTGGCATCTAAACCAAACACAAAGTTTAGGTACCAAAAATCAGCGCATAGATGTGTAAATAATGCATTGTGATGACCCACCCTGGAACACTCCAAACCTGCTCTCCATGCCAAACATATAGCATTATGCATAGAGTGCAGGTATTTAAATCGTTTTATGTATAATTCTGATGAAAAAAAAAAAAAAAAGCACCTAGATATTCAGCACAGCGCCAAACATCTAGGTGCTTTTTAAATATTGAGGGAAAGAGTCTAAAGATGGTTCAGAGTAAAGTAATCATAGTGCAGTATCTGTGCCAGAAGACACATGAGAAAACTTGAGGGTCTAAATATGTATATACCCTAGAGGAGAGGAAGGACAGATATATATGATATAGGCATTTAAATATTTGAAGGGTATTTAATACAAAAGAAACAAACTTTCCAAAGCTGTGGAATGAGGGAGACATGATATGAAGCTACAAGGAGGTAGATTCAGGAGCAACATAGGGAAAAAAGGGGGAGGGGTGGATGACCGGAATGCTCCTCCCCCCGCCCCCCCAAAAAAGAGTTAATGTTTTGTCATGACCTGATGTGGACTGTAGGTGGGATACAACATTTTAAATAAATAAATGATAAGGGAATGGAAACCCAAGCATTGAAGGCTTCAGCTCTAAACAGTGAAGTGAGTTTTGCACTTTTTAAGAAGGAATAGAGGGGTTGCCTATATAGATTAGCAGTTTATAACATTTACCACTTAACTGAGCAGAGTGGATAGGCCATTTCAATCTTTATTTATCTGCTGCCCTCTATTCCCTAAAATGTGTTATAAAAGCATGGAAAAGATTTTTCAGGCATACATGGGATTTCCCTTGTATTTATTTATTTAGCTGTGCTTATATACTCCTAAATCTAAGAGTCAAAGCAGTTTACATAAAACAAAAGGCTAACATGGCTTCACGTAGACATTAAATTAAAGGAGAGGGAAGGTGAACAATGTGGGGGTTAATTTGATGGGTAAAAGTATATACAACAATAACTTCAAGATTAGTACATCTGAAATTTTTTTACTTCTTTTTCCACAGTATCATATCCTTCAATTTCACAGACAGACTTTTGGCATTTTGAAGTTTTATTTGTTCAGCACAGCTGTTTGGCCCAAGCTTTTCCCCTTGTGGCCTTCAGCTGAATTTTTCAGGCAAATATTTTGTCATTTTTTATTTAGCTTTGCCAGTTTTTTCTTACCATGTCTGATAAGTCCAGTGTCTTATTATATTACATTGCTAGCTCTCTGACTGGGAGCTCTTAAAAGGTTTTTTTGTATATTCTTTTTGGTGCTTTAGGGGAACTTTCCTTGAGCACAGTAGGTTGCTGAACTCCAGTAACCTCCTCAGGTTTAGAAACTGCTAACACCTAATCAGGAGTTAGTGGGCCTGTTTCCTGAGTGCAGTTGAAGCCTGCATAAAAGGCTCCAGTGCCCTGCCCTGTTGAGGCTTTCCTAACCAGGGCTCCACAGATCAACCAAACAGTAAGGATTTGAGGGTTTGTTTGTTTGTTTGTTTTATTATATTACATTGCTAGCTCTCTGACTGGGAGCTCTTAAAAGGGTTTTTTGTATATTTTTTAAAGCAAGGTTACTTTCTTTTTGGTGCTTTAGGGGAACTTTCCTTGAGCACAGTAGGTTGCTGAACTCCAGTAACCACCTCAGGTTTAGAAACTGCTAACACCTAATCAGGTGTTAGTTCCCTCCCTACCCACCCCGACTCCCACCCACCCCTAGTGAGCAGTCTTGCTTTATAGGGCACCTCCCCCTTTAACAAATCACAGAGAATTGGACCAGCACATTATGAATATAATTAAAGAGATTTAACTGCTTTTTCTCTGAAAGGACAGCTGCGAAACCGGCTGGTACTTGGTAGATCTCTCTCTTTTGCTTTAACAGATACCTAAGCTCCATGAACAGAACAATGGCTGGGAAAAATCGTATTGCTAAAGCTGTTGCCCCCGTTACAGCTTCTGCCTCGGTCCAGACAGAGGTCCTAATGCCAGTTGAAGGACCGGTTCCATGTGCAGGGTGCCTGCATGCTGAAGCTCTGAGGAAACAAGTGGAGGAACTCAGAGAGGAGGTGGCGAGGCTGAGGAGCATTCAAGACAGTGAGAAGTACATTGATGAGATGCTTCTTGCAGCAACCAAGCTCTCCAGCACAGGAGAAGATGGGTGCCAACAGAATGTCAATGGTTGGACACAAGTCACCAGGGCCTGCAAAATCACCAATCCAACTTCTCCAGCCCTTGAATTGAAGAACCATTATGCAGCCCTGGAAGTGGAGGAGGTGAAAGCATCCCTGGAAAGGGAAGAACCAGAGTTCAAGTACCCCAAAGTTTCAGAATCAGTGACCAGAAGGAAACGAAGGGTAGTGGTGGTTGGAGACTCTCTTCTGAGGGGTACTGAGGCGTCCATCTGCCGACCAGACTTGATGTCCAGAGAGGTATGCTGTCTGCCTGGTGCCAAAATCCAAGCTATTACGGAGAGTTTGCCGAGACTCATCAAGCCCACTGACTATTACCCAATGTTGCTAATCCATGTTGGAACAAATGATACTGCCAGGTATACCTCGGAACGTATCAAAAGTGACTTCATGGCTCTGGGACAAAGGGTGAAGCAGTTAGGTGCACAGGTGGTGTTCTCTTCAATCCTCCCTGTTGAGGGTAAAGGCCAAGGCAGAGAGGCTCGCATCCTGGAGATGAATGCATGGCTGTGTGGATGGTGTCATCGAGAGCGTTTTGGTTTCCTAGACCATGGGATGCTGTTCCAAGGGTTGCACAGCAGAGATGGCATCCATCTGTCCAAGAAAGGTCAACGCATCTTCGGTAGTAGACTGGCTAATCTACTGAAGAGGGCTTTAAACTAGATTCGTTGGGATGGGTGAAGAAAGCCCCCAGGTAGGTGATACATTAAATACCTTTATGGAAATGGGTAACAGGGGTAACATATGGAAAGCAGTCTGTATTAATGCCCGTAGCATGGGAAATAAGATCCCTGAAGTTGAAGCTTTGGTGGAAGTGGCTGACTTGGATTTAGTGGCAGCTACAGAAACATGGTTCACAGAAAACCATGACTGGGATGTAACTATACCTGGCTATACTCTATTCAGAAAGGACAGGGTAGGAAGAAGGGGAGGAGGAGTGGCACTATATGTAAAAACTACTATTAAAGCTTTGGAATTACAGAGCTTAAAAGGGAGAGAGGAGGCATTGTGGGTTAAACTAGAAAGAGGGAAAGAGAAATCTATTTGCATTGGTGTGATATACAGACCTCCCTCACAAGAAAAAGAGGTGGACAGAGAGTTAATTGAAGACATACGCAGCATTGCTAGGAAAGGGGAAGTGCTACTGATAGGAGATTTCAATATGCCAGATGTTGATTGGCACATTCCTGCTGCAGTATCATCTAGAAGTAAGGAGATCCTGGATTCTCTAAAGGGAGAACTATTCAGGCAATTGGTAACAGACCCCACACATGAAGGGGCCATACTGGACTTGGTGCTTACCAATGGTGAAAGTGTTTCTGATGTTGTAGTGGGAGATCATTTTGCATCCAGTGATCACCAGATGGTGTGGTTCAGTATTAGGACTAGGGCTGTTAGAATCCATTCCAAGGTGAGGATCTTAGACTTTAGGAAGACTAACTTTGCAAAGATGGGCCAATACCTCAGGGAGTCGTTAGTGGGATGGGAACAGCTGGGGGATGTAGAAAAACAGTGGGCAAAACTGAAAGGGGGTATTTTAAGGGCAACCAACCTTTTTGTTAAAATGGTAAATAAAGGCAAAAGGAACAGGAGACCGCAATGGTTTTCGAAGGAAGTAGCTTTAAAAGTGAAGAAAAAGAGGGAGGCCTTCATGAAATACAAGAGATCACAGAGAGAGGAAGACAGGCATCTGTATTTGGAAAAACTTAGAGAAGCTAGCAAAGTAGTCAAGAAGGCAAAGATTCAAAAGGAGGAGGAAATAGCCAATGCAATAAAATGGGGGGATAAGACATTTTTTCAGATATATTAGTGAGAAGAGGAAGGGCAAAAGTGGTATTGTCAGACTCAAGGGTGCAGGGGGGGAATATGTAGAAGCTGATAAGGATAAAGCGGAATTGCTTAACAAATATTTTTGTTCTGTGTTCACAGATGAAGAACCAAGAGCAGGACCTCAGAAAACACCCACAAATAAGAACAGAAGCGAGGGACATCTTGAACAATTTTCAGAAGACTGTGTTCGTGAGAAACTAGCTCAACTTAAAGTAGACAAAGCGATGGGACCGGATGGAATACACCCTAGAATACTGAGGGAACTTGGGGACGTTCTAGCAACTCCACTGACTGACCTTTTCAATGCCTCGTTGGAGTCGGGAGTGGTGCCAAAGGACTGGAGAGAGGCTCATGTGGTGCCTTTACACAAAAGCGGAAGTAAGGATGTGGTTGAAAACTACAGGCTGGTTAGTTTAACTTCGGTGGTGAGTAAATTATTGGAAACGCTGCTGAAAGAGAAAATAGTGAGGTTTCTGGAGTCCAGCGGATTACAGGATCCGAAGCAGCATGGATTCACCAGAGGCAGGTCTTGTCAGACAAATCTGATTGATTTCTTTGACTGGGTGACCAGGGAGTTGGACCGAGGGAGAGCTCTAGATGTGGTGTATTTAGATTTCAGTAAAGCCTTTGACACTGTTCCTCACAGGCAACTTATAAACAAACTGAGCACCCTAGGGATGGACCCTAAAGTTACTGCTTGGGTTAGAAATTGGTTTGGTGGGAGGCGACAAAGAGTACAAGTAAATGGAGCTCACTCTGAGGAGAAGGATGTTACCAGTGGTGTGCCCCAGGGATCTGTCCTTGGTCCGATTCTTTTTAACATCTTTGTTAGTGATATAGCGGAAGGGCTGTCGGGTAAGGTTTGCCTCTTTGCAGATGATACCAAAATCTGCAATAGAGTAGACACCCAGGAAGGTGTAGATAACATGAGGAGGGATCTAGCTAAGCTTGAAGAATGGTCTAGAATTTGGCAGCTGGGATTTAATGTTAAAAAATGTAAGGTCATGCATTTGGGCTGCAGCAATCCAAGGGAGCAATACAGTATAGGAGGTGAAGTACTTTTGTCCACTAAAGAAGAGCGGAACCTAGGCGTGGTTGTGTCTGATGATCTTAAAGTAGCTAAACAGGTAGAAAAGGCGACGGCAAAAGCTAGAAGGATGCTTGGGTGCATACGGAGAGGAATGGCTAGCAGAAAAAAGGAGGTGATAATGCCTCTGTCTCTCACTTGGATGTGTGTTTATACCAATACTAAAGAAAGGTGATCCAACTGACTGTGGAAATTATCGCACAATTGCTCTGATCCCACATGCCAGCAAGATTCTACTGAAGATTATTCAAAAGAGACTACAACCATACCTAGAACAAGAACTACCTGAAGTGCAAGCAGGGTTCAGGAAAGGGCGAGGAACGAGAGACATCATTGCGGATGTGAGATGGATCCTTGAAAAGACTAAAGAATACCAAAAGGATATCTATTTGTGCTTTATCGACTATAGCAAGGCTTTTGACTGTGTAAACCATGAGAAACTCTGGGCCACATTAAGAAGCATGGGTATACCAGAACACCTGATCGTTCTCTTGCGCAATCTGTACATTGATCAAGAAGCAACAGTTCGAACGGAACAAGGAGAAACAGAATGGTTTAAAATAAGCAAAGGTGTAAGACAAGGCTGCATACTTTCCCCCTACCTGTTTAATTTATATGCAGAACAAATCATCAGAGAAGCAGGATTGTATGAAGACAACAGAGATGTGAAGATTGGTGGAAGACTCATCAATAACCTTTGCTATGCTGATGATACCACATTACTGGCTGAAAGTGAAGATGATCTGAAAAATTTGCTTCTCACAATCAAAGAACATAGTCTCAAAATGGGCCTGCACCTTAATGTAAAGAAGACAAAGATCATGACAACTGGCATAATCAACAGGTTCATCGTTGAAGGAGAAGAAATTGAAATTGTGAACAACTTTAACCTACTTGGATCAACTATCAGTAAAGAAGCAACAAGCAGTCAAGAAATCAGACGACGCATTGCTCTTGGGAGAATGGCTATGAACGACCTAGATAAGATTCTCAAGAGCAGAGATGTCTCTTTCCATACAAAGATTCGACTTGTTCAAGCCATGGTATTTTCAATAACATCATATGGATGTGAAAGCTGGACAGTGAAAAAGATAGACAGGAAGAAAATTGATGCCTTTGAATTATGGTGCTGGCGGCGAATACTATGTATACCATGGACTGCCCGAAGAACAAACCAGTCGGTACTAGAGGAGATCAAACCTAAGCTTTCTTTAGAAGCTCAGATGACAAGACTTCGACTTTCATACTTTGGACACATCATGCGAAGAGAGAGATCATTAGAGAAAGACATTATGCTTGGCAAGATAGAAGGTCAACGCAAAAGAGGAAGGCCAGCAATGAGATGGATCGATACAATAACAGCAGCTACGGGTACCAGTCTGTCAACAATGAGCCGCCTGACTGAAGACCGAACACATTTTAGGATAGCTATCCAGAGGGTCGCCATGAGTCGACTCCGACTCGATGGCACTTAACAACAATGCCTCTGTATAAGTCTTTGGTGCAGCCTCATTTGGAGTATGGTGTGCAATTCTGGAGACCGCACCTTCAAAAGGATGTGAACAGGATGGAGTCGGTGCAGAGGGTGGCTACTAAAATGGTTAATGGGCTTCATTATAAAGCATATGAGGACAGACTTAAGGATCTTAATATGTACACCTTAGAGGAAAGGCGGGATAGAGGTGATATGATTGAGATGTTTAAATACCTCCGTGGCATAAATGTTCAGGGAGAGAGCCTCTTTCAATTGAAAGCAAGTTCTGCTATGAGGGGACATGGGATGAGGGTGAAGGGAGATAGATTCAGGAGTGATATGCGGAAATATTTCTTTACAGAAAGAGTAGTGGATCCATGGAATAGTCTCCCAGTGGAGGTGGTAGAGATGAGGACAGTAACTGAATTCAAAAAAGCATGGGACCAACACAGAGGATCTCTAAAGGTAAAAAGTGGACTGTTGTAGTTGTTGTTATGGAAGGACAGACTAGATAGGCCATGTGGTCTTTTTCTGTCATCATGTTTCTATGTTTCTTTAAAATTTGTCCCTGCTTCAACTACAGTAGAAGCCATTTATCAGGGATCAGCACAAGGCTTGCATGGGCTGTTTGGGTCTAGAGTATAATGTTGCTTGTTGTGACATCTCTCAAATGTCACCCAGGATTGACAAGCCCCGGGAACTAAAGTTAGTTGACGTTGAAGGTAATTTTAGACAGGCTATCCACATGTAAAACTTGTGGAAAAAGCAGTTTCTAAAATAATGTGCCAAATTATAAAAGTATATGCAGGCAGTGATCCTCTGCATATTTTTAAACATTTTTAAATGGGGATTCAGGGGCAGAATTGAGCGATATTTAGAGTTTATATGTATACTTTGCATATCCTGCATGATTAGGAATCTGGGGCTTAGATTCCTCAGTACTTCAAACTTTTTGCTTCTTTATTGCTGCCATGAGTTTTCAAGGCATACTAAACTCAACCATCCACCCTCTCCAACTTGCACTCAACATGGCTGCACGAACCCTCTTCAACGCAAAAAGAACCAAGCACATCATGAAGCAGGAACCCTGTCTCCCACACCCTCGGAAGGAACATACAGACTAGAATTTTATTTATTTATTTACATTCTCTTATATACCGCGCTATTCTGCATCAGTGCGGTTTACATTGAACCAACTGAAATTACATTCAACAGGGCATTATAACTTGGAGATAACTATTTTACAGGGAACATGGGCTATGGAGGGTTAAGTGGCTTGCCCAATTCCACAAGGAGCACCTGTGGGACTAGAAACCCCAGTCCTTCCGGCCCAAGGTTGCTGTCCTCTAGTGGGATTTGAACCCCCGACCTTCTGGCCTGAAGTACCTTGCCCCAACCACTAGGCCACTCCCCCACTCCATGCAAACAGAATCTTTTATTGTGTACACAGGACTCGGATAGACAGAGCCGGCACCCTGGACAAAAGATCTGAGACCCCAAATGATGTCCCACACTGTCTTATATACAGTACATTCTCAAACCCCCTTGCTACCTTCCATTCGCCCCAGGTATCTCTTCTTCACCAATTGGTAGCCCCTGGAAGGGGGGGACAGTGTGCTCTCATAAAGCATTCCCGAGTGACCTGTTTAGACTGGTATGCTCTGGTCTACTGGTTTTCTGGGAGAAAGGGTATGTGTAAGTTTTGTCTCACTGCAGCCCAAGTGGGGGAGAGGGGGGGCTTTCTCTCACAACTGCCTTTCCGGCTGCCTCACTCCCCCCTTTTTCGAGTATGACCTCAACCGCTCCTAGCGTATCGCCGTGCGTAAGCCGGACATTTCATGATTCATGGTGGCCAGTATGGTTGAGGTCAGATTAAGGGATTTTGCTAGAGAACAAGAAAGTCGGTTTATCTCCATTGAGTTGTGTAGGGCTAACCCAGGTGTTGCAACAATTGATAGCGACAGCCCAAGGGCCGTCTCATCACTGTAGGGTTCTACATTTGAGTTACAGGTCGAGGGCATGGGGATAGAGCGGGGAGGTCTGGGGCGGACTTTAGTTACTTTGGGCATGTGGAGGAAAGCAGCGGTCGTTAGCCTGCCGAGGGTGCATGGGCCACCGGTGGCAGTCATGGGAACATAGGTATAAGTCATCTTCCCACATATCAAAAACCAGCCTAAGGGTAGATACACTTCTGAGTACACATAAGATACCCTTGTAACAGAGTTGCATGATAATTCAGTATTAGACACATTAAACCCTCCTGTCTTGGTATTTACAAAAATAAAACAATCAGTAGCATTAAGGGTGGAGACTACCTGCAGGGAGAAAGGAACTCGGTTAAAAGCTGAGGTAGGCTGGGTGGCTCCAATACTATAGAGGAGGGTAGAAAATGACATGTCAGGTTGTTTACAGTCCAGACTAGTAAATATGGTAAAACTCAGCAGTTCACATAAACTGGAGGGTACAGCAATGAGACAGGTTGACAGAAAAACCCCAGTTTGTAGAGAGTTACGTATGCAAACGTCTGTCATGTTTAAGGCAGTTTGGGCAAGTAATATTGCTGTGTTAGTAGTCCCCGTGCTCGGCTGGAAACAGGCCCACATCAAGGATAGCACTAAAAATATGGCACTTCTATGCATTTTGGGGTGGTTTTGTCTCTTAAGCAGTCCAGATGCGTTAGCCGTCACTAGGCAGAAGTATCTCTTTTCAGTGTCAAACGCAGAGGCTGGTTTGCAACCGTGACAGAAGTCCAGGCTGGAACGGGTTCTGGTGCTGCGGCCTTGACACGGGTGTGATGAATCAATGGAGCAATCTCAGCCACCTTGATAGCTGTCGGGGTAGCCAGCAGAACGGTATACGGGCCTCGTCACTGTGGGGTCAGCGGATCCCTCTTCCACTCCTTGACCCACACTCGCGAACCAGGTTGATGTGTATGGAGTGGTTCCGTCAGGTTGATGGGGAGCCACTCCTGAATCCACTGGTGCAGTTCCTGCAAAACAGAACTGAGAGCCAACAGTTCCTGTCGGGTTATTTCTGAACCTATCTGAATCAAGTCCCTATGGACGCCCTGTATGAGGGGTACAGGGCGGCCATACACAGCTTCAAAGGGGGAAACACCAATACCCTTTCGTGGGGCTGAGCGTATACGAAGCAGGGTTATGGGGAGCAGTTGGGGCCACTTCAAGGCAGTTTCCTGACACAGTTTTGCTAAATGCATTTTAATGGTACGGTTCATACGTTCCACCTTCCCTGAACTCTGCGGACGGTAAGCTGTATGTAGCTTCCAATCAATCTGCAAGGCTTTGGCTACCTGTTGTACTATCTGGGCCACAAATGCAGGTCCGTTATCTGATCCCATTACTACTGGGAGCCCAAAACGGGGTATGATTTCATGCAGTAGCACCTTTGTCACTTCTCTGGCTTTTTCTGTACGGACTGGGAAGGCCTCCACCCACCCCGTGAATGTACAAACCAGAACTAACAGATATCGGTATCCATTTGCTCGGGGCATTTCTGTAAAATCAACTTAGATATTTCCCATGGGGGTGACCCCATAGGACTGCACTCCTGGGGGTTGGCAAGGACCCTGACGAGCATTGTTCTTAGCACACATGGTACATTGCCTAACAGTTGCGGCTGCCAGGGAAGATAAGCAGGAAATAAAGAAATATGGGCGGAGAGTAGTTTCCATGGCTGTCTTGCCAAAGTGAGTAGTCTGATGGAAAGATGACAGGAAAGCTGTCTGGGATGACTATCACTGGGGCTGTTCCCTTTCCAGGTAATCTTATCCAACCATACCCCACCCTCCTCCTGACAGAAGAAATCCATTTCCTGTGTAGTGTTTCTTTTGGCCCATTGGCTTAACGGGACTGGGAACAGGGGGGCTTGCAAATCTTCGGAGCTCTCAGAGTAGGGCTGGGACAAAGAGGCAATCGCGACCCGCCGGGCTTCTGCATCAGCCTGTCTATTGCCCTTGGCTATCCCGTCGTTCCCCTTTTGATGGCCCTTACAGTGCATGACTGCTACAGCTTTGGGATACCAGACTGCTTCTAACAGGGCCACTACTTGGGGACCATTCTTAATTTCGGACCCAGCTGCAGTGATCAACCCCCTTTCTTTGTATAGAGCACCATGGGCATGGAGAGTGGCAAAGGCATATCGGGAATCTGTGTATATGTTTACATGAAGGTTTGTCCCAAGGGTTAGAGCACGGGTGAGGGCAATGAGTTCCGCCTTCTGTGCGGAAGTGCCCGAGGGCAGTGGCTGAGCTTCGACTATTACTTCCAGCGTCACTACCGCGTACCCCGCACACCTGCGGCCTTCCACTACCAGACTGCTTCCATCCACAAAGTAGATCTCATCCGGGTTGTTCAGTGGTACGTCTGTCAGATCAGGGCGACTGGAAAAGATTGTGTCCATTACTTCCAGGCAGTCGTGATCAGGTGGTCCTGGGCCGACAGGCAGGAACGTGGCAGGATTTAAGGCTTGATCGGTGGTTATCCGCACTCTGGGGTTTCCCCATAACATACTCTGGTATTTTAACATTCGGGAGCTGGTAAACCAGTGGCTTCCTTTATGTTCCAGTAAAGTTTGAACAGAATGTGGGACGGTGACTAAGAGGTCTTGGCCCATGGAAAGTTTATCCGACTCTTCCACCAATAGGGCTGTTGCTGCTATCGCTCTTAAACAGTGCCTTATCTATATTGCTCCTCCACAACATCACTGTTTAGAACATACACTACTCATGTGCTCGTACTAGGTAAGTGCCTGAGGTTTAACATTACGCTTCATACTACATTATTTTCCTCTTTGAGTTTCATGTAGTGTCCTCACCTTTTTCACCTCCAGTACCTATTAGCATTTTACATTGCCCGCCCCTATGTACAGTGAATTTATTTTTAAATTACTTGCACTAAAAGAAATTGGATAATTTATTTATTTAATTTATTTAACATTTCTTCTATACCGCGCTATTAAAATCAGTGCGGTGTACAATGAACAAAAACATACTGCAATGCATACAGGCAACATTGAGTTTACAAAGAACAGGGAAAATAACACATGGGATAACCGGGGGAACTATGTACAGTTAACTTTATACCAAGTATATATATACTTTAACTATATACAATATTCTAAACTCGTTTGGATATTGTGCGTGTATTCGTGTGGGTGGAGCAGGTAAATGGTTATCATGTCGGCTATCGATTAGTCTAACCATTTTCTGGTTGTATTAGGGTGCTAAGGCGTCTGGGGTAAGTGGTAAGCTTGGTAGATGTGTGAGTGTCCGGGATAACTTCTGGGTAATATTTTGTAAACAGATGGTGTTTCACGGCTTTTCGGAATAGTATTAGGCTTTTGATGCCACGGATTTCATGGGGAAGTGTATTCCTGTTTAGAGGAGCGAATATTGAGAAAGCTCTGTTTGCCGTAGCTTTAATACACGATGTCATCATCTTAGGAACTATTAAGGTGTTCGTAGCAGTAGTCCTCCTGTTTCTATTTTCGAGGGTGCTGTGAATTAGCTTGCTGATTGGTGTAGGTGGGTAATTATTCATGGCTTTGAAGGTCAGGACTAGTGACTTATAGTGGAGTCTGGCTTGTAGGGGTAGCCAGTGTAGGTCTTTCATGATAGGCGTTATGTGAGCAGATCTTGGTGACCCAGAGAGGACTCTTGCAGCTGCATTCATAGCCAGACGAAGCGGATTTAAAGTTGATTGAGAGATCCCGTGGAGGATGATGTTCGCAAAATCTAGATGTGGGAGGACTAATGCCTGGAAGGTTGATCGGTAGTCAGTATAATCAAGCAGGGGGCGGAGGTGGCGTAGTGTTCTGATCTTATGGTATATAGTCTTTGTCACATTCTTCACATGCGTTGTCATATCCAGGTGTTGGTCCAATGTGATGCCGAGATATCGGATTGTGGGTTTGGACGTCAATTCTATGTTGTTGACCAATAGCGATGGAGGAGGTACGAACTTACGATTCCTTGTAACAAAAAGAACATCAGTTTTGCTATGATTGATCCGTAAGTTTTGTGTCAGCAGCCATTCAGCTACTGCTCCGAAACAGTTGATTATTGGGGAAAACACTGGTTGGTCAATTTTGAACGGCATGTATAGAAGGATGTCATCTGCGTATGCCAGGCATTGTACGTTGAAGGATCGGATCAATTCACATATCAGCTGCATATATATATTGAACATTAGTGCCGATAAGGAAGATCCTTGCGGTACACCTTGAGATTGTAGGAATGGTTCCGATGATTCCTGGCCTGTTTTGACTTGTTGCCACCTATTGGAAAGGTAGGATTTACACCATTCCAGTGCTGTGCTTCGAATCCCCTTTTCTATCAGGCGTTGTAGGAGTATATCGTGATTCACAGAGTCGAAAGCGGCGGAGATGTCTAGGAAGATGAGGACAAATCCTTGTTGGATGCTGTTTATTCCTGTGACCAGATCATTGAATAGTGTTGTAAGGATTGTGTCGACTCCATGTGCTTCTCTGAATCCATGTTGTGATTGGTCTAGTGGTGCTTCCATGTCAATATGATGCTGGATCTGTTGTTGAGCAGCTTTCTCGATGATTTTTGCGAGCTGGGGGATGCTCGAGATTGGCCTAAATGATTCAACTTTGGATGGATCAAGTTTACTGTTTTTCAGTAGGGGCCTAATAGAGGTGTGTTTCAGACTCTGGGGGAATGAGCCTGTTAGAAAGGACTGGTTCAGTATCTTGCACAAGATTTGGCTTAGATCATGTCGCAGATCTTTGATCCAGCTGGCTGGGCATGGGTGGTTAGGTGCCGTGCTAGGATTGATGGAAGCGATAATATTCTCAATCTCACTAGTTGATACTGTATTGAAATTGCATAAAGGTGTTATTTGGGATGCCTTGGGTGATAGAGGGGTTGTTGATATTTATGTTCGTACTGGCCTTAATCATTTTTGATTGCAGGTAGTTCGCGTAGTCCTGTGGCTGAGGCATTGCAGGTTGGGTTGAAACTGGCTCTCCTGTTATGGATTTTACTAACCTGAACAGTGCATGTGGTTTGTTGATGGAGCGTTTCAATAAGTTTGTGTGGTAGAGTTTCCTACTCAATGTTATCTTCCCACGGTGGGTAGTTAAGTGAGAATTATATGCTGCAAGGGCCTCTGGGGAGTGGGTTCTTCGCCACTGCCTCTCAAGTTTGCGTAGGTGGTTGAGAGATTTACGAAGGTCCGTAGAGAACCATGGCGTGTGTTCTCGTTTTCTTGTTTTCTTATCATTGTGCAATGGACATGAGGCGGCTCTGAGGTTATCGTCCCATTTGGATATAAGGTCATCTAAGTTGAGGGTGGTGTTGGTCATAAGTGATTGAAGGTTTTCTAGGACAGTGTCACGGTTGAGAGGTTGAAAGCGGGCTGTGTGGGTTCCGGGTGTGTTAGATGGTATTTGGCTCTTGTGAGAAGTATAGGTGGGTATATTGAATTGGATAAGATTGTGATCTGACCATGGCACTGGTATAATCGACAGTGCAAGGGCTTGGTGTGTTAAGGTGTTGAAATGAGGTGCAAAGATGAGGTCCAGTTTACCTCCCTTAGTGTGAGTGGGCGAGTCAACATATTGTTTGTAGCCTAGATCCTCTAGTGCGTCTAGAAATGCTGCTGAGTGGCTGTCATGGAGAGATGGGAGGTTGAAATCGCCAACTAACCAATTTGGAGTGCGTGAAGTGGATGATGTGCACGCGAGCTCAATTATTGTTGGAAGGTCATCCGGTAATGGGGAGGGTGCTCGATAAAGAAGGTTGATTGAGCAGAGTTCATTAGATATGGTGAGGGAGTCAAGGTGGGTTGAGCTATAGGAATTGCATAGCTTGAATTTTAGATCTGTTTTGGCGAGGATGAGTGTCCCGCCTCCTTTCTGAGTGGACCTGTGGCATGTGTAAAGATCAAATCCTGGTGGCAGCATCTGGTTCAGGAGGACGTTGTCACAATCAGATAGCCATGTTTCCGTGACCATCAGGATGTCGAGATTGTATAGTGGAATCAGGTCCATGGCTGCGGGCCATTTTGATCGTACTGATCTAGCATTTATCAACGCACATTTAAGTAAGCGTTGGCGATGGTGCTTCTCAGCTTGAGTCTTGTTGATGACTTGTAGAGGAATATTAAGTAGATGGGAGTAGGATGTATGGTTGTTTTTTGCCGTTGTGTTGTGGGGGAATTCATACCATCTCCTTCCAAATGTGTGTAGTATTGGTATGTAGCTGGTATCATGGTTGAGGGCGTTTGTGATGCAGGGGAGACCAAGGGTAAGGAGGGAAATGAGTGATAGCAGGACTTTGTGCATTCTAGAATAATAGCAGTACAGTACAGACTAATATAATAGCGTATAAGGGATGAGTATGGGAATTAATAAATAGCCGTCTGCAACAGTTCCCAATGGTCTGGGTGGCTACTGGCAACAGTATAATGACTACTGGGTTGCAAACAACAGTATCGCAGTGTATGAAATTACTGGCAACAGTACAAAGACTAATTATTACTGGCAACAGTATAAAGGGATACAGACAACGGTAGTATAATGTATGAAAGATGGGTATGCGGGCTGATTACTAGTAACAGTATGACTAATTAGTACTGGCAACAGTATAATGACTTGATTTGCAGACAACAGTATAACAGTGTGTGAGGGATGGGGGCTAAATTATTACTGACAACAGTATTTGTAGCAGGTTGGTAACAATTCCTAAAGAAATGTATGACTACTAGCGGCAGTATAATGGTAACATGAGATTGGGGAGCATGTTACTGGTAACAATTTTGACAACAGTATGATTGGATGAATGTTGCTAGCATGATGAGGCTAGGTGCAAATTCTGAGCTGGCTGAGGTACATTTAAAGCTAGCTATTGTCAACAGAACAGTTATACTTGCTGTAATTAATTTTAATTAATAATAATTTTTTTTTGCATTACTCATTTACAATTTCATAATTACCCCCTAAGCTTAATATCTTATTCAGTTTCAGTGTTCCCCTCCTTTTCTGTGCTGTTTTTATTGCTCTCCTGTTTAAGTATGTTCACTTTATAATATTTTAAGTAATTATTTTTAAGCATTGTATTGCCCAGCTCTTAATTATTTATCATTATCTTTATTATTCATATGTTTATGCTCTCTTATTTAGTTTCTCTTTGTATAACAATGTCTGTAGTTGCTGCTATTGTTCTCTTTTGAATTGTTTTTATATCTTTCCTGTTTTAGTGGTTTATTTATTTTATTTATTTATTTATTTCCAGTCTCTTCTATACCGCGCTATTCAATACCAGTGCGATTTACAGTGAACATAGAACCACACATTTCCTTGGGTACTTTGTGTTTACAATGAACAGGGTGTTTAAACTTGGATAATAGGGGGTAACTATTTACAATCTTGCACAAGGCGGGTTCGCATCATTTTGCTTAGTCCTGGGAGCTTTGTGTCGGACCCATGGACGGGGCTGATATGGCGTTATCTATCGGGTAGTGCAGGAGGAAGAGGTGGTGCTTCAAGGCCTTCCTGAACTGGCATAGGTCAGGAATTGCACGCATGTTGTGAGGCAGGGTGTTCCAGCATCTGGGTGCACAGAATTTGAAGGCTCTGCTTGCAGTAGACTGGGTACATTGGGTTATTGCCTTTGGTACTGTCAGTGTGTTGAGTGCTACTGATCTTCTGGACCTGTTAGTGGGAGTGGTCTGGATCAATTCAGATAGTGATGAGGATGACAACCCGTGAATGGCTTTAAATGTTAGGAGTAGGGTTTTGTACTTGAGTCTGCTATGTATCGGAAGCTAGTGGAGGTGCTTCAGTATGGGTGTCACATGGTCATTCCTGGATGCTCCGTATAGGACCCTCGCTGCAGTGTTCATTGCAAGTTGCAGTGTGTTCAGAGTGGTCTGAGGGAGCCCATGTAAGATCGCGTTAGCGTAATCAAAGTGTGGCATGATCAGCGCCTGGTAAATTGTCCTAAAGTCTTCTGGTTCCAGCAGGGCTCGTAGGGGTCTGAGGGATCTTATCTTATGGTATATCGACTTGACTATATTGTTTATGTGTAACTTCATATCCATCCTCTGGTCTAAAGTGACGCCGAGATATCTGATCGTGGGTTTGGTCTGGAGATCTGCTTCCTTGACGCTTAGGAAGGGTGGTGTGGAGAAGTTTAAATTCCTCGTAATGAAGAGTACTTCCGTTTTTTGTGTTGGATCCTGAGGTTTGGGGTTTGGAGCCAGTGGGATACGGCGTTAAAGCAATTTGTTAGTGGCGAGAGGTCTGGGTTCTCCGTTGAAAAAGGCATGTATAACAACATGTCGTCCGCGTATATCAAGCAATTGACACTGAATGACCGGATCAGGTTGCATATCGGCTGCATGTAGACATTGAACATCAGGGCTGAGAGGGAGGAACCCTGCAGGACACCCTGCTTCTGGTGGAAGGGATCTGATGAAGTTGCCCCGGAACGTACGTGCTGCCATCTGTCAGAAAGGTAGGATTTGCACCAGTCCAGTGCTCTGTCCGTGATCCCCTTTTCCCTGAGACGTTCCAGCAGAAGCTCATGGCTTCCCGAGTCGAATGCAGCTGCAATGTCCAAGAAGATGAGGACCACCCCTTGACGGATGTTGTCGATTCCTGTTATTATGTTGTTGAATAGTGTGGTAAGGAGTGTTTCAACACCGTGGGCTTCTCTAAAGCTGTGTTGGCAAGGGTCCAGTGGTGCAGAGGTTTCGATGTGTTCTTGAATTTGCATCTGGACTTCCTTCTCAATTATTTTTGCTAGCAGCGGTATGCTCGATATTGGTCTGTATGAGTCTGCCTTCTGGGGGTCAAGCTTGCTGTTTTTTAGTAGAGGTCTTATGGACGTGCGCTTTAGGGATTGCGGGAATGCACCTGTTGTGAAGGATTGGTCCATGATTTTGGCTATAGTGGGGCTAAGGTTAGATCGTAGGTCTCTAATCCAGAATGCAGGGCAGGGGTCAGTCTGAGCTGTGGTCGTGTTGATTGCTGCTATGATGTCCTCAATACGCTGCTTGGGAGGTGTGGAGAAGATGGTAAGGGGAGTTTGATAGTTCGGCTTGAAGGCGTCTCCAGGTGCTGGGGCGGTGCTGATCTGGCATATTTTGGATAGTAAGTGGTTCGCAAATACTTGAGGGTGGATCCCGATTGTTTGCTCTGCGGCTGGTTCCTTTGTCAAGTCCTTGACAAGGGCAAACAAGTCGTGTGGTTTGCTCAGTGATCGTTTTAGCATGTCTGTGTGGAAACGCCGCATGCTTGCTGTTATTGCTTCGCGATGCACTGTCAGGTGGGAGGTATATGCTCTTTGATCATCAGCTGTGCGTGAGCGGCGCCAGCGTCTCTCCAGTTTCCTTAGGAGGGTGAGAGAGGATTTCAGCTCAGCAGAGTACCAGGGTGCGGATGCGTGCTTCCCAGGAGGTTTGGTGGATGGCGGACATAGTGCAAGTGAACTGAATGTTTCATTCCATTCGGAGACCAGGACCTCAGGATCGTGTGCTGTCGAGGTGAGTAGTGGGTGCGCTGTGCTTAGTATCAGTTCCTTGTTGAATGTCTGAAATCTTCGCTTTGGGGTCTTGGCTTGGCCACTGACTGCTCTGGCTTCCTTCAGGTTGTGTGTGGGCGGGGGAATTTGGAATAAGATCAGCTTGTGGTCAGACCAGGGAACTGCAGTAATTGATATCTTGGGGGTCATGGGTGAGTTGAGAGTTGCCTGGGGAGCGAATATCAGATCCAGGATGCCTCCTTTTACATGAGTAGGTTAGTTGATCAGTTGTTTGTAGCCCAGGTTCTTAAATGCTTCGAGAAAAGCTGAAGTGTGGGAGTCTTGCAGGGAAGGTAGATTGAAGTCTCCTAAGATCCAATTCGGGGTGTGTGGGTTCTGAGTATTGGATGCAAGATCGATTACTGCTGAGAGCATCTGGGTCTGCTGATGGGGCCCTGTATAGGAGGTTGATGGTACAACTCTTATTCGCTATCGTGATTACATCAAGGAGTGTCGTGCTGGTTGTGTTTCTCGGGAGGAACTGGAGGCCCGACTTAGTGATGGCGAGCACTCCTCCCCCTCTCTTACCGTCTCTATGGCACGAGTGGCATGAAAAATTGGGAGGAAGGAGCTGGTTGATGAGGGCATTGTCGTCACTGGTGAGCCATGACTCTGTGATCAAGAGCATGTCAAGGTTATGGAGTAGTATTAAGTCGGAAATGACTGGCCATTTCTTGCGTATAGATCGGGCATTTATGAGCGCACATCTTAAGGGTGTCGGTAGGGGGTTTTCCACATGTTTTGTTTTTTTGTTGTGTTGTAGTGCTATGTGTATAATATGGTGATGGAGGGTACGAGTGGTTTCCCCTGGATCGTGGGAGGTGGCATTTGCCCATCTTCTCCTGTGGTTCTGGAGAATTGGTATATGGTTGTGACTGGAGGGCAGGTCTGTAACGCTGCTTAGACCTATCGTGAAGAGATATAGGATCAGTGCGACAATGCTTGTGAGGGCCATAATGTGCGTGTAGTGTGGGTTTGGAGTGGAAGGTGGATCCTAGCAGATACCTACTTCAAGGCAGTTTCAGGTATCAGTGGTAAACAGGAGGCTATATGCAGTTGTAAGGCAAGCTACACAGTAGGCTATATGCAGTTGTAAGGCAAGCTACACAGTAGGCTATATGCAGTTGTAAGGCTAGCTACACCGTTCAAGGCAGTTTAAAATAGTGAGTTATACAGGCAGAAATTATGAGAGTGTTCTGGTGGACGGTCAATTTCTCTAATTCTTGGTGCTAAGCTTTTGCCCAGTTGTATTAGAGTACTTGCGTTTTCTTGACAGAGGATGGCAGTGCTGGTTCGCGAGGGCTCGTTGGGACATGCTACGCCTGTGGTCTCCCGTTGTAGGTTGTAGCTCCTGTATCTTGTATTTATTTAGACTTCTATTTTTTATTGTCTTGTATGCATTATCTGGCTCTTATTCCTTTTTAGCTATTTATTTATTGATGCTCTGTACATATTTACCTCTTCTACTATGATAGTGTGTTTATTTGTTTGTTATAGTTCTCTCTTATGTTCACATAATATAGACTTAACTTTATTGGTTTTCTGTTATTAAGTATGTTGCACAAGTTTTGTATCTCTGGTTTCTCAGCCCTGCGTTTTTATTTTCATTTTTATTTTCACTCTGATTAATGTACCCTTCCAGTATTTTATTATTCACGTTGTTATTCATAGTCATTATCGTTTTCATATAAGTTCATAGGTTACTTCAGTATACATTTTTTTGATACGCCATCTGTTTTTAATTGTTTATTGTTTTATTTGCCTTTTGATTGTTTTATTCATTTTATTCATATGTTTGTTATTTAAGCCATTTCCCCCTGAGGAAGGCGTTGCCGAAACGCGTTGGGGTTTCGTTCAATAAACCAGTTGCCTATCCACCCTACGTCTCCTGCTCTTTTGTTTGTTTGTTTCAACTCGATACAGACAGGAGGGATGTTGATGGCCATTCCGGGAGGGTTGCCTTTTGCCCATACTCTGGGGGGTACTGCATCCCACTTATCCAGGGCAATCACATCAGGCTTGAGTTTGTCCTCGAACATCCGCCATTCTTCTTCTCGGGGGACGGACAATACCAAAACTGCTCGGCCCAGGCTGGGTATGTCGAGCTCAGCCTGGCCCCCGGGCCCGAATGATCCTGGGCCTGTAGTTTCGCCAGGACATCCCTCCCCAACAGGGGTATAAGACATTCAGGCATATACAGGAACTGGTGGGTGATAGTCTGTCCCCCCAACTGACACATGCAGTTTTGCAGAAAGGATCGTTGCACTCTTTCTCCCGTGGCTTCCACTACAGTTACCGTCCGGGAGGAAATCAGGGCCACTTGCTGAGTGACCACTGAGGGTGTTGCTCCGGTATCAACCATGAACTGCATTTCTTGGTCCCCTAAGTTCATCTTGACCATAGGCTCCTGGGGACCCAACAGAAGCTTTGAGCCCGGTCTGGCCTAGTCTTCATCCGAGTCATAATGTTCCACTGCTGCGAGGCCTTCAAGATCTGGTGGAGGGGGCGGGAAGGTATTGTGTGGATATACCATGGGCTGGCTCCGCCCTCATGTGGTGTGTACGGGTACCCTTGCGCCCCTCATGGACGGATATTGCCCCCTCCGATTTGGACACTCATTCTTCCAATGTCCCTCCTCTTTACAGTATGCACACTGATTGGGGCCCAGGAGAAATCTCGGCCCCCGTTGTCCTCATCCACGTCCTCTGCTCCCGTCCATGGTCCAGGCCGATACTGGTGGCCGTTCGGTTAGGGCAGCCGCTAGGAAATCTGCCTTCTTCTTCATCCGACGCTCAGATTCTCGCCTCTGCTCCTGATCACGATTTACAAAGATCTTCTATGCCACTTCCATCAATTGTCCAGCGTTAATGCCCGCAAATCCTTCCAATTTCTGCAGCTTCCGCCGTATATCACCCTGGGCCTGTGCTACGAAAGTGGTATTCACCATACGAAGATTCTCAGGAGCCGCTGGATCGTAAGGGGTGTACAGTCGATACGCTTCTGACAGACACTCATAAAACGCTGCTGGGCTCTCATCAGGAAGCTGGAGGATTTCTGCAATCTTGCTGATATTCATAGCCCGCTGCCCTCCCTTCTTGAGGCCTTCAAGGAGCGCGGTCCGGAAGCGAGTGAGAGCCCGTGCTCCTTCGGGATTATTCGGGTTCCACTCGGGGTCTTCATTCGGGAAATCCACAGTTGCTTGCTGCCGGGGATTTATAACCCCAGCATCTTCAGGATGTGCCTCCAGCCACGTGAGGGTAGCCCGCACAATACGTGCTCATTCTTCCGTGCTGAATAGGGTGGAAAGCAATTGTCTACAGTCGGACCAAGTAGTTGGTGCGTTTGCATAATACTAGTCATAAGGTCTGTCAACTCATGAGGCTTTTCAGTATAGGAGGCATAATGGGTTTTCCAATTCAGCAGGTCAGTGGTAGAGAAAGGAACATATATCAGACTAGAAGGTCCTACTGCCACCCATCCGGCAGCATCAAGGTACGGGAGTCCCTGTACTTGTCGTAAAGGCAGTTGGAAATCCTGTTTTGTCTGCTTCTCTGCAGCAGCTGACCGCAGGCGCTGGGCCAGCGGGGTAGACGACTTAAGCTCAGCCGGAGTGCTCTCAGGGGGTGAGGCTATAACACTGGAGGCAGTACCGGGAGTAGGAGGAGAGGAGGATGAAGGAGGGGTCTGTAGAGGCGTATCACTATGAGAAAGGGAATCTGATGAGGAGCTGGAATCTGCAGAATCCTCCCCAAGTCCTGCTTCACCCGCCCCGGGGGAAGGTTCTTCTGACTCTTCATCTCTTAGGGGCGGTTCCTGTAAGGGCGCGGACGGGACAGTAGGGTAAAGCAGATTGAGGGGGCGTGCAGGGACCTCTGGGGAATCCCGCCCCTGGTAGACAGGGGCAGGTGTTCGCTCCTTCCGGCGACTGGCAGCTGCCACCATTATTCTACACTGATCCTCATGGCAGTGCTGGAGCCATTTTGGCTGTTTCTGGCATATGGCCAGTCATGAATCAATATAGGGAAACTGATCCGGGTGTTCCTTCACTACAATCTGATGGACTAAAAACACAGTAGGCAAATCAGTGGACCCCTGGGGAGGCCACAGCTTCACTAAGGCTGGCCACTCCCGTTCACATAAAACAGACAATCGAGAGGCAGAGAGTGAAACCCCGTAATCCTCTCCAAACCCAGACTTAAAATTACGGAGCATACACTGCAGGGGTGTCTGCCCTTTAGATTCTCCCGCCCCCATGCTCTAATCAAAATAGGCTCTAATCACAATATGCTCTAATCACAATCACAATGCACAATTCTCAATGCAGTAACACTGGCAGTATTTCCAGCTCACACAGGGTTAAACCGACAAACAGACAGACACTGAACACTGAAGAGGGCATTTGAGAGGAGACAAAAAGAATGCATGCCCGAACTTGGACTCCGCCTCCCCAAGGGGAGGAGGGAGCACTTGGAGAGCCCAGTTGCTCGGACCTCACACACAGGACAACGAAGGAAACGAAGGGAGAAAGGACAGACAGAAACACATTAACAACAGGTACACATATACACAGCTACCCTTCCTTCCCCCCCCCCTCAGCACAGACAGGACGAGCGGTGGTTTCAGAGAACCCCCCCCCCCCCGGGGTCCTTAGACCACTCGTGCGGGTGATCAAACCGCTACAGGATTACAGAATACCAGGTTTACTAGATTACCAGACTCACAGAACTACCCAAAACAGAAAGGCAGTAGTACTCACCAGACCTCCGGCCGGAGAATGTTTGGATGCCAGTCTATCCTGCCGGATTTCAAACAGAGTAATCAGCCCGCCGGGACCGACCAGCCAGACGCGTCAAGGAGTCCGTCCAGACAAAAGGGACCCGGTGGCGCCAAGGATCGTTGACGACCTGGGGGGCCGAGGCCCGGTTCTGCATAACCGCAGAGAGGTTCCCTCCGCGGGTGCGAGGAGAAAGGATTTCCCGGCAACGCACCAAAATGAAGCAGGAACCCTGTCTCCCACACCCTCGGAAGGAACACACAGACAGACTAGAATGCAAACAGAATCTTTTATTGTGTACACAGGACTCAGATAGACAGAGCCGGCACCCTGGACAAAAGATCTGAGACCCCAAATGACATCCCACACTGTCTTATATACAGTACATTCTCAAACCCCCTTGCTACCTTCCCATTCGCCCCAGGTATCTCTTCTTCACCAATCGGTAGCCCCTGGAAGGGGGGGACAGTGGGCTCTCATAAAGCATTCCCGAGTGACCTGTTTAGACTGGTATGCTCTGGTCTACTGGTTTTCTGGGAGAAAGGGTATGTGTAAGTGTTGTCTCGCTGCAGCCCAAGCGGGGGAGAGGGGGGGCTTTCTCTCACAGCTGCCTTTCCGGCTGCCTCAATCACACCTCTCCTCAAACAACTGCATTGGCTCCCCATTATAGAACATATAAAGTTCAAATCCATACTCACAACCTTCAAAGTCCTTAATGACTCATCACCACACCTACAAACCCTGCTCAAAATCATACTTGACAACAGAGGACAACGATCTAACTCAAGGAAAATGCTACATCTACCTCCGATATTCACAAAATCCAACGCTACTACATGTAGGAGAACCTCGCTCTATGCACTGCACATATCTTTAGAGAATGCTACCCGCCAACATAACCCACACTTTCCCCCCATCCCACCCTCCACAGTTTCCCCTTAATACCCCCCTAACCTCACCACTCCGTTTCCCCTAAATTCCCCCTACCTCAAACCTCCATACATTTACATATGTACATAGTTATTCCCAAATACATGTGCCGGTGATCTTCCAAGTTGATCTCTCTGTTTATTGTAAAATGTTCTGTTACAATGTAAACCACTTTGACTGTAGGATAAAGCGGTATAGAAGAAACTGTTAAATAAATAAATATCAGTGGTTCTAAAGAAAATTTCTGTACCCCTGACACAGGCAAGTTTCTAAACCTGACCATGCCAGGGTTTTAGGACCAGTCTGTTGTTTTTATGTTAATTATCAATAAACTTGTTTTCTTGATATCTTTAAAGTATTAGTTTCCAAAGGCAGGTTTCTCCTTTATTCATGAAGCTCATGAATGAAGAAGCCATTGCAAGCACTATGAGGATGCACTTTTGGGGGATACAGCTGCCACATAGAAGGATACAGTATGTCTAATTTGTTTTTTACTATCACCTTTTTCTATATGTGTAACAAATAGTCACCACTGGTAGTGGTTACCAGACTTTTCCTATTGACCTTACAGTTAATCAGGTTTTCAGGATATCCATCATGAATATGCTTGAAAGATTTCAGCATTGGAGACTGAATAGTGGCACAAAAAAAGTGAGAACATCTCATAGCATATAAGTTATTTAAAAATTCAAAAAGACAGATGTAAACGATTGACAAATTTTTAAAAAAAAGATGGCGACCGGAAATTGTCGAAATAAAGACGTTATATAGATAAAAAAGGTAAATAAGTAAACTATTTAAGCTTTTAATTTACGAGATGTTCTCATTTTTTTTTTGGGCCAGCCTGTATATGAATTTTATCTCATGCATAATCATGTTGGATATTTTGGAACCTTGACAGACTCTGACATCAGTAGACTAGGGCTGGGAACCACTGACCTTTTGGCCAGATTGTAACCTGGATTTTGAAGTATAAACTTTGTGATCAGCCGTGCTGGAAATCTCTAGAGACACCAGTCTTGTGTCCTGCAGCATGCTTTACTTTTGGGTATTGATAGTGAGGCCTCTTAAGATAGCCCAGTTTGCATTAGGGATGTAACTAGCATATTAAAAAGTACCCATTTAAATGACCGAGATTTTAACAGTTAACTATTTAAATGTGAATAGTTGTGAAGCAGAAGAAGATATGGTGCATTGCCAGAGCAGAACTTGAGTGAAGCAGCAGCTGAAAGGCAGTGGCAATGAGGCGGCAGCAGCAACAGCTGTTGGAGCTTGTCCAGCCAGGCAGAGCTGTAACCATGCCATGGTGATAACAGCAGTGTGTCCATCCCAGCACCGCAATTCCACCACTGGGGTCACATC
This sequence comes from Ichthyophis bannanicus, assembly GCA_033557465.1. Classification (NCBI taxonomy): domain Eukaryota; kingdom Metazoa; phylum Chordata; class Amphibia; order Gymnophiona; family Ichthyophiidae; genus Ichthyophis; species Ichthyophis bannanicus. Next base: position 1,600,327,841 of record CM066031.1, read on the forward strand.
AGGACACACTGAAGCCAGTCTGGGGCCTGCGCTATCTGCAGCTGTTGGAGGTTAGCAGTAGCTTCCATGACATACTTCCCTCAGGGATTTTGTGGTACAATTTCTGCTCTTGTAAGAGAGCTGATATATTATACAGTTAAATAATAAGACTCAGGACTAAATGGTAAAAGTATACTTAACAACTTAATATTTTGTATTCCTAGTGTTGAGGACTGAGACAAGCCAGTGCTCAGTAGTGACTAGAAATATTTGGAATGATGTGTTTCTTACCTTAGATTCTTGTTTCTGATTTATAGACGGTTGGTGTGGATATCATGGTGAAGATGGTGCATATTCCAGAAACAAGTGACAGTGTGGTAAGGACAATTATTGCAACACTGGCTCTCGACTCAGCTCTTACAATGCACCTTGGTCCTGGCTTGCAACACCTCTCAGCTACTGAGACCCCACGCACAGCTCTGCTAATGCACCTCACATTTGAGTAGCAGCACCCCTGCTATTGTAGAACTGAAATCCCACAAACAGTTCTGCCAAGTCCCTCCCTCATCCTGACCTTCAGCACTTCCAGAAATTCTTATTATTAGCCGGATAGACTTGGGGAAAGCCACCATTTATCCCTGGGAGTGGGCAACATGGAGTGGATCTAGTGCTGGAGACAGGATACTGGGCTCAATGGACTTTTGGTCTGATCCAGCACTGAGACCCCCCACACAAAGCTCTATTCCTTATCGTCTCTCCGGGCCAGTCCAGAACAGATGGGTAGTCAAATCCCCCTCCTCTAGCAGCTGAGGACTGAATACTGCTTCTTGTTGCTAGGATACCTATCTCTCCTCTTGCGCCAGGAGGCAGTCTTCATGTCCTCAGCAGCTGGACTGGATGTGTAGAGATTTGTCTCCCCATTACTGTTCTGTTAAGGTTCTTCATCTAGCCTTCTTTATTATTTTTTGCTGGAAGAGTTTCACCTGGGGGTTTGGTGCTTCACCCTAGCAGGGTGTTTTTAGCACTTCACTATTGCTGCGAGTACCTGCTCGGCTGGGCACGGTGAATGAGACAGAGCCTGTCTCCTCTTCCCGGTGCCATGTGCTGCTAGGGATCAGACCTGGGGGCCCCAGTTGCTGCCCTGGCTCAAAGGTGTCCTACCATTTTCTGGTATCGCTAGCTGCGATTTTCTGGCTGATCGGGAGTGTTTCTGCCTCATCCGGCAACTTACCAGGTATTTTTTTTGTGATTTCTCTGTTTTTTCGGGTCCGCGTCGTTCAGTCGGCTGTCCGTGAGCGCGCGGTTTCGGTTCGGGGGGTTGCCGGGGATTTCGTCGTCTTTTCGCATATCTTGCTTCCGTCGAGCCCCGCACCGCTTATTAGCGATGCCCGAACACTCCGGTTCTCAGTTGCAGCATTTGGAGCAGTTTCAGACTCCCGCGGAAAGCGCGGGAGCGGCGGCCATTTTGTCCACGCCAGCCGGGTCCTCCGAACGGGTCGGCTAAGCGCAAGGCGAAATCAAGGCATGTTGTAGTGGATCAGGAACAGCCTCTGATGCCTGCTCTGCCTGAGGTAATGGACCCTCTTCTTAACCCAGAATTTATCTTGGCTTTTCACAGAGCGTACCTACTCAAGCAGTCCCGGGCTCCTATGCCTGTAGGGACCGAGTCTCCCCCGCAGTCTCAGGCTGGGGTTCCTAGTGGTTCAGGACCTGGAGAGGGAGTTCCTGCCTTACCGACCCTTTCTGCTCCTAGGGGGGATGTTTTTTCTCTGGCTACAGAGGCTCTGGGACCAGAGGAGGGGGAACTCCACGACGACTCAGGTTTGGACCCCTGGCCTGCTGATTTAGAGGAAGGTGAATTGGGGCCAGGGGAGGACCCTAATATGTTTAGGGTTTTTAGGAGGGACGAGTTGCCTGCCCTGATTGCGCAGTCCCTGCTGGCGCTCAATATTGTTCCTCCGGTGGTACAGCAGGAGCCTTTAGAGGATCCCTTATTGCAAGGGTTTAAGTCCGCACAGAAATGTTTTCCCTTCCACAGGGTCATCAAACAGATGATAGAGTCGGAATGGGAGTTTCCTGAAGCCTCCTTGCGGGGGGCGCGGAACATGGCTCGCTTGTACCCGGTACCCCAGGAGGAGTCGGAGCTTCTGCGCATGCCTAAGGTGGATGCGCTGGTTTCGGCGGTCACCAAGAAGACCACCATCCCGGTGGAAGGCGCTACTGCTCTGAAGGATGTGCAGGATCGTCGCTTGGAAGGGCTCCTGAAGCAGGCCTTTGATGCAAGCGCCCTGGCACTGCAGGCGTCGGTCTGCGGAGCGTTCGTCTCTCGGGCTTCCATTCGCTGGAGTCAGCTGGCGTCCAGTCCGGAGGAGGATTCTTCTTCTCCGGAGGGGGCTAAGCTGGAGTCTGCAGCGGCTTACCAGGCGGATGCCTTCTATGATTTGATTCGCATTTCCGCGAAGGCAATGGCTTCCGTGGTTGCCGCCCGTCGGTTTCTCTGGTTGCGTAATTGGGCGGCGGATGCCTCCTCCAAGGCTCGGCTTAGTAAGCTGCCGTATAAGGGTAAGCTTCTATTTGGTGAGGCGCTGGAAAAGATTGTCAAGGACTTGGGGGACTCCAAAGGGGGTCGCCTTCCTGAGGACCGTCCTAAGGCGGGTAAGCCGGGGTCCTTCTCTAGAGGTCAAGGGCGCGAATTTCGCCGTTTTAGGGGGGCTCGTTTTACGCCGTATCAGCGCGGTCGCTTTCCGTCTCGGGGTCATTCCTTTCGAGGAGCTCGAGGCTCCGGTAGAGGCTATTTTGGTGCCGCTTCGGCTGCCGCCAAGAAGCCCCAATGAAACGAGGCAGGTCCAGGCGGAACTTCCCGTAGGAGGACGTTTGCAGGAGTTTGTTTCCGCTTGGGCCGCCATTACCACCGATCGATGGGTGCTGCAGGTTATCAGAGAGGGTTATGCGCTCGAATTCGCTTATCCTCTGTCGGATGCATTCCTCTTTTCTCCCTGCGGTCCGCCGGTCAAAAGGCAGGCCGTTCGCGACACGTTGCAGCGCTTGCTGCAGCTCCGGGCCGTGGTTCCGGTTCCTCGAGACCAGTGCGGTTTCGGTCGATACTCGATTTATTTTGTAGTTCCCAAGAAAGGAGACTCCTTCTGGCCGATTTTGGATTTAAAACACGTCAACCGCTGTCTGCGGATCTCGCATTTCTGGATGGAAACGTTGAGATCAGTCATTTGTTCCGTGCGTCCGGGGGAGTTTCTGTCTTCAATAGATTTGACGGAGGCTTACCTCCACATTCCGATCAAGCCGGCTCATCAGCGTTTCCTTCGTTTTGCAGTTCCCATGGGTCATTTTCAGTTTCGGGCCTTGCCCTTCGGGCTGGCGACGGCGCCCCGCACATTCACCAAAGTGATGGTGGTGGTGGCGGCGGCGCTTCGCAGGGAGGGCGTTCAAGTGCATCCCTATCTCGACGACTGGTTGATTCGGGCTCCGTCCCACGGGGAAGCGGTCACAGCCACCGTCCGTGTGGTTTCTTGTCTCGAGCATCTTGGTTGGGTAGTGAACCAGACCAAGAGTCGTCTGCAACCGGTTCAGCAGCTTCCCTACTTGGGGGCATTCTTCGACATGGGCAAGGGGCTCGTCTCCTTGCCTCTGGATCGGGTGCGCAAACTTCTCTCTCACGTGTCCGGTTTCTTACGTCTTCGTGCTCCCACAGCTTGGAAGTACTTGCAGTTGCTGGGTCTAATGGCGGCGGCCTTGGACCTAGTGCCTTGGGCTTGAGCGCACATGCGGCCGCTTCAACAGGCTCTTCTCTCGCGGTGGTCTCCGCAGCGTCATCCGCTCTCCCGGCGCTTGGGCTGACCCGAGCATGTCAGAGTCAGTCTCCAATGGTGGTTGGTTCCCGATCATCTCCTAGCGGGCGTGCCTTTGACTCTGCCGGATTGGGTCTTGGTCACTACGGATGCGAGCCTGTCCGGTTGGGGAGCACACTGCTTGACCCGCATAGCACAGGGCTCCTGGTCGGCGGAGGAGGCTCGGTGGTCCATCAACCGTCTGGAGCTCAGAACCGTCTATCTGGCGCTGCTGGCGTTTGCCGAGTTGCTGGAGGGCAGGCCTGTGCGCGTCTTTTCCGACAATCTCGTGACAGTCTCTTACATAAATCGCCAAGGCGGAACGGGCAGTCTCTCTCTCCTGGAAGAGAGTCAACGCTTGTTTCGATGGGCGGAAGTACACCTGGTGGCACTTTCGGCGTCGCATGTCGCCGGCAAGCACAATGTGCAAGCCGACTATCTCAGTCGTCATCAGCTGGATCCCGGGGAGTGGGAACGCCATGCGGAAGTATTTCAGGAAGTCACTCGGCGTTGGGGTCACCCGGTCATGGATCTGATGGCAACCCTGCGCAATGCCAAGACCGAGCGTTTTTTCAGCAGGCGCCGGGAACATATGTCGGAGGGTCTCGACGGTCTCGCTCAGCCCTGGCCACCGGGTCAACTTCTCTATGTGTTTCCGCCGTGGCCGCTGATAGGGCGAGTGCTTCGGAAAGCACCTTCTCACGCGGGGCGGGTGATCCTTATTGCTCCGGATTGGCCCAGACGCCCTTGGTATGCCGATCTCATGCGGCTGCTGGTAGCGCCACCCTGGCGGTTGCCCGCTCGAGTGGATTTGCTAATGCAGGGTCCCGTTCCAATGCCTCAGGCGGATCAGTTCTTGCTTACGGCCTGGCTATTGAGCGGGAGCGCTTGCGCCGAAAGGGTTATTCTTCGTCGGTGATTGCCACGTTGTTGCAATCTCGCAGGCGCTCCACGTCGCTGGCGTACGTCCGGGTGTGGCGCGTGTTTGAGGCTTGGTGTGTCGAGCGCTCCTTCCGAGCACGTTTCTCTTCCATTCCGGATGTTCTCGCCTTCCTGCAGAATGGTCTAGAAAGAGGTCTTGCTCTGAGCACGTTGAAGGTGCAGTTGGCGGCGTTAGCGGTGTTTCGGGGTCCGGTTCGCGGGTCTCGTCTTTCCTCGCATCCGGATATCTTGAGGTTTCTCAGAGCGGCCAAACATATCCGGCCTCCTGTCCGGCAGGTGATTCCTCCATGGGATTTGAATCTCGTACTGGAAGCGTTGACTTCCGCTCCTTTTGAACCGCGCTCCTCCAGTTCCATCCGGGAGCTCTCCTGGAAGACAGCTTTTTTGGTTGCCTTATGTTCCGCTCACCGCATTTCCGATTTGCAAGCGCTGTCCTGTCGGCCTCCTTTCCTTCAGTTTTCTGCGGAGAAAGTAGTGTTGCGTCCTGTTCCATCTTTTCTGCCTAAAGTGGTCTCGGCTTTCCATTTGAATCAGTCCGTTTCGCTTCCCACCTTCGGGGCTTCCGGAGCCGGGGGGTCCGTTGATCGCTCGCTATGTCGGTTGGATATGGGACGCGTCCTGCGGCGCTACCTGCGGGAGACACAGTCTTTTCGTAAAACCGATTGTTTGTGTTGTTTGGGGGGCCGTCCAAAGGTAGGGCGGCCTCTAAGGCTTCCATTGCGCGTTGGGTAAAGCAAGCTATTCGGGTTGCTTATGAGACCAGAGGCAAGCCCGTGCCAGTTGGGCTGCGGGCTCATTCTACCAGAGGGCAAGCCACTTCGTGGGCAGAATCGGCCTTGGTTCCGCCGGTGGATATTTGTAGAGCGGCGGCCTGGTCGTCCCTTCATGCGTTTTCGCGGCATTATCGTTTGGATGTGCTTGTGCGTCAAGATGCTTCGGTGGGGGCTGCTGCCGTGATAGCGGGGCTCACAGGTCCCTCCCTGGGTTAGTCACTGCTTTGGTACTACCCATCTGTTCTGGACTGGCCCGGAGAGACGATAAGGAAGACAAAATTAGACCTTACCTGCTAATTGTCTTTCCTTGAGTACTCTCCGGGCCAGTCCAGATCCCGCCCTTCCAGATTTTCTGTGGGTTCTGTGAGCTCCAAAGTTTTATTCGTAATCAGTTTGGCTAAGATATGGTATCAGGGGAATGTTGACTGTAAATGTGAAGAAAAGAAAAAAAAAAAAAAAAAGAAAGAAACCCATGTTTACTCGGTGAGTGATTCTTCGGGCGCGGCTTCCAGTCAGTGCGCCAGCATGTATGGGTTTACGCAGTGTAGCAGTGGTCGTTGGCGGTGCTCCGACTGCGTGCGAAGACCTTTTGTGTAACTCTTCCTCGCCTTTCCTAGGCCCCTTTGTTGTTTTTCATCTGCTTGTTACGTTAAGACTGCCTCCTGGCGCAAGGGGAGAGATAGGTATCCTAGCAACAAGAAGCAGTATTCAGTCCTCAGCTGCTAGAGGAGGGGGATTTGACTACACATCTGTTCTGGACTGGCCCGGAGAGTACTCAAGGAAAGACAATTAGCAGGTAAGGTCTAATTTCGTCTTCCATATTGTCCTGCTGGATCAGTCAAGACAAGTGGGTTTGTGTTCCCCTACCAGCAGATTGGTGGAGACAACCAATGAAAAGACCAGGTTTTAATGACAGCATTCCCATGCCTCTATCCAGCTCAACCACTAGAGGTCCCTTCAGTATTTCTTTGTCTCCAGCAGATGGTGGATGGATTTTCTTCTCTCTGTAGAAAATCTGAAGTCTGAGAGGAAATGAGATTGATTAAACGCTCGTGAACGACCACATCAAGCCCTAAAGGGGGTGACTCTCTCACTTGAGTGAGACGTGGGAGGTTCCACTAGACTGCAGTCTTTTTGGTAGCCATAGGAGGAGGGAAAATTGGTTCAGCTCTACACCCTTATCATGATAAGGGCCTGTTGAGCAGTCACAAATTGAAAGGATGTGGAAGAATCTGGAAGAGTACAGCAATCTCACACAACCTCAGCACTCCCCCTCCTCCTCCTCTCCCCCCGCTGTCTCCTGAAGATTGCATAAGGTTCTCAGAGGGATCTGCCTGCCAGCCACCTTTCACACAGTGCTGCAATAAAATAATACAGCCAGTGAAGCAGTTTCAGGGGAGTAGAGCTGAGCCCGGCATGGATTCTATGCCCAGGGCTCTCGGGGGAATGTACCAAGGCTTGACCTTGTCATTGTCCTTGTTGAGGGCTCGCGTCTCTGAGGGTTGCAATTCAGGGTGGACTGTTGGTGACTTGTTGGCACTGTGTGGGAGTTTCCTGCCATTTTCTGCACATGTTAGTAACATTTTTGGCTATTGTGCACCTGGGGGTTGCGCATTCCTAAGGCACTCCCTGAAGATGAGAAACACTTGTGAGCTGTCTGAGATGTTGACGATGCCTCAGACCCAGATGAATCGGTATTGGGCGCTGATGTGGAGCAGGACCTCATACCACCTTCAGAAGACTAGAGGCTGGTGTGATTTGCCTGTTCCGGAAAGAGGAACTGGCAGGGTTGATTTCCAGGGTCTCATCCACCTTGAACTTGGAAGATGCTTCCTGCACAAAGCAGAGCCAAAAGTACACCCGCTTCTTCAAGGGGTACAGAAATCCACTACTGACTTCCTGTTCCTGGAGGTGATCAGATATATAATCTGGTCTGAAGGGTAGTTGCCCAACTCCCTGCCTAAAGGGTTTAAAGTCTATGAGAAGATCTATGGTCTCCTGGAGGAAGAGTGTGGTGAGTGGTTTGACATTCCCAAAATGGATGCACAGGTCATAGCAGTTACTAAATGGACTACCATTCTCATGGATTGGCCTTAAAGGATGTTCTGGACTGCAAGGTTGATTCCTTGCCAAAGAGCCAGTTTACTGTGGCAGTGGCTATTCTACAGCTGAGGGTATGCACCAGCTTGATTTCTCGAGCCCTGCTCCAGTGGTTTCAGTCTCTTCCGCATGATGATACTACTTCTCTCTTGAAGGACTAGAAAAAGGGACTGTTACTTCTGGAGAGAGATCTGCAACTGTGAGTATATACTTCTGGTAATTTTCTAAAAGGAATTCTTTGTATTAAAGCTAATTAATCTGTGAACCCACTATTTTTGTTAAATCAGTCAGGGCCTAGTATCAGCAGTTTAAGTTTAAATTTAAAACACAGAGGAGAACTTTCTGGTTACATTTCATACCCAGCAGAGAGCTTGTAGTTTAAATTTAATAGTCACTCAGGGCCTAGTAACAGCAAAGTACTTTTAGTTTAAATTTAAAACACAGAAGAGAGCTTTCTGGTTACATTTGGAACCCAGCAGAGAGCTTGTAGTCTAAATTTAATAGTCACTCAGGGCCTAGCATCAGCAAAGTACTTTTAGCTTAAATTTAAAACACAGAAGAGAGCTTTCTGGTTAAATTTAGAACCCAGCAGAGAGCTTGTAGTTTAAATTTCATAAGAAGTTAGAGCCTAGCAGCAGCTAAGAGCTATAATTTAAATCAAATCAGAATATAGCTTACCTCAGCAGCACAAGACAAGGTACTGTGTAGCAGCCCTCTTTTAATAAGTGTTATTTCCCTCCCTCCCCTGGGATAATCGTAGCTTTATAGGTACTTACACATCTTACAAGACAGGAGGTGCTCTCAAGTGAAGCTCATTACCCAAATCAGTCATACACTAAGGACCTGAGATTAGTTAAGCTTCAGGTGAACAAGGTATATTACACGTATTAGGTACAGTTTTATTAGTATAAATATCCATAGCAACCCTTAGTAAGTAAAGAACTTAGATCTAAACACAAACTTAAAACTAAGATGCAGACAGCAGTCCAGCAGCGGGATGGGGGCTTTCCAGTCTTTTGCATTGAGTGTCACATGTATGATTTTCTCCCAGTTGGTGAGAGGTCTTACATGTGCACTAGGTGCAAGGAGCTCTTTGCTCTCAGGGAACGAGTCCGTTCTCTAGAGGCTAAAGTAGCAGACTTGGAAAGCATAAGACAGACAGAGAGGTACATAGACGAGACCTACAGGGATATAGTCCTGAAGTCCCACCTCCAGTCTGGCAGCATCCCTGTTGCCATGGAGGAGAGAGGTCACGTGACAGGAGAGCATCACCCTGGTGTGGCAGGAAGTGATCCTGTAACTAGGACCTGTCCTCCAGGTGATGTAAAACCCTCTCGCACCGAGGAAGTTTCTCCAGGGCCATGTGCCCATGAGGGAAGGGTTAGGACAGCCGTTATAGTTGGTGATTCGATCATTAGGCATGTAGATAGCTGGGTAGCTGGTGGACGTGAGGATCGCCTGGTAACATGCCTGCCTGGTGTGAAGGTAGCGGACCTCACACGCCACCTGGATAAGGTCTTAGATAGTGCTGGGGAGGAGTCTGCTGTCTTGGTACATGTCGGTACCAATGACATAGGAAAATGTGGTAGGGAGGTTCTGGAGGCTAAATTTAGGCTTTTAGGTAGGGAGTTGAAATCCAGAACTTCCAGGGTAGCATTCTCTGAAATGCTTCCTGTTCCACGCGCAGGACCCAAAAGGCAGGCAGAGCTCCGGAGTCTCAATGCGTGGATGAGACAGTGGTGCAGAGATGAGGGTTTTGGATTTGTTAGGAACTGGGGAACATTCTGGGGAAAGGAGGGACTCTTCCGAAGGGATGGGCTTCACCTTAACCGGGATGGAGCCAGGCTGCTGGCATTAACCTTTAAAAAGGAGATAGAGCAGCTTTTAAACTAGATATTAGGGGAAAGCCGACAGTCACCCAAGAGCGGATGGTTCGGAAGAATGTATCTTTGAAGGATACTACCAAAAGCAGAGAGGTTCCACAAAAGAGTAAAGTAGCCCAAATGCCCTCAAGTATGGAGCAGACAGAGCTTAAAGATCCTAAATTACCCATGTCTAACAATAGCCAAATTAATATGAATAAAATGCATTCTCTAAAATGCTTGAATGCAAATGCTAGAAGTCTAAAAAATAAGATGGGAGAGTTAGAATATATAGCACTAAATGAAAGGTTAGATATGATTGGAATATCAGAGACATGGTGGAAGGAGGACAACCAGTGGGACACTGTGATACCTGGGTACAAACTGTATCGTAATGATAGAGCTGATCAAATTGGTGGAGGGGTTGCTCTCTATGTTAGAGAGGGCATTGAGTCAGAAAGGATTAAAGTTTTGCAGGAAACAAAATCTGCTGTAGAATCTATATGGATTGAAATTCTATGTAAAAGGGGGAAGGCAATGGCAGTGGGGGTGTACTATCGAGCGCCTGGCCAGAATGACCAAATGGATGATGAAATGCTCAAAGAAATCAAGGAAGCTAACAAACGTTACAGCACAGTAATAATTTATTTATTTATTTAACAATCACTTATATACCGCATCTTCCATAGATCAGTTGCGGTTCACAATAAACAACAATCAACAAAGCAGAGTTCGTTTTACATATAACATCATATAACCAAAAACAATAAAATAATGGGTGATTTCAACTACCCCGGTATCAACTGGGTCAGTGTCACGGCAGGACCTGCTAGGGAGATAAAGTTCCTAGATGAAATAAATGACTGCTTCTTGGAGCAGCTGGTTCATGAACTGACCAGAGGGGAAGCCATATTAGACCTAATCCTTAGTGGAACACCAGATCTAGTTCAAGAGATAAGGTTGTTGGGGCCACTTGGCAATAGTGATCATAGCATGATCGCCTTTGATTTAATTAGTGGAGGAGGGATAGTAAGGAAATCCACAGTACTACCTTTTAACTTTCAAAAGGGAGACTATGATAAAATGAGGAAAACAGTTAAGAAAAAACTAAAAGGAGCAGTTGCAAAGGTTAAAGACGTACATCAGGCTTGGCTGTTGTTGAAAAATACTATCTTGGAAGCCCAGACCAGCTGTATTCCACACTTTAAGAAAAGTGAAAGGAAGTCCAAAAAACTGCCAGCATGGTTTAAAGGTGAGGTCAGAGAGGCTGTTGTTGCCAAAAAAGCATCTTTCAGGAAATGGAAAAAAGAGACAAACGACGAAACCTGGAAACAGCACAAGCACTGGCAAGTCAAATGCAAGGCATTGATAAGGCAGGCAAAGGGAGAATTTGAGAAGAAGCTTGCTGCGGAAGCAAAAATGCGAAGTAAAGACCTTTTCAAGTACATTCGTAGCAAAAAACCTGTGAGAGAGTCAGTTGGTCCATTAGATGATAAAAGGGTTAAAGGAGCACTAAGAGGCGAGAAGGCGATAGCGGAGAGACTGAATGAATTCTTTGCTTCAGTCTTTACTGAGGAAGATGTAGGGATGTTACCCATGACTGAAGTGGTATTTAAAGGTGCGGAAGAATTGAAAGAAATATCGATACATCGGGAAGATGTATTTCAACTATTAGATAAACTGAAGAGTAATTTAGAGAATGTTTTGCATTCTAGGAATTTACGGTTGTTAAATTTCCCCAAGACCCATTACCTATCTCCTTCTATTCTTTTTTTATAAATACTTGAAAGAAGTTTTGTTATTTTCTAACGGTGAAGAGATAGGTTTGTCAAAAATTTATTACCTGCCTTCAGGTAAATTGACCCCTGGTAGTGTGGGAGATGAAAATGGTGCCCTGGCTATGTGTTATGATAAGGTTGTTTCCTCTACTTTGGATATCTCTGGTTTCTTAGAGTCTTCCAAAGATGATATTGCTATACGAGCTACACTATTAGTCACCTTTCTCTCAGAATTGGATAAGGAGAAGGTTTTACGTGCCTATTTAAAAAAAAAAGCTGAAAAGTTCTGCGGTCAATCGATACAAATTTTTCCTGATGTCTCCAGAGCCACGCAGATCCGTCGGAAGGCCTTTTTGGAGGTACGTCCGCGGGTCGTGGCTCTGGGGGCTTTATTTTATTTGAAGTTCCCCTGTAAATGCCATGTAGTATTTTAGGGGAAACGTTATATTTTCTTTGCAGTTGAACAATTGTTAGATTTTTTTGAAAAGCAAGGCTTGATCTATGGAATGGTTCTTTAGTAGCATTTCAGGTTTCCTGACTAGTTTAAAAGGAGTTTTGTTGTTTTCTCTTTCAGGAACCAGTGGTGGGTGTTTCTTTTTTTTGATTTATATAATGTTTCACCTCCTTAATGTGGGCTTGTTTCAGGTATAGTGATATAATTTGTTTGTAATAGTATGTACTTGTGTGAGTAATTACTCTTGTGATTTTCTTTGTAAATTTATAAATTTCAATTAAAAAAAACAAAACAAAACAAAACTGAAGAGTAGCAAATCACCTGGGCCGGATGGTATACATCCAAGGGTGTTGAAAGAACTGAAATACGAGATTGCAGGCCTGCTATTAGTAATCTGTGAACTATCATTAAAATCATCTCTGATACCTGAAGATTGGAGGATCGCCAATGTAACACCAATTTTTAAAAAAGGTTCCAGGGGTGATCCGGGAAACTACAGACCGGTGAGCCTGACATCAGTACTGGGAAAAATGGTAGAAACCATCATAAAGAATAAAATTACTCAGCATGTAGATAGTCATGACCTAATGGGAGACAGCCAACATGGCTTTAGACAAGGAAGATCTTATCTTACTAATCTGTTATGTTTTTTTGAAAGTGTGAATAAACAGGTGGACAAAGGTGAGTCGGTTGATATAGTGTATCTGGACTTTCAGAAAGCCTTTGACAAGGTCCCTCATCAGAGACCTTTGGCAAAACTAAAGAGTCATGGGATCGGAGGAAGTGTACTACTGTGGATCAGGAACTGGTTAAAAGATAGAAAGCAGAGGGATGGGCTAAATGGACAATTTTCCCAATGGAGAAAGGTGAATAGTGGTGTACCCCAGGGATCTGTGCTAGGTCCGCTGCTTTTTGACATATTCATAAATGACCTGGAAAGTGGAATAACGAGTGAGGTTATCAGATTTGCAGATGACACAAAACTATTTAAAGTTGTTAAAACCCAAGAGGATTGTGGAAAATTGCAAGAGGATCTTGATAAATTGGAAGACTGGGCATCAAAATGGAAGATGAAATTTAATGTGGACAAGTGCAAAGTTATGCACCTAGGGAAGAACAACCCAAACTATGGTTACACGATGCAAGGTTCCACATTAGGAACCACCACCCAGGAAAAAGATTTAGGCGTCATTGTGGATAACATGTTAAAACCCTCGGCCCAGTGTGCAGCGGCAGCCAAGAGAGCAAATAGAATGCTAGGTGTGATAAGGAAAGGAATGGAAAATAAAACAAAAGATATTATAATGCCTCTATATCGTTCCATGGTGAGACCGCACCTTGAATATTGTGTGCAATTCTGGTCGCCGTATCTTAAAAAGGATATAGCGATTTTAGAAAAGGTTCAGAGAAGAGCCACCAAAATGGTAAAGGGGATGGAAGGATACTCCTATGAAGAAAGGCTAAAAAGGTTAGGGCTCTTTAACCTGGAAAAGAGACGGCTGAGGGGAGATATGATAGAAGTCTATAAATTAATGAACGGATTGGAATGGGTAAACGTAGATCGATTGTTTACCTTATTAGAATATAGAAAGACTAGGGGACATGCAATGAAGCTACAGGGTAAACTATTTAAGACTAATAAAAGAAAATATATTTTCACTCAACGTGTAATCAAACTCTGTAATTTGTTACCAGAGGATGTAGTAAAGGCTGTTAATGTAGCTGGGTTTAAAAAAGGTTTGGAGAAGTTCCTGGAGGAAAGGTCCATAAACCATTATTAAGAAGGGACCCAGGATATCAATGCTTGAACCAATACAAGCATTGTGGAACCTGTGTCCCTTGGGGAAACTGCTAGGTACATATGACCTAGATTGGCCACTGTTGGAAATAGAATATTGGGCTTGATGGACCTTGGTCTGACCCAGTATGGCATATCTTATATTCTTATGTTCTTACAGCCTTCCTTTCTGATGCCATGTATGAACTGATGCGCCTGCCGGCCAGAGATGATGCCCTGACTACTGTGTCACAATGTTGGATTTGGCTCAGTCACTGGGCAGTGGACACATTCTCCAAAGCCCAGTTGGTTCTGCTGGCCTTTAAGGGGAATCTCGTGTTTGGAACAGATTTGGAGAAACTGGTGAAGGACCTAGATGAGACAAAATCTTCCCGCCTCCCAGGAGACAGGTCCAGGGGGCTCTTGAAGTGGGCAAGTGCTCCTTTCTTGTCAATTTTCACCTGATCAGCAAGGGTGAGCTGGTCATATTCTTGGGGGTCTCAGGGCTTTCGTCATTACCGACCTAGAAAACCCTTTCTTTTTGCTTCAGGACCTCGGGCTTGTTCTTAGTCCTTTCAGGGAGCATGTGAACCAAGGGACATGACCCTCTCAGGAGGAGGACCTTCCTGGGCCACACAATGAAGGTTTGGGGGTCCATTCTCTTGTATCTCCAATGGGTTGCAGGCTTCACCTTTCTTTCAAGAATGGAGGCCGGGTTACCAAGAATCGCTGGGAGCTAGGCAGCATTCAATTTGGCTATGTTATGGAATGCAAGGAGCTGATTCCCGATACCTTCATCGCCACCTGTGGGTCTGTGATCAAAGGTGCCACAGTACGGACCACCTTGGACAAGTTACTTTGCCTGAAGGTGGTGGTGCCCATCAGAGTCGTACCGAGCCAGAATCGCACTCTGTGTAACTTGCACATCGGGCGCACGTGCCCCCTCCTCCCCATACCTCTGTCTAGCCGCTGCCTGCTGCAGTTGCCCTCTGTTTTCTCCATGGCAGCGCCGGCAGCAGGGCAAGAGCAGGCAGTGGCTGGACGGAGGTATTGGGGGGACGCACCCGATGTGCAAGTCGCCGGCAGCAGCAGTAGATATGATCCCTCCCTACTGTGACGTCGCGTCAGAGGGAGGGATCAGACCTGCAGAAAGACCCACAAAATGTTTTAGAGGGGCGTATTTTGGCTGCCTGCTGTTGCCCTGTCACTGCTGAGGGAACAAAAAGTGGCAGCAGCAGGGAGCCGACATGCGCCCCCTAAGCCTTTGCGCCCTATGCAGTTGCACCACTCCGCACAGGGCTAGGTATGATACTGGTGTCCATCCCCCCCCCCCAGACGAGTAGGGTAAGGGCAGATACTCTATCTACTTTATGGTGCCAAAGAAGGGCAGTTCCTTCTGGCCCATTCTGGACCTCAAAGGGGTCAATGAGCACTTGCGCATCTTGCACTTTTGAATGGAAATCTTGCACTCTGTGATTCAAGCAGTGCACCGAGGAGAATTCTTGGCTTCTCTGGTCTGGCCGAGACATATTTTCATATCTCAATCTGGGCGGATCAGCAGAGGTATCTATGTTTTGCCATGCTTGGCTCCCACTATCAGTTTGCCGCCCTTCCTTTCGGGCTCTTCACTGCCCCAAAGGACGTTCTCCAAGGTCATGGTGGTGGTGGTGGTGGCAGTGGCGGCTGAGGCACTCCAGTGCAAGGGATCTGTGTCCATCCCTATCTGGGTGACTGGCTCACCCGGGCCTGTACCCTGTCAGAAACGTCTCTGGTGATGTCCCGAGTGTTGTCCTTTTTGGAAAGCCTCGGCCAGGTGATCAATCAGGAAAAGAGCCAGCTTTTGCCTTCCCAGTCCTTGGAGTTTCTGTGAGCATGTCTCGACACTCAAGTGAGCAGAGTTCTTCTGCCAGAGAAGAAAGTCAGAAGACTGTTGAATTGACTGGTGATGTTCTGTGTGTAGCAGGCCCCCAGAATCTGGGATTATCTTCAGCTCCTCGGACTGATGGCAGTGACCATAGGAATGGTCCCATGGGTGCATGCTCTCAAGCGGCTGCTCCAGTAGTCCTTGTTGACTCAATGGCCCCTGAATTCTCAGGAGTTTGAGCGCAGGCTCACGCTCCCATAGATGATGAAGTTCAGCTTGCGATGGTGGCAGCAGCCCTGTCATCTGAAGAAAGGCGTTCCATTGGATGATTTCTCCTGGATCCTGCTGGAGAGCCCATTGCCGAGACCGTACAGCCCAGGGCCATTGGAACCGCAGGGAAGCGGTGTGGTCCATTAATTGCCTCAAGGCCAGGGCCATTAGGTTGGCTCTTCTATTTTTCCAGCCCCTGGTCATGGACCAGGTGGTTCGAGTCTTTTCAGACAATGACGTAAGCCACCACCGTGGCAATCGGCAGGCAGCACAGGAAGTGCCGGAGTAGTTCTGGAAATGAGTTGCCTGGGCAGAGAAGAACTTCCTAGCCTTCTGGCACATTGCTGAACTGGACGTTGTGGAAGGGGACTTCCTCAGCTGGAACTCCCTCAATCCCAGCAAGTGGGAGTTGAGTCAAAAAACATTTCAGTTGATTCTGCGCTGCTGAGATCACCTGAAAGTAGATCTGCTGGTGACCTGCTCCAATATCAAGGTGTGCCGCTTCTTCAGTCACCATACAGAGATAGGGCATCGATGCCCTGATCCAATGGCTGCTGTACATGATTCTTCCGTGGCCCTGGTGGGGCGTGTGATTTGGAGTATTAGAGTGCCACCCGGACAGGATTGTTCTGGTGGTGCTGGATTGGCTGAGGAGAGCATGGTTCAGAGACCTGATGAGGCTCCTTGAAGCGCCTCTTCTTTGACTGCCTCCATCTCAGGGGCTATTGCAGCAGGGACTGATCATCCTGGAGGACGCAGCTCTCTTCTTGCTTATGGCTTGGCCCTTGAAAGGAGACTAATAATGCATATGGGCTACTCTCCAGCAGTAGTATGTATTATACTTGATGCCCAGAGGAGGTATACCAAACAAGCATACAGATGGATATAGTGCCTCTTTGAGTGCTGGTGCGGCACTTGGCTCCTGATGTGGCCAAGGTGCCCTCCCCATTGACCTTTCTGCAGGATGACCTAGGCAAGGGCCTCTCACTTAGCTCTCTGAAGGTTCAGGTGGCAGCTACCGTAACGTAAATAGAATTACATCATATCTATTAAAATGTAAATAGTTCTCCCCAGTTTAAGTCCTTGTTATGCTCCCTGTTATCTGTAAACTTAAGACAGATCCTATCTGTCTGAGTAAAATTTTGTTGTATGTAAACCGCACTGATAACAAAGAGCGCGGTATATAAGAACTGTTAAATAAATAAATGTCCATGGTCGGCAAGTCCTTGACCTTGCACCCGGATGTTTCCTGTTTTCTCCAATGGGTTTGAAGTTAGCGCCTCCCCTCCCTCTTCGGCCCATGATCCCTTCCTGGGATCTGTCTCTGGTGCTCAGGGCCCCATAGACAGCCCTTTTTTTTTTACATTGAAAATTATACCTTACACATCCAATAAGGAAAAGGAGAACAAAATCATATAAACAGGTTAACATTCACAAAAAAGAAAAATAAACCTCCAAAAAATTAGTCCACAAATTTAAGGAAATTTGGGAGGTACAAAGAAAAACCTGTAGCTGTGACAGTATCCCGTCATAAAGCCAGCAAAAAGAAATAATCAGCCAGGCGGAGACTTAAACATCAGCCATATGGGAAGGGACAACAACCTGAACTAAACCTTCTTCTCTAACAGTCAAGAACTCCACAAGTTGTTTTGGGTCAAAGAACATATATACAGTACATTATCCTTATAAGAAATGCAACACTTAACAGGAAATTTCAATTGGAAAGTGCACCCCTATAGCCAAGTTCCTCTGCCGAAGGCATAGGAACTCCTTCCTCCTTAACTGAGAACCACGAGACAAATCAGGAAACATCCTAACATGTGACCCCAAAAAACACTCAAAATTCCTAAAATAAGAGCGGAAAATCATAGCTTTATCTGTCACCAGAGCCAGGGTAACTAGAAGGGTGGACCTTCTGTAATGATCTACAAGGAATTCTCTAGGAACCCCATTGGGTCACCTCCCTCCAAAGAAACAGCCCCTGGGGCAACCCTCGGACTACTGGTCCCAAAAGACATATATTGCACTCGAGTCAAAGGGAGAAAATGCTCCAAAGGAATCTTTAAAACCTCTCCGAAGTATTTTCTCACTATCTCCATAGTAGACAAAATTGGGGACCTAGGAAAGTTCAAAAGTCTAATGTTGTTATGCCGGGCTTGATTTTCCAAATACTCCGTCTTCCGAATCAGTACAGACTTGTCTTTAATCTGGGCTCCTACCAGCTCTCGGAGATGCCCCAGCTCCTGCTCCAATGCGAGAATTCTCCCTGCTTGCTGCTCCTGGACAGTGGAAACAGTACCAGAATTGCTCTTAACCTCCATCAAATCAGTAATCATAGTTCCCACAAGAGCTCCTAAGGAAGAATTCACAGTAGCAATCGCAACCCATAGCGCCTCCATTGAAATCATCTTTGGTTTCACCAAGATTTTAATCCCTGAAGCGCAAGCAAATCTCCTGTCTATGGTGGTGAAATCTCTGTAGCCATTGTTAAAGCCACAGGATCCTTTGCTCTTAAAATCTCACACCACTGGAGTTGCTTCTGTCATCGGAGAGCCCTCATTGCCTTCCCTCACCAGTGTCAGTAAGCCAGCGGGAAGCACACCTTCATCTGACCATACGCTTCCGGGTCTCAGCGGCGGGGTTCGGAACTCCGGAGAGAGCAGAACACCCTGAGTGCACAAAGCTGACGCACCCTCCAACGGCTCCTCTGTAGACGCTGCTCCAGCGCCAGAGGAAAAGCCGCAGGAATCCAAAGTTCTCTGACCAATGGAGCTCGTCACAGAAAGACCCGAGGGTATGTGCTCCTGTTTCCGTTTTCTATGACCCATATCAATGGCCGGAAACACTGCTCCGTTACAGCCTGACTAGGAGACACGCGGCTACACTCCGGCAGCACTTCCTGCCGCCATAGACAGCCCTTTTTGAGCCGTTGAAGCACGCTACCTTGAAGGATTTGACGCTGAAGACTGTGTCTTGGTCACGATTTGTTCCACAAGGTGGTTCTCTGAGCTGCAGGCTCTGTCTTGCCAAGATCCTTATCTGTCCTTTTCAACTGAGTCTGTTTTCCTTTCAGCCTGTTCCTTCCTTTCTGCCTAAAGCGCTGTCTCTCTTTCACATGAACCAGATTGTTTGCCTGTTCTCCTTCTCTAAGGAGCAGTGCTGGGGGAAGGATAAGAATCTTCGTCTTCTGGATGGCCGGAGGGTGCTTCTCTGGTACTTGTAGGTTACAAATTCCTTTCATAAGTCCAATCATCTTTTTGTGTTGTTTACTGGCTGGCGCAAGGGTGAGGCAGCGGCCAAGTCTATCTTGGGGCACTGGATTAAGGAAGCTATTTCCTTAGCATATCTGTTACGGACTGGCTGGTTCTGGAGTTTTTGCACACCCACTCTATCCAAGCACAAGCATCTTCGTGGGCGGGGTGGAGTGGAGCGAAGCTCATTGACTCTTGCAGACATTCGTCGAGCAGCAATGTGGGCATCTCTTTCCACTTTTGTTAAGCATTATCATTTGAATGTCCATGCTTGGGCAGAATGGTTTTCGGCTCGTTTATGATCTCCTGTGTTTTCTTCCCTCCCAGTAGTGGTGTAGCTTTGGTACATGCCACTTATCTGGACTAGTCTAGCAGGACGATATGGAAGATGACATTTTACTTAACAGATAATATCCTTTTCTTGAGTCCTGCTAGACAAGTTCAGGGCCTGCCCCTGCATCTATATTGCTCTGTTTTGTCTGCTGCGGTAACCTTGGGTCCACCATGATTTTATTCTTGGCTCTGCAGGCTCATCTTCTGCTAACAGCTTTCTGTTTCTACTTTCCTGTACATAGTTCACTACTGTCGATTACTCATTGTTGCCCACATTTCAGGTTGTGTGAGGCTTGCTCTCTATCTCCCATATGCTTTGGGACAAATACTAACGGGATCGCTGGTGGCTGAGCCAGATCAGATAGAGGCATGAAAGTGATGTCATTGAAACCTGGGCTTTTCATTGGTTCTTTGTCTACACCATTCTGCTGGTAGGGGAACACAACCCACTTGTCTGAACTGATCTAGCAGAACTCAAGGAAAGGACATTATCTGGTAAGTAAAATGTTACCTTAATAGCCCTAGATCCTGACATACAGTAGCGTTCTTCTACTATTCCAGTACTGCGACCCCATATATACAGTAGCTCCATGAATGCCCCTCAGCCTTGTCCTGCAGATGCTATTTGCAGGACCAGCCCCAGAGTTGGTTGAAGGTGTTGGCACCCTAGGGAGATCTTTTTACACCCACCCTCCCTGATGTCAGAATCTATTGTCTAGCTTTGAATGTCATGCTTTTTGCTGCCCCCCCCCAACTTCCATCCTAGGCGACAACCTAGTTTGCCTAATGGTTGGGCTAGCCCTGGCTATTCAATGAGGTCAACACAGAGACAGACAGCACTGCATAAAAAAATCAACTTTAAGTCTAAGGTATTAAAACAAATTTAGAGGCACAGTTTACAGGACTATAAAAAGGTATGCTCCTGAGTCTCAAGTAACAGACTTGAATATTCATATTTGCTGCCACAGTTTACAAGTGCAACATTTTAAGTATTTATTATTCTATGCCAAGTTGACATCACTGGAAACTATTTCTATTTATCTGCAGATGAGAAGAAGCACGAGCTTCTGCATATATCTCGGGCACCACAAGCCTGATTAAAAAGAACTTCCATGTACACCTAATTATGTTGCCTTTATATATTTCATCCTCTAAGCTACAAAAGGAAGCTCCTTTTGGCACAATGCAAGTATTAAGATGAGAAATAGGAGTAAATTTGAGAGATTCAAGATAATACCCAACATACCCTTGCTTAAGAGTGAATTTTATTCCTGTGCAAAATGCTCATTTGGAAACACTAACGTCTGCAGTATGACTCATCCCTGCTTTGAGAGATAAGAGGGTAAGTCAGTCTCTGCCTGTGCAGTCTTTGGGCTTTCTGCTGAGACTGCTGCCAACAGTGTCAGTTGGTACTGAACTCTTCACAGTGGGCTGTTATTTTTTCTTTGTGATGCGGATGCTTGTCCTCTGGGAACTGGATTGAGACCACTAACTCATTTCACCGTGGTCATCAAATGACTATCAAAAATGACTTTGTCATTACTAACCAGAGTCAGGTTTAAAAAATGAAATGCTTCTAAGACACTATTGAAATTTGTTTCTAAATAAGCATCTGGCAGAATTTCATCAGAAATCCAGCTGCTAAGCCAAATATCATGGAACTCTTAGAATTATTGCCAGCTTTGAATGAACAGACTTCATTATTTGAGGAGTTTCATTTTTGAAAGAGCATTTCCTCCTCTGTATTGTGTGCCAGTGACATGAAAAAAATCATGATGTAGAGGAATAAAGATCATACTCAGGCATTTATGCATCATGATCCCACTTTGATGTTATGTATTCATGAATCATGTTCTGTCTGCATTTATAAAGAGACTCATAACCAGGCATCCAGATTTATAGTAATTTTTATTTAAATATTCTGTCACTATAGTCAATATTTTTTCTACTTTGAAATACAATGGCAAACTCTGCTTCAAGGAACATGCACTGAATCAGGGTAGAGTGGAAGAGTAACCTAATGGTTATAGCAGTGGGCCGAGAACCCAGGGTAAGCCAAGTTTGAATCCTATTGCTGCTGCTACTGATCTTGGGCAAGTCACTTAACCCTCCATTGTCTTAGGTACAAATTTAGATTACAAGCCCTCTGGGTCAGGAAAATGCTAACTGTGCCTGAATATAACTCTTTGAACTTCTGAGAAAGGTGTGTGAGCTAATTCCATTCCCACTCCCCCATCCCCATTACTGTAAAAGGAGTTTGACAATTGCAGTAGTTTCAACCCAAGCCGCAGGAACCCCTTGAGCGATGGTGTTTCAGGATATCCATAATGGATATGTTTGGAGACCCAGTGTATGAAAATATTTCAATCTGCGCAGTACAGCACAGCAATGGGAGCAAAGCATGAAGCTCCCGCCAATGTGGTAGGGTTGCACAATGAGGCAGTCTTTTGGTGCCCTGATGCTTGGGAGCACTGACTAACACGTTAAACTGGCCTTGCCAAAGGTTGTATACATTCTCTTGAGTTAGAAGGGAAAACTAGATCATGTAAGGTGATGTCAAAGACTGGATTGGAAGCATCAATCTATAGTTTTTGTATTCAGAGCCCAGTAATTAAGAGGGTGCTCCATCTTTTTTTTTCCCAAAGTTACTTCATGTCTCTTGTGAGATTTGAGCCAACCTGATCTCCTAGCACAGGCAGCTTTAGTTTAATTTTAATACAAAAGCAGAAGAGCTGATCAGCCAGGGCAAAGCCCATAAATAATAATCATCTTTGGCTTAAGGCAGGTAGAGAAAAATGGAAATTAAAAAAAGAAACTGAACCGAAAAACAGGTTAAGCAATAAAACAATATTGCCCTTTTAATACCATCTTAACCATTTTTGGAAATTTTCTGAATCCTACTATTTGACTATTATGGGGGTTATTAAGTCCTGTTTGTGCTTTGGATGTCTGAAAACAGACGTGGAAATATCCAAAGCACAGAGATGTCCCCAGAGCCAATTTAGAAGCCGGCTGTGTGAATATCCCCAGGACGAGGACATCGAAGGCAAAATGGGGGTGTGAGGTAGGTATGTTTGGGGCACCTGAGATTACATTAAGGACCTGAGATTAATTAATTTCATGTGAACAAAGTACATTCAACGTATTAGGTATAGTTTTCTTAGTATAAGTATCCCCAGCAACCCTTAGTAAGTAAAGAACTTAAGTATCTAAACACAACCTTAAAACGAAGATGCAGGCAGCAGTCCAGCAGTAAGATGGGGGCTTTCCAGTCTTTTGCATTGAGTGTCACATGTATGATTTTCTCCCAGTTGGTGAGGGATCTTACGTGTGCACAAGGTGCAAGGAACTCTTTGCTCTCAGGGAACGAGTCCAATCTCTGGAGGCAAGAGAGGCAGACTTAGAAGACATAAGGAAGACAGAGAGGTACATAGACGAGACCTACAGGGATATAGTCCTGAAGTCCCACCTCCAGTCTGGCAGCATCCCTGTTGCCATGGAGGAGAGAGGTCACGTGACAGGAGAGCATCACCCTGGTGTGGCAGGAAGTGATCCTATAGCTAGGGCCTGTCCTCCAGGTGATGTAAAACCCACTTGCAATGAGGAAGTTTCTCCAGGGCCATGTGCCCATGAGGGAAGGGTTAGGACAGCCGTTATAGTTGGTGATTCGATCATTAGGCATGTAGATAACTGGGTGGCTGTTGGACGTGAGAATCGCTTGGTAACATGCCTGCCTGGTGCAAAGATAGCGGTCCTCACGCGCCATATAGACAAGGTCTTAGATAGTGCTGGGAAGGAGTCTGCTGTCTTGGAACAAAGGAACAGATACGAAGACTGGCAGTAATTCAGGTTATAAACCCCTTTAATAGATGACCCCTAAGCGTTTCGGCCAGCGGCCTTCTTCAGGAGGATAACATATGGGGGGGGGACAAACCTCAAAATTTTTTTAAAACAAATAATAAATAATAAACATCAAATTTAAAACATTATTCCATCAAAAGATCAAGCCATAAATAAATAAATAAATAATATGATAAAAACTAAACATACAAAGTGTTTTAAACACCAATACATACATTATTGTCATAAAATGAGAGTAAAAATATAAATAGTAATAATAATAAAAAATATAACACTGATGTAATAAAATACATTCAATGAAACAACTGTCAAACAAGAGCAATCAGTAAGTAATATATAAAAACATACATAATAGAATAAAACTCTTATACTTAAAACTTATTGTAAGTGAACAAAAAGGATGCGGAGGATATATTATGAATCAAAATGATAAATAATAGAAAAAGAATTAAAAAAGTAGATACCAATACCTTCAGACCAATCTTTCAAATAAATAAAGACATTGACCTCTGGAATAAAATATAGATAAGTGTAAAAATTATTGTGTATAACTATACTATCTAAACTAAAAAGATAAAAGCAACCACAGGACTAACACTGAAAAGTAAAAAAACCAGATAAAGGAAGAGCTCAATTGTAAGAAATTTTAAAACTAAAGTCCATAAAGGGAACTTATGAAATAACTTTTAGTATCAAATCTGATTGTCATGACCTAAAACTTAAAACCATAAATATCATTAAGACCATCAAAATTGAAAATCGATTATGTTCTGCATAAATCACTCTGAGACTGATCACATACGAGCAAAAATGATTAGAAGACTTGTGTACCAAAATGTATATGAGTAGAAAAACATGCGACTAGATAATACATCTGTGAGTTAAAAATATGCGATTTTCTTTGCCGATGCAAATTGAACTTGTGCGAGCAGCGTGAAGGAGGAACCATAAAAAACGGCAGGAAAACCAGCGTGGTAATAAAAAAGACTATGGGATTGTTCCATCAAAAGAACCGTGTATGGTAATTCTATACTTGGTAAACCTAACTTTTAAATGCGATCTCAAAAAGAAATCAATTATCGAAGATTCCGATCATACTTTGGAGATCAGCATGCTCATTGCATAAATACTGTAGAGAACATTCCATACAAAGAATACTATAAAAAATACTATAAAAAACTATCCATCAATAGTATGGCATAATAATTCATATGGAATCATTGCCAATTCTACCTGAAACGATGATACAAGGGTATTGTGCCTTGCCAGTCTAAAACAAAAGAGAAAAAGAAAAAACACTAGGACGTGTATGCTAATATGTTTCCTTCTTGTATATAATATAAAAGCAATACTCTCTCAAAGCTAACATAAAAACGGCGGAGGATATTATAGTAAAATGAAGAAAGATGATAACTCACCGCTATTGCGTGGTAAATCTTTGTAAACCAAATGTAAGGTGAGCTGTGCATTCTCTGGGCTTTTTAACTGCATTTTCCCACCAAAACGATGTGAAAGTTCATAAGGCAAAGGTTTCTCAACCGTTTTTGTTTTAATCAACATAAAAGCTAATATTATTATATATGAAAAATGAGAGTCAGATCTACCATCATTTTATACATATATAAATGTAATGTGTCAAGACATAAAGCTTATAATGGAAGATGGTGCAACTATTAAGACCTCATCAAAACGGAGTCACTATTGAAAATAGCGATAAAGGGAAGAAGGGAAAGAAGGGAGGGGAGGAGGAAAGGGGAAGGGGGAGAGGGAGAGAAGGAAATGGGAAAAGGAAGAGAGGAAAGGAAAAAGGAAGGGAAGTGGGAGAAAGGGGAGAGGAGGGAAAAGGAAAAAGAGAAGAAAGAAGAGGGAAGGAAGGGAAAAAGGGGACAAATAGGGAGGGAGGGGAGGGGGAGAATGAAGGGTGGAGGGGAGGGAAGGGGAAGGGGGAGGGAGGGGGAAGGAGGAAGAGAGGGGGGAAAAAGGAAACCAACCAGGAGGAAGCAAGTAGGGGGAGGGAGAAAGAAAGGGGGGAGGGGAGGGAAAAGAAAGAGGAAAGGGGGAAAAGGGAAAAGGAAAGCAGGAGGGGGGAGGGAAGGAGAGTGAAGGGGAAGAAAAAAAAGAGGGAATTGAGGGAAGAGGAAAGGCAAAGGAAGAGAAGAGAAGAAGGGAAGGGGGAAGAAAAGAGGAAGGGGAGGAGGAGGGGGGAGGGAAGAAAAAGGGGGGGGGAAGGAGAAGGGGAGAAAAGAGAAATTATAAGAAAACAGATCAATATCTTGATTTAAACCTTGTGGATGTAGTGTCCGTAATTCATATATGAGCCACTGTTCTATCCTAAGAAGAACTTTGCTAATATTCCCTCCTCGCCAATGAGGTCTCACTACTTTTAAGACAAGAAAACGTAAATCCGAAATAGAATGTTGGGCTTCACTCCAATGTTATTCCAAAGGTTTTTCCATAATTCTCCTACGAATGCAACCTTTGTGTTCTATAATGCGTGTTTTTGCACTTCTTTCCATTTTGCCTACATAGCACAGCTTGCAGGGACATTGTATTAAATAAACAACATTTGATGTATCACAATTTGAAAAATCACAAAGTTTAACTTTGTGAGAATTAATGGGATTAATGAACTCCTCTTTAGTGACCATAACATTTTTACACACAGTACATTTACCGCATTTAAAATGGCCAAAAGCTTTGGGCAAAAAATGTGGTTTACTAAGAGCTGATGGAACTAAAATGTCCCTTAAATTTGAATTCCTCTTATAGGCCACTATTAGCTTAGTATCTTTTAAAAAAGGTAAGGGTTCCAAAATGTGTCATGTGTTCCTTAAGATCTGGGTGATCTTTTTTGAATAGGCAGAAAAAGTCAACGCACAGATTATACTGTTCATTTTTTCATGAGTACGTGATTTCAATAAAGATGCTCTGTCTGAGGAGCGGGCACGATGTAGTGCTATTTTAACACATTCCACTGGATAACCGTGATCTAAAAATCTATCACTCATTATTGTGGCCTGATAATCAAAATCTTCATTAGTGGTACATAATCTACGAACTCTTAAAAATTGACTTATTGGTAAATTTTCTTTTAAAGATTGATTATGGAAACTGCTAAAATGTAATAATGAATTCCTGTCAGTAGGTTTTCTGAACAAGGTGGTAATAAAACCATCTGGTGTGTTCTTAATTAAAATATCCAAATATGCAATTTGGCTGGGACTATATGTATATTCAAATTGTAAATGTGTGTCTAATGAGTTTAACCAATTAATAAATATCAGTAGCTCCTCACTAGTCCTTTCCCAAATGAAAAATATATCATCTATATAGCGTCTCCATAAATATACCTGCTTTTGAAATGGATGTGAGGAAAGAAAAACTTTTTCAAAATTAGAGACATAGAGATTTGCAATATCTGGAGATACCGATGACCCCATGGCGACACCTCTAATTTGATGATAATATAAATCTTGAAAACAAAAAAAGTTAGTTATTACATAAAATTAATCTGGCCAATTGCATAAGAAAACAAGTGGATGCTCTAACAGGTCTAGGTCTTGTGATAAGAACACTTTCCATAACTGTGAGAGCCGCTTCTTGAGGTATGTTTGTATATAATGATTTTATATCCAATGTTACTAATAAAATTCCAATATAGGCTCCTTGATAAGTTCTTAAACATTGTATCATGTGAGATGAATCACGGACATATGATGGAGCGAGTTCCACAAAGGGGCGAAGAAAAACGTCTAAAAATTTGGAAACGGGTTCAAAAAGAGACCCGATCGCCGAAATTATAGGTCTTCCCGGTGGATTATCTAAGGATTTGTGTATTTTTGGTAGGACATATATTGTCGGCATAACTGGATGGTCTACTGTTAAAAAATCGGCTTCTTTTGGGGTGAGATAACCGGCCTCTCGACCTACATAGATCAGTGTATCGACCTTATGTTTAAGAGCTTGAGTAGGATTATCTTTTAGGCGTGGGTAGTGTCTTTGACTTGTCACAGGATCTCTTGTATATAAGAGTCCCTGTCTTGAATAACAAGAGCTCCTCCTTTATCTGCTGGTTTAATAATGATCTCATAATTATTTTTAAGTTGCAGCAATGCCTCTTTTTCTTCCCGACTCAAATTAAAGTAAGTATGTGGCTTATTTTCATCATTTAATTTTTGTATTTGGAAAGCCTCTATCATTGCATTGCTTGTTTTCGGGGGAACCCAAGTTGAGGGTCTATTAATTATGGATCCATCATGTGGTCCTGTCGTGTGGTTGCCAAAAAATTCCTTTATTTGAAGTTTCCGAAAAAACTTAAATAACTCCACTTGTGTAGTAAAGGGGTCATGTTGCTTTGTGGGAACAAAGGAAAGACCTTTGTTTAGAACAGAAATTTCCAAAGGAGTCAACTCATAACTAGAAAGATTAAATATCCCTTCTAGTGTTCCGATTGGTGTTGGTGATATTGACCTCT
The DNA here is from genome assembly GCA_033557465.1 of Ichthyophis bannanicus. Taxonomy (NCBI): domain Eukaryota; kingdom Metazoa; phylum Chordata; class Amphibia; order Gymnophiona; family Ichthyophiidae; genus Ichthyophis; species Ichthyophis bannanicus. Next base: position 1,600,355,401 of record CM066031.1, read on the forward strand.
GTCTCTCCCTTGGGAAAGGAATTCCATAGGTTTTCGTATATGATAAGTGGAATCTCTGGAAAAATGAGGATTGTCTTGGAACCAAGGCTCTTTTTTGTGTGTAATCTTTCCGCTTTTCCATAAATTGTCCATACAAAAATCCTGCTTCTGTTTGTTCTGATAATTTTGAGGCGGATGAGAAGAGAGCAGAGGGGCAGAGGAATCTACAAAATCTAATTGGTCACTACGACTTCTTTTCCTATTATTTTCTGGACTCTCTATATTCGAGGGATGCCGAAATTTGTTATTGTTATATCTATCATTTTTTGGATCATATTTTCTTTTTCTAGAGATACTCCTGGTAGTAGTCGTTTCATTGGTCCAAAAATATACATTACCGGTTCTATAATCCTCCTCATCCCTTTTGAATTTTTTTGAGTTTTCTATCTTTTATTACTTTCTTGTATTCTAAAATGGTTTTTATCATAATTGTTTTATGACACTTCAAAATTCTTGTCTGTTTCCTTTAACATAGCTAATTTCAGACCTATTTCAGTACGTAAGGATTCTGCTTTCTGACGTGATGTATTAATCAGTAGAGTCATGAAATCTAAAGAACATTTGTTCAATATTTTAGTCCAATTAGCTAAAAATTCTTCATCATCGTGATACATTCCTGGAGCTTTATGAACCCTCAGACCTCTTGGGATGATCTTATGACGACAGTTCTCAAGGAGTGATGAGGCATGCATCTCTTCTTTCACCATTTTTTGTGTAGACTGCACAGTCACCCCCCAAATATCTTCAATATCACAACTGATATCTTCCTGATTGAAGAAAGGGTCCTCTGGTAACATGTCTTGCAGGTCCTTTTCATTGTAACTAAAGACCTCCTTCTAAGGGGTGAACATGGCTAACCCAAAGACGAAACAGAAAAAGCACCAAAGTATCTGTAAAGGCCACAGGAACAAAGGAACAGATACGAAGACTGGCAGTAATTCAGGTTATAAACCCCTTTAATAGATGACCCCTACGCGTTTCGGCCAGCGGCCTTCTTCAGGTGGATAACATATGGAGGGGACAAACCTCAAAAATTTTTTAAAACAAATAATAAATAATAAACATCAAATTTAAAACATTATACCATCAAAGCATCAAGCCATAAATAAATAAATAAATAAATAATATGATAAAAACTAAACATACAAAGGGGTATGTTTACTAAACTGCGGTAATGCCATTGGCGTTAGGATCCGCAGTAGAGGCAGAAATACCCAAATAAGGACATGGGCGGTACATCGTTACCGATAACGTGCGTTACAAGGCGCCATAAATTAACGAGCGTTAGAGGAAGCTATGGCACGTTACCGCGCGTTAATCTTAAGAAGGCATGCAGACATGCAAACACCGAAACAGAGCTGTAGCACAATGGTTATACTACACTGACTTATGGTACAGGGGTCATGGGTTTGATTCCCCAGTGTGCCTAATGAATAAGGCTGGCTGAGGCATTATGTTTAACCCTTTGAAGGCCTACTTTAGAATTTTAATCCACATTCTGCAGCCGGGTTAATTTTTGCATATTTCAGGAAAATTGTACCCGTCTTATTCAATATGTTCTAATAGTGATTTTCCTTCTGCTGTGGTCATGTATTATATACCATTTGATAGGAATATTTAGTCAGAATTTTGGATCCCGAGAGTTTTGGGTTTGGCCTGAAAAGGGTTAAGTATTGGGTTGTGAGGAATTTTAGTTTTACTTTAATTAGTGCTGCCAGCAAACACACCCTCACAGTGGCGTAACCTAAGGTGCCGCATAAGGCACCCTAGAAGGCACTCCATAGGGCACATTATCAAGTGCGCTGTCTGCCAAGGCACCCTATAATGTCCCCTATAGGACACCTTATAAGGCACTTTATAGGGCATTGTATAAGGCACCTTATAAGGCTCTTCATAGGGTGCCTTATGAGGCACCCTAAGGTGACAGTACTCTGAGGGTGTTTCTGCTGGCAGCACTAATATACAATAAAAATAGACAATGCCTAAGACAGCCCTATCAATGAACCCCACTGTGGGTTTTGAACCCATGACCTCTGGCTCTACGGGCAGTGAAGTAACCAGTGGGCTACAGCTGCTAACAAACCCCTGGCTGACATTCTGCTGTGGTTACCAGGATAGGGTCAACCCACCCGTACCCATGATGCACTGCACATGCAAACAGCAATCTGCAGATGATCACAAGATGGGGTATGCACCCCATAGCACCTCAGCCTGGTAGGGGGTGCTGACGGTGTGTGTTAGTGGTACAGAGTAGCTACAGACTGTCACAGTGTGCAGGTCCTGTGCTCACCCTGAGGGTGAGGTGGGGTGCCCAGCACCATTTTTGCAGCACCTGGCTTTGCTGAGATAGGCTATGCTGCAGGTCCCCATCAGTGCCAATGTGTGATAGGTAGTCCTTGCAAACACCCCTAGGATATGCCTGTGTCCATCTGTATTTCACATCTAGCCCTTGTGGACTATGATGCACTCAGAAAGGTGCATACCCTGTGTGGGTGCCATGGTCACATGATTTAAGTGAAGGGGGGTGTTTGGACCCACAGGCAGATTACGTACCACCACCCAACCCACCCTCTGTGGCTCAGGGTGGGGGACAGGATCTCCCATCAGCAGATCCACATTCTACTCCCCTGCAATGGTGGCAGTAGAGGGGACCATTACCCCAGTTCTGCTGGGGAACAGACACCCTACAGGGCAGGCAATGCAGAGCTGTACACATCCATAAAGCAATAGCAGACAGACAGGCCTGGAAATGCACAGCTGCCACCCACCACTATCTGACATTCTCCAGCAGCAAGCCTCCAGCCGCTGCACCCTGCAAGTTGTTCCAGCAAGACACATACTAGCTGCAGACAGTCTGCTAGCTAGTCCATAGTGCATGTTCCTGGAGGAGATGCGTGTACCCAGAACTGGGATGTCAGCATATACACCAAGCAGATATGTCAGTGATTGGGCCCCAAAAGAGAACCCATAAATATCACATGAGAGAAATACTACATAGCACTATGGGGGAACCTAGCCATGCCGTGGTCACTGCTCGGTCAGGGTGAGAGTGACCTCCCAGCAGGACATGCTCTGGCCACCCTGTCCGTGCAGATGGTGGCCGGCCACTACAATGTCCGAGCCATTGCCCTATGCTATGTGCAGATGGATCCAGGCCAGGCCATCCTATCCTGGCTATTCGCACAGTACCTTGCTCCTCATTATGCACATTGGCAGGCCAATACTGGCAACAGTGCTAGCAGTGTGGGCTGTGGAGGGTGTTTGCACCCACCACACACTGGATAGACAGACACACACTCCCCACACCTATGCCAGCATTGTGCAACTATAGAGGTGTTTGGCAGACCTGGCCACCGCACCAGTCCTGGGCACAGTGCAGGCATGGCTATGGTACGCAATACTGTTGAGGTTTCTCCCCAGGGTGGTAAACACTGTCAGACACAAGACCTGTAGCACACTCCACAGACATCAGAAAGGTTGCTATGATGCAGTTCAATCAGCAAATTATGCTTAACTTTGGAATTGCTATCTGCCAGTAATCATAGCAACCGTTTGATAGATGTTTACCGTATTCCCAGGTTTAGGGTGGCATTGCCAAGGTATGCAAGTGCTAGTATTGGGAGATGCACGCAGGGCCCAACATCCTGCTGCTCCAGGAGGCATTGGATAATGGAGCCTGTGGGTGCGAGTGTGTCTGCCCCTGTTGGCCACTGCTTTAGGGCAGAGGTTCCCAACTCCAGTCCTGGTGGGCCAAACACTGTTCGGGTTTTCATGCTGTCCCTCATGAATATGCATGAGATACATCTGCATACCATGGGGGTGGCGCATAGAAATGCAGCACAGGCATCTTTATTAGAGGCAGCATGGAACCTGGATGGTGTTTGGCCCTCCAGGACTGCATTTGGGAGACTCTGCTCTAGGTAGTGCGCATGTTTATGGTTTCTGTGCTCTGTAGGGTAAAATGTAGGTGTTTTGGGCATGTTTACATCATCTGCAATAAAGGTTCTGTGGGTAAAATATGGGGACTGGGTTGGCAGGAACAACAGCTGGGACTTGAACCTGTGAGCTTCTGCTTCTGAATACACTGGTTTTGTGCACTGCACCACCATGTTCTCCAGGACCAAGCAGGAAGTCAGTCCTCACATATGGGTGACGTCGGCGCCGACGGAGCCCTCGCGGAGCAATTTTCCCCAGCTTTCAAAGAAAGCCTTTGGGAATTGCAGCGCGCATGCGCGGTCCTCTTCCCGCCCAAGGGTGCCATCTTGCTCAGTCTTCTTTTTTCCGCAGAGCCCTACAGACGTTGTTTGTAATTCCCCGCAGAAAAGTTGATTTATTTGTCTTTTCTCGGTTTTCGACGCCGGTTCTTTTTCCCGCCCGGACCTGCGACGCCGGTTGCGAGTCCGTACTTTATTTTTCGTTTTTTTGTCCTTCATGACAGATTTCGCGCCTTTTTTACTTTTTCACTGGCAGCCCGGTCTTTTGACCTCGCAGGGGCCCTTTTTCCCCCGATGGCTGCCAGCGGGTTTAAGAAGTGTGATCTGTATAAGAAGCTCATGTCTCTTACCGACACGCACGACTACTGCCTCCGCTGCCTCGGACCTGATCATGACCCGATGATCTGTGGTCCGTGTGGCAAAATGTCCTCAAAAGCGTTGAGGAGTCGGCAGCATCAGCGGGAACGTATCTTCTCTGACTCCGGCCGGGCTCGGACCTCGTCAGAGGCTTCGACGTCTCGGGACTCTGGTCCTGAGCATCGTCGAAGTTCCTCTGAAAGGGGGTCTCCTACCCGGGAACATCATCGGAAGAAGAAACCCGCGAGGGCGGGATCGGTGGACGCTCCTGGTTCCTCGAGGGCCAGGTCGCATAGCCCCGATTCCCGTCCCGGGTCCTCGGAGATGGAGAGGCCTTCCAAACATCCTCGTCTCGAGATGGACTTGCCCACTCACGTGAGTACTGTTGTCCTCGTGGACTCGCCTCCGAAGGAGCCGACGAGTCGGGGGCTGCTGGGTCTCCTGAGCTCGGACTCAGGTTGACGGCCTTGGAGAGCAGTCTGACTGCCTTCATGGACCAGCAGCGGGCATTGATCGCTGGCCTCGCCGGTGCTTCTGCCCTGACCGCCGGGACGTCGACCTCCAAGTCGACCCCGGAGACCGAGCCGATCCTCGAGTCCATGAGGGCTCGAGTCGATCCTCGGTCGCGGTCTCCTTCGGCCTCCTGTTCGGGACCGAGGTCGTCGACGCCGACTCCCTCGGCGTCGGGGCGAATGGCATCGACGCCCGCCCGACCGGAGCCGCTCGACGACTCCTCCGAGGAGTCAGCCTGGGAATCCGAGGAAGAAGAGTCACCTGGTTCTTTTCGGACTTGGTGTGTCCCATCGGACTCCCCCGAGTCCGAACCTCGGAGACGGTCCCCCCCGGAGGATACCCGGTTCTCGGACTTCGTGCGGGATATGGCAAAAGCCTTGTCCTTCCCCGCGGATCCCGAGGAGGAGCCTCGAGTCGAAGAGCTCGATGCCCTCCAATATGACTCTCCCCCGAAGGAGGCCTTTATTGTACCGGTTCCTCCGATGCTGGAATGACTTCTCTTCCGCATGTGGGAGAGCCCGGCATCGTCGCCAGTGTTAAGCAAGCGGGTCGATTCCATTTATCGAGTCCGCAAGAGCCCCGGGTTCCAAAAGGCACAACTACCGCACCATTCCATGGTGGTGGAATCGGCCATGCATAGACTTAAGAGTCAAAAAATGCACTCCTCGGTGCCTCCCGGTCGGGAGGCTCGAAGCCTGGATGCCCTCGGTAGGAAGTGTTTCCAGGGCTCTATGCTTGCTTGTTGAGTCCAGACCTACCAGCTCTATATGGGCATGTATCTACGAGACCTGGCTAAAGAAATAGCTGGGTTCTCTGCTGGTCTCTCCGAGGAACCTTTGCAGAGGTTCCAAGCCTTGTCAACTGGTATTCGGGAGTGCTCGAAGTTTATCTCTCGAGCAGCCCACGATGGCTTTGACGCATCGGCTCGAGTAGCCGCAGCCGGCATCGGTGGCCGCCGACAGGCTTGGCTTCAGTCATCCGACCTCGAGCCATGGGTGCAGGACAAGTTGGTCGATGTCCCCTGCAGAGGTGACAACCTCTTTGGCAAGCCCATGGATGAGAAGGCTGCACAGATCGAGACCGAGACTCTCACCAGGACTCGTCTCTCAAGGAAGACCTCTGCCCCTTCTCAGAAGAAGAAGGGCTCGGGGAAAAAGCCCTTTTACCCGAGGAAGGCGGCTGCCTATCACCACTACCCTCATTATCAGGCCTCGGCAGCTCCCCAGCAGGGTAAGCAAGCCAAGGGACGGGGTAATGGATCACGTAGGCAGCAAGCCCCCAAGCCTGCACCACCGGCCCCTGCTCAGCAGGGTGGGGATTTTTGACTTCATCAGCATAGCCTCTCCCCCTCAGCTGGTTTCTCTCAGCACGGGAGGCCGGCTGGTCCACTTTGCCCACAGGTGGACCAACATCACTACAGATACCTGGGTACTTCACATAGTCCAAGAGGGCTATCTTCTGCACTTCCACCAGGTACCTCCCTCCTACTTTCCAGGGGAGCCTCTCAGACTCCCTCTGCACAGGGACTTACTCCTTCAGGAGTTAGCAAGTCTTCTTCAGGAACAGGCTGTGGAACCGGTGCCCCACCACCTGAGAGGTCAAGGCTTTTACTCCAGGTACTTTCTGATACCAAAGAGAACAGGAGGCCTCAGACCCATCCTGGACTTGCGGAACCTCAACAAGTTCCTCGCAAAGGAAAAGTTCAAGATGCTTACCCTTGGAATCCTGCTGCCCTACCTCCAGCAGGGAGACTGGCTATGCTCCTTGGATCTAAAGGATGCCTACACTCACATCCTCATCCACCCCAGCCACAGACAATATCTCAGGTTTGTTGTGGGGGGCAATCATTACCAGTACAGAGTACTACCCTTTGGCCTATCCTCCGCGCCACGGGTGTTCACCAAATGTCTAGTAGTGGTGGCGGCTTATCTAAGACTTCAAGGCCTCTTTGTATTTCCATACCTGGACGACTGGCTCATCAGAGCACAGTCTTCCCAAGAGGCCACTCACACCACGCACCGCACTGTAGCTCTGCTCCAGCACTTGGGCTTTGTCATAAACTTCGCAAAGTCCACTTTGCTCCCCTCTCAGGATCTCGAGTTCATCGGCGCAAGATTAAACACGCTTCAGGCGCGTGCCTTTCTGCCTCTCGACAGGGCAAACAGACTCATGGATCTTGCCAGCCGCTTTCACAGCAATTCCCTGGTCTCTGCCAGGCAATTTCTGAGACTGCTCGGCCATATGGCTTCCACAGTCCATGTGACCCCCAATGCCCGCCTGAACATGCGGCCTGCTCAATGGTGCCTTCGCACACAATGGCATCAGGCCACTGGGAGCCTAGCGGACTCTGTACAGATCTCCGATCCGCTGGTCTCTTCTCTTCAATGGTGGCTTCATCTGCCAAACCTGGTGCTCGGAATGGCTTTTCAGTCTCCTCCGCCTTCTCAGGTCCTGACGACCGATGCTTCTCTCCTGGGTTGGGGAGCACATTGCCTAGGGACATGTACTCAAGGCCTCTGGACTCCTTGGGAGTCTGCCCAGCAGATCAACTTCCTGGAACTCAGAGCTATCCGCCTAGCTCTGAGGGCCTTCTCCCACCTCACTTCTCACCAGTCTGTGCTGGTCCAGACGGACAATCAAGTTGCGATGTTCTACGTGAACAAACAAGGGGGCACAGGCTCCTTCCCTCTCTGTCGGGAAGCACAAAAGCTGTGCTCTTGGGCCGTCAGCCGCGGCATCCTCCTCAAAGCTGTTTATCTCCCGGGTCAAGACAATTGCCTGGCAGACAAACTGAGCAGAATCCTCCAGCCGCACGAGTGGAGATTGGATCCGTTGGTGCTTCAGCGAATCTTTCTCAAATGCGGCCTACCCACTATGGATCTCTTTGCCAGTCCTCTCAACCGGCAACTTCCCCAATTCTGCTCTCGACAACCGCATCCTCACAGAGTAGCGGCAGATGCTTTTCTTCTCTCCTGGTCCACAGGCCTTCTGTATGCCTTTCCTCCCATGCCACTGGTGTCTCGGACGCTCTTCAAGGTTCTCCAGGACAAAGCCTCAATGATCCTCGTGGCTCCTCGGTGGCCGAGGCAACCTTGGTTCCCGCTTCTAATGCAGCTGGCGGTGGACACTCCACTTCCTCTGGGGTTTCAGCCCGATCTCCTGACCCAGGATCACGGGACTCTCCTACACCCCAACCTCCGCTCCCTTCATCTGATGGCTTGGCTGCTGAAAGGGTAGTCCTGGCTCCCCTCCTGCTGCATCCAGATGTGGAGGAAGTCGTCTTGGCCTCCAGGCGACCCTCCACCCGGAAGTCCTATGCTCTGAAGTGGCGTCGGTTCTCCGTCTGGTGTGCTCAGCAGTCTCATGATCCCTTCTCCTGTTCAATATCAGTGGTCTTGCAATACTTGCTTTGCCTCTCCGAACTTGGACTTAAGTCCAACTCGGTCAGGGTCCACCTCAGTGCTCTTTCTGCGCATCACATGCCGGTGGATGGCAGGCCTCTTTCCAGCCACCTTCTAGTGGCTCGTTTCCTCAGAGGCCTCCTTCTCCTTAAACCACCTTTGCGCCCACCAGCCCCTGACTGGGATCTGAATGTGGTTTTGAACCTATGGCTACCTGTCATCTCCGTTTTCTTTCTTGGAAAACCTTATTCTTGGTAGCCCTCACTTCTGCTAGACGCGTTAGTGAGCTACAGGCCCTAGTCTCTGATCCTCCTTACACTCGGTTCTACAAGAATAGGGTAGTCCTGCGGACTCACCCTAAGTTTCTTCCTAAAGTGGTTTCCCCTTTTCACATCAACCAGGAGGTGGTACTTCCGACCTTCTTTCCCAGGCCACACTCCAGCTGAGATGGTCCTGCATACCCTGGACTGTAGAAGGGCGTTAACCTTCTACCTTGACCGCACGCGGGAGCACCGAAAGGCTGTTCAGCTCTTCGTGTCTTATGACCCCAACAAGTTGGGACTCCCTGTCTCCAAGCGTACTCTGTCCATCTGGGTTGCTGACTGTATCGCTTGGGCTTATGAGGCAGCCGTCCTCTCGTTGGAAAGTCGAGTCACGGCTCATTGTGTTAGGGCGAAGGCTGCGTCAGTGGCTTACCTCCGCTCTGTTCCGTTGGCAGACATCTGCCGGGCCGCTACTTGGTCTTCAAGCCAGACTCTCGCAGCCCATTACTGCCTGGAGAGGGAGTCCCGCAGGGACAGTACTTTCAGTCAGGCAGTCCTCCGTAATCTCTTTGAGGTATAGGCAACTCCTGCCCTCCGTCCCGGATGTTGGGCTACCGGTTGGGGGCGTACTCAGAGAAGATTCCTTCCTTCTGTGCTACTGAGCTTGAGGGAGCTCCTTTTTTGTGCTTAGGGTCTCCGGTAGCCTTAAGCTTGGGAGTCCCATATGTGAGGACTGACTTCCTGCTTGGTCCTGGAGAAAGAGTAGTTACTCACTTGTAACAGGTGTTCTCCAGGAGCAGCAGGAATCAGTCCTCACAACCCTCCCTCCTCCCCTTGGAGTTGCAGTTCTATAATTTCGTTTTTGCTAATTTTTGCTGTCTTTTAGCTATGTCATCAGACTGAGCAAGATGGCACCCTTGGGCGGGAAGAGGAACGCGCATGCGCGCTGCAATTCCCAAAGGTTTTCTTTGAAAGCTGGGGAAAATTGCTCCGCGAGGGCTCCGTTGGCGCCGACGTCACCCATATGTGAGGACTGATTCCTGCTGCTCCTGGAGAACACCTGTTAAAGGTGAGTAACTACTCTTTGTCACAGAATCCGTGCATTCCCTGGTGATACCATGACTGTTCGTCAGATAGGGCCCGTCTGTTGCAGTGCATGCCACCCACCTACACAGGGCTAGGCCACGGTCTTCTCTGGGCAGCTGCCACTGCCCCCTCCACGACCAGTATCCTTCTGCCACCATGCTGACATGTCCTTCTGCTGGTGGTGCTGGTGGAGCGCAGTCTCAGGCCATCCAGTGTGCAGGTAGGCAGCTGCATATGGTGCGGGATCTGGGGTAGGGGTGCCTGCATAGGTGTCCACGCTTCCCCCCAGCACCGCCTGCCAATGTTCCGTGCCCTTGGGGGTAGCTGCTGGGTACTATCCCCTGTGACACTGTGGAAAACACAGTCGTGCCCATGTTGGGCCTTCAGCAGTTGCTGTCTGGCTGCTCTGCTGTTTCAGCATTCGTATGGGCCACCTAGGCAACACCCTAGTCCGCACTGTGGCCCAGCTGCACCACAGCATGTGCCCCCTGCGGCCCTCTGTATCCCCTTTTCCGGCATCTATCCAGTTGCCCGTTCCGACATGCCCACCCTGCTGTTGCGGGACATGTGCATGCCATAGGACACCTGTCAAGTAACAAGGGAAAGCCCTGATCAGCGCTATTTCACTGTTGGCTCATTCACCTTGTATGGGGACGGAGCATAGACCCTTCCACGATTAATATCTTTTTTTTGGAGCTTTCTCGGGGGGTGGGGTGGAGTTTGATGTTTCCCATTAATATCACTATTGGCCAGCTTGGTTATGTTGTTTTTTTCCAGTTTGTTGAGGTCATTTTCAATGTTTATGTGCCCTTTTGTTCTGTGCACATGTATCACGCTTATCATGTGGTAGGTTTCCCTGCCTATGCTGTGCGTTGCTGACACTTAAATGGTTTCTCTCCCCTGCAAATGTGCATCTAACGGCAGGTTTTCAATCGCGTTAGGATTCAGCTCTTCAGATTAGCGCGTTAGTGTGAATGGAGCCTCTCCCCTCCCACACTCCGCCCATTGACCCCTTCTCTCCGCCCTCTCTCCACCTTCTGCGGTGTTTTACCGCGCCGCGGAACGTCTACGATCGTTAAGTAACGTTATCGCGTGTTATGAGACGTTAATGATCGTTAACGTCTCATAACGCGCGTTAACGTTACTTAACGATCATTAACGTTACATAACGCGCGTTATGTAACGTTACCGCAGTTTAGTAAACATACCCCAAAGTGTTTTAAACACCAATACGTACATTATTGTCATAAAATAAGAGTAAAAATATAAATAGTAATAATAATAAAAAATATAACACTGATGTAATAAAAAAACATTCAATGAAACAACTGTCAAACAAGAACAATCAATAAGTAATATATAAAAACATACGTAATAGAATAAAACTCTTATACTTAAAAATATTGTAAGTGAACAAAAAGGATGCGGAGGATATATTATGAATCAAAATGATAAATAATAGAAAAATAAAGAATAAAAACATGTAGATACCAATACCTTCAGACCAATCTTTCATATAAATGAAGACATTGACCTGTGGAATAAAATATAAATAGATAAGTTGTCAGACGGTTGCCTGGGTGAGAATCGTCACAGTCTTGTCAAGTGCATATATCTATATGATTTGCAAGGTATTGTGGGCAATGTAGTTCATTCACACCAGACACAGCTGCTGACAATAATTTAGTTGTGCTCTTGGGTAAAGCCAATAAGATATTATTTATGGGGTTATTTCTCCCAACACAGATATGCTTGGTAGCACATAAATTAGGTTACTTGCTTTCAGTGTTAACTTGGAAAAACAAAGTTAAAATCAGGAAAACAACAAATGAAAAGCCACAAAGCAAGAAACAAACTGTTCTTTTCAGGTTAACTTCTGATTACTTCCCACATAGATACAGAAGTGATTCTCTCCTAGCTCACAAGCAATTAGGTAAGGCTTAATTGCTAGCAGTTACCAGCTGAAACCCCTTAGCTGGCTTGCCTTCCACTGTGTGGGTCAAATCCTGCTTCAGGAGCTTTTCTGAGTAGATTAAAGAACAAATTTGTATTTCTTTGTGATGGTTGCTGTACTTTATAACAGAAAGTTACCAACGGAGTTTAGATAGAGAGCAGTCCATATAAACAGGATCCTCATCTGCTATTATTCCCCCTTGTTCAACAAGCATGGGTTCAATATCATGGATTGGCACAGATGAATCTCTCAATGGAGCATTTTCAGGAGAATACTTGTTTCCCTGCTGTCTTTCAAGGTTATAGCTAGGGCATAGATCAGTGTTCATACCTGAGCTTCCATTGCTGCTAGAGTTCCTCTCTATATAGCCTGGCCAGTATGTAGTCCAGTTCTTATGTCCAGCCTTCCAATCCAGATCCCTGGACACTGGATCTCTCTTCACATACCTTCTGGCACAGGTCTTAGGGTCCCTTCCACGTGCAGCCGTCTCCCTCACAGGTAGCCTCTGGTGATTCCTAGCTCTGCAGCACCATTCCTCTGGCTTTCCCCAGTCCAATGGTGTATGCTGGCCCTTGGAATACCTCCCAGTATACGTACTGCTTTGGACTCTTCTAGACCTCTCAAAGGCTTTTCTCTTCCTTCTTCCAAAGGGTCTCTTTCCCTCTCTGTCCGTCCGGTTTGGCTTCTGCTTCTGATGATCCTTCAGATGAAACTGATGATCAAACTCAAGCTGATTCTCAGGATACTGAGGACAATTCTCTGGATATCCAAGGTGATCATGAAGATGGTCATCTGTAGAATAAACTCTACTCTTATTCTGCTTAGATGAGTGCTCCCCCCTAATACAGCGCAGCTGTGCTGAATCAGGCCCTGCCCTTTGAGATGAGTGCTTAGGGATTACCTCATAGCCCTCCTGATTGAACACACGTTTCCTCACTTCAGCTCCTCTAATGGCTGTTGGAAACCTGGTGCATTCTGGGACTGGTAGTCTTTTATGGCAAAATTCCGTTTTCATATTTCTACCAGAACTGACAGGTTGCTTGTTCAGAGTCACTTCACCTTTTCTATAGCTCCTTCCTGAGCTATGATAAGCTTCCTTATCACAAAGTTTAAAAATTATTGTGTATAACTATACTATCTAAACTAAAAAGATAAAAGCAACCACAGGACTAACACTGAAAAGTAAAAAAACAGATAAAGGAGGAGCTCAATTGTAAGAAATTTTAAAACTAAAGTCCATAAAGGGAACTTATGAAAAAACTTTTAGTATCAAATCTGATTGTCATGACCTAAAACTTAAAACCATAAATATCATTAAGACCATCAAAATTGAAAATCGATTATGTTCTGCATAAATCATTCTGAGACTGATTATATACGAGCAAAAATGATTAGAAGATTTGTGTACCAAAATGTATATGAGTAGAAAAACATACAGCTAGATAATACATCTGTGAGTTAAAAATATGCGATTTTCTTTGCCAATGCAAATTGAACTTGTGCGAGCAGCGTGAAGGAGAAACCATAAGAAACGGCAGGAAAACCAGCGTGGTAATAAAAAAGACTATGGGATTGTTCCATCAAAAGAACCGTGTATGGTAATTCTATACTTGGTAAACCTAACTTTTAAATGCAATCTCAAAAAGAAATCAATTATCGAAGATTCCAATCATACTTTGGAGATCAGCATGCTCATTGCATAAGTACTGTAGAGAACATTCCATACAAAGAATACCATAAAAAATACTATAAAAAACTATCCATCAATAGTATGGCATAATAATTCATATGGAATCATTGCCAATTCTACCTGAAACGATGATACAAGGGTATTGTGCCTTGCCAGTCTAAAACAAAAGAGAAAAAGAAAAAACACTAGGGGGTATGTTTACTAAACCGTCTTAACGTGCGCCCGGCGATAGTGTGCAGGCTGCCATAAAAGGAGTGGGCGTTTCAGTCTTAAAGTAGCAAAACGGGATTATCGTGCGATAACGCGCACTGCTGCGCACATTATCGGGCGAAAAGATGCTAAGCGCGTTACTGCGCGGTAATCTTAAGTAGGCAACCAGACATGCAAACATAGAAACAGAGGTGTAGCACAATGGTTAATACACTGACTGATGATACAGGGGTCATGAGTTCGATCCTCTAGTGTGCCTAATGCATAAGGCTGGCTGAGACATCAGCTTTGACATGTAAGTATTGTTTTGTGAGGCATTTTATTTGTATTTTAATTATTACTGCCAGCAAACACACCCTCACGTGCCGTAACCTAAGGTGCCGCTTAAGGCACTCTATAAGGCACTCCATAGGGCACATTATAAAGTGCACTGTCTGCCACGGCACCCTATAAGGCGCTCCATAGGACACCTTATAAGGCAACTTATATGGACTGTAACCATAAGGTGCCTCAGAAGGCGCTTTATAGGGCGCCCTATAGGGCACCTTATAAGGCGCCCTCTGAGGCACCTTATGGTTACAGTACTCTGAGGGTGTTTTTGCTGGCAGCACTAATGTACATTAAAAATAGACAATGCTTTGGAAAGCTAACCCCACTGTGGGTTTCAACCCATGACCTTTGGCTCTACAGGTAGTGAAGTAACCAGTGGGCTACAGCTGCTAACATACCCCTGGCTGGCTGCAGAAGGACTGCACGTCACCACACAAACAGTCTGCTGTGATCACCAGGATAGGGTTAACCCACCCGTACCCATGATGCACTGCACATGCAAATCAGCAGTCTACAGATGATCACAAGATGGGGTGTGCACCCCCACAGCACCTCGGCCTGGTAGGGGGAACTGACCGTGTGTGTTACTGGCACAGAGTAGCTACACACCGTCACATTGTGCGGGTACTGTGCTCACCCTGAGGGTGAGGTGGGGCGCCCAGCACCAGGTCCACAGCACCTTCCATGGCAGAAATAGGCCATGCTGCAGGTCCCCAGCAGTGCTAGTGTGTGAGATAGGTAGTTCCTGCAGACACACCTTGGATACATCTGTATTTCTCAGTCAGGTTTAGCCCTTATGGACCCATAGGCAGATTATGTACCACCACCCAACCTACCCTCTGGGGTGGAAGGTGGGAAACAGGGTCTCCCACCAACAGATCCACATTCTACCTCCCTGCAATGGAGGCAGTAGAGGGGACCATCAACCCCAGTCCTGCTGGGGAATAGTCACCCTACAGGGCAGTCAATGCAGCTCTGTACACATCCATAAAGCAATAGCAGACAGACATTTGGCCTGGAAATGCTCAGCTGCTCCCCACCACTATCTGATATTCTCCTGCAGCAAGCCTCCAGCCGCTGCACAGTGTTCTAGCAAGAAACATACTAGCTGCAGACAGTCTGCTAGCTAGTCCGTAGTGTATGTTCCTGGAGAAGATGCATGCACCCAGAACTGGTATGTCAGCATACACACCAAGCAGATAAGTCAGTGATTGGGCCCCAAAAGGGACCCATAAATATCACATGAGAGAAATGCTATATAGCACTATGGGGGAACCTAGTCATGCCGTGGTCACTGCTCAGTCAGGGTGAGAGTGACCTCCCAGCAGGACATGCTGTGGCCATGCTGTCCGTGCAGGTGGTACCGGGCACTACAATGTCCGAGCCATTGCCCTATGTCCTGTGCAGATGCGGCCAGGCCAGGCCACCCTATCCAGGCTATTCTCACAGTACCTTGCTCCTCATTATGCAAATTTACAGGCCAATACTGGCAACAGTGCTAGCAGTGTGGGCTGTGGAGGGTGTTGGCAGCCACCACACACTGGATAGATAGACACACACTCCACACACCTATGCCAGCATTGTGCAACTATAGAGGTGTTTGGGAGCCCTGGCCACCACACCAGTCCTGGGCATAGTGCAGGCATGGCTATGGTACGCAATACTGTTGGGGTCACTCTGTCAGACACCAGACCTGGGGCACACTCCACAGACATCAGAAAGGTCGCTATGATGCAGCTCAATCAGCCAATTGTGCTTAACGTAGGAATTGCTATCTGCCAGTTCTCATAGCAACCTTTTGATAGCTGTGTACAGTTTTCCCATGTTTAGGGTGGCATTGCTAAGGTATGCAAGTGCTAGTATGGGGAGATGCACGCAAGGCCCAACATCCTGCCTCTCCAGGAGGCTTGGGATAATGGAGCCTGTGGGTGCAGGTGTGTCCGCCCCTGTTGGCCGCTGCTCTAGGGCAGAGGTTCCCAACTCCAGTCCTGGAGGGCCAAACACTGTTCTGGTTTTTATGCTGTCCCTAATGAATATGCATGAGATACATCTGCATACCATGGGGGCGGTTCATAGCAATGCAGCACAGCCACATTTATTAGAGGCAGCATGGAACCTGAATGGTGTTTGGCCCTCCAGGGCTGCATTTGGGAGACTCTGCTCTAGGTAATGCGCATGTTTATGGTGTCTGTGCTCTGTAGGGTAAAATGTAGGTGTTTTGGGCATGTCTACATCATCTGCACTACAGGTTCTGTCTGTATTAGCACGTTGTAGTAGTGGGTAAAATATGGGGGCTGGGTTGGCAGGAACCACAGCTGGGACTTGAATCTGTGACCTTCTGCTCCTGAACACACTGGCTGTATGCACTGCACCACCGTGTTGCCACAGAGACAGTGCATTCCCTGGGGATACCATGACTGTTCGTCAGACAGGGCCTGTCTGTTGCAGTGCATGGCACCCACCTACACAGGGCTAGGCCACGGTCTGCTCTGGGCAGCTACCACAGCCCCCTCCACCACCAGTACCCCTCTGCCACCCTGCTGACATGCCCTGCTGCTGGTGGAGCGCAGTCTCAGGCCATCCATTGTGCGGGTAGGCAGCTGCCTATGGTTCAGGTTCTGGGGTAGGGGTGCCTGCATAGCTGTCCACGCTTCCCCCCAGCACCGCCTGCCAATGTTCTGTGCCCTTGGGGGTACTGCAGTGCCAGGTCCCACAGTACCTGTTGGGTACTATCCCCTGTGACACTGTGGGAAGCACACTCGTGCCCATGCTGGGCCCTCATCAGTTGCTGTCTGGCTGCTCTACTGTTTCAGCATTCTTATGGGCCACCTAGGCATCACCCTAGTCTGCACTGTGGCCCAGCTGCAGCACAGCATGTGCCTTCTGCAGCCCTCTGTGTCCCCTTTCCCAGCATCTGTCCAGTTGCCCATTCCGACATGCCCGCCCTGCTGTTGTGGAACATGTGCACGCCATAGGAAACCTGTCCAATGGAGAGGGAAACCCTGATCAGTGCTATTTCACTTTGGGATCATTCACCTTGTATGGGGATGGAGCGTAGACCCTTCCAAAATTCATATCCTTTTTTTGGAGCTTTCTTGGGAGTGTTTTTCAATGTTTCCCATTCATATCACTATTACCCAGCTTGGTTATGTTTTTGTTATATTTTGTTGGGGTCATTTTCAATGTTTATTTGCACTTTTGTTCCGTGCACATGTATCACACTTATCACTTTTTTGTAGGTTTCCCTGGTTTTGCTGTACATTGCTGACAGAAATGGTTTCTCTTCCCTTTAAATAAGCTTTAACGCCAGGTTTTCACTGGCATTAGTTTTCAGCCTTGGATTTCACAGCGTTAGTGTGCCTGAAGCCTCTCCCCTCCCACTCTCCATCCATTGATCCCTTCTCTCCGCCCCTGGGGAGCCTTCCTCCGCCCTCCGGGAGCCTTTCCCCGCCTTCAGCGCTCGTGTGCACCGCTGCGCGCGTTATCGCGCGATAAGGTACCTGTGCGCCTTAAAAAGCGCCATTATCCCGCGATAAGGTACCTTATCGCGCGATAACGTCACAGAGCGCACATTAAGACGGTTTAGTAAACATACCCCTAGGACGTGAATGCTACTATGTTTCCTTCTTGTATATAATATAAAAGCAATACTCTCTCAAAGCTAACATTAAAACGGCGCAGGATACTATAGTAAAATGAAGAAAGATGATAACTCACCGCTATTGTGTGGTAAATCTTTGTAAACCAAATGTAAGTCGAGCCGTGCATTCTCTGGGCTTTTGAACTGCGTTTTCCCGCCGAAATGATGTGAAAGTTCATAAGGCAAAGGTCGCTCAACAGGGTTTGTTTTAATCAACATAAAAGCCAATATTATTATATATGAAAATTGAGAGTCAGATCTACCATCATTTTATATATATATAAATGTAATGTGTCAAGACATAAAGCTTATAATGGAAGATGGTGCAACTATTAAGACCTGATCAAAACGGAGTCACTATTGAAAATAGCGATAAAGGGAAGGAGGGAAAAAAGGGAGGGGAGGAGGAAAGGGGGAGAGGGAGATGGAGAGAAGGAAAGGGGAAAACGGTTATGGTTCCTCCTTCACGCTGCCCGCACAAGTTCAATTTGCATCGGCAAAGAAAATCGCATATTTTTAACTCACAGATGTATTATCTAGCCGTATGTTTTTCTACTCATATACATTTTGGTACACAAGTCTTCTAATAATTTATCTCCAGGAACAAGCAGGAATAAATCCTCACATATGGGTACGTCGGTACCGACGGAGCCTGCGCGGGAATGCTCCCCAGCTTCCCAGAATTGAAAGCTTTTGGGGCATCCCACAGCGCATGCACGCTGCCTTCCCGCCTTTCCTACCAACTCTCCTCAGTTCTTCTTTTCCGCGGAGCCAGCAGGTCGTGTTCCTGTCACCGCTGAAGAAGTTCTTTATTTTAATTTATTTCTTTGGTCGCGTGTCTGCTTTCCCCGACGCCGGACCGGTACCGCCGGTCTTTTCTTATAAAAAAAAAAAAATATATATATATATATATAATACTTTTCCTCACTTGGTGTATTTTTCTTCTTAGGCCTCCAGGCCCACAAGAAACTTTCCCTCATGGAAAACCAAACATACTTTTAGCAGGTCCTCGAAGGGCAAATCTCCCTCTAAGCATCGAGATGCCTCCGGGCTTGCCCTTAAGGATCCTGCCCCAGCCAATCAACCCCGGCGGGAAGCTCCAGCTTCCAAAGCTCCTCCTATGGGGTTACAGGTTGACATCGATGGCACGGCCTCGACCGATCACCTGTTAGACTGCTCTGGGGTACCGGCACAATCTCCCGGTACCGACATCCAGGCAGTCGTGGCGTCCATGGATCACACTGTGCAATCCATGCAGCAGGCTATACTGGCTTTCATCAAGGCTGCGACGCCGTCGGTACCACAACAAGCTCTGTTGTCGGTACTGGCGCCGGTACCGGTACCAACTTCGATACCGGTACCGGCTGCATCGACATCAGCCAGGATACCGATTCCGGCTCCCTGTCCTGGGCTCTTTCTTGGTACCGACCCGGTACCGGGGACACACGATGTCGGTACCGATCGATACGCCTATCGATCTTTAGAATCGAGCAGACGATACTTCGATTCTTCTGATGATTCTGAGTCATCGGATGAGTCCCCTGAAGTATCTGTCACCCTTCCTGAGGAGCCGCCTTCTCCAAAAAGGAGAATGTCTCCTCCAGAGGATTTGTCCTTTCAAGACTTCATAATAGAAGTAGCTAAAGGACTCTCTATTTCAGTAACCTCTGAAAAAGAACCTAGAGCAAAAAAATTAGATATTTTGGGATACTCTAAGGTTCCCAGAGAGGCAGTCACCTTGCCAATTCATGAAATTCTTCAAGAACATTTGATTGAATTGTGGGAGACTCCTCTCACCCTTTCTCCTCATTCTCGTAGATTGGACACTATGTACCAGTGTGTCCCTCCTTCTCCTGGATTTAAAAAAACTCAGCTTCCTCACCACTCCATTGTGGTGCAGTCAGCTATGAAGAGGATAAAAGAGTACCAAAAGACACTCTTCTACTCCCCCAGGAAGAGAATGCAGGACCTTGGATGCTTTTGGTAGGAAAATCTTCCAAGCTAGCATGCTTA
The DNA here is from genome assembly GCA_033557465.1 of Ichthyophis bannanicus. Taxonomy (NCBI): domain Eukaryota; kingdom Metazoa; phylum Chordata; class Amphibia; order Gymnophiona; family Ichthyophiidae; genus Ichthyophis; species Ichthyophis bannanicus. The sequence goes on from CM066031.1 coordinate 1,600,375,111, forward strand.
TTGCCAGAATCAATTCATACAGCCTTTATATGGGTATGTTTCTGAAGGAGGTTGCAGAAAAACTGCACAACTTTCTCCCTTATATTCCAGAGGATAAAAGGGATGAGTTCCTTCTTTGGCTTAAGCATACTCAAGACATTTCAAAGTTTTCCAACAGGGCAGCCTTTGATTCTTTTGAAGGTGCCAGCAGAGCCTCAGGCATTGCTATAGCTGCTCGTAGAATTGCTTTGCTCCGGGCTTCTGATCTAGAACCCTGGGTTCAAGATGGTTTAGGAAATCTGCCCTGTACAGGTGAAAATCTATTTGGCAAAGAGTGGCAAATTAAAGCCACTCAAATAGACGCAGAAAATGCTGCTCTGGATAGACTTTCTAAGTCTACCTCCACTCCAGCCAAGAAAAAATCTTTTAAAAAGTATTTTTACAAGAAGGGCAGATTTTCTTCCACTTCTGGTCAACAATCTTCTACAGGTCGCTTTGCTACTAAGCGTCAGCAACCTAAACAAGCCAGGCCTAAACCTGCAGGGGCTGCTGCAACCCAGCAGTCCCAAGCCCCTCAGGGTTTTTGACTTGATACTAGAGAACTTAACCTTTCTGGCTCTACAACAGCCAGAACCTCTCACCATTCCAGGAAGGTTAGCTCATTTTGCTCCCAGATGGGAGCAAATCACATCAGAGCAGTGGACCCTCTCCATCATCAGAGAGGGCTACAAACTTCATTTCTCAGACCTTCCTCCCTACACCATGGTGAGACATTTCAATTCTCCCACATCTCTCCTCAACCTTCTGGGTCAGGAGGTAACCACCCTTCTGGCCCAGAGGGCCATAGAAGAAGTTCCTTTTCTTCAACAGGGGTCAGGGTTTTACTCCCCCTACTTTCTCATTCCAAAGAAAACGGGGGAATACAGACCCATTCTAGATCTCAGAGAATTGAACAAATTTCTATGCAAGGAGAAGTTCAAGATGCTTTCTCTAGGCACTCTCCTTCCATACCTACAGAGTCAGGATTGGCTTTGTTCTCTAGATCTCAAGAATGCGTACACTCATGTCCTCATCCATCCATCTCACAGAAAATTCCTACGTTTTCTGTTCCAGGGAAAACATTACCAATACAGAGTGCTTCCTTTCGGTCTAGCCTCTGCTCCAAGAGTGTTCACCAAATGCATGGCAATAGTTGCTGCATTTCTACGCACTCTGGGAATATTTGTCTTCCCCTACCTGGACGACTGGCTCATCCGAGCTCCATCTCAGTCAGAAGCCCAAATTTCCCTGGACCGCACCAGGCGCATTCTGCACTATCTGGGACTTGTGGTAAACCTCCCAAAGTCTCAGCTCACCCCTACCCAGTCCCTAGAATTCATAGGGGCCTGGTTGGACACCACTACTGCAAGAGCCTATCTTCCCCAGGCTCGTTGCCAACGCCTAGTGCAGTTAGCCTCCCAGATTCAGTCAAAGAGCCACTTAACTGCCCGGGAGATGCTACAACTACTAGGCCACATGGCTTCCACAGTACATGTGGTGCCCTATGCTCGCCTACACATGAGAGCAGCTCAATGGACTTTGTCCACCCAGTGGACTCAAGCTTCAGGAGCTCTCTCAGACCAAATAGCAAACTCCAAACGTCTCTTTTGGTCTCTCCAATGGTTGATGTCCACTCAAAATCTGTTGCTGGGGTCCCCCTTCCAACCTTTGTTGCCCCAAGCAATCCTCACAACAGATGCCTCCCAAACAGGTTGGGGAGCTCATCTACAGGACCTCTCCACCCAAGGCACTTGGTCCCCATAAGAGACCTCTCTTCATATAAACCTCTTGGAACTTCGAGCAGTGTTCCTAGCTCTCAAGGTCTTTCATACCCTCCTCAGCTACCAGACAGTCCTCATTCAAACGGACAATCAGGTAGCCATGTTTTACATAAACAAACAAGGAGGAACTGGCTCTCTGTCGCTTTGCAACGAAGCTCTAAGATTATGGGCCTTCGCCAGAGAGCATCAAATCCATCTCCTGGCAGTATACCTCCCAGGAATTCAAAACTCTTGGGCAGACAGACTCAGTCGAGTTCTGCTTCCACACGAATGGTCCCTGCACATGGATCAGGTACTCAGAATCTTCCAGGAATGGGAACCCCGGACATAGAACTATTTGCAAGTCCGTGGAATGCCAGACTTCCCCGGTTCTGTTCCAGAATTCCGTGTCAGGGAGTTCAGGCCAAGGATGCCTTCCTCCTTCATTGGGGTCAGGACTTCCTGTATGCCTTTCCACCCATTCCTTTGATTCCCAAGACTCTGTTCAAACTTCAGAGGGATCAAGGATCTATGATCCTCATAGCTCCACGCTGGCCACGCCAAGTGTGGTACCCTCTACTTCTGCATCTCTCCCAAGCCCTCTCCCTGGACTTGGGAGCTGCTCCAGACCTTCTGGAGGTGAAGTACTTTTGTCCACTAAAGAAGAGCGGGACCTAGGCGTAGTTGTGTCCGATGATCTTAAAGTAGCTAAACAGGTAGAAAAGGCGACGGCAAAAGCTAGAAGGATGCTTGGGTGCATACAGAGAGGAATGGCTAGCAGAAAAAAGGAGGTGATAATGCCTCTGTATAAGTCTTTGGTGCGACCTCATTTGGAGTATGGTGTGCAATTCTGGAGACCGCACCTTCAAAAGGATGTGAACAGGATGGAGTCGGTGCAGAGGGTTGCTACTAAGATGATTAGTAGTCTTCATTATAAAGCATATGAGGACAGACTTAAGGATCTTAATATGTACACCTTAGAGGAAAGGCGGGATAGAGGTGATATGATTGAGATGTTTAAATACCTCCGTGGCATAAATGTTCAGGGAGAGAGCCTCTTTCAATTGAAAGCAAGTTCTGTGACGAGGGGACATGGGATGAGGGTGAAGGGAGATAGATTCAGGAGTGATATGCGGAAATATTTCTTTACGGAAAGAGTAGTGGATCCGTGGAATAGTCTCCCAGTGGAGGTGGTAGAGATGAGGACAGTAACTGAATTCAAAAAAGCATGGGACCAACACAGAGGATCTCTAAAGGTAAAAAGTGGACTGTTGTAGTTGTTATGGAAGGACAGACTAGATGGGCCTTGTGGTCTTTTTCTGTCATCATGTTTCTATGTTTCTGTCTCAGGAGGAGGGGACTTTGTGGCATCCAAACCCCAAGTCCCTTCACCTCAGAGCTTGGTTACTGAAGGCCTAGACCTTCAAGACTTCAATCTTTCGCAGCAAGTGAGAGATATCCTCCATGCTTCCAGGAAACCTTCCACTAGGCGTTCCTATGCTTTTAAATGGAAAAGATTTTCCATTTGGTGTGCTCAACAGGGTCTTGACCCTCTGGCACTTCCTGTGAATTCTCTATTAGAATATCTCCTGCATCTTTCCAATGCAGGCCTTAAGATGAATTCAGTAAGGGTCCATTTAAGTGCTATTGCAGCATCCCTTAAGCCTATCAATGGACAACCTGTTTCCTCTCATCTTCTTATTGCAAGATTTATGAGAGGCCTAACTTTAACTAAACCTCCCATTCGACCTCCTCCGGTGGCATGGGACTTAAACTTGGTTCTTGGTCAGCTTATGAAGCCACCTTTTGAACCCTTAGCCACTACCTCCTTGAAATTTCTTTCCTGGAAGGTTATTTTCCTTATTGCAATCACTTCTGCTCGCCGCATCAGTGAACTACAGGTCTTAGTGACTAATCCACCTTATACAAGGTTCCATCATGATAAGGTAGTCCTTAGGACAAATCCTCACTTTATGCCTAAAGTGGTCTCACCTTTTCATCTTAATCAAGAGGTATATTTACCTGTCTTTTTTCCAGCTCCTCATGCTTCCACTGCAGAGAGGAACCGTCATACTCTAGATTGTAAAAGAGCTCTTGCTTTTTACTTACACAGGACACAGCAACATAGAAAGTCTTCCCAACTTTTTGTTGCTTTTGATCCTTCTCATTTAGGACTTCCAGTCTCTAAAAGAACACTGTCCAATTGGATTGCTCAGTGTATTTCTTTTGCTTACCAGAGTAAGAACCTTTCTCTGGAGGGCCATGTCACAGCTCACAATGTGAGGGCCATGGCCACCTCTATGGCTCATCTTCATTCTGTGTCCATCGACCAGATCTGTCGAGCAGCCACCTGGGCCTCGGTTCATACCTTCACAGCCCATTACTGTTTGGACAAGGACTCCCACCGGGATGCCTTGTTTGGTCAGGCTGTCCTCAGACACCTGTTCCATTCTTGACCAACTCCTGCCCTCCTTCCCTGAATGGATGCCTGAGATCCATAGGAAGACGAGGAACCCTTCAGGGTCTCATACCCTTGGGGATCTCCCAGGCATCTTAGTTGGGAGTCCCCATATGTGAGGACTTATTCCTGCTTGTTCCTGGAGATAGCACAGTTACTTACCTGTAACAGGTGATCTCTGGGAACAGCAGGAATTAGTCCTCACAACCCACCCACCTCCCCTAGGAGTTGTATCTCTCTTTGTCTTTCCTTTCCTCTCTCTCTATTGTCTCAGCTTTAAACTTGAACTGAGGAGAGTTGGTAGGAAAGGCGGGAAGGCAGCGCGCATGCGCTGTGGGATGCTCCAAAAGCTTCCATTCTGGGAAGCTGGGGAGCATTCCCGCGCAGGCTCCGTCGATACCGACGTACCCATATGTGAGGACTAATTCCTGCTGTTCCCAGAGATCACCTGTTACAGGTAAGTAACTGTGCTTTGCTCGTATGCAATCAGTCTCAGAGTGATTTATGCAGAACATAATCGATTTTCAATTTTGATGGTCTTAATGATATTTATGGTTTTAAGTTTTAGGTCATGACAATCAGATTTGATACTAAAAGTTTATTCATAAGTTCCCTTTATGGACTTTAGTTTTAAAATTTCTTACAATTGAGCTCCTCCTTTATCTGTTTTTTACTTTTCAGTGTTAGTCCTGTGGTTGCTTTTATCTTTTTAGTTTAGATAGTATAGTTATACACAATAATTTTTGCACTTATCTATTTATATTTTATTCCAGAGGTCAATGTCTTTATTTATATGAAAGATTGGTCTGAAGGTATTGGTATCTACATGTTTTTATTCTTTATTTTTCTATTTTTCTCCGCATCCTTTCGGTTCACTTACAATAAGTTTTAAGTATAAGAGTTTTATTCTATTATGTATGTTTTATATATTACTTACTGATTGATATTGTTTGACAGTTGTTTCATTGAATGTTTTTTATTACATCAGTGTTATATTTTTTATTATTATTACTTTTTATATTTTTACTCTTATTTTATGACAATAATGTATGTATTGGTGTTTAAAACACTTAGTATGTTTAGTTTTTATCATATTTATTTATTTATTTATGGCTTGATCTTTTGATGGTATAATGTTTTAAATTTGATGTTTATTATTTATTATTTGTTTTAAAAAAAGTTTTGAGGTTTGTCCCCCCCATATGTTATCCCCCTGAAGAAGGCCGCTGGTCGAAACGCGTAGGGGTCATCTATTAAAGGGGTTTATAACCTGAATTACTGCCAGTCTTCGTATCTGTTCCTTTGTTCCTGTAGCCTTTACAAATACTTTGGTGCTTTTTCTGTTTCGTCTGCTGTCTTGGTACATGTCAATACCAATGACATAGGAAAATGTGTTAGGGAGGTTCTAGAGGTTAAATTTAGGCTTTTAAGTAGGAAGTTGAAATCCAAAGCTTCCAGGGGAGCATTCTCCGAAATGCTTCCCGTTCCATGCGCAGGAGCCAAAAGATAGGCAGAGGTCCGGAGTCTCAATGCATGGATGAGACTGGTGCCAGGATGAGGGTTTTGGATTTGTTAGGAACTGGGGAACATTCTGGGGAAAGGAGGGGCTCTTCCAAAGGGATGGGCTTCACCTTAACTGGGATGGAACCAGGCTGCTGGCATTACCCTTTAAAAAGGAGATAGAGCAGCTTTTAAACTAGAAAACAGGGAAGAGCTGACAGTCGCCCAAGAGCGCATGTTCAGAACAATGTATCCTTAAGGAATACTACCAAAAAAATGAAGTTAGAACACATCAGCAAAGAGGTTCCAGTAAAGACAATGGTAGCCCAAATTCCCTTGAGTACAGAGCAGACAGAGCTTAAAGATTCCAAATTACCCCTGCCTACCGATAACCAAATTAATATGAATAAACTACAGTCTCTAAAATGCTTGTATACAAATGCTAGAAGTCTAAAAAATGAGATGAGAGACTTAGAATATATAGACTAAATGAGAAGTTAGATATGATTGGTACCTCAGAGACATGGTGGAAGGAGGACAACCAATGGGACACTGTGATACCTGGGTACAAACTATATCGTAATGATAGAGATGATCAAATTGGTGGAGGGATTGCGCTCTATTTTAGAGAGGGCATTGAGTCACAAAGGATTAAAGTTCTACAGGAAACAAAATTTGCTGTAGAATCTCTATGGATGGAAATTCCATGTAAAAAGGGGAAGGTGATGGCAGTAGGGGGTGTACTATCGACCGCCTGACTAGAATGAACAAATGGATGATGAAATGCTCAAAGAAATCTGGGAACCCACTATTTTTTGTTAAATCAGTCAGGGCCTAGTAGCAGCAGTTTAACTTTAAAACACAGAAGAGAACTTTCTGGTTACATTTCATACCCAGCAGAGAGCTTGTAGTTTAAATTTAATAGTCACTCAGGGCCTAGCATCAGCAAAGTACTTTTAGTTTAAATTTAAAACACAGAAGAGAGCTTTCTGGTTAAATTTAGAACCCAGCAGAGAGCTTGTAGTTTAAATTTCATAAAAAGTTAGAGCCTAGCAGTAGCAAAGAGCTATAATTTTAAATTAAATAAGAATATAGATTAGCATAAAAGGCAAAACAGGGTCAGTACTCTTTGAGCAGCAAATAAGGTTTTCTAGAGACCTTTACAAAGAGGCCTTCTACCTAGGGGTCAAGAGACCTGTGAAACTTTTTCAATAGGTGTTAACACCAGGTGGCAGTTCAAAAGGCCATTTTGAAAGACTCCTTCTATCCAAGCAAGGACTGTTAATCATCCAGGAAGTTGGTCACAGCTTACCTCAGCAGCACAGGCATAAATAGCTCAACCAGAGCTATGTGATCCTCAGTCTTGAAGGACTAGAACAGGGGACTGTTACTTCTGGAGAGAGATCTGCAATTGTGAGTATATACTTCTGGGAATTTTCTGAAGGGAATTCTTTCCATTAAAGCTATTTAATCTGTGAACCCACTCTTTTTTGTTAAATCAGTCAGGGCCTAGTAACAGCAGTTTAAGTTTAAATTTAAAACACAGAAGAGAACTTTCTGGTTACATTTCATACCCAGCAGAGAGCTTGTAGTTTAAATTTAATAGTCACTCAGGGCCTAGTATCAGCAAAGTACTTTTAGTTTAAATTTAAAACACAGAAGAGAGCTCTCTGGTTAAATTTAGAACCCAGCAGAGAGCTTGTAGTTTAAATTTCATAATAAGTTAGAGCCTAGCAACAGCAAAGAGCTATAATTTAAATCAAATAAGAATATAGCTTACCTCAGCAGCACAGGACAGGGTACTGTGTAGCAGCCCACTTTTAATAATGGACAAAAGAGCCAAACGACAAAACCTGGAAACAGCACAAGCACTGGCAGGTAAAATGCAAGGCATTGATAAAGAAGGCAAAGGGAGAATTTGAGAAGAAGCTTGCTGCGGAAACAAAAATGCGAAATAAAGATTTTTTCAAGTACATTCGTAGCAAAAAACCTGTGAGAGAGTCGGTTGGACCATTAGATGATAGTGGAGTTAAAGGGGCACTAAGGGGCGACAAGGCGATAGCGGAGAGACTGAATGAGTTCTTTGCTTCGGTCTTTACTGAGGAAGTTGTAGGGATGTTACCCATGACTGAAGTGGTATTTAAAGTTGCAGAAGAATTGAAGGAAATATCGATACATCGGGAAGATGTATTACAACTAGTAGATAAACTGAAGAGTAGCAAATCACCTGGGCCAGATGGTATACATCCAAGGGTTTTGAAAGAACTGAAATATGAGATTGCAGACCTGCTATTAGTAATCTGTGAACTATCATTAAAATCATCTCTAATACCTGAAGATTGGAGGATTGCCAATGTAACACCAATTTTTAAAAAGGGTTCCAGGGGTGATCTCTAATACCTGAAGATTGGAGGATCGCCAATGTAACACCAATTTTTAAAAAGGGTTCCAGGGTTGATCCAGGAAACTACAGACATGTGAGCCTCACGTCAGTACCGGAAAAAATGGTAGAAACCATCATAAAGAATAAAATTACTCAGCATGTAGATAGTCATGGCCTAATGGGAGACAGCCAACATGGCTTTAGACAAGGAAGATCTTGTCTTACTAATCTGTTATGTTTTTTTGAAAGTATGAATAAACAGGTGGACAAAGGTGAGTCGGTTGATATAGTGTATCTGGACTTTCAGAAAGCCTTTGACAAGGTCCCTCATCAGAGACTTTTGGCAAAACTAAAGAGTCATGGGATCGGAGGAAGTGTACTACTGTGGATCAGGAACTGGTTAAAAGATAGAAAGCAGAGGGATGGGCTAAATGGCCAATTTTCCCAATGGAGAAAGGGATCTGTGCTGGGTCCGCTGCTTTTTGACATATTCATAAATGACCTGGAAAGTGGAATAACGAGTGAGGTTATCAGATTTGCAGATGACACAAAACTATTTAAAGTTGTTAAAACCCAAGAGGATTGTGGAAAATTGCAAGAGGATCTTGATAAATTGGAAGACTGGGCATCAAAATGGCAGATGAAATTTAATGTGGACAAGTGCAAAGTTATGCACCTGGGGAAGAACAACCCAAACTATGGTTACACGATGCAAGGTTCCACATTAGGAACCACCACCCAGGAAAAAGATTTAGGCGTCATTGTGGATAACATGTTAAAACCCTCGGCCCAGTGTGCAGCGGCAGCCAAGAGAGCAAATAGAATGCTAGGTATCATAAGGAAAGGAATGGAAAATAGAACAAAAGATATTATAATGCCTCTATACCGTTCCATGGTGAGACCGCACCTTGAATATTGTGTGCAATTCTGGTCGCCATATCTTAAAAAGTATATAGCGTTATTAGAAAAGGTTCAGAGAAGAGCCACCAAAATGGTAAAGGGGATGGAAGGATACTCCTATGAAGAACGGCTAAAAAGGTTAGGGCTCTTTAACCTGGAAAAGAGACGGCTGAGGGCAGATATGATAGAAGTCTATAAATTAATGAACGGAGTGGAACGTGTAAACGTAGATCGATTGTTTACGTTATCAGAATATAGAAAGACTAGGGGACATGCAATGAAGCTACAGGGTAAACTATTTAAGACTAATAAAAGAAAATATTTTTTCACTCAACGTGTAATCAAACTCTGGAATTTTGTACCGGAGGATGTAGTAAAGGCTGTTAGTGTAGGTGGGTTTAAAAAAGGTTTGGAGAAGTTCCTGGAGGAAAGGTCCATAAACCATTATTAAGAAGGGACCCAGGATATCAATGCTTGACCCAGTACAAGCATTGCGGAATCTGTGTCTTTTGGGGAAACTGCTAGGTACGTATGACCTAGATTGGCCACTATTGGAAACAGGATACTGGGCTTGATGGACCTTGGTCTGACCCAGTATGGCATATCTTATGTTCTTATGTTCTAAGCTAACAAAAGTTACAGAATGGTAATAATAATGGGTGATTTCAATTACCCCGGTATTGACTGGGTCAGTGTCATGACAGGACATGCTAGGGAGATAAAGTTTCTAGATGAAATAAATGACTGCTTCTTGGAGCAGCTGGTTCATGAACTGACCAGAGGGGAAGCCATTTTGGACTTGGTCCTTAGTGAAACACCAGATCTGGTGCAAGAGATAAGGGTTTTGGGGCCACTTGGCAATAGTGATCATAGCATGATTGCGTTTGATTTAATTAATGGAGGATGGATGGTAAGGAAATCCACAATCTCCAGGAACAAGCAGGAATGAGTCTTCATATATGGGGACTCCCTAGCTAAGATGCCTGGGAGATCCCCAAGGATGTGAGACCCTGGGAAGGGGTCTACTTCCTCCTATGGATCTCAGGCATCCATCCAGGGAAGGAGGGTAGGAGTTGTTTAAGAATGGAACAGGTGTTTGTGGACAGCCTGACCAAACAAGGTACTTATTCCTGCTGTTCCAGAGATCACCTGTTACAGGTAAGTAACTGTGCCTTACTATCTTTTAACTTTCGAAAGGCAGACTATGATAAAATGAGGAAAATAGTTAAGAAAAAAATAAAAGGAGCAGTTGCAAAGGTTAAAGACTAATATCAAGCTAGGGTGTTGTTTAAAAATACTACCTTGGAAGCCCAGACCAGCTGTATTCCACGCTTCCTTAGTGGAAGGAAGTCCAAAAAACTGCCAGCATGGTTTAAAGCTGAGGTCAGAGAGGCGGCTGTTGCCAAAAAAGCATCTTTCAGGAAATGGAAAAAAAGAGCCAAATGACAAAAACTGGAAACAGCACAAGCACTGGCAAGTTAAATGCAAGGCATTGATAAGCCCTGCACAGAGAGAATTTGAGAAGAAACTTGCTGTGGAAGCAAAAACGTATAATAAAGACTTTTTCCAAGTACATTCGTAGGAAAAAATTTGAGAGAGTCAGTTGGACCATTAGATGATAGAGGGGTAAAAGTGGCAGTAAGAGTGGACAAAGCTATATCGGAGAGATTGAATGAATTCTTTGCTTCGGTCTTTACTGAGGAAGATGTAGGAATTTTACCCATGACTGAAGTGGTATTTAAAGGTGATACTGCAGAAGAATTGAAAGAAATAACGCTATACCGGAAAGATGTATAATAACTATTTGATAAACTGAAAAGTAGCAAATCACCTGGACCGGATGGTATACATCCACATGTGTTGAAAGAACTGAAATATGAGATTGCAGGCCTGCTATTAGTAATCTGTGAACTATCATTAAAATCATCTGTAATACCTGAAGATTGGAGGATTGCCAGTTTAACGCCAATTTTTAAAAAGGGTTCCAGGGGTGATCCAGGAAACTACAGACCGGTGAGCCTGACGTCAGTACCAGGAAAAATGGTAGAAACCATCATAAAGAACAAAATTACTCAGCATGTAGATAATCATGGCTTAATGGGAGACAGTCAACATGGCTTTAGACAAGGAAGATCATGTCTTACTAATCTGTTATGTTTTTTTGAGGAAGGGAGCTGCTTACTGAAGCTGCCCACCCTATCAGGCCTCCCCAGCTCCCCCAAGAGGGTCAGCAGACCAAGGGACATGGGCATGGCCCTCGTAAGCAGAAGGCTCCAAAGCCCTAGGCCCCGGCCCAGCCGAGGGGAGCTTTTGACTCCTTAAGCATAGCCTCTCTACACCAAGGAGATCAGCAACCCACAGGGGGACATCTGTCCCTCTATGCCCAGAGGTGGGTGGCCATCACCACCGATTCCTGGGCACTAAGGGTAGTCAGGGAGGGTTATCTCCTCCACCTGGCTCAGACATCTCCTCCTTATTTCCCAGGAGAGCCCCTCAGGTCTCTTCTCCAATGGGACCTTCTTTTGAAGGAGTTGGCAGGTCTTCTCGAGGACAAGGCGGTGGAACTGGTGCCCCACCATCTCAAGGGCAAGGGGTTCTACTCCAGATACTTTCTCGTCTGAAAAAGGACGGTGGGACCTGCGCAACCTCAACAAATTCCTGGTGAGGGAGAAGTTCAAGATGCTCTCCCTTGGAACATTGCTTCCATACCTCCAGCAGGGATACTGACTATGCTCCTTAGACCTCAAGGATGCTTATACTCACATTCTCATCCCAATCACAGGCAGTATTTGCAGTTCATAGTAGGAGACAGGCATTTTCAATACAGGCAGTACTTGCGGTTCATAGTAGGAGACAGGCATTTTTAATACAGGGTGCTTCCCTTCGGCCTAGCCTCTGCTCCAAGGATCTTCATGAAATGCTTGGCAGTCGTGGCCACCTTCCTCCGGCTCCAGGAGATCTTCATTTTTCCCTACCTGGACGACTGGCTCGTAAGGGGAGGCACAGCCTCAGAGGTGTAGCAGGCCACTGCACGCACCATCCAGGTTATGCAACACTTGGGCTTTGATATAAACTACCCCAAGTCTCACCTCCTCCCGACACAGTGCCTGGAGTTCATCGGGGCAAAGATCGACACTCTCCAGTCAAAGGCCTTCCTGCCCAAGGACCAAGCTGATTATCTCCGATCCCTAGCTCGGGACATACAGCACCGTCCCTAGGTGCCCGCCCGGCTTCTTCTGCGCATCCTCGGACACATGGCCTCGACGGTCCACATCACCCCAGATGCTCACCTCCATTATAAGGACGGTGCAGTTGTGTTTCGGGGACCAGTGGTCTCAGGCCACAGGCCCCCTCCGAGACAGAGTTTCGGTGACCCGCCAGTTGGCGGACTCCCTGGTCTGGTGGCAGTAGCTCCAGCATCTCGAAGTGGGCATGACTATTCAGGCCCCGAGCCACTTGAGAATCCTCATCACGGATGCCTCCCTGCTCGGCTGGGGAGCCCACTGCGGGGAGCTCTACACTCAGGGCAACTGGTCGCCAGACGAGAGCACTCAGCAGATCAACCTCCTGGAGCTCCGGGCCATACCCCTTGCCCTGAGAGTCTGCTGTCACCACCTGCGTCATCAGTTGGTGCTGGTCCAGACGGACGACCAACTGACGATGTTCTACATGAACAAACACGGGGGCACGGGGTCTTGTGCCCTTTGTCAGGAGGCCTTGGTCCTCTGCTCGTACGCAATCAAACAGGCTATCTTCCTTCGGGCAGTGTACCTGCCAGGCCAGGACAACCTGCTGGCCGACAGACTCAGCAGAGTTTTCCAGCTGCACGAGTGGCAGCTGGACTCCAGGGTAGCCAGTTGGCTTTTCAGGCTCTGGGGGGAACCCATGATAGACCTGTTTGCCAGTCCGGACAACTTTCAGTTGTCCCGCTTCTAAGAACATAAGAACATAAGACATGCCATACTGGGTCAGACCGAGGTCCATCAAGCCCAGTATCCTGTTTCCAACAGTGGCCAATCTAGGTTATACGTACCTAGCAATATCCCCAAAAGACAGGTTCCACAATGCTTGTACTGGGTCAAGCATTGATATCCTGGGTCCCTTTTTAATAGTGGTTTATGGACCTTTCCTCCAGGAACTTGTCCAAACCTTTTTTAAACCCAGCTATACTAACAGCCCTTACAACATCCTCCGGTAACAGATTCCAGAGTTTGATTACACGTTGAGTGAAAAAATATTTTCTCTTATTTGTCTTAAATAGTTTACCCTGTAGCTTCATTACATGTCCCCTAGTCTTTCTATACTCTGATAGCGTAAACAATTGATCCACGTTTATCCGTTCCACTCCATTCATTAATTTATAGACCTCTATCATATCTCCCCTCAGCCGTCTCTTCTCCAGGCTAAAGAGCCCTAACCTTCTTAGCCTCTCTTCATAGGAGTAGCCTTCCATCCCCTTCACCAATTTGGTGGCTCTTCTCTGTACTTTTTCTAATAACGCTATGTCCTTTTTAAGATACGGTGACCAGAATTGCACACAATATTCAAGGTGTGGTCGTACCATGGAGCGATACAGAGGCATTATAATATCTTTTGTTTTGTTCTCCATCCCTTTCCTTATGATACCTAGCATTCTATTTGCTTTCTTGGCCACCGCTGCACACTGGGTGGAGGGTTTTAACATGTTATCCACAATGACTCCTAAATCTTTTTCCTGGGTGGTGGTTTCTAATGTGGAGCCTTGCATTGTGTAACTATAGTGTGGGTTGTTCTTTCCTAGGTGCATAACTTTGCACTTGTCCATATTAAATTTCATCTGCCATTTGGATGCCCAGTCTTCCAATTTATCCAGATCCTCCTGCAGTTTTCCACAATCCTCTTGGGTTTTAACAACTTTAAACAGTTTTGTGTCATCTGCAAATTTGATAACCTCACTAGTTATTCCCTTTTCCAGGTCATTTATGAATATGTCAAAAAGCAGTGGACCCAGTACAGATCCCTGGGGTACTCCACTATTCTCCCATTAGGCCATGACTATCTACATGCTGCGTAATTTTGTTCTTTATGATGGTTTCTACCATTTTCCCTGGTACTGATGTCAGGCTCACCGGTCTGTAATATCCTGGGTCACCCCTGGAACCCTTTTTAAAAATTGTTGTTACGTTGGCGACCCTCCAATCTTCAGGTATTACAGATGATTTTAATGAAAGTTCACAGATTACCAATAGCAGGTCTGCAATCTCATATTTCAGTTCTTTCAACACTCTGGGATGTATACCATCTGGTCCAGGTGATTTGCTACTATTCAGTTTATCAAATAGTTGTAATATATCTTCCCGGTGTAGCGATATTTCTCTCAATTCCTCTGCAGTATCACCTTTAAATACCACTTCAGTCTTGGGTAACATCCCTACATCTTCCTCAGTAAAGACCGAAGCAAAGAATTCATTCAGTCTCTCTGCTATAGCCTTGTTTCCTCTTACTGCCCCTTTTACCCCTCTATCATCTAATGATCCAATTGACTCTCTCACAGGCCTTTTGCTACGAATGTACTTGAAAAAGTCTTTATTTCGTGTTTTTGCTTCCGTAGCAAGTTTCTTCTCAAATTCCCGTTTTGCCTGCCTTATCAATGCTTTGCATTTAACTTGCCAGTGCTTGTGCTGTTTCCAGTTTTCATCATTTGGCTCTTTTTTCCATTTCCTGAAGGTTGCTTTTTTGGCAGCAACAGCCTCCCTGACCTCACCTTTAAACCATGCTGGCAGTTTTTTGGACTTTCTTCCACTTTTCTTAATGCGTGGAATACAGCTGGTCTGGGCTTCGAGGATAGTATTTTTAAATAACACCCAAGCTTGCTGTAAGTCTTTAACCTTTGGAACCGCTCCTTTTAGTTTTTTCCTAACTATATTCCTCATTCTATCATAGTCTCCCTTTTGAAAGTTAAAAGGTAGTACTGTGGATGCCTTTACTATCTGTCCTCCACTAATTAAATCAAACATGATCATACTATGATCACTATTGCCAAGTGGTCCCAACACCCTTATTTCTTGCACCAGATCTGGCGTTCCACTAAGGACTAGGTCCAGTATGGCTTCCCCTCTGGTCGGTTCATGAACCAGCTGCTCCAAGAAGCAGTCATTTATTCCATCTAGAAACTTTATCTCTTTAGCTTGTCCTGCTGTGACACTGACCCAGTCGATACCGGGGTAATTGAAATCACCCATTATTACTACTCTGTTGTGACTTTTGTTAGCTTCCTTGATTTCTTTGAGCATTTCATCATCCATTTGTTCATTCTGGCCAGGTGGTCGATAGTATACTCCCACTGCCATCACCTTCCCCTTCATAAATGGAATTTCAATCCATAGAGATTCTACAGCAAATTTTGTTCCCTGCAAAACTTTAATCCTTTCTGACTCAATGCCCTCTCTAACATAGAGCGCAACCCCTCCACCAATTTGATCAGCTCTATCATTACGATATAGTTTGTATCCAGATATCACAGTGTCCCACTGGTTATCCTCCTTCCACCATGTCTCTGGGAGTGCAATCATATCTAACCTCTCATTTAGTGCTATATATTCTAACTCTCCCATCTTCTGTTCCCGGTAGGCCCACCCCTCCAGGGTGGCGGCAGACGCGTTCCTGGTCTCATGGTTGGAAGGCCTCATGCACACCTTCTCTCCGACACTACTGATCGCCAAGACCTTTTTCAGGACCTTCTGCGACAAGGCCTCGCTCATCTTGATAGCTCCTCGGTGGTCCAGGCAGCTGTGGTTCCTGCTGCTTCTGCAGTTGGCGGTGGAGGCCCCCATCTCCCTGGGGCCCGTCCCTGGACTCCTATCTTGGGAGGGGGGGTCTCTCCTGCACCCCAACCTGGGGTCTCTCTCCCTGACAGCATGGCTGCTGAGAGGGTGACTCTGGCCCCTCTCAACCTTACGATTGAGATGGAGGACATTCGGTTGGTCTCTCGCAAGGCATCTACTAGAATGGCTTATGCCCTCAAATGGCGCAGGTTCTCTGCTTGGTGCGCCCAACATGGGTCTGATCCTATCTCCTGCCCGGTGACTCTGGTGTTACAGTACCTTCCCCACCTCTCTCAGTCTGGGCTCAAGTCTAACTCTGTCTGAGTGCACCTGAGTGCCCTGGTGGTGGACCACCATCCGGTGGATGGTAAGCCACTCTCGGTCCAACCATTGGTGACCCATTTCCTCTGGGACCTGCTTTTATTGAAACTCCCGGTTCGCCCGCTGGCAACCGAATGGGACCTCAACGTTGCATTGGGGCAGCTCACTTGCCCACCCTTCAAGCCTCTGACTTCTACCGCCCTCGCTACCTCTCCTGGAAGGTGGTTTTCCTGGTTACGCCCACCTCTGCTCACAGTTTGCGAGCTCCAAGCCCTTGTGGCGGAGGCACCATATACCAGGTTCTACAAGAACAGTGTGGTGCTTCGCACGCACCCCAAATTCCTGCAGAAGATAGTGTCACCCTTCCTTCTTAACCAGGAAGTGGTGTTTCCTACCTTCTTTCCAAGATCTCATTCCAGTCAGGCGGAGACGGTCCTTCACACCTTGAATTGTAAGAGGGCTTTGTCCTTCTATATACAGTTCACTCAGGGCCACTGCAAAGCTGCTCAACTTTTCATCTCCTATGACCCCAGCAGGCTGGGGGAGGCAGTGACTAAGCATACATTGTCCACATGGGTGGCAGACTGTATCGCCCTCGCTTATGAGCAGATGAGGCTCCTGCTGGATGGCCGAGTCACGGCGCCCTGTGTCAGGACTATAGCGGCTTCGGTGGCAAACTTGCACTCTGTCCCGATGGTGGACATCTGCCAGGTTGCCACCTGGTCTTCAGTCCATACCTTCGCAGCCCATTCCTGCCTGGAAAGAGAGTCCTGACTGGACAGTGCCTTTGGCCAGGCTGTGCTCCGTAACCTTTTCGGGGTTTAGGCAACTCCTACCCTTCTGTGTTCAGGCTACTGGCATGCTGGTTTCATCGGACACAAGGGTCCTACTATGGTCTATGGACACGGACTAAATTGCTGCTGCTTGCAGCTACTCATGAGGGAGCCCCTATTTTTTCTATGGGCTTTCGGTAGCCTGTAGCTGGGAAGTCCCATATGTGAGGACTGATTTCCTGTTTGTTTCCGGAGAAAGCATAGTTACTCACCTGTAAAAGATGTTCTCCATGGACAGGTGTTCTCCTCCCCTTGGAGTTGCTCCTTTACCATCTTTTATTTTTGCCATCTTTTAGCTATGTCATCTGACTGAGTAAGATGGCACCCTTGGGCGGGAAGGGGACCATGCATGCGTGGTGGCATCTCCCAAAGGCTTTCTTTGAAAGCTGGGGGAATGCTGCTGTGAGGGCTCAGTTGGTGCCGACATCGCCCATATGTGAGGACTGATTCCTGCTGTTCCCGAGAATACCTGTTACAGGTGAGTAACTATGCTTATGCCTTACTCTATTTGATTCAGTTGGATTCAGTAGCCCCCTCAGGAATGACATTGTGATGCTTTTGGAGTTGGCAGCGACTTTCTTGTTGGATGATATGTATGATTTGGTCTGCCTATCGATCCAAATATCACTTTTCTGTGTTGGCGCATCGCTGACTTTGGCTTTGCCAAGTCCCGATCATCTAAGCTTCCTTCAGGGGGCTGCTTGTGTGTGGGGAGGACTTGGAGAAACTGGTCTAGGAGCTGGGCGCATCCAACTACTTGTCTCCGGAGGATAGACTTAAAGGGCCTGGGAAGTGAGGCTCTTCCTCTTTGGCATCACATTCTTCTTTCGCTACCAGGATTCACAGGGTTTTAGGGATTCCTGGGAGTGTAGCCTGAGGAGGCCATCCCTCTCTCCCTCCCTCTAGTTCCTGTTCCCGGACTCGGTTCTTCCAAGGAATTCGCAGGCCCTATGAAGCTCCCTCCTCTTCCAGATCTCAGTTCTCCTGTCAGATGCAATGGCAGGTTTGGGTCCCATTCCAGGATGCCTCTGGTTGGTGGCTGGCTCCTTCACTTCTTCCAGGAATAGGCCCATGCGGCCTTAGACTGGTAGGTTCTCAGTATATTTCCATGTGTCTAGCTGCTGGAATGCAGGGACTTCATCTCAGATGCCTTTCTGGGTTTTCCATGCAGCTCTGCAGCTAAGAAAGCCATGGTTCAGACTAATTCGGGATAGGTTTCTCAGGCCCCAGGCGTTAGTGCTGCTTGCCAAAAGAGGCAAGGGGCCAGTATTCCATTTACTTTTTGGTGCCAAAGAAGATTAAGTCCTTCTGCACATTTTGGGATCTCAAGGGCATCAGTGTTCACTTCTGCATGGAATACTAAGGTCATTCCCAGAGCTATTAATGATACTTCATCAAAAACTGTTCATAGCTCCACTCATTAACCATACCTGTAGTACAATTCTATAGAGCAAATAACAGTCAGGGAGAAAGGCAAGTCTCAGAATCCACAAGGCGACCAACAAAACCACCAAATGGCCATAGGTCTCTTCCTTGACGATACATCAGTGACTTGCCCAAAACCCTTCCTATTCATAAACACATTGGTGGAAAACAAAATTAATCATGCCATATATTTAAACACACACTAATATAATTCAAACTTCTTTTGTCTTCTTCACTTTTTCATCCTTCTATGGCACCGCTATTCACCAATTCATTCAAGGTGAGTTAACCCCAACGCCCACTCGGACGTCCCTTCAGTGTTTCGCATCCAGCTGCCTCAGGGGGATTTAACTAGAAATGAAAACAATCTCCTTACATCAGCACTACAGCATAAAAACCACCACCATTAAACACCTAAAATCAAATTATCTAGCCTACTATTCAACAGGACTTACTTAAATTTGATCTTATACGCTATCTCCAGCTCAACCAGAAACATTCCAAGGTTCTAAAAAACGCCACGCAGGCGCATAAATCTCTGTAGGCACTCCCTCCTGTTCAAACATTGACCAATCAGCAACAGATACGTCAATGCCAAAACAAACATCAGTGAACTAAACACAAGCCCTCCAATCAATATTTAAATTGATCCCGCCAGGAATTACAGTCCCAAGTAAAAAGATCCAGCGTTTTTCATGGAAAACAAGATGCTGCTCCCGCGTCCGTACTCCTTGACCGATCGTAACCTGTTCAGTACAGAAACAACTCAGATCAGAAAAGTCATGTCCATGTCCCAAACAATGCTCAACCATCGGGACCTAATGTAATCTACTTTTATGTTCACTCAAACGTGTCCCAAACGGACAAATCATTTTCCCGACGTATAACAACCCACATGGGCAAAAGATGCTATATACCACAAAGTCAGACCCACAAGACGTATTGGTTCTCAAATGATAACACTTCCCCCCCATAGGAGAAACTCTCAGTCTCCCAGGAGACCGCACATAAAGCACAATTCCCACACTTTACATGGCCTTCCAACACCTCACTCAGAGGTATCAAAGGACGCAAACAAGAAGGACTCGATAATTCCTTCAAATTTGAATTTCTTTGCCATACACAGCTGGGATGCTTAGCCAGCAATACAGGTACCGTTTGCAAAACATTAGCATGCTTCAAAATAATACGTTGGCTTTCCGAACTTAAAGGCCCGTTTTTCCCCTTTAAGTTCGGCAATCCAACGTATTATTTTGAAGCATGCTAATGTTTTGCGAATGGTATCTGGATTGCTGACTAAGCGTCCCCTCTGTGTATGGCAGAGAAATTCAAATTTGAAGGAATTATTGAGTCCTCCTTGTTTGCGTTCTTTCTCCCTGATTTTTATTTGCTCTATAGAATTGTATTACAGGTATGGTTAATGAGTGGAGCTACGAACAATTTTTGATGAAGTATCACTTCTGCATGGAGACAGTGCAATCAATCCTATGGACTTGGTTGTGGCGACCTTCCACATTCTGCTTCGTGAGAATCAGCAGTGCTTCCTGTGCTTCTGTGTTCTTGGCTCGCATGTTTAGTTTGCTGCTCTACCGGTCGGTCTCTCCTCTGTACCACTGACGTTCACCAAGGTTATGATTGTGGCTGCTGTTGCTCTGTGGTTCAAAAGGATCTGTGCTCATCCTTACCTGGTAACTGGCTTGTTTGGGCCAGGATGTGTTCAGAATCTCTTCGGGTGTTGGCCCAAGTGCTGCAGTTTCTGGAGAGTCTGAGCTGGGTGATCACCTATGACAAGAGCTACCTGGAGCCTACCCAGTCATTAGAGTACCTTGGGGCACAGTTCATCACTGGCTCCGAAAGGGAATTTTCCTGCCTAGAAAGAAGGGTGGAGAGGCTGCATTCTCAGCTGAAAGCATATCAGAGGCAGCAGGCTCCCAAGGCTTGGGACGACCTCCAACACCTAGAGTCGATGGCTGCGGCAGTTGAGATGATTTCCTGGGTATGAGCACATATGTGTCTGCTGCAAGATCCATGCTGTACTCCTGATTTCCTTGTTCACAGGCTTTTTGACATCAGGTTTCTTTTTCTTCCACTGGTAGCGGACAGCCTGAAATGGTGGGAACAACCTGGTCAACTGCTGAAAGGCCTTCTGCTGGACTATCTCCAGTGGCTCCTGCTGACAACAGATGCCAGCCTATTCGGCTGGGGAGCCCACTGCCTGGGTCAGACTGCCCAGGGTCCCTGGAACAAGCGGCAGACATCTTGGCCCATCAGTCGGCTGGAAATGAGAGCCATTCGCCTTGCTCACTTGTAGCTCCAGATCCGTAGTCCAAGGCAAGGCAGTTTGGATCTTCTTAGGCTACCACTAAAGCACAGTCCATGTCATTAGGCAAGAGGGCACAAAGAGTTCTGGTATCTCCTGGGAAATGACCCTCTTGTTCTCATGGTCAGAACAGGCTCCCTTGGCCTTCTTGGTGCAGCTTATTGCAGGAATTGGATGTGGACTATTTTTGTTGGCACTTCCTCGATTTTGGAGAGTGGAAGTTGAGCCAATTGGCGGTCCAGAGGATCCCGGACAGGTGGGGTCGCCCTGAGATGGATCTGATGGCGACCTGGGCCGATGCCAAGGTGCACAAGTTGTTTAGCTGTCGCAAAGAGGCTGGCTCTGAGGGCATGTATGCCCTAGTTATGCTGTATGTGTGTGTTTAGGCCTCCATCATGTAGAGTGCTGTCAGAGTCCAATGGTGCTAGTGGCACCAGATTGGCTGAGGAGGCTATGGTATGCGGCTCTGATGCACCTCCAGCAGGGCCCTTCCTGTGCTTCCCGTTGGCATGGGGGCTCGTGAGGCAGGGGCCGGTCCTTCTAGATGATCTAGCTCCCTTCTCGCTTACAGCTTGGCTCTTAAAAGGCGATGCTTGACATAAAAAAGCTATTCTTCTGCTATGGATTCCACGCTTCAGAAGATGAAAAGAGGCTCCTCCATCTTGCCTATGTGTGCATTTGGTGTTTTTTGAGCACTGGTGCTATAGGCACTAGGGCAGCACTAGCACTGCAGGCTTGCTGGCTCTGCTCTCCTTATATCAGGATAGATTGACAAGGGCCTTTCCCTTAGTTCACTGATGGGCCTGGTGGCAGCCTTGGTTTGTTTTAGAGGGACAGTGGTGGGGTGGTCCCTGGCCTCGCACTGGGATGTGACCTGTTTCCTGTGGGGAGTTAAACACTTGTGTCCTCCCCTACGCTCAGTGGTTCCTTCTAGGGATCTCTGTTCTTCATGCATTGATGGCTGAACCATTTGAGCCCTTGAGGAGGGCTTTGTTCTAGGCTTTTTCCCTTAATGTGACCTTTTTTAATTGTGGTCTGCTCGGCGAAAAATATTTGAGTTGTGGGTCCTTTTCATGTCGAGATTCCTATTTATCTTTTCAGAAGAGGCTGTGTATTACGGCCCATTTCTTCCTTCTTTCCCAGAGTGGTGTCATCTTTCAACATCAATCATGTGGACTGTTTGCCTTCATCCCCGAAAGAACAATGCCAGGGAAAAGGGTAAGGTCCTTCACGTGGACAGACATTAGAGTGCTGCTTCAAATCCTAAAGGTAGCCGACTCCTTTCGGAAGTCGGAGTGACATTTTTGGTCCTTTTATTCAGGCCTGCCGAAGGGCGTGGTGTCCATAAAGAATTCTTTGGGCCGCTGGATAAAGGAGATGATAGCCCTGGCCTATCTATTACGGAACCGGTCAGTCCCAGAGGGTTTGTGTGCGCATTCCACAAGGGCTCATGCTTCCTCCTGGGTGGAGTGTAGCTCTATCGCTCCCATAGACATATGTCAGGTAGCAGCATTGTCATCACTTTCCACCTTTGTTAAGCATTATACTCGGGCAAACACAGCCTTCAGTGCAGTTATCTTGTAGGCTGCTGTGGTTCTTCCCACCTAATAGAGGCATAGCTTTGGTATATCCCACTTGTCTGGACTAATCTTGCAGGATGATATGGAAGGTGACATTTTACTTAGTAGATAATGTCCTTTCCTTGAATCCTACTTAGCCAGTCCAGGTCCTACCCCTATGATCAGCTATAGTTTGCTTTGATCTGCTATGATTTGATCAGATGTGCTGATCTGCTATGAGCTATTATGATCGACTTTTTTATGCAGTTTGGTCCTGTGGACCATTTTCCTCTCAGTGATCCTTCTTTTGGAGGGTGTTCTCTATATAGTTTTCTTCCATGGTCCTTGTCTTCTTTGAGGCTGTGTGCAGCCAGGAATCTTCTCCATGTCTGGGGTACGAATACTGTGGTTGTATTTCCCTAGCTGCTCTAGATATGGTTGCAGGATGAGTTCATCAGAAACCTCTGGATTTTTCTCTTTCTCCACTTCTGCTGGTAGGAGGAATACAACCCACTTGTCTGGACTGGCCTAGCAGGACTCAAGGAAAGGACATTATCCGTTACACAAATTAAATTCATTACATTGAAGTTTCATTGAATGTTTAGAAAACTACTGCAAACATAAACCTTTGAAAGTTAAACGTTTTTAGCTTAAGCATGCAGTCTCGGATTGAGAGAAGTTGGGATCTCGTTTGGGTCTGAGAGCATAGGTACATTGGAACTCATGTCCTACTAATTGATAGTTCACTTTGATTATGGAGTTTGCCAGAAAGCATGGTTTTTGCTGTTCCCCCTTCTCTTTTTCCCTCTTTGCTTTTCCTGTCATTTTTTTCCTGCACATTTGTTTTCTTTTATTTTTAAATCCAAAGTTTCACATAAAATACTTTTTCCTTTCCTTCTTTAGGAACTTTTGATCTATGACTCCTCTGGCAAAGAAATTTTCTATGAGATAATGGAGAAATTGGCAAGTATCACAGGACTTGTTAAGATTTACTTTCTATTATGCTGAAGTTAGAATTGCATTTTGTCTAGACTGCTGTCAGAGACTTCCGAATATAAGCCAGTTTTGCCCGAACTCTAGTCATCACTGCCTATAGCTCTTTATAAGAGGCCGTTTACTTGTATATGTGGACACACTGCTCATAAATGACTAAAATACCATCTTAGTTGATGAAAAAGAGACGCCTGAGGGCTAAGTGGTGACTTGATAGAGGTCTATAAAATAATGAATGGAGTGAAATGGGTTGTTTACGCCTTCAAAAAGTAGACTAGGGTACGCACAATGAAGCTACAGTGTAGCACATTTAAGACAAATCAGAACAAATATTTTTTTCACTCAGCACATAAGCAAACTCTGGAATTCGTTACCCAAGGATATAGTAAAAGATGTTAGTGCAACTGGGTTTAAAGGAGGTTTGGATGAGTTCCTGGAGGAAAAGTCCATAAACCATTATTAAAGTGGACTGGGGGGACACACAGCATGGAATCTGTATACCTTTTGAAAATCTGACAGGTACGTGTGACTTGGATTGATCACTGTTAGAAACAGGATACTGGTCATGATGGACCCTTAGTCTGACACAGTATGGCATATCTTATAAAATTACCCCCTGTGTTTGCTAATACAAAACCCTGCAAATTGATACTCAGTTACTATACTATCACTGCACCAATGCTACAATGAAAACTAGAAAATCAGTACATCTCCATTTGGGGAAAAATGAACAACCATGACTGCTATAGAAAACAACACAGAAACTACATGTTAACAGAATCCCTTACCTTGGCTGCACATGGAAAACATAGACCATCTCTTAGTAAAGAATAAGCAATGACGAGTAACAAACAAATATACAGACAAAAAATGAAATGGAAAACCCAGGAACTAAACTATAAGCGTTGGACTACTGAAGAAAGAGAAACACAGATGCATTTTCTCCTGTACTGAACAAACTTTGAAAATGTGCAGTTCATATTTGAAAGTTGACATATTTGTGCAGTTCATAATGTGAAATTTGACATATTTCATTCTCTTAAAAACTGACATTATTTTGTACCATTTTCCAATTGGGTTGATCCTGGTCTCCCCCATTTCCTTGTTGGTTTTCTTCTAAGTCAGTTTCCCGGATCTCATTTCCATTTTCTGTTTCTTCGCTTTCTGTGTTGTCTTCTCTTCCTTCCCTACTTCTTTTTGTAAAGTTGATACTTCTGCTTCATCTTTTTTACTTCATTCCTTTCTTTTGCCTTTTTACCTAACTATAGCTAGATTCTGTTTTTCCTTCAACCTGCTCTAGTTCTCAATCTCCCTTTTTCACCTTTTACCTATTTACCAGCTTTCCATTTCCTAATCTTATTTCCTTAGTCCTCCCATTCCCCACCTCTGTCTCATTCCTTTCCCAGCTTCCCATCCCCCATCTTTCACCTACTTTTGAGTCCTCCATTTCCTCCCTCTGTATTTATCCCCTCCCCAGCCTCATCTACCTTCTGCCTCTCATCTCTAATGAGCCCCTACTTCTTCCCTATTCACTCATACCCTTTCTACCACCAGTCCATTTTTTATTTATTTTATTTAACAGTTTTTATATACCACCTTTCATATTATCAAAGCGGTTTACATTGAACTTCAGGGATACAGTGAACACTCAGATAAACTATGTAATAGGAGTAACCATGTACAAGGGATTGTCTTGGTGAGAGTGGTTTGTTCGTCTGTTAGTGTTATGGAGTAGAATATTTTGTTGAAGTTCAATGAAGTCTTATGTCTTACCGTCTATCTGGGCTTCATTTCTCCTTTCACCTCGCCCATGTCTACCCTCTCTCACCTCATTCAAAGTCCTGCTGACCTTCCTTTTATCCATCATCCACTCTATAGCTCTTTCCTTTTCAGCTCTCTCCCAATCCCTCCCCAGACCCTCCAAGTCCTTCAGACAATTTCTCTTCTTCACATTACTGCACTTAGTCTCAAAGCCCTACTCATACACCACACCCAATAACCTAATTCCTACTGTTTTAAGCTCTGATCAATTTCTTAGTCCCCACTCTTGCCCCAGCTAATCCCCAAGTCTCCACTCTTCGACACTACTCAATCCCTGAGTGCTCACTCATAATCCCACCCAAGCACAGAGTTCTCATTTACACTCCCAATACCCAGCCAGTCTTAGAATCAGTTTTAGAACAGAAGAAGACAATCTCCAGGAACAAGCAGGAATGTAGTCTTCACGTATGGGTATCGTCGGCACCAACGGAGCCTGCACGGGAACGCTCCCCAGCGTCCAATAGGAAAGCTTTTGGGAGCATCCCACAGCGCCTGCGTGCTGCCTTCCCGCCTTTCCAACTGTCCCAGTTCTTCATTTTCCGCGGAGCCGACAGGTCACATACCCTGTCACCGCAGAAACTTTTTGTCTTTAATCTTTGTTTTTGTGGTTGCGTCTGCCATCCTTTGACGCCATACCGGTACCGCCGGTTCTTTCTTCTTTCTTTAAAAAAAAAAAAAAAATTATAGTTTATGAGGTGTTTTACTTTAGAAACTTTTTTTCCTTGGTGCTAGGTACCATTTTGGGCACTAGGCCCAATTTTTTAAAGAAATTTTCTAAATGTGGCGGTACCATTTCCATCACCAACACCCATAATTGGTGTCTCAAATCTTTAGGTCCTGACCACTCTATTTCAGACTGCCTCTCCTGTGGAATGATGTCAAAAAGGGGCCAGCAGAACCAAGCTGCTAAACTTAGCACCCTTTTTCCCTCAGACGCGGCGTCTGTTGCATCGATGTCCTCCAGGACCTCATCTTCCTCCCATGGATCTCAGGTAACTAAACATAAATCTAGCCAGTCCTCAAAGGGTAGATCTCCTTCTAAGTATTGAGATGCCCCTAGCGTTACCCTTGAGGAATTTTCACTGGCAAAACTGTCCCGGCGGGAGGCTTCGGCTTCCAAAGCACTAACGGGGTTCCAGGATGTTCTCGAGGCCTCAACCTTTGCAGAACTACAGGTGCCATGCTCTGGGGTTGCGGCCGCTTCTACCGGTACTGACACCCAAAAATCGGCAGCGTCGATAGACCAGAGATTCCTTGCTATCGAACGCAGTCTAGCGGCTCTTCTCACAGCTTCGGTACAGTTGAAACCGCTTTAGACACCTCAACCGATACCGACACCGGTACCGACTGCATTAACATCAGCGGGTATGCCACTCTCATACCGAGTCATGCGTCTGTCTTTGGCATCGACAGATCGGTACCGGAGCAACCTGATGACAACTTCGATCAATACCGGTACCGTGCTTTGCATGATCACCGAGATTGGAGGTATTTTGAATCCTCTGATGAATCTGAAGACTCCAAAGACTCTGACAATACAAGAGTACTTCTCCCCGAGGATTCCTCTTCTCCTCAGCACAGAATGTCTCCGCCAGAAGATATGTCCTTTCAGGACTTGATCCGTGATGTGGCCTGAGGCCTTTCCATCACAGTAGCTCCTGAAAAAGAGCCTAGGGCAAAGGAGTTGGAAATTCTCCAATACCCTAAGGCTCCCAAAGAGGCAGCTACTCTGCCTATTCATGAGATCTTACATGATCTTATGCTAAGGATGTGGGAAACACCTTTAACCACATCTCCTCATTCTCGAAGACTCAATACCATGTATCGAGTTCCACCTTGTCCTGGCTTTCAAAAAACTCAATTACCACACCACTCAATGGTGGTGGAATCAGCCATGAGAAAGATGAAAAGTGCAAAGAGACATGCATCCAGTCCTCCAGGTCGTGAATGTAGGACTCTCGATGCCTTTGGGCATCGATGCTTCCAAGCTTCTATGCTCTCAGCTAGGATCAGTTCCTATATCTTGTATATGGGAATGTTCCTTAAAGAGGTCACAGGAGACTTGGAGCTTTTGAGCCCCCTCCTTCCTGATGACAAAAGGCAAGACTATCTTACTCTAGTCAAACATGCTCAGGATGTTTCCAAGTTTATAAATCGTGCAGCCTTTGACTATTTTGAGTGCATAAGCAGAACCTCTGCTATTGCCATTAGTGCACGTCGAATTGCCTGGCTTCAGGCATCTGACTTGGAAATTTGGGTACAGGATAAATTAGGAAACATTCCTTGCACAGGAGAAAGTCTCTTTGGCAAGAATTGGCAGGAGAAGGCTAATGAGATAGATGCTGACAATATCACTTTGGATAGATTGTCCAAATCTACAGCCAATCCTGCAAGGAAAAAATCCTCTAAGAAACCATTTTTCAATAAGAAAAAGAAGTTTTATCCTTCCTATACCCAACAGGGACACCGTCCAGGTCAGACTGCCAAAAGGGACAACAGCAACAACCTAGACAACAAAAGAAGCCAAAAGCTGCAAAACCTCAGCTCAGCAGGCTCAGCCTCCTCAGGGGCTTTGACTCCTTCCTAGAGAACTTTGCCTTCCTGCCCCTGAACGGTCCAGAACCCTTAACCATCCCAGGCAGTTTGTCATTTTGCCCACAGATGGTACCAAATAACAGCAGAAAATTGGACTCTGTCCATTGTACGAGAGGGGTACAAGCTTCATTTTCACAGCATGCCCTCTCCTTCAATTGTAAAACAGTTCAATTCTCAGACGTCTCTTGACAGTCTCTTTGGTCAAGAAGTCACAATGCTCCTTGCTCAAGGAGCAATAGAGGAAGTACCCATTCCCCATCAGGGTACAGGGTTCTACTCCCCCTATTTCCTTATTCCAAAGAAAACAGGAGGACACAGACCCATTTTAGACCTCAGAGAATTGAACAAATATTTATTCTGAGAGTAATTCAAAACGGTCTCTCTAGGAACTCTGCTGCCATACCTTCAAAGTTAGGATTGGCTTTGTTCTCTAGATCTCAAGGATGCGTAACGTATACTCATATTCTCATCCATCCAAAGCACAGGAGATTCCTCCGATTCCTGTTTCAAGGAAAGCACTACCAATACAAGGTTCTTCCCTTTGGCCTGGCTTCTGCGCCAAGAGTGTTCACAAAATGCATGGCTGTGGTAGCAGCATTTCTCCGCACTCTGGCAATTTTCGTCTTCCCTTACTTAGGCGACTGGCTCATTCGAGCCCCTACATTGTCAGAAGCCAGCTCTGTTCTGTTTCGCACAATGCAAATTCTTCAGTATTTGGGACTGGTCATAAACCTCCCAAAATCCAGTCTTGCTCCCACTCAGTCCCTAGAGTTCATAGGAGCTCATCTGGATACCAGACAGACAAGGGCTTTCCTTCCACAGCCCCGCTGTCTTCGCATAGTACAACTAGCTTCCCAAGCAGTGCTCAAACCTTGTCTCACTGCTCGGGAGATGCTACAATTGCTAGACCACATGGCATCTACCGTGCATGTAGTTTCTTATGCTCACCTCCATATGCGAGCAGCCCAGTGGACTTTATCCACTCAGTGGACACAGGCCTCAGGCTGTCTGTCAGACAAAATAACAAACTCAAAGCATCTTATTTTGTCTTCCGGTGGGGTCTCCTTTCCTGAACTCCTATCCTAACAACAGATGCATCACAGGTGGGATGGGGAGCCCACCTGCACGATCTCTCTACCCAGGGTACCTGGACTCCACAGGAGGCCTGTCTTCACATCAACCTCCTGGAGCTCAGAGCAATCTTCTTTGCTCTTCGAGTATTTCACTCCCAGCTCAGCTACAAGACAGTCATAGTTCAAACGGACAATCGGTTAGCCATGTTTTGTGTGAACAAGCAGGGCAGAACAGGCTCTCTGTCGCTATTCAACAAAGTTTTGCGACTATGGGCCCTCGCCAGAGAGCATCAGATTCATCTCCTTGCGGTGTATCTTCCAGGCATTCAAAACTCTTGGGCAGACAAACTCAGTTGAGTTCTGCTTCCACACAAATGGTCTCTCCATGCAGACCAGGTTGCCCAAATATTTCAGATTTGGGGAACCCCGGACATAGACCTCTTTGCAAGTCCACTGAATGCCAAACCTCCCCAGTTCTGTTCCAGAATTCTGGCTCGATGTTGTCAGGCAAGGGACGCCTTCCTCCTTCACTGGGGTCAGGACTTCCTATATGCTTTCCCACCCATTCCCCTCATCTCCAAAACCCTATTCAAGCTTCAGAGAGACAGAGGTCATATGATCCTCATAGCTCCACGTTGGCCATGGCAAACGTGGTGCCCTCTGTTCCTACATCTCTCTCAAGCTCTGCCTCTGGAATTGGGATCCGCTCCAGATCTTCTCTCCCAAGAGGACGGGATGCTCTGGCATCCGAATCCCCAGTCTCTGCATCTCAGGGCCTGGTTGCTGAAAGCCTAGAACTTCAGGATCTTAATCTTTCCCAACAGGTAAAGGATATCCTTCATGCTTCTAGGAAACCCTCCACAAGATGCTCGTATGCCTTTAAGTGGAAAAGGTTTACCATATGGTGCTCGCAGAAGGGTCTCAACCCTTTTGCAATACCTCTGGAATCGATACTGGAGTATCTCCTTCATTTGTCTTAATTCAGTAAGAGTCCATCTTAGTGCTATTGCAGCTTCTTACAAGCCTCTAAGTGGACAACCTATTTCCTCTCATCCTCTCATAGCGAGGTTTATGAGAGGCCTTATTTTAACAAAGTCTCCCTTTAAGCCACCACCGGTGGCATGGGACTTAAATCTGGTGCTTGGGCAGCTCATGAAACCGCCCTTTGAACCATTAGCCACTACATCTTTGAAATTCCTTTCCTGGAAAGTCATCTTCCTCATTGCAATCACATCAGCACGTCGCATCAGTGAATTGCAAGTGTTAGTGGCTGATCCTCCTTATACAAGGTTCCACCATGATAAGGTAGTTCTTAGGACTCATCTACACTTTATTCCAAAGGTGGTTTCGCCTTTCCATTTAAACCAAGCGGTTTACCTTCCTGTATTCTTTCCAAGGCCTCATGCCTCCAGTGCAGAAAGGATCCTTCATACCTTGGACTGTAAAAGGGCTTTGGCCTTTTACTTGCAGTGGACACAGCAACATAGAAAATCTTCTCAACTCTTTGTTGCTTTTGATCCTAGTCATTTGGGACTTCCAGTTTCCAAAAGAACTCTTATCTAACTGGATTGTTCAGTGCATATCCTTTGCCTATGAGAGTAAGAACCTTCCTCTTGAAGGCCATGTCACAGCTTACAATGTGAGAGCCATGGCAGCCTCAATGGCTCATCTTCACTCTGTGTCTTATCGACGACATCTGTCGAGCAGCTACTTGGGCTTCGGTATATACCTTCACAGCCCACTACTGCTTAGACAAGGACTCTTGCCGGGATGCCTTGTTTGTCCAGGCTGTTCTTCAATGCTTTTTTCAGACTTAATCAACTCCTACCCACCGTCCCTGGTAGGATGCCAGAGATCCATGGTGGGAAGTATGACCCTTTCACAAGGGCTAACAACTTCCTGGGGCCATCTCCCTGGCATCTGTAGCTAGGGAGTCCCCATATGTGAAGACTACATTCCTGCTTGTTCCTGGAGATAGCGTACTTACTCACCTGTAACAGGTGATCTCCGGGAACAGCAGGAATTTAGTCTTCACAACCCGCCCACCTCCCCTAGGAGTTGTATCTCTCTCTCTCTCTCTCTTTTGTCTCAGCTATAAGCTCAACTGGAGAGGAACAGTTGGAAAGGAAGTAAGGCAGCACGCAGGCCCTGTGGGATGCTCCCAAAAGCTTTCCTATTGGATGCTGGGGAGAATTCCCGCACAGGCTCCGTTGATGCTGACGATACCCATATGTGAAGACTAAATTCCTGCTGTTCCTGGAGATCACCTGTTATACGCTATCTACGCTATCTTAGAGCCACATTTTAGAGTTTCTACCTAAGTCCAAGTACCTGCTTTCCTGCATCTCCATGTCCCCAGTACCTGTCCTTATGCTTCCTACTCCCCTTTGCCAGCATCTGTCCATCTACGTCTTTCTCCAGTATTCATTAACCTTACCTTTCCTCCTCCTTACCATAGAATCCATTCTTATCCCATCTATCTCATTCTTTACTTGTATCTCCAGGAACAAGCAGGAATGAGTCTTCACACATTCGGTACCGACGGAGCCTGCGCAGGAACGCTCCCCAGCGTCCAAAAAAGAACGCTTTTGGGAGCATCCCACACGCATGTGCGCTGCCTTCCCGCCATTCTACTTCCTCACAACAGTTCTTCATTTTCTGCGGAGCCGACAGGACGTGTCCTTGTCACCGCAGAAAATTCATCTTTTTTATTTTTATTTTTTGTGGTCGTGCTTGCCTTTCTTCGACGCCCACCGGTACCGCCGGTGCCTTTCTTTCTTTTTCTTGGAAAATTTCTTCTTTTCACTAAGAATTTTTTCTGGTTTAGTGTCTGACCTCTTTTTGGCCACTAGGCCTCTATCCTTTCCATTATGGAAAAGCCCAGCCACTATCTTTAAGAAATGTGGGAAGTGTGGCGGTACAACTACGTTAATAGACACTCATTTTTGGTGTCTGCCTTGTTTAGGTCCTGACCATTGTCCTAAAGAGTGTTTCTCTTGTAGCAGTTTAAACAGAAGAGCTCTTCAAAACCGAGCACAACTCGGTACCGGGTCTACATCCTCCATGATGTCACCAGTCAGAGTCTCTTCTTCCTTCCGCAGTCAGGTAACCAAACAACAGTCTGTTAAGACTAGCCAGTCCTCGAGAGGTAGATCGCTTTCTAAGCATCGAGATGCCTCTGGCCTTGCCCTCGAGGACACCATGGTTCAATCCCGGCGGGGGTCTTCATCCTCCAAAGCATTATCGGGATCTCAGGTTGCTCCCGAGGTTTTTACCTCCGTGGATGCACCTGTGCCATGCTCGGTGGTCCGGACCACTTCGAACGGTACCGATACCCCAGCATCGGCTATGATGTTGGATGAAAGACTCCTCGCCATCGAACGTAGTCTGGCAAATCTCTCAGCTACTTCGGTACTGCTAGAGTCGCCGTAGACCATTCTTCGACTACCGGTATCGGCTTCGGTGCTAGCACCAGTGTCGGTGATGGTACGCGTACCGACATTGGCATTACTCCCGGTGCCGGATTGGGCATCGCTGCAGATGCGGGTATCGACATCGGTACCGGCATCGATGCCTTCAATACCTCCTTCTACAGGCTCGCTTCCTTCGATGCCGAGCCTGGACTCGCTATCTAGCCTGGAGGATTCGGTACCAACTCGTCTCGGTACCGACTTCGAGGGGTACCGAACACATCTCTTTAAAGAGAATCCGATGCTTCATCTTTCCCGGTCTTCTAACCCCGATGTTGGTGATGCATCCATCGGTACCGTAGCTGAACTTTCAACAGTTCCAGCTTATACTCCTCATTTCAGAGAGTTCCTCTTGGAGGAGATCTCCTTTCAAGCTTTCCTGCTTGATATGGCAAGAATACTTGCCATCTCTATACCTAGGAAAGAGTCTATACCAAGGGATTCAGAAATTCTGCAATATCCCTGGTTTCCAGAGGAGGCAATCATGCTTCCTTTGCATCAGATCCTACAGGATCTGTTATTAAGAATGTGGGAAACTCCCTTAACGGTATCCCCACATTCCAAGAGAATTGACACTATCTATAAAGTGCCACCTTCTCTAGGTTTTCAAAAGACTCAACTCCCTCATCATTTTCTATAGTAGTAGAATCAGCAATGAGGCATGTTAAGAGTGTAAAAAAGCACTCCTCTTATCCACCAGGTCGTGAGTCTAGGAC
This sequence comes from Ichthyophis bannanicus, assembly GCA_033557465.1. NCBI lineage: Eukaryota > Metazoa > Chordata > Amphibia > Gymnophiona > Ichthyophiidae > Ichthyophis > Ichthyophis bannanicus. The sequence continues at coordinate 1,600,408,059 of CM066031.1, forward strand.
CTTAGATGCTTTTGGCCGTCGATGCTTCCAAGCATCTATGCTTTCAGCAAAAATCATTTCATATATTTTCTATATGGCATCCTCTTTGGAAGAGGTTACAAAAAGTTTAAAACTTTTGAACCCTTTCCTTCAGGAACATAAAAGAGCAGACTATTTATCACTAGTCAAACATGCTCATGATATCTCTACGTTCCTTTATCGTGCTTCCCTGGATTCTTTTGAATCTATCAGCAGATCTTCTGCTATAGCCATAGGAGCACGACGCTTCAGACTTGGATAAATGGGTACAAGAAAAGCTGGGGAATAGTCCTTGTACTGGAGAACATCTCTTCAACAAGGATTGTCTATTTCAGGCTAGTCAGTTAGATACTGATAATCCTACCCTTAGAGGAATGTCAAGACTTTCCTCTGTCCCAGCCAATAGTAAATCTTCTAAAAAAACTTTGTTCTCCTAAGGGGAAACAGTTTTATCCATCTTCTACCTTTCAGACAGATGTTTCCCAACAGGGACAACATCAAACCAGGCTAAGGAAACAAAAACCTCATCAGGCTCAGCAAACCCAATAATTCAGGGTTTCTGAATTCTTTTCCTTCCTGTATGAGGTTCACAACCTGTAGACTTATCTTTCTATTGAAAGAGTCATTCTGGTTAGATCTCATCCTTGCTGAGACAACACTGACTAAATTCTAGGCATGAATCTCTTCTTCAACAGAAGTCCACTCTTCTAGTCAAGAGTTACGGAGATATCTCATGCTTACAGGTCACCAGTTTCTACTTCCTTATTTTAAAAAAATATATATATATATGGGAAGAAAAATCAGGAAACTTAACAGGATGAGCACTACTTCATCTGTTTGACCTTAGTTGCAGAAGACTTTAACAATAATACTTACTTATATAGTAAGTTTTTTCAACTCTGTATTACTTTCTATCCGTTAGTCTGGACATCCAGTCTCTAACAGGAATATTATTCAACTGGAGAGCTTCTCCTGAAGCTATAGGAGTTCCTACTCCAGTAAATCTTCCAATACAGAGTTTTTTCCCTTTTGGGTCCTTCTGCACTGGGTTTTTTACAGGATGCAAAACAGCATTCTGAAAACTACCACCAAATTATTCTATCCATTTGAGCATAATCAACTCAGACGGCTTCTAAAACCCTCCATAACGGAAATAACCCACCAAGTGGGTTATATGAGCTTCTTAAACAGATAGCTCATATGGGTTTCTGCCTCTTCCACGCTACCTGCGTAGTTTTGAGTTGACCCCTCAAATATTCTTTTTATGACAGCTTATCAGACAAGAATTTAGTATTACCATTCCTAATCATGTCTGTGAGTCCTTTTTCTGCTGTCCTTATAACAGATGGCTCCGAAATACATTTTTGAAACCCTCTTGTACACTTATCCTTCTAAGACAGAAACCCTGTCTACTATCTTGAGCTATGTTCAATTCTATATTTTCAGACTTGATTAGGTTGCACACTGGCTATCTAACAGCCAGGGCTCTCATAAGCAACCTACAACATGCTCTCTGCAGCCATGCAAGGAAGCTTTGCAACTATGGGCCTTTGTCAAAGAGCATCAGAGTCCGCTCCTGGCAGGTAACTTCCAGGTGGTTAAAGAACCTGTAACTGGTGGCCTCTACCCACTCATGTGCCCATGCCTGTTGGTTCCTATTTTTTGTTATCTTCCTTAAAATTCTTTTAAGGAGAAGGAACCAGGGCCTAGACGACTTCGAAAGTTATTTATTTATTTATTTATTTATTTATTTAGACAGTTTTGTATACCGCCTTATCCTTCAATCAAAGCGGTCACAACACAATTGGGGGATACATTTAACACGCGGGGATATGAGACACATACACTAATACTTACAGGGAACATGGGCAATGGAGGGTTAAGTGGCTTGCCCAAGACCACAAGGAGCATCTGTGGGACTAGAAACCCCAGTCCTTCCGGCCCAAGGTTGCTGTCCTCTAGTGGGATTTGAACCTCCGACCTTCCGGCCTGAAGTACCTTGCCCCAACCACTAGGCTACTCCTCCTCCCAGAAAGTTAAGGAATGGCACCACTCCCTGGGTTGTTCTATGTCTTCAAAAGAACTTCTACAACAGGGATGCATTCCTAATCATTGCAGTTGATCTTTATCTATTGCAATTTTTCTCTACTTTCCAATACCTCATTGAAGTCAATAATAAGCAAAGAACGCATAATACTCATACTGCCCTCAAAAGGAGGCAAGCATGGTATTTCCTTATGTTGCGTTCCTTTCTTCCAACTTTTTCTGAAGTTATAGAAGGACCCAGATCCTTTATCCTAGGATCTCCTTTGCACTCCTTCATGTATGTCTCAAGACCTGGTCATCTGAGCACTAGTTTTTTTAAGACTTAGACTTTTTGTCACAAGTAAGAAGCATCCTGCTGGTTTCCATGTAACCTTGCACATAATTCTTACACTAATTCATTAATATGAATTCACTGACTTTCCTCAAGAGGGCTGTGACCCTTCTGGTTGTTAGTCGGATCACTTTATACAATCTGACCTTGAAATATTGTTACTGTCCATATCAATGCTTTCAGCATACTATGGTATTCTTAAATGGACATCCAATTTATCTGGTAAAATTAGGAAACTCCTTCTTTTAACCTAACCTTTTTTTCTGCTTGAATCAGGTTACCTTATATCTGAAGCTCTCTATGTGCAGTTGTTAGCCTAAGTGCCATCACTTATGCGACACACGTCACTGATCTTCAGAAAATGGGGGCTAAACTGCCCAGTACAATTTTTCGTTTGGTTAACGGGGTTCAAGAAACCCATCCTTTTTTTCTGTAAAGGTCTTGTAACTTTTTGATCCAGACCAGTCAGTTTTGTCTTTTCTTTCTTTCCCTAGACACCATCCCTCTCTAGGGTCAGAATTTTTTTCAGACTTAGTCTATTCGGAAGCTTAGCTTCTCTCCAAGGTCCCAACTTCTTATAGAACTCCCCAGTTCCCCTGGGGTTAGTTCTAGACATTAATATTTCTTTTCTCCATCTGTATTGCAAATTGTATTTCCTTTACTCTTCACAGTAAGGGAACTTCATATGAGGACAATGTGATGGTTCTTACAACAGACCCATATTAACCTCCCCATATGTGTAGCTTTGCAATCTTTGGATAAAATCCTTTTTCAAGAATTGGGACTCCTATCCCTTACTAACAGCTATTCCTACACAAGGACACCTTTTCGGATACCTTGTTTAATCCAGCTGTTCCACAGCACCCCCTTTTACACTGTTAGTTCAACTCCTACCCTCCACCCCTTTGGATGCCGGAGATCCTCGGGAGGAAGCATGGCCCCTCCATTAGATTTGCAACATGCTGGACCTCTCCAGGCATCTTTAGCTTGGGAGTCCCCATATGTGAAGACTCATTCCTGCTTGTTCCTGGAGATAGCACTGTTACTTACCTGTAACAGGTGATCTCTGGGAACAGCAGGAATAAGTCTTCAGAACCCACCCACCTCCCCTAGAAGTTGTTCTCTCTTTCTTTCTTTCTCTCCTAATTTGTCTACTTCCCTCCTTCGATCTCAGCTACAAACTCAACTGTTGTGAGGGAAGTAGAATGGCGGGAAGGCAGCGCGCATGCGTGTGGGTAAGTAACTGTGCTATATATCCTTGCGTCTTCCCCCACTCCAGAATATCTGTTCTCTTCTGCCTTCTCATTCCCCCATTATCTGCCTCTTTCTCCCACCATTTGCCAGCATCAGTCCCTTCCATTCTCTCCAGCTTCAGCCTCCTTTCAGTTTCCAGCCCCTCAACCCAGCATGAGCTCCAGACCATTTCCAGATTAGGACCAGTCCTTGGTATGTTTGATAGTATTCTTTGCAGGAGTAGAAGCCCACCCCATCTCATGGCCATGGGTTAGTGGTGGGGGGGGGGGGGCGCAAAGAGCAAAACCCTTTCAAATGTTGTAGGATAATTGGAATGAGATCTTTCTTCTCCCCCCTCCCCCCAGTATGATCCATCTTCTCTCTCCAATTCCCTCATGCTTGGCTATGTTTGGGAGGGGGAGGGAAGAGAAAGGAGAGGTACTGAACATGAGGGGAAAAGGAAAGAAGAATAGCAAGACACTGGAGAGATGTTGAAGGGGATGGGGGGAGAGCGGCCAGGAGGCTGATATTGTCAGATGTATGCTAAGAGAAGGGATCATCATGCTACAAGAAGGGTCTGATGCTGAGTCTGGGAGAAGGGGGCTGACTGGCAGATGCTGGAAATGTGAGGAGAGGACTGATGTTGAAGCTGAGGGTTCATTTGGAAGTAAGGGGATGATTTTGGGAGCAGGGGCTGATACTGGGGCTAGGAGAAGGGATCTAGGAGCTGAAACAGGGGCTGGGATGGGCAGAGGACGGGGGGTTGATGCTGGAGAAGTAAAGAGGAATAGGAGGACAGATACTGTTGGAGGGGAAGCAAGGCACATGCAGAGGAAGGTGAAGATGGAGGGGCATATGGATGGATGCAAGAGGTAAGAAGGAAGAAAGGTAGGGTAAATGAATATTGGAGAAGGAGATAGGTGAATGAATGCCAGGGAAGTGGAGAAGAAGGTATTTGGGAAGAGGCAGGGAAATGGATGCTGGGCATGAGAGAAGGGCAAAGGCAGTGGATTCTGGATAAAAGGTAGAAAGAAGCAAAAGGCTATGAAGACTGAGAGAATGGCAGGGGGAAGATCTTTGCAGGAGGTGAGAGGGTGTTTGAAATAGGGAAGTAAAAGGGGACATGGGAGCCTGAATAAAGGGGTAAGACATGAGAAGGGGACTGGAAGTGGAGAGAGGATGAGTGACGGGGAAGGAACTGGGGTTGATGAGGAATGAGGGAGATGTAGATGAATGGGGAGGGGATAGAACAGAGGGTACTAGAAAGTAGATAAAGACAGGCATTAGGAGGCTGGCAAAGGAATGAAAGAGATGTGGAGGGTGACTGAGGACTGGAAGGAAGAGAGGGAATACATTTTTGGTATGCAATGCAATGCAATGTGTGCCTTCGAGTCAGTCCTGACCCCTGGCGACCCAGAAGCTCCTAAGATGAAACATGAGTATCAATGTCAGAGAGTGCTGTAGGAAAGAAAGGGAAGAAGACAGAGGGAGTGAAACCCTACCACAGGAAGCGTGTGAAGTGTGTAAACTGCAGCAGCGACAGCCAGGGATTTATTGGACCAGACTCAAGAGAGAGAAGTAATATAAGCAAGATGCAGTGGCTGGCTAGGGCAAGGGATGAGTAGGAGGAGGGGGCTGGGGACAGAGGGAAGAGTGAGAGTAGGAAATGGGGGCTGGACTGGGGCAAGGTGGAAAGAGTGACAGTAGGGGCTGGGGCAAGATGGAGGAGAGGGTTGGGAACAAAAGGGGAGAAAGCGGGAGGAGAGGGGGGAAGGGCTGAGGCAGTGGGAGAAAGGAGAGTGAGAGGAGGGGGGAGCAGCACTTCTTTGTTAAATGTCACGAGGCATGATCCTGCTTTAATATTATACTGTTAGGCATACAATTGTTGTTCATTAAGAACAGACTGAATGGGGGCAGAGATACAAGGTCCCATGGTTAAGCAAATGAGGCTCCACAATGAGTCTCCACATATGGCTTGCATTCCAGACCAAGCAACAGCCTAAATCCAGCCCCCCTCCTCAGCATCAGCCCCAGCCCTCAGCATCAGTCTCAGTCAGCTACCTCCTGCAACTCCCAGCATTGTCCCCAGCCAGTCATTTCCTCTACCCTCCAGGACTCAGTATCAATCCCAGCTTGTTCTTCGCTCCTGCCACTGTGCTGTGCTGTGCTGTGCTGTGCTGTGCTGCACTGCAGCCACTGGCATTGCATGATATTTAAAAGGCAAAAATGAGCACTACCTCTCTCCTGGGAGACAGGAAGTGCTTGGTTTTCACTTTTAAAAACGTCAAGTGCCAGCAACACAACACAACACAACACAACAATGGGAGAAGAGCAAAAAGCTTCCATCACTGTGTAGGCTTGAGTCATGAAGTAGGCTTTCAGCATCCTTTTTATTGGGTACCCTGAGCCAATGCCTCCATGGTTTTGCCCTCAAACGAGTCCTGCCAAAGTTTTGTGAGATTCCCTTGAGTTGGAAGAGAACATGCCATGTTAAGGGTCTTGCTGGAAGTGGTATCTGGGCTAAAGTGGATATGTCTTTATAGTTCATTTGTTTTAGTGAATGATTTAAAAGCTACTCCTGCACATTCTCTTTTTATTTAAGACTTGATATACCGCCCTATCATGTTGTATCAGGCAGTTTACAATAAAAGACAAACTTTCTAGCATACAAATTAAAAGAACAATAAAATAAAATATAAGTTGAGGGAATAGAGTAAGAGGAGGTTACAATAAGGGGGCAAAAGAGCAAGCAGGGAAGGAAGGTATAATTGCTGTCTCATTGCCAAACCCTACCAGTGGACTAAGAGTCAGATAAATAGTTGCGGGTAAGGTCAATATGACTTAAAAATCTCTGGTGTTATTTGCAGTGGGAGCAGCCCAGTGTCCTCTGCCTAGTTTATGATATCAGCAATGAGCAGTCCTTTAACAGCTGTGCCAAGTGGCTGCAGAGAGTGCGTGCCCGAACTTTAAGTTCTCATCTTCCAGGTGAGTGGCAAGAGCTTTTCTCTACCTCAGCCATTTGTTCTCAGGTAATGAACTAAAGCAAAGGTTTCCAACTTTTTTTGGTTATGTGGACTTGTTATCTTGTTTCTTCTGCCATTTCTTGTTACTTTCATATATCTAAATACTAACCTACTAGCTAACTACCTCCCATAGTACACTGGATGAGAATGCCGTATAAATAAGGCAATATTTAAAAAAAATAAGGACAAATGCCAGTGAAAAGAATGTATCTCCAGGAACAAGCAGGAATAAGTCCTCACATATGGGTACGTCGGTACTGACGGAGCCCGAGCGGGAAAGCTCCCCAGCTTCCCAGAAGGAAAGCTTTTGGGGCCTCCCACTGCGCATGCGCGCTGCCTTCCTGCCTTCCTGACCAACTCTCCTCAGTTCTTCTTTTTCCGCGGAGCCAGCAGGTCGTGTTCCTGTCACCGCTGAAGAAGTTGTTATTTTAATTTATTTCTTTGGCCGCGTGTCTGCCTTCCCTGATTCCAGACCGGTACCGCCGGTCTTTTTTCCTTTATTTAAAAAAAAATAAAAATCTTCTTTTTTTTTTTCCTCACTTGGTGTGTTAGTTCTGTGAGGCCTTTAGGCCTTCACTAATTCTCCCTCATGGAGAAACAAGCCTCTGGGTTTAAAATATGCACCAAGTGCAGCGGTACTATTTCAGTCACAGACACCCATGAATGGTGTCTTAAATGTTTGGGGCCTGACCATTCCATTCCGGATTGCCCATCCTGTTCTTTGATGTCTAAACGTGGCTTACAGAACCGGGCAGCCAAGTTTCACATGCTGTTTTCTACAGATACTCCAGCATCGACATCTTCCAGGTCTTCCTCTCCTGATGGATCTCAGGTAACCAAACATTCCTCTGGCAGGTCCTCAAAGGGCAAATCTCCCTCTAAGTATCGAGATACCCCTGGGCATGACCCTGAGGACCCTGCCCCAGCCAAACAACCCCGGCGGGAAGCTCCGGCTTCCAAAGCTCCTCCTATGGGGTTACAGGTTGACATCGATGGCACGGCCTCGACCGATCACCTGTTAGACTGTTCTGGGGTACCGGCTCAATCATCCGGTACTGACATCCAGACAGTCGTGGCGTCCATGGATCATACAGTTCAATCCATGCAGCAGGCCATTTTGGCTTTTATTAAGGCTGCGACGCCCTCGGTACCGCACCCTGCGGTACCGACTCCGGTTCCGGTACCACAACCGATACCGGTACCCATGCCTTCCACATCGACCAGGATACCGATTCCGGTTCCCGGTTCCAGGGTTTTTCTCGATACCGATCCGGTTCCGGGTACCCCCGATGTCGATACCGGTCGGTACGCTTATCGATCCCTGGAAGCAAACAGATGATACTTTGAGTCTTCTGATGATCCTGATTCATCAGATGACTCTGCTGAAGTATCCCTTACTCTACCTGAGGAGCCCTCTTCTCCAAAGAGAAGAATGTCTCCTCCAGAGGATTTATCCTTTCAAGACTTCATCATTGAAGTAGCTAAAGGTCTTTCTATTTCTGTATCCTCTGAAAAAGAACCTAGAGCTAAAAAGTTAGACATTTTAGGATACTCTAAGGTTCCCAAAGAGGCAGTCACCCTGCCCATCCATGAAATTCTTCAAGATCACATGATGGACTTATGGGAGACTCCTCTCACCCTATCTCCACATTCTCGTCGTCTGGACACCATGTATCGTGTCCCCCCTTCTCCTGGGTTTCAAAAAACTCAGCTCCCGCACCACTCCATTGTGGTGCAGTCAGCTATGAAAAGGATCAAGAGTACTAAAAGACACTCTTCTACTCCCCCAGGAAGAGAATGTAGGACTCTGGATGCTTTTGGAAGAAAAATCTTCCAAGCAAGTATGCTTATTGCCAGAATCAACTCATACAGCCTCTATATGGACATGTTTCTGAAGGAAATTGCATTAAAAATATGCCATTTTCTCCCCTTTAATCCCAGAGGATAGAAAGGAGGAGTTCCTTCTTCTGCTGAAGCATACCCAAGATATTTCAAAGTTCTCCAACAGGGCAGCCTTTGACTCCTTTGAAGGTGCTAGCAGAGCCTCAGGTATTGCCATAGCGGCTCGCAGAATTGCTTGGCTCCAGGCCTCTAACCTTGAACCCTGGGTCCAGGATGGGTTGGGAAATTTGCCCTGTACGGGTGAGAATCTGTTTGGTAAGGAGTGGCAAATCAAAGCCACTCAGATGGATGCAGAAAATGCTGCTTTAGATAGACTTTCTAAGTCTACCTCTACCCCTGTCAAGAAGAAATCTTTCAAAAAGCCTTTCTACAAGAAGGCCAGATTTGCCACAAATACTGGCCAACAATCTTCTGCAGCTCGCTTTGCTCCTAAGCGTCAGCAGCCTAAACAGGCCAGGGCAAAACCTGCAGGGGCTGCTACAGCCCAACAGTCCCAACCCCCTCAGGGTTTTTGACTTAAAACTAGAGAACTTAACCTTTCTGGCTCTAAAACATCCAGAACCTCTCACCATTCCAGGAAGGTTAACTTATTTTGCTCCCAGATGGGAGCAAATCACATCAGAGCAATGGACCCTCTCTATCATCAGAGAGGGCTACAAACTACATTTCTCCAACCTTCCTCCCCATACCATGGTGAGAAGTTTCAATTCTCCCCCATCTCTCCTAGACCTGTTGGGTCAAGAGGTGACCACTCTTCTCGCCCAAAAGGCAATAGAAGAGGTTCCTCTTCCTCAACAAGTGTCAGGTTTTTACTCCCCTTATTTTCTCATTCCCAAGAAAACAGGGGGGTACAGACCCATTTTGGATCTCAGAGAATTGAACAAATTTCTATACAGGGAGAAATTCAAGATGCTTTCTCTAGGCACTCTCCTTCCATACCTACAGAGTCAGGACTGGCTTTGTTCTCTAGATCTCAAGGATGCGTACACACATATACTCATCCATCCATCCCACAGAAAATTCCTACGGTTTCTGTTCCAGGGAAAACACTTCCAATACAGAGTACTTCCCTTCGGTCTAGCCTCTGCTCCAAGGGTATTTACCAAATGCATGGCAATAGTAGCTGCATTCCTATGCACCCTGGGAATTTTTGTCTTCCCATACCTGGACGACTGGCTCATCCGAGCTCCGTCTCAGTCCGAGGCTCAGACTTCCCTGGATCGCACCAGGCGAATTCTACAGTATCTGGGACTTGTGATCAATCTGCCAAAGTCCCAACTCACCCCTACTCAATCCCTAGAATTCATAGGGGCCTGGTTGGATACCACCACCGCAAGGGCCTATCTACCTCAGGCCCGTTGCCAACGTCTAGTGCACTTAGCCTCTCAGACTCAGTCCAGAAGCCACTTGACTGCCAGAGAGATGCTACAACTATTAGGCCACATGGCCTCCACAGTGCATGTGGTGCCTTATGCTCGCCTACATATGAGAGCAGCTCAATGGACTATCTCCAGGAACAAGCAGGAATAAGTCCTCACTTATGGGTACGTCGGAACCGACGGAGCCTGCGCGGGAAAGCTCCCCAGCTTCCCAGAAAGGAAGCTTTTGGGGCCCCCACTGCACATGCGCGCTGCCTTCCCGCCTTCCTGACCAGCTCTCCTCAGTTTTTCTTTTTCCGCGGAGCCAGCAGGTCGTTTCCTGTCACCGCTGAAGAAATTGTTATTTTATTTTCTTTTTTTAGACCGCGTACCTGCCTTCCCCATACCGAAACCGGTACCGCCGGTCTCTCTTTTCTTTTCTTTCTTAAAAAAAAAAAAAAAAAAAAGCTTTTATTTTTTAGCACAACTTGGTGACTTCTGTTAGGCCTCAGGCCTACACAAAATCTCCTCATGGAGAAACCAGCTCCTGGTTTCAAGAAGTGTACCAAGTGTAGTGCTGTTATTTCTGTTACAGACACCCATGACTGGTGTCTTAAATGTTTGGGGCCTGACCACTCCATTCCGGACTGCCCATCCTGCTCCCACATGTCTAAACGTGGTTTGCAGAACCGGGCCAACAAATTCCATGTGCTGTTTGCTTCAGATAATCCAGCATCACAGTCATCCAGGTCTTCCTCTCCGGATGGATCTCAGGTAACCAAACCTTCTTCGGGCAGGTCCTCAAAGAGCAAATCTCCTTCAAAGTATCGAGAGGCTCTCAATTTTGAATCTGAGGACCATGCCCCAGCCAAACAACCCCGGCGGGAAGCTCTGGCTTCCAAAGCACCATCTATGGGGTTACAGGTTGACATCGATGGCACGGCCTCGACCGATCACCTGTTAGACTGCTCTGGAGTACCGGCCCATGCCGGTACCGACATCCAGGCAGCAGTGGCATCTATGGACAATACTGTTCAGACCATGCAGCAGGCCATCCTGGCTTTCATTAAGGCTACGACGCCCTCGGTACCGCATCCAGCGGTTCCGGGTCCGGTTCCGGTACTGGCTTCTATACCGGAACCGAGGCCATCGTCTTCCAAACGCAGATCGGTGCATGCCGGATCCGGGTTTTCACCCGATACCGATCCCATGCCCGGTACGCCCGATGTCGATACCGACCGGTATGCATATCGTGCGTTGGAAGCGAATAGAGGATACTCTGATTCCTCTGAGGATTTTGACTCCTCTGATGACTCTGATGAGCTCTCTCTTGTTCTTCCTGAAGAGCCCTCTTCCCCAAAGAGGAGAATGTCTCCACCAGAGGATTTGTCCTTTCAAGACTTCATTATAGAAGTAGCTAAAGGACTTTCTATTACTACATCCTCTGAGAAAGAACCTAGATCAAAGAAATTGGATATTTTAGGATACCCTAAGGTTCCTAAAGAGGCAGTTACCCTGCCTATCCATGAAATCCTTCAAGAACACTTGATGGACTTATGGGAGGCTCCTCTAACATTGTCTCCTCATTCTCGTAGGTTGGACACCATGTACCGGGTCCCTCCTTCTCCTGGTTTTCAAAAAACTCAGCTGCCTCACCATTCCATTGTGGTGAAGTCTGCGCTGAAAAAGATTAAGAGTACCAAAAGGCACTCTTCTACCCCTCCAGGGCGAGAATGTAAGACCCTAGACTCTTTTGGTAGGAAAATCTTCCAGGCTAGTATGCTTATAGCCAGGATTAATTCATACAGTCTGTATATGGGCATGTTTCTAAGGGAACTTGCCCTAAAGGTAAAGCGTTTTGCCCCCTTTATCCCTGAAGATAGAAAGGAGGAGTTCATTTCTTTAGTGAAACAGCTTCTAGATGTTTCTAAGTTCTCCAACAGAGCAGCCTTTGATTCCTTTGAGGGTGCCGATAGAGCTTCGGGCATTGCCATTGCAGCCCGACGACTTGCTTGGCTCCAGGCCTCTGACCTAGAACCCTGGGTCCTAGATGGCTTACGGAATCTGCCCTGTACAGGTGAGAACTTATTTGGTAAAGACTGGCAAATTAAAGCCACTCAAATGGATGCAGAAAATGCTACTTTAGATAGACTTTCTAAGTCTACCTCTACTCCTACCAAGAAAAAGTCTTTCAAGAGGCCTTACTACAAGAAGACCAGATTTTCCACAAATACTGGCCAACAATCTTCTGAGCCTCGCTTTGCTGCTAAGCGTCAGCAACCTAAACAGGCAAGATCCAAGCCTGCGGCGTCTGCTACACCCCAGCAGGCTCAACCCCCTCAGGGGTTTTGACTTGCCCCTAGAGGACTTAACCTTTCTGGCTCTAGAACAACCAGAGCCCCTCACCATTCCCGGAAGGTTAGCTCACTTTGCTCCCAGATGGGGGCAAATTACATCAGAGCAATGGACCCTCTCTATCATCAGAGAGGGTTACAAACTTCATTTTTCCAGCCTTCCTCCTCATACCATGGTGAGGCAGTTCAATTCTCCCCCATCTCTCCTGGCCCTGTTGGGTCAGGAAGTCTCTTCCCTCCTTGCCCAAGGGGCAATAGAAGAGGTTCCTCTTCTTCAACAAGGGACAGGGTTCTACTCCCCTTATTTTCTAGTACCAAAGAAGACAGGGGGTTTCAGACCAATTCTAGATCTGAGAGAATTGAACAAATTTCTTTACAAGGAGAAATTCAAAATGCTTTCTCTGGGCATTCTCCTTCCATACCTTCAGAGTCAGGATTGGCTTTGTTCTCTAGATCTCAAGGATACGTACACACATATACTCATCCACCCATCCCACAGAAAATATCTTCGATTTCTGTTTCAGGAAAAACATTTCCAGTACCAGAGTACTTCCCTTCGGTCTAGCCTCTGCTCCAAGAGTGTTCACCAAATGCATGGCAGTCGTAGCCGCATTTTTAAGAGGCCTGGGAATTTTTGTATTCCCATATCTGGACGACTGGCTCATCCGAGCTCCATCTCAGTCTGAGGCCCAGATTTCCCTGGACCGCACAAAGCGCTTTCTGCAGTATCTGGGACTGGTAGTAAACCTTCCCAAGTCTCAACTCATCCCTACTCAGTCTCTGGAATTCATAGGGGCCCGGTTGGACACCACCACTGCAAGGGCCTACCTACCTCAGGTCAGGGCCCAACGTCTGCTGTGCTTGGCCTCCCAAGCTCAGTCCAGCAGTCACATGACAGCCCGGGAAATGCTGCGACTTCTGGGCCACATGGCCTCCACGGTGCACGTGGTGCCCTACGCTCGTCTTCATATGAGAGCAGCTCAATGGACCTTGGCCACCCAGTGGACTCAAGCATCAGGAGCGCTCTCCGACCAAATACTAACCTCAAAACGTCTGTTTTGGTCCCTCCAATGGTGGGTATCCACCAAGAATCTGTTGTTGGGGGCCCCCTTCCAACCTTTGTTGCCCCAAGCAACCCTCACAACAGATGCCTCCCAAACAGGGTGGGGAGCCCATCTCCAAGACCTCTCCACTCAGGGCTCTTGGTCTCCTCAGGAGACCACCCTTCATATCAACCTCCTGGAACTGCGAGCAATATACTTTGCCCTCAAAGTCTTCTATTCCCTCCTTGTCAACCTGACTGTCCTAGTTCATACAGACAATCAGGTGGCCATGTTCTATATAAACAAACAAGGAGGGACGGGCTCTCTGTCTCTTTGCAACGAAGCTCTCAGATTATGGGCCTTCGCCAGAGAGCATCAAATTCATCTTCTAGCAGTGTATCTTCCAGGAGTTCAAAACTCTCGGGCAGACAGACTCAGTCGAGTTCTGCTTCCACACGAATGGTCCCTACACAGGGACCAGATACGCAGAATCTTTCAGGAATGGGGGACCCCGGACATAGACCTCTTTGCAAGTCCGTGGAATGCCAAACTTCCCCGGTTCTGTTCCAGGACTCCGTGTCAGGGAGCTCAGGCCAACGACGCCTTTCTCCTGCATTGGGGTCAGGAATTCCTATATGCCTTTCCACCCATTCCTTTGATTCCCAAGACTCTGTTCAAACTCCAGAGGGATCACGGGTCGATGATCCTCATAGCTCCACGCTGGCCACGCCAAGTGTGGTTCCCTCTACTTCTGCATCTCTCCCAGGGACCCTCCCTGGACCTGGGAGCTGCTCCAGACCTTCTGTCTCAGGAGGAGGGGACTTTGTGGCACCCGAACCCCAAGTCCCTACACCTCAGAGCTTGGTTACTGAAGGCCTAAGCCTTCATGACTTCAATCTTTCTCAACCTGTGCAAGATATCCTGCATGCCTCTAGGAAACCTTCCACGAGGCATTCCTATGCTTTCAAATGGAAACGCTTTTCCATTTGGTGTGCTCAGCAGGGTCTTGACCCTCTAGCACTTCCTTTGAATTCTCTACTAGACTATCTCCTGCATCTTTCTAATGCAGGCCTTAAGACGAATTCAGTAAGAGTCCATTTGAGTGCTATTGCAGCATCCTTAAAACCTATAAATGGACGACCTGTCTCCTCTCATCCTCTTATTGCTAGATTCATGAGAGGCCTGACTCTAACCAAACCTCCCATTCGACCTCCTCCGGTAGCATGGGACTTAAACCTGGTTCTGGGTCAGCTGATGAAGCCACCCTTTGAACCGTTGGTCTCTACCTCCTTGAAATTTCTTTCCTGGAAGGTCCTTTTCCTTATTGCAGTCACTTCGGCTCATCGCATCAGTGAACTACAGGCCTTAGTGGCTCATCCACCTTATACTAGGTTTCATCATGATAAGGTGGTCCTTAGGACGAATCCCCACTTTATGCCCAAAGTGGTCTCGCCTTTTCATCTTAATCAAGAGGTATATCTACCTGTCTTTTTCCCGGCTCCTCATGCATCCAGTGCAGAGAGGAACCTTCATACTCTAGACTGTAAAAGAGCTCTCGCCTTTTACCTCAACAGGACTCAACCACATCGAAAGTCTTCCCAACTTTTTGTGGCTTTTGATCCTTCTCATTTGGGACTTCCAGTCTCAAAACGTACACTTTCCAATTGGATTGCTCAGTGTATTTCCTTTGCTTACCAGAGTAAAAACATTTCTCTGGAAGGCCATGTCACAGCTCACAGTGTGAGAGCCATGGCCACTTCTATGGCTCATCTTCACTCTGTATCCATAGATCAGATCTGTCGAGCAGCCACCTGGGCCTCAGTTCATACCTTCACAGCCCATTACTGTTTGGACAAGGACTCCCGCCGGGATGCCTTGTTTGGTCAGGCTGTCCTCAAACACCTGTTCCATACTTGAACAACTCCTGCCCACCTTCCCTGGATGGATGCCTGAGATCCATACGAAGATGGTGAACCCTTGGGAGGGGATCTCCCAGGCATCTTAGCTAGGGAGTCCCCATAAGTGAGGACTTATTCCTGCTTGTTCCTGGAGATAGCACAGTTATTTACCTGTAACAGGTGATCTCTGGGAACAGCAGGAATTAGTCCTCACAACCCACCCACCTCCCCTAGGAGTTGTATCTTCTATCTATCTTCCTTTCCTCTCTCTATTGTCTCAGCTATAAACTCGAACTGAGGAGAGCTGGTCAGGAAGGCGGGAAGGCAGCGCGCATGTGCAGTGGGAGGCCCCAAAAGCTTCCTTTCTGGGAAGCTGGGGAGCTTTCCCGCGCAGACTCCGTCGGTTCCGACGTACCCATAAGTGAGGACTAATTCCTGCTGTTCCCAGAGATCACCTGTTACAGGTAAGTAACTGTGCTTTATCCACCCAGTGGACTCAAGCATCAGGAGCTCTCTCAGACCAAATAGCAAACTCCAATCGTCTCTTTTGGTCTCTCCAATGGTGGATATCCACTCAAAATCTGTTGTTGGGGGCCCCCTTTCAACCATTGTTGCCCCAAGCAACCCTCACAACAGATGCCTCCCAAACAGGTTGGGGGGCTCATCTCCAAGATCTCTCCACTCAGGGCACTTGGTCTCCACAGGAGACCACCCTTCATATCAACCACTTGGAACTTCGAGCAATCTTTCTAGCTCTCAAAGTTTTTCATACCCTCCTCAGCAACATGACAGTCCTTATTCACATGGACAATCAAGTAGCCATGTTTTACATAACCAAACAAGGAGGACTGGCTCTCTGTCGCTTTGCAACAAAGCTCTAAGATTATGGGCCTTCGCCAGAGAGCATCAAATCCATCTCCTGGCAGTATATCTTCCAGGAATCCAAAACTCTTGGGCAGACAGACTCAGTCGAGTTCTGCTTCCACACGAATGGTCCCTGCACATGGATCAGGTACTCAGAATCTTCCAGAAATGGGGAACCCCGGACATAGACCTCTTTGCAAGTCCGTGGAATGCCAAACTTCCCCGGTTCTGTTCCAGAATTCCGTGTCAGGGAGTTCAGACCAAGGATGCCTTCCTCCTGCACTGGGGTCAGGGTTTCCTGTATGCCTTTCCACCCATTCCTTTGATTCCCAAGACTCTGTTCAAACTTCAAAGGGATCAAGGGTCCATGATCCTCATAGCTCCACGCTGGCCACGCCAAGTGTGGTACCCTCTACTTCTGCATCTCTCCCAAGCCCCCTCCCTGGACTTGGGAGCGGCTCCAGACCTTCTGTCTCAAGAGGAGGGGACTTTGTGGCACCCAAACCCCAAGTCCCTTCACCTCAGAGCTTGGTTACTGAAGGCCTAGACCTTCAACACTTCAATCTTTCGCAGCAAGTGAAGGATATCCTACATGCCTCTAGGAAACCTTCCACTAGGCGTTCTTACGCTTTTAAATGGAAAAGATTTTCCATTTGGTGTGCTCAAAAGGGTCTTAACCCTCTGGCACTCCCATTGAATTCTCTTTTGGAATATCTCCTGCATCTTTCCAATGCAGGACTCAAAACGAATTCAGTAAGAGTCCATTTGAGTGCTATTGCGGCATCACTTAAGCCCATCAATGGACAACCTGTTTCCTCTCATCCTCTTATTGCAAGATTCATGAGAGGCTTAACTTTAACTAAACCTCCCATTCGACCTCCTCCGGTGGCATGGGACTTAAACTTGGTTCTTGGTCAGCTTATGAAGCCACCTTTTGAACCCTTAGCCACTACCTCCTTGAAATTTCTTTCCTGGAAGGTTATTTTCCTCATTGCAGTCACTTCAGCTCGCCGCATCAGTGAACTGCAGGCCTTAGTGGCTAATCCACCTTACACAAGGTTCCATCATGATAAGGTAGTCCTTAGGACAAATCCTCACTTTATGCCTAAAGTGGTCTCACCTTTTCATCTTAATCAAGAGGTTTATTTACCTGTCTTTTTTCCAGCTCCTCATGCATCCAATGCAGGGAGGAACCTTCATACTCTAGACTGTAAAAGAGCTCTTGCCTTTTACCTCCACAGGACACAGCAACATCGAAAGTCTTCTCAGCTTTTTGTTGCTTTTGATCCTTCTCATTTAGGACTTCCAGTCTCCAAAAGAACACTCTCCAATTGGATTGCTCAGTGTATCTCTTTTGCTTACCAGAGTATGAACCTTTCTCTGGAGGGCCATGTCACCGCTCACAACGTGAGGGCCATGGCCACCTCTATGGCTCATCTAAACTCTGTGTCCATTGACCAGATCTGTCGAGCAGCCACCTGGGCCTCGGTTCATACCTTTACAGCCCATTACTGTTTGGACAAGGACTCCCGCCGGGATGCCTTGTTTGGTCAGGCTGTCCTCAGACACCTGTTCCATTCTTGAACAACTCCAGCCCACCTTCCCTGAATGGATGCCTGAGATCCATAGGAAGATGAAGAACCTTTCAGGGTCTCATACCCTTTAGGGGATCTCCCGGGCATATTAGCTAGGGAGTCCCCATATGTGAGGACTTATTCCTGCTTGTTCCTGGAGATAGCACAGTTACTTACCTGTAACAGGTGATCTCTGGGAACAGCAGGAATTAGTCCTCACAACCCACCCACCTCCCCTAGGAGTTGTATCTCTCTCTCTCTTCCATTCCTCTCTCTATTGTCTCAGTTATAAACTCGAACTGAGGAGAGTTGGTCAGGAAGGCGGGAAGGCAGCGCGCATGCGCAGTGGGGGGCCCCAAAAGCTTTCCTTCTGGGAAGCTGGGGAGCTTTCCCGCTCGGGCTCCGTCGGTACCGACGTACCCATATGTGAGGACTAATTCCTGCTGTTCCCAGAGATCACCTGTTACAGGTAAGTAACTGTGCTTTCTCCAGGACTGAGCAGGAAGTCAGTCCTCACATATGGGTGACGTCGGAGCCGACGGAGCCCCCATGCGGAGCATTTCCCCAGCTTTCAAAGAAAGCCTTTGGGAATGCAGCGCGCCTGCGCGGTCCCCTTCCCGCCCAAGGGTGCCATCTTGCTCAGTCTTTCTTTTTCTGCGGAGCCCGATGGACGTGAGTTCGTGTCACCCGGGAAAGGTTGTTTCCTTTTCGTCTCTCCGGGCCAGTCCAGGAACAGTAGGGTAGTCAACCTCCTTCAGCAACTGAGGACTGAAAACTTCAAAGCTTTGCTGACAGCCTATATAGCTCCACCTGGTGTCAGAGAGTCCGTCTTTTCAGTCCTCAGCAGCTGAAGGAGGTGTTTGCTGACAGGCTCGGAGAGAAGAAAACAGAGGTTTTTGTTTTGTAATCACTCCTCTCTAGCCTAGCGGGGTTAGTTTTTTGTCCAGGAGTGCTGTGGGTACAGTGGACTTAAAGCTTAGGTCCGATTTTAAAAAAAAAAGAAGTGTATAAGGCATTCTACAAGCCAGCGCGTACCACAGGCTAAGGGTTGGCAGTGGAGTCGGGGGTCTGCTGCCGGTTCAGGCAGTAGAGGCAGAGCCTGCCTCGTAGACAGAGCCCGGCTAGCTGAGCAGAGCGCGGTCCTGGGGGCCCCAGTCACCGGTTCTCTGTTTCAGGACTCCCAGGTCTCTTCTCGGCCGCGAGCAGCGGATCGGAAGCACTTCGGGAGCAGGTGCCAATAATACAGGTGTGTGATTTTCCTTGCGGGTTTGTTTTTCGGCGTGAGCCTTAATATGCCGGTAGGACAGCGGGGCGCATAGGGACAACGTCATTGTTCCTCTCGGCGGGCTACGCTCGTTTCGGTTAGCGCCGTTTTTTCTGGATTAGTTCCTCTTTTTTATTTGGGGACATAGTGCGTTTTGATTAAATGGAGGAGGCTTCAGGTAATTCAACAGCGGGGAAGCCTCAGGCATTGGGGGAAAGAGCAGGAACGGCGGCCATTTTGAAGCCGGCGGCGATTTCTCCCGCGCTCCCCATAAAAGCTAAGAAGAAGAGAGAAAATTCAATTAAAGAGTCCTCAGCTCTTCCAAAGGAGCCCGTGTCCGTGGCATCGGGTCCTGAGGATTTACAAGCAGTTTTTTCGCCAGATTTTATTTTAGCCCTTCATAGGGCTTACTGTTTGAAGATGGAGCAGGCAGAGAGCAAGGCAGGGTGCTCTGGTTTTCCCGTGGTGGCTCCTCTTTCTAGCGTGGAAGGAGATCCAGGTGAGGGTCCTTCTAAGCTAAGACTTGCGGCGGAGGGCGAGTTGGTGCATCCAGAGCCGCTGTCTCTTGACTGTAACAGCGCAGAGGAGGGGGAGATCCCTTCGGTTTCTGGAGGGGATTTCTACCCAGAGGATCTTGAGGAGGGTGAGCTAGCTCCAGGTGAAGATCCCAATCTCTTCCGGGTATTTAGGAAGGAAGAGTTGGGAGCGCTTATTTCCCAGTCCCTGGCAGCCTTAAATATTGCTTTGCCGGCGTTGCCGGTAGATCCTTTGGAGGATCCTTTATTGCAGGGTTTTAAATCTGAGCAGCGCTGTTTCCCGGTGCATCGTGTGATTAAACAGATAGTAGAGTCGGAATGGGAATGCCCCGAGGCCTCCTTGCGGGGGGCACGGGCGCTTGGTCAGTTGTATCCGATTCCTCAGGAGGAGAAGGACTTGCTGCGGATGCCGAAAGTCGATGCGCTCGTCTCCACTGTGACAAAGAAAACTACTATCACGGTTGAGGGAGGTACGGCCCTTAAGGATCTGCAGGATAGAAAGCTGGAGTCCATTCTCAAGCAAGCCTTTGAGGTCAGTGCGTTGGCTTCGCAGACTTCCATCTGTGGGGCTTACGTTTCCAGGGCTTCGATTAGATGGTTGCAGGCTGACTCCTTTCCAGGCTTGGAGGGAGCGGGGACTCCGGAAGGAGCAAAATTGGAATCTGCTACGGCGTATCTAGCCGACGCGTTTTATGATTTGGTAAGGATGTCAGCTAAATCCATGGCTTCGGTAGTTGCCGCTAGGCGCTTTCTCTGGCTGAGGAATTGGGTGGCAGACACCTCTTCTAAGATGCGTCTTAGTAGGTTATCTTATAAGGGTAAGCTGCTTTTTGGTGAAGCATTGGAAAAGATTGTAAAGGATTTAGGAGACTCCAAAGGCGGGCGGTTGCCAGAGGACCGTCCGAAAGGTCAGAAGCATGGATCTGCGCAGCGAGGTCAGAGCCGAGAGGCGTGCAGATTCAGGGGGGCCCGGTTTGCACCTTATCAGAAAGGACGATCCTTCGGGTCCAGGGGGCAGTCCTTTCGGGGTGCTCGGGGATTTGGAAGAGGGTTTCCCGGTCTCCAGTTGGGCGCTTCTAAGAAACCGCAATGAGATGAGGGAGGTCCAGGCGGAGAATCTAATTGGAGGTCGCTTGCAGTTGTTCCTCTCCGCCTGGGCCGCCATAACGTCGGACCGCTGGGTGTTGGAAATAATTTGAAACAGCTATTCTCTGGAGTTCGAGCAACCGCTGCAGGGAGCGTTCGTGCGGTCTCCGTGCGGATCCCTCACGAAAGCGTTAGTGGTACGGCAGACGCTTGAGCGGTTGCTGGACATCCAAGCGGTCGTGCCCGTTCTGGCAGACCAGTACGGTCTCGGTCGATACTCCATTTATTTTGTGGTCCCCAAGAAGGAGGGTTCCTTTCGGCCAATCCTCAATCTCAAGCACGTCAACCGCTGCATTTTCGGATGGAGACCTTGCAGTCGGTCATCCGGTCTGTGCAGCCAGGAGAGGTTCTGTCCTCTATAGATTTGACGGAAGCGTATTTACACATTCCCATCAATCCTCAACATCAAAGGTTTTTGCGTTTTGCGGTGCCCATGGGGCATTTTCAGTTTCGCGCCTTGCCGTTTGGCTTGGCCACAGCGCCTCGCACATTCACAAAAGTGATGGTAGGTGGTAGCGGCAGCTTTGCGGAAGGAGGGCATTCTAGTGCATCCCTGTTTGGATGATTGGCTCATCCGGGCTCCATCAGTGACAGAATCAAGAGCAGCCACGGCTCAGGTAGTGGCGTTTCTAGAGAGTTTAGGTTGGGTGGTCAATCGCTCCAAGAGTCAGTTGGCGCCCGTACAGTCTCTGGTGTATTTAGGGGCCTTATTCAACACAGAGCGCGGGGCAGTGTTCCTGCCGGAGGTGCGAGTTCAAAAGCTGTTGCGACAGGTGTCGGCTTTTTTGCATCTCAAGGCTCCAACCGCATGGAGATACCTGCAGCTTCTGGGTTTGATGGCGGCAGCTTTGGATTTGGTGCCCTGGGCCAGGGCACACATGCGACCGCTGCAGCATGCCCTGCTATCTCGTTGGTCTCCGCAGAAGCATCCTCTCAGTCGGCGTCTGGATTGTCTGGCCGAGGTCTCCGTCAGCCTTCAGTGGTGGAGCGATTCCATCCATCTCCGGATGGCCATGCCATTGCACGCTCCGGATTGGGTGTTGCTCACCACAGATGCAAGTCTCTCTGGTTGGGGAGCGCATTGCAGGGATCAGGTGGCTCAGGGTCAATGGCCGGTGGAGATGGTCGACTGTTCCATCAATCAGCTGGAGATGAGAGCGGTAGCGTTGGCGTTGCAGGCGTTCGAGTCGCTCGTGAGGGGGCAAGCGGTGCGAGTATTCTCAGACACTGCAGTCACCGTCTCCTATATCAACCGACAGGGTGGTACAGGCAGTGTGGTCTTGTTGAGGGAGAGTCAAGCGCTAATGCAGTGGGCGGAGGCTCATCTAGCTCTCTCGGCAGTGCATGTCGCGGGGAAAGACAACGTGCAGGCGGACTTCCTCAGCCGACAGCTTTTAGATCCCGGAGAATGGCGGCTGAACGACACCGTGTTTCACGACATCACGAGGCATTGGGGTCAGCCGGTGATGGATCTCATGGCAACTTGCGACAATGCCAAAGCAGTCCGTTTTTTCAGCAGGCGCAGGGAGCGCATGTCCGAGGGTCTCGACAGTTTAGTGCAACCTTGGCCGCTGGACCAGCTGCTTTATGTCTTCCCTCCATAGGTCGGGTGGTTCGCAGAATCGCTCGGTATCGGGGACTGGTAATTCTAATAGCCCCGGACTGGCCGAGGAGGGCATGGTACGCAGATCTCGTGTGTTTATTGGCCGACCGTCCCTGGAGGTTACCAAACCGACTGAATTTGTTGTACCAGGGTCCTATTCTGATGCCAAAGATGGATCGCTTCTTGCTTACGGCTTGGCTCTTGAGAGGGACCAGTTGAGGCGTAGAGGCTATTCAGCGGCGGTGGTCAACACTATGCTTCAGGCTCGCAGACGATCGACGGCCGTGGCGTATGTCCATGTTTGGAGGCTCTTTGAGGTCTCGTGTGGTAAACATGGGGTTCGCTCGATAACGGCGGGAGTGGCCGACATTCATTCCTCCAGGATGGCTTGGATAAGGGATTAGCGTGGAATACCTTGAAGGTGCATCTAGCGGCTATCTCTTTCTATCGAGGACAGGTGCAGGGTCGCAGGGTGTCCATGCATCGGGATGTGCAGCTATTTCTTAGAGCGGTGTGGAATGTGCGGTCAATAGTGCCTCCCTGGGACTTGAATTTGGTCCTCAGGGCGTTGGTACAGGCTCCTTTTGAACCGATGAAGAGGATAGCGTTGAGGGAGCTTTCCTGGAAAACGGCTTATTTAGTCACGTTATGTTCTGCCAGGCGAATTTCGGATTTGCAGGCGTTGTCTTGCAGGGAACCATATCTTCAGTTCTTGGAGGAGAAGGTAGTGTTGCGGCCGGTGCCTTCCTTTCTTCCAAAGGTAGTGTCTAGTTTTCATCTGAATCAGTCGATTTCTCTTCCTACTTTTCGGTTGGATTCGCCGGCGGACGACAGCGCTTCTTTGCATAAGTTGGATCTTGGCAGAGTCCTGCACAGGTATCTCAAACGAACGCAACCTTTTCGCAAGTCGGACAGGTTGTTTGTTCTCTTTGCGGGAGTACGCAAGGGAGAAGTGACTTCTAAGGCCTCCATTTCCCGCTGGGTGAAGCATGCTATAGCGGCTTTGTATCAAGAAAGTGGAGCTAGTGCTCCGGAAGGGCTCCAGGCTCATTCTACTAGGGGGCTAGCGACGTCCTGGGCTGAGAGGGTGTTAATTCCGCCAGTGGATATTTGTCGGGCGGCGATCTGGTCCTCCTTGCATTCTTTTGTGAAGCATTATCGTTTGGATGTGCAGGCTGCAGGAGATGCTAAAGTAGGAACAGCTGCGGTTGTGGCAGGGTTGTTGGGACCCTCCCGTGTGTAGGTACTGCTTTGGTACTACCCTACTGTTCCTGGACAGGCCCGGAGAGACGAAAAGGAAGAAGAAATTAGACCTTACCTGCTAATTGTCTTTCCTTGAGTATTCTCCGGGCTAGTCCAGGACCCACCCAGATTTTGATGGAGGGTGGCGGGTCTTCTCGGACTTTCTGGCATACGGGCATAGGCGAAGATTTGTATGTGGCGGTGCTCGTTCGCATGGGGGTCTATGCATGGTGGTTTTTCAAGACTCGCGGTTCTTGGCGGAGAGCCGGGACTTGGGGTTCCCATGCGGATCTCTGCTCAGCTGGTGGGGGTCTGTTCCGCCAGACGGGGCAAAGTTTTGCGGGGAATATCTCTGTTGTATTTTCTGAGTTGTTACCTGTTTACGTTTAGGAGTTTTGTAGGAGAGAATCAAGCTTCTGGGTTTTTTCTTACGGCAGTGGTAATTGGTGGTTCTTCCATGAGGTCCTATTTTTGGGGCTTACTGCTTAGACATAGGTAGACTGACTCTCTGACACCAGGTGGAGCTATATAGGCTGTCAGCAAAGCTTTGAAGTTTTCAGTCCTCAGTTGCTGAAGGAGGTTGACTACCCTACTGTTCCTGGACTGGCCCAGAGAATACTCAAGAAAAGACAATTAGCAGGTAAGGTCTAATTTCTTCTATTTCGGCGATTTTCACGTTATTTTATCCGGTTCGACGCCGATTCCCCTTCCCGCCTGGGCTCGGTACACCGGTATCGAGTCCGGACTTGTGATTTTCGGTTTTTGTCCTTCGTGACTAGCGTTCGCGCTCTTTTTGTGTTTTCACTGGCAGCCCGGTCATTTGACCTTGCAGGGGCCCTTTTTCCCCCGATGGCTGCCAGCGGGTTCAAAAAGTGTGATCGGTGCAAGAAACTTATGTCTCACCGACACACATGACTGCTGCCTCCGATGCCTCGGGCCCGACCGTGTGGCAAAATGTCGTCAAAGGCGCTTCGGAGCCGTCAGCATCAGCGTGAGAGAATATTCTCCGATTCCGCATCCGGCCGGGCCCGGACTTCGTCAGAGGCCTCAACATCTCGGGAGTCCGACCCTGAGCACCGTCGGGGGTCCTCTGAAAGGGAGTCTCCCTCACGGGAGCACCGAAGGAAGAAAAAGCTCGTGAGGGTGGCATTGGTGGAGGCGCCTGGTTCCTCGAGGGCCAAGTTGCGTAGCCCTGACCGCCGCCCCGGGCTCTCGGAGTTGGAGAGGCCTTCCAAGCTACCTCTTGTGGAGCCGGAGTCCCCGAGTCACTTAAGTGCAGTTGTCCTCGTGGACTGTCCTCCGGGGGAGCCGACATCGGGCCCCCGAGTCGGGGGCTGCTGAGTCTCCTGAGCTTGGACTCAGGTTGACGGCCTTGGAGAGCAGCTTGGCTGCCTTCATGGAACAGCAACGGGTGCTGATCGCCGGTCTGACCGGTGCATCTGCCCCAACCACCGGGACCTCGACATCTAAGTCGACCCTGGAGACCGAGCCGATCCTCGAGTCGATAAAGTCTCAAGTCGATCCTCGGTCAAGGTCCCCCTCGACCTCCCATGCGGGGCCGAGGTTGTCGACGCTGAAACCCTCGGCGTCGGGGCGGGTGGCACCAAGGCCCACATGGCCGGAGCCACTCGACGCCTCCTCAGAGGAGTCGGAGTGGGAGACGGAGGACGAGGAGTCCCCGGACACCTTCAGGACCCGATGCATCCCTTCGGACTCACCGGAGTCTGAGCCTCGGAGACGGTCCCCCCCCGGAGGATACCCGGTTCTCGGACTTCGTGAGGGACATGGCCAAGGCCTTGGCCTTCCCTGCGGACGCCGAGGAGCTCGATGCCCCCCAGTATGATTTTCCTCCGAAGGAAGCCTTTATTGTACCAGTTCCTCCGATGTTGGAATGGCTACTCTTCCGTATGTGGGAGGCACCGGCCTCGATGCCGGCTCTTAGCAAATGGGTCGATTCCATTTATCGAGTCCATAAGAGCACTGGGTTCCAAAAGGCGCAGCTACCGCACCACTCCATGGTTGTGGAATCAGCCATGCACCGTCTGAAGAGTCAGAAGATGCACTCCTTGGTGCCCCCCGGAACAGAGTCAGAAGATGCACTCCTTGGTGCCCCCCGGAACCTGGATGCCCTCAGTAGAAAGTGCTTCCAGGGCTCTATGCTGTCTTGCCGTGTACAGACCTACCAACTGTACATGGGCATGTACCTACGGGACCTGGCAAAGGAGATTTCCTGGTTCTCAGCTGGCCTCTCCGAGGAACCTTTGCAGAGGTTCAAGGCTTTGTCAGCAGGGATTCGAGAGTGCTCGAAGTTTATCTCTCGAGCAGCCTATGATGGCTTCGAGGCTTTGGCCTGGGTAGCCGCGGCTGGCATCGGTGCACACTGTCAGGCCTGGCTACAGTCATCAGACCTGGAGCCATGGGTGCAGGGACAAGTTGGTCGATGTCCCCTGCTGAGGTGAAAACCTTGTTTGGTAAGCCCATGACTGAAAAGGCTGCGGAAATCGAGACTGAGACTCTCACCAGGACAAGGCTGTCCAGGAAAACCTCTGCCCCTTCTCAGAAAAAGAAGGGCTCGGGGAAAAAGCCCTTTTTCCCGAGGAAGGGTGCTGCCTACAAATCCTTCAATCACTATCAGGCCTCTCCAGCTCCCCAACAGGGCCAGCAGGCCAAGGGGCAGGGGCATGGGCCCCGTAGGCAGAAGACCCCCAAGCCACCAGCTCCGGATCCTGCACAGCAGGGAGCGGGGTTTTGACTCCCACAGCATAGCCTCTTCTCTGCCGGTGGCTCTACTCAGCACAGGAGGTCGGCTGACCCTGTACGCGTACAGGTGGCCAGCCATCACAGGGGATACCTGGGTCCTCAGCATAGTCCAACAGGGCTACATGATTCACTTCCACAAGACACCCCCCTCCTACTTTCCAGGGGAGCCTCCAAGACTCTCTGCACAGAAACCTCCTCCTTCAGGAGTTGGCAAGTCTTCTAAAGGAACAGGCGGTGGAACCAGTGCCTCACCACCTGAAAGGGCAAGGCATCTACTTCAGGTACTTTCTGGTACCAAAAAGGGCAGGAGGCCTCCGGCCTATCCTAGACTTGTGAAACCTAAACAAGTTTTTGGAGAGGGAAAAGTTCAAGATGCTTACCCTTGGGATGCTGCTGCCCTACCTCCAGCAGGGAGACTGGCTATGCTCCTTAGACCTAAAGGATGCTTATACTCACATCCTCATTCATCCAGACCACAGACAATACCTCAGATTTGTGGTGGGAGGAAACCATTTCCAGTACAGAGTACTTCCCTTTGGCCTGACGTCCGCCCCCAGGGTTTTCACCAAATGCCTGGCAGTGGTGGCGGCCCATCTCAGAAATCAGGGAATTTTTATCTTCCCATACCTGGACGACTGGCTCATCAGAGGTCAGTCTCTCCAGGAGGCCAGACAAGTCACTCTTCGCACTGTCTCTCTTCTTCAGCATCTGGGCTTTGTCATAAACTACGCAAAGTCCACTTTGCTCCCTTCACAGAACCTAGAGTTTATAGGGGCAATATTAGACACCCTGCAGGCAAGGGCTTACTTGCCCGAGGACAGGGCCCACAGACTGATGGACTTGGCCAACCAGTTCCTAAGCATTTCTCAGGTCTCCGCCAAACACTTCCTGTGGCTCCTGGGCCACATGGCATCCACGGTACATGTGACCCCGAATGCCCATCTGCACATGCGGGCGGCTTAGTGTTGCCTCAGAGCTCAGTGGGCGCAGGCCACAGGCGACCTCCGAGACAGAGTAAGAGTGTCCAAACCACTCGTGGACTCCTTGCAGTAGTGGCTACATCTCCCAAACCACCTCAGGAGGGTACCCTTTCAGGCCCCAGCACACACAAGGGTGCTGACGACCGATGCTTCTTTAAAGGGCTGGGGTGCACATTGTCAGGGCACGTGTATTCAAGGCCTCTGGTCTCCTCGGAAGGCCACACAGCAAATCAGTCTTTTGGAGCTGCTAGCAATCTGCTTGGCTCTCCAGACTTTTTCTCATGCCCTCTCTCACCAGTCTGTCTTAGTTCAGACAGACAATCAGGTAGCAATGTACTATGTGAACAAGCAAGGGGGCACAGGGTCCAGACTCCTATGTCAGGAGGTGCAGGCCCTTTGCTCCTTTGCACTCAAACAAAGCGGTTTATCTGCCTGGTCAGGAGAACCTTTTGGCAGACAAACTAAGCAGGATTCTCCAGCCTCACGAATGGCAGTTGAATCCACTGGTGGTTCAGCACCTCTTTCTACGATGGGGACTTCCATCCATCGATCTCTTTGCAAGTCCACGGAACCATCAGCTGCCCAGGTTTTGCTCCAGACAGCCGCATCCCCTGAGAGTGGCAGCAGATGCTTTTCTGATCTCTTGGTCGACGGGCCTCCTGTATGCGTTTCCTCCCACGCCCCTGGTGGCCCGAACTCTGTTCAAGATTCTACGGAACAAGGCCTCGGTCATTCTGGTAGCCCTCAGATGGCCGAGGCAACCGTGGTTTCCACTTTTTCTGCAGTTGGCAGTGGAAACTCCATTCCCTCTGGGGTTGCAACCCGATTTTCTGTCTCAGGATCAGGGTTCCCTCCTGCACTTCAATCTCAGATCCCTCAATCTGATGGCCTGGCTGCTGAAAGGATAGTGATAGCTCCCTTACTTCTACCTAGGGAAGTTGAGGAGGTGGTCCTGGCCTCGAGGAGGCAATCCACCAGAAAGTCCTATGCACTCAAGTGGCGAAGGTTCTCAGTGTGGTGTGCTCAGCACAGTGAAGATCCTTTCTCCTGCCTGGTGCCAGTAGTGCTACAATACCTACTTCACCTGTCAGACCTAGGACTTAAGTCCAACTCTGTTCGGGTCCACCTCAGTGCTCTTTCAGCACACCACTCACCGGTGGAGGGACAGTCGCTGTCGGCTTACCCCTTGGTGTCCCGTTTTCTCAGAGGCCTGCTTTTGCTCAAGCCTCCGATTCGTTCCCCTGTCACTGAGTGGGACTTGAACATGGTCTTGCAACAACTTACTCGGCCACCATTTGAGCCGATGGCTACTTGCCATTTACTCTTCCTTTCTTGGAAGGCGCTCTTCCTGGTAGCTCTTACCTCGGCTAGACGTGTGAGTGAACTACAAGCTCTGGTTTTTGATAGACCGTACACATGGTTCCTATAGGAACAGGGTGGTCCTTCGGACTCATCCGAAGTTCCTTCCAAAAGTTGTCTCCTCTTTCCACCTTAACCAGGAGGTGGTTCTTCCGACATTCTTTCCCAGGCCGCATACCAGCCGGGCTGAGACAGTCTTCCATATTCTGGACTGTAAGAGGGCGTTGTCCTTTTACCTTGAACTTACGCTGGGGCATCGAAGGGCTACTCAGCTCTTCGTCTCCTTTGACCATAATAAATTGAGGTTACCTGTCTCCAAGCGTACGTTGTCCACTTGGGTAGCAGATTGTATCGCCGGGGTGTACAAGGCAGCCGACTTCCCCTTGCAGGGTCGAGTCATGGCCCACCGTGTCAGGGCGAAAGCCGTGTCAATAGCTCATCTCCACTCTGTTCCGTTGGCAGACATCTGAAGGGCCGCTACTTGGTCTTCAAGCCAGACCTTTGCAGCCCACTACTGCCTCGAGAGAGAGTCCCGAAGGGACAGTGCTTTCGGACAGGCGGTACTCCGTAATCTCTTTGAAGTTTAGGCAACTCCTACCCTCCGACCCTTGTGTTGGGTTACCATACGGGGGTGTTCTCAGAAGACATTCTTCTCACGGCTGCTGAGGCTCTGCAGAGGGAGCCATTTTTTCAGCTTTGGGTTCCCGATAGCCTAGAACTGGGGAATCCCATATGCGAGGACTGACTTCCTGCTTGGTCCTGGAGAAAGAGTAGTTTCTCCAGGACCAAGCAAGAAGTCGGTCCTTACATATGGGTGATGTCGGCGCCGACGGAGCCCCCATGCGGAGCATTTCCCCAGCTTTCAAAGAAAGCCTTTGGGAATGCAGCGCGCATGCGTGGTCCTCTTCCTGCTCAAGGGTGCCATCTTGCTCAGTCTTCTTTTTTCCGCGGAGCCCGACAGACCTGTTTCGTTTTCACCCAAGGATTTTTCGGCATGGACCCATGTTTTCTTCGGTTCGACGCCGATTTCCCTTTCCCGCCTGGGCCCGGTAAACCGGTATTGAGCCCGGACTTCATTTTTCATTTTTTGTCCTTAGTGACTAGCGTACACGCCATTTTTTTTTCTTTTTTTTTTTTTTAATTGTTTTAATTAATGCATTCCAAATACAAAACTTCATGCAAATAAGCAGTACATTCAAAAGCCTCTAAACAAGAGAGAAGAAAAGAACCAGTAACATCAAAAACCACTACATAGTCCACATCATGGAGAGCACAGCGATATTAGTACCAGAGCTCAAACTAACTTAAGGCTACATCTCCTAACCAGACATTTTTCTATTTTTCACTGGCAGCCCTGTCGTTTGACCTCGCAGGGGCCCTTTTCCCCCCGATGGCTGCCAGCAGGTTTAAAAAGTGTGATCGGTGTAAGAAACTTATGTCTCTCACCGACACACATGACTGCTGCCTCCGCTGCCTCGGGCCCGATCATGACCCGATGATCTGTGGCCTGTGTGGGAAAATGTCCTCGAAGGCATTGAGGAGTTGGCAGCACCAAACAGAAAGAATCTTCTCTGACTCCGCGTCCAGCCGGGCCCGGACTTCGTCAGAGGCCTCGACGTCTTGGGACTCCGATCCCGAGCATCGCCGGGGTTCCTCTGAGAGGGAGTCTCCCTCGCGGGAGCATCACAGGAAAAAGAAACCGCGAGGGCGGCGTCAGTGGACGCACTTGGTTCCTCCAGGGCCAGGTCGCATAGCCCTGAGCGCCATCCCGGGTCTTCGGAGTCAGAGCGGCCTGCTAAACACCCTCATGTAGAGACGGAGTCCCCAGGTCACGTGAGTGCTGTAGTCCTCGTGGACTCTCCTCCGGGGGAGCCGACGTTGGGCCCGATGCCGTCGGGGTCCGAGTCAGGGGCTGCTGAGTCTCCTGAGGTCGGACTCAAGTTGACGGCCTTGGAGAGCAGCTTGGCTGCCTTCATGGAGCAGCAGCGGGCACTGATCGCCGGTCTCACCGGTGCATATGCCCCGACCACAAGACATCGATGTCCAAGTCGACCCCGGAGGCCGAGCCGATCCTCGAGTCCATGCGCTCTCGAGTCGATCCTCGGCCAAGGTCTCCCTCGGCCTCCCGTTCAGGACCGAGGTCATCGACGCCGGTACCCTCGGCATCGGGGCAGATGGCATCGGTGCCTGCCCGACCGGAGCCTCTCGATTCCTCCTCTGAGTGGTCGGGCTGAGAAACGGAGGATGAGGAGTCCCCGGACACCTTTTGGACCCGGTGTGTTCCTTCAGACTCGCCGGAGTCCGAGCCTCGAAGACGGTCCCCCCCGGAGGACACCCGCTTCTCAGCCTTCGTGCGGGACATGGCCAAGGCCTTGGCCTTCCCCGCGGATCCCGAGGAGGAGCCTCAAGCTGAGGAGCTCGAGGCCCTGCAGCATGACTCTCCCCCCAAGGAGGCCTTTACTGTACCGGTTCCTCCGATGCTGGAACGGTTGCTCTTCCACATGTGGGAGGCGCCGGCCTCGACACCGGTTCTGAGCAAGCGGGTCGATTCTATCTATCGAGTCCGCAAGAGCCCAAAAGGCACAGCTACCGCACCACTCCATGGTTGTGGAATCGGCCATGCATCGTCTGAAGAGTCAGAAGATGCACTCCTTGGTGCCTCCCGGCTGGGAGGCCCAGAACCTGGATGCCCTCGGTAGAAAGTGCTTCCAGGGCTCAATGCTTGCTTGCCGTGTCCAGACCTACCAGCTGTACATGGGCATGTACCTTCGAGACCTTGCAAAGGAGATTGCCGGGTTCTCTGCTGGTCTCTCTGAGGACCCTTTGCAAAGGTTTAAGGCCCTGTCATCGGGGATCCGGGAGTGCTTGAAGTTTCTCTCTCGAGCAGCCTATGATGGCTTTGAGGCTTTGGCCCGGGTAGCCGTGGCTGGCATCGGTGCACGCCGTCAGGCCTGGCTACAGTCATCGGACCTCGAGCCATGGGTGCAGGACAGGTTGGTCGATGTCCCCTGCCGAGGTGAAAGCCTCTTTAGCAAGCCCATGGCTGAAAAGGCTGCAGAACTCGAGTCCGAGACTCTCACCCGGACAAGGCTGTCCAGGAAAACCTCTGCCCCTTTTCTGAAGAAGAAGGGCTCGGGAAAAAAGACCTTTTACCCGAGGAAGGCTGCTGCCTATAAATCATACCCTCAGTATCAGGCCTCAGCAGCTCCCCAAAAGGGCCAGCAGGCCAAGGACGGGACATGGTCCCGTAGGCAGCAAGCCCCCAAGCCACTACACCGGCTCCTGCTCAGCAGGGTGGGGGGTTTTGACTCCATCAGCATAGCCTCTTCCCCTCAGCTGGTTTCCCTAAGCACAGGAGGCCGGCTGGTCCACTTTGCCCACAGGTGGTCAGCCATCACATCAGAAACCTTGGTACTTCATAACGTTCAGAAGGGCTATCTTCTACACTTTCACCAGGTACCTCCCTCCTACTTTCCAGGGGAGCCTCCAAGACTCCCTCTGCACAGGGACTTACTCCTTCAGGAGTTGGCAAGTCTTCTTCAGGAACAGGCTGTGGAACCGGTGCCCCACCCCCTGAGAGGTCACGGCTTTTATTCCAGGTACTTTCTGATACCCAAAAGAACAGGAGGCCTCAGACCCATCCTGGACTTGTGAAACCTCAACAAGTTCCTGGCAAGGGAAAAGTTCAAGATGCTTTCTCTTGGAATCCTGCTGCCCTACCTCCAGCGGGGAGACTGGCTATGCTCCTTAGATCTAAAGGATGCCTATACTCACATCCTTATTCATCCAGACCACAGACAATATCTCAGATTTGTTGTGGGAGGAAATCATTACCAGTACAGAGTCCTGCCCTTTGGCCTATCCTCCGCCCCACGGGTTTTCACCAAATGCCTGGCAGTGGTGGCGGCCTATCTCAGACTTCAAGGCCTTTTTGTGTTTCCATACCTGGACAACTGGCTCATCCGGGCCCAGTCTTCCCAAGAGGCCACTCAAGCCACTCATCGCACTGTGTCTCTGCTCCAGCACTTGGGCTTTGTCATAAACTTCGCAAAGTCCACTTTGCTCCCCTCTCAGGATCTCGAATTCATCGGCGCAAGGTTAAGCACACTTCAGGCGCGGGCCTTCCTGCCTCTGGACAGGGCCCACAGGCTCATGAATCTCGCCAGCCACTTTCGATGCAATTCCCTGGTCTCTGCCAGGCAATTTCTGAGACTGCTCGGCCATATGGCTTACACGGTCCATGTGACCCCCAATGCCCGCCTGAACATGCGACCTGCTCAGTGGTGCCTTCGCACTCAATGGCATCAGGCCACGGGGAGCCTGATGGACTCAGTACAAGTCTTGGACCTGCTGGTCTCTTCTCTGCGGTGGTGGCTTCATCTGCCAAACCTAGTACTGGGAGTGGATTTTCAATCTCCTCCTCCTTCTCAGGTACTAACAACCGATGCTTCTCTCCTGGGATGGGGAGCACATTGCCAAGGGACATGTACTCAAGGCCTCTGGAGCTCAGAGCCATCCGCCTAGCTCTGAGAGCCTTCTCCCACCTCTCTTCTCACCAGTCTGTACTGGTCCAGACGGACAATCAAGTAGCAATGTTCTACGTGAACAAACAGGGAGGCACAGGCTCCTTCCTTCTCTGTCAGGAGGCACGCCGGCTGTGCTCTTGGGCAGTCGGCCACGGCATACTCCTCAAAGCGGTCTATCTCCCAGGTCACGAAAATTACCTGGCAGACAAGCTAAGCAGGATCCTCCAACCACACGAGTGGAGATTGGATCCATTAGTGGTTCAGCAGATCTTTCTCAAGTGGGGACTCCCTACCTTGGATCTGTTTGCCAGTCCTCTGAACCGGCAACTACCCAGATTCTGCTCTCGACAACCGCATCCTCTCAGAGTAGCGCCGGATGCTTTTCTGATTCCATGGTCCACAGGCCTCTTGTATGCCTTTCCTCCCATGCCGCTAGTGTCACGAACGCTCTTCAAGGTTCTCGGAGACAAAGCCTCGGTGATCCTAGTGGCTCCCCGGTGGCCGAGACAACCTTGGTTCCCGCTTCTAATGCAGCTGGCGGTGGACACTCCTCTTCTGACACAAGACCACGGGTCTCTCCTACACCCCAACCTCCGGTCCCTTCATCTGATGGCCTGGCTGCTGAAAGGGTAGTCCTTGCTCCCCTCCTACTGCCTCGGGAGGTGGAAGAGGTCGTCTTGGCCTCCAGGCGGCCCTCCACCCGGAAGTCCTACGCTCCTAAGTGGCGTCGCTTCTCCGTGTGGTGTGCTCAGCAGTCTGAGAATCCCTTCTCCTGCTTGGTGGCGGTGGTCTTGCAATATTTGCTTTACCTCTCCAATCTGGGCCTTAAGTCCAACTCTGTCAGAGTCCACCTCAGTGCTCTCTCTGTACATCACGCACCGGTAGATGGCAGGCCTCTGTCCAACCACCCTTTGGTGGCTCGTTTTCTTTGGGGCCTCCTTCTGCTTAAGCCTCCTTTGCGTCCACCAGCCCCTGAATGGGATCTGAATGTGGTCTTGCATCGGATTACCTGTCCACCCTTTGAACCTATGGCTACCTGCCCTCTTCGTTTTCTTTCTTGGAAAACCTTGTTCTTGGTAGCCCTTACCTCTGCTAGGTGTGTTAGTGAACTGCAGGCCCTAGTGTCTGATCCTCCTTACACTAGGTTCTACAGGAATAGGGTGGTCTTATGGACTCACCCTAAGTTTCTTCCGAAAGTGGTTTCTCCTTTTCATCTCAACCAGGAGGTGGTTCTTCCGACCTTCTTTCCCAGGCCGCACTCCAGCCGGGCTGATACGGTCCTGCATACCCTGGACTGTAGAAGGGCCTTATCCTTCTACCTTGACCGTACGCGGGAGTATAGGAGGGCTGCTCAGCTCTTCGTTTCGTTTGACCCCAATAACTTGGGGCTCCCTGTCTCCAAGCGTACCTTGTCCATCTGGGTAGCTGACTGTATCGCTTGGGCTTATGGGGCAGCCGGCCTCTCGTTGGAGGGTCGAGTCACGGCTCATTGTGTTAGGGCGAAGGCTGCGTCAGTGGCACACCTCCGCTCTGTTCCGTTGGCAGACATCTGCCGGGCCGCTACTTGGTCTTCAAGCCAGACTTTTGCGGCACATTACTGCCTGGAGAGGAAGTCCCGCAGGGACAGTGCTTTCGGTCAGGCAGTCCTCCATAATCTCTTTGAGGTTTAGGCAACTCCTACCCTCTGGCCCTGGTGTTGGGAGAAGATTCCTTCCTTCTGTTCTGCTGAGCTAGAGGGAGCTCATTTTGTGCTTGAGGTCTCCGGTAGCCTTAAGCTTGGGAGTCCCATATGTGAGGACTGACTTCCTGCTTGGTCCTGGAGAAAGAGTAGTTACTCACCTGTAACAGGTCTTCTCCAGGAGCAGCAGGAATCAGTCCTCACAACCCTCCCTCCTCCCCTTGGAGTTGCAGTCCTATCATTTCATTTTTGCTAATTGTTTTGCTGTCTTTTAGCTATGTCATCTGACTGAGCAAGATGGCACCCTTGGGCGGGAAGGGGACCGCGCATGCGCGCTGCAATTCCCAAAGGCTTTCTTTGAAAGCTGGGGAAATTGCTCCGCGAGGGCTCCGTCGGCGCCGACGTCACCCATATGTGAGGACTGATTCCTGCTGCTCCTGGAGAACACCTGTTACAGGTGAGTAACTACTCTTTCTCATACCATGGTCTACAGGCCTCCTATATGCGTTTCCTCCCACGTCTCTAGTGCCCAAAACACTATTCAAAGTGATCTGGGACAAGGCCTCGGTGATCCTGGTGGCCCCCAGATGGCCAAGGCAACCGTGGTTCCCACTTCTTTTACAGCTAGCGGTGGACGCTCCTCTTCCTCTGGGGATGCAACCCGGTCTCAGGAGCAGGGATCTCTCTTACACCCCAATCTCCAGTCCCTCAATCTGATGGCCTGGCTGCTGAAAGGGTAGTTCTAGCACCCTTACTGCTGCCTAGGGAAGTGGAGGACGTGGTCTTGGCCTCTAGGAGGCAGTCCACTCGGAAGTCATATGCTCTTAAGTGGCGTAGGTTCTCCACCTGGTGTGCCCAGCACAAGGAGGATCCTTTCTCATGCCTGGTACCAGTGGTGCTGCAGTATTTGCTGCACCTGTCCAATCTAGGCCTTAAATCCAACTCTGTTAGGGTCCACCTCAGTGCTCTCTCAGCGCACCACTCACCGGTGGAGGGTCAGGCTCTCTCCAGCCACCCGTTGGTGGCTCGCTTCCTCAGAGGCCTGCTTTTGCTTAAGCCTCCATTTCATCCACCTGCCCCTGAGTGGGATTTGAATGTGGTCTTGCAACAACTTACTTGCCCACCATTTGAGCCCATGGCTACTTGTCCTTTGCGCTTTCTTTCCTGGAAAGCGTTGTTTTTGGTGGCTCTTACCTCAGCAAGGCGAGTAAGTGAGCTTCAAGCCCTGGTGTCAGAGGCACCATGCACTAGGTTCTATAGGAACAGAGTAGTCTTACGGACTCACACTAAGTTCCTTCCAAAGGTTGTCTCCTCCTTCCACCTCAATCAGGAGGTGGTTCTTCCAACTTTCTTTCCAAGGCCGCATGCTGGCCGGGCTGAGATGGTCTTGCATACCCTGGACTGTAGGAGGGCGTTGTCCTTCTACCTTGACCGTACGCAGGGACACCGAAGGGCTGTTAAGCTCTTCGTCTCTTTTGACCCTAATAAGTTGGGGTTACCTGTCTCCAAGCGTACCCTGTCCATTTGGGTAGCAGACTGTATCGCCTGGGCGTACAGGGCAGCCGGCCTCTCCTTGCAGGGTTGAGTCACGGCCCACCGTGTCAAGGCGAAGGCTGCGTCAGTGGCTTATCTCCGCTCTGTTCCGTTGGCAGATATCTGCAGGGCCGCTACTTGGTCTTCAAGCCAGACTTTTGCAGCCCACTACTGCCTCGAGAGGGAGTCCCGCAGGGACAGTGCTTTCGGACAGGCGGTACTCCGTAATCTCTTTGAGGTATAGGCAACTCCTACCCTCCGGCCCTGGTGTTGGGCTACCGTTCGGGGGCGTTCTCAGAGAAGATTCTTTTCACACATGCTGAGGCTGTAGAGGGAGCTCATTTTTTCAGCTGTGGGTCCCCGGTAGCCTTAAGCTGGGGAGTCCCATATGTGAGGACTGACTTCCTGCTTGGACCTGGAGAAAGCATAGTTACTCATCTGTAACAGGTGTTCTCCAGGAGCAGGAGGAATCATTCCCCACAACCCTCCCTCCTCCCCTTGGAGTTGCAGTCATATCATTCATTTTGTTTTTTGCTGTCTTTTAGCTATGTCATCAGACTGAGCAAGATGGGCGGGAAGGGGACCGCGCATGCGCGCTGCATTCCCAAAGGCTTTCTTTGAAAGCTGGGGAAATGCTCCGCATGGGGGCTCCGTCTGCGCCGACGTCACCCATATGTGAGGACTGATTTCTGCTGCTCCTGGAGAACACCTGTTACAGGTGAATAACTACTCTAAACCACATAGAAAAGGTGAAAAGGATTAAGAGAATGCTGGGGTAATATAATACATTCGGCATGAACTCTATATGAGAAGGATTATAAGTGGATAAAAAGGTTTTTTTCATTTCATTTAGCTACTGGTACATTGATGACATTATTTGCAATGTGTTTTGCCTTATTGAGTTTGTGCTATTTCACTGTTTCAGGAGTGCTGGTGGGGAATAAGACAGACCTGGCTGCACGGCGTGCCATGGAAGAGAAGCAGGCGCAGGACTGGGCAGCTCAAAATGATCTGGAATACTTTGAGACCTCAGCGGTTTGTATTAAATGTGCTTCTGTCTGCAACTATTGGGGCACTGTTGCCTGGAGGGAGAGGGATAGGCTGCACCTAGGGGAGGAGAAATCCTGACTACTCACACCTGTCATAAGGACTAAGGAATGGTACTTCTGGTGGAGTAATAGTCCTTAACCTCCCCTTGGATTCAGCAGCCAACATTTGTCACTAGCATTAAATTCACTATTAAAGAAATAGAAATAGACATACTAAAAAACATATCAAACATAACCAAAGGAAATCTGCACAACATATTTTCTCTTCTTTTTGCAGAAGGAAATGGAGAATTTTGAAGTTCCTTTCCGCAGTCTGGCTAAATCATTCCATCGTCTGTATCGGGAGAGGGTGGAAGCCATACATTCAGTAGTGTAAGAGATGGTAGCCCTTGCATCAGCTTTATGGTGTGCAGTGTTTGTCTTCAGTGGTACTCTCTTCTGAAATGATGAGAACTACAAATCTATAAAAAAGTACATAGTGATGTTTAGCTTATATTCATAAGAAAACAGAACAAGAAATAAAAATTGTTTCAAATTCACGCAGCTGTTTTCCATGACCTCTTTGTGGCTCGACTATATGTCCTTTTAGCATCTGCCTAGGTTCTCTTCATTCATGCCCAAATATGTAAAGTAATCCAGTTCCAGGACCCATGTAACATTTTATTTATCCTTTATTAATAATGAAGTTGTCAGGAAAGCAGTCTCCCTTATTGGTTCTGAATGAGCAACAGGCTGTAGCCAGTATTCCAGTATTACTTGGTCTTGCAGCACCCTCTGCTGGTAGCTGGTTGAATATTCAGCAGCTGAAATGATGTGGCAGTCGGACAAGTTGCCTGAGCATGCAGTGATGTACTGCCAGTTTCCTATCTAGGGGCTCTTGCTAACTGTTCCATTCTGTGAGATGTTCTTTCTTATAAAATTTAACAAAGCGCTTCTGGGAGCACCTTTTGCCACACTAATTGCAAGAGAGAATTTCTTCCATTTCAGGGATCTGTAGCTCACACAAGAGGCTCTGAATACTCTGAAAACCGAGCTTT
Organism: Ichthyophis bannanicus; assembly: GCA_033557465.1. NCBI lineage: Eukaryota > Metazoa > Chordata > Amphibia > Gymnophiona > Ichthyophiidae > Ichthyophis > Ichthyophis bannanicus. Next base: position 1,600,446,416 of record CM066031.1, read on the forward strand.
TAAATGTAATTTCCTAGACATAAATGCACCTTTGTAAAAGGCAGATGTCTTATTGTAACACTGCAAAAATGAGGTAAAAAACCCCTCATTCAAGCATATATATATTTTTTTTTGTTTAATAAAAATTTTCAGTTGTGTATGTAATTTGGCTATTGTGTAGCAGCCATAAAACTGATTAACAGTCACTATGAGCTGGGAAATGGGCAAAACCATTTTTTCAAAGTTAGCATGGGTTTTTGCGTTAGTTTCAAGACCTGACCACATGCTAACAGCACACCCTTTAGTAAACATGCCCCTCTGTGTGTTGGTGCCATTGGATAACATCATTCAACTGTGTGGATGATTATCTTGTTTGTCCCTCAGAGAAAATGTACTTCAGCAGTAGAAAAGCCAACAATCTAAAGAAAATATTTAAGAAGTATTAGTTTAAAATGAGAGAGAATTCAAAATCTGTTTCCAAACGGAGTCCTCCCTCCTGAAGTAATGCATAGTATAAGATAAGCTGTTTCTTCATGAGTGAAAAGGATGGCAAGCTTTCACTTATTTATGTGCTCTTTCAAGAAATATATTTTATGTACTTCTGCCAATATTAACTATTTCAGGGAATGTGTGTTTCTCTTCCTCTGATGTTGGCGCATTGCTAATGCATGGCCCTGTAGAAACCGATGCGTGGGTGCACTTAACATCACCCATTGAGGTGGTGTTAAGTGCATCTGTGCTAATGGCAACAGTTGTGATTAGTGAATGCCTACATCCCCATGTTCCCGGTGCCCATCTATCTACCTCCTTCTCCAATACTTATTAACCTTTCCTTTCCTCCTCACCCCAGCATTTGATCTTATACTCTGCCCTCTCAACCTTCTGGTTATTGTGGAGGCTCGGGAAGAAGCAAAGTCATATTTGTCCTTCTATCCCTTCTCACTCCCCCAGCATCTCCTTTTTCACACCCTGATCCTAGTATTTATCACCACTAGCCTCCTTTCAGTACCAGGCCTTCCATCCTTAAAATTAGCTTCTTTCATGTGCTAGTTGCCTTCCACTCCCAGTCCCCTTCCAGCATAAGCCCATTTCCATGCCCAGCCCCTGTATCAGTGTGCCATTGTAAGTATCCTTTTATTTTATAGCGATGGCACACTTTGGTTCCTCCTTTCTTTATGTCCCTATTTTTGGGTTAATATAATACAGAATACATATATATTATATTTCATTGTGTTTTTAATATGAGTTTAGTACTTTTATTATTTTTATTATGTTTTGATATTTATCATGTTGTCTATATGCCGGTTGGAATTATATTTTTTATATATTATTGTTAGCAGGAGCATAATTAAAAACAGTATTATTTATTTATTTTTTCTGAGGATGCATATCCCCTGAGGAATGCATCTGCCGAAACGAGAAAGGGTTGATCATTCAATAAACGTACTTGTGACTATTACACACCACTCGCTCTCTTGTGTTGTTGCAGCCCCAGTATTAGTCCATTTCTGGTCCCGGTCCCTGTCAGCCCCAGTATCTGTCTCCCCCCCCCTCCCCCTCCGCATCAGGAGTCCACAAGGGAACACAACTGCTTGCAAGAGTAAAAAACTGGACAAAAGAGAGCAAGGAGTAGAAACAAGAGTTCTTCATTGTGAAAAACACCCCTCCATGGCCATGTTTCAGCACAGTTGCCTTCTTCATGGGAGAACGTCAAATAAAATAACACATTATATATCAATAAAACATCAAAGTCAATATAAAAATGGAAGGGGGAGGAGGGGGAGAGTGGAAGGGAGGGAGTGGATGGAAGGGGGAGAGGGGAAGGGAGGGAGGGGATTAAAGGCAAGGAAGGGGAAGATGGCAGGGGATGGAAGAGGGAGGGTGGCGATGGAAGAGGGGAGGGAGGGAGGCGGGAAAGGAGAAGGTAGGGATGTGATGGAAGAGGGGAATGGAAGGGGGAAGGGAGGGGAATGGAAGAGGCGAGGGTGGGTGTGAGAGGATGGAAAAGGGGAGGGATGGGTTATGGAAGAGGGAAGGGAGGGGGATGGGTGAAGGGTGAGAGAGGGGAAGGGATGGAAGAGGGGAAGATAGGGAGGGGATGGGGAAGAGAGAAGGAAGGGAAAGAGGGGATAGGGGAAGGGTTCTTTGTCTCTAGGGGCATTTGTCCTGTACCCTAGAGACAGAACAAATGTCCTGTATACTGAAATGGGCCATCATATGCCCCATCCTCGAATCCAATATAACAGATAAATCACTCCCCAGTTTCTACCAACCCATCTCCAGTCTGCCATTTCTAGCAAAAATCATTGAAAAAACAGTTCAATTACAACTGCAAGATTTTGTTGATTTAAGTGCTCCACTGGATGAACAGCAGCATGGTTTTAGACAGCATCACAGTGTTGAGACCCTCATGTTAACACTTACGAACATACTCCTTCCTCTGTGGTTTCAGTAATAGCAAACAAGTGTTTATGCTTGTATCTCTTAACATTGTTGCTGCTTTTGACAGCATTAACCATAAACTCCTTATCTCTAGATTCCAACAGATAGGCATTCAAGGAACAGTCTTACAGTGGTTTAAATCTTATCTCACCGATCGCATACAAGTTCGGATCGGCATAACAACCTCCTCAACCTTCAAACAAACTCAAGGCATCCCTCAAGGTTTCTTCTTCTCTACCCTACTCTTTAACCTCTATATGCAATCCATTTGCCACATCTTCAAAAAACACAAGGTATATTATCTTTATGCAGATGATATAATGTTCTATCACCCAATTGACATCTCTAACCCCCATTGTCTCCAGATCCAAGCATGTCTTACAGACATGACTGATTGGCTTAATACACACAACTTAACAAATCAATTATAATAAGACAGACGTCCTCTATATAACTTGCAACCAGAGCTTCTTCCTGCCCACTAAAATCCATTTTAATGATGCCGATATAGAAGTCAAACAAAAAGTCAAATACTTAGGTATCATTCTGGACCAGTCTCTAACCATGGCCTCAGATATAAAATCTATATCTAAGACAATCTACTTTAAACTAAAAACAATACAACATCTTAGACCCCTACTGAACAACCATGATTTCTGTTCAGTTTTTCAGGCCCTTATAATACCACACTTTGATTGTTGTAATAGCATCCTCTACGGATTATCCAAAAAAACCACACAACTCCAGATGGCACAAAACCTGGCTGCCCGTATAATCCACAAGGCACACTACTCTGACCACATCACCCCTCTGCTGCATAACCTCCACTGGTTGCCTATTGCAGCTAAAACCAAATGATAGTTTTTAAATTATACAACAAAATTGCCCCTCATACCTCTCCTCCCTCCTCACCCTTCCGAGCATCACTAGAACTAGAAGAACATGTTCCCAAAATACTCTCACAATACCTGCCCACATCCACACCACCAGTAAAACCAACAGCTCAAGAGCATTCATTTATGTTGCCCTCACCCTCTGGAACACGCTCCCAGAGAACTTAAGGCTGATAAAAGATCTTCAGTCTTTTAGAAAGGAATTCAAAACACACCTTTTCATTCAATTCTACAGCCCCAATAACCTAGTCAGCCATCACCAACACTCTAATTTCTCACTAATCCAATTGACCTTCCTTCTTACCCCCATACATCAACAAAGTTTATGTACCAGTGTTATATAAAGAGTCCTGCAATAACTTTACCTTTATATCCTTCTGCTTTAAATAAGTTATACATTATTACAATGTAAAGTTAACTGTTATGTTTACTGATCACTGTAAATAAGTTCCTCAGATGTTACAAGGTAAAATTATTTATATTGTTCATTGTAAATCGCCACTGATCTCTGGAAGTGGTGGTATATACCCCCCTCTTCCATAAATAAATAAATAAATAAACAAGGGAGGGAGGAGGAGTGAGGAGAAGGGAAGGAGGGATGGGATGGAAGAGGTTGGGGAGGAGATGGAAAAGGGGAGGGAGAGGGGAAGGGAGGGAGGGAGGGGAAGGAAGAGGTGGAGGGAGGGAGGGGATGGAAGGACCGGGAAGAGGAGAAGGGAGGGAGGGAATGGAAGGGGGATTGGGGTAGCATGGGAGGGAGGAGGGTATGGAAGAGGGGAGGGGTAGATGGGAAGGGAAGGGGGTTGGAGAGGATGGGAGGGAGGGGATGGAAGAGGAGAGGGAGGGGAAGGGGGGAGAGAGGAAGGAAGGGGATAAATGGAGGGGTAGAGGGGAAGGGGGAGGTGAAATGGATGGGGAGAAGGGATGGAAGTGGAGAGAGGAGAATGGGAGGGTAGGAGGAGGGGAGAAGGGACGAGGAAGGGGGAAGGAAGAATGTAGGGGATGGAGGAAGGGAGATGGGAGTTGGAGGGAGGAGAAATTGGGAAGGGAAGAGAAAGGGAGGATGGGGAGGGAAGTATGGGAGGGGGGAATGATGGAAAGGGGGTGCGGAAGAGGAGGCAAGGGAGGAGCGGGAGGGACGAATGGGAGGGGAGGAATGATGGAAAGGGGGTGGGGAAGGGGAGGCAAGGGAGGAGAGAGAGAAAGGGAGGGGAAGAGAAAGGGCATAGGGGGAGGGGAAATGGGAAGGGAATGGGACGATAAAGGGAGGAGGGGAGGGAAAGGGTTCCAGAAGGGAGAGGGGAGGAATGGGAGGGTAGAGGAAATAAGGAGGAGGGTTAGGATAGGGTGCCAAAAGATGGAGGGAGCAGAAGAGGGGAGGGGTAAGGAGGAAAGGGGCCAGGAAGGTGGAAGGAGGAGAAGAAGGGAAGGGAGGGGAATAGGAAGGGAGGAGGGGTAGGAAAGGCGACTGGAAGGTGGAGTGTGTGTAGGGGAGGGGAGAAGGAAGGGGAAGGGAAGCGGGAGGGGAGGAAAGGGGGCAGGAAGGTGGCAGGAGGAAAAGAGGGAAGGGAAGGAGGACAGGGAGGTGGGGAGGGGGGAAAAGGGAAGGGAGAGGGTGAGTTGAGGGGAATGGGGAGGGAAGAAAGGGAGATAGAAGGGGGAGGGGAGGAAAAGAGGCAGGAAGGTGGGAGAGAAGGGGAGGAGGAAAGGGGGAGGGGGAAGTAAGGGGAATAGGAAGGGGAGGAAAGAGGCAGGAAGTGTGGGGAGGAGGGAAGGAGAAGGAAGTGGGAGAGGGGGGAAAGGGGCAGGAAGGAGGAAGGGGAGGGGAGGAAAGAGGAAGTGGAGAGAAGGCAGGAAGTGAGAGGAGAGTGGGGAGGGAAGGTGGAGGGAGGGGAAGGGGAGGAAAAGGGGCAGAAGGTGGGGAATTAAAGAATAGGAGGAAAAGGGATGAAAGGGGGAGTGGAAGGAGGAGAAGAGGGGGAAGGATGAGGAGAAGGGTGAGGGGAAGGTGAAGGACCAGGAGGTGAAGGGTCCGATGGGAGGGGGAAGGGGAGCGAACGAGGAAGGGAGCAGGAGGGGATGAAGAGGGGAGGGGGACGGGGAGGGGAGGGGAAAAGGAAAGGAAGAAGGGCATAGTGAAGAGAGGGGGAGAGAGAGAAAGGGAGTAGATGGGAGGGGTGGGGGAGGGGAGGATGATGAAGAGAAGGGGCAGATGGGAGGTTGGAAGGAAGAGGAGATGGGAGGGGTGAGGGAAGGATGATGAGAAGGGGCAGATGGGAGGGAGGACAAAAAGAAGAGAGGGGAGGAGAAAGGGGGAAGGAGAAGAATGGAGAAGTTGAGGGAAGGGGAGAGAGAGAAAGGGAGGAGAAGGGGGAAGGGAGGGAAAGGTAAGGGGAGGAGGAGAAGAGGGAGGGGGAAGGAGAAGGGGAGGGGATAGGGAAAGGGAGGAGAAGGGGAAGAGATGGGGAGGGGAGGAGAAGAGAAGGGAGGAGGAGGGGAAGAGAAGGGGAGGGGGATGGGGGAGGGGATGGAGAAAGGGGGAGGGGAAGAGAAATTGGGAGGGGGAGGGAGGGAGGAGGGGAGAGGGGAGGGAGGGGAGGGGGGAGGAGAAAAAGGGAGGGAGGAGGAGAGGAGGGAAAGGTAGAGGAGGGGAGGAAGGGTGAGGATGGCAGAGGAGGAAAAAGGAGGAGGAGGAGAGGAAGGAAAGGGAACAGGAGGGGAGGGGAAAGGAGGGGAGGAGGAGAAGAAAGGGGAGGGAGGGAAGGAGAAAGAGGAGGAGGAGGGGAAAAGAAAGGGGAGGAGAAGAAAGGGAGGTAGGGGAGGGAAAAGCAGAGGAGAGGATAAAGGGAGAGTTGGAGGGGGATGGGGAGGGTGAGGGATGGGATGGGAGGAGAATGGAGAGGAGGGGGAGGGGAGGGGAGGGAAGGAGAGGAGGGAAAGGGAGCAGAGGAGGGCAGGAAGGGGGAGGGGAGAAGGATGGAGGGGAGGAAGAGAAGGTAGGGGAGGAGAAAAGAGGCGAGGGAAAGGGAGCGGGGTAGGGGAGGAGAAAGGAGGGGAGGAGAAAGGGGAGGGGAGGTGAGGAGGGTAGTGGGAGGGGTTGGAGGGGAGGTAAAGGGGAGGAAGAGAAGGTAAGGGAGGAGAAAGGAGAGCAGAGGAGGGAAGGGAAAGGGAGTGGAGGAGAGTAGAAGGGGGAGGAGAGGAGAGGAGGGAGGGAGGGGGAGGAGAGGAGGGAAAGGGAGCAGAGGAGGGAAAGGGAAGCAGAGAGGAGGAGGGAAGGGGAAAAGGGAGGGGAGGAGGAGGGGAGGAGAAAGGGGAGAAGAAGAAGAAGGAGGAGAGGAGGGGAGGGGCCGGGGGAGAGGGAGGAGGGAAGGGGAGGGGTTGGGAGGGGAGGAGGGGAGGGATGGGATGGGAAGAGGGAGGAGGAGGAGGAGGGGATGTGAAAGGGAGGCGGTATGAGGAGGGGAGGGGATGAGAGGAGGGGAGGGAAATGGGAAGAGGGGAGGTGAGGAGAAAGGGTGAGGAGGGGAGGGGAGGGGTGGGAAGGAGAAAGGGGAAGAGGGGAGGGAAAGGAGGAAGGGGGGAGGGGATGAGAAAAGGGAGGGAAGGTGAAGGGAACAGAAGGAGAAGGGGAGGAGGGGAGGAAAATGAGGGAGAGGGGGAAGGAGGGAGGAGAAAGGGGGAGTAGGGAGTAGGGGAGGGAAGGAGGGGAGGGGAGGATAAAAGGGGGAGTAGGGGAGGGGGGGGGAGGGAAGGAGGAGGAGAAGGGAGGGGAGGAGACGGGGAAAGGATGGGAGGAAAAGGAAGGGATGGGGAGGGGAGAAGGTATGGGGGGAGGAAGAAAAGGGGCAGGGAGAAGGTGGGGAAGAGGAAAAGGGGCAGGTAATTGAGGGGAGGGGAATGAGAAGAGGAAGGGAATGGAAAGAAGAGGGGGCAGGAGGAGAAGGAAGGGACGGGTAGGGAAAGGGAGGAGGGAAAGGGATGGGGTAGAAAGAGGGAAAGGGGCAGGTAGAGGAGGGGAGGGGGAAGGAGGAGAAGAGGGGTAGGGAAAGGGAGGAGGGGGAGGAAAGAGAAAAAGGAAGGGAAGGGGAGGAGGGGGAAGGGGAAGGTGAAGGGCATGGGAGAGGTAGAGGAAGTGAGGAAGCGGAGGTGAGGATGGGGCAGAAAGGTGGAAGGAGCAGAAGAGGGGTGAGGGGAAGGAGGAGAAGGAAGAAGGGGAGGAAAGTGGTCAGGAAGGTGGAGAGGGGAAAAGGAGGAGAAGAAGAGAAGGGAGGGGACTAGAAAGAGGAGGGGTAGGACAAGGGGGCAGGAACGGAAGGGTGTGGGAGGGGAGGAGGAGGTAGGAGGAGAAGATGGGGGGAGGAAAAGGGGAAGGATGGTGGCAGGAGGGAGGGGGAAGGAGGATAAGGGATGAGGGGGAGGGGTGAGCGGAGGGAGATGGAAGGAAAGAAGAGGGTGAGTTGGGAGGGGTAAGGAAAAGAAGGGGGGAAGAGCAGAAGGGAAAGCGGCAGGGGGGAGGGAAGAAGGGGTGATAGGAGGGTTGAAGGAGGAGACGGTGGGAAGGGAGGAAAAGGGGTAGGAAAGTGGGAGGAGAGAGGAAGAGGGAGGGGGAAAAGGGAGGGGAGAAAGGGGGTAGTAAGGTGGGAGGGGATGGGAAAGGGGCAAGAAGGGGGAGAGGATAAAGAGGAGGGGAGGAAAGGGGCATAAATTTGGGGGAGGTTGGGTGGGGGAAGTAAGCGGGAGAGGGTGGATGAGGGGAGGGGAGCTGGAAGGAGGAGGAGGGGAAGGAAAGGGGGCAGGAAGGTGGAGGGAGGAGAAGAGGAAGAGAGGGGGAGGCGAGGAAAGGGGCAGGAAGGTGGAGAACAGAAGGAGGGAGAGGAAAGGGAAAGGAAGAAGGGAAGGAAAGGGAAAGGGGAGGGCAGGATGAAAGATCAGAGGAGAAGGGGCAGATGGGAGCGGGAAGGAGAAGGGGAGGGAAAGAGGAAGGGAGCAGTAAGAAGGGAGGGGCACAGAGGGGAGAGGAGGGAAGAGATGGAATGTGAGGGGAGGGGGGAGGGAGGGGAGGGGAAGGATAAGAAGCAAAAGGAGGGGGGGAGGGGAAAGGAGGAGGAGAGGGAGGGGTGTGGGAAGGGGTAAGGATGATGAGAAGGGGCTGAGGGGAGGGGGAATGAGAGAAAGAGGAAGGGAGGGGGAGGGGATGATGAAGAGAGGGGAGAGGGGAAGGAGAAGATGGGGGAAGGTGAGGTGAGAGGGAAGGGGAGGGGAAGAGAAAATGGGAGGATAAGGGGGAAGAGAAAGGGGAGGAAAGAGGGAAAGGGGCAGGGAGGGGATGGAGGAGAAGAGGGGAGGGAAGGTTGGAGGGGTGGGAGGAGAAGGAGGGAAGGGCAAGAGGGGAGGGGCAAAAGGGGAAGGAGGGAGGGGCAGAAGGAGAAGGGGGAAAGGAGGTGTAGGGAAAGGGAGAGGAAAGGGGCAGGGAGGGGATGGAGGAGAAGGTGGGAGGAGAAGGGGGAAGGGAAGTAGGGAAAGGGAGGAGGAAAAGTGACCGGGGAGGAAAGATGAAAGGGGAGGGGAACAGGAGAAGAAGGGGAAGGAGGGAAGGGCAAAAGGGGAAGGGAAGGAGGGAGGGGCAGAAGGAGAAGGGGTAAAGGAGGTGTAGGGAAAGGGAGAGGAAAGAGGGAAAGGGCAGGAAGGGGAGGGGAAGAGGATGCAGGAAGTTGGACAGTGTTGGAGAGGTGCTAGGGAAGAAGGGGGAAAAGAGATGGAAGAAGGAGAGGAAGAAAAGGATGAATGAGGGGAAGGGGCATGAAGAGGGAGGGGAGGGGAAGGAAAAGAAGGGAAGGGGAACGGAGGCATGGAGGGGAGGGGAAGGAGGGGAGTAAAGCGACGGGGAAGGGAGAAGAGGGAAGGGAAACAGGGCAGGAAAGGAGAGGAGAGGGGAAGACAGGGAAGGGAAAGGGGGCAGGAAGAGTAGGGAGAGGAGGAAAAAGGGAGAGGTAGGGAAGAAAGCGAAAGAGGGGAAAGGGAAAGGGAGAGGGGAGGGAGAAAAAGGTGAAGAGGGAAGGGGAAGGGAGGAGGGGAGAAAAGAGGGAAAGGGGTCAGGAAGGGAGAGGGGAGAGGAAGAGGGGGAAGGGAAAGGGAGGTGGGGGAGGAAAGGGAAAGTGGGCAGGAAGGGGAATGGAGAGGGGAAAGGGAGAGAAAGAGAAGAGTAGGGAGAGGGAGGGAAGGAAGCGAAAGAGGGGGAAGGGAAAGGGAGGAGGGGAGAAAAAGGTGAAGAGGGCAGAGGGGGAGGGAAGGGGAAGGGAGGAGGGGAGAAAAGAGGGAAAGGGGTCAGGAAGGGAGAGGAAGAGGGGGAAGGGAAAGGGAGGTGGGAGGAAAAGGAAAGTGGGCAGGAAGGGGAATGGAGAGGGAGAGGATAGGGGAAGGGGCAGGAAGGAGAGGCAAGGGAAGAGGGAATGGGAGCAGGAGAGGAGAGGGAAGATGGTGGAAGGAGACGTGAAGGTGAAGGAAGAGGGAGGGGGAAGTGGAGAAGGGTGAGGGGAAGTGGAAGGAAATGAGGGGAAAGACAAAAGGGAGGAGAGGGGAAGAGAAAGGGGGAGGAAAGAGGGGAAGGGAAAGTGAAAAGGAGGAGAGGGGAAGAGAAAGGAGGAGGAGGGGAGGAAAGGGAAAGGGGACAGGAACATGGAGGAACGGAGGAGAAGGGGTGGGGAGGAAAGGGGGCAGGAAAGTGGAGTGAATGGGGAAGGAGGGGAAGGACAGATGGGAGGGGTAAAGGAAGAAAGATGGGAGGTGAAGAGGAAAGGAGGGGGAGGGGAGGAAAGGAGGCAGGAAGGTGGTGAAAGAGGGGAGGGGGAGAGGTAATGGTGGTGGAGAAGGGAAGGAGGAAGGGGAAGGGAAGAAGGAGGCAGGAAGTGGAGGAGTGGAAAGGGGAGAAAAGGGGCAGGAAGCTGGAGGGAGTGGGATAGGAGTTGGGGGAGGAGGAGAAGGAGGGAAAGGAGAGGAAGAGAAAGGGAGGAGGAAGAGGGAAGGGGGAAAGGAAGGGGAGAGGGAATTGGAAGGAGGAGAAGGGCAGAGTGGGAGGAAAAAGGGAAGGGGCTGCTACTTGAATGTCTCACCGCCACTTGAAATTGAACATGGCCAAAACTGAGCTGCTTATTTTTCCCCCTAAACCCTCTTCTCCCCTTCCTCCTTTCTCTCTTTCTGTGGATATCTCTCTACTCCTGCCTGTCTCCTCAGCTCGCAACCTTGGTGCTGTCTTTGACTCTTCTCTTTTCTTCTTTACACACATCCAACTGATAGCTAAACCTGCCGTTTCTTTCTCTAAAACATCAACAAAATTTGCCCATTCCTTTCTGAACACACAGCTAAGACACTTATCCACTCGGTCACCTTCCGTCTAGCCTATTGTATGTAAC